>CM046880.1:326167443-327429439 GCA_025667525.1 Glebionis coronaria
AATAGATGGTAATTAATACAAGAAATGAAAATTAAAAATATAACCATGAATGTAATATAGGTATATTTCATTTTTTATTTTCACCAAACATAATGATCCTTTATTTTCAGAATATTGTACTATGACGCATCGATTATTTTCAAGATATCGTACCACGACGCATCGTTATTTTCGAGATATTGTACCACCGCCATGAGTTAATTTCGAGATATTGTGCCACGACGCATCAGGTATTTCGAGATATTGTACCACGTGCATCAGTTATTTTTGAGATTATATCACGACGCATCAGTTATTTTCGAGATATTGTACCAAGACGTATCAATTATTTTCGAGATATTTAACTAATAGATGGTGACAAAAAGAATGTAAGTAAAATATATTTTTATCTACATTTAATGATCATAATTTCATTCATTAATTATCATTCTTATTTAATACAACATAATAGATCCAACGGTGTAGATTGGTTCTCATTTTAATAATTTTAAAAATTCTCTCACATTAACCCTCCTCTATACATGTATATATATATATATATATATATATATATATATTATATATATATATATATATATATATAATATATATATATATATATACTAGTTACAAAACCCGCCCGATGGGCGGGTATGACTTCTAGTTGTCGACTACTTTTTTCGGGTTAATATTTTTCATTTATATATTTTTGTTTAGCTAAATATTTGTGTTAAAATTCATTCAGAAGTTTACGACCGACGCATTATATAAAATAAAGCATGATTAATATTATGTGAATATTTAATTATTATGTGTTACAGTCTTATTATTGATTAAAGAGCAATAAGGTTGGAAAATATGATGGAAGAGCATCTGAGATGTTTTGGCCTTACAAAGTATGCTTTGCAAGGGAAAAAGAAATTATGTTTTGGCCTTTCAAAGTATGCGTTACCGAAGAAGAATGGTCAAATGCAAAATGGGAAATAGAAAAGAGGATTGTTTCTTTTTTCTTGCACATTTGCATAAAAAATACTTCGTAGGAAAGAAATTATTTTTTTATATCACATTAGTAAAAAAACCTTCTATGTATACTAAATATCTATTTCTCTTTTAAGTCATAAATATAAAAGTTTGTGAAATCTTGAATTTGTAAACGTTACATACTTGATCTTTTTATGTGCGATGAAATCCTTTTGCAATTTAATTCACATGTGTTTGAACAAAAATTCTTTTATGCTACCATGCTACCTATCTCTAAATATATAATTCTCCATTTTGTTTGTATTTAGTTTGATGTATTTAATTGTTATCTTTTGACGAAAAAAATTGACGACGCTCTTGCACAAATTTTTTTTCTTTTTCGGCCCAATGCAATATTATCCCCCTCTTTTCACATGTCTCATGTTATGCAACTAATATTCATCGCGTTATATAAGTAACCAAGAGGTTTGATGATGGTTTCATCGCGTTGTGTTAGGTTTGGCGCATTTTATTCACAATTGTATGACTATGTTCGTCTTATTTGTAACTTTATGATCATTATAAATTTATAACATTTGTTTGCTAAATTAAATGTGATAAGATTAAGCAATAAGGAGACGCTAAAAATATTTTTTTTATCAGTTTGTATTAAAAAGAGTTACTAAAAGTTATTTTTATCAACTCTTACTTTAAAAAAAAAAGTAAATAATAGAAATGAACACTAAAAGTATATTTTTACTCAAAAAGAGTAAGCAAAGATGTAAAACCTTTAATAACTCTTTCTTGAGTAAGAAAAAGAGTAAGCAAAAGTTGTGAGTTTCTTTTGCTTACTTTTATAATTATTGTGTTTTAGTAAAAAAAAATTTATAATAACTTAAATAATTATAAATCTTATTAGTAAACAAAACTTTTAAGTAAATAAATTACCTTTATTTAAAGTGGGTTCCAATATTATACTAATCTAATAACAGGAGAGCATCAATAGTCAATTTAATGACATTTAAAACGAATATTCAAATACGTGTGATGTGGAAATTACATGAATCATGAAAATTGATAACTTCTTCAGGATTACGGAGTATAGAACATATCTTACCTATCACAAGTCCTCATGAAAAGTATCCCACATGATAAGATATAAATACCACTACCCACATGATAAGATATACATATAACCAAGGCGGGTTGAATATAGCCTGAACTGATAATATGCACGGACTTCCTAAATTTATTCATTACGAAATCTTTGCTATCATTGTAGCAATAAAGGATCAAAGATAGGCTGATCCAAAGATCTAAAAATATCAGTTGAAGATCAAATTAAATGCTTTTTGGAACAATGACATTCAGAACAAAAACGGCACCAACATCCTTTGTCGCTTAACGTTGCAAGTCATTGAAGTAAGCAAGAACAGTGACATCAACCTTATTTACGATTGTCATTGTTCCAAAAATATTATCCATATATTAGCATTGACCTTCTTAAATTACCAAAATTCATAGAGAAAAAAATTTGAGTAACAACTAATTATGAAATTTGACTCAAATAAGGAAAAATAGCAAACGCAGTTTCTTGACCAACTATAATGGTGAACACATAAGTTGAAGGTCAAAAGGTGAGAAACCATGGTTACCAGAAAAACTATATCTAAACATTTTCTTTACACGTGTTTGGCATAAATAGTACTATAGTAAAGTTGCACTCACAAGTAATTGGATATTCATTCTTGAGCTTCATTCTTTTCGCTGGTCTGTACATTCGAGCAGCTACACTTGCATCCATGGTTTGGTTTAATGATTTTTGGATAGGATCATCTGATGTTCCAATAAAGTTGGACTGTGGTTCACTGTCAATTAACTTGACCCATATTCCATCACCAAGAGCTTCCTTAAAAGATTTGTTGGGCAAACTAAATTTAAAAAACAATCTTAAAGGATGAACTCTAAAAAGACGATGGTTGGAGAAGAAGCATACCTCGAACTCTCGTTTTTCGAAATGTAGAACGCTGATATTGTTGAGACGCTCAACCGACACTTCTTAATTTGAATTTTTTCATAAGGTTCTGTGCCCATAACAATAAACCAAATTGTCGATTTCTTTGTTTCATCTCAAAGTTATAAATACTACTCCGTACTACACTAAATTTATATCTACAATTACAATAAAGATGATAGTGTGGTGCAACTGCAATTGACTTAACATTGACTTTATGTTTCTTGCAACATTCAGTTAAAGCTAACCTTCTTCAACAATATAGATTAACCACGTGGTGTGACACAAGGCGTGAAAGAAAAACAAAATTCACCTATGTGAAGCCTCAACACGTGGCGATTTTTCATCTTTTGCTGGTAATGAACCACCTCTGTCCTTGGAGATTCTCTGTGTGGAACGTTTATGTTTAAGTTTGGTTACTTGTTTATCATTATCTCTCTCCTTTTCGCGACACTCCCCATCCCTTTCTTAAGCAGACATACTCAAACATCACTTAAAGCTGCACTTTTGTAGAAAAATGATTCAATTTAAAGAAATGCAGGTGCTTTGTAGAAAAATGATAACCTATAAACAGCCACATAAAAGTCCTTGCAACTCATTTTGCTTCTGTTGAAAGAAAGTTGTTCTTGAAGAGTCTTTTGAAGTTACAACATGATGACAAGAACAAACTGCAAACCCATAGATTTATTAGCTTAATTCAAAAAGTAAAGCACCAAGTAACATGTGTTCATTTTGATACATGATGAGCGTTATTGATCATGGTGCAGATCTTAGATCAAAATGAAATGATCAACATTGATTTACTATTTAGTTTTATCATTTACTTACCCGTAGGTACCTATCAATCATTGTGTTGGTGATACGACTTTTTTCAGCACCCAATAACTTTGTGAGTACAAAATCAGCAAATTTAACAATGAAATCATCATCTAATAATATATTTCATGGACTTAATATATGGGTGCACCACGTTTGGTTCAATAGTGTCATGTAAATCCAAAAACTACCTGTACAATCAACCTATGGCCATTTTAAGTTTTACTTGTCCATCGAAATGGTTGAGAACCCCAACAAACTAAAGCAAGATGTCCAGTGGTCAAACACAAACCATGCCCCACAACTTATACAGAAGAACATGAATACCTAATACAAATCGCATCTTAACTTGATTCGCTTGGCACAAAAGTATTACCTCCATGCCCTATAACCATTTACTTATGCATGCCTCATTTCATATGATTATTTATCTTTAACAGGTCAAACTCAATATAAACATGTCAAACAGAAAGAAAAAGTTAGATGGTTCAAACACAAAGCTTTATTAATTATTTTGACGAATTCGTTCCTAAAGAAAATTTTATTTTCATAAGAAAACAGAATTTAGAAATAGCAACAGATGGTACTAAACCATATCTAGAACAGAATTAAAAAATGGTTGCTCACCTCAAACACTACAATGTTCAGACCCCTCATCGTCAGCTACACGACCTGGAAAAGGTTGGTCTGGTGCACGCCTTTTATGAAAAACCTTGGGTTTGTGGACTTCTTCTTTTCTGACCAACGGAGGATGGTTCCATTCTAGCTGCATAAAAAAAAGACCCCGAATGTTAAGCAAATAATCTATAATGGAGACCAAAGGGAAAACATTGAAATAACAAATTAAATAATCAGAGCATAAAAAGCAGGCTTGGTTTTGCTTACCCTGAGTTACAGCGACCCTAGATTGCTGGGAAAGACTACAGCAGGTAGCATCCCAGAGAGAATCACATACTCCATATGTACCGACCCGAGAAGATTCGGTTGAGACAAACATTCTTCGTAAATGTTCTTCTATATAAGGCAACCGCTAGGAAAGATTGCAGCAGGCAGCATCCCGGAGAGAATCACATACTCCATATGTACCGACCCGAGAAGATTCCGTTGAGACAGACATTATTCATAAATGTTCTTCTATATAAGGCAACCGCCACGAATCGGACCTCCATCATCAGGAGTCCCAAAAAATAGAATATTTTCAACAACAGGACAGCCTATTGGACCAATATATGTTGTACCCACAACACTATCAGATGTCGGACCAACCTCAAAAGGTCGTTTTCTACTATCAGAATTATCGTTGGAGTTCTTTGCAAGTCAGAAAGACCAAGGCTATGAGATAGTTTTCCGTTTTCTTCTTTTTGACAGCCAAGTTATAATTATTAGCAACAACTTTAATCTTTTTGCAATCTGCAACCCATTTTTCATACGTAGTATACTTGGGCGATGATGGTGAAGTACCAAGTACAGAAGTATTTTATAGCGTGATTAGTTCCTGCTTGAACAAAAAACATTCTTTTTACAAATACAGTATGCCATTCGTGAACAATTAATGTAAGCAGTGGTCAATGAAAAGATAATCAGATTGCAAGCATTAAAGTAGTTATTGATTTTACCCTCAGCTTGCTGCTATATATTCATAATCAATAAAACCTTATAATGCACTTTAAATTAGCAATTCGATATTGATCATAAAAAAAGAGTATCATAGAGCAAATCCATACCTTGTGTGTCCATAATTTATTCACTATCAACCTGCTGAGTTTCATAAACTGAAATACAACCAATATTTTTTTTATCAATATTGAGATACTGAAAAATTGATTCGCAACTGAAATACAACCCCTATTTTTTCTTTCCATTTAGTGTTAATACTTCTTTCCTTACCGCCGTTCGCAACAGAAGACCCATCCATTAAAAAAATATACATAAAAAATTCAAGAGGATACAAACAATATGACAGATGGAAAAAGTAGCCACGATTTTGCATACCTTAACTTGGAATGCTTCCTGATTAATGAAATAGACACTCGTATGGATCATTAAACAAAGGTGTTGTTGCATCGTCGTTTGAAAACCCTTGCAAAACCCATGGACTGGGACGACGTTCGTAAAATTTATCGAGCATGCAACAGTATACTGTTTCAAGAGTTGGTAAAAAGGGTTTCATCCCTGACAGAAAAAGTAAACACAGTTAATAAATGTTAAACGGAATTTTATACTTAAAATGGATAAAGGAGTGAAGAAAAATCAATAGACATCTTCCATTGTTTTAGTCTGATCAATCAGTTGCTCCCTAGACCTGAAAATTAAGTCTCATTGAAAACTGAATAATGTTCTCACAGTTGCAGAATATAATGACCAAGTTAATCTGTTAATGTAATTCAGTTATAAGCTTGGATGCCAAAGAATTACCTAGTCTGATTTTCACTCCGCATCTAAACACTTGAATATTATTGTAGCTCAAAGCAAGGCCTGCAAATTTATATTAATAACCCGACATCTTTAGGGAGGGGTTGAGATCATTTAATGGGATACTAAAATCAAAGGTTGGTTTTACGGATGCTCAAGGTCGGAAAAGTGGTCTCATAGTTTAGGGGATTGAGGTTCAAAAAACATCCTCTTTTGCTCACACCACCATGTCAACAAACCTCCTCCTTTGCTCACACATGCATCTTAAAAGAATGATTTGATTGTAGCAAACTAACAAACTTGAAACTATAGAGCTAGAGAAATTATTCCAGAAAGCATTATTCACTTATCTTGAAAGAATGATTAGACTCTACCATATGATTGCTTTAAGGGCCAACTGATCTTCTCGATAATAGTCTCCACCATCACCTATAACATACATATTGATGATTTCCCAAAACGCACATGCAAACACCTAAAAAACACGGCAATAAGAATCAAGAATGGATTCACATAAAAAATTGACTGACAAAAGTTTCATAAGAATCTTACCCAGCAGCATTCGAACTCCTTTAAGTTTATATATGTCATTCACTAAAAAATCTATGTATAATGGATTTTTTATGAACATAGTACCAATCAATTTTGTGTTTGGCTGTTTTGGATTGTGTGATCGGGACTCAGAATTGTGGGATTTAACCGTTAGGGATTCGATTTAGAGGTTGATTTTAGGGTTAAGTTGACATTGATCGCAGCATGAAGTGTGGGTGTAGGGTTTAACTGTTCGGGACTGACTTATGATTTGTAAGAATGAAAGTTTAAGCCCAAAACGTTAAGCCCATGTGCTGACTGGATTAGCGCCTTGATTGATGACGTGGCAAATCCCTCCTGTTATATATAATGTAAAGATATATATATATATATATATATATATATATAT
This sequence comes from Glebionis coronaria, assembly GCA_025667525.1. NCBI lineage: Eukaryota > Viridiplantae > Streptophyta > Magnoliopsida > Asterales > Asteraceae > Glebionis > Glebionis coronaria. The sequence continues at coordinate 326,174,565 of CM046880.1, forward strand.
ATATATATATATATATATATATATATATATATATATATATATATATATATATATATATATATATATATATATATATATATATATATATATATATATATATATATATATATATATATATATATATATATATATAGGGGTTGGATCTAGAGAAAACACCATCTCAAAAAAAACCTAGAAAACAAAAAAAGGTGTCTATTTTAAAATAATTGAGACTTAAGGGGAAACGAATGAAAGTAACAAAAAAGCGGAGGGGCTAATTTTGGCAACCACACAAACTTACTCCATTCATCCACCTAAACACCGATCTATTCACACAAGATATATTCACACACATACACACACCATCTCTACCGCCACCACCATATGCACCACCTCCACCATCTCCACCGCCGCCATCATCTCCACCGATCAATCCCTAATTGTATGTTTTTAAGCCACATAAACCACTCGCCATCTATGCCACATACATCAATCGTAACAAACACACTATTATGGCCTACACCAAACCGAATAGAACAGTCGGACCTCCGACCACCACTGCACCACCATCGTTTCTGTTAGCACACCAGTGTCGTTAGCGCATTCACAATCACCGACGGTGCTGGCACAGTTCTATATTCCAGGTAATATAAAACCTAACTAACTAATTGTATATTAGTTATTTGATTTGAAGCGTTAATTAACAACTAGGATAAATTAGGTCTTAATTTTGAAGTAAACTAACTTTCTTCTAATCAATTAGTGTAGCTATTTGAGTTACTTTAGTGCATTAATTTATCATTCTATAAACAATATAATTTATTTGATTACATTAGGTTACAAGTTAATTGGATTAAATAAAAATGAAAAAAATTTGGGCATATAAACGACATTTTAGTGATACAATGTAAAAATGTTTCTTGTGCATTAATTTTGTAGGTTTACTGCATCAAGACAAGCTCTAACATAACCTATAGTTGCTCAAATTAGTGCGACAAGTGGGATTATTAGTTAAATGTTTCATTTGTTTATGCGCTAGTTAATTTTGATTATGTTTGAGATATTGTTAGTGTTATAACATTAACCACTTTATATTTGCGTGTAGTCATTTGTAACTTTGCATATTTGCGTGCATCCGTTTATATATTTTTTCAAGCATCCGTTTGTATATTTTTTCGTGCGTTCCTGTGTATATTTTTTCGTGCATCCGTTTGGATAATTTCTTCGTGCATCCATTTGATATTTTTCGTGCATCCGTGTTTATTTTTGTCGAGCATCCGTTTGGATATTTTCGTGCATCTGTTTGTTTATTTTAATATCTTTGTTCGTATATGTTAGTTTTAATTATGTAGTGTTTGTTCATATTTTTAGTTACTTAACCACTCTATATTTGCGTGTAGTCTTTTGTAACTTTGTATATTGCGTGCATCCTTTTGTATATTTTTTCGTGCATCCGTTTGTATATTTTTTCGTGCATTCCTGTGTATATTTATTCGTGCATCCGTTTGATAATTTTTCGTGCATCCGTGTGTATTTTTTTCGAGCATCCGTTTGGATATTTTCATGCATCTGTTTGTTTATTTTAATATGTCCGTTCGTATATGTTAGTTTTAATTGGTGGCTTATCTGTTTATTTCCAAAAGCCATAAAGTCCAAATAAACTAAAAAAGATAGACATTACAAAAAGTCGCTGCAAGTGGGTATCGAACTATATATCTTTCACAACAAATAAAACGCAGCACCCATTTCCATAAACATCTTATCTTATGAGACCATTTTGTTAACTATCCTTTTTGTTTTAATTATGTACACTTTTCTCTTTGTCTTAAAATTCAGCCTACAAGCCTATATTACCTTAACACCGGTTTCCAACTTATTTGTACAACTTATTTGCACAGCTTATTTGATTTTATTTCGCATCATATAAACTTTATTTAACTATTTTTCCTTTCTTTTCCTTTTGGTTGAATTTGGTGGTCTAAAAACCATCATTCGATTATGTTGTCGTTTTGTGAAACTACAAGTGACAAGTATTAGCTATTTTGTTGGAATCTATTTGTATGATTGGTGCATCAAAAATATGTTTGATGTAAGATTGGTTATCGCAGGGCGTCCACTTTTTACCAATGTTAAATGATTAGTCCATCAGTTTTTTGAGGTTTAGCGCATCCGTTTGGTAGCTTTAGTGCATCAGTTAGGTTTGTTTAGCGCATCCATTTGGTAGGTTTAATCCTTATATCAGAATACAACATGACAATTTTAGTTGGGATCCCGAATTAGCTCCCATGACTCCCAAAAACATAAAATTTTGAGTCAACAAAGGAGAACAAGTAGTGATTTGGAAACTTGTTGTTGCTAGAAATTCATCACCATTATAAGCTATACTATATGTTGTTTTCCAATGCCTATTTTTACCATGACTATTAATAGATTCAAATACTTCTTTTCTAATACTTTGGAACTAAAGGGGTGTTTGGAATTATAAGATAAACCTCATAGTATTATTATATTAAATAGCTAGTTTATCTCGTAGATTACTTGTATTATATGCTAGTTAATTAAGATTTGATGGAATTGCAGGTACCAAACCAAAGGAGCACTTTTTTCGTGTTACTTCTTGAAGATCAGCACTTTACAATGCATATTGATCATAAATAAATAGTAAATTGCAGCTATAATCTTTTTTGATAAAGGAGCGGGTAGGGTTACTTTTGTGAGCCGATGATCTGATCTGAGTTACCTAAACTCCATAAATATATGAATCTTTGTTGATCAAGTTGTTTATATACAAGATAAAAATATCAATAACTACTTTTGGACCACCTAAGCGTACTATTCCGATCTCTTAACCTAATGGATGTTAATTGATGTTTTTACTTTCTTTTTTAAGGCTTTTGTTATAACTTTTTTTCTCTTTTTGGAAGGTCTAGTCTCATGGATCATTGGTTGGCAAGCTGCAGGTTTTTAGGTTTTCATGTGTACGGTTCTCTTGGAGGTGGTACATGTTATGGTACGGGTACACTTTTGATCTTGAAATGAGAGAGTTGAGTATATGATGATGATCTTATTTGTATTTCTTTCTACAAAGGTTCCGAACACTCATATCGAGCCTTTCAATACCACCCTTGCTATCCATCAGTTCCTACAAAATGTCGTCATATGTTTAGCTAGGCCCATCAGCTTGTGAGGGCAGCAGTTTGTTTGTTTTTTTAGTTCATGCGTTTATATACGTTGGATCATCTGCAAATTTTTTATACGACTTGGTGCTATGTTTTGGTGCCGCCTGTAATTTGACATTTGTCCAATGTATGTATGTACTTATCAATTCATCTTCCTGTAATTTGAGATTTTTGTTAAATGAACATAAATTATATTGTTTTAAAATCCAAAAATAGATACACTAAACCATTTCCTTGTGACATTAGATACTTAGAAATGGGTTTATATAGGTGTTGATTAACACAAATGGGTCAAACATAATCCTTTTGATTTTTGAAGCATATGTAAATAGTCGTTTAGTACATCCCTTTGTATACATTGGTGCATCCGTTGGGATACCTTAACGCATCTGTTTGTATATCACAATGTCTAGACTGTGTGCAGGAACTAGGCGAGGTCATTTTAACTAGAGATAAAGACCTCGACTCAAATATACCTAATAAAACGCAGCTTCATTTACACTTATCACTTGGTGCAAACTGCATTCCAATAATTTCAAAAAATACATCACCATGTACATTTATGTTCTCCTTGTTTTCATACAATCAACAAGGCGGTCAAATGGTTGTAGATAAAATAAAACATATTAACAATATACGAAGATAAAAATGAGATTTATAGATATCAAATCCGGCTATGTGCATATTGAATCCAATCTTCATACGTCCATCCACCTTTCTTTCTACATGGCGAGAAATACCACTTACTCAAATCAGTCTACTGCACCGGTCTATTGTGCTACAGTTGTACACTGTTAAAATTAATATATTGTTTGGTAACACACCGGAGAACAAATCTAAGATGTTACTCAAGCTCCTAATTTACTTTCATCTTCCTGAGTCACTGCATCACGCGGAAAATAATCTAAAATGAAATTATTAAGCCGAATGATTGATGCCGTAAGTGGCAATTCAGGCAAAGCCTAACGCATATCCATTATAAAAGTAAGATTTGGCTTACCTGCAAGCTGCTTCTTGATAGAATGTTATTAAAGTGTTTCTTGATAACCCTCACTTTGATCTTAGAATCAGATATCAGGTCTTTAGACTAGTAAGATATGATAGAGTTAAAGGGAGAAAGTAAATATTACAAGCAACAATTACATTTCATCAAATAACCTACCTGGACAATAAGGACCTTATTATCGGATTCTTTGAAGAGATAATGTATAGGAACAGAAGGATCATATGTGAAGATGCTTGTCGTAACCACGAGAAGACCATGAACACACGACTAATATTTATTAGGAAATACATAATTTGCATACTTCACATAAATAGTCATACTCGATAGTGCTAATGATTATTATTTGTTTGATAATTGCTTCCAAAATGGCGCCAATTGTTGCATGGTCAACTTCGAGGATTGTTGTGGTGGACTTTTCCTTTGACGGCCAATTTAAACATCCTTATGATAAATATAATACTTCTTATATGAGCAGGTATGATTTACTGTCACATTCCAAACATATATAAAACTCCATCACGAGTTACTAAAAAAACCAGCGAACCTTTTGCTATAAACCAAAAGTTCATACATATAATCATGAGAATTTGTAGATTTGCATTGTATGTCAAAGTTATAATCAGATGGAAACATAATCAAATTAAATACAAATCATGTACTGATATATATGACACGCAAAAAGAAACCATACCCCAAACTCCAACATACATGCAATCCACCAGGTTTCTCTATGCGAGCCAGTTATAACTTTCTGCCACTAATGCCCGTTTTATTCTTCTTAAAGATATAATCTTGTTTTCAAATGCAGGTTACTGGTCTAACAACTGATAACCTCATTTTTAATCCAAGATGTTATAATTTTTTGTCACTAATGCCCGTTTTATTATTCTTTAAGAAATACTCCCGTTTTCAAATGCAGATTACTGATCTAACAACAGATAACCCCATTTTTAATCTAAGGTGTTATAATTTTTTGCCACTAATGCCCGTTTTATTCTTCTTCAAAAAATACTCTTGTTTTCAAATGCATATTACTAAGCCAACAACTTGTAACCTCACTTTTAATATAAGGTGTAAACGTCGAAACCTATACTAGAACTTTAAAGACCTACGTCATATGTACAATAAGGTGTTGTTTGATTTTGTCTTAACATGTGATACATTGGTAACAAGCTGTTGTTACAAATTGAACTCACAAACAGACATCATCTATCTACACATACGCTATAGCTAGACAATACTTTATTTTAAAAAAAACAAAGCCCAAATCATATATATCAAATTCAGTTAATGACACCGCTAGACACCAGCACCAACATATCCATTACCAACATGGGGAGATGAATCTAACTAGTTACACTAAAAATGATGATGGCTATTTACATTAAAAATGATGTTGAATCTGATAATACGAGATGGCTACTTACACTAAAATTGATGATAAATCTAATTACTTACAGGAATTAAAACGACAATTAACTGTGGGTAATGATGGTGAATGAAGAAACCGATGGTATAGATAAGCGTTAATGTGTCGAAGATGATATCCATTGGCGTGTATGATGCCGGAGATGATTACCATTGTTGTTTTGTCGTCGGAGATGATTTGCATCGCTGGATGTGCAAAAAAAGGTGGGCCGTGGTGGTCAACGGTGGTTTATATGGAGGTTGTGGTGGATATGGTGGTTGTGGGGAAGAAATACGCTAACAGGAGAAGATAAAAAGAAAAAGTGGTATGAAAGTTTGAAGAAATGTAAGATTTGCCCATAAAGATTTATAAATTACATTTTGACCCCTGTAGTTTTGGTGCGAAAAAAAGGAGGAAGATTTGTATTGATTTTCTAATGATCCCACCTCTCTCTCTCTCTCTCTCTCTCTCTCTATATATATATATATATATATATATATATATATATATATATATATATATATATATATATATATATATATATATATATATATATATATATATATATATATATATATATATATATATATATATATATATATATATATATATATATATATATATATAGGTAAGAGTTATATGCAGAACTCATTTATGGTGTAGAACTATACAGAACTATTTAATTAAATATTAGCCATTAGATGAGTTTGATTAATGGTTAAGATTAAATGTGCAAAAAGTGGAATTACACAAAAAAATAAAGGTTAGTTTTCAACAAGCCAAAAGTCTAAAAAGGGTAATACAGACCTTTCAAAACACATTATTATTTAAAAAGAGAAACTGTCACTTTATTATCTTAGATCAGATATCACAAGTTATCTTTATCAATGAAACCCTAACCACTAACACCGGCCGCCGCCATGCTCCTCCATCTTTTCACAGCCTCATCATTTAAATAACCATCTTGACCAAGATAACACTAAATTCAAATATAAGTGCACTTGCACCACTACCTTTTTTCGAATGACAAGATTTTCAAATTCCAAAAAGGTAACAAGATTTGGATGGAACCACCTTTATTTCAAGAAATTAGCACCAACGATCTGTGAGTGATTCACATCGTAACATATACGCACTTTCTTGATTCGCCGATTAACACCAACGATATCTGGCCGGAGGAAAAGGACCGTTGTGGTGATGATTGGAGAAGGATGTTGATGACGGCGGCTAAACTGCGGTTGGAGGTGACTTGCACCATCGTTGCGAGTTAAACTTTTAGCCTCCATAATAAAAGTTATATAAATACACATAACAATTCAACTCAATGGATTATAAATCATAGATGCGGACCAGAAGTGACCGACACGAAAAGGTACCCCAATGAATAAACATTTATAGAATCAGATTTCTTTTGAATATTTAACTCAGTAACCTCTTTTCATTATAGTTTTCGATGTTTACTACTAGATCTGAACCAATTTGGAACAAAAATATGTCTACCTAATTGTTTTTACTTTTGGTAAAAAAAATGTTTACAAGTACAGCTAGGCTCACGTGTCACATAAATCATGATAAAAAATGTCTACTGAAATAAGATTAAAAGTGAAAATGCTATTCATTATAGTTTTTTTTATTTTATAGTAGTAGGCAAGGTTTTCCCATATTGTTTTTATAGTATGACGTTTATTATAGTTATTTTAATACACTTAGCATGTAATTATACTTTCATTTAGCAATATAACATGAATGCAATTAGCACTGTAACATACATGTACTTAATATACTTAGCATGAATCCATGCCTCCATTTAGCATTGTAACATGCATGCACTCAACACTAAAACATACATGCACTTAACATGATTTCTTTCAGAGTTGTAATCATTTGATTATGATAGTATTCAGAGGATGACTTGCACTTAGTGTTGAAACGTACCTGCATTTTCCATGTCTTTTTTTACGAGTGATATTTTTTCATGGGTTACGAGTTATATTAAGCACATACATGTTTTGTTTTTTTGCTTATTTTATCAACTAGTTTTACATTTAATTCAACACTACATAAATTGATATAACTAGTTTTTTATGTATTTGTTTCAGGGAAAGATGGCTTAATCATATGAATAACAGTGTGTTATGAAGACGATCGATGGATGGACATATGTTTTCGAAGTCGTGCATTAATGTTTTCGAAGACGTGCATTAATGTTTACGTAGGCGTGCATTTATGTTTTCGAAGACGTGCATTTATGTTTTAAGAAAACAAGCTCATATGTTATAGTTAATTTGATATGACATTTGTTTTTCGATTGTATCTCACTTAATATCAAATTTTGTATGATACTGATGTTCTTGCTTCTAAATTTATATGTCATATTGTTGGTTTGTGAACTTTGAAGTTTAATAAATTATATCATAAACATATACGAGTTAAAGGTTCAAACTTCAATGCCTTAGAAATATAGTATATTTACATTTTTAAGAAAACATCTATGCACCTATTGTTTTGAAAACTTGTTCGTGAAAGAGAAAAAAAAAATATTTTTAATTCTAACAGTTATGAATTTTAAATTAATGTTTTTCAATTGAAAAAATAAAAAAGAAAGTAAAAATGATTTTTACAATTCTACCCTTATAATTAAATTAAATTCTTAATTAATAGAAAAAATTTCATTGGTCAAAAAAAGTTCTACAAAGTTCTACACCTAAATTTTGTTCTGCATATAACTCGACCCTATATATATATATATACATATATATATATATGTATATATATATATATATATATATATATATATATATATATATATATATATATATATATATATATATATATATATATATATATATATATTTATATATATATATGTATATATATATATATATATATATATATATATATATATATATATATATATATATATATATATATATATATATATATATATATATATATATATATATATATATATATATATATATATATATATATAGGCAAATATCACATTTATTGATTAGTTTTGGTTCGTTTATGATTTTTTAGTTCGTGTACGAGTGTTTTGGAAGTTTTAGTTCGTGTACCAGTAGCTAGTTCACAATTTTAATATTACTAGTTTTTCGTGTATCAGTTGTGTATTATAGTTTATCAATTATTTTATTATATCGAACGCAACATGTGATAATGTATCACTGAATTTGCGAATAAATGATTATTTATGATAATAATATTTTTTGATGTAAAATTATGTATCAGCTATAAATTTTTCTGTATCAAATTTTTTAGTGTTTTTATACCAATTTTTATGTATAAGATTTATTGTTTTGTGTTTAATATTAAATAAATCACATGTTAATTGATAAAATCAATGGTTAAGATGACTTTTCATTTTAATAACTTTAAGCTACTACACTACAATAACCTAACTTTCTATATATATATATATATATATATATATATATATATATATATATATATATATATATATATATATATATATATATATATATATATATATACTAGTGGCAAAACCCGTCCGATGGACGGGTATGACGTGTAATTATCGTTGATATTTATTTGTTTAGCTAAGTATTGTTGCTAAAAATTTCTATTTTGTACTAATATATTTTTAGCATGGCGGTAATGTTTGTCAAATTGTTTGCTTTTATTATATTAGTTAAGTATATTTTACAATTTTTGTAGGATTTTTGTAGTGACCGTATATAACACTTATTAACTTTATAGTAAGTTGTACATGAAAAGACATCAAAGACTTGTACATTACGTAATATATAAATTAAAAGTTTGTATTTATAGGTTTAAGATTTTTTTTAATTATAAAAGTAGTAAAGTGCTTGAAACCTTAAAACAGATATAATGTTAAACGAAAAATAAAGTCATCTTCTAAATAACAGTAAAAAAGTACGTATATTTTTCTGCGGAGAAAAATAAAATTTATAATCAAAAACGAATTTTTTCTTGGTTTCCTTTAAATTCATCACATGTCTTACAAAACAACGTTTTTCTCCGAAAAAAATAAATGGTCTCATTTTACATATTAATAAGAAATGGTGAAAAACAACAACAATAAAAGTATAAGGTACACATTATTGTAACATAAACTTATGTATTAAATTGTCCACATGTGTTTAAACAAAAGAATAACTCACAAAATCTAACACTATATCAATCTTTTCATACAAAAACTTGCTGAAATAGGGATGTGTCACTTTATTTCCGCTCCATGTTAAATTAAGTATGACAATTGAACTTGCATGTTATTAGAGACATTCAGTTTTAATAAGCACTCGTAACTACTATAAAATGTTAGAACATAAAAGCACTCTACCATTAAAAAAAACCTTATCATATAGTAGGGTTGAGCATCAATTTAAAATGAAACCAAATCGAACCAAAAACCGAGTTTGATAGAAACATAAATCGAAAAGAGAACCAAATTAAACCGAACATAACCGAAGTTGAGCCAAAACTGAACTGAACTGATCAATACCGAACCGAGTAACATTGACATACATATACAAAACCAAATATCATGCCAAATATGGCCTGTTAGGTTTCAGTTCACGTCAGTTTTGAGTTGGTTTTGCTCGGCCCTACCAAATAGTCGGTTAGACCTATATACTTCGATCTTTCTTTCTATCTTTCTTTATATTAGTATTAGTACCTTTTTATATCATATTAGTTTTCTAAATATATAACACATCTTTAATCCATTATATTTGCTGAAAATACTTTTAAGATCTCTTGAAATTTGAAACTTATTGTAGTTTAAAAAAATTGTCTTTATAACATTTTGGAAATTGGGCAGCCTCCACATACTGTGATACATTCCTCTAAACAAAATATATATTGGATTTGCCACTATCAAGTGACTTAATATTCAGTTCCAAATATCTATATCATTGTTCCTTTGATTTGTACATCTCATTTCAAAGAAAAAAAATATTGTGATCATGCTAAAGTATTAGTGGTGGCAAATCTTGTCTATTTTGATAAATATGGGCACTTTTTGTCCATTTTCAAAAAAAGAAAAAAACACTTTTTGTCTGTTCTTTATTATTAACGGGCTAAACGGGCGCGTATGTAAAAAAACTTATGGGCTTAATGAGGGCACATGTAAAACATTAATTAAGCTACTCGGCTTGAATGATGAATTTTCATTAAAATGTAAGTTGTGCTTCGCCTTTTTTATTCATCGAATCTCTATAATCTTATTAAACATGCTCATAATTGAAAAGAAAAGAAAATTTTACAAGAATGCTTCTAATAGACAAATAAAGAAGAGTTCATTCTTCTAAACATATGTGTACAAGTGATAACAGGTTCTAAATTTTGTATTTTGAGTTTGAGGAGTGAAAGAATAGACAACTCTTACATTTAAACAAGTTTGCAAAAGATAACTAGTTTTCTCATAGATTGATATACTTAATAATTCAACAATGAAATTAAAATTTATATATTACATGATCACGTAAAGCTAAATAAGTGATAATCTTTTATGAAGGTTTTGTCAAAATAAAAAGTAGTAAACATACATGATGGGTGAAATGAGAGTATTTTGCTTATGATATGCATGTAAAGATTTGTCAATAGTAAAACGGTAAAAGCAATTTTAAGTGACTTGCGGTTTTAGAATTTGTTCATCTCATCCTATCTTGAAGCTTTTAACTCTTGCAACATCAATTCTTCGTTAGAATTTTTTATTGCAATCGTAAAAGATAATGAGTTGTAATTAATATATTATGATTTTGATTTAAAAAACACTAATACGTGTTCGTTTGGAAGTCACCTGAAATGCAAGATCTTAGAAGATTTGACAAAGAAGTGTTACAGTTGATTTATTTGCGCTAACTTTACACTCGGTTTTACACGTCACTGGCCAAAACCAGACCGGTCCAAAAACCGTTTTGGCTTAAAACACCGGACCGAGGACCGAACCGAAATGTTCAATAATTTTGCAGATCTCTCATTGTGGGCTTGGGATTTTGAGCACAACAATTGGGGAACACCAAACAAGAGTAGCACAACAATTTTGCAGATCTCTCATTGTACTTTGTTTTTTTTATAGTAGATATTTTCTGAATGTTCATACCTCTTAAATAAGGGCAAAGTGCTGAATCTAAGTTTTCACTATAGAAATGGCATGAAGAAGACAACAAACTGGTTCATGAAACTTTTAGAGAAAGATCAGGTACTTTTCTCCTTGATGGTTATACAACATATGCTTAAATCTGGTTTCGACCGGTTTAATGGGGTTATAAGCCATGCATTAATGCTTTGCAAGATATAAAGTTGAAGATGATTTCTTTTTATGTCTCTTTCTTAAAATTCGGTTTATAAATTTTCAACTATATAGTTTGATGAGAGGTTTCATTTGGTTTATGCTATTTGTGTTGCTTTGTTATTTGTACGCAGTGTGTTCTGATACATGTTGAATCATACATATTTTGTTATGTCATATTTTGTAATGTCATATTTTGTAATTTATAGCAAGCTTTATCAAAAGAATAAACTAGCCCAAGAAGACTACTAATTTCCGTATCATGTTTCTTTTCAGGAATGGCGTATTCCACTTATGAAACACGAATGTACTTCATGTGTCTATATTGACTTAGCTCGTGATTTTTTTAGCAAGTAGCTCTTAGATTTTGAGATAGATTCATAGTGTGTTTTCCATGTTTGTTGTATTTTGTTTTAAACAACTCTAGCCCACTCTTTATGCTAGCTTACTACTCTGTAATAAATTTTGATTCGAAGTGAAAGGTGCAAAGTTTAGTAAGGTTCGTTCTTTATCAACTCTACCCATCCTTTGTTAAGCTATCATTTGAGAGTTTACGAGGTTAGTGATCGACTGTGTACAATACACATATAACGTATTGCTCCTAATTCATTTTAAAATCTCATTCTCTTTTTTGATTTTGTATCATTGTTTTAATCCGAGAGTTTTATGCAATACAATAAGTGTTCAAACAAGGTATCTTGTTAGATTGTCCCTTAAAACCTTTAAAACTAACAAGATCACTAAATGTGAAAATGTTACTGTAGTCAATTGTCGGTCAAACTAAACCAAAATATTACACAAGCTAATGTCGCAAAAATTGATTTCGAAAAATATTTAGTTATTTTGATAACAGCCGCATCTCGAAAACACACATGTTTCTCATGTGTTCAAAATATCACATGTAGAATACTTTCACAGTTTGATTGTTGATGCCGATAGTATTCGGTTACTGACTATTATGCTCATTATACTTATTAAATTTATGTATTTGGATAGTTAGTTGACACTTGATACACAAATACAATTATTTTAATAGAGCTAATGATACAAAAATCTATCATAGTTGCCGTGAAATCGTTTTATGTGCAGCCAAAAAAAATTTGTATTTATGTATACATTGCTCAATTTTGTTGCGCTTTTTATGTGTTTTATTACCATTTTATAGCGAGAGGCAAATTGGTTATAAAACACAAAACAATAAACAAAACAAAAATCAAGCGAAGTACACATAAAAAAATACGAGACAACCATGATACATTTCCGTGTCATTAGCCATTTTTATAAGCAATTAAGTTACTAATTAAGAATTATTTAAGTTTTTTTAACTACCCGTGTATTACACGGGTCTTAAGCTAGTTTCAAAGAAAAAAAATATTGTGATCATGCTAAAGTATTAGTGGTGGCAAATCTTGCCTATTCTGATAAATATGGGCACTTTTTGTCCATTTTCAAAAAAAGAAAAAAAACACTTTTTGTCTGTTCTTTATTATTAACGGGCTAAATGGGCGCGTATGTAAAAAAACTTATGGGCTTAATGAGGGCACATGTAAAACATTAATTAAGCTACTCGGCGAATATTTTATATTTAGTTTTTATACTTGGCTTTTAAACAAGTATTTTTATTTTTTAATTCTACGTTTTTATATGTCTTTTTTCTTATTTTAGCTTTCCCCCGTTTAGCGTGCCCGTTTCGCCTGCCCGTTTTGCCCGCATCCCTTTAGCCCGCGTCCGCTGCCTGTTTAGCCCGTCGTCCGTTTAACCCGCCGCCCGTGCCCGCCCGTTTTGCCACATCTATAAAATATTAAGTACTCACTCCGTTTACAAATATATACGTCATCTAAAACTAATTTGGACAGGTTTCACTTTATTAATTAACATGAGATACATATTACCTTCTTACGTAATCTTTGCCTAATTATAATACATGCCGCAAAAAGAACTCTTGATGTCACTACAATTTCCATTTAGGGTCACTCGTATTAGCGCTTCCTGAGAAGGAATGGCCTCACGCATCTCTATGAGTTCCACTTGAAGTCTTGAACGTCTTTTTCTTTTAACTATTTCATATGAAGGATAAAAGATTCAAAAAGGTTTTAGAATAGATCATGCTCTCTAATAACGGAATTACTTTTTCTTCCACCAAAGTACACACAATAGGATCCGATAAAGGTCAAAAATCAGGTTTGCAAACTCTCATCTCACAGTAGTCTTTGCAAAGTCGGGGTTGACGTGATTAGTTTGAAACATGGAGAAACAAAGTCAAACAGTTACAATAACTCTTTGGTACTTAAGGTAGTTTAATTATATCAATTATGACTATAATAACAATACCATTGCAATATCAATATGAATATTACCAAGTATGAATTAAACAAAAAAGTCATGTGCCTTTAAAAAATAGGTTATGGCAACATTCACTCAATAGACACATATCATTTTTATGTTAAAATTGGAATAGCTGATGCTGCTTATAAAATGCATCAAAACTCGAGATATGAACAGACTTGTGAGATGGTTGATCCTAAGCCACCGAATGGGATGCTAGATTTTTCTACTCCTGTTCAAAATTCTTTGGGTCGGGTAGCAGCGTTTACCATATTTACCTTGCTTGAATCTACTCTTTTTGGTGAAACATTATCTTCTCCATAGCAAACTACTTTTACTTGTTTGACTTAAAAGTAACACGTATCAGCTCCTAGGCTTCCATCACTCTCACCTTCGTTTCTGGTTACCACGTGTAGATGTCTCTACATCTTCAACATTAACAAAATATTTAAGGGATTCTTTTACCATATTTCCTTATATATTTTTATTAAATTTTATATTTAAGGTATCATTTATAATTTCTATTTTTCTTTTGAAGTATTTTATGGAAACCTTTTAATGAGTTACATGTGTCATTTTTAGAATTTTGTATTTAAACCATTATTTGTAATTCTTATTTTTTGAAGCATTTTATGGAGACCCTTTAATGAACTACATGTGTCATTTATATAGAATTTTTTATTTAAGACATTGTTTCACCATCATTCCTTATATATTTTTATAGAATTTTATATTTAAGGCATCATTTGTAATTCCTATTTTCTATTTGAAAATTTAATATTTAAGACATTGTTTCACTATACTTCTTTATCTATTTTTATAGAATTTTGTATTTAAGGCATCATTTGTAATTCCTATTTTCTTCTTGAAGAATTTTATTGAAATCCTTTAATGAATTACATGTGTCATTTTTAGAATTTTGTATTTAAAGTATCATTTGCAATTCATATTTTCTTTTTGAAGCATTTTATGGAAACTCTTTAATGAATTACATGTGCTATTTTTATAAAATTTTGTATTTAAGACATTTTTTCACCATCCTTCCTTATATATTTTTATAAAATTTTGTATTTAAGGCATCATTTGTAATTCTTATGTTCTATTTGAAAATTTTATATTTAAGGCATTGTTTCACCATCCTTCTTTATATATTTTTATAGAATTTTGTATTTAAGACATCATTTGTAATTCCTATTTTCTTTTTGAAATATTTTATGGAAACCCTTTAATGAATTACATGTGTCATTTTTAGAATTTTCTATTTAAGGCATTATTTGTTATTCCTATTTTCTTTTTAAAGCATTTTATAGAAACCCTTTAATGAATTACATGTGTCATTTTATAAAATTTTATATTTAAAGCATTGTTTCACCATCCTTCCTTATATATTTTTATAGAACTTTGTATTTAAGGCATCATTTGTAATTCCTAGAATTTTATATTTAAGGCATCATTTGTAATTCTATTTTCTATTTGAAAATTTTGTATTTAAGACATTGTTTCACCATCCTTCTTTATATATTTTTATAGAATTTTGTATTTAAGACATCATTTGTAATTCTTATTTTCTTTTTGAAGTATTTTATGGAAACCCTTTAATGAATTACATGTGTCATTTTTAGAATTTTCTAGTTAAATCATTATTTGTAATTCCTATTTTCTTTTTAAAGCATTTTATAGAAACCCTTTAATGAATTACATGTGTCATTTTATAAAATTTGGTAATTAAAGCATTTTTCACCATCCTTCCTTATATATTTTTATAGAACTTTGTATTTAAGGCATAATTTGTAATTCCTATTTTCTCTTTAAAGCATTTTATTAAAACCCTTTAATAAATTACATATGTCATTTTTATAGAAATTTTGTATATAAGGCATTGTTTCATCATCCTTTCTATTAAGGGTTTTTGGTTTGATATATATATATATATATATATATATATATATATATATATATATATATATATATATATATATATATATATATATATATATATATATATATATATATATATATATATATATATATATATATATATATATATATATATATATATATATATATATATATATATATATATATATATATATATATATATATATATACTAGCGTCGTAACCCGCCCAACAGGCGGGGTTGTTTTTTGTTGTTGTTCCGGGGGGTTTATTGTTTGTGCGTTTTTAAAATTTAATTTTTATGTATTTTAGCTATAAATTACTATTAAGTAACGTTATGTTTATGTTAAAAAATCGATTTTTTTTAAAAGAAGTTTAAAACGCATTTTGTGTTTTATTTGTGTTTGTTCGCAATAATAATAACATTTTAGTGTCGCTGAGGGGAGTGGTAACGGGAGTGTGTCTAATGTACTCTGGATTAGTATATTTTTTTTAAAGGTGGATGCGCCCGATCTTGATGAGTTTAGATAACCAGGATGCGTCCATTGGTGCAAAACTTGGTTGTAACATGGCTAAACTAAAAAGGGAAACCGATCATAAACTTATGTTGAATGCCGACCAAGAAATTTATAAATCCAATTGAATCTGGAATTGGATTTATAGAGTATTATTGTTCTAGTTATCAATCTCCACTATGTGTATATGTTGATAAATATTATTTTCATGTGCTCGCGTTTTAAAATATTGAAATACATAAAAAAATGTTCATTCATTTAAGATTGTAATTATCCTTAACCAAGATTTTTATTTTCCTTGGTCTTTATTGTGCATGAAATTAAAATCAAAGTGTTGAATAAAGTTTCTAAACACAAAACTTTGAGTTTTCAATTTTTCATCGTCACTAAAAAGTTAAGATCTACAACGTAATGGTCAAGTAGAGTTGTTGATTAGCCATCTTAGCAATGTCAACAACAATCAACTACACGTGTTGACACAATTTACAACACCAAATATATCTACAGTGTGGCGAACTTGGCGCAAAGACATACAAAACATAATTTCCATAATAAAGACAAATTAAAATTTAGACTTCCCCTTCTGAATATGTAGAATCCGCTTACGAATCTCTATAGCATCCGAGAAGATTAATGATAATTCATTAAAATAAAATAACCCTTAGAAAGTACCTCGAAATTGCAACCATAAACAAATTGAATACGGGGTGAGGTTTTGAAACACAAAGATTATAAAGATATATGTTGCAATAAACACATGCAGCTACTTATGTGGGACTTTGTCGAATAACTAAATCAATCACTGAGTTACAAAGTTAACTATGTGAACTTGCTTCAATAAGACTTATGTAATTTAGAAAAGACCGTCATAAAACCTAGGGTGAGCTTGCATGATTCGGTCTGACGTGGTTTTTTATTTATACTAGTTCACCATCACATTTCTGATTTCTGCATAAAGTAAAAAAGCCAAGACAACTCGGTTTTGCGGTTTCGAATTCTTGTTGAGTTTTTCGGTATTAACCGCACCCCGTTAAATTTTTCCAACTTTTAATTTTTGGCTTGAACCCAATGATGCATATAATCAATTGTAAGTAACTAAAATAAATAAGACGATGATTATTAGTTGTGAGATTAAGCACAAAAACTAAAAGCAAACAGACAGTTACGAGTTATTAAATCGGGAAATAATAAAAGATTACACGGACGGTTACGTAATCATAATTAGCACAGACACATTTTACTAACAACCTTTCTTTATCCATTCTCTGACCTCAAAATCAACAAAAGCTCCATTTTGTTATCAAATTGCTTCCATATAGTAACGACTTCAAGGACCAATTGATGTTTTTAGTTGTTTTTTCATTTATCCCTATTTGATTACAAGATTTTTTATTCTAATGACTACACGTAGAAATTTACTTGCTACATGACTGACCTTGACTCTTGGAAGACAACCAAATGAATTCTTGTGCTTAATTATTGAAAATTTAGCAGAAATAGTGGCATGGCTTGCAACAATGCCAGCAAATGCCGCATTAACAAACATCAGCAAGTATAAATACCATCTGTGAAAAATTGACACCCTCTTCAAAAGTCAAATTCTCACTCCATTCTTGGCGAAGAATTGTGCGAGGTAGGTGGTTACTGAATCCAGTGGCAAGCTGATCATCCTCAAAGTGGACATGACTCATGCTAACCTGCATATAATTACCGTATAACATTTAAACTCAATGAATGTCCCATTCGGATAAGATCAATTCTTATGAAATGCCCAGGTTGAAACGGGTCATTCTTGAAGTTCAAGTCAAATGCAATCACTTTAGTAGCTCTTATTATATAGACAATAATATTACGATATGAAATTAATAAGTGTGAAAACACTTATCCTTTTACCACTTATTTCCAATAATAACAAGACCAAAACGTGTATTTTATGTCGTAAAAGTCAGAATTATGCGTGGTTTGTGTTTTTATTGTGTTTTAGGACCAAAAGATGAAAAAGGAAGAAAACACGGGCTTTCACGGGCTTTTATCGAAGAAAACGAGAAAAGACAAAGTCAAAAGATCAAGAGTGCTTAAAGAACGGATGTCCAAGACCTATTCTGAAGATTTATCGAAGAAAAAGTCTAAAGATGGAAGTTTAATGAAGTCGAAGAACTTAAGTCTAAATTAAAGAAGAAAATCATAAAGACAAGTTCGAATCCCGAGACGACGTCGAGAAAAGACAAAGAATTAAATCGAGTCGAGAAGAAAAGAAAGAAGGAAGCACCACACATGCACTTCCCATTTCCCTATAAATACCCTCCTAATCACATTAGGAGGGTGGTTAGCAAGTTTTATTTTTAAATTTTCTTTCTAGTTTTTAGAGAGAGAAAGTTCTAAACTTTCTCTCACTAAGTTTTTCATCTTTTCTTTCTTTTAAGCTTTCATTAATCTTTGTATTTGAGTTTCTTTAATCAAAAGTTTAAGTTTAAGCTTTGTGTTCTTTAATCTCCTTCTACATTTCTTTGTTTACTTTATCTTTTGATCCGAATTGCATTCTTCATTCGTATGAATTGATGTTTTCGTGGTTAAAAGTTAATCTTCTTCGTTTACATATAAGCTCTTACATGTATAAGCTATAAGCTCTCTATGCTTATTAGCTTATTTCAAGGTTTAGCTTATTGATTTTCGGATTTCTCAAAGGTTTTAGTCACTTTAAAGTTCCGTTCATAAAGTTTATGATCTTTTACGTTTAACAAGTTGTCAAATTTAAGCTTTTTGAAGTGTTTAAGTTTCGGAAAAATAGCTTATTGATTGTGCTTATTGAGTTTTAAGCTTACCACCAATTTCGGATTAAGTATTGCTTCCATCGCAATCTTGGGGATTCTACACATTCCGACGGATTACTTGGTTTCTATCGCAATAACCCATCAAGGGTTCTACTTTGCGATAACTTGGTCATTCCCCCTTATTCCGATCTGGATTGCGATCGCTCATTGCGATCGCATATTCCAACGAGACTAAGGTCCTTGTTAAGACGAAACTCTGCCCAAATTTACTTTACAACATTCCGATCAGAACCACTTTGCGACAAAGGTATTTTGGTTATTCCGATCTGAAACATTGCGATCTAACTCATTCTGATAAGCATCATTCCGACAGAGTTGTATTTGACATTCCGATGGGTATTCAGCTTAATATTCCGATGGTTCACATGAATTATTCTGATGGCTTATTTTAGTTGTATTCTGATGGTTATGACTTGGTGCATTCCGATAGAAATGAGTTGCAATATTCCGATAGAACATGTTTTTAAGTTTTAAAGTTTTACTTAAAGTTTTTCTAAATAGCTTTTAGTTTAATATTTAAACGCTTTAATTTCGCTCAACGACATTTTAATACTTGCTTGTAGTTTAATTAGATAACCAAACCAAACCATTCTCTTGTTCACCAAAAGACAATTGAGTCGCACTTTAGACTGGAAATCAATTCGAAAAGATTTGGAACAACGAAATTATTTTATACTAGGGTAAAACCAGTTATTTAAATGGCGCCGCTGCCGGCTCTTTTCGTTAAGATTAACGGTTTCTAATGAGAGACGCATTGAATTTTGGGATCCGTTCTTTGAACGTTATTTTCCTTGCTTTAAAATTTTTTCAAAAACCCTAAAAAATATAAAATTCTTCAAAAATACAAAAACATTGAAAAATCACAAAAAGCAATTCTTTTCCAGAGGTTTGCACCAAAAAGATTATATAGATATTCTCTCTGTGTATATTTTTCTTCTGCAGGTGTATGCGTACTAGATCTTCAAATTATTCTGAGCCAGAGACTCGTGAAGATTTAGATATGGCTGGTGTTCATAACAACAATAATAACCCACCTCTACCCAATTTGAATAACAATAACAAAAACAACAATGTCCCCCTACCTGATTTACGAACAATGAAGGAATTGTGTCAACCTACCATGAACGGACGCGGAGGCCCGATTGCGCCGATGCACATCACGGCTCAGGAGTTTTCGTTGAAGCATCACATGATCCAACAAGTGCAAACTAATCCATTTCGCGGAATTCCGGATGATGATGCCAACAAACACCTCGACAAATTCATTACCATCACCCAAAGCATGAAGTCACCCGGTGTTTCTATGGATGAACTTCGCCTACAACTATTTCCCCACTCGCTTTCTCACCATGCCGAAAAATGGTTTGATCGTCTCCCAAAGAATTCTATTCATACTTGGAATGACATGACTCAACGCTTTTTGTCAAGCTACTTCCCACCATCCATGGTCACAAGCCTCCGTAACCAAATTAGTGGATTCATGCAAGACAATGATGAATCGCTCTTTGATGCTTGGGAACGATACAATGATTTGACCGAACGTCGTCCGAACCATAACATGCTCCCCGTCACTCTCATTGATACTTTCTACAATGGTCTCACTTTTCGTGATCGTGACACGATCAACGCCGCCTCCGGTGGTACCTTTATGAAAAGGAGACCGGAGGAGTGTAGAGAGTTGATTGAAAACATGACTACTCACCACAAGAATTGGGATTCATCCGCATCCTCAAGATCTAACCCGAGAGTCAATGTTTCTTCTACTACTTCCAATCCCGAGATAACCGAACTTACCCGACAAATCGCGGAGATGAACAAGAATTACATGACCATGGCCACAAACCACTTTCAACAAGCTAAAGCTGTTTCTATTTCTTGTGACATATGTGGTGGTCCCCATTCTTACAATGATTGTCCTTCTACTCAAGGAAATTTTTCTGAAACCGTTAACGCATCATACGGTACTTATCCCACGGGAGGCTATCAAGCTCGTCCTTAAGGAGACCGTAACTTGCTAAGTTATCGTTCAAACAACTATCTTGCTCCACCTGGTTTTAATCCTCCAAACCAAAGCCAACAACAAAGCTATAACCGAAATAACCAAACCCAACCTCGTGCTAACAATCAATATCAATCCCAAAGAAACCCATATCCACCTCAAGGAAATTCTCAAGCTTACCAAGCTCCACCTCTCAATCAACCGATGCAATTGAATCAAGACGTCGAGACGTTCATGAGGACTAATAGAGAGATGGTGACGAATCTTCAGAGTCAATTCATCAACTTGAAGGGAGAAATGGCGAAACAAGGGAGCGATATTCGAGCCGAGCTAAGGCATGACATGGTGAAACAGAGCAATGATATTCGTGCCGACATGAGAGACTCTTTCAGCACCCAAGCAGATAATTTACGTGATATGTTAGGTTCGCTCTTCCAAGGTAATCAACCCTCTTCTTCAGGTACTCTTCCGAGTAACACCGTTGCGAATCCAAGAGGGGAGATGAAAGCAATCACCACTCGTAGTGGAAAAGGTTATACGGAACCCGAGCTTCCTACACCTCCACCCGTGATTGTGAACAAGGAAAAAGAGAAACTTTCCTCACCTCCTTTGCCTTCTACCCCCATTCCCCCACCACCCGCGGTTGTGAGTGATCCTACTCCCCTAAAGCCTTCCTCTTCATCCGATCTAGCTTATCCTTCAAGGTTGAGGAAAGAGAAGCAAAAGAGCAAGGATGATATTCAGGTTTCAAACTTTCTCAAAATGTTTAAACAATTGAATTTTAACATCTCCTTTGCTGAGGCTCTCGCTCACATGCCGAAATACGCGAAGATGTTTAAAGATCTTCTTAGTGACAAGGAGAAGCTTCTTGACATTGCTTATACCCAACTTAATGAGAATTGCTCCGCCGTTCTCTTAAGGAAATTGCCCACCAAACTTGGTGATCCGGGTCGCTTCTTGATTCCTTGCAACTTCCCGGGAGTAGAGAATTGCATGGCCCTAGCCGATCTAGGTGCCAGTATAAACTTAATGCCTTTAAGTGTTTGGAAGCAATTATCTCTTCTCGAGCTAGTCCCCACCAAAATGACTTTGGAATTAGCTAACCGTACGGTTGCTTATCCAGTGGGGATGGTCGAAGACGTCTTCGTTGGCGTTGACAAATTCACCTTCCCGACGGATTTTGTTGTAGTTGACTACGAGATGGATCCTCGTGTTCCATTAATCGTTGGACGTCCCTTCTTGAGGACCGGCCGCATTGATGTAGCCGCAGGCGAAATAATCATGAGAGTTGATGACGATAAAATTGTCTTCAACATGGGTAAGATTTCTAAGCAACCTTATTCATATGAGAGTATTAATGCTATTGATGTTCTCGATGAGGCTTGTGAAGAACACTTTCATGATGCTTGCAAAAGTATTCCCTCTTCTCGACCCAATGTTGAGACCGTTGCCTCAATTGATCCGTCATTGACTCCTTTTGGAGAAAGTGACTTGGATGATTTTGAAGCTAGCTTGGGTCCTCTCGATATTAAGTATGATGCTTCTCCCACCGATTGGGATGAAGACATTCGTACAATTGAGAAACTTCTCAATGAAGACCCGTTTTCTCCTCCTTCTCCTAAAGAGGTGACTAATGATGATCCATCGTTAGTTACACCATCTATTGAGGATCCTCCTACTATTGAGCTTAAGGACCTACCGTCTCATCTCGAGTACGTTTTCCTTGAAGACAACAAGAAGTTACCGGTCATCATCGCAAAGGACCTGAAAGAAGAAGAGAAATCCCGACCTATCACCGTGCTGAAGAATCATAAGAAAGCGATTGCTTGGAAAATCTCTGATATTCGTGGAATTGATCCTCACTTTTGCACACATAAAGTTCTCATGGAGGACGACTTTAAACCCACTATTCAAAGCCAACGAAGGGTGAATCCTAAGATCCATGACGTTATCAAAAAAGAGGTTATCAAACTTCTTGATGCAGGCATGATCTATCCTATCTCGGATTCACCATGGGTTAGTCCAGTCCATTGTGTGCCTAAGAAAGGCGGAATCACCGTTGTGCCCAATGAAAACAACGATTTGATTCCTACTCGTCTCGTTACAGGGTGGAGAGTTTGTATAGACTATCGCAAACTCAATGATGCTACGAGAAAGGATCATTTTCCCCTTCCTTTCATGGACCAGATGTTTGAACGTCTAGCGGGTAATGACTATTACTGCTTTTTAGACGGTTTCTCGGGTTATTTTCAAATACCCATCGATCCCCACGACCAAGAGAAAACCACATTCACTTGTCCCTATGGAACATTTGCTTACAAAAGAATGCCTTTCGGCTTGTGCAATGCTCCTGGGACATTCCAAAGGTGTATGATGGCTATCTTCCATGACATGGTTGAAGAAACCATGGAAGTCTTCATGGATGATTTCTTGGTCTATGGTGATTCATTCTCTTCTTGCCTTGCCAATTTAGAACGAATGCTTAAGCGGTGCGAAGACACTCACCTTGTTCTAAATTGGGAAAAATGCCATTTTATGGTAAAAGAAGGCATTGTGCTAGGACACAAAATTTCTAAAGCCGGTCTTGAAGTGGATCGTGCTAAAGTGGATGTCATAGCCAAATTACCTCCACCTTCAACCGTGAAGGGTGTGAGAAGTTTTCTGGGTCATGCGGGCTTCTATCGTTGTTTCATTCAGGATTTCTCTAAAATCGCTCGCCCGATGACCCACCTCTTGGAAAAAGATACTCCTTTTATCTTTTCCAAAGAGTGTATTGAAGCCTTCAATCTTCTTAAGGATAAGCTAACTAAGGCACCGGTCTTGGTTACCCCTAATTGGGAGCTACCTTTCGAGTTGATGTGCGATGCTAGCGACTTTGCTATTGGAGCGGTTTTGGGCCAAAGAGTGAATAAACACTTCCAACCAATCCATTATGCTAGCAAGACAATGACGGGGGCTCAATTGCATTATACGACAACCAAAAAAGAGCTTTTAGCTGTTTTCTATGCTTTTGAAAAATTTCGCCCCTATCTTGTTTTATCCACCACCATTGTCTATACCGACCATTCCGCGTTGAAGTACTTGTTAACTAAGCAAGATTCTAAGCCAAGACTTCTTCGTTGGGTTTTGCTCCTTCAAGAACTCAACATTGAAATTCGTGACAAGAAGGGAGCCGAAAACCTAGCATCGGATCATCTGAGTAGACTTGAGGATCCTTATCAAGGGGATCATCTGAATCAAGAGATCAATGACTCTTTTCACCTTGAGACCTTAATATCTATTCATTCCAATCTTGATGACACCCCGTGGTTTGCGGACATTGCAAACTACTTAGCAGGTGGTATTCTCATCAAAGGGTTAACATCCCAAGAAAAGAAGAAGTTCTTTAAAGATGTTCAGACTTACTTCTGGGATGACCCTTATCTATTCAAACAATGTGCTGATTTGATCATTCATCGATGTGTTAATGGACCGGCAGCTTTGCAAATCCTTGATGCTTGCCATAAAGGACCCACCGGTGGTCACTTTGGTCCCAACTACACCGCTAAGAAAGTGTTTGACTCAGGATTCTATTGGCCCACCATTTATCGTGACGCTCACGAAATGGTTAAGCATTGTGATGCTTGCCAAAGACAAGGCAAGATCACACATAAAGATGAGATGCCTTAAAATTTCATACAAGAATGTGAAATCTTTGACGTCTGGGCATCGACTTTATGGGGCCATTTCCATCATCCAAAGGGAACAAGTACATCCTCGTAGCCGTTGACTACGTTTCTAAATGGGTTGAAGCTAAGGATCTCCCAACGAACGATGCGAGGGTGGTTGTGAACTTTTAGAAGCAGCTGTTTGCTCGATTCGGTGTTCCTTGTGCTATAATCAGTGACCGCGGGACTCATTTTTGCAACGATCAATTTGCAAGAGTCATGGCTAAGTATGGTGTCAATCACCGTCTTTCCACCGCCTATCATCCCCAAACCAATGGGCAAGCCGAGATTTCCAACCGTGGATTGAAGCGAATTCTGGAACGTACTGTGGGAGAGCATCATGCCACGTTGGCCGATAAGTTAGATGATGCTCTGTGGGCTTTCCGTACAGCTTATAAGACCCCGATTGGTTGTACACCTTATCGTCTTGTGTACGGGAAAGCATGCCACCTCCCCATCGAGCTAGAACATAAGGCATACTGGGCCTTGAAATGGGCTAACTTCGACATCAACAAAGCCGGTGATCTTCGCAAGATTCAACTCAACGAGCTCAACAAACTGAGGAATGAAGCTTACGAGAACTCACTAATCCACAAGGAGAAGACCAAGATCATCCACGACGCAAGAATCAAGAACCAGGAGTTCCACGTTGGTGATCAAGTCTTACTTTTTAACTCTCGGTTAAAGATCTTCTCTGGCAAGTTGAAGAGCCGCTGGTCTGGTCCATTCACCGTCACCAAAGTCTTTCCATATGGGACCATTGAGCTTTCTCAGCCAAATGGGCCCAATTTCAAAGTGAATGGCCAGCGTTTGAAGCTGTACTTTGGTGAGGACATCTCTCATGAGATGATCCCATCCCTCACCATGTTTCCCATGAACCAAATTTGGGTCGAGTCAGGCTCGTGACTCGGTTATAAAAAACAAGCGCTTCTCGGGAGGCAACCCGTGATCTATCCTTTACTGCTTTCATCATAAGTGTAGGGGGGAGCCCCGTATGTGTTGGTTGTCTTGTTTCTTATTTTGTGCAGGGATTCAAGCTTCAAAGAGCACCTCGATGACTTTTGACGAACCGTGATCCCGTGTTCCCATCTTCCCGGTTCTATCCTAAACTCTCGTGATTCAATATTTCATATCTTATATGTTCACATTGAAATCACTTTAGTTGTCCTTTCTTTAGCAAGATCTAAAAAAAGTGCACAATGTCATAAGTGTAGGGGAGTTTACTCCCACATGCTTAAACATTGAGGACAATGTTTATCTCAAGTGTAGGGGGGACTTCTATCAAAGTAAGTGGTCTTTTCCATGAATTTGTCCTCATTTTAACCGGAAAACTTGATTTTTCGACATTTTTCAAAATTTTCAATCTATTTTGGCCTAGTTGTATAGTTGTATTTTCCTTTGTTATGATTGTTTTCTTTCCTTGCTAGAATAAATTTTAATAAAGTGGTTTTATTTTTCAAAGTCGTGAATATTTTGACTCAACCCGAGTTTACTTATCTAAGTTTACTCTAGCTAGTATCCTTAACGTGTTTAAGTCAAGTTTTGCTAGGCTTTTATATAGGGAATTTAAAACGCGAAAGTCTTAACTCTCACGGGTTAAGAACAAGAACTTTTCGCAAATTGATCCTAGAGAGTTGTTTATCAAGGGAACTTTAAAATGCGATTTCTAAACTTGAAAAAGTCTAAGAATTTGCAAGATCCTATAGATGACTCGAAAACCCAAAACTTTGATTTAATAGGCTAAGCATCCACGAGTCTCATTCCTTGAGATTTTAAACTGTGGAGGACGAGAGATGATAGAGTCAATTATAAGTTTGGTATTCTTTCGTGAATTTATGTGAGTTAATTATGAGCCTATTCTCCCATCACTTGTTAATAAATTTATCTGCAATAAATAAGGTTGTATGATTTCAAAAGTTACTTAGCTTCTAGCCCAAGATCGTTTAAAAGTTGCTTGGTATTAATTAGAGTTCATAGCCAAGGCATAACTTATTGAAGCGGGATGCGAAGATTGGCGAGTCCGAAAAGGCCCTAACAAGGCATGAAGGCTATATTTTGTTGCTAAAGATCCAAAAGTTATGTGAAGAATCATTTGTCAAAAATCAATATGAAGGATCGAGACACACGACGAAAAGAAAATACTCCCCTAAAGATCACGGAGAAGTCTATCCGAAAAGACCCTAGCAAGGTATGAGGATAAATAAATCCAAGTCCTAAAAGGAGGCAGATCGTTGTATATCAAAGTCCAAAATAAAGATTGGAGAAAAATGAAGAAGTCGTGGTCCAAGTATGAAGAATCTCTCAAAAACTTCAAGTGAAGAAATTCCTATTATGAAGAGAAGACCATAACTTCAAGAACGTCTCTCAAAGATTTGAAGTATGAAGTCGCTGCCAAATATCGGTCCGAGAAAGGTCTCAAATCGCGAAACGAGTTATGCCAAGATATGAACTTTATGAGGTCCCGAGAAGCAGTTTTAAAATATTTTTTCCTTTAGCTAACTATTGATTAAATCGTCCACTTTATTTTCGGCCTAAATAACTATCGAAATAAGTCAAAGAATGCATCCTCGTGATCATTTAAGACAAAAATAAAATATAAGAGATACACCTAGGAATAAGGGAGTCTAAGTGAATAATTGGCCCACATGAATTCGTGTTAGTTTGCTAACTTATAATAACAATGATCTCGTTTTTAAGCTTGGTATGGGGAACGTGAAACTTGAGGATGAAAAACGTTCATGGCAGCCAAAACCCAATGTAAGTCTTTAATTTCTTAACTTGTTTTTATCTTTTTATTTAGTGTTGAATAAAGGCCAAGGTAGGTTATTTATGATGAAAATGTAAACCGTGCTTTAAAATTAATGCATTGCATGAGGACATTGCAATGGTCAAGTGTAGGGGATTTAATAAGTGTGAAAACACTTATCCGTTTACCACTTATTTCTAATAATAACAAGACCAAAACGTGTATTTTATGTCGTAAAAGTCAGAATTATGCGTGGTTTGTGTTTTTATTGTGTTTTAGGACCAAAAGATGAAAAAAGGAAGAAAACGCGGGCTTTCACGGGCTTTTATCGAAGAAAACGAGAAAAGACGAAGTCAAAAGATCAAGAGTGCTTAAAGAACGGATGTCCAAGACCCATTCTGAAGATTTATCGAAGAAAAAGTCTAAAGACGGAAGTTTAATGAAGTCGAAGAACTTAAGTCTAAATTAAAGAAGAAAATCATGAAGACAAGTTCGAATCCCGAGACGACGTCGAGAAAAGACAAAGAATTAAATCGAGTCGAGAAGAAAAGAAAGAAGGAAGCACCACACATGCACTTCCCATTTCCCTATAAATACCCTCCTAATCACATTAGGAGGGTGGTTAGCAAGTTTTATTTTTAAATTTTCTTTCTAGTTTTTAGAGAGAGAAAGTTCTAAACTTTCTCTCACTAAGTTTTTCATCTTTCCTTTCTTTTAAGCTTTCATTAATCTTTGTATTTGAGTTTCTTTAATCAAAAGTTTAAGTTTAAGCTTTGTGTTCTTTAATCTCCTTCTACATTTCTTGGTTTACTTTATCTTTTGATCTGAATTGCATTCTTCATTCGTATGAATTGATGTTTTCATGGTTAAAAGTTAATCTTCTTCGTTTACATATAAGCTCTTACATGTATAAGCTATAAGCTCTCTATGCTTATAACTTATTTCAAGGTTTAGCTTATTGATTTTCGGATTTCTCAAAGGTTTTAGTCACTTTAAAGTTCCGTTCATAAAGTTTATGATCTTTTACGTTTAAGAAGTTGTCAAATTTAAGCTTTTTGAAGTGTTTAAATTTCGGATAAAATAGCTTATTGATTGTGCTTATTGAGTTTTAAGCTTACCACCAATTTCGGATTAAGTATTGCTTCCATCGCAATCTTGGGGATTCTACACATTCCGACGAATTACTTGGTTTCTATCGCAATAACCCATCAAGGGTTCTACTTTGCGATAACTTGGTCATTCCCCCTTATTCCGATCTGGATTGCGATCGCTCATTGCGATCGCATATTCCGACGGGACTAAGGTCCTTGTTAAGACGAAACTCTGCCCAAATTTACTTTACAACATTCTGATCAGAACCACTTTGCGACAAAGGTATTTTGGTTATTCCGATCTGAAACATTGCGATCTAACTCATTCCGATAAGCATCATTCCGGTATAGTTGTATTTGACATTCCGATGGTATTCAGCTAAATATTCCGATGGTTCACATGAATTATTCTGATGGCTTGTTTTAGTTGTATTCCGATGGTTATGACTTGGTGCATTCCGATAGAAATGAGTTGCAATATTCCGATAGAACATGTTTTTAAGTTTTAAAGTTTTACTTAAAGTTTTTCTAAATAGCTTTTAGTTTAATATTTAAACGCTTTAATTTCGCTCAACGACATTTTAATACTTGCTTGTAGTTTAATTAGATAACCAAACCAAACGATTCTCTTGTTCACCAAAAGATAATTGAGTCGCACTTTAGACTGGAAATCAATTCGAAAAGATTTGGAACAACGAAATTATTTTATACAAGGGTAAAACCAGTTATTATAATGTTCTCCAAACTCGCAACTATTGCAATAAAGGCATTTCTATGGAGGGAAGGGGTTTTTTGAAAATCCAGCACAGTTTGCATCCAAGCAAGTCTTAGTATCACATTCAGTACCTGCAAATTAGTCTACATTAGTTACAAACATTTATTTGTAGCACTAATTGGTAAATATGAGTACTTAATAATTGCCATTGCAATGAAATAATTGCCAAACGATTCTCTTGTTCACCAAAAGATAATTGAGTCGCACTTTAGACTGGAAATCAATTCGAAAAGATTTGGAACAACGAAATTATTTTATACAAGGGTAAAACCAGTTATTATAATGTTCTCCAAACTCGCAACTATTGCAATAAAGGCATTTCTATGGAGGGAAGGGGTTTTTGAAAATCCAGCACAGTTTGCATCCAAGCAAGTCTTAGTATCACATTCAGTACCTGCAAATTAGTCTACATTAGTTACAAACATTTATTTGTAGCACTAATTGGTAAATATGAGTACTTAATAATTGCCATTGCAATGAAATACATAGACCAGTTAGGCATAATGAGTTTATCTCTTAACCACGGATACAATCTAGAGTTTTTTTGGAAAATAAATATTAGGAAATCAAATATTCTGGTTTCTTAAGGGACCAGTAAGATACATGAACTGTGATAACAAAGTTTCTAAATGGGAGTAAAGGAGACATAACTCTAGGAGACAGAATTAGAATGGATTATATGGTACCTCTTAACTTGTGTCTAATTTGTGTAAACACTTCACTGGGTCGATCTAACTATGGGTTACTGGCAAGATACTGAGTTGATTATCTTAAGGAATTGGTAGCATTACGTATAGTACCTTAAACAAAACTTGTAAAACAGAGAAATGTGCCGACCATATATGTTCACATGTCCTATCATCAGGTTGTTGTATTGCTGATGTTTTTTAAATATCAATATGAATTCAGATCCACTTTTATGTCCTTGTAGATCTTGTACGGCAAAACTTTTATGACTTCAGATTCCAACACGAAGGAACATAAACAGTTGTTGGGAGGATAGTGTACTGATATTTCTCCAAATTCCTATATTACAAGTCAACTAGATTATATCAGTTTGCAGGCCTCCAAATAAGTTCGATATACCTAAGAATTGGTGATGAAAGATTCTACCATATAGGCCTAGAAAATATACTTATGTTATAATTATCTTGGTTGAGTTGAGATCGAGTAGAACTTTGGGGAAAATCTATTTCGTACAAAGTCTGGAAAGGGTCCTAATATAATCGACATGTTTTCTTCTCGTAAGGCTGTGTCTTTACACATTTAACATGAGATTATAAAGGGCGAAATTACTTAGTCATTAGAAGATCAGTCCATAACAACAAACCATTTGATAATCAGAAAAACTCATATTGCTAACTGTCAGATTTAGTTTATTCAGAATTATTCCCTTCCTGTATAGTAAAAGATATAGGGGAAAATACACCCATTTTAAGAACAGCGGAAAAGAAAAACTTGTTTTACTAAGAGAAGTGCATCAAGCTTGTTTCCCATTTGAGTTAATCTTCATTTTCTTGATCTTCTATGTTATAAAGAGATACCAGCTGTGCCATTTGGGTTGTTTTGTAAGCTGCTTTCTTTAGCACAAATAAATTCATATGAGGTTCATCACATTTCAATTATTTTTAGAACCTTACATGCCACTCTTTCACTCCGTGTATTGATTTTGTTCGTACTCATGTATACTCGATTAAATGCCAAGATTTCAAAATTGTAAAAGAATTCACGAAACGAAACAAACATATCGCAAATAAGTAGCATTGAAAATTTAAAGGACTTATAATACTGAGTTTTGCTCTTGGTTAACCACGAGTGCCAATGTTCAATAGCCGTTTTTGACTTTATGTTATGGCATATGACATTTACAACTGAACTGGGTCGGATCTCGAGCAGAACATAGCATACCACTTAATACCTCAGACAACATATATGTTATATTTATCGACTTATGAATAGCAAGCTCTAGAGATTTAAGAAGTAATCTATAATGCATATGTATTGATATTTATCACAAGATTAGATTGGAGATGTAACACAATACACATAGTAGTGATCCCATCCAAGCCATCACAGCACCTGCAGTTTAAACATAAATGATTTAACTTATGAATATATTTACATATGACACATAATCATTTGTTGAAGCGTGGTCAGTTGAATCATAATTGAAAAATGTAACAGGAAGTCCATCATAAGGAACTATATGAATAAAGGAGAAACTCCATAAAGAAGTTGTATAAAGAAGATATGTTAGTTATAGTTTTGACCATAGTTCGAGAATTATTGAAGTTCTGTTCTAACATTCAATCACCCAAAGCTAATTGTTCAAGAGTTTTGATTTCAAACAGACACGCGCGCACACAATCGCAAAGAGTCATATTGGTCCTTTGATTAAGAAGCATACTTAACGTCATTGCCTATAAATCTGACCTGATGCAAACTAACAGCCCAAAATCAGCCTAAAAAGAAACCGGAGCCCAACAACTCAAAACGACGATGTATAATACGCCAAATGAGTATTTATATAATTAGACCTATAAGTAACCTTTTTTCACGGATCGATCCGACGTTTCAACTATGCGCCTGTGGAGGTTGCTGATGCGAGAGCGAAGATCAACTGAATCAGCCGCCCTCCAAACTCAGCCAACATTGTAGCCAGCCTTGCCACACACAAGATAGATCGTGTATGTGCTTTTGCCTGCACTTTGCATGGCCTTTATCTTTCTTCTTTACACTTGTCATGATATAATCAATGGGGAATAGGTCATATAGAAAGACGTAACCAAAAGACATAAGGTACGGTTACAGATTATACGACTAAACTTACCCATATAAGTCATTCATTTGTTTCTGATAGAATAAAACCAAATGGTTTCTCTATTTTCATCTAATCCATGCACAACATTGTTCACATCATTAATAGCATATTTGTCTCCAGAGGGTAGATATATATAACTAATGAACATAAAAGTCCCCATAAAAGTCCCCAGAGGGTATAACAATAGGTAAAGCCAGAATTCAGAACAAACAAAAGCTATCCTATGGATTCACAAAATTAATAAAGGATATCAAAGTTCTTATGACATGATACAGTAAAATTATTTTGATATCATTGATATATATAAGATAAATTGTGGAACTACTTAACAAAGTGAAAAAAAATATTACCAAGTATTTAAGCAAGAACTAATATGTCTGTCATTCCTGCCTGTGCATTTTGAGCATGAACATTAATGTAAGAAAATACTAAATTGTGTCACATCAATCTTCTTGAGCACCACCTAATTTATTGGTTCTAAACTACTTCTATTTCCCAGAGATAAGCAAGGAGTTGACGGTTCCGACCCATGTTCACTTTCAACCGAACAACCAAGACCGTCACAACTCGCATGTTTTTTGTCTAAGTAAAGTTCAAGTTTTTAAGAGCTTTATACTTCAAAAGACAATACCAAACATCTGCAGTAAGCTTTGTAGGGATCAAATCAGTAATTGTCATCATAGTGTTAGGATAATGGGATTTGGCAAAATGATAACGTACAAATGGAAATTCCCAAGAAGAAATTATGTAAGTTTCACCCCTTTGAAAAAAGCACCAAATTTCATAGCAATAATGAAGTAAACACAGTTGCGATACGATTGGCTATAAAATTCAGACATATTTTCCTCCTTACATGGTGATGTAGCCATTATCACAAGAGCGTTATTTAAACTTTACATCACTAAAAAGTTTGTCCACTTCATTTGAAGAGGACGACAGGACGTTTTTCAAGAATTTTGTGTAGAAGCTCGACGACCTCTAACACGTGGTCTTTCTACTATGTTTATCTTAATTAGATATGTACAATCAGTCATTAAAAATTGAATTGCCTGCATTAAAAGGACATATATCAAGATGAGTGGTTAGTTGTACTTATATTACCAGCCGCAATGCTACCCAATATCATTCATAGCAACAATTGGCAGCCTTTTCATATAGATCACCAGCATCTTCATACCTAGAACCAAATTACATTCGAAATGGTGTTTGCCCTTCAGGAAATAACATTCGAAAGCAAATGAAATTTATCAGGCAAAATTATTTATTAGTTCCAAATTCCAAAGATTCAAATGTTGAAGAATATGAGGTGCATTAGTAGTTGTAATGGTTTTATTGATAAGGCTGTTTGTCATGTGTTACTTTTTGACATTGTTCTCTGACTCTATTCTATATTCACATAGCATGATCTGTGGACAAAGATTTAGCATTGTCATATGACAATTGCTCTCTGTTCAATCTTTAGTTAACTGGTATATTTGTTCAATAGGCCATTGCTGTTGCTGAAAGAGTTGCTGATGAGCGCTGTGAATCATCACCAAGTTCTAACGATTCTTTGGTTAGTTATCAAGTATGACCTGACAGTGCAAGGTGACTGAGAGATTTTTATATCAGTACGTGATGCTCTTTGATGAAATCTTGAACTATTTTTGCTCAAAATATGACTATAAGTATCAGATTTTGGGTTGTCATCTAACTTTGAGGTTTAGATGAGATTCAAGATTCATCTTTCAGCATCTTCATAGTTTATGTTTAGGTTCTTAGCAAGCACCTTGCAAATAGAATCACAAGAACATGATATAGCCAGATTTACAGTCACACAGTGCATACATTCGACTTTTAAGATACAATTTATACTCTCTGTCCCATAACCCCATGATATTGGAACCATTTGCTTTTATCCAAAGTACCGCGTCATGTACAATAATTTAGTTAAAAAATTAACACCTGTCAAATAACTTGTAACACCCCACTTGGATAAGTGGACCGTTACTTGTATTTATGGCGTGTCATCAAAGCATAAAGTAAATGTTCTAAACATTAATTGACCATAGCGGAAATACCGGAATCAAGCATTGGTAATCCAAACATAAGCTCAAAACATGAAAATTAAAATACTGAATGAAAGGACTAAACAATGACCAAATAAGCAGAATAATGTAAGAAGTGCATAAAGTAAGAAGTCCGGATAGCTTCCATCCAAATGCACATGCTCTCGGAATCCTAAGAGCGTCCTGGTGTACCTACCGTTAGAACATGAAAGGGAACTACGGCTGAGCATAACGCTCAGTGAACGGATATAAAGCATGATAAGGAATTACTGAAATGAAGCAGATGATGAAATACTGGAGCTGTAAGACTGATAAGTAAAGTTGCAGCGTAAATCTGTGTATAATCTGTAAAGTCTGATTTATAAATAATAAAGCTGAACTGTTATCTGTCAAATCTAAAAACATGTATTTACTGTATTTTAATTGCCAGAGCTTATATAGGTCATGTGCTGTAACAACGGTGCATGAATAATTGGAGGGGTGACCTCGTCATGCTGTAGAGGGGTGACCTCTAAATAATTGTAGAGGGGTGACCTCTAAATACTGTGTTGGGTGGAGGGATCAGCTCCAATGTGAAGGATGTAGAGCACCCACCACATTCACCCTGATAACTTGTAAACTGATAAGCCGAGGATGCATCCATACGCCCCACTAAAAATCCTGATAAAATGGCCAAACTGAGCTGAGTGGGACGATGCAGGATATCACTCTCCTGCATGTGAGTCACGACACCGGTGCCTCTAGTGCCATGGTTACGGTACCTCCGTAACTAGTACATAAACTGGTCATGCTTGTATATAATGCTCAAGCAATTTATTTAGTTATTAACATGATTACTGATAAGCTTAAACACATAATGGGGAAAAACATTTGGTTGTAGACGGGGAATCCTAATCATTCATAGGAAAGGAAGTCCTTACTGAAAGGACGGAAAATCCGTACGATCAATCAAATGAACGAAAGAACCAGTAAATCATATAATAATAAAGAGATAAGGATATCCGTACCTTAACCAAACTCGACGTTTAATAAAAATCCAAATTTACTTTCCCGATCATATGATCTACATAGATTGTCATATGCTAGAGATTAATACATCAACTACAAGTAAAATACATGGAGTGAACTAATTACTATTATAGTTTAATCATTGACTTACTATTAAATTATTCCCATAAATTTTTATGACATGCCTTAGTTTAATATCATTAATGACTACAAATACTCATTAGTGAGAATGAATGTCACTTGGCTTGTAGAAACGTAAAACACAAACATTACACGCCATTAATGCTAATTTAAGAAACACACAAGTTGAAATACATTTTGAATCGTCACATGAATACCATACAAAAAGACAGAGTTTTTAAAATAGTGAACAAACCCTGCGACATTCTTATATCCTTTGCAGAATTTAAAGAATAGATGAAAGAATCAATTTGATTTATATGATTATCTTTTGTTTAATTATAGAGCGTAACATTTTAGACGTGACCGATATTAGTATCTTTCGACGCAAATTCGAAACCGACTCGTGAAGGCTAATACCATTATTACGCCGGCTAAACCATGTTTTCATCCGACTTAAAAAAGAATATTTAACATGAGAATCAAATTTATAGACCAAACGTTTACCAAGTAGTTTAAAGGCTTCACAAAATTTCAGTTTATATCCGATCATACGTAAAACATTTTGTTTAACACCCCCAAATTTACACGCAGCGGAATACATCTTTGGGTGCTAAACAATGATACAATAACACATAATTTATAAAGAACGACTCGAAAAGAGACGTTTCAAATTTATCGTTCCTAAAACATTTATCAGAGTAGCGTAGTCCCAAGTAATCGTTACCAAAAGATAAGTTAAAGCAACATATTAGTTTGTTTTAAAAAATGGAACGATAAATAAATCAAAGAGTTTAAACAACATAGCAGTGCACAACTTCATTCTCGTGACCTCCAAGCTTCCACTTCTTGATTACCTGAAATACATGTGAGTAAAACAATCAGCAAAAATGCCGAGTGAATCTATAGGTTTATGTAATCAATTTGAACACAAGCAAAGATTATAAGTTTGTGGCATGCTTATAAGCATCAAATAATAATTTGCATCAACAATAATAATTGTATATAGCATAAATTGCAATAAGCTCATGGAACCGAGCCCTTAAACACTCCTTTTAGAGGTCTGATAAGACAGGAGATTTATTAATTGTCGGTTACCTCTAGATTAATGGTACATTGCCGTATACCTGACTTCTCAATACAATATGTCCAAACAGTGTGGAGGTCGGGCCTAAGCTTCTGTGACAAGTCCACACAAACTGAACCGGGGCGGCTTCCCCCATAGATCTATTAATTGTACTAGCGGTTAACCCATCATAGGTTAATTAACGGTCCATAATTGAGGCTTTAACAATGGCAATCACTTAATGCAATTTAAAGGCAACCACGGGTCCATTCATAGAGGGACAAGCATACCATAAAAATCTTGTGTTCTAAGTTTATAAAACATGTATTCCCCCTCGCGGGTTTTTAAAATCATATAATTGCGCAAACGAGGCTATAGACTTACCTTAGCCAATAGTGGTAATGAGACGATCGCCGACGATAGTAGATGCCCGATAATCACGATAACCGCAACCTAGCAAATAAGGTGCGTACTTTAATAATAATAGACTCGAGAAATAAATGATACTTAATAAAATCAAACTCGAACTCATAAAACCACAATATACTCGAGAGTAAACGATATAAATAACTTCCTTATACTTTACTACTCATTTACTTTACCATTTTATACTTTTAACAAAATCCGCCGGTACATACTACATGTACTAGCTTATTTACCCCTTTTAAACTTGTAAACCGTTTATGAAACGACTCGATAAACTAACTTACTATATATAGAAAGTCCTCCTACAAGTTTATCAAATGAAATTACTTTTAAAGTCCTTTACTCGACTCATTTTCAAACTACAAAATCCGGACAGATTTACGTTAATTTTTCATACAACCGTTTTAACTTATTTAAACGACTCCGTTTACAAAACCGACACTCGGGTTTTAAAGTAAACTCAACCTAATAAATAAATACCTCATTATCAGTAGGTTACACATTTTAAAACATAAATTTAGAGTCCCCGAGATTCGATCCAAATATCGACAACAACTATATGTAGTGTCGATACTCGTCTCCCGGTACACGATTATTCAAAACATCATAACTTCGCGCTCGTTTTGAGTTAGAAGCTCTACCTTATATCAAATCGAAGCTAAGGAGATTATCTACAACATAATCCAATAATATCATCCTATATTCAGACTTCAGACCCTCGAAAATGGCCTTGAACCTACTGCCCAAAATTGACCTTTTAAAAAAACATACAAAATCAATTTTTCAACACATTTTACCCATTTCTATACCACTAATATGATCATTCTAACACTCCTACACTATGATCAAACCTCTAACACACTTGCATGTACAAATCTAATAAATCAAACTCAAAAATTCAAACATGCAACCCCACCACTATGTAATATAATATTATTAACACCTATTTATTCTTTCAAAATGGATCAAACAAGTATAGTTCATCAAGAAAATAAATTTTGAAAAAAAAAATGTTAATGCATGTTGAAGAAAATCATACCAATGTGATCACAAGATCAAAACTAAGATGGGTCTTGTTTTGGTTTAGCTCAAATCATCCTAAATCTTGAGTTAAATTGAAAATGGTATGGATTTGGGATGGTGGTTGATGTTTCGGCAAAACAAGAGAGAGAAAGAGATGGTGGGTGAAATTTTGGAAGTGAAAAATGAGTTGTGTGTGTTTGGTTTAGGTTTTTATATAGTGGGGTAGGGTGTAGTTTGCAAATATTGGATAGTTATGGACCAAAATGCAACATTTAAGTTAAAAAGTGGGAAATGACTAAAAGTAAATTTTACAAATATTTACGGGACTCGGGTTTCGTAAAAATACTTTTTAAAAGTTTAAACGCACACAAAAACTAATGATATAACGACTCGATACGTAATTAAAACGATATCGTCGAAAATATTAAATATCGAAACGATCGATAATGAAATATAAAATTATGGGCATCCGTCGGTATCGCGATCACTAGTAGTCCTCGTTACTCGTCAAAATATTAAATTATAATATTTAATATCGGTTTCAACTTAAACCGTTAAACATAATAATATTTAACGTTATAAAATACTTCAAAATAATTGAAAATTATAATTAAATTATGACCTTATTTTATTTTACGGGTTTTACATCCTCACCACCTTAAGGGAGCGACGTCCCGGCGCTCAACTCGCCTCATACACGAGTTGTTCACTACCCGGAAGGATGAGGGCATTCCTTATAAAGAAGTCCTTACGTTCCCGCGTGTATCTCGATCCACGATCTCCACTGGTTCTTTTATAAAACGCAACTTGTCGTCAAGTTATATCTCACCAAAAAGGAATAAATAAATACTTATCCACCAGTCACCCGTCAAGCTTGACACATGAAAATTTTTATGAATCACACGAAGCTCATTTGACGACAAGAATAGGTGACAGGATTTTCGGGTAAGTCGAGTTAAAAAGAATGTTGCAAATTAAAGGATATCCATCGGCCGGATAGTCATGGACACACATCAAAAGAACTAACAAGAAAAACATTTTCGTCATTGGAGGGTGCTCACACGCGGGTCCCTACTCAAAACGATAATACAAAGACACCATCTCACTTTCGCCAACGCGCATTAAAGTCTCAATAAATATCGTCGTTGAAAGTCAAAAAGATATTACATAATATGTGTTCTACATGATCGGACGTCATCGGATGATGCCGCCTCAAGTTCTCACAACTTACGATCATTTGACTAGATCACACACCATATAAGTACATAAAAGAAAAGGTCGAACATAAACATCGATTATAGATCTCCATCGTTAATCATCGAGAAAACCTTGAACGAACCCTTGATAATAACTACTTGATCTCAAGAGTCTTTTATGATCCTTCGATAGTAGCAAGTAAGATTACAAAAACTTCATATCCATGATAAGTTGCCATTGATAACTCGGTCCTCAATCATTCCACAAGTACACACATAAATCCTGGTGACACTTATCGTTTCTTCTTATACACTGCTTCCCGAGATTCATTGTAAACTCAGAATAAAATAGTGATCTTCAATACGAGGAATAGAACGAGATAAAAATGAATTCAATAAACACATAAACGGACAAGATGTGGTAAAATGATCTAAGGTTGACGATCGACGAGGGATCTCGACTCACGTAACCATAAAACATAATAATTCGCAATACTAGAACAATGAGAGCGAAGAATGAATTATATATTAACATTAAAGTAACATTTGTCACAATTATCTATCCCGGATTTGGTATTACCTTAAAATTCAATTGAGGTACTTTCTTGATAAAGATGCTATATTAAAAATAGAAGTTAAATAGCTTCATAATTTATTTTGGTTGTCTTAAGAAACTTTGAAAGATTGACATGAATTTATTAATTAAACTCGTATTGATAGTTACAATTAGAAAATATAATTTCTAAATTAAATCATTATTAGGAATATAAATTAAACTGGTAATTTCATTATATTAAATGTAAAGTATGATAAATCAATTACATCAATAGATAGAACATGATTTCATTTTAAACATTAGTTTTAGTTTATACAAAATATGATGTATAAATTTGACCTTTTACTTGTGATGGTTATTTCGATAATTAAAAATCATTAGAAAATATAGACAAGTTCCATAAAAATTTTATAATACTTTGTAAAAATATATAAAGGTGTTTATTATTTCAAAATAACATGGGATATATTCGGGTTTCGAAATGTGACAAGATAACAAATGAATACGAATGGAAATAATGGTCAACAATTAGTACGAAATCAGCTGTACGAAAGAAAACGAAGCAAATGTCGTATGAATTCTTAAAGAGAATAATAAAATAAAGGCGTTGATGGTAAGACGATAAGAAATAATAGATTAAACAAGTTGCCAATTTTGTTAGTGCGGTCGATAGTTCACCAATAGCTCGTTAACTTAGCGGTGGTCGATACATGATCGGAAATAAGATCCATACAAAAATTTTAATAAAATTAAATTCCTAATAATCACTTGTAATTAAAACAAATCAAATGAACGATGTTAGTGTTTAAAGAGAGAAGTCAAAGCACGGTTCACAAGAGTGGATTTCGAGACAAACGAGAGTGACGGACGTCATCCCGGATATACGGAAATCACTCTAGTGATAATTCATTATTCACGTGCG
The DNA here is from genome assembly GCA_025667525.1 of Glebionis coronaria. NCBI lineage: Eukaryota > Viridiplantae > Streptophyta > Magnoliopsida > Asterales > Asteraceae > Glebionis > Glebionis coronaria. The sequence continues at coordinate 326,215,507 of CM046880.1, forward strand.
GATACATTCCAAAGATCTACCCAGTCGCATAAAAAAGATTGGACGAGACGGAAAGATAAAATATCGAGACTTTCAAGTCATTTATTAACAGTTAATAATTAGACGAACGGTCAAAAGGAATCAGTTTATAAGACAAAATGAAGTAACAAGTAGAAAAACAATCATTGAGTAAAAACGTACTTATAATCACGTAATTCGTTTAACAAAAGGTAAGAAAACATATGCGGATGCATAGAAATTGTGTTACTGCATAAAATATAAAGGTTTTCAAAACTTCTTTTCAATTTATTTCATTTTATTTATCTTTATCATAATTATAAGTAAAAAGTTGATTATCATCAAGATTTTTAAGGTGACTACTATTCAGCCTAGCATGGCTCCTTCTAAATTAGACATAGGTGATCAGGCCATGTATAATTTAGGGCTAGCAATGCAGTGCTCAGTTTCGTCGAAGAGTATTACATTTCTTATGTTTATATATAAACCATGCCATTTGTAAAATGGAATTTAAAAATAGTTTATAATTTATAGGATACAAGTAATTGGCGAGATTTTTAAGCAATAACTCAAATGTTATAAAAATTATTTCATAATATCAAAGTAAAACAATTTATGAAAATAATTGTAATAAAATGTCAATTAAAATTATAAGGTGACATTTTGATGAAGTATATAATAACCAAAGGTTTGCAAAAAGTTGCAAATAATAGCTTATAAAACAACCAATGAAATGGTTACAAGTTGTTAAGGTTTCAAAAGGTTATAAGGTTTAGACGAAAACGTCATGAGATACGCGATAAGAATGTCAACGAAGAATGTGAAGGCAAAACTTCAAAACTCAACTCAAATCAATAGAAGGTTAGAAGAAAACGGAAATAAAATAACATCGAATGACAAATGAGTCATATATATAAAAAGAATAAGTCAATCCATATGCGTATTCTATGTAAGATACTCGACACAACATGCTTTTAAGAAAATATATTATTCATTTTCAAATTACACCATTAATCCGGTAATTGCTAATCCTGTAATGTTTCTATTTTTAAACATTTTAACATGTAACTAGTATTAGTTAGTTGTAAAATAATATTCATTAAAATTTTACGATCTCAAATGAACTTAAAGATGCTTAGAAACGTTTAAAACTCATGTTCTGAATTTTCTATCAGATTTATCTTTTAATATGAGCCGATTAATTGACCCGATAAACGACATCTCCAAGACTCGAAGTCTAAAGCATTTTGATGCAAAACGACGTTTCAGACGACTTTCTAGTTTTACCCGAGACCTGAAAACCAATGTAAAATGACCAAAATACCCCTGCAAGTTCTGTGCAGGTTTGACTGTTTTATTTTAAAAACACATGTTTTACTTTTAAGTTTTGACCTGTTTATACTGTCCCTACAATTTCTCCATTAAATATATTTTTCGACACTTCCTGACCACTCAAAATATATATATATATATACACACATGTCTTGTGGATTTTACAACAACGAAAAATAAATCTCATAATGAGCATCAAATAAAAATATAGTATAATGAAATGACATAAGATGCTTCAAGGTATTCAACACGAAGTTTAGGAAGCAAAACGGTGAAAGACGTTCGAAAATTAGATTTCAAAATGCAATGTAGGCAAATCTCCTTGGTGCCACGATTGTCCAAAAGCACAAAACATAACAAGAAAAGAATGGAACATTCACGGGTTGCACTCCGGGAGCACGAAGGTTAATGAAAAACAAATGATACAATTTTATAGAAGTAAAATCGTATTCCAATATAGCGCCATAATCTAGACGATGATTTATAAAATGACGATGACCTTACCGAGATATAAGTGAACAATACACTTCAGAGTCGATACGTATAAATGGGCGACGAATTAAATCTTCGCATGTCGTATAAAACGATAATAAAGATCAACAAAATATTATGAAAAACCATGATATTATTCAACACGATTCTAAGAAATGTTTCAAAATGTGTGACTCACACAATAGCGGTTAGTCTATTCCAAGGACACATTGAGCTACACAATGGTCTAGAGACTACGTTTCAAGACGTCTAAACACAAACAGTCGGAAGACGATTTGGATATCTATATAGATATCTCAAAGGGTTAAGCAATAAAAGTAACGCGCGCAGATGAAGGTATGTAAGGTCATAATATAAAATTTGCAATAAAAGCAATTTAAATACTTCAAAAATAAATACAGAAAGATCTTGAAAATTCAATGTATTTATTTAAGTTAATCATTAATAAATGATAAACTTTTATCGAAAAGTTTAACGACATAAATATATATCGATAAAAAAAATCCTAGATATAAATATATATCCATAAGGGGATCATAGTATTTATTTATAAATACTTGGCAATAAGGTATACGTAATAACGTATACTAAAATTGTAATCTCAGAAGTAGCTTGAACCTGAAGTCACGCGAAGTCCGGTGCACCGACTCTTTGAAAAATAAAAACTGACAGTTATAGTTTAGGTTTTTAAAATAAAGACCTAGTTCTCTATAACTCATGGCTCTGGTACCAATCTTTAACACCCCCAAATTTACACGCAGCGGAATACATCTTTGGGTGCTAAACAATGATACAATAACACATAATTTATAAAGAACGACTCGAAAAGAGACGTTTCAAATTTATCGTTCCTAAAACATTTATCAGAGTAGCGTAGTCCCAAGTAATCGTTACCAAAAGATAAGTTAAAGCAACATATTAGTTTGTTTTAAAAAATGGAACGATAAATAAATCAAAGAGTTTAAACAACATAGCAGTGCACAACTTCATTCTCGTGACCTCCAAGCTTCCACTTCTTGATTACCTGAAATACATGTGAGTAAAACAATCAGCAAAAATGCCGAGTGAATCTATAGGTTTATGTAATCAATTTGAACACAAGCAAAGATTATAAGTTTGTGGCATGCTTATAAGCATCAAATAATAATTTGCATCAACAATAATAATTGTATATAGCATAAATTGCAATAAGCTCATGGAACCGAGCCCTTAAACACTCCTTTTAGAGGTCTGATAAGACAGGAGATTTATTAATTGTCGGTTACCTCTAGATTAATGGTACATTGCCGTATACCTGACTTCTCAATACAATATGTCCAAACAGTGTGGAGGTCGGGCCTAAGCTTCTGTGACAAGTCCACACAAACTGAACCGGGGCGGCTTCCCCCATAGATCTATTAATTGTACTAGCGGTTAACCCATCATAGGTTAATTAACTGTCCATAATTGAGGCTTTAACAATGGCAATCACTTAATGCAATTTAAAGGCAACCACGGGTCCATTCATAGAGGGACAAGCATACCATAAAAATCTTGTGTTCTAAGTTTATAAAACATGTATTCCCCCTCGCGGGTTTTTAAAATCATATAATTGCGCAAACGAGGCTATAGACTCACCTTAGCCAATAGTGGTAATGAGACGATCGCCGACGATAGTAGATGCCCGATAATCACGATAACCGCAACCTAGCAAATAAGGTGCGTACTTTAATAATAATAGACTCGAGAAATAAATGATACTTAATAAAATCAAACTCGAACTCATAAAACCACAATATACTCGAGAGTAAACGATATAAATAACTTCCTTATACTTTACTACTCATTTACTTTACCATTTTATACTTTTAACAAAATCCGCCGGTACATACTACATGTACTAGCTTATTTACCCCTTTTAAACTTGTAAACCGTTTATGAAACGACTCGATAAACTAACTTACTATATATAGAAAGTCCTCCTACAAGTTTATCAAATGAAATTACTTTTAAAGTCCTTTACTCGACTCATTTTCAAACTACAAAATCCGGACAGATTTACGTTAATTTTTCATACAACCGTTTTAACTTATTTAAACGACTCCGTTTACAAAACCGACACTCGGGTTTTAAAGTAAACTCAACCTAATAAATAAATACCTCATTATCAGTAGGTTACACATTTTAAAACATAAATTTAGAGTCCCCGAGATTCGATCCAAATATCGACAACAACTATATGTAGTGTCGATACTCGTCTCCCGGTACACGATTATTCAAAACATCATAACTTCGCGCTCGTTTTGAGTTAGAAGCTCTACCTTATATCAAATCGAAGCTAAGGAGATTATCTACAACATAATCCAATAATATCATCCTATATTCAGACTTAAGACCCTCGAAAATGGCCTTGAACCTACTGCCCAAAATTGACCTTTTAAAAAAACATACAAAATCAATTTTTCAACACATTTTACCCATTTCTATACCACTAATATGATCATTCTAACACTCCTACACTATGATCAAACCTCTAACACACTTGCATGTACAAATCTAATAAATCAAACTCAAAAATTCAAACATGCAACCCCACCACTATGTAATATAATATTATTAACACCTACTTATTCTTTCAAAATGGATCAAACAAGTATAGTTCATCAAGAAAATAAATTTTGAAAAAAAAAATGTTAATGCATGTTGAAGAAAATCATACCAATGTGATCACAAGATCAAAACTAAGATGGGTCTTGTTTTGGTTTAGCTCAAATCATCCTAAATCTTGAGTTAAATTGAAAATGGTATGGATTTGGGATGGTGGTTGATGTTTCGGCAAAACAAGAGAGAGAAAGAGATGGTGGGTGAAATTTTGGAAGTGAAAAATGAGTTGTGTGTGTTTGGTTTAGGTTTTTATATAGTGGGGTAGGGTGTAGTTTGCAAATATTGGATAGTTATGGACCAAAATGCAACATTTAAGTTAAAAAGTGGGAAATGACTAAAAGTAAATTTTACAAATATTTACGGGACTCGGGTTTCGTAAAAATACTTTTTAAAAGTTTAAACGCACACAAAAACTAATGATATAACGACTCGATACGTAATTAAAACGATATCGTCGAAAATATTAAATATCGAAACGATCGATAATGAAATATAAAATTATGGGCATCCGTCGGTATCGCGATCACTAGTAGTCCTCGTTACTCGTCAAAATATTAAATTATAATATTTAATATCGGTTTCAACTTAAACCGTTAAACATAATAATATTTAACGTTATAAAATACTTCAAAATAATTGAAAATTATAATTAAATTATGACCTTATTTTTTTTTACGGGTTTTACATTTTGAAAACCTTCTCTACTCCATTTTCAACTGTGAAAGTTAATGTCTTAGCTTTAGATAAATACCATGGTGGTTAAGTAGAAATGTTCATCCTTATTAAGTGTTAACATACAGTTGAATATACATATAATTGTTCTTGAGTAGTAACCTTTCTCATGTGATTATTTATGTATAATATGAGATTCGTAAGATTAGGATATCATAGTAGGAAAATGTGCATGAAACAATAACAAATAATAAATCTAGAATTACCTCAAAGCTTAACGAGATTGATCGAAACCGAAACAAAACGCAACACCGACACCAATATATATTGAGACACGGTCGAACCGAAAATGCGACGTGCTGCAACAAATATCATACCAATCGCGAACCAGAACCTTTGACTCGATCACGAAACAAACAAACCAACCCACACAGTTGCTTAATCCGACGTGATCAGAACACGAATTCAATCTCACATATAGGACTTAGTTTTAGCTCAAAAATTATTTTATTGCAAATAAGTATGTGGCATCGTTTATGTTTGGACAGAAAATGCACATTTAAGTGCAACCGTGTGGAACGAAGGAAAATAATTTATTTGGAGAATTGCTTTTGTGATAGCCAATTATTGACCCGGTAATATCTCTAACTGTTTCCTTTCATGTCATGTTAATGTTTATCCTTATTGATGTCTATATTTAAGTGATAACAACAAAAGAGCGTAACTGTAGAATGTTTTGAAATTATCGTTGGCTTGCCATCATATGGACTTTAAAACTCTCGAAGGTTTCAAATTAGATTTATCAATAAATCTTTTATTATCTATTATTCAGAGCAATTAATCATTTTCGTATCGTTTTAAATAAATCTGAGACCGCGTGTAATTAATGTTCCTGGATTTTTAAGGCGGTTTTTACAATTATTCCCCTCTAAAAAGGAAAATTCGTCCTCGAATTATAGGTAATAAGCTGATGAAGTTATAAAAGGTGAAAGGACATATGTGCTGAAAGAGCATGAAGGTTGAAAAGACATATAAGCTGAAAAATCATTCGTCCTTGATTTAGAACATACTGCTGCTGAAAGGTATAACGTGACATGACTGGAGTGAACATGAAACGTGACATGACTGAGAGAACTTAACTGGATTTATTGAAGGAAAAGGGATGAGAGGTCCGGATGGAATCCTCTGTTTCGAGTGGCTTCCCGCTCGAAATGATTCTTTCAAAGGTCTAAACATAATGAACAAAATCTTGGTCCTGATGACCCTGTCCTGATGATGCTGAATAGTTTCTGGTTCTATACTTTGGATGGATTTTCTGAATCTAAATGAATAAGCTATAACATGTAGTATACATGAAACGGTACGTACAATTATCCTGAAAAGATAACATTTATATTTCTGGGCAAGCTGCTGAAAACATATAAGGACGACTACGTGAACAATTTCGAACGTACTACGTGAGCAATTGTGAACGTGGTTCGCGATTATAAAAGGAACGCTGGGCCTGAAATATATCATGGATGTGATACGCGAAACATACTGTGAACTTGATGCAAGGACATATCACGAATGTATGATGACTGAGGAAAGAATGTCGACGATACGGCCTAAGACGTGAAACGTCTGTCTGGTCATGGAGAAACCATGCTAAACTTGAGTCCGTTTTCTTAAGCTTTCTGTAACCGTATTCGGTAATAAACTGTGAAACGCGTAACACGAGATGGAACACGAACCTGAACGTGGACAATGTTATGAACGCTAACGTTAACTTAAATAATGAGATAGCACAAAACATGAACTGAAACAACATTTTACTGTGAATGAGACGTAAACTTGAAAGTGAAAATAAACATGAATGTAAGTGAACGTAAACATACACGTGATCGTGAACATGAATTCTGTCTGATATGATGGTCGATGGAATACCTTGAATTCGTACAATTTACTGCTAAATTTTCTGCAGGTCCACTACTGCGTAATCCTTTCGGATGAAAGAAAACGTGCAGGTTGATTACATGGTTGATGATGACTTAGATAGTATCATACTTTTCTAAGTCTATGGTAAACTGATAACAATATCATGGAATTTCGTCTCATTTCTGCTCAGAAATTTCTAAGGATTGTAGTAACTCACTAGCATGACGACGTTCAATCTTGAACCTGCGACATGTCAGGCATCGAGATATGAACATAGTTGCATCAATGTGTGATACTGCTTGTATCAGAATTCTGTCTGGGATTATGGGACATTTTTGTGGAAATCTGGTTCAATAGTTATGGAAGAATTTTTAGTGAGAACTGTCATCAATTTCTACGGTATCAGTCAATTGAGTTCTAGAAAAGTTTGTACTTCGTTCACAGGCGCCGGTCGGGACCATCAGGTGACGGCCTTCACCTTCGCAGGATTATCTGAAATTTCTTTCCGCTGAAGTAGGGTGGCTCAGAAATGCCACTTTGTTCATCTGTGATATACATCTGGAAAGTTGCTCGTATGATTTTCTCCTATCGGAGAATCTGCGGAATCGTAAAAATATATAATCCCCTCGTTCTCCTCTAGATTTTAGCAGATCATGATATTATCGATAAATATGCTGGCGAACTGGTTTAGGAATTCGTGGGAAAAAAATTTATTCATAAATTTCATAATTTAGCTGGAGCATTAGGGAGCTCAGAAGTATAATTCAAAATTTTAGAGAGACTATAACGTGTGCAAAAGCAGTCTGGAAAACCTCATGTTCTTTCTCTCACCACTGCTGATGGCATGATCGTGAATCGTTCTAGAAAATATTTAAGACATCGTAGCAGATCAGATAGACCTTTTATACGTGAAATGACATTGATTATGAATGGTGATCTTGTAAAGTTTTCGGTGGTCGATACATGATCTCATGATACCGACCTTCTTCCTGATAAACAGAAACGGTGCACTTCCTGGTGGTGCGCCAGGGCGAATAAAGCCTCATTCCGGTAATTCTTGCAGCAAATGCTGCAAATCTTTTAAACACATCTGAAGCCCTGCAATGAAGAGTTTTGAAAATGGGTTTTGTACTTGAGACAAGCTCTATGTTAAACCATGTCTTGTAGTTAGGGAGGAATTTCTAGGAAAACCTTCTGAAATTTTTTATTTGCAAACTCTGGAATAATCTGCCGATCATGAATTTAAGGAACTTCAGAAGTGGATTTATATCTGATAGCTATAAAGGTCTTAGTAGCTTTGGAATGATAAGTCACCTGCTGTAAAGCATAACAACTTGTACTGATTTTATGGCAGAAAATAACATTGCTATCTTTGGAAGTTAGTAAGACAGATCTTGTCTTCAACTGGAAGGAAAAAAACTTATAAATATTGGTGATACCGTGGAGTCTTTTCTGGCTAGGAGGTAGGTACTACCTGATTTAAGATAAAGCTGACATATGATCACGTGAAGTAAACGTGACAACTTTCACTGATTGTGTTCATCTGTAACCTCACAGAAGAAACACTGCGTGTCTAACCTGAATAATACTCCGGTGGTGGTAACTAAATTTTAATGGTCTGATGTGTGGCATAACAGAACGGGTATACCCCTTTCTGAAAGGTACCCTAAATTACTGAGGGCCTGGTTTAGAAACATACTGGAGTTATGAGTTCTGACTCGTATTTTGAGAAAAGATTCGTATGACGTGTACCATGACTGGTGTTCTGATATGTGTCTTCCGAAATGATACCTGAGACCTATGTCTCGACTAATGTCTTGACATGTGTTTTAGTGTATGAATCTGAATAAGGTAAAAAAAATTTCTAGTATCTGCTAGGGTTGGGGGACCGGTTAGACTGATGACCTCTGTATTTCTGGTCACGTTCATACCGGAGTTCTGATGGTTATTGACTGATTAATTATAAGCACGGTGGTTGTCACTACTGCTTTGTCTGTCAATTAATGACGGTGATTATCAAGACGGTGATTCAGGTAACTATTCTGCTGAGTGGCCGGCTGGGTTTCGGTTCCCACTCTTCTGAATGAAAGGTTAGCTGAGTGAAGTGTGACATCTAGCTGAGAAGGTAAAATCATGAAATGGAATGGTAGTGTCTGATGGTTAAAATTTATTCTTGTCAGAAATTTCAAATTTATAGTTTCCGTCCTTGTTCTGTAGAGTCTTCATAGTATAAACAGCATAAACATCTTCAGAAATCTCCAAGGTATCGGCAGCATCAGTATTTGTGAGGTCTTCCAAGTGTTAGCGGCATCAGCATCTGGCAAAATTTTCAACTCACGAGCAGTATCAGCATCTGGTAGAATATCGACAAGTGAAAATGCCCGAGGTGATTAAGGATTGATTAACGGTACACATGGTGTAAGGTGCATGGGATACACCTGAAATACTGTACGTGAAGTACATGATGAATACTATTCATGTGGTATCGCTGAAGGTTTGCTGATATGATCGATACTGGTGTAAACTGTCTGACACGGTCAACGGAAGATAATTTGATTTAACTGGTTAGCAACTAAACCGAAACAGTTAACATGATAGGATGAAAATTTCTACGCAGACTTCATGCTCGTTGTATAGAGGTTGAAAAGTATGATTAAACGTTGTTTCATCAATGTTCAGTATAAGGACATGATTGATAAAGACCAGAACATGATTTATCATGAAATAGGATTTTACTGTAACTCTTCTGTATCTTAGCATGAAAACATCATCACCTTGCTGAAAACGTAATCCTCATAAAGAGACATGAACTTAATCAGCATGAAACCGACATCCACTTGAGAGTACAAACTTGACTGATACAAAGAACATAAAAAGATAATCGACTGAAGTTTAACATCAACTGGTGTGGATGGCTATGGTTCAATCCACATAATTCAAGGAACAAAACATGTGACTAAGTATGGGTGATTTTGGTTTCGATTCATACTTGTCAAAATTTTCTAAGAACTTTCATGTATAGAATTTACAATCTGTAACTAAATATGAATGGTTGTAGTCCAATCCATACTTGTCAAGACTTTATAAAATGTCTTGATATGAGCAAAAGTGAACATCTATGGTCCAGTTCACAATACATTATTCGACTGAAAGCATGAAAATTTGACCTGAGAAGTGGTGAACGCATATGGGTCAGTTCACCTAATAACATTCGACTGGAAACATGAATCTGTCATGAGTAAGGATGAACGCCTATTGGTCGGTTCACCAATACAAAATTCGCCAAAAAGCACATGAGACTAAATATGGCCAGTCCTGTACCAACCTTTTACTTACTCAAAAGAAATTTAAGAAAACCGATTGATAACTGAAGAGAACTGACTGATAAATACATGAGAAACATGAAAGATAACAACGCCAAAATCTGGGAAGTTCCTGGTGACTACCCACTAGTCACTGGTCAAGTTTTAGAGCCTACAGGTCGAACCTGGCTCTGATACCATAATTGTAACACCCCACTTGGATAAGTGGACCGTTACTTGTATTTATGGCGTGTCATCAAAGCATAAAGTAAATGTTCTAAACATTAACTGACCATAACGGAAATACCGGAATCAAGCATCGGTAATCCAAACATAAGCTCAAAACATGAAAATTAAAATACTGAATGAAAGGACTAAACAATGACCAAATAAGCAGAATAATGTAAGAAGTGCATAAAGTAAGAAGTCCGGATAGCTTCCATCCAAATGCACATGCTCTCGGAATCCTAACAGCGTCCTGGTGTACCTGCCGTTAGAACATGAAAGGGAACTACGGCTGAGCATAACGCTCAGTGAACGGATATAAAGCATGATAAGGAATTACTGAAATGAAGCAGATGATGAAATACTGGAGCTGTAAGACTGATAAGTAAAGTTGCAGCGGAAATCTGTGTATAATCTGTAAAGTCTGATTTATAAATAATAAAGCTGAACTGTTATCTGTCAAATCTAAAAACATGTATTTACTGTATTTTAATTTCCAGAGCTTATATAGGTCATGTGCTGTAACAACGGTGCATGAATAATTGGAGGGGTGACCTGGTCATGCTGTAGAGGGGTGACCTCTAAATAATTGTAGAGGGGTGACCTCTAAATACTGTGATGGGTGGAGGGATCAGCTCCAATGTGAATGATGTAGAGCACACACCACATTCACCCTGATAACTTGTAAACTGATAAGCCTAGGATGCATCCATACGCCCCACTAAAAATCCTGATAAAATGGCCAAACTGAGCTGAGTGGGACGATGCAGGATATCACTCTCCTGCATGTGAGTCACGACACCGGTGCCTCTAGTGCCATGGTTACGGTACCTCCGTAACTAGTACATAAACTGGTCATGCTTGTATATAATGCTCAGGCAATTTATTTAGTTATTAACATGATTACTGATAAGCTTAAACACATAATGGGGAAAAACATTTGGTTGTAGACGGGGAATCCTAATCATTCATAGGAAAGGAAGTCCTTACTGAAAGGACGGAAAATCCGTACGATCAATCAAATGAACGAAAGAACCAGTAAATCATATAATAATAAAGAGATAAGGATATCCGTACCTTAACCAAACTCGATGTTTAATAAAAATCCAAATTTACTTTCCCGATCATATGATCTACATAGATTGTCATATGCTAGAGATTAATAGATCAACTACAAGTAAAATACATTGAGTGAACTAATTACTATTATAGTTTAATCATTGACTTACTATTAAATTATTCCCATAAATTTTTATGACATGCCTTAGTTTAATATCATTAATGACTACAAATACTCATTAGTGAGAATGAATGTCACTTGGCTTGTAGAAACGTAAAACACAAACATTACACGCCATTAATGCTAATTTAAGAAACACACAAGTTGAAATACATTTTGAATCGTCACATGAATACCATACAAAAAGATAGAGTTTTTAAAATAGTGAACAAACCATGCGACATTCTTATATCCTTTGCAGAATTTAAAGAATAGATGAAAGAATCAATTTGATTTATATGATTATCTTTTGTTTAATTATAGAGCGTAACATTTTAGACGTGATCGATATTAGTATCTTTCGACGCAAATTCGAAACCGACTCGTGAAGGCTAATACCATTATTACGCCGGCTAAACCATGTTTTCATCCGACTTAAAAAAGAATATTTAACATGAGAATCAAATTTATAGACCAAACGTTTACCAAGTAGTTTAAAGGCTTCACAAAATTTCAGTTTATATCCGATCATACGTAAAACATTTTGAAAACCTTCTCTACTCCATTTTCAACTGTGAAAGTTAATGTCTTAGCTTTAGATAAATACCATGGTGGTTAAGTAAAAATGTTCATCCTTATTAAGTGTTAACATACAGTTGAATATACATATAATTGTTCTTGAGTAGTAACCTTTCTCATGTGATTATTTATGTATAATATGAGATTCGTAAGATTGGGATATCATAGTAGGAAAATGTGCATGAAACAATAACAAATAATAAATCTAGAATTACCTTAAAGCTTAACGAGATTGATCGAAACCGAAACAAAACGCAACACCGACACCAATATATATTGAGACACGGTCGAACCGAAAATGCGACGTGCTGCAACAAATATCATACCACTCGCGAACCAGAACCTTTGACTCGATCACGAAACAAACGAACCAACCCACACAGTTGCTTAATCCGACGTGATCAGAACACGAATTCAATCTCACATATAGGACTTAGTTTTAGCTCAAAAATTATTTTATTGCAAATAAGTATGTGGCATCGTTTATGTTTGGACAGAAAATGCACATTTAAGTGCAACCGTGTGGAACGAAAGAAAATAATTTATTTGGAGAATTGCTTTTGTGATAGCCAATTATTGACCCGGTAATATCTCTAACTGTTTCCTTTCATGTCATGTTAATGTTTATCCTTATTGATGTCTATATTTAAGTGATAACAACAAAAGAGTGTAACTGTAGAATGTTTTGAAATTATCGTTGGCTTGCCATCATATGGACTTTAAAACTCTCGAAGGTTTCAAATTAGATTTATCAATAAATCTTTTATTATCTATTATTCAGAGCAATTAATCATTTTCGTATCGTTTTAAATAAATCTGAGACCGCGTGTAATTAATGTTCCTGGATTTTTAAGGCGGTTTTTACATAACTTATTTGCCCATCATCAATAAATTAAAATAAATAAGGGTGTTACTTTACTAAGGGGATTCGTATTTGTGTTGGACATTGTTTTTGGGTAAAATTTGTGCTAAACATACATTTTGAATATCCGTTGTATACCTAAAACATTTAACTTCTAGCGATTTTCAATTGACTGGCGGAAGCACCTAATTAATTTAATATTTATAAAACAAAACATATTATGGAAATATAGCAAAACACATCATGGAAAGAATTGTGTACCGCATATTTGTGTTAATGTATCCTATGGTAAAAGATTGATTCTATGTGGTATTTACTCACCCTTTGGTTAGACAAACCTGCAGATCAAATAACTTGTGGTCAGATTTAGATTGATTAAAAGCATTTTTATTCAAATTATAAAGAAGTTACATAACAAATATGTTATTATCTTTCTTTGTTTCGACTTACACACTCTAATCGAATTAATTTGAAATATCAAATTAAAGATCAATCAAATACAATCTTTCTTTCATCATCAATCCCTGTTGGGTTTTACCCTCTTTAACTTTCGAAACATAAAGAATCATAAATAAGAATTATGTTATTATCAAATATTGTTTCGTTAGAAATCACAAAAACAACAACATGCAACCTACCCGAGATCCCTCTTAGAGATCTTGAAACCGCTGCATATGATCTTGAATCTTGAAGATTAATTTCTTTTGAAGATTGAGTGAAATTCGATTGGGAGTTTTTGTTGATACGTTTGAGTTTGAAAGAGGGATTGAGTGATGGGAACAAATGAGATTTGGATCGGATGTTTTGGATTAAGTGATGGATTAAGAGATGGGGGCGGATGCTCTGATGATAAGTGAGATTAGGGTTAAGTTGAGTATGGTGTGTGTGTTTTTTCACCAGTGGCTGTGTGATAAAAATGAGAAAAAATAGGGATATACTATTATTTATACCACTGGTTTTAAAGCGCAATTTTAAAAAATCTGCGTTTCAGAAAATCACGACCCGATCAAAAATGAGGTAAATAAGGCAATAAATGAGATTTTATAGCAAATTATGAAATCCTATTGGTTAAAAGATGTGACTGAGATATGACTGGGATTAAAACTGTGGTTTCAAGTCATAATTATACCTATATATAATATATATATATATATATATATATATATATATATATATATATATATATATATATATATATATATATATATATATATATATATATATATAGAGAGAGAGAGAGAGAGAGAGAGAGAGAGAGAGAGAGAGAGAGAGAGAGAGAGAGAGAGAGAGAGAGAGAGAGAATTCAGATAAAATGGTGTAGGTCCTTAAAGTTGTTAAAATGACAAACAATAAAAATGGGTAAATGTCACATTTATTGATTAGTTTTGGTTCGTTTTTGAGTTTTTGGTTCGTGTACGAGCTTTTTGGAAGTTTTTGTTCGTGTATGAGTAGTTGGTTCATGATTTTTAATGTTGCTAGTTTCTCGTGTATCAATTGTTTGTCATAGTTTAGCAAATCTTTGTTAACTCAGATGTAATTTTTGATAGTGTATCACTGAATTTACGAATAAATTGATTATTTATTTTAATAGAATTTTGTGAAGTAAAACTATGTATCATATGTATCAGCTATGAATTTTTACGTATCAAATTTTTAGTGCTTTTTATATAAACTTTTATGTATAAGATGTATTGTTTTGTGCCTCACATTAAATATATCACATGTTAATTGATGAAATTAATGGTTAAGATGACTTCTTATTTTAACAATTTTAAGCTACTACACTACAATAACCCAACTATATATATATATATATATATATATATATATATATATATATATATATATATATATATATATATATATATATATATATATATATATATATATATATATATATATATATATATATATATATATATATATATATATATATATATATATATATATATATACTAGCCTTTAGACCCGTCCGGTGGACGAGCTAGCTTTAAGTATATATATTTTTAATGAAAATTGAATTTATGTGTGTTTATATTAGATGTTTAGTATATATAGCGTTAGTTATGGCATTGATATTTTAATAATGTAGCATAGAATAGACAAAATACCATATTTTAAGATATTTTATTTATTTAAGAATATTATGAGTTAATTGAATTTCCATACGTTAACGGTATGAATAAGTTTGTTACATAAATTTTTTTTAGAACTTTAATCATATTGTATAAATAGTTTATGTATTTTTGAATTTTATGATGTAATAAATTTTGTATATGTTAATGTTATGAATAACGTTTTTATATTAATTTTTTTGAAATTAATATTATTGTTGTGCATTTTTATAGAAATTTGTCTTTAAAGCATTGTTTCACCATCCTTCCTTATATATTTTTATATAATTTTGTATTTAAGGTATCATTTGTAATTCCTATATATATCTTATAGAATTTTGTATTTAAGACATCATTTGTAATTCCTATTTTATTTTTGAAGCATTTTATGGAATCATTTTCATAGAATTTTGTAGTTAAGGCATTGTTTCATCATCCTTCCTAATATATTTTTATATAATTTTGTATTTAAGATATCATTTGTAATTCCTATATATATTTTTATAGAATTTTGTATTTAAGGCATCATTTATAATTCCTATTTTACTTTTGAAGCATTTTATGGAATCATTTTTATAAAATTTTGTATTTAAAGCATTATTTCACCATCCTTCCATATATATTTTTATAGAATTTTGTATTTAAGGCATCATTTGTAATTCCTATATATATTTTTATATAATTTTGTATTTAAAGCATCATTTGTAATTCCTATTTTATTTTTGAAGCATTTTATGGAATAATTTTTATAGAATTTTGTATTTAAGGCATTGTTTCACCATCGTTCCTTATATATTTTTATATAATTTTGTATTTAAGACATCATTTTTAATTCCTATATATATTTTTAAAGAAATTTGTATTTAAAGTATCATATGTATTTCCTATTTTGTTTTTGAAGCATTTTATGGAATTATTTTTATACAATTTTGTATTTAAGGCATTGTTTCACCATCCTTCCTTGTATATTTTTATAGAATTTTGTATTTAAGGCATCAATTGTAATTCATATATATATATTTTTATATAATTTTGTATTTAAGGCATTATTTGTAATTCCTATTTTGTTATTGAAGCATTTTATGGAATCATTTTTATAAATTTTGTATTTAAGGCATTGTTTTACCATCCTTTCTTATATATTTTTATAGAATTTCATATTTAAGGCATCATTTGTAATTTATATATATATTTTGATAGAATTTTGTATTTAAGGCATCATTTGTAATTCCTATTTTATTTTTGAAGCATTTTATGGAATCATTGTTATAGAATTTTTTATTTAAGGCATCATTTGTAATTCCTATATATATTTATATAGAATATTGTATTTAAGGCATCATGTGTAATTCCTATTTTATTTTTGAAGCATTTTATGGAATCATTTTTATAGAATTTTGTATTTAAGGCATTGTTTCACCATCATTCCTTATATATTTTTATAGTATTTTGTATTTAAGGCATCATTTGTAATTACTATTTTCTTTTTGAAGCATTTATGGAAACCCTTTAATGAATTACATGTGTCATTTTTATAGAATTTTGTATTTAAGGAATTGTTTCACCATCCTTCCTATATAAGGGTTTTTGATTTGATTTGATTTGATTTGATTTGATTTGATTTGATTTGATATATATATATATATATATATATATATATATATATATATATATATATATATATATATATATATATATATATATATATATATATATATACGTATATATATATATATATATATATATATATATATATATATATATATATATATATATATATATATATATATATATATATATATATATATATATATATATATATATATATATATATATATATATATATATATATATATATATATATATATATGTATATATATATATATATAGAGATATATATATATATATATATATATATATATATATATATATATATATATATATATATATATATATATATATATATATATATATATATATATATATATATATATATATATATATATATATATATATATATATATATATATATATATATATATATATATATATATATATATATATATATAGAGTTAGGATCAAATGAGAAAAAACCTTAAAATAAGAAGGATAAGAAGAAACTATAACCGCATATTCGAGATGCATGCACTTTTTTAGATGCATCTTTGTAATCTTAGATGCATTATAATGCATGATAACATGTTTTATAGCTTTTAGTTAGATGCATATACGTATATTAGATGCATTTCATGATTTATCTATATTTTTGTTCTTCTGCACGTGCCCAAATCATGAAAATCAATTTGTACCATCTACACATCAAATTAACTTTCGAAACTCAAGATTGTGCATCTACATGAATAGAAATGCATCTAATGCAAGTCGTTGCATCTTAAATGTGTGGTTTTAATCTCTTCTCACCACTTCTTATTTTAAGTTTCTTCTCATTGGATCCTTACTCTATATATATATATATGTATATATATATATATATACATATATACATATATATATATGTATATATATATGTATATATATATATATATACATATATATACATATATATATATATATATATATATATATATATATATATATATATATATATATATATATATATATATATATATATATATATATATATATATATACATATACATACATATATATATTGTAGAATATGGATAATCTTATGAATCAATAAGGTGGGTTGAAGGTTTCTAGAGAGAGAAAGTTAGTGAGAGAAAGTGAGAGAGAATATGTGTTTTCTTATTAAACTCAAATGTGAAACAACCAACAACCAACCCCTTTCCATGGTGGAAAGGGGTATTTATATCCAAGCCACTAATGGGCTTGGGCCGACCCATGACAAGCCCATGGGCCGGTTTTTACTTAACTAAATAAGCAAACATTAACTACGAGCTATACAACATTAATAATATTGTGGAGTGACCGATAATTCTAAATATACGTTGAAAACGTATTTCTAACAATCTCCCCCTAAGGGAGGTCACCCCACGCTACACAGTTCTAAACCTAGCATACTATACTAAGTCTTCGTTCTTCAGCTCGTAGTCTTTTCTTCTTTTCTTTTTGTTGTGAATATGTTGATTTGATCTATTAGTCTTTGGCTTGAGAGCATTGTTCTTTTGACCAATCACGTGCGATCTTTGCCTTCTTGTGAATCTTGCCTCCTCGTGACTCCATGTTCCACACACTTATGTCTTTTGTTGAATTCTTGAAAGCTTCAGAGTTTGGTACAACGGAAGACTTTATTTTGTACTTTCTTGAATTTTGCTGAACTTTGATGTAGAAAAACATAAGCATGTGGGAACGACTTCAGCTGGTACTCCGCAACGCCACCGTCTTCGCAGCAACATGATAAGACACGAATGAAATGGCTTAGAACATTTCATTCTAAATCGGTAGCGTTTTACCTCTGGTCGGTGAAGACCGTTGGACGATATTAGATATCGTACATGTGACGGATAGTTTCAATTAAGTAACTTCCTGACAGGATTTCGCGGGTAAACCCGTTCTCTTTATTCGACGATCACTAAGCTTGACTGCGAACATAAAGAGTGAATCACTTGGATAAATTATCCTTGTGATTGAAGCCGTCAATACATGAAACCTGGAACAAGTGAATTTCAATTAAGATTTTCACCATCGTTGCTTTCCAGTTATCACGAGCTTGATTCATAAAGAATCTTGCACGTCACCTACCAAGTGCTGTTTGATGTTAACACTAGAAGGATTTCCACTCGTCACTGTGAACACTAAAGAGTGTCACTCTGAGTGTTCTGGCAAGATCATATGATGCTGCGTAGAGGCCTGGAACGAGTTTAAGTTCAATTAAGAATTAAACTACTGTTTCTTTCCAGTTTTTCACAAGATTGGTTCTTAAAGAACCGCACGTGTAACCTACCATGAGCTTGTTTGATGTTGGCTCAAGCAGGATTTCCATCTTCATTGTAATACTTGCGTATTACTCGGATGTTCTGGCAATATTATAAAAATACTGCGTAGGACTCATAAAAATCTCTTACTTTTCACAGTGTGTGAGAAAGCAAGGAATAAATGGAAAGTGTCCTAATGAGACTTTTGATGATCTCGTGGCTCTAGACTCGATAGTGCGTTTTGATTTAGTGAGCGATGGCTGGAGAGGAGTGCCACCTTTTCAATATCAGTCTATTCGGAGTGAATAAACCAATAGATAACGTGTTGATCTCCGTGTGATTAAAACAAATACCTTTTTGGAGATATTTGAGTTAGCTGGGAAGGGTATTGCATCACTGGGTCCATGATGTCTTTCTTCAATAGCGAGAATCATTAACAAATGATCTCAATAGCATATGTATTGACTCGGTTTCTGCCTAAAGTTGTAAGGAGGGCTTCTTTCTTTACACCCTTTATCTTTACATTTCTTTTTCATTCTTCAACCCCTTCAGTACTTACCAATACATCATTACTAGCACCTTGTTGTGATTGTTCCAGTGCTAGCATCAGTAATTAGTCGGTACTCTGCTACGTTCACAATCTTTCTCCATCTTTCCTAGGACTTCTAATTCTATCTAGGGAATTGTCCTTGGGAAGATTCCATCGGCTCTGATGAATCATTGGACTAATACCTATTCCTACCACCCTTTTGTCACCACATCCGTCGTGAATAAAGCGTGTTTTGGGAAAGTATAGTCACCATGAAAAATCCTTGAAAATCACTTAAGGTACTTGTGATATTGAAATCAAGAGTTTTGTACCTTAAGTGTTTTGTTCATCAAAAACGCTCCCCCTTAACACGTGCTTTACACATATTATGTTGGATTATCAGTAAGTCTTTTTCATCTTTTATCCAAGTATCATTTAAGTATCCTTAATCCCATTTTCTCCCCTTATCCAAAATGTTAACCATTAATATTTGGGATATTGAATGGATTAACCGGTCTTTGGGTAAAAAATGAAATCAATGTTTGGCCATAGAACATATTAATGCTCCCCCTTAAATTAATAAGGGTTAATTGTAGTGCTTTAGTATGATATATTTTGAAAGATTTAGAATCTCGTGAGAAATTCTTGAAAAATTATCATACCTTAACACTACATCAAGCCATAAAAGCACAATATTCACAAAATTTACATATTCACAATTAAAAACCAATATAGAGTGGACCTGAGATGTACGACCCATTAGATGGATCGTTGCAGTAACTTGTGGTGCACTCCATATGGTCTACCACCAACGAACCTTTCTAAGCTCCTCATCAATCTACGTTCCCGGAGCTTTTCATCAATCTTCTTGATCACATATGTCGCCATTTTCCGATAACCCGGATGCCAATCCTCAATCATTTTTGGTAATGACCCACCAGAATTAAGATGCTCCAATTTTCCTCTAACGTATATGAGAGTCCCATCACTGTGTTTATAAAGCTCACCTACCCTCATAAACTTCATGATCCCACGACTGTTCATGTAGAAAATCCCGTAACTCGGAACGATAATGCCGGTATAGGGACATCTGTTGACATGTTGAGGTAGAACTTGATTCATTGGACGGGTCAGGTTAAGCTTCCTTTGGTAGCTTTCAACTCCCAATTGAAGATCTTCAACTCGTTTCTTGATAACAACGCTTCGTGTGAACATACGAAGTGCTGTATTAAGGCAATGATTTCTTCACGAGTAAGATGGGTAAGTTGATCACGGGTCATCATAAGCAACATGTCTTCGATATCTTCAAGGCGAATGATAGAAAAATCTCCCTGTTGTATTGTGTATTCTCTGTCATCCTCCCTTTTTAGGCGAATCTCTGTCACATGATGATAGCCATTCTTGGCTTCAATTTTCAGTCCCAAAATACTTAAGATGCGAATATCGGATTTGAAAATACTTCCTGAATTGGCTAAGCAACAACCTCTGTACTCCCTTCGGACTCGCTCGTCCCAATGTGATGCACCTATAATAACATACATATCATAATTACGATTTACCTTTGGGACCCAGAGTCGGTTTACCTTTTCCTCGATCCAGGGTATTGTTCCCCAATTAGCAGCTTTCAACAAGGTCAGGGAGGTTGCGTACTTGAATGATCCCTTGAGGAGATAATCAAGATCATAGGTGACAAAGAAGTCAAGAGCAATTTGATTATCTTGAGAAGGATCAAGTGGAGGTGGAGCTCTTTATGACTTATGAAGGCCTGGCCTTTGAACGGTATTAAGAGCTTTCAGGACCTCGTCAGCATAATACTCGTACTCCATGCGGCTTAACCTGGTTTTGGCGTGAATTCTGTTGATCCCAAACTTAGATCGATTAGCTTTGTGTATACGAGATTAGATCAAGTAATACACGTAGAGAAACCTTTGTATATGCTTATGAATCTAAGTGTTATGCGGAATTTAACACTTAAACAAGAACACACAATGATATAAACAAACTCTCACTTTGATTAGCAATATCAAACTTGCTTACAATGAAAGTTGTTTACGAATGAAAACTTATATGAAACTTATATTAAACATTAACCTAAAGGCCTTCTTTTATAGGAATAAGAAGCCTTGTACAATAATCTACGTATCAACTATTCTAGGTAAAGATAAATATAGAAAATACATTGTTGTTCTTATCTTTACTAGAAGTAATCTAGAATATAATATATGCGTAGAATATATCTTCCATCAGTGCTTGTCTTCAATGTGTCAACGCTTGACTTTATCTTGTCAACGCTTGAGCTGTCAGCGCTTGTTTTGTTCTTGTCAACGCTTGTTTTGTTCTTGTCAGCGCTCAAGTGATCTGGCCTTAATTTATTCCCAACAATCCTCCCCTAAACTTGATATCCACTCTTATGATCAAGTTTCTGAATAAGCATTAAGGACTAGGAGGAATCTTACAAACCTTCTCATATAGATAGTGAATAAATCTGATCAAATCTTTTGCCACGTCACTTGAATAATCTATTTCCAGCTGAGTGTCCTTCATCTTCTCCAAAATAGCCCTGGATATGAAATACTGACCATCCACAAGTAGATACTCAGCAAACTTTGTAGAACTCAAATGGTAGACAGCAGCAGTTGAATATAACCTCCATTGAAGACCACTGAGGCCATCTTCAAGATCCTTCCATATTGCAGGATCCTCATCTCTTGGTCCACACATTCTTTTGAATGTGGTCCAAAGTTTTATTCCATTAGCTGAAGTTGGTGCTTCAGCCTCATACTTGGTCTCCAGCAACCTCCAAAGGTCCACCAAGTCTTCTCTATCACAACTTGCAAACAAAGATATGAGAGTGGTAAAAGTGTGTACCTCCTTGCCAAATCTGCCAATCCTCCAGAACCCACATTCATCTTCTTCATAGCTCACAATTGGGTTCCTGGAATCTAATGGTAACACTTGCACCATATCTGAAGCTTCTAAAGGTGAGAGCTTGAGGCTCTTTCTGATGACAGCTTCATTTGGATATAGTGGATCCATATCTTTGGGAAACTCAAATGAAATTCCCTTCTTCACTGGCCTGGGAACAATCATAGCTTTCTTGAGTTCCATTTCTTCTGCAAGTTCTTCCTTTCTTTCATCTGAAAGAAGTCTGAGAGTGTTTGCTTCCTGCACTCTCACCCAAATGGGATAAGCCCTTGATGTAGTGTCTTTGTACACCTTTAGGAAAAGGATGACAAAAGTGGCAAGTATTAAGTGTCGGTTTAGGAAAACCAAGCACTAATGACCAATTAGGTTCAAGTTCGTTCACGAGGAGGCTAGTGTGTTATGTGTGTAATGACTTGGATTAATTTGTGATTATATTTGAAAAAAGAAAAATAGAAAAGGGATTAGAAAAGAATGACGGTTATGAAGACGGATTAAACTAAGTCTAAAAAGGCGTACACGTAAAGTCGCAAAAACCACCAAAATTAAAATTAATTCCTAAAAATTTCTAAAAATCACCAAAAATCCTAAATAATAATCTAAGAGTTTACAAAAAATCAAAACTTGCAAAAACCTTTTAATTAATTAGATAATGACTTTTTAATGCTAATTAAAGCCCTAAAAATCAAAATTAATTATTAAAAAGCCCTAAACAAGATTTTCAAGTTTGTAAACCTCAAAAATACTCTAATTAAGCTAAAAACTATTTTTCAAAATTTTAAAACCAATTAAAACTATTTTTAAACAATTAAAAACTCCTAAAATCAATTAAATCTTAAATTAATTATAACAAATAATTAAAAGACCTAAAAAATATTTGGAAAGTTGCAAAAATCCTAATTAAGTATTTAGAACCTAGGAAAAATATAAAAACCTAGAAAATCAGACTTTTAATTTTTAATAATAAAATAATATTAAAATAATATTAAAAATCCAAAAATTCTAAAAAATTCTAAAAACTTGCAAACTAGCTTAGTTTAACCTAAATAACTCAGAAATGAAAGTGAAATTACCTAAATACCCCTATTGGGCCTAGAAAATGGGCCAAACCCTAAACAGTCCCTTATTGGGCTTAATTAAGGCCCAATAAGAAAAAGTGCTCCAAATAAGCTCAAAAAGCACAGGTTGACTCAAAATTTGATTTTAAACAACTTTTTCCAAAGGCCCAAAAGCTGAAAATGTGAAATAAGCTAACTTATAATAAGCAGCTTATTCTTAATGGGCTTTTTGGCCCATTAAGCTATAAGCTGATGCCATAAGCTAAAATTTAACACACAACCTTCTTTTGACCTAACAAAGACTTCTGTAAAAAGAAATTTCAAATAAGACCACTCAATAAGCCAGAAACAAGTCAACAACTTATTCACAAAACGACAAAATAGTCGTTTTTATGATCTAGACCACCTCAGAAGCTGATTCAAGTTGCAAAATGTTTCTTTTGACAAAACTAAGCTTAAAAACCAAGGAACTTTCAAATAAGCACACTCAATAAGCTGGAAAATCAAATAAGCACTTATCTTAAAAGTCAAACAAGTTGGTTTTCTAGTGAAAAGTCAAAGTCAAAGTCTGATAAGCTCCAGTTCACTTAAATGGGTCAAATAATGAAGATCTATTACAAAAAATAAGTTGTTGCAAGTCAGAATAAGCTAGAATAGCTTATTGATAAGCTGATGATAATATTGCACTAGCAGGGGCTAGTTTTGGATGTTGAGCAGTGGGAACTTTTCCCACTGCTTGACTATTTTGACTTGTTGTCTTTAGTGACTTTTTCTTGGATTCAGTTTTCACAAAGGCACCCAATTGATCTTTGGATCAAAAGGAGTCAATAACAAGCAAAATAACACAATCACAAACAGCCAATTGATACAGTTTAATCAATTTATCACCAGATATAGCACAGACATGAACAATGAGCAGTTTAGCATTCAAGAGCAGTTTAAGAGCAATTCAGCCAACCAATTTCAACCAAATGCACAAACAAGCTATAATAAACTCCAATAAGCAAGTCTAAACAGGTTTCATGCACTGGTTCAAAGAATTAAGCAAGATCCAAGCTATAAAAGTTACTGATGAACACTACACAAGCAGATTTTAACTTTTGCTGATGTATTTGACACACAAGCCAATTTCAACACCTCAAATCTTTCAAACAGGTTAAGTTAACTTTGTTTAAACCACTTTTATCCCTAAGCATGCATACACACTAAGTGTTCCCAAAATCTTAGGTCTAAACAAGCAGAAACAAGGTCTTAATAGCAGATTGATCAATTCAAGTGTTCAAAACCAATAACTTGCAGCAAAACACTCTCAAACAAAGGTATATCAGATACAAAGCATAAACAACACTTTCCCTTAACAAAAAATCAGATTACAAGCACAAATCAGTAGACCCAAACACCCCTTTAACTTTTTCAAATCAAGATTTTCAAAAGCAAAACAAGATTTCAGGCCAACCAAGCATCAATTAACACTCTAACAAGTCTAAATAACAGATTCAAGCAAGAACAAGCCACAAAATTCACAAGAACAACAGTTTCATACAAATATCACCAAAAATCACAATTTATGCAGATTTGGAGATTAAGTAAGCAAACCTCATGGATGTACATCCACACCCACGAATTTTGAGCTTATGTGCTAGCAAGAACAAGCACAAGCTTCCACAAAAGCCTGCTAAGATTCAACAAGGGTTAAGCACAAAAAAAATCAGAAACTTGGAAAAATCTTGATTGATGCAAACTTGTTACCCCACACTTGATTATCCCCAAGTTATAAGCCTCACCACACCTTAACCAACTCAGTTAGGATGCTATGATCAGCCCTATAGCCCAAGAATTCCAAGATTGGAACAAGACTTAGCAAAATATCAAGAAAATGAGGAAAATATGCAAACTTGTGCACACTCCTCTTTTGAAAACAGGTTTTAAACTTCAAAAACAGTAAGCTAAGAACATAAACAACAGAATAAAGGTGGCACTTGGTCTTTCTTCAAATCACTTAACTCAAATTCATATAACTGAAAAAGGATTTACAAGTGTTTGAACAAAGGAAAAACCAAAAGCAGGAACAAATGAAATGAACTAGACCCTTTATATAGAGGGTGTACAAGGTCCTAGCAAGCTGCAAAACGTGTAAACCCTAATGCTAAAGTCCCAAAAATGCCCTTGAGGTCTTTGTCTTCTTTGGAGAATCATGTGACTTTTCTTGGAGTGTAGTGGTAGCTGGCATGTGTGAGAGCATCCAAGGGTGTATATGCAGCTTAGAAAGTAAGCATGTATCTCAAACGTTGGATTGCTGCCACCTTTTTGGCAGTATGCATGGGTGTGGAGCAGGGGAGTCACAAGGAGACAAATGGGGTGATGAGGTGTCCATGTTTAAGGTTGGGTTGTGTTTAGGGGATGATTAATCATAAATCTGGAAATTATGGGAGTTTAATTGTTGGTAATTAGTGAATGCCCAATTTTTGCCAAGAACACCAAGAACATGTTTTTAATCCGTTTGGTTTTTAAATTGGGTGTTTAGCGCCAGTTTAAACTAATCTGTTAGGATTAGTTTAATGAATAAATGTGAGTGGATGGTGAGGTGGAAGCAGGGAGGAAGGGGATTGGTGGATTTGAGTGAGTGGGGCACGTGTCACCCCTCACTGGTTAAGGTATCTATTGTGTCGCCCAGGTTTAACCCCTCACTTCTTTCCCTTTTGTCATTTGCAAACAAAACTCCATCAGCGCCCAATTAAGCCGTATCAACTTTGGACTTTTTACATTTTTGGCCCATAAACTTTTGTAACATGAATTCAGGGGTATTTCTTGCCATAATTGAATTCTTCAAGGGCTGGTTTGGTATTTTCTTCAAAGGTAATGGTCTTGACTTGTATGATTGTCATCTTGGAGGACTGAAATTGCCAAGTCTTGATAAATGAGGGACCATTTTTGCCAATTGTTGAAAGTTGAGGGTCCTTTTTGTAATTTTGGATTTTTCAAAGGACCAAACTTGTCATTTCTTGTACTTTGAAGGACTTCATGATATATTTGACTTTGTGGATGATATTGGTTGACAATTTAGCTTTGTTGAGGGGCTAAACTTGCCAATTCTTCAAAGTTAAGGGCCCTTTTGGTAATTTTGACAAACTTTAGGGACCAAACTTGTAATTATGAGGATACAAGGGTATAAAGTGTCAATTCTTCATAATTGGAGGACCCTTCTTCATAATTCTTCAAATCTTCAAGGGTTGATCTTGGGAAAGTCTTCACTAGGGCTTGGTTCATTGTGCGGCTTCGTTTCCCGTGTTCGTTTTTGCATGATTCTTGTGATCTTTTGTCATTATCTCAATATCCGTACCTAAAATACACAAGCAACAAACACAAGCATATATTTGGGTATTTTGATGATATTTAATGCATTTTAAGCCCTATTTGGAAGATGAGACTATGTATAAAAGCAGTCTCATCACTCCCCCATACTAAACCATTGCCGTGCCCTCACGCAATGCTAGAATAAAGTATCAAAGCATCTCCAAAATTTAATTTTATTCACTTTATTGAATGATAAACTAGCTACACTACTACTATTACTACTACTTGTGTTATAGACATAATGTATGATTTTCATCGCAAAATGGGACGTTTAGGTTCATAGAATAAGAACACGTGAATGCTTCGTTAGAAATAATTTCGTCATCCTCGATTTTCACTCCAATTCCATGCTAAGCGTGCAACGAGATCATTGTCATTATAAGTTAGTAATGCTAACACTACTCATATGCCCTAATCACGTACTTATTCTCCCATTATTCCTAAGTTGTATCTCTTATATTTTATGATGTCTTGAATGTTTCACGAGGATACATTGTTTGACTTATGCGATAATAGAGATTTAGGTCTAAAAATAGAGTCCTAACGGTGTAACTAAGACCATCAAATCAATAACCCCTCCTAATAGACAACGATGTTAAAAAATTAAGTTGACAAGAAGAATCGATAAACACGGTTTTATAACGGTTTTGAACATGAGACTTATTACCAAGACTTTTATATGCCCCCTAACGGAAGGGCCTTATTATCTTTGGTTTACCTCCATCTTTTATTCAACTTCGCCATGAAGCTTTTATTATGACTTCGGTCTTGCCTTGCCTTTTATTATCCGCCTCATCGGTGGTTTTATTAGCCAAAGACGTATATCCTCACGCTAAGGCGAATTTTGGATCTTAAAGCTTCGAAGATTAAGGCTTGATTCACTTTCAATTTTGCATAGATTTTTCGGCCTTGTGGGGCTTCAAATTGTTTGCTTGATTTAGGTGAGCACTTGAAATCTTATTATTGGGTGAAGCTTTCGATTATTAGGGTGCCAATACTTCAAAACCGTGACGCTGGCGATACCTTAATGTCTTCCCAATTTAATTACACGGAAGCTACTAGAAAAGACTAGAAACCCAACAATCCTAACTAAACCGCTAAGTCAATATTTATTAAGCAAAAAATATTTACATGCGAAGGGAGAATAAGCAAACAACGAGAACACATGAGTTTTTGAAAGAATACGAGTACTCTACGTTTAGCATAGTAACTTATAATTAACCCTATCATTTCTCGTCCTCATTTAAGAGACTTAGCCTAATGTGTAGTTAAGGAATCAAAGCTAAGCGCTCAACACGCACGGTCGAGTCAAAAATTACTCTTATTCTCGCCATCGGAAAATCTACATTCGTGTCTTCAAACACTTATAAAACATGAGAAAAATTTTAAAATTTGGCCATTTTTAGCCTTATTTTGCAACAAAACGATAAACAAAACGATAAACTTTGGAAAGCGTGAAGGTTTGGCAAGGCAAGTATCTATTCACCCCCCCATACTAAAGTTAAACATTGTCCTCAATGTTTCGAGTCTAGGGGTGCAAACACCCCCATACTAGAGACGTAGTCGAATGCCTAATCTAGCATGGAAAGGGTGTAACCGTTAAATTTAAAGCCGTTTATGAAGTGTGCTAAAAACCTAAGGTTAGAACATCAAAGGATATATCATGGATATTGAGAAATGTCTCCAAAGCAAACGATCGAGTGCTCCCATAAAACGAACACGAGAGGCTCCAATCGTGAAGATCATGATCTACATATCACAAACAACCACGGAACAAAGGTTGGAAGGGCACAAATCCCCACACGTAAGCTACATTAGACTAAGAAAGCGATAATATGTACATAGGATAAGCATGGGATTCCCCCACGAGGCTCCTCGTTTTTGATTACCGAGTCATGAGCTCGACTCGATCCCCTCAATACTAATTATCATTGGGGAAGGTGACTTGGTCGAGGTAGTTCAAGGATGGAACTTCCCCACCAAAGTAGTGCTTCAATCTATGTCCATTCACCTTGAAGTTAGGACCATCATCTTGAGCTAGCTCGATGGTCCCATACGGAAACACTTGAGTTATGGTGAATGGGCCGGACCAACGGGATTTCAATTTACCGGAAAATATTTTCAATCTTGAATTAAAAAGCAATACTTGATCCCCTATGTTAAAAACCCGGTTTTTAATTTTTGAATCATGCAACTTTTAGTTTTCTCTTTGTAAATCAATGAATTTTCATAAGCAATGTCTCTCAATTCATCCAATTCATTTAATTGCATTTTCCGGTGTTTCCCCGCGGTCTCCATGTCATTATTACAATGCTTTAGGGCCCAATAAGCCTTGTGTTCTAACTCGATAGGCAAATGACAATTCTTTCCATACACAAGCTTATAGGGAGTGCACCCAATGGGTGTCTTATAAGCGGTCCTAAAGGCCCATAAAGCATCGTCTAACTTATCCGACCAAGATTGTCGGTTTTCCCCTACGGATCTCTCCAAGATCCTCTTCAATGCTCGGTTTGAAACCTCGACTTGCCCACTCGTTTGTGGGTGATAAGCCGTAGAAAGACGATGTGTAACCCCATATTTCCTTAGGACCCTTTCGAATTGGTCATTACAAAAATGGGTTCCACGATCGCTTATGATCGCACGAGGGGTTCCAAACCTAGCAAACAAACTTTTCAAGAACTTGACTACCACACGAGCATCATTGGTGGGCAAGGCCTTTGCCTCCACCCACTTAGAAAGGTAGTCAACCGCAACAAGGATGTACTTATTACCATGAGATGATGGGAACGGCCCCATAAAGTCTATGCCCCAAACGTCAAAGATCTCACATACTTGAATGATATTTTGTGGCATTTCATCTTTTTGTGAGGCTTTTCCTTGTCGTTGGCATGCATCACAAGACTTCACAAGGATTTGTGCATCTCGGTAAATAGTAGGCCAAAAGAAGCCGGCATCAAACACCTTCTTAGCCGTGAGATTAGCACCGTGGTGACCACCCGTGGGTCCCTCATGGCAAGCTCTAAGGATGTTAGAAGCTTCGGTGCCAAATACACAACGACGGATTATTTGATCCGCACAAGTTCGAAACAAGTAAGGGTCGTTCCAAAAGTAGAACTTGACATCACGAAAGAATTTTCGTTTTTCTTGAGTTGTCATACCCTTAACGAGGAAGTTACCCGCATGGTAATTTGCAAAATCCGCAAACCATGGGGTAGAAGAATCAAGTTTGGAATTCACTAAACCAAGTGTCTCGAGCGGAAATGTTTCGGTGATTTCCTTGGGCTCGTAAACACTTTGGTGAGGATCTTCCAAACGAGAGAGATGATCGGCCGCTAGATTCTCGGCTCCTTTTTTGTCAACGATTTTGTGATCAAATTCTTGAAGGAGGAGAATCCAACGAAGTAATCTCGGCTTTGCATCTTGTTTAGCCATGAGATACTTGATAGCCGAATGGTCCGTATACACTATGCATTTCGTCAAGACGAGATAAGGTCGGAATTTCTCAAATGCATACACCACGGCAAGGAACTCCTTTTCCGTTGTAGTGTATTTAAGTTGAGCCTCGGTCATCGTCTTGCTAGCATAGTGAATAGGCAAGAAATGCTTATCATGACGTTGCCCCAAAACGGCCCCAATAGCGTAATCACTAGCATCACACATAAGTTCAAAGGGGAGGTTCCAATTGGGAGCAACAAGAATGGGAGCTTCGGTAAGTTTCCTCTTAAGGATCTCAAAGGCTCGTACACAATCTTCGTCAAAGACAAAACGTGCCTCTTTTTCAAGAAGATGTGTAATGGGTCGAGAAATCTTCGAGAAATCCTTGATGAATCGTCGATAAAAGCCCGCGTGGCCTAGGAAACTCCTAACTCCCTTGACGGTTTTGGGATGAGGTAATTTGGCGATGACGTCTACCTTAGCTTGATCTACCTCAATCCCCGCTTTCGAGACCTTGTGCCCTAAGACGATTCCAATCTTAACCATAAAATGACACTTTTCCCAATTGAGCACAAGGTTGGTTTCTTCACAACGTTTTAACATTCTCTCAAGGTTCGACAAACACGAAGTAAAGGAATCACCAAACACGGAAAAGTCATCCATGAAGACTTCCATCGTCTTCTCGATCATATCATGAAAAATAGCCATCATGCATCGTTGAAAAGTTCCCGGTGCATTACAAAGTCCGAATGGCATTCTACGATAAGCAAACGTTCCATATGGACACGTAAACGTAGTTTTTTCTTGATCACGAGGATCGATGGGAATTTGGAAGTAACCGGAAAAACCATCTAAAAAGCAATAGAAATCGTTTCCCGCAAGACGCTCCAACATTTGGTCCATGAAGGGCAAGGGAAAATGGTCTTTACGAGTGGCTTCATTCAACTTTCGATAGTCAATGCACACTCTCCATCCGGTCACGAGTCTTGTGGGAATTAACTCGTTGGCATCGTTTGGCACAACAGTCATCCCTCCCTTTTTAGGGACACAATGAATAGGACTCACCCAAGGGCTATCGGAAATAGGGTAAATCATTCCCGCGTCAAGGAGTTTAAGGACCTCCTTTTTGATGACGTCGTGAATTTTGGGGTTCACCCTCCTTTGACTTTGGATTGTTGGCTTGAAATCCTCCTCCATTAATATTTTGTGTGTACAAAATTTGGGATCGATTCCCTTAATGTCGGATAACTTCCACGCAATCGCCCCTTTGTGGTCCTTAAGAACATCGACAAGTGCGGTTTTTTCATCATTCGAAAGTTCCTTCGCAATAATAACCGGCAACTTGTCGTCCTCCTCCAAATAGACATATTCGAGGTGAGGAGGTAAATCTTTCAACTCGAGGATAGGTGGTTCCTCAAGTGAAGATTTGGGCTCGATACTCATAACCTCCTCGGGTGGAGGAAATGGGAAATCGTTGAGAAAATCCTTAATAATCGAGAAGTCCTCATAGTTGTCGAGGTCTTCGTCACAAGTACGTGGAACATCGAATTCTTCCAACGTAAAACCACCACCTTCGAAAGGAGTGAAGGTTGGTGTCGAATTATCAAGAATTGGATCTAACATAGTGGGATTGCCACTAGTTTCTTCATCACCAAAACCTAGAACTTCTTGTGAAAATTCCTCGCAAACCACGTCGATCATATCAACGAGGTTTATGGTTGCAACGGAATAAACATGAGAAATTTGAGAGTTTTGAGTTGCGTTTATAACAAGTTCCTCGTCGTTGAAACGTAAGGTGATCTTTCTAGCATGCACATCGATCAAAGCCATAGACGTATCTAAAAACGAACGACCTAAAATAAGAGGAACTTGAGGATCCGTGGGGATGTCAACAACAATGAAGTCTACGGGATAGTAGAACTTCCCCACTTTCACAAAAACGTCTTCCGCCAATCCACATGCAAGAATCGTGGAATGGTCGGCCAACTCAATAGACATTCGTGAAGGAGTAAGATTAGGAAGATTGAGCGACTTGTAGATTGCAAGTGGCATCAAGTTAATGCTAGCACCAAGATCGGCCAAGGCGAAGCATTCTTCCATGTCTTGGATTGCACAAGGGATCAAAAATTTACCGGGATCACCGACTTTTTGAGGTATGCGATTAAGATAAACCGACGAACAACTAGACTTTTGGTGTAATTTTTCCTTGTTGTTCAACAT
Source organism: Glebionis coronaria (assembly GCA_025667525.1). NCBI lineage: Eukaryota > Viridiplantae > Streptophyta > Magnoliopsida > Asterales > Asteraceae > Glebionis > Glebionis coronaria. The sequence continues at coordinate 326,248,278 of CM046880.1, forward strand.
ACTCTTAAAGTTAGCGGCAAATCGAGGCATCATGACCAAGGCATCGGCGAAACTCACATTAAAGTGCAAATCACGAAACATTTTCATAAAAAGCTCAAATTGATAGTTGTCGCGCTCTTGTCGTTTCTCCTTCCTAAGTCTCGATGGATAGGGCAAAGGTGGTGTGGGTTGAGGCATAGTAGGCATAGCCTTTGGAATCTCGGGTTCTAATGATGGTAATGGGTCAACCGTAGGTGTGGCATGAGCGGTACTTTGTGGGCTTGAAATATGCTCCTTTTCGACCACCACCTCGGGTTCTTCCTCAATTGCTTCCTCCGTAGGAGCAATTGGTTGAGGAATCGGCTCCTTAAGTGTCTTACCACTACGTGTGGTAATCACTTTCATCTCACCCTTAGGGTTGGATATGGTGTTACTAGGAAGACCACTTGACGACGGTTTACACATTATTGCCTCAAACATAGACGAGATTTTATCTTCAAAATTAGATTGCCTCAATACGGCTTCGGTTTGCCTTTTCTCGGCCTTAAGCATTTCTTGTTTAATCTCATGTTGCCCTTGTTCCATCTTTTGTTGGTTTTGTTGCAACCTAGTGACATTTCCTTCCATCTTGTTGGTGTGGATTTTAAGTTCATTAGCTAACTCATTTTTCAACTCTTTCTTCAAGTCGTTTTTGAACTCGGATCTTAGGCTAATTATTTCTCTTTGAATGTTGTCAAACCTAGCATCATTGCCACTAGCATATTCAACAAACTCACTTGGAAGATCTTTCAATGTTTGCAAACTTTTGTTGTTATTTTGAAAATCATTTTTGTTTGAAACTTGATTATTAGCCCCTTGATTCCCATAATTTCCCTTGTTGTAATTGTTCTTAAAACCAACTTGATTGTTGCGATAGTTGTTAGCATTTTGATTTGATCCAAAACCCGGTGGAGTCATTTGATTAGAGCGGGAAACTTGACCGTTTTGGTTGTAATTTCCCGTGGCCGCAAAGGCACTCGAAGTGTTACCACCGTTGGTAATGCACTCGGAGAAATCATGACCTCCACCACAATACATGCAAGAAACCTCAACCGCTTTAACCGTAGCGGGAGCACTTGGTTCACCAACTTTAAACTCAATCAAAAGTCCTTTCAACTTATCAAAAATCTTGTTTTCCAAGTTCGCCTCTGCCAAGCATCGATGGTATTAGACAAAGAAGGTGAAGCCGAAGACGAAGCCTTACGAACACTAGACGTGCTACGAGGACTATACACCTTAGATCTATTTTCAATTATCACCAAAGCTTCCTCAACCGTTTTACACAAAAAATTACCACCCGCGGCGGCATTCAAATAATCCCTTTCATGATCATTAAGTCCATTGTAAAACGTGTCAATTTGATGCAAATCGGAAAAACCGTGATGAGGACATTCATGTAACATTTCCTTAAACCTATTCCAAGCCGTTGAAAAACTTTCATTAAATTCTTGTGAAAACTTTGAAATCTCGTTTTTCAAGTGCGTAGTCTTAGAGGGCGGAAAAAATTGGTTCACAAACTTAGACACGAGATCCTTCCACGTCAATATAGAATTGGGTGGCTCTTTCTCTAACCAAATTTTTGCGGGCCCCGCTAAGGAATACGGAAAAAGCATCATCTTAATCGAGTCGTTTGAAACATCCTTAAACTTGCAAGTAGCGGTAAGACGATTAATTTGGCGGATATGGTTGTGAGGATTGTCCTTCTCATCACCACGGAATTTGTTGTTTTGAATCATGGACAACAAACCCGTCTTAACCTCAAAATTCTCCGCAAGGATAGCGGGAATTACAATAGCCTCTCCATAACCCTCGGTGGGTGCTTGAAGTAACTCCATCATAGTTCGATTCGCCATGGTTGGTGCTTCTCTTACAATGGGTTCGTCAATAGGAGACTCCTCACTAGAATTGTTTGGAGTGATGGATTTGTTTTTTCGTTTACGAGCACGTCTTGCTTGATTTCGAGTTAGCATAAACGTCACGTACAACGAGGGGATGAGCAAAGAAGATTCTTTTTGGTGTTTTGTATTTTTTAATTTTTTTTGTGGTTTTTGATTGTATTAACCTTTTTTGGAACTTGGTGAAATGTATTAGGTAGACAATGAGTCCACAAATCTCCTCACTAATCAAATCTCTTGATTAACGAACCCTCAAAGAATGAAAACGAACACGTGGAGTGAACGCCTTCGATGACTTTAGAACGATGGTGGAACACCAAATCGTTCAAGAGGGTTTAATCAAATTGAAACCAAGAAAATATATATGATACTTAGTAATACTTTGGGCGGCAAAACCCTCGATTCACTCTCACAATCAAATACTCACAAGCAAGCGGGGAAACGAGGCGGCGCGAAGCACTTAAGAGCCTTTTTCCTTAGGATATATTTTATAATATCCGCCTTATACCCACCTTATAGTTTGTATTTTCAAGATTAAGCTTCACGAAAGTATTTATCTATTTTTGCCTTTTTCTTTGGTTTGAGATTCGAATACAATGATTGGGTAATGACCTCCCAAGTCAAGGTTGTGATTGCTCACGTATTTGGAGTACTTGTGTATTTATTATTCTACGTATACAATATAGTAATAATATTCACACAAAAACCGAAAAACGATAATACGTATTAATAGAGTGCTATTAATACAATTACTATTATGGCTAATATAGAAAAACAACAATGTCCAATCAAAACACAACACGCCTCCCCGGCAGCGGCGCCAAAATTGATGTAGTGTCTTTGTACACCTTTAGGAAAAGGATGACAAAAGTGGCAAGTATTAAGTGTCGGTTTAGGAAAACCAAGCACTAATGACCAATTAGGTTCAAGTTCGTTCACGAGGAGGCTAGTGTGTTATGTGTGTAATGACTTGGATTAATTTGTGATTATATTTGAAAAAAGAAAAATAGAAAAGGGATTAGAAAAGAATGACGGTTATGAAGACGGATTAAACTAAGTCTAAAAAGGCGTACACGTAAAGTCGCAAAAACCACCAAAATTAAAATTAATTCCTAAAAATTTCTAAAAATCACCAAAAATCCTAAATAATAATCTAAGAGTTTACAAAAAATCAAAACTTGCAAAAACCTTTTAATTAATTAGATAATGACTTTTTAATGCTAATTAAAGCCCTAAAAATCAAAATTAATTATTAAAAAGCCCTAAACAAGATTTTCAAGTTTGTAAACCTCAAAAATACTCTAATTAAGCTAAAAACTATTTTTCAAAATTTTAAAACCAATTAAAACTATTTTTAAACAATTAAAAACTCCTAAAATCAATTAAATCTTAAATTAATTATAACAAATAATTAAAAGACCTAAAAAATATTTGGAAAGTTGCAAAAATCCTAATTAAGTATTTAGAACCTAGGAAAAATATAAAAACCTAGAAAATCAGACTTTTAATTTTTAATAATAAAATAATATTAAAATAATATTAAAAATCCAAAAATTCTAAAAAATTCTAAAAACTTGCAAACTAGCTTAGTTTAACCTAAATAACTCAGAAATGAAAGTGAAATTACCTAAATACCCCTATTGGGCCTAGAAAATGGGCCAAACCCTAAACAGTCCCTTATTGGGCTTAATTAAGGCCCAATAAGAAAAAGTGCTCCAAATAAGCTCAAAAAGCACCAGTTGACTCAAAATTTGATTTTAAACAACTTTTTCCAAAGGCCCAAAAGCTGAAAATGTGAAATAAGCTAACTTATAATAAGCAGCTTATTCTTAATGGGCTTTTTGGCCCATTAAGCTATAAGCTGATGCCATAAGCTAAAATTTAACACACAACCTTCTTTTGACCTAACAAAGACTTCTGTAAAAAGAAATTTCAAATAAGACCACTCAATAAGCCAGAAACAAGTCAACAACTTATTCACAAAACGACAAAATAGTCGTTTTTATGATCTAGACCACCTCAGAAGCTGATTCAAGTTGCAAAATGTTTCTTTTGACAAAACTAAGCTTAAAAACCAAGGAACTTTCAAATAAGCACACTCAATAAGCTGGAAAATCAAATAAGCACTTATCTTAAAAGTCAAACAAGTTGGTTTTCTAGTGAAAAGTCAAAGTCAAAGTTTGATAAGCTCCAGTTCACTTAAATGGGTCAAATAATGAAGATCTATTACAAAAAATAAGTTGTTGCAAGTCAGAATAAGCTAGAATAGCTTATTGATAAGCTGATGATAAAATTGCACTAGCAGGGGCTAGTTTTGGATGTTGAGCAGTGGGAACTTTTCCCACTGCTTGACTATTTTGACTTGTTGTCTTTAGTGACTTTTTCTTGGATTCAGTTTTCACAAAGGCACCCAATTGATCTTTGGATCAAAAGGAGTCAATAACAAGCAAAATAACACAATCACAAACAGCCAATTGATACAGTTTAATCAATTTATCACCAGATATAGCACAGACATGAACAATGAGCAGTTTAGCATTCAAGAGCAGTTTAAGAGCAATTCAGCCAACCAAATTCAACCAAATGCACAAACAAGCTATAATAAACTCCAATAAGCAAGTCTAAACAGGTTTCATGCACTGGTTCAAAGAATTAAGCAAGATCCAAGCTATAAAAGTTACTGATGAACACTACACAAGCAGATTTTAACTTTTGCTGATGTATTTGACACACAAGCCAATTTCAACACCTCAAATCTTTCAAACAGGTTAAGTTAACTTTGTTTAAACCACTTTTATCCCTAAGCATGCATACACACTAAGTGTTCCCAAAATCTTAGGTCTAAACAAGCAGAAACAAGGTCTTAATAGCAGATTGATCAATTCAAGTGTTCAAAACCAATAACTTGCAGCAAAACACTCTCAAACAAAGGTATATCAGATACAAAGCATAAACAACACTTTCCCTTAACAAAAAATCAGATTACAAGCACAAATCAGTAGACCCAAACACCCCTTTAACTTTTTCAAATCAAGATTTTCAAAAGCAAAACAAGATTTCAGGCCAACCAAGCATCAATTAACACTCTAACAAGTCTAAATAACAGATTCAAGCAAGAACAAGCCACAAAATTCACAAGAACAACAGTTTCATACAAATATCACCAAAAATCACAATTTATGCAGATTTGGAGATTAAGTAAGCAAACCTCATGGATGTACATCCACACCCACGAATTTTGAGCTTATGTGCTAGCAAGAACAAGCACAAGCTTCCACAAAAGCCTGCTAAGATTCAACAAGGGTTAAGCACAAAAAAAATCAGAAACTTGGAAAAATCTTGATTGATGCAAACTTGTTACCCCACACTTGATTATCCCCAAGTTATAAGCCTCACCACACCTTAACCAACTCAGTTAGGATGCTATGATCAGCCCTATAGCCCAAGAATTCCAAGATTGGAACAAGACTTAGCAAAATATCAAGAAAATGAGGAAAATATGCAAACTTGTGCACACTCCTCTTTTGAAAACAGGTTTTAAACTTCAAAAACAGTAAGCTAAGAACATAAACAACAGAATAAAGGTGGCACTTGGTCTTTCTTCAAATCACTTAACTCAAATTCATATAACTGAAAAAGGATTTACAAGTGTTTGAACAAAGGAAAAACCAAAAGCAGGAACAAATGAAATGAACTAGACCCTTTATATAGAGGGTGTACAAGGTCCTAGCAAGCTGCAAAACGTGTAAACCCTAATGCTAAAGTCCCAAAAATGCCCTTGAGGTCTTTGTCTTCTTTGGAGAATCATGTGACTTTTCTTGGAGTGTAGTGGTAGCTGGCATGTGTGAGAGCATCCAAGGGTGTATATGCAGCTTAGAAAGTAAGCATGTATCTCAAACGTTGGATTGCTGCCACCTTTTTGGCAGTATGCATGGGTGTGGAGCAGGGGAGTCACAAGGAGACAAATGGGGTGATGAGGTGTCCATGTTTAAGGTTGGGTTGTGTTTAGGGGATGATTAATCATAAATCTGGAAATTATGGGAGTTTAATTGTTGGTAATTAGTGAATGCCCAATTTTTGCCAAGAACACCAAGAACATGTTTTTAATCCGTTTGGTTTTTAAATTGGGTGTTTAGCGCCAGTTTAAACTAATCTGTTAGGATTAGTTTAATGAATAAATGTGAGTGGATGGTGAGGTGGAAGCAGGGAGGAAGGGGATTGGTGGATTTGAGTGAGTGGGGCACGTGTCACCCCCTCACTGGTTAAGGTATCTATTGTGTCGCCCAGGTTTAACCCCTCACTTCTTTCCCTTTTGTCATTTGCAAACAAAACTCCATCAGCGCCCAATTAAGCCGTATCAACTTTGGACTTTTTACATTTTTGGCCCATAAACTTTTGTAACATGAATTCAGGGGTATTTCTTGCCATAATTGAATTCTTCAAGGGCTGGTTTGGTATTTTCTTCAAAGGTAATGGTCTTGACTTGTATGATTGTCATCTTGGAGGACTGAAATTGCCAAGTCTTGATAAATGAGGGACCATTTTTGCCAATTGTTGAAAGTTGAGGGTCCTTTTTGTAATTTTGGATTTTTCAAAGGACCAAACTTGTCATTTCTTGTACTTTGAAGGACTTCATGATATATTTGACTTTGTGGATGATATTGGTTGACAATTTAGCTTTGTTGAGGGGCTAAACTTGCCAATTCTTCAAAGTTAAGGGCCCTTTTGGTAATTTTGACAAACTTTAGGGACCAAACTTGTAATTATGAGGATACAAGGGTATAAAGTGTCAATTCTTCATAATTGGAGGACCCTTCTTCATAATTCTTCAAATCTTCAAGGGTTGATCTTGGGAAAGTCTTCACTAGGGCTTGGTTCATTGTGCGGCTTCGTTTCCCGTGTTCGTTTTTGCATGATTCTTGTGATCTTTTGTCATTATCTCAATATCCGTACCTAAAATACACAAGCAACAAACACAAGCATATATTTGGGTATTTTGATGATATTTAATGCATTTTAAGCCCTATTTGGAAGATGAGACTATGTATAAAAGCAGTCTCATCAGCCCTGTTTTCCAACTCATCAAATGTCAAAGCCTTCAACTTCTGATATGTCCATCCAACTCCATGACATCTGAGCAACATAAAGTAGAGCTCCCTTCTATCCCTTTTCAACTCTGAGAGAATATTACTTGCCTTGTGTTTCAAAATTACCTGGCAATCTTTCTTAACTCTAAGAAGAATCTCCAAACCCCATATTTGATCTAAAATTTTCAAGTCTGGATTCTCCATGCATCTGTCTTCCCAAGCATGATACATTTGAACCACCTCTGGCATGTCAAAGTCAACCTGCAATTTCAATTCTCTCAGCTTCTCCTCAGCCAACTCATCACCATACTCAAGTCTTTCTGGTTCTATAATCATCACACTTGAGTCTGAGCTAGCTCCAAAATCACTTCCTTCTTCTGAAGTCACAACAAATGGTGACTCCTTTTTATCTTGTTCCATGATTTGTGCAACTAATCTTCTATCAAACTCAACTTGAGCTGCATCCTTTGGAACAATCTCTTCTACCATTATACCCTTACCCTTATCTGATGGTGCAATGGTTGGTAAGGTAGATGGTGATACCTGAGTAGAAACCTCCTTGATGATAGATGATGACTGGGATACATCACCTTCATGTGCAGGTCTGTCAACGCCCAAATTTGTCCTATCAGCGCCCAAAATATTTCTGTCAGCGTCTAAATTTTCCTTGTCAACGCCCAAATATCTTCCCTCAGCGCCTTGTGTAACCTCTCTCAACATAGCTGTAAATGACAAATTTAAGTTGGTAGGAGAGACTAAGGACGTATCAAAACCTGTTTGTTTCTTCAAAGTTGTAAGGGCCTCAGCAACATCTAATGATTGACCATCATGGCTGCCCTTATCACTCAGATTTATTGGATCTTCCTCCCCTTTGGAAGATTCCTCCATACCCCTCCTAGCACGATCACTTCCCAAAACAACAATCCTCTCCCTCAATTGCTTGAGTTCAAGGCCTTGTGAGCTGACAATTTGTACTAATTCTGCATTTTGCTTTTGAAAGGTTATGCAGACTGCCGTCAATTCCATAAGAGTCATTGGTTCCAGTCTACCCTCTTCTAAAATGGGGATTTGACCTCCCAAGTCAGATTCATTGGGCATGGATGAGGACTTAATGATGGTGGGACTGCCTTGGCCAGCATCTAAGCCAGAACCAATAGTCCCAGCCTCATCCTGGTCACCAGCCACACTTGTGGTGGTGCTTCTCGCTGCTACATGGCTAGGACCACCAGAGGAGAACACTCCAGTAGTCCTTTGGCGTTTCATCAACCTATATTCAAGGGGTGTGGAAGATGGTGTGGAAGAATGGGTGGATGTGGGTTGGTTAAGGGGTGTTTGGGTTTGTGAAGGTTGTGTGTCAGCATTGGAAATAGGCACATCAACGCCAACATTGAGTGTGTCAGCGTTGAAGGATTCTGAGTCAATTTGCATATGTTCAGGTGAAGGTAAAGGTTTAGGGATTGTTTCAAGTTGTGGTTGAGGGTCAATTTGTGGTTGGGGGTCTGGTTGGGGTTGTGCTGCTGCAATGACAGCAAGCATAGCTTGGGTTAAAGGTAGGTCACGATGGGGTGGTGAATTCATCTTCATAAAAATAGCTTTCTTTTGCTCAGGGATTTTATAAAAATCATTATGATCCCTGGAGCAGTAACCTTGAACATCAAAAACCATTTGTAGAAAACGGGGATAAGCTGAAGTCATTTTGTTCCCCTTGTTTTTACACATGCCCTCAAAAATCATTTTTGAATAATTAAATTTTTGCCCTGTTGCAATGCACACAATAGCACTGGCAATGGATCTATTGATCTCATTGTGTGCAGTACATTTGGGACTCAAACATTAAAGGAGGACATGTATGAGGTACTTCTTGGCTGGGGGAAATTCCTGCTTATGATACTTGTTGAGAGTACCTTCATCAGGAAAAGGATATCCCAAAGCCCTAAGCCGTTGTTCTATTTCATTTATGGGAAGGGTGGCTATACCATCAGCATCATCAAGATGCAAGGCTTGGCGTACCAAAGCCTCAGTAACCACCCAAGGTCTCCCATGAACAATAGAAGTCAATGTGGTCACTCTATTAACTGTTGAGGAACTAACAGTGTTCCAAAACTGTTTAATATGTGTGACTGGAATGAGTGGTGCATGAGAAAGAGCATACCTTAATGGGGATGCGTTCAAATACGCCACCATTTGTGTGTATTGGGGAAACATAGTATCATCAGCTTCAAGATATGCAATCATGCTGTGTTGAGATCTGAACCCCAATTCCCATTCTGATGGTCTAAACTTTGGTGCCATTGATGAAAGCTGGTAAATTTAAGTGAAGAAGGTGAAGTTGATAAGAGTAAATTGTTAGTTGATAAGAATTATAGATACCCTGTTTAAAAATAGGAGCCAAATTTATAGGAGAAAAAGAATGCACGTGAATGGCCCAAAAATAGGCAAATATTTTCAAACTCAATCATGAAAATATTGAAAAAGTTATAAGTTATCTCATGCATTAAATGAAAGTAACAACTCCTAAAATTACGGCTTGAAAATATGTCAAAAAGTAACAACTGGGTAGGTCCCATTGAGTGTCAACGGTAAAAAATAACCTATCAACGCCCAACGGCTATAATCTTGTCAACGTTTGCCTATAGCCATGTCAGCGTCCAATTTGGTCACAACAACGCTTGGAAAATTCTTGTCAGCGTCCAAAAATAAAAATGTTTTAAAAATGAAAAATGACCTTAACAAGTAATTTATCCTAGAGAAGATAACCAAAGGCTGATAATTATTATAGGGCGGCAAGCATTGTCCAGTTATGCACACTTGCATAAGCAAGATAGACATAACAGTCCTCTAGTGTCCCATTGCTAACCAAAACTCTTAACAACCAAGTTACCTTACAAAATTCCTTGTTACTCCCAGGTAAATCCCATAACAAAATTATTGTCAAGTCTCCCAATAGACCACAACAAATTCTAGGCCAAAAATGTCTTGGCAGCATGCATAGTATATCAACTTTGCATGCTACAGTGCCTCATGATTTAGTAAAACTAACTCATACTCACCTGTGGACACAATCTAGAATTGTGATAAGAGTATCATATGGATACCCAAACATCCTAAAGGTTCCTAAAACCTCCCTTTAAACTATGATACAAAAGTTTGCTAAACTCATGCATGAACATAAAAAATTTATGTCAAGATAGGAATGAAACATTCCAACCATCATCCATAAATAAAAACTTGTCCAAATGCTTCTCCATTGATCCATAAGCAACTCTGTATCCAATGGTATACTGCTAACATCATCTGCACATTTAGATTGAAAACCACAAAACTAACATTGTTGCTGACAACGCCCCGATAACACATGACAGCGTTGAGGGAAGCTTTGTCAGCGTTAGACAATTATATTGCTGACAACGTTACAAAAACACTTATCAGTATTCAAGTAACCTTTGTCAGTGTTAGAAAAAGATAGTGGAAAATCTAAATCATCAATAAGACCAATAACAATGCATCATCCTGTACATACTTTTACAAAAAGACTCCAAAACACATATTATGTGAGATTGACCATTCCAATACTTGTTACCAAGTATTGAAACCTCCCAGCATCAAAAGGTTTAGTTAATAAATCTGACACATTTTCCTCAGTGTCAACCCTATCTGGTTGTATTAAACCTTTTTCAAAGCAATCTCTTATAAAATGGTGTCTAATTTCTATGTGTTTAGTTTTAGAATGATGTACAGGATTCTTAATGATGCATAAAGTACTATTATTGTCAACAAATATCTTAGTATGCATGAAATTGTACCCATAGTCCAACAGCTGGTTCTGAATCCACAACACTTGGCCACAACAAGCAGCTGCAGCCACATACTCAGCTTCAATTGTAGAATCAGCCACCACTGTTTGTTTCTTGCATTGCCAAGATATCAACCTGCTCCCAAGAAACTGACATCCACCAGTTGTGGATTTCCTATCAAATTTATCACCTCCATAATCACTATCTGAATATGCAATCAACTCCAATGGTGAATCCTTTGGGTACCACAAACCAAGACCAGGATAGCATCTTAGGTACCTAAAGATCCTCTTCACAGCATAAAGGTGACATTCTTTGGGAGTCACTTGATGGCGTGCACAAGCACACACAGCAAACATGATATCAGGTCTGGAGGTAGTAAGATACATCAAGGATCCAATCATGGATCTATAGTGCCTGACATCAACATCTTTCCCATCTCCAATCTTTCCCCAAGGGTGTTCTCTATCCATAGGAGTAGTAGCCCTCTTTTCATGTGGAGAAAAGCCAAACTTCTTCAAGATCTCAGCAACATATTTATCCTGGGAGATGAAGATACCATCTTCTTTCTGCTGAACTTGTAAACCAAGAAAGAAGTTCATCTCCCCCATAGCACTCATCTTGAATTTGTCTGTCATAAGCTTGGATAAATCCTCACTCATCTTTGGATCAGTGGACCCAAAAATGATATCATCAACATAGACCTGCACAAGCAACACATCCTTGCCTTTCTTCTTGGTAAACAGTGTCTGATCTATGGTGCCCCTCTTGAATCCATTGTCCACCAAATAGGTAGACAAAGTACCATACCATGCTCTTGGGGCTTGATGGAGGCCATACATAGCCTTTTTAACTCTATACACTTTATCTGGATGCTCTGGATCCTCGAAACCAGGAGGTTGCATTACATATACTTCCTCAATAATGGTGCCATAGAGAAAGGCACTCTTGACATCCATTTGATAGACTGTGAAGCCCATGCAGGATGCATAGTGTAGTAATTCTTAATTTTCTGTTCAATATTTATAACCCGGCCTTTATTTAAAATGTTTGTTTTTATAGAATATATATATATTGAATTCTCCGACAAAGTTACGGCTTTAAATAAAGTATAATTATTATTTATCTACAAAGTATATGTCCGTCATCGACCATAAATAATAGAAATATTTCATTATTGTCGTCGTAATTATTTTTTTTAAAGACAATTCTTCTTAAATTTATGATAAATCTTTAAGTGTCGTTCTCTATATAACGCGTTAATATTTATTAAATAATAAGCCCTCATTTATATATCGAAATATAAATGTTCTCCGAACGTCAACGTTTTTATTTTGTATTCAGCGTTTATTTTTCTTGCTTTACATGTAACTTTTAAATCACATAACTTTTAAAATATTGGGTTTCACTAATACCCGCTTTTACAAATTGTAAAATAAAATTAACTTAACTAATAAAAGCATCAGTTTTTAATGCCAATCACGCCACAAACATATTTTAATTATTATATACCAAATTTGATTCCATATTATTATTATATAGGAGCAATAGCAAAAATATGCTTCCTTTTGAAACCAAAATGAAAGAAACATCGGATATGTACTCGTATGTATTCGTATGTATTTGTCTATTTGGAAAAGTGATATTAGTCATTAGACACGCGGCATAACAAGAGTTCATGACTATCACTTCAAGCATTCTCCCTTTTGATAATCAGAAGCAAGTCCATATCAAACTCAAAATCTATATACAGTTGCATCAACGACGCTATAGGCTCGATTTCAGTTCTAGTCAGTCGGGTTTTGAGTCACCTTGTAGTGAATACCATCGGTTCTTGTTCGGGTTGAGCTTCTGCTCGTGATTGGATCACGGTTCTTGTTTTAAGGGTTCATTTGGATCACGGTTCTTGTTTCAAGGGTGCATCGCGTCTCCGGTTCCCTCGTATTTCCAGATAACGATAAGGTACTACTTGTGCCAAATCTTCTTGTATAAAAACTGTATATTGGTAACCTATGTCGAGTACAAGTTGTGGGCTCATATTTGCCGAGACTAAAGTGTGGCCGGTTGATTTCTGTTCGTTTTCGAGTCACAAATTTGGTTACGTACAAGTTTGTAGTTTCTGTTTCGGGTTGAGCATTTGTTGGTGATCAGGTGATGTTCATGTTTGGAGTCCCTAGTCGATGGAGATAAATAAGACGACGAGTTTATATTTTCATAAGGCGTTATGGTATCGTTCGCTAGATTTCGATGGTTGAACTAGTCTTATTTCTTCGAGGTACGTCTCGAGTGTACATAATACAAACAACGAGTTCATCTAAACATATTAGTAAATCGGCATTGCGAGTACTAGCTTTATATGAGATTAATGTACGTACATAATATCTTTATTGAATTAGTAAAACTGGAGCAATAAACTTCATTTTGAATACAAAGCAAAAAGAAATAGAACTCTTCACGTCCAAATACTTTACAAAAGTCTTTCATGCATTTCAAATGCAAATTTACATTTTTAATCCTTGATTTATAATGCTATGTATAAATAAGAGTTATAGAATTTCAAAGTAACACATTTGGCCCTCATATATTTTATGTTTTTCAAAAATAATCCTAAAATAATAATTTAGTTACTTTATTAACAGAGTAATTATGTTTAGAAAAATCATTTTAATTCTATGACGCGCCACTTAATTTTAGGTCGTTGTTAGAAGTTCGCGGTTTCTCGGCTTATTTAATATCATCGTATCACGTGCTTCACTATTATCGTGATCGTTGTCCTCGTTTGATATCGCTATCGCTAAGGTGAGTTCATAGCCTCGCTTTTACTACTTTATTGTTTTATTAAACCCGCGAGGGGATACGTGCTACTTTTTACGAATGGACGCAAGTGCTTAAACTGTATGCTTATGTTATCCCTTTTAGTCATGAACCGTTAATTACTTGGACCGACTGTACTGGTCGAGTAAACGTGAATGCTATGAATAGATCTATTGGGATTGACCTCCCCGTCCGGGTTTTACGGAAAACCGGCTGGACGCATTGTATTTGAAACTTGAACGGAATAACGGATGTTAATGTTCGGTTTCATGAGCTAAATGCGATACCTGATGCTATCTGACTTTGGAAACTGAATACTTGAAATCTTGTGGTCCACTGCTTTTACTTGCAAACCTATGAATTCACTCAACCGTTGTGTTGACATTTTAGCATGTATTTCTCAAGTACTTAGGTTAAAGAACAGCTGGAGCATGGAGTCGCATTTGATATTTTAAAGGCAATAAATTACTGATTACCATTTGATAATCTTTTTGAAAATGATGATTATCACATTATTGTGGGACCTGCTTGTAAACTTTGATTTTAAAATATTGAATGGATTAAACTTTTGAAACGCCAATTTGTGAGTGCGTTTTCTGTAACTTGTGTGCTGTTCTATGAAGTAATACTCCCAATGACCCTTCCGCTGCTATCCGAAATTTGGGAGTGTTACAGATTGGTATCAGAGCACTTGTTATAGAGAACTAGGTCATTTTTAAAACCTGGACTATAACAGCTCTTTCGCTAAAATAGTTTTATTGCCTTGAAGATCATCCGTACGCGCTCATGCTACCCGAAAGCTTGTAAAATATGTATATTGGTATACATTATTGTTTCTCGTTAGTATGTTTATATGAAGGGATCATTTATGTAAATATCGAACTAAAAGACATTGCAGGTGAAGCAATGGTCTTTGTAAAGTTTTTCATAACTTTTATGACAATATTTTATATAAGCTTGAACTCACCGCCAATTGCCGATTCTATTGATTATTCACCTTCAAGTCCCGATTCCACTGTTTATTTATCTTTCGGCTCAGAGTTTGAATACTCGTCTTGTGCTTTGGAATCGTATACGTTATCTCGTAAGCCACCGTTGTAAAGTCTTCTGGTTCATTAGAGTACACCTTTGACTTTACACCTCGTGGTTTGCAAAATTGGCACACTTATTTCTTTTGTAACACGGATTAATTGTGTCTCTTGATTTTTCTTGCCACTCCGGATGATTTTGAAGAATCATGCCGCCAAGGAGATTATTTCCTTTACAGATTATTTGATTTGGTCTTGATCTCGTGCTTTCTGCAAACGATGCTTAGGTAGGCTAATTTATAATTATCTTGTTGAAACGAATTCGTCACTCGTTTAAACAAGCATATTATAAATTACTGAACCATTAGTTTCTAAATATTAATTAGATGGACCTGACGAACCCATGTAATTAATAATTTGGGAGTGAGTGGGCTTAAGCATGTGGCATTTGCACAAACAGTTTCCTTCTGACTCGTAGTTCGACGGTTCGTCCGTTGTCTATCGCTATTCTAATTTGTATCGTTATTATCTTGTACGGATGACTCTTTAATTTTTATTTTTATTTTTATACTTTTGATACATTTCTATGGATTATTTAGAGCGTGTATCGACTCTTGTGAACTTAAAAGTACTCTCACCTTTTCTCGAAAGTATCATGAACATTTAAAACAACTGAACTCTAGGACAGAGTTCTTTTAAGGTGGTTAGACTGTAGTAATTCTTAATTTTCTGTTCACTATTTATAAGCCGGCCTTTATTTAAAATGTTTGTTTTTATAAAATATATATATATTGAATTCTCCGACAAAGTTACGGCTTTAAATAAAGTATAATTATTATTTATCTACAAAGTATATGTCCGTCATCGACCATAAATAATAGAAATATTTCATTATTGTCGTCGTAATTATTTTTTTTAAAGACAATTCTTCTTTAATTTATGATAAATCTTTAAGTGTCGTTCGCTATATAACGCGTTAATATTTATTAAATAATAAGCCCTCATTTATATATCGAAATATAAATGTTCTCCGAACGTCAACGTTTTTATTTTGTATTCAGCGTTTATTTTTCTTGCTTTACATGTAACTTTTAAATCACATAACTTTTAAAATATTGGGTTTCACTAATACCCGCTTTTACAAATTGTAAAATAAAATTAACTTAACTAATAAAAGCATCAGTTTTTGATGCCAATCACGCCACAAACATATTTTAATTATTATATACCAAATTTGATTCCATATTATTATTATATAGGAGCAATAGCAAAAATATGCTTTCCTTTTGAAACCAAAATGAAAGAAACATCGGATATGTACTCGTATGTATTCGTATGTATTTGTCTATTTGGAAAAGTGATATTAGTCATTAGACACGCGGCATAACAAGAGTTCATGACTATCACTTCAAGCATTCTCCCTTTTGATAATCAGAAGCAAGTCCATATCAAACTCAAAATCTATATACAGTTGCATCAACGACGCTATAGGCTCGATTTCAGTTCTAGTCAGTCGGGTTTTGAGTCACCTTGTAGTGAATACCATCGGTTCTTGTTCGGGTTGAGCTTCTGCTCGTGATTGGATCACGGTTCTTGTTTCAAGGGTTCATTTGGATCACAGTTCTTGTTTCAAGGGTGCATCGCGTCTTCGGTTCCCTCGTATTTCCAGATAACGATAAGGTACTACTTGTGCCAAATCTTCTTGTATAAAAACTGTATATTGGTAACCTATGTCGAGTACAAGTTGTGGGCTCATATTTGCCGAGACTAAAGTGTGGCCGGTTGATTTCTGTTTGTTTTCGAGTCACAAATTTGGTTACGTACAAGTTTGTAGTTTCTGTTTCGGGTTGAGCATTTGTTGGTGATCAGGTGATGTTCATGTTTGGAGTCCCTAGTCGATGGAGATAAATAAGACGACGAGTTTATATTTTCATAAGGCGTTATGGTATCGTTCGCTAGATTTCGATGGTTGAACTAGTCTTATTTCTTCGAGGTACGTCTCGAGTGTACATAATACAAACAACGAGTTCATCTAAACATATTAGTAAATCGGCATCGCGAGTACTAGCTTTATATGAGATTAGTGTACGTACATAATATCTTTATTGAATTAGTAAAACTGGAGCAATAAACTTCATTTTGAATACAAAGCAAAAAGAAATAGAACTCTTCACGTCCAAATACTTTACAAAAGTCTTTCATGCATTTCAAATGCAAATTTACATTTTTAATCCTTGATTTATAATGCTATGTATAAATAAGAGTTATATAATTTCAAAGTAACACATTTGGCCCTCATATAATTTATGTTTTTAAAAAATAATCCTAAAATAATAATTTAGTTACTTTATTAACAAAGTAATTATGTTTATAAAAATCATTTTAATTCTAAGACGCGCCACTTTATTTTAGGTCGTTGTTAGAAGTTTGCGGTTTCTCGGCTTATTTAATATCATCGTATCACGTGCGTCACTATTATCGTGATCGTTGTCCTCGTTTGATATCGCTATCGCTAAGGTGAGTTCATAGCCTTGCTTTTACTACTTTATTGTTTTATTAAACCCGCGAGGGGATACGTGCTACTTTTTACGAATGGACGCAAGTGCTTAAACTGTATGCTTATTTTATCCCTTTTAGTCATGAACCGTTAATTACTTGGACCGACTGTACTGGTCGAGTAAACGTGAATGCTATGAATAGATCTATTGGGATTGACCTCCCCGTCCGGGTTTAACGGAAAACCGACTGGACGCATTGTATTTGAAACTTGAACGGAATAACGGATGTTAATGTTCGGTTTCATGAGCTAAATGCGATACCTGATGGTATCTGACTTTGGAAACTGAATACTTGAAATCTTGTGGTCCACTGCTTTTACTTGCAAACCTATGAATTCACTCAACCGTTGTGTTGACATTTTAGCATGTATTTCTCAGGTACTTAGGTTAAAGAACAGCTGGAGCATGGAGTCACATTTGATATTTTAAAGGCAATAAATGACTGATTACCATTTGATAATCTTTTTGAAAATGATGATTATCACATTATTGTGGGACCTGCTTGTAAACTTTGATTTTAAATTATTGAATGGATTAAACTTTTGAAACGCCAATTTGTGAGTGCGTTTTCTGTAACTTGTGTGCTGTTCTATGAAGTAATACTCCCAATGACCCTTCCGCTGCTATCCGAAATTTGGGAGTGTTACACATAGGCTAGAAAAATCCTAATAGCTTCAATCCTTGCAACTGGTGAAAAGACCTCCTCATAGTCTATCCCCTCCTCTTGTGTATAACCTTGAGCCACTAACCTTGCCTTGTTTCTGACCACAATGCCTCTTTAATCTCTTTTGTTCCTGAGAACCCATCTTGTCCCTATAGGTCTGACATATCTAGGACAATCAACCAGCTCCCAAACATCCTGAATTGCAAATTGGTGAAGCTCATCCTGCATTGCTTCCACCCAACTTGGTTCTTTGAGAGCATCAAATATTTTCTTGGGTTCCTCTTGTGACAGAAAACAGGCAAACAAACATGCTTGCACAAGAGGGGTATCAACCTTCTTGTGTATATTAGCAATAAACCCACCAAGACCTTGATGAGATCTTCTAGTCTGAACTGGAGTCATAACATCACCAATGATCTGGGAAGGGGGGTGATTCTTCATTGTGGAAGTGAGAACTCCTCCTTCAAAAAGTCTGGTGTCCTCAACCTCATTCTCCATGTTGCTAATATCTTCTTCATCAGACTCTCTTACATCAACATGAGGATGAACCTCTTCATATATATTGGAGGGTTCACCTTGTTCAAAATTGGAAGAGAAAAGATCGGCAGAATTATTGTCAACGCCTGAACCTTGTTTGTCAGCGCTTGGGCTAATAACGCTTGAAGTGTGGTTGTCAACGTCTGAGCCATCAACGTCTGAATTGGTCTTTTCAACGCTAGATTTGCCTTTGTCAGCGCCTGAAGGACCATGCATGTTTGTATCTGGTGGTACTTGGAAACCACCATTATCTTGTCCAGGAGCAGCAGCAGCAACAGCAAAAGCATCTGTCCAAATGGGAATAGTGACATATTCTAATATAGGAGATGCCTTTTCTGCTTGTGATCCAACCTTCTTATGAACCTGTGTACCTGAAACATCAATAACTTGTTCCTCCAAAACATTTGAAGTTACCTTCACAATGTCTGGATTAGTGACAGGCATATAATTTAAAGTTCTAGATAAAGGTTCCAAGTCAAACAACCAATTAGGACCACTTTCAGGATCACTAGGTTTATTCTCTAAAAACCTAACATGTACTGTTGATGCAAAAGTTGGTTGATCCTTGCTATACCCGAATTAGGCTTAATTCGGGTTGGCTGGGCTCCGTCTCCTGCACCAAGTGAATCGTTTGGTTGGAATCCTGCACACTAAACAGCACGCGTTAGGCTTACCGTGGGAATGTTTCCCACGATTAGACTCCAGCGTGAGAGTAAGTAATCGATTTAGGGTTTATGTGAGTTTAAAGTACAAGTCGTAATACCTTTATGGAACCCTTGGGGGTTCCTTTTATAGGCAGTGAAACCCTAGTGGGCTTCCACTGATGCTTCGGCCCCAAGGAAGAGATAATCACCAGAATTTAGAATGATTGTTATCTTCTAATCTTGGTAGTGAATATCCTCTCTTATTGGGATAAAGATATTCCAGACAGAACATGATTCTGTCTAATCTTATGTCAGTCGTACTGGGCCGTGGGTCGCACACATGTGCGGTTACTGTTCATTCAAGCCCATAAGCCTGAATGACATTTATCCACCCATCTGTGATGGACCGGATACGGGTTGTACCCGTGGGCCGGGCTCATGACCCGGTTGGGGACTATACGTCATCATGTACTCTTTCAACTATACGTTTGTCCTCTTTAAGATAAACCCTATAACCCTTGCTCTGGACTGAATACCCCATGAAGTAACCCGCATCACCTTTTGCACTAAATTTCCCTAAGGCATCACTAGTATCCAAGACTACTACATGACAACCAAAAGGTCTGAGAAAACCAATATTAGGTTTTCTACCCCAAAGTAACTCATAAGGTGTTTTGTTCTGAATTTTGTTTACCAATGCTCTATTTTGCACATAGCAAGCTGTATTAACAGCCTCAGCCCAAAAGGCTATAGGAAAGTGAGCATCAGCCAACATTGTTCTGGCTGCTTCAATTAGGGTTCTATTTTTCCTCTCAGCAACCCCATTTTGTTGTGGGGTTCTAGCAATACTAAATTGCCTTGTAATTCCTTTCCTGGCACAGAAATCATCTAACTTCTTATTCCTAAATTCTCCACCATTATCACTCCTAAGCATTTTAACCTCATTGCCAGACCTCTTCTCAATCTGAGTGATAAAATTAATTAGAATATCAGCTGTGTCACTCTTCATAGCTAGAAAGAATGTCGAAGTAAACCTAGAAAAGTCATCTGTGATAACAAAGCAATATGACTTACCATTCAAACTTTCTATATTGGTTGGACCAAAAAGGTCCATGTGAAGCATATGAAGAGGTCTAGAACTAGTATGCACCTGTTTAGACTTGAATGAGACCTTGTGCTGCTTGCCTTTAAGACATGCAACACAAGAGTGGTCATTGTGGAAGGCCTTCTCAGGCAAACCATCAACTAAACCAAGCCTCACAAGTCTATTTATATTTTTGAAATTTATGTGCCCTAGTCTTCTGTGCCACAAATTACTCTCATCTACTGAGGCCTTAGCATAAAAACAAGACATATTATTATTCATTTTAATCCCATTTAAATTCACATTATATATGTCCTTATGCCTAGGTGTTCTATACTCAATATATTTCTCATCAGGGATCTTAAAATCCTTGCTTAACACCAAACACTCAGTATCAGTAAAAAGAACTTTATTTTTGTTATCACAAACTTGTGATACACTAAACAGGTTGTAATCAAGTTCTTTTACCAGGAAGACGTTCTCAAAACGCAGATTCTTGGTGAGAAGGGTTCCTTTGCCTGTGATAGTACCATATCCGCCTCCAAAGTAAACCTTATCACCATCTTTAATAGGAGAGAAGTTCGTCAGATAGTCTTCCTTCCCTGTCATGTGCCTTGAGCATCCACTATCCCAATATCCATAATCATTGACCTGTCTTTGAATGCCCTGCACATAAAGAAAACAAATTAGTTTTCTTTGGGAACCCAAGTCTTAAAAGACTTGGATTCATCTGGTTGTTCAATAAGAACAGACTTAGTTCTCACAACAACCCCATTCTCATCCTTCTTAGGATGAAATACCCAATTAACCCTAATAGGTTTTGTAATAACCTTTGAAATGTAATTAAATCTGTTGCAGGTCATTGAAATCCCATGATCATTAGGGTTTTGATCTTTCTTGGGTCTCCATGTTAAGCTTGAAGAAGCTTTAGACCCCTTACCTTGTGGTTGCAAATATTTAGGTCTGGTCACGTTTCTGTCAGCGTTAGAATTTGTCCTGTCAATGCTGAAATTACCCTTGTCAGCGTTGAACCTAGGGTTTGTTACAGAAACCCATTGTCTATTTGACCAGGTGTTTGTCTTTTGAAATGGTCTCTGTCCATGAGTGTTAGACCTTCTAGTAAAGAATGGGGCAGGTCTAATCACTTGTGGACTTTGCTGCACACAAGGTTTGGGTCTGACAACGTTTGACTTTCTAACAACGTTGACTTTGTTCCTGTCAGCGCTGAAATTTTTCCTATCAGCGCTGGCTTTGGGAGCATTGACACACTTGTATGCCAAGTGTGAAAAGCTACCACAAGTGTAACAAGCTTTTCTAGACACAACCTTAGGTCTAGAAGAGAAGAATCCTGTTCCATGATTGCTAACTTGGCTCTTGGGAGACCTAGTATTCCTATACATCTCTGCATATTTAATGGTAGGTCTTCTAACAGTGTTTGAGCCTAGGTCAACAGCTTTACCAGTGATTGGGTTAGTAATCTTAATGGGTGTTGACTCATTAGGACTTTCACATAGCAAGCCACCCTTGACAAATAAAGTAGGGTTAGCCTTCTTCCACTCATTCAGGTCAGTCAATTTTTGTTGATACTCTTCAACTGGAGTGACAACTCTTGGTGGAGGAATGAATTCCTCCTCTTGGAGCTCTGGCAAACCAGTCCAAGATAAGTCCCTTTGTTGGACACCATAGAAGTCACCAACTGGTGGAGGAACCAAAGAGTAATCATTCATCCCAATCCCAGTCATGTCCTTAGGATCCCTTTGTTTAGCCACACAGTCTCCTAGGGTTTGGGTGGCTCTATCAAATCTTTGGATTTTGAGGCCAACATTATCTTTATTCTTAATAGCCTCATCTAACTTAGCCTGTAATTCACCATTAACCCTTTCCATGATGTTTCTAATGTCCATACTACCCTCTAACTCATGTTTTAAGATATTGATTTTATCTTTTAAGTCAAATTCCATTTTCTTGTATTCAGAAACGGTTTTCTCAATTTCAGTAAGAGCTAGTTGGTAATTAGACAATTTACATCTTTCAGTACTCATATCATCTTTTAATTTTAACACCTCTTTGTTAAGTCTTTCAGTATTTGACCTACAACCTTTGCTACAAAAAGCGTCATCATATACCTCATTATCAGATGAAGAGGAGGAGTGTGCCATGAGAGCATATTCAACATGCTCTTCTTCTTCAATATCAGCAACCAAAGCTTTATCCTCTTCAACATTCTTAGCCAGATAGCTCCAATCCCATCCCATACCATCAATTCCTTGAACTGCAACCATGGCTTTGGAATCCTGAGCTTTAACAACCTGACTTGAGAGTTTACCAGCATCAGATCTTCTAGGAGATCTGCATTCCCTCATGAAGTGCCCCATACGATGGCAGTTGTAGCATTCAACTTTGGATTTGTCAAATCCAGCTATGTCTTTAGCATTGGAGGTCATTTTCTTCTTAAACCTTCTGTTCCATCTGTTTGCTCTTATACTAGCAAGAGTCATATTCCACTTAATGTCCATCTCTTCTAAGTGCTCATCACTTATCTGCTCAAGGTCCTCATATGTAATCACTGAACCATTGGGCAAAGAAGCAATGTAAGCATAAACAGTATCCAAATCTAAACCAGCAGGTTTAACTCTTGGGGAGTCATTCTTGTATGTGTCAGCGTCTGAAAAGGAGACGTTGACAAGACTTGTTCCAGCGCTGACATATGATGATCTAGTAACTGGATGCATGTAAGAGTCTTTCTGATTGAATTGACCTTCACTATGAGAGAAGAAGGCCATGTTGCTGTTGGTAGATTTGCTTCCATGTTCTAAAAGAGTCTCATCTTCCAACAACCTTAGTTTGTTGCAGATGTCATCAAACGAGGAGCTCTTGTACGTATTGTTGGCAAGAATAGATCTTGCCTCAATTTTCCATGCCTCACCAAGACTTTTAAGAAAGGTAGCATTGATGTCAACATCACCAACTTGTGTCCCCATGAAGGACAACTTGCTTGTAATGTCAAGCAATCTGCTTCTCACACTACTCAGTTTCTCATTGGGTTGAGCTTTGAAGACAACATAATCATGCAGAAGTTGCTTTTTCTTTTCCTCCTTAGTGTCTGCATTGCCACCATATGCAACTTCAAGAGCTTCCCAAAGATCCTTAGCAGATTCATAGCCTCTATATTTATGCTGGTTTTCTTGTCCCAAAGAGACTTTCAGAATATTTAGGGCTTTCATGTCAACCCTTTTCTTTGCTATGTCATCAGCAGCCACAGCTCTACCATCTCCAGGTTTTTCTCTTTTATCCTCTTAAGAACATCCAGCAATAGCTGATCTTTGAGCAATGACATCAAGAATCTTTTGAGCCTTATTGAATGTGTTTCCATATTCAATAATCTCCCAGAGTGTGTAGTCATAGATCCCCAGATATTGTTCAAAGTTGAACTTCCACAAGTCAAAGTTGGTTGCATCAAGCATGGGAATCTTGATGTTTGGTAAGGCTGAGGAAGAGGAGGTTATTGCTTCAGACATGATGTTGTTAGGGTTTCTGAGAAAATTAGGGTTTTGATGATTTTTAGGGTTCTGGTGTTCTTTAAGATCAAAAGTACCTCAACAAGCTCTGATACCACTTGTTGATCCCAAACTTAGATCGATTAGCTTTGTGTATACGAGATTAGATCAAGTAATACACGTAGAGAAACCTTTGTATATGCTTATGAATCTAAGTGTTATGCGGAATTTAACACTTAAACAAGAACACACAATGATATAAACAAACTCTCACTTTAATTATCAATATCAAACTTGCTTACAATGAAAGTTGTTTACGAATGAAAACTTATATGAAACTTATATTAAACATTAACCTAAAGGCCTTCTTTTATAGGAATAAGAAGCCTTGTACAATAATCTACATATCAACTATTCTAGGTAAAGATAAATATAGAAAATACATTGTTGTTCTTATCTTTACTAGAAGTAATCTAGAATATAATATATGCGTAAAATATATCTTCCATCAGTGCTTGTCTTCAATGTGTCAACGCTTGACTTTATCTTGTCAACGCTTGAGCTGTCAGCGCTTGTTTTGTTCTTGTCAACGCTTGTTTTGTTCTTGTCAGCGCTCAAATGATCTGGCCTTAATTTATTCCTAACAAATTCTCTTATCCTTTAGCGCTCTCTTCACCAAAGACGGAGTGACCGAAGATTTAAACTCATGAGCTAAAAATGCACACAAGTCTATCGGACTACGGATACGGAGATATAGAACATCTCTGTCAGCGTCTGTGATTGGATCTTATTTAGCAGCTGCCGTGATCCAAGCTTGTGGCGGTGCAGTTTCATCAATCTCCAATGTATCCGCCCAGTCCCGTGTGCTTGACTCGGGAACAGTAGATTGTGGTTCTTGTTGCAGAGGAGTAGAAACATGAACACTTGTTGGTTCTGATTCAGGCATTTCGGCGATATCATGAACAGGCGAGTGTTGTGCAGATTCAGGTTCAGTTACTGATTCTACAATCACAGGAGCAACAAAAGAACTAACAGGATTAGTGGTAATAGGTATAGAAACAAAACAGATGTACCGGGAATCGATGACGCAGTGGCAGCATTCACATCATGGCGCCACTTGGTTCGTCCTGACTCCGTAGAGGTGGACTTTTCCTTTCGCGCAACATCTTTCTGAGACTTGGTACCAGACTTGGATGGTTTCTTTTAGCTGGCAACCTTGTCCCCCGTTTCAGGCTGATCATGTTAACCACCATCATCCTCATTATCATCCCCGTTGCTACCCTTATCACTTTCCTCATTTTCATCATCACCATCACCATCATCATCATAATCACCATCATCATCATCATCATCACCATCATCATCATCATCACCTTTGTCATCACCATCATCATCATCATCTTCTTCTTCTTCTTCACCATCATCCTCCTCTTGTTCACTATCTTCCTTTTCCTCCTCAGCCAAAATGTGGTAAGGTACCACACTTCCAAACATCTTAAACAACCGATCATCCTCCAAGATAGCTTCATTGAGTGCTTTGTAGAGTGTCCGCTGAACTTTAGACTTGTCAAAAGATCCAACTTCCTTCATGCGAGCTTTGAGGATCTTCTTTAATTCAAAATCCGTTAAGTCATATGCAATTTTGTAGGCGGATTCAGAAGGGTTGGACGACTTGATCATCAAGTTATCAGCCGCAAGTTTCCTCATCTCATCACGCATCTTTGGCATAAGGGCCTCAACAGATTCATTCACTCTCTCTAATATAGAAGCTTCAAGTAATTCTTTCTGCTCCTTATATTTATCCTTTTGAGCTCGAAGTCTCGTAAGACGTGCTTCACTCTTTTCAGCTTCAGCCTGTTTTACCTGAGCAAGTTCTTCTGCATGAGCTTTACGTGTCAATTCCATCTCTGCAGTGAACTTAGCTATCATATCTTCTTGGGCTTTCTTGGATGCCTCTTCACTTTGCACTCGTCGAAGTAGCTCTTCTCGAAGTTTATCCATCTATTTTCTTTGACTGTCCGTGTGTTTATCCAACATTTCTGCCATTACGAATGCAGCCATTGAAGATGGTACAGAGCTACTCTGGGATGGTTGAAGAGGCTCGGTTGTGATTACAGTACTGAGGATGGAAGTTGTTGGTGGTGGAAGGAATGGTAGTGGTGTTGACACCGGTCGTGTTGGTAAAGGCTGGATTGGTGAAGGTTGAGTTACGAGAGGCTGTGTAGTCACAATGATTGTTGTAGCACCGGACTCCTTCTCAACACTTGCTGTATTAGCAATGGATGTCTCCTTCGATGCTGAGTAACGTTCGGGTGATCCAAACTCATCAATATTATGTGGCTCCTCGTATTCTTCTTCAACATCCATCTGTGCACCCGAACCACTACCGCCCGTGTCTCTCCTACTCTTTTCAATAGCCATCTTCATTAACTTTTTCTCAGTCTTTTGAGTTTGCTCGGGAGTAGGATCGTCATCAGTGTCTTCATCTCGAATAACAAACTTGTCAGCCGTGCTCTTACCCTTCTTAGCCACGGTCTTTGTCTTTTTGGTTTTGGGTTCAGGTAAAGCTGTTTGCTTGCGTTTACCTTTACTCTTAACCGTGGTAGACGAGTCTTCTCCTGCTTGAATGCTTGCTTGTTGATTCTCGATTTCTCTTAGCATGTTCTTGTAATCAGCAGAAGCGATAATCTTATCTGTCAGGAGATGACTGGGAATAGGACTAGGGATAACAATATTGGAGTGAGTTTCTTGCCTTAAGTCCACCAGATCATCAGCATCCACTGTGTGGTGACGGCTACCTGCACACTTATCAATAGACGCATCATTTTCCATAAAATAATGTATGATTAGCTTTATGAACCTAGGGTACTGGTAAGTTTTAGCCTTAGTCTTCGTGTTTGTGAAGAGTTGAAAAATAAACTCTTCCCACAGCAATGATGCATAATCAATACCCATAGCTTTGAACATACCATAAAACATCTTGACGATTGGTGGACGCACAACATCATACCCAGTCGTTTTGGGTGTGAGACATCGGCTGAGAATACCAAAAATCGCTCTCCAAGGTTGACCCACTTTGGCTATGGTAAAATCGGACACTATTCATATGTCCGCACATCCAATGGCAGAGAACATCTCCATGAGCTCGTTCTTGGTCAGGTTCGCTGAGAATGTTAATCCTTTGGGTGACTCCCGAAAACCAAAGATCTTACGGAAGTCTGACACGGTGAGAGTCTGTTGCTTGTTGTCCAGGAAGAATGTGATCTTGTTTGACGTCTTCTCTTTGGTTGCCCAGAATTCGTACATGTAGTCGAAGGGCACCGAAGCACTATCCCTTAGCGCATTCTTGAAGTGAGAATTGTCAAGAATGGCTGAACCTACCTTGAATCCATTGTGAGTGGAATGAGAGACCTCCTTCAATCGGTAGTTATTTGGAATGAACTTGAGGGTTTTGGCCTCGGCAATGGCTGCTGCTCTAGAGTCTTGTATTTGTTGCACGGTTGGGTTAGTCATTGTTTCTGCTTAAGATAAAACATAAAAGTTGATACATACAGATATGAATATCATTATGAATTTATACCTAAGCATTATACAAATGACATAATCCTTTAAGCTTTTAAAACACTCAATCATCCTTCATTCGAAATAAACGTTTAATTCGAAGTAAATTGGTCTATCCAGAATAATCATCTATCCAGAATAAACGTCTATCCGGAATAAACGTCTATACTCCATCCAGAATAATGAGTCTATGCGGAATAACAGGCCTATGCGGAATAAACATCTATGCGGAATAAACGTCTATGCGGAATAAACACCTATCCGGAATAAACGTCTATGCGGAATAAACATCTATGCGGAATACACGCCTATGCGGAATAAACGCCTATGCGGAATAAACGCCTATGCGGAATAAACGCCTATGCGGAATAAACGCCTATGCGGAATAAACGCCTATGCGGAATAAACGCCTATGCGGAATAAACGTCTATGCGGAATAAACGTCTATGCGGAATAAACGTCTATCCGGAATAAACTAAACGCACCTGATGATCGATTAATCTAAGCTTAGATGATTGTTTTAAGCATTCTAAAGGCCACCAAACTCATTCTAGTCCTATTCCGCGTGAAACCCAGCTAAACCCCAAATCAATTTTACCTAATTAAATCAAACGCCCTAATCTTGATTGATTTTAATTAAAACGATTTAATTGATTGGATTAAAGGAATACATTAGACGAATTGGATGATGTTTGTACCTTGTGAGATGACTGAGACGGATTAGACGAAGGATGTGAGAGCTTGTGTGAGTGTGTTTGTGTGATAATGGCGGAGAAAAGAAAACCAGAAAGAAGAAAAGAGAAAAGAGAAAAAAGAAGACGGGGGAGGGGTTTTGACTAGGTCAAACTTTTCACAAGATTCAAAATTGTCACATTTAGCCCTTCCAGTTTTATTCCCTTAACTATTCGTTTTTCTTTAGTTTTCCTTTTCTTTTCTAGTTAATAACAACTTTAGGTAAACATTCGTAAGACCTATCTCATTGAATTAACAATTCTAGCCCTCACACCACTTAAACAAAATATCCGAGGCCTAAAACTCACGACAAATCACGAACGAATACAAGACGAATACTAAAGCAATACCAGTCATTAACCATTTAGCCAATTAATTTTCCTCAACAACTTTTGAAGACCGTTTTGATGACGAAGACGATTTAATATTTTCTCCCCCTTAAACGATGACCCATTTTCTATTTAAAGAGTTGTAGTCATTGTTTAACGAGGCACATGTTGATGAAAACATTTTCCAATTAATGTCTTGTAAAGATTGATTCGTGGTGGCAATAAGATTTCTCTTATTTTGACAAATTAATGCACTGAGACGTACACTAACTCGTGTTAGACCAAGTTATAAAGTAAACTTGATCCCTTTGCATGATTTGGCTTGTAAATCATGCCCGAGAAAATTAATTCCCGTTGTGAGCCAACATTTTCCAAGGAAATACGTGACTTTAATGCGAAAAACGGGTTGCAGTCTGAAATAACTACAAGCCATAATGGGCATGTTTTAAAAATGTACAACTTTTATACGGACTCTAATTATGGTGCCGTGTCAATATTGATCGACATTTCTAAAGCCGTAAATATTACCGTACTAAAAGACATGCCCGATTTAAAAAATGAAAAATATTTTTGGATTTTCTTGATTTTATATTTTTTTATGGTTTTTCTTGGTTTTATACTTTTTTATGGTTTTTCTTGGTTTTATATTTTTGTATTTTTCTGTTTGTGGTTTATATATATATACGATAATATACATGATCACGAACAAAGGATACGCATGAATAGTTTACCACCACTATTCTGCTGATTCTTCTGCCAACTCTTTGAGAGTCGCTGGAGAGAATGATTTCATGCCAAGCTTGTTGATCAAAAACTCGATTCGTCCTCGATCTAAGGCTTTGGTGAACATATCTGCCAACTGATACTCAGTGGTGACAAAATACAGCTCGATCACTCTGTTTTCCACTTGCTCTTTAATGAAATGGTAGCGAATGTCGATGTGCTTTACCCGGGAGTGTTGAACGTAGTTGCAGCAAAGGGCAATGGCGCTGTTGTTGTCACAATACATCGGGATTTTGTTGAATCCCAAACCGTAGTCAGTTAGTTGTGATCTCATCCAAAGGACTTGAGCACAACAACCGGACATGGAAATGTATTCAGCCTCCGTGCTAGAAATTGCAACGCTTTTCTGCCTTTTTGAAGACCAACTAATCAATCTATCTCCAAGGAGTTGCACAGACACAGAAGTGCTACGCCTCGTGTCTTGAAACCCAGCATGATCGGCATCTGCGTATGATATTAAAGCAATAGAGGAATATTTCAGATACCATAGACCACGATGAAGTATTCCTTTGAGATACCGAAAGATCCTTTTAACAACATGTAGGTGCTTTTCGGTAGGCCGAGCCTGATACCGGGCACACATGCATACGACAAATTGCAAATCAGGCCTGCTAGCAGTCAGATAGAGAAGGGTGCCGATCATCTCACGGTAGAGTTTTGGATCGTCAATAGTCCCATTCATATCTTCATCTAACTTGGATTTCTCCACCATTGGAGTGTCCACGGGGTCACAATTTTCAAAGTTATATTTCTTTAAAGATTCTAGAGCATATTTGGATTGATTAATAAAGATGCCTCTGGGATTCTGAGAAATTTGTAATCCTAAAAAAAATGAAATTTTTCCCATCACTGACATCTGAAAGCGTGTGGACATTATCTTCTCAAAGCGATTTGACAATTCTATGTTAGAGGCAGCAAATATTATATCATCAGCATAAATTTGTACCAGTATCATGTCGTTGTCCTCCTTGAGAGTGAATAGAGTGGGGTCCACCTTGCCTTTGGAGAAGCCTTCCGAAATGAGATATGTTGAAAGGAGATCATACCACGCGCGTGGATCTTGTTTCAACCCATAGAGAGCCTTCTTAAGCTTGTACACATGATTAGGAAACTCCGTGCTAACGAACCCATCCGGCTGACTAACATAGACTTCTTCCCGTAGTTCACCATTCAAAAATGCCGTCTTCACATCCATTTGATCGACGATCATGTTCATATGAGCAGCATACGCAAGGAATAGTCTAATAGCCTCCAATCTTGCAACAGGAGCAAAAGATTCTTCAAAATCGATACCCAAGGCTTGTTTGTATCCTCTAGCAACCAATCTAGCCTTATTCTTCAAGACTCCACCCATCTCATCGAGTTTAACCTTATAAACCCACAAAAAGTAAGGATGTTAACCTTGTCAGGGAGAGGAACTAATTCCCATACTTCAAGTCTTTGGAATTCATTTAGTTCCTCTTGCATGGCTTCAATCCAAGATGATTGAGTCATAGCATGTTGCCAGTTCTTAGGTTCAACTTCGGAGAGAAATGCATCAAAATAGCAATAGAGTACACTCTCTTATAATTGATGGCGTGTAGAGACTGGTCGATCGAGACCTCCAATAACATTCCTAATTGGGTGATCTTTTGTCCATTTGGTGCTGTGATTTTCAATCCGTGGTGGTCTGGAGTGAACAATTGTAGGAGCTTCTTCTGAGGTAGACGTGGCTGAAGGGTTTTCAGGTATCGGTATACCAAAGAAAGGAAGCTCTTGTAGGTGAGCATATTCCAAATCGTGATCAATAGAATCCTCTTCAACATCATTAGGCACAAGTAAGGGTGAAGATTCAGGTGTAGTTTGAGAATTACTTGGTAAAGGTGCATCCGGTTCAATGTTAATTGAAGATGCATTTGATAAAGCTTCATTAGCTTGAGCAACAACTTCAGGGATTGGAGCTCTCACTACAGGTGGTGGAACTTCATCACTTGGGGGATCAAAGAATTCATCAAACAATGGTTGAAATAGTTTATCCCACTCGGGCCTTGTAGGTGGTAAAAATGATGTAGAAGTAGGATTATTGGGAACTAATCCAGAACTAATAGCACCGGTTCCCATCTCGTGAAGCGCGGGTTCAGAGCTGCGTTGCTCAGAAGCCATCGCTGTCAGCTCATCAAAATCTGCGTCCATAGTGTCTACTATCTTACCAAGACGACGGTTGTAAATTCGGTATGCTTTCTTGGAGGGTGAGTAACCAATGAAAATACCTATATCGGCTTTCGGTTGAAGTTTGCCCAAGTTCTCACTATTAATGTTTGGATAACAAAGAGCACCAAACACATGAAAGAATGAAACATCGGGTTTACAATCATGTAGAAGCTCGTAAGGTGTTTTTCCATGGCGTTTCCGAATGATACGGCGGTTTTGGGTGAAACATGCAGTAGATACAGCTTCTGCCCACAAGAATAATGGAGCGTTCGCATAAATCAGCATAGTCCTAACAGCTTCCTTAAGCGTACGATTCCGTCTTTCAACGACACCTTTTTGTTGTGGAGTACGTGCAGCGGATGTTTCATGTGAAATACCAACTTCTTCATAGTAGTCACGAAGAGTCTGGTTGACGAACTCTGTTCCATTATCTATACGAATACGGCGGACAGTAGTATTTAAACGTACCTGAATGAATTTCAGAAAAGTGATGATAGCCTTCGGTGCTTCATCCTTTGTACGTAGAAATCTAACCCATGTAAACCTGGAGAAATCATCCACAATAACAAGGATGAATTTCTTACCGCTCACACTTTCGGTTCGCATTGGCCCACAAAGATCCATATGCAAAAGATGAAGTTTTTCTTGCTTGGTGTCTTCAGCTTTGGACTTGTATGATTTCTTGGTGCTTTTCCCCCTTGAACACGCGAAACATAAATGGTCCTTGTGAAATTTGAGCTTTGGAATACCACGAACTAATTCGTTTTTAGCCAAATGATTAATAGAATCAAAGTTGAGATGAGATAATCTGTGATGCCATAACCATGACTTGGTCTTAGATGCTTTGGAGAGAAGACATACTGGAGAGGCGGCCATTATGTCTTGTAGGGACAAAGTATAAAGATTTGCACCACGAGACCCCTTCAACAAGTCTTTTCCTTCCAAGTTGCGGATGAAACAAGTATGTTGTCGAAAAGCAACCTCTAGGTTAGAATCACAAAACTGTCCTACTTAAAATAAATTATGACCAAGACCTTCTACATAGTATACCCTTGAAACCGTAACATTTCCAATCTGATATTCACCATACCCCATTATCTTTGCAATATGATCAATATCGAATTTAACCGTTCCAAGAAACTTGCTGACGAAATTTCGGAGCATCGAGCGATCTCCGGTCATATGCTTTGAACAACCAGAGTCCAAATACCAGAGGATGATTTGGACCACCTGAAAATATCACCAGATGAGGACAATGTATAGGTTTCGGAATCTGAATGTTCCTTGTTATTAGCAGGTACAGATTTAATGATCTTAGATTTACTAACCTTAGGTTTCTTAGATTTCCTAGCCTTCTTCCTAGTTGGTGGTGTAGATTCAAGTTGGCTTAAATCCTGAGGTATTTCTTCACTGATAGGCACTATAGTGGGGGCTAACCTAATTAAAGGGCGCGGTTTCCATACTTTAGTGCTAGTGTGCCTAATTAAAGGACGCTGAGACCTAACCTCAATGGATGCATTCCTCGTTAAAGGGCACATTTTTCCATCTAATGTAAAGGTCCTACCAGTGGGACGCCATTGCCATCAAACTTGGGTATAAGTTCTCCCAGTTGGCTTCCATTCAAGATCATTCCTAATGGCATGCATTTCATTCACATGATTAATAAGACACAAATCATGACGTTGGGAAAACATGCATTCATTACAATTCCAACATTTCAAATTAGAATTCACAAATGGTTTAGGCTTCTGCACAGGCGCAGAGCTTTTAGTCTTAGCAACATGATTCTTTTTATTTAAATCTGACATAACATTCCTAGGGTGAGCTTCTACTTTCTTCTTGATGGTACTACTAGTGGAGGGCTTGATCTTTTCTTTCTTGAGTGGCGATCCTTTAGCCTTAGTAGACTCTTTTAATCCTGTAGAAGGCAAAGTGGGAACATTAGTAACAGATTTTAAAGGTGCCTTAGTTGATGGTGCCAGTGACGGTTTTGCTCCTGGGGTCTTATTGAATGGAGTTACAGCAATGGGTCGATTAGTGAGTAGTGCAGAACCCGGTTTTCCTATGTATTGCAAATATGCTAAGAAATATTGAACTCGCTGAATATATGCATGAGCTGAATAATAGTAACTGCTTGAGGGATCTAACGCATACAAATCATCTAAAATATCCCTAACAAGATCTACATGCTTAATTGCATTCCTCATATAATCATCGTAGGTAACCGGATTTTTCTTATGGAGCGGGTTCTTATAGAGCACTACTGAATTGGTTGTTGGAGCACTAGAGGGCGGTGCAGAGTTGGTAGCTAAGTTATTAACAACTTCTTGTCGGGTGAGAAGAAGTGTCTCCTTTAACTCGGCCAAGACCATGTTTTTGTCAATGAGATGGATGTTTAAGTCAGAGATTTCCTCACACTTTTGGTTCAATTGTTCAACATAAGATTGTTGCTGTGCTGCATTAAAAGCTAAGCGTTCTTCTATTGAACCATAAAGAGTGGATAGTCCCTGTCTTGCCCGATCCATCTCCCCTAGAACAGACAAAAGTCTAATTTCTAAGCACTGGTTTTTAGACTCTGCAGCCTCTAGTTCCAATTTTAGTGTTTCGTTCAATGACACATCTCTCTTTAATCTCATAATCTTTTCCTCTAATGCCTTAACTATCTCAATCATCTTGTCACTCGTCTCAACACTGTTTTCACAACCATTTGTTATCAAAAGATCCTCATTTTGAGTTTGCTGTTTTAATTCTAAAGATATACAATGTTGTTCAAGTTGATTAAAGTGTTTTGTAAGTAAATTGTAGGAACTTGAAGCTTTAAAAATTCAGCGTTAGACTCGTGACAAGAATGATTATATACCTCATTTACAGTATCAGCAACATTTACAGAGAGATCACACACATCATCACATATATTCACAGCATCACATTTAATCATAGCGGATGTAAGCTCATTCGAATAATTAACATTCACAGTAGTAAGCACATCACACGAAATTACTTGGGACAAGAATCGGTCATATTCGAATAAAATCTTTTCCTTTTCAATTTATTGTAGTTCGTAAGCGGTGTCCATTTCATAAAACACTTTTTGAACTTCTTTAATTTCAAACTCGATATTTTCCGAAAGAGATGCAAAACTTCCTTTTAGACTTTCGACAAACGGATTGATCTCATTCTTAAACACCTCGTTCATGTGTTCGAAAGCCCATTCTTCGGCGTTTAGGCCATTTGAAGTCGTACATTCCCGGATGACCTTGTCAAAACTAGCAAAGTATTGATTAGTCTCTTGCAAGTTTATCCATACAGTGCTAACAGGTGGAAGATCCTTTGGAATTTCCTTAGGACCTTCCATTTTGACAAGTGTAGGAAGTGTACTAGGGTTTTCTTCATTTAAAATGTAGGTTGGTGCTGTGATGAGATCTTTATCCATATGGAAGCGAATTCTAAAGTCTGTTTTTGCAAGCTCCTGATTCATTTTAAAATAATCACACTAGGGATATTTTGCAAAGTTGTATGACCGATTCTCATCAACTAGATCCTTATTTGTGCGATCCTCGAAAATAACAATCGGATCTAAAACCAATCCTAATTGGGTTGCATTATAAAGTCTTGGACTATGGATAAAAGCTTGTCTTGCATACCGTGGGTTAGGGGGAAGATCTTTTTGACGCGATAAGTTAAATTTTCTAAACGATGCGTCAAATAAGTGCACTAGTTGAGAGGGAGCGTATTGTCTTAAAAGCAAATAATCTAAACTTCTAATCTTATTAGCCGCATTAATTTCCATTTCATTCTTTTTAGACTCGAGTAATTCAAAATCCGTTTGAAGTTTGTGAAAATTAGTGACCACTAACTCTTTTTCTTTAAGTTCGTTGGAAAGATCTGCTCTTAAGGTTTCAATTTCTTGCAAATGACCCATTTGTTTGTTTCGAAAATGATCATATTCGGGATTTGTTAGAACATTGGACGAAGGAACTAATTCCAAAGTTTGAACTTTTTCGTTGCACAAGGCAAGCAAATCAGACAAATTCTTATTCTTAGCTAGGGTTTCTAAGAGTGCAGTATTCATTTGGCTAAGTAATTTTGTAGGAACCATGACCAAATCTTGTTGAGCAGGAGTATGCGTATGCGAAATGGCTCCCGGTTGTGATTCACTCAAAGTCTGGGGACTCACATTGATATTACTATCATTGATTGTCTCCTCATTTGAAAGACTCACCACCGAAGACTCATTCGGATCAGCACCCTCTTGCCAACTTGATGTGGTTGAATACTAGTATCAGTGGTATTAGTAAGTACCTCAGATATTTTATCCGACCCAAAGCTAGAGATAGTTGCCATAAGAGCTGCCTGAGCAGATTGAAGATCATCACAATCTAAATCGTAAGCATCCAGATCATCTGCTTGGTATGCTGCATTCTGTGTAGTGAGAACTTCTTGTTCCGCAATCCCTGGATCAGCAAGAAATGCAAGCTCCTCTTCATCAAGTTCCTGTCCTTGTGCCTGAGCGTTCACCAAATAAATCTTCTCTGCAAACCATTGACCATCACTTCTCCTCTTGGGTTTTGTGTAATCCCTTGACATGTGACCTTCTTCCTTATAGTTGTAGCATGTAATCATTCTCAACTTGCCTGTGGAATTAGCCCGTGGAGGAGTGTTGACCATTGGAGCAGGATTGACCATGCGTGCATTGGTGGTTGATGTAGTGGGTCTCCCCTGATAAGGTTGAATAGGTTGAACCATTACCCTGCCATTCTCAATGGTAGCTTGTTGTCTAGAATTGGATGAATTCCTCAGCTGATTGTTAGTAGGAGCTGGTCCTCTAAATCCTCGTTTGCTCAATGTCCTCGTTAGATAAGCAGACATAGTGGCTAACACTTCAACTGGGCCAGTTCCTTGTTTGAATTCAGGAATGGGAACTTCATCATTATCACAATACAATGCTTGGTCTAGTTGAGCGGCATAAGCACTAGAAGGAATACTCATGTGGGCAGAATAACTTGATGGATATGTTGCATTTTCTTGATAAGAAGAGTATGATGACTGAGCATAAGGTGCAATGCTTGCTGGTGAATATGGGTGAGGTTGTGAGGCATATTGTGATGCTTGTGGTTCTCTCTGAGACGAAGGTGCATTAAACCGATATTGTTGCTGATGTGAGGTGGGTGGTTGAGGTAGAATCGAATATTGGGGGAAGCTTGGAGTCATGTACGGTGATGGATGATAGGCTTGGTGTCCCATGATATAAGGAGTGTTGTTGTATGACAGGCTTGGTTGATTTGCCATCAAAGCTAAAGAATCAGGGTACATACCTCGAGGCGAACGGTGCATGATCACGTGCTTCTCATGCTGCTGGAGAAAAGCATAGAGTTGATCCAAATTGCACTTATGCAAATCCCTAGTCAACTTAACATCAGTAATATACTCACCCCATTCAGCTTGAGGTAAAGTATTCAAAAACTTGGTGTTAACCTGGAATGGAGCAATCACGAGATTGTATACATTCAAATCATTCATGAGAGTAGTGAATCTGAAGTAGTAGTCGTGAAGCGTTTCCCCTGGACTGTACGTGAATCTATCAAACAGATCATACAACTGACATTCCCGTTCCTGTTTAGTAAGAGACGTACCTTGTAGCAAAACCTTTAGACGTTCCCATAAATCCTTTGCAACCGCATATTGACTTACCATTCGATAGATGTCATGTGGAAGAGCTTGGAGAATGGTTTGAAGAGCCTTTTCGTCTGCATCGGCAATAAGTTGTTGAGCTGGTGTAAGTTCTTCAAACTCCCGTGGTCGAGTCACATTGTTAACAACGATGGTACCATAATCAAGTGGACCATTTAGAATTGACTTGACCATAAGCCTCCCATATGTCGGTTTTCCCTTAATGTATGACATCATACGGCCTTGCCATGCTTCAAAGACTTCTTTAATGAGCATTGGAAGGCGATTATCCGTTCCCGTAATGACGGAAATATCCGTAAGTGATGTCATTTGAGGCATTAATGAATTCGGATTCATTTTGATCACTTTAAAGAATCAAAGATTATCGGTTGATCGAGCAGTGAAGTAAGGTTGTGAATTGTGTTGTGTTGTTGAAGTAAAGAGTGTTTAAGAAGCCAAGATTAAATCCACTTGATTCAGAATAACTTGCTTATTCGGAATAATCTCTATTCGGAATGATCTCTATTCAGAATGATCTGCTATTCGGAATGATCTGCTATTCGGAATGATCTCTATTCGGAATGATCTCTATTCGGAATAATCTCTATTCGGAATGATCTTTATTCGGAATGATCTCTATTCGGAATGACCTCTATACGGAATGATCTCTATTCGGAATGATCTCTATTCGGAATGATCTCTATTCGGAATGATCTCTATTCGGAATGATCTCTATTCGGAATAATCTGCTATTCAGAATGATCTGCTATTCGGAATGATCTGCTATTCAGAATGATCTGTTATTCGGAATAAGTGCTGCTATTCGGAATAAGTGCTGCTATTCGGAATAAGTGCTGCTATTCGGAATAAGCTGTTATTCGGAATACCTTGCTATCCAGAATATTCTGTTATTCGGAATAAACCTGGAAAAGCACTTCGAGACCAAGAACACCAACTTTTGAACGATTCTAAACCCGATTTTTGATCAAAAACCACAAAAAGTTTAGTGATTTCTACCAAAATAAGCTAAACCTAAGACTTATCTACTAATCCCAACAACAAAAACACCAAAAATTAGAAGATTCAAGGTTGATTTTCCTAAAAATCACTAATACATTCAAAAACTAAAAAACAACACTAATCCTTACCTTAAATCACCCCATGGCTCTTGATACCAATTGTAGAATATGGATAATCTTATGATCAATAAGGTGGGTTGAAGGTTTCTAGAGAGAGAAAGTTAGTGAGAGAAAGTGAGAGAGAATATGTGTTTTCTTATTAAACTCATATGTGAAAAAACCAACAACCAACCCTTTTCCATGGTGGAAAGGGGTATTTATATCAAAGCCACTAATGGGCTTGGGCCGACACATGACAAGCCCATGGGCCGGTTTTTACTTAACTAAATAAGCAAACATTAACTACGAGCTATACAACATTAATAATATTGTGGAGTGACCGATACTTCTAAATATACGTTAAAAACGTATTTCTAACACACACACATATATATATATATATATATATATATATATATATATATATATATATATATATATATATATATATATATATATATATATATATATATATATATATATATATATATATATATATATATATATATATATATATATATATATATATATATATATATATATATATATATATATATATATATAGAGTGTCGTTATTATGGTGACCACCCTTAAAATAAAAACAATAGGAACCGATCTGGACCATTAGATGTGACATTAATGATATAATGTGTTGGTAATTAAATCAATGGCACTACTGTAATAAAACCAAAAAGTAATGGCACATTTATTCCTTAAATAAAAAAGACTAAGCCATAAACGTAGCTATAAAACGAATTCTAGCGCTTTTTTTCCTTTTTTAAGCGTACAACCTAAATATTGATACATAGTGTTTTTTTATTTACTAAAACTGTTGTATCATTATTTTATGATCATCAAAGTTTTATCTTATTTTATACATTATATATATGATACATTCTTAATTTTTTCAAAATAATTACAATCAGTGTCAAATTTTTTTAAAAATAGATTGTTTATAAAGATATGTTTGTATTTAGTTACATGACATACATCATTACTTTAGTATACGTACATCTTATTTCAATATACACAACTAGATTATTTGTTTGTCGCACAAAGACTCACATGATGCCTATTAGAAAAATTACACAACCAACTTAAAAATAAAAAAAATCAAAGTGGTATGTATCCGAAAAACTAAACAAGCAACTAAAAAAACTCAAGTGATATGTATCGAAAAAATACACAACAAACTAAAAAGACCCAAGTGATAATTATTAGAGAAAATACGTACCTAAAAAATACACAACCACATAAAAAAGACTCGTATGATACGTACCGACAAAATATATAACCAACTAAAAAATTCACAAGTGATACATATCCGAAAGCCTACATGACCAAAAAAAGACCAAAGTGATACGTATCCGAAAAAATACATAGCCAACAAAAAAAAAACGTTGTCACATATTTTGTGACCAAATAAATCTCTTGACACATCGTAAATTCATAACATATTTCTAGTGATACATTCATTTTCTTGACACGTTTTTTTGTGAAACACATAGTCTTTTGCTACATTTATAATGACACATTTGTAAAAAAGACGTATTGGTACATTTATAATGAACGTTTATTTCTTGGCACATTTTTTAGACATGTAGTTTTTTATTCATTTTTTATGACACACTAATTTTATAACACATTTTCATCGACAATTTAAATTTGTAACACCACAAGTTTCTTGATGCATTTCTTTTGACAATGACAATTTTGCTATACATTTAATGAAAATAAGAATGTAAAATTCGATCCGAATCTCACTATATCTAAAATTTGACCAATAATATAGAAATGTCGCATATTATCATGAAAAGACTACTTGACAACTGTATGCGCATGTCGGTTAATTTAAGAAATAAAGATAATCATTTCTAGCCTAGAAAAAAGAACAAGAGTATATCATTTACGGAGTATCAATTAAGAAGGAAAAGAGAGATTAAATAAGAGTAGCCACTAAAGAATTGGGAGCAGTTATTAATTTGAAGAAATTAAAGCTAACGTATGGTCTTATTATAAAAGATGATAAATGTGTTTATTTAATGAGATTAATTAAAGTCATGCATAAAGACAAATGACCATGTTACCCTCAAATATATTATTACTAGTTTATATCTCTTTTAATAAAAAAAGACACTTGACACATTGTGATTGGTTCCTATTGTTTTTATTTTAAGACTGGTTCTTACATGAACGTAAATATATATATATATATATATATATATATATATATATATATATATATATATATATATATATATATATATATATATAGAATTTGGATAAAATGATGTAGGTGCTTAAAGTTGTTAAAATAAAAAGCAATAAAAAATGAGTAAATTTCACATTATTAGTTAGTTTTGGTTCCTTTAATCAGTTATTGGTTCGTGTACGAGATATTTGGAAGCTTTAGTTCGTGTACGAGTAGTTGATTCACGAATTTTAATATTACTAGTTTCTCGTGTATCAGTTGTGTATCATAATTTAGGAATTATTTGTTAACTCGAATGTAATTTGTGATAATGTATCACTGAATTTATAAATAAAATAATTATTTATGCTAATAATATTTTGTGAAGAAAAATTATGTATCATATGTATCAGCTATAAAAAATTTACGTATCAATTTTTTTGTGGTTCTATTTAAATTTTTATATCTAATTTTTATAATTTTGTGTCTAACATAAAATTGATCACGTGTTAATTGTAAAAAACAATGGTTTAAATGACTTCTCATTTTAATAACTTTAAGCTACTACACTACAATAACCCAACTCTCTATATATATATATATATATATATATATATATATATATATATATATATATATATATATATATATATATATATATATATATATAAAACAGGTTGAATAGTATAGAAGTTGTCCAAAGTGTTCAAAAATCCCCACATTTCTTAATATATGATACATAACTTAATTAATTCAACAAATTAGAAGGAAGAAATAAAACTAGTGGCAAGTCAACCGAGCTCAAGCCGATTACAACCTCTAACTTGAATATTTTTACACTTGCCTGGCTAACAAGTTATCATAGTTGAACCATTGGTTTATTTGTGTAGCATGCCAATACAATAAGAAGGTATTAACACAAAACTAGAGCCAGCTAAGTACAGCTATACAGATTCTTACAATAACACTAGCATTTAAAAGATCCCTATAGCAGGATATAGATAAAGAGTCGACCATAACAAATATACGCTTATAGCAAGATTTAGATAAAGAGTCGACCATACGGAATATAATCTTATCTAAACAAATACATATGTTTGAAGTGCGCAGAAAGCCAAAGTAAGAAGCATAAAGGTAAGAAGGAACCACGTGTAAGCATTATCATATAACTAGTATATAGGCCTAATTTATCGTGATGTTCCTAAACATGGCTACAGTAAGAGAAACATTCCTAGCGGTTTTAACTTTTTACTCAACTAAAACGTGTCTGAAAATGAGCCAAATCTAGTGACAAAGACAAATATGTGGTTACAAGTAACAATATTAGAAAAAATACCATTATAGCAATCATGAACAGTGTTTTCTAGTTATAGAGCTATATTCTTTAACTTGTTCCGACAAATCTTAAATAAGTCTTTAATTAGATAAGCATACATTTCATGTATACCTTTGAGCAAAGAAAATGAAAGAATCTAAGTTAAAATTCCAAACTGATACTATAGAAGACATTTATTTATAATACAGAAAAAACGGTCTTGTTATCAGCACTTGTAGTGTTTTCGATATATTAAGTTGTCAATAGGTTATCTACAAAACTAGTATTAAAACATGGGTAAATAAAACTCCATCCCCACTGATAAAAGAGATTTTGTTACCCTTTTTTATTTCTATTATCGTCATCGACTCGACTCGAATTGATTTCTGGTTTAACGTTTTGACTTAACTTGTTTTTGGTAATGATATATTTGTATTTATAAGCTAAAATCTATTTAAAAAAAACTATTTAATTATCTAATTTAAAACTTAAATAACTTTGAAAACTAATTTAAACTAATTAAAAATATAAAACTATTTTAAAACTTAATCTAATTTAAAAATAAAAGTAAAGCTATTTAAACTAATTTGAAAGTAAATTTGAAATAAAAATATTTAAACTAATTTAAATTTAAAAATAAAAGTAAATCTATTTTAAGTAAAATGAAAACAAATTTAAAGTTATTAAAGTAAATAAAAATATTTTTTATCTTTTTATTTTTTATAGAAAAATTGAATTTAAATAAAACTTTTTAATAAAACTAACTTTAATTTAACTAATCTTAATTAAATAACCTGCCAACTAAACTTAAATTCCCTATATTACTTTAACATTTTGAACAATACACAAAAAGAGTGATAGATCAAGTGGTAATGCTGTTGGTATGTTGTACGCGAGGTCGAGGGTTCGAACCCCTCGACAGACAAAATTTTTGATTAATATTTCACTTTTTGGAATTTTATTACAGATAAATTGAATCTATATATATGAGAATAGACAAAAACAGTAATATCAAATAAGCTTAAAACAATACCACAAGCAGGAAATAAGCAATTAAGCTAGGCAAATAAGCTAGAACTAAATAAAACTAATAAGCATTTATAAACTAAATAAGCTAATAAAAAAACAGATAAGCAAGAATTAAAATGAGCAAGACTATTAAGCATTTTTAAATAAAACAAATTCCTATGGAACTAATAGCAGATCTAAACATCCAAATACAAAAGCAAAATAAATAAAAAAAAAACAAGCAAAATAAGCAGTGAACCAAAGCAAGCAGACATCAATTTAAACAAAATAAACAAATAAAACAGATTTAAACACCAATCTATTCCTACCAACAGAAACTTAAACAAACAAAAGCAGATTCACCAAACGAATTTAAACAAGAACAGATTAAAACAAATAAGTAATTGATGTTAAACTAAATTAAAACTTAAACAAAAACAATTAAAGGAGATTAGATGGAACCTTGTGATGAAACCTTTGAGCCGTAGGTTGGCGCTGAGCCACCTCAATGAACCGAAACACCACCTTCTTTAATCAACCGGTATCACCACTATAGCTTTATCTCCTCAAATTCTCGAACCAGTATTATATATATATATATATATATATATATATATATTTTTATATGAATAATAATAAATGACGATGAACAGTATCAATTAATATAAAAACAGATTAAAAAAAATTTGAGATAAAAACAGTACTGGAAATAAAAATGGAGACACGAAATTAAATCAAACACTAATTTTTCATTTATATAAAATCAAGATTACAAGTGCTGAAATTAAAAATTACAAGATTTAAAACTAAAACCCTAATCTAATTTATTGAAAATAAAATTAAAGAAAAAGCTCTCCAACATTACAGATTAAGAGGGGGTTTTATAGGAGAACCCCGAACCTTCTAGGCTCTCCTTGGTGCCCACGGCTTCAAATCTTGATCGTTCAATCTTCAATTTCACCTTCTCTCTTGATCATGCGGCTGTGATTGATTTTGGTATCTAGGATTGCCAACCTGGATGGATATGATTGGAGGATTTGTGTGTGATGTTGTCACAACCAATCATAAATAAAGATTAAGCCACGTCGGATGGAGATGAATAGGACCACTATGGTGGAGCATCCAAAATTTGGGGGGGGGATTAATTTCTTATTATGTGAATTAAAGGATTAAGTGAAAACCCCCAATTTCTGTTGTGTGATTTTTGGTAGAGTAAATTTAGGGTTTGGAGTAAAATGGAAGCTGCGTTTGTTTTTGTGGGGAGAGAAGAAAAACAGTGAAAGTGGGTGAGAGTGTTTATTTCTTGGGTAATATCGAAATGTGGGGTGAATAAACAAACGTGGGAGGGTAGGTGTAAATGGTGGGTGTTACGTGTGAATGTGTGGACAAAAGAAATGAAACCATGAAGTGGGGAGTTGACTTGGCCAGAGTTTGACTGAGTGAAAAAAACTTTCTTCATTTATTTGTTTCCCATCTTGGGCTTGAGGCCCGTTTTATCCATCCGTTCCACAATTAATTTGAAATGGGCTGGGCCATTGGGCTGTTAAAGAACTTGTTAATCTTTGCCGTCCCAAATTGTTTCATTGGGCCTATTATGGGCTTTGATCCAAAATTAGATAAATTTTTTCCATAGTTGGGCTTTTAGGCCCATTAATCATTGTGGGACCCACCAAGGCCCAAAAATCTTTATTAAACTTGAATCCTCGAAAAACGACTTGTCTTTAGGCTTCTTGAAATTATCTTCAGTCTTGTGTCGGTTTAGCCGGTTTTCGTGAATCTCGGGCACACTTTTAGTCTTTTGACTTTGTCTTTGTCTCTTTCTTGACTTTTCTTCGACATTTGACCGTGAAATCCCCTGTTTTCTCTTCTTTTGATCATTTGTACCTATTT
The DNA here is from genome assembly GCA_025667525.1 of Glebionis coronaria. Classification (NCBI taxonomy): domain Eukaryota; kingdom Viridiplantae; phylum Streptophyta; class Magnoliopsida; order Asterales; family Asteraceae; genus Glebionis; species Glebionis coronaria. The sequence continues at coordinate 326,292,685 of CM046880.1, forward strand.
TAACACAAGAACATAAAACCACACGTAATTCCGACTTTTATGATATAAAACACATGATTAGGTCTTGTTTTTCCTTGATTTTAGTGGCAAAAGGATAAGTGTTTACACACTTATTAAATCCCCTACACTTGACCATTGCAATGACCCCATGCAATGCATTATTTTGAAGCATAAACTACATTTTTCTCGTAATTAACCCATCTCGGCCTTTATTAAGATATACTAATACTACTATGATGAAAAGATAAGAATTTAAAAGGAGACAAAAGTTTAACTTGGAAATTATTTGATGAAAGGAACTCGTAAAGAAATCTAAGACTTAGATTAGGGCTTTGGTGTCATGAATATTAATCACCCTCAAGTTTCACGTTCCCCATACCAAGCATAAAAACAAGATCATTGTTATTACAAGTTGGCACAACTAACACTTACTTATGTGGTTTAATTAATCACTTAGACTCCCTTATTCCTATGGTGTATCTCTTGTATTTTATTTTTGTCTTGAATGATCACGAGGATGCATTTTTGACTTATTTCGATAATTTATTTAGGCCGAAAACAAAGTGGGACGATTTAATCAATAGTTAGCTAAAGGACAAAATCTTTTAAAACTGCTTCTCGAAACCTCAAAAAGTTCATATCTTGGCATAACTCGTTTCACGATTTGAGACCTTTCTCGGACCGATATTTGACTTGTACTTCAAACTTCAAATCTTGAGAGACGATCTTGAAATTATGGTCTTCTCTTCATTTTGGTATACATCTTCATAAGGAGTGAAAGATGCTTCAAACGTTGACAACGACTTCTTCATTTATCCTCTTCTTTATTTAGGATTTTGATATACAACGATCTGCCTCCTTTTCGGACTTGGATCTATTTATCCTCATACCTTGTTAGGGTCTTTTTGGATAGACTTCTCCATGATCTTTAGGGGAGTAATTGCTTCTCGTCGTGTGTCTTAATCCTTCATATTGATTTAGATTAATGATCTTCACATCATCTTAGGATCTTTAGCAAAAAGTGAATCCTCATGCCTTGTTAGGGCCTTTTTGGACTCGGGTATCCTCATGCCTTGTTAGGGCCTTTTTGGATAAGCCAATCTTCGCGTCTCGTTTCAATAAGTTATGCATTGGCTATGAACTCTAATTAATACCGAGCAACTTTTAAACGATCTTGTGCTAGAAGCTAAGTAACCTTTTAAATCGTACAACCTTATTTATTGCAAATATATTTATTAACAAGTGATGGGAGAAAAAGCTCATAACTAACTCACATAAGTTAATGAAAGAATACCAAACTTATAATTAACTCTATCATCTCTCGTTCTCCACAATTTAAAATCTCAAGGAATGAGACTCGTGGATGCTTAGCCTAATAAACCAATTAAGGTCCATATGGTTAAGGATACTAGCTAGAGTAAATTTGGATAAGTAAACTCGGGTTGAGTCAAAATATTCACGACGGGCCTAATATATCAAAGATATCTAAACTTATTAAAACCATTTTATTTATTTATCTATTTTTTAACTTTATTCTTGAAATGGAAATTATTATGATGCGATAATAAAAGGAAAGAAAATAGAATAAAAATACTACCAGGCCAAAATAGATCAAAAATTTGAAAAACGTAATTTTTTTTTTAAATTTTCCGGTTAAATGGGGTCAAATTCATGGAAAAGCCCACTAAAATTTGATAGAAGCCCCCCTACACTTAATATAAATATTGTCCTCAATGTTTAAGCATGTGGGAGAATAAACTCCCCTACACTTAGGACATTGAGTACGTTGTTTAAAATCGAGCTAAGGAAAGGACAACTAAAGTGATTACATTTATTTGTTTTATTTATATACATGAGTGAATCGCAATAGCAAAAACTTATCGAAGGAACCGGGTACACGGGTAACACGGGAACACGGGTTTCGTCAAAAGTACCAAAAGTGGATCATTTAAGCACATGTCCCTGCACAATCACAACACAAACAACCTACTTGGCTTCCCTACACTTATTGGTGAAAATGGGTGAAAACGGGTAAAAATCTAACCTAGTTAAACGATGCTTGATTTTTAATCATGAGTCTCTAGCTCGACTCGATTTCCCGAATGTCATCATTCAAATGGGAAAATCATGGAAAACCGAGATTTCCAAGGGAGGAAAATCTCTCCATGATAAAGGTGAAACAAAGTCATACAAGGCATACCCCATGAAAATCCACCCGGGTCAAACACATAATTTCCATCACAAAAGGAAATAAACCCCGAGGTGGTACGCAAGTCATAGAAAAGTGGGGTATCCTTGGGCAAAAGTCTCTTACAAGGAAGGGTGCTATGGTAATATGGCAATGAAAGCACAAAAGTCTCTATTCCGGGATCAAACACCGGTTGCTTAATGGGAAAATAGCAAGAGGTGTCGACATTTAAGCTCAAAATGTCGTCAAAATCCAAAGTGGGAAAGTCATCCTCTTCCAAACTTGATGTGAAAACATAAGTATCGTCGGAGTCATAGGAAAACTCTTCCTCGTGAGGAAAATAGGTATTTAGAAAGATATCTAAATCCTCCTCAAATGGAATAACCTCTAAAGTAGGTAAGATCTCTAAGAGTGGAGGATCCTCCTCAATAGTCATGACCTCTAAAATTGGAGTATAAAAGTCAAAAGGAGTCTCCATGGAAGAATCACTCATAGAGATATGAGGTGTATTAAGCTCATGGGGTGGGTCATCAAAGTTGATGAGATCACTTAAGGAAGTGTCATCATTGTAAGTATCAAAGATTGGGGTATCATAAATGGGTGGGTCAAAAGTGGGTGGGTCAAAAGACGAGTCGTCTAAGCCAAAAATAGTGTGATCACTTGAAGAAGTGTCATCACTATCGGTGTCATAAATAGGAGTTTCAAAAATTTGAGGCTCTAAGGGAAGGGATGAGTTTATCACAAAATCATTTTTAGTAGACTTTTCAATTCCAAAAGGATTAATAAAAATCTCTTCATTGTCATAATTAAGAACATCAATCATATTGACCGATTCTTTTCCATTTGATTTATTTGTTATTTTTCCCATTTTAAAAACTTGTTGTTCATCCCGAACCCTAAGAATTAACTCCCCTTCGGCTACATCAACTAAGGCTCTTCCGGACCTTAAGAATGGTCTACCAAGTATTAACGGAATACGAGGATCCATCTCATAGTCGACGACGACAAAGTCCACGGGAAAAGTGAATGTACCGACTCGAACAAAAACATCTTCGGCAATACCAACGGGGTATGCGAGAGTTCGATTAGCTAACTCTAAAGTCATACGAGTCGGTACAAGGTCGGGTAATGACAATTGTTTCCAAACCGAAAGTGGCATAAGATTGATGCTAGCGCCGAGATCCGCTAAAGCCATACAATCATCGATTTGAGGAAACGAGCAAGGTAACACGAATCGTCCGGGATCTCCTAGCTTTTCGGGAAGCTCTTTGAGAAGAATCGTGGAACAATTCTCATTTAAACGGGTGTTCACGAGCTCAACCATTTTTTCTTTCTTATTAAGCAAATCTTTAAACATTTTGACAAATTTTGGCATTTGAGCAAGTGCTTCAATAAGGCTTACGTTAACATTCACATTGGAAATCATTTTCAAAAAGTTAGAGACATGAATGTCATCTTTGTTGAGCACTTTAGTCTTGCCTAACCTAGATGGATAAGGGATATTAGGCTTAGGTTGAGAAGGAGAAGGACTCGCTTCTTGAACAACCGTAGGAATAGGCTCTTTCGGCAATGGAGGACTAGAACTAGGAGTGGTAGTGGGGGGAATCACCGGAGGGGGAGTAGGATTACTCATTATGACCTCCGGGCCTTGTCTCTCTTTTTCGGGCGAAGAGATGGAAGGTCCCACTAAAGTGGCTCCACTTCGAGTATTGATAGCACTCACATTAGCACGAGGGTTAATCTCGGTATTGGATGGTAAGGCACCTTGGGGTCGAAGGGTTTGCAACATAGTCAAAAATCTCTTATCGTTGGACTCTTGCATTTGTCTAGTAGATGCTTGCATAGCTTGCATGATTTTCTCATGTTCGGTCAATTTTTGTAGAACCAAGTCCATTTGAGGATTTTGCATGTTCATTTGATTAAACCCTTGATTAGGAAAACCTTGATTTTGAGATTGAAAACCGTTGTTATTGTAAAAACCTTGATTATTATTTTGAAACCCTTGGTTTTGACCATTAAAATTCCCTTGATTAGCATCCCCTTAAAAATTACCCATTTGAGGACCTTGGCTCCTATTTTGGTATTGGGTATTTTGGGCGGGTGGGGGTGGTCTTTGTGGTGCTACAAAACCCGGGGGAGCCAAATAATTAGTACTATTGTAAGACAAATGGTTAACATCAACATTAGGTTTAAATGGAACCCTTTCATTAGCATTAAAAGCACAAACTTGTTGTTGTTGATTATAAACCTTGTCACAATTGAAATATGAATGTGGTCCACCACAAGTTTCACACGTTTCACTATTATCTTTCACGGCATGCACATGTGTAGTGAGGGCGTCGGTTCTTAGAGCGAGTTTTTCAACAAGTGAAGTAAGTTTATCAATTTGATCATTCACCTCATTATTACTCGTACTAGCACTTGCCATATTAGCCCTAACACTTTTGGTTTGCACTTTTGCCTTGTTCTCAATAATGGCCCAAGCCTCGTTCATGGTTTTCACAAGAATATTGCCCCCCGCGGCACTATTAAGTGAGTCTTGGTCATTTAGAGTTAGACCATTGTAAAACGTATTTATTTGATGCACTTTGGTGAAACCGTGTTGTGGACATTTTCTCAAAAGCTCTTTAAATCGATCCCAAGACTCACTAAAAGTTTCCCCATATTTTTGCTCAAAATTGATTATTTCATTTCTTAAAGCGGTGGCCCGTGATGGTGGGAAAAAGTAATTAATGAACTTGGTCTCTAAGTCGATCCATGTGGTAATACTTTGGGGTGGTTCCTTATCAAGCCAAATCCGGGCTTGTCCCTCGAGGGAAAAAGGAAAAAGTTTTAGGCGAACGACCTCTTGTGGCACCCCATTGTATTTGACGGTATTTGCTAATTGGATGAATCGTTTGATATGAGCGTGTGGGTCATCATTAGTACGACCTAAAAATGGTGTAGTGGAAACCATTCGAATAAAATCCGGTTTAAGTTCAAAATGATTAGCTCCAATTGTCGGCACCACAATCGCGTCATCGTTTCCTTCAACGTGAGATTGAAGAATCTCAATCATTGGTCGATTATCCGTTGCCATCGTTATGTCGAAAGCTCGATTCTCGGGATCGGCTTGAATGACGGTCTTTTTGTTTTTTTTCTTCTTCTTTTTGGAAGAATTAGAAGTATTTGGTACACCACTCGGTATGTATGTACGCGCGCGAGTGCGCATACAATTAAAACTTTGGAATGAGGTAGGTGACCTCGGTCGACTTTGAGAGGAAAAGGATTTTCCCTCTCGAGGAGCAATAGTAAAAAGCTACAAAAATATATACTTAAGTACTACTTGAGTCGGCAAACCAATAATCGGTCGTCCCTCTCAATATACGCACAAGCAAGCGGGGAAACGAGGTGGCACAAAGCACTTAAAAACCTTTTTCCTTAGACGGTTTTTTATAGCGCGTCGCCTTATACCCACCTTATAGTTTGTATATATCGAGTTCAAACGTCTTACTAGTATTTATCTATTTTGCCTTTTTATTTCGTTAAGGATTCGACTACAATAGTTAGGTGATGAAATCCCAACTAAGGCTTATTTGACAAGTAGGTAAATTATTGTGCTACGTAATATATTATAGTAAAAGAAAAATCTTTTTGTATTTTTTTTAGAAAAATATATATTCACAAGAAAAATCGAAAGAAATCGAAATAAAAAATTAACACTAATACGTAATATTTTTGGTGTAATACTTTTAGGAAAAAGTATTACTTTTGGATTTTTAAATTTTTTTGGTGCAATTCTTAGGAAAGAAATTGCTTTTGTGGTTTTTTTAATTTTTTTGTATTTTTAAGTTTTTGATTTTTTTATGTTTTTTTGATTTTGTTAACAAGAAACGTAACGTTCAAAGGATGAACGGATCCCAAAATCCAAACGTCTTCACGAAAAATCGTCAATCGTACGAGCGAAGCGGCAGCGGCGCCATTTGATAAAAGAGATTTTGTTACCCTTTTTTATTTCTATTATCGTCCTCGACTCGAGTCGAATTGATTTCCGGTTTAACGTTTTGACTTAACTTGTTTTTGGTAATGATATATTTGTATTTATAAGCTAAAATCTATTTTAAAAAAAAAACTATTTAATTATCTAATTTAAAACTTAAATAACTTTGAAAACTAATTTAAACTAATTAAAAATATAAAACTATTTTAAAACTTAATCTAATTTAAAAATAAAAGTAAAGCTATTTAAACTAATTTGAAAGTAAATTTGAAATAAAAATATTTAAACTAATTTAAATTTAAAAATAAAAGTAAATCTATTTTAAATAAAATGAAAACAAATTTAAAGTTATAAAAGTAAATAAAAATATTTTTTATCTTTTTATTTTTTATAGAAAAATTGAATTTAAATAAAACTTTTTAATAAAACTAACTTTAATTTAACTAATCTTAATTAAATAACCTGCCAACTAAACTTAAAGTCCCTATATTACTTTAACGTTTTGAAACAATACACAAAAAGAGTGATAGATCAAGTGGTAATGCTGTTGGTATGTTGTACGCGAGGTCGAGGGTTCGAACCCCTCGACAGACAAAATTTTTGATTAATATTTCACTTTTTGGAATTTTATTATAGATAAATTGAATCTATATATATGAGAATAGACAAAAACAGTAATATCAAAGAAGCTTAAAACAATACCACAAGCAGGAAATAAGCAATTAAGCTAGGCAAATAAGCTAGAACTAAATAAAACTAATAAGCATTTATAAACTAAATAAGCTAATAAAAAAACAAATAAGCAAGAATTAAAATGAGCAAGACTATTAAGCAATTTTAAATAAAACAAATTCCTATGGAACTAATAGCAGATCTAAACATCCAAATACAAAAGCAAAATAAATAAAAAAACAAGCAAAATAAGCAGTGAACCAAAGCAAGCAGACATCAATTTAAACAAAATAAACAAATAAAACAGATTTAAACACCAATCTATTCCTACCAATAGAAACTTAAACAAACAAAAGCAGATTCACCAAACGAATTTAAACAAGAACAGATTAAAACAAATAAGCAATTGATGTTAAACTAAATTAAAACTTAAACAAAAACAATTAAAGGAGATTAGATGGAACCTTGTGATGAAACCTTTGAGCCGTAGGTTGGCGCTGAGCCACCTCAATGAACCGAAACACCACCTTCTTTAATCAACCGGTATCACCACTATAGCTTTATCTCCTCAAATTCTCGAACCAGTATTATATATATATATATATATATATATATATATATATATATATATATATATATATATATATATATATATATATATATATATATATATATATATATATATATATATATATATATATATATATATATATATATATATATATTTATATGAATAACAATAAATGACGATGAACACTATCAATTAATATAAAAACAGATTAAAAAAATTTGAGATAAAAACAGTACTAGAAATAAAAATGGAGACACGAAATTAAATCAAACACTAATTTTTCATTTATATAAAATCAAGATTACAAGTGCTGAAATTAAAAATTACAAGATTTAAAACTAAAACCCTAATCTAATTTACTAAAAATAAAATTAAAGAAAAAGCTCTCCAACATTACAGATTAAGAGGGGGTTTTATAGGAGAACCCCGAACCTTCTAGGCTCTCCTTGGTGCCCACGGCTTCAAATCTTGATCGTTCAATCTTCAATTTCACCTTCTCTCTTGATCATGCGGCTGTGATTGATTTTGGTATCTAGGATTGCCAACCTGGATGGATATGATTGGAGGATTTGTGTGTGATGTTGTCACAACCAATCATAAATAAAGATTAAGCCATGTCGGATGGAGATGAATAGGACCACTATGGTGGAGCATCCGAAATTTGGGGGGATTAATTACTTATTATGTGAATTAAAGGATTAAGTGAAAACCCCCAATTTCTGTTGTGTGATTTTTGGTAGAGTAAATTTAGGGTTTGGAGTAAAATGGAAGCTGCGTTTGTTTTTGTGGGGAGAGAAGAAAAACAGTGAAAGTGGGTGAGAGTGTTTATTTCTTGGGTAATATCCAAATGTGGGGTGAATAAACAAACGTGGGAGGGTAGGTGTAAATGGTGGGTGTTACGTGTGAATGTGTGGACAAAAGAAATGAAACCATGAAGTGGGGAGTTGACTTGGCCAGAGTTTGACTGAGTGAAAAAAACTTTCTTCATTTATTTGTTTCCCATCTTGGGCTTGAGGCCCGTTTTATCCATCCGTTCCACAATTAATTTGAAATGGGCTGGGCCATTGGGCTGTTAAAGAACTTGTTAATCTTTGCCGTCCCAAATTGTTTGATTGGGCCTATTATGGGCTTTGATCCAAAAGTAGATAAATTTTTTCCACAGTTGGGCTTTTAGGCCCATTAATCATTGTGGGACCCACCAAGGCCCAAAAATCTTTATTAAACTTGAATCCTCGAAAAACGACTTGTCTTTAGGCTTCTTGAAATTATCTTCTGTCTTGTGTCGGTTTAGCCGGTTTTCGTGAATCTCGGGCACACTTTTGGTCTTTTGACTTTGTCTTTGTCTCTTTCTTGACTTTTCTTCGACATTTGACCGTGAAATCCCCTGTTTTCTCTTCTTTTGATCATTTGTACCTATTTTAACACAAGAACACAAAACCACGCGTAATTCCGACTTTTATGATATAAAACACATGACTAGGTCTTGTTTTTCCTTGATTTTAGTGGCAAAAGGATAAGTGTTTACACACTTATTACCCACCAACAAACATCTTTAGGATCATTTAAAATAATATTCAAGCTCATTTACTTGTTCGATTTCACTTCCATGGGTAAATCAAACTCGACCCCCACCAACATGCCGCAACACTTTCCATTTATACAGTAGTCAGGGCAAGTATAGCTATATGAACTCAAATAAGCAATGTATTAATGAAAAACTATACTTTCCTGACCTATAACAGATGCATAAGGAGCAATCTTCTCATGAAAAATTGGTCTGTAGCGTTCCGGATGTGCATAGTAATCAACCTAGAATGAAATCTCTTGTGATTATTTATCACATAAAAAGAAAGTATATGTACAGGGAAAATTAAGACAAGGATGTTCTAGCTTGTAACATAGAGGATAACTCCTCACAAAGTTTTAGAAAGAAATATGATGCAAACAGTAATGATTACGTACTTTATCAAATACTTCAATAGGTTCACTACGTTCAACCATGTCTTCACTCGTTACAACACAGCCATACACTTGGAAAGCTCGTCTCGATGCCTGTCCGGATTGAAAGATGGCCAGTCTATGCAACACAAGTACATATATTGACATATACATCCAGAAAAAAGTCAAATATGATGCAATTACATTCCAATACCAGCCTGAATATAAAATTATGTAAATGGAAATGCAGCGAAGGATTGTAAAACTTGGCCAGAGTAGGTTGTGTTTTCTCCTGAAATCCCCAAAAAACACAAAAACAAATAAAAGAAGACAGAACATTTAATCTCTGCATTACCATATCAAAAGTTCTGTAAGTCTACTTGAATCTACAAATGTATGAGGAAGAAGCCTGAATATTTCTTTTGCCCCAAAGAAACTGATACGTAGTTCCAACAGCAAGGGTAGAAGGTGTTAGTTTCAATAAGAGAAGCTTAATAATAGTAGAGTCAGGACCAAAGATGAGTTTTATTCTACTTGTTCGATCTACAAAGATTTGAAATTCTACTTTAACTATTTGATGTTGCGACTATAGTTTTGAAATCTTTTACATAAGTGATGTTATCGTCAGCAATTAAGTAGCTTTTAATTTTTTTAAGGAAAATAAACAAAATAAAATTGTGGTTATAGCCATGGGTACCCATTGGCATATCCAAGTATCCAACAATACCAAGTAAACATGGGAATGTACATGAGATGCGCGATGCATCATAATTTGGAGAAGTAATACCATTTCCAGAACTAGTGAAAACAAAAACTAGAGGACATATTTCTGAAGGCAATCCCGTGGTAGCTATCTCTTCACCGATAGAAACAACAACAACCAATGATGGATACATATAAGATGAACCCATTGAGAGGAATGGTGTAGAATATCCAAGTATAAGATACCCTGTAAAGATAATTAATCCCTGAATTCAATACCCAATATTTTTCTACATTGCTCAAGAATTTCTAAAAGTAAATTCAAGTAAAAATGGTAGAGGTATCATAGAGGTATCATAGTAGAGGTATATAGACATATGCAGTGCTGCAAGTATATTAATTACCATGACGGTATTATGTAACCTAGATAAAGTTAACGATAGCAAGGCCTCTTAAAACATGGTTTGCACATTTGTAGCCGTTGCACTGCATATTTATATCATTTTTTTGCAACTCAGATTTATAATACAAAAGACATTTATTTATAATACAGAAAAAATGTTTTTGTTCTTCCGAAATGGTCAGCCAAAGACCCCGCCAGGGCCAATGTCCTAGAAAATAAACCATTTAATTCTGTTATATGATCCTGTATCAGCGTATCATTCCTAATTATTTATGAGACTCGATTATGTGATTACAAATCACGTTTTCAAAATATACTTGTCAAATAAAGGAAAAGAAGAAACACCAATATGCAAATGAGTTATCCTAAATTTCAGAAAAACTTTCCTTATAGAACTGCATTTTCAGCAATACCAAGATCCTTAGCAAGGTACTCAAGTGCACCGTTGACCACCATGGAACATAAATAGCTTCGAAATTAGTTATAAATCACATAAATTTGTCATAATACGTAACAATCCCGTGGTATAAAGCCATATACCCTAGATGATATCCAAACAAGATAGCTCCAATACTAGCAACACCAACATAAGGCAAAATCGATCCAGTAGATTTTGATTCGCTGTTGACCGGTTTAACATCACCATCTACATTTTGGTTAAAAATTCCACAAAATGTTAGAAAACGCAACAAAAAGTGAAACTAACATTTACCTGATTCAGTAGCTATCTTATTATACCCATCTACATTTTAACATACATTCTTCAACTTTTTAAAATTATCACAAAAAGTGAATCTAATCTAATATATTCACTTTCTTAGGGTGTGTTTGGCACGGCGCATTTAGGAGCGGTCAACGTTGAGCGTTATGATTTTTAGTGCTCGTTTGACAAGCAACAAGTAGATTTATTAATTTTTCGGAATGCTCATTTTTCAACGCTCCATTAAGTAGCATTTATGCGTGTTGAGCATTTATGGTTCCACCAATCCACCCCATACAACTACGTTACAAGAAGGGTTTTTTACGGAATCCTGCTTACTACTATTGCTTATTTTGCGAAACACGCCCTATTTTCGATCAAAGAAATCGAGTCTTATAAACCAAAATACTAAAATTAAGTGAATGCCAAAACTTTAAAACTTGATAATACAATTTATCTAAAAAACATTCAAATATAATATAAATACCAAAAATTATGAAATAAAGTTACAAACCATAAGCTTTAGCTTTGACTGATCTGGACCTAACGGCCGACCACACACTTCCGACACCGGTTTGACTGGGCCGGAGTAGCGATCCAAAAACAGAAACCCTTCCGATCGGGACAACACTCCTTTTACAGGTGAACCAGGTAAAACCTTATTTTGGAGATTAAAACTGTTGACAGTGAAATTTACAGCTTGAAAGAAAATAAAGATTTTGAGTCTCCATTGGATAAAGTTAAATACGAAAACCAGCGTAAAAAGGAAATGAATTTGTTTAAAATGGGATTTGTTGTTTAAGATCTGGAGAGTTGGATTGAAAGCAGAAGAAAGAAGAAAGAAGAACGAAGAAAGAGAAGAGAAAGAGAAAGAGAAAGAGAAAGAGAAAGGGCGTTTTTGTAATTTCGTTATTTTGATAATATTGTGTCACTGGACACATGGCAACTATTTGGGGGAGTTGTGCATTTGTGCAATTGTGTATGACGAAATCTGTCAAGTTCTTTCCACTTGACTTAACTTTGTGGTGTATGATTTTGACCAACTCTGTCTTTTTCCCTTATTTTAACCTCTTATGTTTGAGATGGATTTGTACACGATAACGTTTTAAAAATAGTATCTAATATGTCGCTATTCATACATAAGAAATAATTTGAAGTTAATTATCTATATCTATATCCATATTTATCTATCTATACTACTGTATTTAATATATCATAGTTTTTATCCTCTCATTTCATCAATTGTTTTCCATAAATAACTTTTAACATTGTGATGATAAGTGTACAAAATCAGTTTTTGAACAAGTGAATTTAAATTTTTGGTTTTGCTAACAACAACCTTTATAGGTTTATTTTAAATCTCGTCATATGTATAAAATTACGTTTAATGAACTCATTATTTTTATTATTTGTATAGATTTAAATATTACAATTATGGAAAGTGTAGTTAAACATAAAATAATATAACATAATTAAATATTGAATTATTAATTATGTTATTTAAACAAAGAAGATTTATGTTAAATAGATGTTTAACTTCAATTATGGTAATCTTAAAAGCAACCCATAAGGCTGATGTATTAATCTTTTTGTAAATCATATATTCATTGCATGTATCTTTCGATTGTAATTAGGCCCATTTTCATGCCTTTCTATAAGCACTTTTGTTATTTTTTTATATCTTAGAGATTTTAAATGATAATTATTGTTGTATTGGTTTCCAAGTTTAAAGAAAAGGCCAATTCACAAAAAGGTATAATCTTAACTTTCTTTTCGGGCTTTTATTTTGAGTTGTAAAACTTTTGATTTCACTTTAATGCCTATCATAATATAATCTCTTATGTTGCTTTATGCGTTGTTCAATACAGGTTTAGATGCATATAAAATAGTGTCAAGCTTTTAAAATGCATTTTCTCATGTAAGAAACTCTTTAAATTGTGAATGTTTTTTGTGTTTTGAATTTTAGGTTTTTTTGAATGTTTTTAGATTGTCTTTTAAAGTTTCAGGGTTTTATTTTTTTCTACCGCATGTTGGGTCAATACTATTTACTGACCCTAAATCAACTCTAGGATTTGAATATAAAATCCCCTTAAGTGCTTCATGTTCAGCAAAAAGGTGACTCTACTGAAGCATGACCAGAGGAACAAAGATTCCTACTAAAGAATGATTTGCTGAAGAATGTTCAACTTTCCTCTTCCAGTGAACTTAGAAGAAAAAAAGAGTCTTTGCTTCAAAGACTAGGCGGTCTAGTTGCTGAAGAACAAGTCCTGATGAAGAGGTTTCAGTTTAGTTTGGCTTGATAATACCAAACTGAATGATGTCGATCTCCTCTAGAATGCCGAAGACACATCAGTATTCTGATGGTTTGCATTAGGCAGGAAAAGATTACTTTAAGTCAAAGTAGGTTGTTTGTATAGTTAGCTATAAGTACAACCTTTATCTTTTCCTAGAATAGTTTATTAGTACTTTGTACTATTTATCCAACATGGGCATCAACCACCCACATGAAAAACTTATGCATGGGAACATGCGAAATGCAAACCCTAGTTTTTGCACTACCTATTTAAGGAGTGCATATTGGGAGAGAAAAGGTTAACCATTACAAGAGTATTAACTCTGGAAAAACCTTCTCTCTCAATACCAACTAAACCATATAGCCAAAGATCATATGAACGTTTAGATTGGAGCTTAGACTCTTAACTTTGGTTAGATGTTTAAGTAGAGGAGATCACCACACATTTTCATTCAACCACTTTGTTTTTCCGCAAACAAAGTGGGTTATAGATTCTTTATTGAGTTTTAATAAAAGTCTATACGTTGAAAAGTTATATTGGTATTATTGTTTTAATTGTTCTTAGTTCATATCAATTGTTAAAACAACTCACTTGAGTCTTGGTAACGATTTATTACTTAAGGTTGATAAGTAATAACGAGTTACAAGGGACCAACAAGTGGTATCAGAGCAATTTCATTAGCTAAACTCTTATTTTTCATTAAACTGCTCATTTTAAGGTTTTCAAATCAAGATTCAATATGGCTCAAGTAATACCACAAACCCTAGAGTATAGGGGTGGCCAACTCAATGTTGCTCCTGTTCTAGAGGTAGCATTGAGTTGACCACCCCTATACTCTAGGGTTTGTGGCCAAAAAATCCATTCCCTCTTACTCCTCACCAACACAATCTAAATCATCTAGTCAATCTCCATTTCAACAAAAGCAAATTGCTTCATCTTCTTTTCAGCAACCCAGGGTTGAACTAAGGCCAGCAAAAGAATTTGAGGCTAAATATAGAGAGATCAAGGCTAGGCTGGCTCTAATCACCACTAAAGGATATTCCTCAAATCCAACCAAAAAAGAAAAGAACAAGGGGTTTGTAGCTGAGGTCTATGAATGGGATGAAAAGGAAGTCTCTTCAGATGATAATGAAATGGTTAACGTGAAAGTGCTGATGACACTTGCTGATGATGAAGGGTCAAATTCTAATGTTGTGTCCAGAGAAAGTGCTCGAAATGGTGAATCGGTCAATATCATAATAAAAAAGGTACAAACTCTTCTTGAATTAGAAGATAAGGATGACATTAAATTTGTCTTTGATTACTTGTGTATTCATCTAAAATTTTTTGAAGAACAAAGAAACAACTTGCTTGAAAATATCATAAACTTGTTCTTAAACTTGATGAGTTTGAAAGTAAGCTAATAGAGTTAAAAGAGGCTAAACTTGATGTACTTACTTTTCAACAATTGAACTCAGAAATCATTGTTGAAAACAAATCTTTAAGAGTTGAACTAAAAGAAGCAAAAGATATTGTTAAATCATGGCTTAGAAACTCTGATAGGGTAAATCAATGTATCAATGAACAAATTCTTGCTCAAAAAAGGAAAATGCTTGGTGCTGAAGGATCCTCCAACACCAACTCTCATGATATTGTCTTTGTCAAAGCCTCAAATGAGGATGGTAGCTCGATCCCTGATGTTGTAAGGTCAGGTGAAGAGAATTTACCAAATCATGACACTGGACGTATCCTTCTCCCTGAGTTTCAGGCAAATGCTAACTCATCAGAACCTGTTGAGTCTTCAGTTACTGAAGATGACTCAGATGATGATGTAGAGAATGAAGTAAGTACCCCACTCCCTCCTTTGGAGAAGTTGGCTGGTGCTGAACCCTCTACTGGACCAAAATCAATCCAGTAAATCATCAAGTCTCACACAACACACAAAAGTAGTACACCCAAGCATGTCAAAATTGACACATCAAAAAACTCTTCAGCTCTTGTTGAAGGTCACATAAGGGAACTACCTCTTTAGTTTCAACAAATAAACTGAAGAAAGCTAGAACTGAGGAAGATGAGAGAATGTCTCTTATCATGCAAGAGATCAATGATCTTAAATTGCAACTCAGGCAACAACAAACACCAACTTGATTTAGGGATGAACCTTCAAACTCTCCACATTATAGGTACAAGACACAATTTAAAAGGGCTTGTGATTTATGTGGTTTAAACAACCATCTCACTGAAACTTGCCTAAAAGTGATTTATTGTACTAAATGTGAGAGGACTGACTATCGCACTTGTGAACATACTGAATATATGCTTGCTAAAACTAGTGTTGATGCTCATAACACTGAAGCATCTCATTCTAGGCGAAAAATGCATTTCCCATCATGCATTCACTGTGGTATGGGCAATCATCACTTAGATGACTGCCACTATTACCCTGTTTGTAACATTTGTGGAAGTTATGACCATGACACTCATGGACATAATCGAGTAATCTCTCTTAGAAGAGGCATCAAATCTAGGAACCCAAACTCTATTGCCAAATGTTGTGAAACTTGTGGAAGTAATGTCCACTCTACATCTGATGACAATTATATAGAGTGGTTCAGAAGAGGTAAAGCCCTTCAGGCTAAGAAAGCAAATGCTGTTCAATCCTCTCCTTCATCTTCTGAGCAATCTTATTCATCCTCATCAAAAGGATCATTCAGATCTAGAACACCTTCCAGATCTAAAACACCCACCCATCAAAGGTGGGTTTCAAAGCAAAACTAACCATTTCCTTAACTTGTGTAGTGTGATCTCAGGAAGCCTATTTGGTACCTAGATAGTAGCTTCTCAAGGCATATGACTGGCACCAAAAGTTATCTGCACAAGTATAAGGAAGGACCAGGTCCTAAAGTAGTGTTTGGTGATAACTCATCAGCCAATACTGAAGAATTTGGTTTAGTGATATGCAATGGTATAGTTTTCTCAAAGGTAGCATATGTAAATGGATTGAAGCATAACCTCATCAGCATCAGTTAACTTTGTGATGCAAAATACATGGTCCTGTTTGATGACAAAAAGGTACAATCTTCAACTCCAATCATGAAAATGTGATGATTACTCCTGGAGTGAAAGATGTTTATGTCATGAACATGAACTCTGTTGGGTCTACTAGATTTAGATCTTGCAGCCTGTCAGGACCGGTGAATGACTTCTGTAATCACAAGTCAAATCACAAAGAGACTCTATACACAATATGAATGTAGAATAAATATAAACAAGAGAAACAGAATAACTATAAAGACTTGATCCTTTCTAAGGATTTCTAATATTGATAAAGACTAGAACTACGTTTTGTGAAGGTGTATATAACCCTTCTGCCTAAGGTTCCTTTTATACTACAAGGAAACCCTAATACATCATTAATGAAAACGTGTAAAACTGATATGCATATCCTTTCCTAACATATCTCATGCATATCCTAACAGAATATTAAGTAAATAATAAAGTTTGACTTCGACTAGGACCAGGAGCAGGACTTGCTCCTACTACGACTAGGACCAGGAGGAACTACATACCTCCTAGTCTACCTATTACATATAACTATTACAATGGTCCTAACAAACTCTACTCAGGAGACATGTTTCTTTGCTAGAGCCTCAAATATCACTAACTGGCTTTGGCATGAGGGACTCTCACATCTAAATTTCAAAACAATCACTCTGCTGGAAAAAAAAATCTTGTTATTGGTCTTCCTTCACTTGTCTATTCCAAGGACAAACCATGCTCAGAATGTGAAAAGGGAAAGCACCATAGGGCCAGTTTCAAAACAAAACAAACTTTCTCAATTAAAGAAAGTCTTCATCTACTTCACATGGACTTATTTGGCCCAGTATCACCTAGAGCCATTTGTCATGAAAAATATACACTTGTCATTGTTGATGAGTACTCTAGGTACACCTAGGTATATTTTCTAACAAAGAAAAGCCATGCACCAGATGTCATCATGTCCTTCGTCAAAAGATTTGAAAATCAATATGGCACTCATTTCAAGCAACTCAGAACTGACAATGGCACTGAATTCAGAAATCACACACTGATCAAATTCTGTGATGACAAAGGAATTTTGAAAAATTTCTCATCTCCTTACACACCTGAACAAAATCGTATGGCTGGAAGAAGGAACAGAACTTTGATTGAAGCAACAAGAACAATGCTTGCTAGATCTGCTCTCTCTAAGCAATTTTGGACTGATGATGTAGCCACTGCTTGCTACACTCAAAATAGATCTATTATTGTGAAGAGACACATGAAGAATCCCTATGAAGTCTTCAGGGGGAGAATTCCAAACATTTCATTCTTACATGTGTTTGGGTGTAAAGTATTCATTTACAATCACAAGGATGACCTTGGTAAGTTTGATGAAAAATCTGATGATGGTTACTTCCTTGGATACTCACTAGTATCTAAAGCATATAGAGTCTTCAACACAAGAAGACAATGTATTGAAGAAACTTACCACATCACGTTTAATGAAAGTTCTGAAGCTCTCAAATTTGCAAATTCATCAGATGATGAACTTCATATTCATGAATCTCACAATTATCCATCTGATGAATTTCAACATTATGAACCATCTCAAAGATATCAAACAAACAATCCAGTTCCTCATATTGATCCATTTGAAGATATGACAAGTCCTACAAAAGGAAATTCTTCTGTATCAAATACTGATGACTGTCAATCAAATGATCAAAATTATTAGTCTCAAAATGATCAAAATAATCAGCAAGCTAACACAAATGACCAAAATGGCCAGTCTTAAAATGATCAGCATGCTCACACACATGATCAAAATGATCAATCAAATGAAGCTGCTGATTAACAATCTGAGCTTCCTGCTCAAATTTCTCCAACTATCTCCAGGGAATTAGGTCTTGGATGTGTTGTTTCTGACCAAGAAGGAAGCCCTCCATTGATTGAACCTTTGTCTATAGATTATCCTTCAGTAGACTAGAGATAATCGAATTCCAATTCCATGTCATGTAATTCCAAGCTCTAGCTCTCATCATGATACCAGTGCTTTTCCTCAGGCTCCACAAAAATCTTGGACTAATAGTCACATACAGCTAGTGAACATAATAGGCAATCCTGGAGAAAGTAGAGTTACTAGATATATGGCAAAGACACCGAGTGCTACTTTACCTCGAGAATGCCTCTATGCAAACTTTCTCTTAGAAATTAAACCTATAAAAATTTCTGAAGCACTCACACACCCGGGATGGGTGGATGCCATACAAGAGGAACTAAATCCATGTGAAAGAAATAAAGTATGGAAATTGGTTCCTCTTCCATATGGTAAATCAACCACTAGCACCAGATGTGTTTACAAAATCAAAAGAGATGAAACCAATGTGGTGACCAAAAGTAAAGCTAGGCTGGTGGCTCAAGGATTCAGTCAAGAGCCTTGTGTTGATTTTGCTCAGACCTTTGCTCCAGTTGCACGCATGGAAGCCAAACGAATCTTTCTTGCATATTCTACTTACATGAACTTCACCATCTACCAAATGGATGTCAAAAGTGCATTTCTAAATGGTGACCTAAAATAAGAAGTTTATGTCAAACAACCTCCTGGCTTTGAGAGTAGTAAATACCCAAATCATGTCTACAAGCTTTACAAAGCTTTATATTGACTGAAGCAAGCCCTAAGGGCATGGTATAAAACTCTCTCAACATTTCTCATTGATCATAAATTTGTCAGAGGAAAAATAGATAGCACCTTGTTTATCTACAAATCTAAAACTGACACCATTCTGGTACAAATTTATGTGGATGACATCATCTTTGGTTCAACAAGCTTAAACTATGCAAACAATTACCAAGCTTATGACCAGCAAGTTTGAGATGAGTATGATGGGAGAACTTACATACTTCCTTGGTCTTCAAATAAAACAATCTGACCCAGGCATCTCCATCAATCAAGAAAAATGTGTCAAGGATCTACTGAAGAAGTATAATATAAATTGTGCTTCAGTAAAAACACCAATGGTAACCCCTAACAACTTAGGACCTAATCTCAATGAACAATCAGTCAATGAGACTCAGTATAGAGGTAAGATTGGGTCACTCATGTATTTAACAGCAAGCAGACCTGACGTTCAATTCTCTACATGCCTTTGTGCAAGATACCAAGCAGATCCAAAGGAATCACACCTTACTGCTGTAAAGAGAATCTTCAGATGCCTAAAAGGTACACCAAGTCTAGGTCTTTGGTACCCTAATTCCTCAGGGTTTGATCTTAAAGGGTATTCAGACTCTGACTATGCTGGATGCAATATGGACATAAAAAGCACTTCTGGTGCTTGCCAATTGATGGGTGGCAAACTTGCGTGTTGGAGTTCTAAAAATAAACAAAAAGTTACCATGTCTTCAGCAGACGCTGAATATGTGGCAGCTGTTGGATGTTGTGCCAATGTTCTTTGGATGAAAAGCCAACTGGCTGATTATGACATAGAATATGAAAAGGTACAAATCTTTGTGATAACACAAGTGCTATTACAATATCCAATAATCCAGTCCTTCACTCAAGAACAAAACACATTGATATCAGATATCACTTTATCAGAAATCACATTGTGAAAGGGGACATTGAATTACATTTCATCCCGACTCATTACCAATCGGTAGATACCTTCACCAAACCACTGGATGAACCAACTTTCAAAAGATTGATAGTGGAGCTTGGTATGCTGAACATTGGTGATACAAAACCTAAACCTTCAGCATTCACTGAATAAGCTTAAAGGTTCAGCATTTCTTAAAATGTTTTGATTTATGCAAAGTAGCAGTGTTTGAGTAAAAGAGTGTGCAATGTCATGTGTCTATCTCACATTATGTGATTGTGTACATGATGTTTTGTCGCCTTATCTGATGCACTGAAGCTGAATAAAATCACAAGTCATCAGTATTTTTCTTTCAGCATTTCTGAACAAAACTTTAATACAAATGAGTAGCTAGGTCTGAGTAGAGGAGCGTGCAACGTCATATGTCTTGTTCATTTATGTGAACATGTATATGGGGTTTTGTCTCCTCATCTGACGCACTGAAGCTCATAAGTATTCTCATCAGGTTCAGCATATCTGGCCAACATTTTTTAAAACAAATCAATCATATGTTTAAAAGGAGTAAATGGCATTAAATTTATTGAGAACAAATACAAAACATTCTTTCAAAAGGTGTCAATTGTTTATTAAGGAAATATCAAACATCCATATCACAGTCAACAACTTCCTGACACATGAGGCGTTTCACTGTTCAAAGCAACAGATAATCATACCCTTTTGTAGAACATTAATAAGAGAGTTTGTGCCAATTGTTCAAAAGAAACCTTGAAAGTTTTATAACTTTCTCAAATGTTGAAGAAAGCTTTTATAAATCAGTCTAAAGTTTTTATATATCCTTTGAAGATTGGATTTCTTATCACATTTGCAAATCTTTCATCACAAAACACACACAAACTCTCTCTCTTTCATCAAGAAAAACACACACAAATTATAAATGGTAGCTGAATCTTCTTCACAACAAGATGTTGAGATCACACTTAACCCATCCATTCATGTCACCTATCCCATTGAAGATATCATCTTCAAACCCAACAACCTCACTTTAATCAAACCAGATACCATCAAGTTAGTTCCTGGGGATCAAGTCATAATTTTTTTTTGTCAAAATGTGTACTTCGTGATGCTTTGTTTAAAGATCCAGGGATGATGTTCCAAAATGTTTTAAAGGGAGTTCTGGATCACGGCACAAGCTTCACACAACAACAAATCAATAGAGTTTGATTCTACTACAATTGGGATTAATGGTAAAATTGGTTTAAAGTTGTTTAGAAGGGTTTTGGGTTTAAACTATTTGAGAAACCCTAGTGACTATGAAGCTATACCTGATGATTTTTCCATTGTTAAAAAATTCTTTAAAGAAATTGGGTATACTGAAGAGATCACAGAAAAGGGTGGGTTGAAAAGAAGTTGTTTACCACCTAAGTGGAAATTACGTATGACCATTTTGATTGAATGTTTGGGGGCGGGGGGGGGGGGGGGGGGGGGAACTGGAGGGCTTTACCAGATAAATCAAAAGGATGCAGTTATTTTCTATTGTCTGGCCAAGGGGATCAAGGCTGATTTTGGGAGGCTAATATTTGAAGATCCTCATGGGAAGTTGGACAAAAAGACTAGGGAGAAAAATGTTGTTTACACCAGATTTTTATCTCTCCTTTTTGCTGACCATCTTGGAGATGATTTTTCTAAACTCCAAGGAGAAATATTGGTTTTTCAACCCTCTGATCCTAAGCGCTGGAACATTCCAGTTAGTACCATTGATCCTCCTTTTACACAACCCATACTGGAAATTTGCTCAGCAAAAGATCCAGTAGTGTACAAAGCACCACAAGATGCTCCTCCAACTGGAGAAGGGGATCTGAAGGGCAAAAAGCCTGGAGCTTCTTCTGAACCACGTAAGAAGCAAACGTCTACTAATACTCAAAAATATAAACGTAAGTCCAAGAAAAGCAGAACCCTCGCAGAATCTTCATCAAAGGAGATTGTTGATGACTCCCAAGTCCAAGCTTCAAAGAAACTCAAGTCCTCGGCCAAGGACAAGAACCCAAGCCAAACGTCATCTCCAATCTCTGCTGGAGGTGACATGCATAAAGAGGCCCTGAAGGCAACCCCTATCCCAACTTCTTTAGGGGATAAGGGTGAAGATAGAGCATACCCTCAGCTCAGTAGTGTGGAGTCAGCATTGGTATGTAATTTAAATCTGAATACATTTCCAATTTCATCACCAAACTCTATCATTTGTCACTCTGAGTCAGCATCAGGGCATGAGGCGTCAGCAAATACAATAGATGACGCTGACCCTGGACTATCTGTTGCTAATGATGTAGCACCCCCACAATAGGGTCCTACTGAAGGAACCAAAAACACATTCATTGATCTTAACTCATCAGGGACTTTTTCTCAGGATCCATCAGGTAAAACCAACCCTGGTGGTGAAGGAGTAGAAACTGACCTTCACACTAGAGGTGATGCTGCGAAGACAACAAAGGAAGTGACTCTCACCACTGGCGCCAAGGTGGGACACTTGCCTTCTTTTATGTTAAGTGTGTATTCAGATGACTTGGAGAAGGAGCTTGGGTTTGATGAACGAGTTCTAGTCAACCTTGATGATAGTGAGCCTGAGGATGATACTACTGAATTAACATCAAAGCCACCATCCCCCAGATCTGTTCAGGTAAAAGAATTAACAAACCAAGTGTTAGTTCTTCAGTCACAGGTGAATAAGCTCAAGGAAGACAAGGTTATTGCTGATGTTGAACTTACCACACTTGAAGCAAGACCAATTCCTCCTACTGCTAAACAAATCAAGGATGTCATTCTTACTGCTCTGAAGCACTTGGTAAAAGATGTGGCCACCAGCACTTCCCTTAAGCAGGAGATGTCCTCACTTATGGACTCCATCAATGGTGCTTCCATGGAGTTCCCACCAGAGTTCACACCAGTACCTGGCCAGATTAATGACTTTTGACTCTGTTTCAAAAATCAAGGATAGGGTGGCATTGCTGGAAAAACAAAAGTTGACCTTATCTGAAGAGGTTCAACAGAAACTGAGTGCTCTTGAACATGTACCAACATTGCTGGCCAAGGTATCCTCCACCCTTGATTATATTTGTGCCTTCTTACCTACTGGTGTGTCATCAGAAGCTGCTGGGCAGTCTTCTGCTGAGGGGAGAAAATCACTATTTAGCAGCTCTTTCACAAACATGCACACAAGAAGGCTCAGAAACAAAAAATTGTTTATGAGTCACCATTTGTTGAGAAGAGTCCAGCTAAGACTAAGGGGGAGTCTTTAGCTAAGGGCAGTCACGCTGAAGGTCTCACCACCAGCGATGACACAACTGATGATGGTGCACTTCCTATCAACCCAAGAGCAAAGGTGAATTTACACTGAGTGACAGGCTAATCAAAGCTGGGGTGGCCACTCAAGAAGAACTTGATAACTTGTACAAGCTCCAAAAAGAAGAAAAAATAAGAGACCTGAAGATGAGCTTGTATGAGAAAACTGGTAAACCCGAGGTTGAAAGCCTCTTCAAGAAAAAGATGTTATATGAAATTTTTTGTATAGCAAGACTAAACAAAAGAAATCTCTCACCAATCACAAACATTGATATGCTTACTAGCATAGGTGATATTCATCTGAAGTTCCATAGGGTGATGAGACTGATGAGATCATAGAAGACTTCCAAGGAAAAGAGCTCTCTTATACCGAATGGATAGAAATGGGTGATAAGATTGAAAAGAGAAGGTCCAAGAGATGGGATGAAGTCTGTATCAAAATTTAACACTTTATGAGAAATCATGAAAAGCTGGGTGAGATCCTCAACATCAGCACTAAAGTCTCACTAGAGGATCAAGATCCTATACTGGAGCTAAACAAATGAGCCAATCTGATCAAACCTGGTGTGGGTGACATCTTTGTCACCACAAAGAAATAGAAAGGCCTTGTTCAGCTTCTGAATCATCTCCCTGGGCATGTACTAGACGAACTAGAATTGGGAATGACAATGTTCAATCATCGTGAACGTCAAGACTTTGTTGGCATTAGTAACCTCGATGAAATTAACAATGAACTACTTTGGAATGTTCAAAGGATCGTTTATTCTTAACATGGAGGTCTAGGACTTACTGAAGCTGCAAGAACCTTCAGCATGTGCTTACTTGCTATATTGGACCACATAAACTCAGATCCATCAGTTCGGACTCCTATCATTGAAGGACGTAGGCCTAAGGAAGTTTAAATAATCATTTGTAATGTTTCAGTTGTAATTTGTAATGTTTTTGTTAATAAATGATTATCTAATGTTTATAAGTACTTTATTGTTCAGTGAAAGTAAGAAGAAGTTGTTATGCTCACTTACTATTGACTTTAGACTTAGAATATTTGTATATCCAAATAGGGGGATATTGTTAGGTCAGTATTTACTAACCCTGAAGCAACTCTAGGATTTGAATATAAAATCCCCCTTAGTGTTTCATGTTCAGCAGAAAGGTGACTCTGCTGAAGCATGACCAGAGGAACAAAGATTCCTACTGAAGAATGATTTGCGAAAGGATGTTCAGCTTTCCGATTCTAGTCAACTTAGAAGACAAAGGAGTCTTTGCTTCAAAGACTAGGTGGGCTAGTTGCTGAAGATAAGTCCTGAAGAAGAGCTTTTAGTTTAGTTTGGCTTGACAATACCAAATTGAATGATGTCGATCTCCTCTAGAATGCTGAAGACACTTCAGTATTCTGATGGTTTACATTAGGCGGGAAAAGATTACTTTAAGTCAAATTAGGTTGCTTGTATAGTTAGCTATAAGTACAATATTTATATTTTCCTAGAATAGTTTATTAGTACTTTGTACTATTTATCCAGCATGGGCATCAACCACCCACTGGATAAACTTATGCATGGGAACATGCGGAATGGAAACCCTAGTTTTTGCACTGCCTATTTAAGGAGTGCACATTGGAAGAGAAAAGGTTAACCATTACAAGAGTAGAAACTCTGGAAAAAACTTCTCTCTCAATACCAACTAAACCATATAGCCAAAGAGCATATGAACGTTTAGATTGGAGCTTAGACTCTTAACTTTGTTTAGAAGTTTAAGTAGAGGAGATCACCACACATTGTCATTCAACCACTTTTTTATTCCGCAAACAAAGTGGATTATAGATTCTTTATTGAGTTTTAATAAAAATCTATACGTTGAAAAGTTATATTGGTATGTTGTTTTAATTGTTCTTAATTTAAAACAACTCATTGGAGTCTTGGTAACGAGTTATTACTTAAGGTTGATAAGTAATAACGATTTACAAGGGACTAACACCGCCATTGGGGTTTTTTTAGCTTCAACATTATCAATTAGATCCCCCTTCAATCCAAAATTTGTAATCCTTTCTCTTGCTTTCATGGGTGATTGGCAAGATGTTTTGAGGAATAAGAAAAGATTCCGATCTAAGGAAGATGATGTGCCCAAAATTTTCACTTGGGTTTTTGTTACTAATTTCCCGGATTCATTCACTACAAAAGATCTCTTCGATTCTTGCAAAGTCTATAGTCATGTAGTGGACTCTTACATTCCTTTTAAGAGATCCAAATCAGGTAAGCGATTTGGCTTTATTCGTTTCATCAATTTTTTCAATAAGGAAAGATTGGTGAACAAGGAGAAAGAAGGAGACGATTTGTGGTTTTTTGAGGTTTATACGCATACGTGTTCGTGTTCTATTCCTTTTCCATTCACGCATTCGGTATAAACATTAACCTTTACCTTTTAATTCTTTTAATTTAATTATGTTCATGTGTCTAGATCCTTAAAAACATAATTAAAAACATGTTAGTGTTAATTAATTAAACAAGTTACGGGTTCATGGGTGTTTGGTTTTGGGTTCGGCACACAACCGATACCAACTATGGTCTCGGCGCCGGCTTGGTTCACCAACCGAGACCCCCAAGGGGCTCGGTGTGGTTATGGTTCAGACAACATGGGGACCGAGACCCTATGAGGTGTTCTCGATGGTGTTCTCGGACAGAAAAGGGAACACCGGCTTGCGTCAGGGTGTGTTTGTTTGCTTCGAGCACGACTCGAACCGAGAGCCTAGGCTCTACGTGAGATGGTGGCTCGGACGGGGCCACAGCCTTCGGGCTGTGGTACCCGGTTGGTTTATGGTCACGGGTTCGGGAATTATTAACAATTAATATGTTCATTTGTTAATTTATTTATTTTTATGCATGTATAATTAAATTAACGTTATAACTTAGGTTATTTTATCTAATAAAATAAATCATGTATAACCTAAGTATTTATTTAGGATTAATTTTAATTAAAACTAAGACTTAGGTTTTATTATTATTATTAATAATACATGTTATAACCTAAGTATTTTACATGACTTAATTTAATTAAAATCATATAAGGTAAAGTTTATTATTTAACCATGATGCTTTATTAATTAATAAATCATGTGCTATTATTATTAATTAATAATCATTTTAACCTAAATATTTAATTTAATAAACTTTACTAGTAAATTATCATGATTTATAATATATGACTAATAATTACCAGCTTATATTTTAGACTTATTATCCAGCTTATTTCTATTTATGGAAACTTTCTATTTCAAGAAACTTACTATTTTCAAAAACTTTCTATTTTTAGAAACTTTCTATTTTTAGAAACTTTCTATTTTTAGAAACTGATCTATTTTGGAAACTTTCTATTTTTGAAAACTTTCTATTTTTGGAAACTTTCTATTTTGGAAACTTTCTATTTTTGGAAACCTGCTATTTTTAAAAAGTTACTTAGTATTAGACTACAAGTATAATAATACAAGAATACGTGAATATACATAATCAGAAGACATGTAAAACAGGAATAATATAGTACACCATTTAAAACAGTAAAATAAGACAAGAACATATAAAATTAGTTAAGAACATACAAGAACCAGTAACACACACAGTAAACAGACAACTCATACATGTCCCTTATTTATGTAGCAATAGTGAGGTCGGAGTAGGACTTTTCATCCTTTCATCTTTCATCGTTCACTGGACATAAGGTACGGATATTCCGTCCTTCCAGTATGGACATTCCCTTTCCTTATTAGGATTCCTTGTTTACAGCTAACTGTTTTCCCCAAGTATTTGTTTTATATGTTTTGATTTGCTTATGTTTAGGTTTAAATGCCTAAGCCATATACGTGTATGACATGTCATCTAGTTATGGAGGTACCATAAACATAACAATGGAGGCACCAGTGTTATGACTTCCCCACGACAGAGTGGTTGCTCGTGGCGTCCCTTTTTAGTTTTGGTCATTTATTTATTATCATGTGGGGCGTATGGGTGCAGCCTAGTTACATATTTTTATAGGATTTTCATGGTGAATGTGGTGTGTGCCTTGCATCCTTCACAAGGAGTTGATCCCTCATACCCAGACTAATTTAATTAAAGGCATCCCCTCTAATTGCATGATGAGGTTACCCCTTCAAGTATTCATGCACGGTGGAACCTCATGACTTATATGGGCTATTGGCTAGTTAAAATACAATTTTCATATAAAAACTAAGTCTTTTCAAACTATAAAACCAGTTTTATGAACATGTTCCAGGTTATCTAGGACTTATACATTTCCGCTGATATTTGTCTTATTATGCTTATGTAATTTCATGCTATGCTTTATATCCGTTCACTGGGCGTTTTGCTCAGTCGTTTTCCTTTTCATGTTCTCAAACGGCAGGTACTCAGGGACGTTCGTAGGACTTTGAGAGTATGTGCATACGGATGGAAGCTATCTAGCCTTCATTACTTTATGCATTTTCATACATTACGTTACTTCATTACTTTTCGACATTGTTTAGTCCTTTCCTTTCAGTACTTATATTCATGTATGTGAGCTTATGTTGGACTACCGATGTTTGTTTACGGTATTTCCTTTTATGGTCATTTAATGTTTTAGACATTTACCTTGCATGCTTTGATGAAAAGCCATAATTATCCTGTGATATTCCATTGTCAAAATGGGGTGTTACAATTATGGTATCCGAGACAAGGTATCGACCTGTAGGCTCTAAAAACATGACATGTGATTAGTGGGTAATCATCATGGTCTTCCTAAAACTGACAGTTTGTTTTCATGTATCATTGTTGCAGGAATTTTGACTAAGTAATGGTTGGTACAGGACTGGCCATATTTAGTCGCATGTGCTTTTACTCGAATTATTTGCTTGTTGAACCGACCTATAGGCGTTCACATCAGCTCATGTCATTTTGTTTTGATGAACCGACCCATAAGCGTTCATCCTCGTCATGTCAATTTTGTTTTGGTGGACCGACCCATAGGCGTTCTCCCAAACTCATGTCACTTTTCATTGGATATGCCTTCATAATCTGTTTCATGCATGATTTTTTTTCATGTTTATATTATGGCTAATCAGATTAATCATTGCATTTTGTTTTATATTGTCAGATGGTTCTCACACGTGAACAAGAACAACTGAATGCAGCAGTCCAAGCTGCTATTCAAGCTCTGCTTCCTCAACTGAGGAATGAAATTCGGGCCGAGGTGCAAGCCAACAACAATCAACACCCTCAGAATCCTCCTCCTCCACCTCTAGCTACTCTGATCACATGGCTGGAAAGCTTTAATAAGCAGCGTCCGAAATCATTCGAGCAAACTGACAGCCCATCTGAGGCTGAGAGCTGGATCACTCACATTAAGAAGATTTTTGATGCTATCGGATGTGACCATGTCTTTAAGGAGAGGTTAGCTTGTTACAAGTTCGAGGGAGACGTGTTAGCATGGTGGAAGGCACTTAAGCAGTCAAATGGAGGCGAAGAATGGGTTACTGGCTCGACTTGGGCACAGTTTAAGGAGTTGGTTATGGGTCAGTTTTTCTCGAAAGCTGAGCAAGATCGGCTCAAGAGGGATTATCATAGCATTAGACAGAGAGCGGGGGAAGATAGCACTGAATTTATGCAGAGGTTCCTTCGACTGGCTGGATTCCTTGGCGCAGCAGCCGGGACTACAGAAGACCAGGCGTACCACTTTCGTTGGGCTCTTCGTACTTTTGTCGCCAACAATCTTGTAAAACCCGCATTAAAATACCATGAACAGTAACATGAACAATAATTACATGAAAATACGTATAAAATAAAACTTTCCATTTATAATATATGACACGTGTCACGACATTAAATAACAAGTATTTACGTATATTATAAATGTATCATGAACACGACATTTAATTCAAGACACTTGAACACGAGAATACACGAACATTTAATAAGTTAGAAAACTACGAATTTGGTGTTGGGCTTGTAGGTGGCCACGACATGTATTACAAACCAAGGGAGAGGGCCTTTTGGCCCATTAACTAAATCCTACTCCTAAACCGAATAACCTCAGGGGGGAACTATCATAATTTATTTACAAGAAATAAACTCAAAACCCTAACACACCATGAGGGTGCCTCCGGTTTTGGAGAGGAAAAGGACAAGGGAAAACTTGGTTTGATCCTTGGTTTTTACATAATTGTGTTCGTGTTCATAACCTTCATTCATTCACGTATTCGATAACATAAAAGCCTCTATCTTTTATTATTTTTTCACTTTTAATTATGTTCATAAGGTGTAATATTAAAATCATGTTAGGGAAATTAATGAATCAAGAAAGGTTTTGGTTTTGGTTGTTTTTGGTTCGGCCGAGACTTAAACCGAGAGCCCAGGCTCTCGGTTGGTTGTTTACACCACCAACCGGTGTGTATGTGGTTCGAACAGTGGCTAGCCGAGCCGCCCTCAGTGGCAACCACCGGCTATAGCCAGTAGGAATATCATTCAGATAGTCGCAACCGCCTAGGCCGGGTAGCCACTGTCGGGCTGTTTGTTGCGGCTTACATGGTTCGGCTTATATTAAAAACACGGGTCCGGGTTCAGGACAATTAGTAAAATCAGTTTATTAAATTATTTTAAAAGACTTATGTTATAAATATTAAAATTAATATTTCATGTTTAACCTAAGTATTTAATTAGTCTAATTTAATTAAAACATGTTTGTTTAATTAAATTCATATAACTTATAGTTATTAAATTAACCATATCTTTTAATTAATAAGCTATAACATTTAATCCATGACTTGTATTTTTGCTAATAAGCTTAGCTTATATTTTAGCTTTATAATCCAGCTCATTTCTAATTATGGAAACTTACTATTTTTGTAAACTTCCTATTTTAGGAAACCTGCTATTTTTAGAAAGTTACTTAGTATTACAATACAAGTATAGTAATACCTTAATACATGAATAATAAACAACATAATACATGAAATAGCTACAAGTAACACATTAAACAGTAAAACATGGCAAAACATAAATAATAAGCTAAGAACACACAAAACCAGTAAAATATACGTATCTCAGACAACTCATACAAGTCCCTATTCTTATGTAATATTATCCGTCAAGGCGGAGTAGGTTCTTCAACGTTTCCGTTAGCTTCTACTGGACACAAGGTACGGATTTCCCGTCCTTCAGTAAGGATAATCTCTTCCTTTATTAGGAATTCCCGTATGCAGTCAACTGTTTTCCCAGTAGTTACAGATTTAAATGCTTATGTTTTATTAGTTACCTTAGCCATATACATGCATGCCAGTTTCACCTAGTTATGGAAGTACCATAACCATAACACTGGAGGCACAAGTGTTACGACTTCACCACAATGGAGTGATAGCCCGTGGCGTCCCTTTAATTTATTTGGCCTTTATTATTTATTATGTTATCATATGGGGTGTATGGGTGCATCCTAGTTACAGTTTCAGTCAGGATTTTCATGGTGAATGTGTTGCGTGCCTTGCATCCTTCACAAGGAGTTGATCCTTCCTACCCAGACCATATTAATTAGAGGCATCCCCTCTAATAGCATGTCGAGGTCACCCCTCTATGTATTCATGCACGTTGTTGACCTCATGACCTATATTGGCTTTTGGTATGTTAAACTAATACAGATTTTCATAAGTAAACATAAGCTATATTTTCATAACTAAACCAGTAAAACATGTTACACGCCTAGGTTGTTGGAAATACGTTTTACGTATTTATGAAGGATCAGTCGCTCCAATGATAATTATGTAATGGGCTCGTGATCTATTTACTTTATGTATGGTCCATATAGCCCACATGTAGGGTGGGCTATATATAACCCCTCCTAGCATGTTAGGAGGGGGTTGTTGATTCCATTCTTTCACTTAATCATTATTCATCTTTTCTTTCTCTCTCTACATTTCCCCTTTTCTCTCCTTTCTCTCTCTAATCCTTCATCTCTTTCCTTCATTTCTTTATGTTTATCATCTAAATCAACCAACCTAATCCACCAATTCCATGATATAGAATAGGCCATTAATTACGTAGACCTTCAATTGGTATCAAGAGCCATGGTTAGTTTGGTTTATTCTTCTTTTATCTCGTTTTAATTTTGGTGGGTTTTGATTTAATCATGCTTAAACTTTAAAAATTTTTGTATTTTTATAAAAAGTTTGTGTTTTTATGTGTTAAATCATATCAAATCTTCAAATTTACTTATTTTTTAGATAAAAATCACAAATTTTTTTATAAAAATCAAAAATTTCTTTATCAAATGTTAAAAAGTTTGTGTTTTTATAAAAAGTTTATGTTTTTCTCTTTTTAATTTTGTAATTTTTTGTTTAAATCCTTATATTTTGATTGCCTTTTTATCTAAATTGTTTAAAGTGAACCTTTAATTTTGTCCTTTTTTAGTTCTTTAATCAATGTTTACCACTTTAATTTTTGTTTTTTATTAGTTTTTTTTTTTTTTAAGTTTTTATAATCAGTTACTCATTTTAAATTTTTTTATATATCAGTTTTTATATATAATTTTAAGTTTCGAGTCTCCAGTTGTCTTTATTTTTTTATTATATAATCAGTATTTTTTTTCCTTCTTTTTTAATCTATTGAGTCTCGAATTTTTGTCCAACACCAGTCCTACAGTCCTTCATTATCAAGTCCAACACCAGTCCTACAGTCCTTTCATAATCAAGATTTTCATTATCTTGGGTCTCGAGTTTCAGTAATCAGTCAGTTTTTTGTCAAGTTCCGAATCAAACTTTTAAGTTCCGAATCAAATTTTTAAGTTCCGAATCAAACAGAACTCTTCCGAACCAAGAACTTCCGGATCAAGCCAAAAGTTCCGGATCAAGAAGTTCCGGATCAAGAACTTCCGAACCAAGAACTTCCGGATCAAGCCAAAAGTTCCGGATCAAGAAGTTCCGGATCAAGAACTTCCGAACCAAGAACTTCCGGATCAAGCCAGAAGTTCCGGATCAAGAAGTTCCGGATCAACAACATCCGAATCAAAAACTTCCGAATCAATTGTTTTGAAAAAACTTCCGAATCAATCTTTGAAAAACTCTTCCGAATGAAGCCCATTCAAACATAACGGGAACATTTGTTTTTGACTCGACTCCAATTTTAAAACACTCATTTACCCACCCTTACCAGCACACCCTCGACCATTCCCTCATTTCCTCTCGACCCAAATTCAATCTCTCGGACACTCACTCCCCCCTAAACCATCTAATCTCTCGACTCACCCACATCCTACAGCCTCGACACAAACAAACTCACCCTTCGACTCACTGACATCCTACAAACACTCATTCTCGAACCACTCACACTCTCGGACTCCACAAACCAAACACACCCGCTCACCTCACCCGATACACACACTCAAAACTCTCGACTCACACTCCCATCCTTACTCTCGTCTCTCACACCTCTTGACACCTCACACCCTCCCCTCACCAACACCTTCACACCCAACAGTACCCTCGACTCGCACCCTCGACCCACACCCTAGTTCAAAACACTCGACACAGAACCAAAGACTAAACACACAACCCAAACCAAACATCTACAGACTCAAACCCACACCTCTCGACTCACCCCAATAGACTCACTGACCATCAACTCTCGACTCTTTTTTCCTCACCTATCACACGATTCAAAACCAAACACAGACACCCTCACCACAATCACCAAAACCCAAGATTGACAGAAAGACTCGAACAGATGAGAGAGGGACTCAATTAACAAACATGCAACAAAGTTAGAAAACCTACCCGAGACCTCTTTTTCAGAGACCTTGAAGATCAGTTTGCCTTTACACCTCGAAAATACTGAAGATCTTTGATATAAGGTTGGGTATTAGATGAGATTGGATGAATCCGTTCTAATGGGTGGCGTCGGTTTATGAGAGAAGATTGAGAGATCAATGTTCTGTGTTTGAGATTGAGAGAAATAGATTGACAGTAAATCTGTGAAAGAGAGAAGGGTGTTTTTTGTGTGAGTTTCGTAGGTTTAAGGAGAGAGAGAGAGAACTAAAAGGGGTGATATTTGTGAGAGAGATTATCATGGGCGGATATAACTAGGTTTGACGAATACTTTTTTATTATTATTTAAATGGGACGGAGATAACAAGGAAGTGGGGCGGTGGAGGCAGTTTATTGGACCACGTGTTTTCTTGTTAAACGGAGAATTCAAGGAAGGATAAGTTTTGAGGCCACGTTTTCCATCCAGTTATATCACAAATAACGCTTTGATTTTTTATTTATTCCCTTTTTACTTTATTTTTAGTTAAGTAAAGTGTTTTATTCAAAGTAATGTTTCTTATATATTTTCATATTTTCAAGTCTATTTTTTAAAAAGTAAGACGTTATTTTTTTTATATTATTATCTTTTATTCAAAAATATTCTCTTACAAAAATATTTTTACTAGAAATTTTTTTATTATCTTTTATTATCTTACAAAAATATTTTTGATAGAAATTTTTTAATCAAAATTTTCTTTTTTAAATTAAGTTAATTTTTGGCAAATCGTGAAAAAATATTTGTCGGGATAAACGTTATTGTGGCCGGATTTCAAGAAACACGTGACGAGCTTCATTTATATCATCCATCGAGGAATTTTAAGTATTATTTACGGGTCTTTCGTTTTAATCGATCTTTAATGGATTCGTTCGATTCGACATGTCAAAAGGGAGAGTTGTATTTAAGGCAAAACGAAGTTAAGAAAAGTGGCATCACCTCCTTTCAACTACTCCAGTCTCATCTTGTCACTCTTTCGGGGATTCAAGGAGGGAGCGAATTTGTGACAATCTTTGGACAAGATCGTCATATATTCATCGACTCCATTTTTACCACTTTGACCGAACTCGCCGAGCAACTCAACCGTGACAACTTTAATCACTCTGCATCGGTACTTGCATATAAGGCTCTTGTGACACACCTCACGCCTTTCCTCCAATTTAATATCATCAAGCCTGAAAGTTCAATGATTTGCCAATCGTTTCTTCGAGATACACATACCGAGCTTCGAGTTTTCCGTGATACGATTTTGAAACTCATGTCATCGGTCTCGTCTTCGATATATCAAAGATCACAACTTCAGCAAGTGTATGTTAATGGAGTGCAAGAATCAATGACGCAGATGCAAGAGGATAATGGTCATACGGTTGACAATTTGGAGCCTAACGATGGCACGAGCACAGAATCAGGAGGACAACATGATGCCAGTGGCAAGTCAGGGAATGTTCACGATATTTCTCTTGATGACACCTTACCCATTTATGACGTAGAGCCTGCAAACATGGTACAATGTGATGTGGTTTATGATGTCTATGCTGATGATATGCCGCATATTGAGGATTCTGAACCTAATTATGACAAACATGGGATGGAAACGAGTGATAGCAATACCACTTCTGATTCATCCGATGTAAGTCATAATGGGGGAGAGATTGTTCAGAATGCTAAACATCATGTTAATTATCTTATAACTGCCTCGTTAACTGATTCTGATTCTAAGATTAAAGAGCTCGAAACGATCGTAGCTCGGCAATCTAAAGACCTTGAGGATGCCAAACTTGAATTTTCTAAGAAAACGGACAAATTTGAAACATACTTTGAAAAACTTGAAAAGTCAAACGTTGTTCTTGAAAGAAAATTGGATCAAACTGTTCTAGATTCTAAAGCTGAAAAGGATAATCTTTTGAAACAAATTCAACTGCTTGAATCTAAATTGGCATCCCAAGATAACGTGCTCAAAGAAAATGAAACATTAAAGGCTCAAGTACAGGAAAAGGTCTTTGCTATAGCCGCGTTGAAAAACGAGTTAAGGAAAAGTAAAGGACCTAGTGTGGACACTAAGCTTGAAAAACCATCAATATTGGGGAAACCGCCTACAAATCAGTTCGTCAGACAACCGATTGTCAGACAACCTACTGCATTTAGATCCGAGCGACCACAATCCTCGAGACCGCGGTTTGCCTCCCAAGTTGATTTGGTTCATCTTATTATACCAGTCACTCCAGCAACTAGGCCCAATGTGATCACTCCAGCTTTAGCAAGACCAAATCATATGATTGCCTCTAGTTTCCCTAAAAATAACAAGACCACGTCTAGAACTAGTTCAAATGACGTTTGCCATGAATCTGATCTTAGGGAAGCTAAGCAAAAGACACATGTAAGAGATAGGAATTTCAAACCTAGTCAGATGCCTTCTAGTTTACCCAACACTGCTAACCGTAGCATGTCCAATCCTAGGAGCATCAATCAATCATCTAAGGAGTCTAGATCTTACTCGGACATTAAATATGCTACTTGTAAAACATGTAGAAAATGTGTCTTTACGGCAAATCATGATGCTTGTATCAAAAAATTGCTTAATGAGGTGAACTCCCGTGCTAGACTTAAATCCCAGTGGGTTGCTAAAATCAAACCCGTTGGCAAAATGTGGCACCCCACTGGTAGAACTTTCACTCTTGTAGGAAACGAGTGCCCTTTAACTAGGATAGTCTCTGATTCTACGAAGACTACTAGGGAGGAAATTGATAAAGATGATACTTCACTTACGCCTAAACTTAAGGTTTTCTATAAAAGGAAACGTTTGCCAGCCAAGACTAGTGAATCATCTACTCAGGTCGCCTCTGAAACAAGTAAAGCCAACTGTGAACCCCCATGTGCTTCTATAATTGATATTGCTAACCCACGTCAAAGCATGCAAATTCCTAACGAGATTGCAGGTACCAAAGTTGATGTTCCAAAAGAACGAAGCGGTCCAATCGTTGTGTACCGTTCAACTAAGGACACTCTTAGAGTTTGGTTGCTGAAGAAGCAGATATCAGAGAAACAAATGTCTCAGGGGATTCATGGTTAAGCTGCAAACAAGGACTTACAGTCACATAACAGACTGTAACTCGATCTCCAAAGAAAGGAAAGTTCATCCCGATGATGACTTATCCTAAAAACGAGAAATTCATTTTTCTCGGGCATGAGCTTATATCAAAAACATTCCATGTTTTTAAGCTCATGCATAATGGCTCCTCGTTAAATGACAGACGACGACCCGGACTTCAGAGACAGGGAAGTTTATCCACACAACGATAACTTACCCTCTTAACAAGAAATTAAGTTTTCTTGGACACGAGCTTACCCTAAAACCATTCAAAGGTTTTAAGCTCGTGTAAATGGTTTATCATTAAATATCAGATGGTAACCCGTGCATCAAAGAAAGGAAAGTTTATCGCCGATGATAAACTTATCCTAACAACGAGAAATTAAGTTTTCTCGGGCATGAGCTAAAATTAAAAACATTCAAGGTTTTTAAGCTCATGCACAATGACTTACAGTTAAATGTCAGACTGTAACTCGAACTTAAAATAAAGGAAAGATTATCTTTTATGATAACTTATCCTCTTAACGAGAAATTCACCTTTCTCGGTCATGAGCTTGTCTTAAAACATTCGAAGTTTTAAGCTCATAAAGGAAAGTGTATCTTTTAACTAAGAGAACTTTTCCTCGTAACGAGAAATTAACCTTTCTCGGTCATGAGCTTTCCGTTAAAACAGTCAAAGTTTTCAAGCTCATGAACACGACTTCTAAGTAAATGTCAGCTTAGGACTCGTTCTTCAGATAAAAGGAAAGTTTATCGCCGATGATAAACTTATCCTTAACAACGAGAAGTTCACAACTTCTCGGACTTGAGCTCGCTTTTAAGATATTCAACATCTTAAGCTCAAGTAATTGTTTTTCAAAACTTTGAACATAATTTTTCGAGAATTTCTCAAAAGGTTTTTTTCTAAATCTTTCAAAATTGTGTGTTCAAAAACGTTTTGATAAAACGAGCATGTCTTCTGGAATCGATAATATTTACGAACCTAGAAATGTCATTCAATAATGACACGGGGTTGTAAATAAAGTTCGAGCAGAAGTTTAAACGATTTAAAACATGCTCCATATGGTTTGCTATTATTTCAGATAGCAACCCGCTTTTCATAATCAAGTCAAGCATTTCACCGGAAAGCTTTGACTCAACAACGGGAATTAATTTTCTCGGGGACGTGACGAGGTGACCAACATTCGTGAACAAGAACCATGTGCTTCTTTCATATGCTGTTCTCCATTATTCAGGTCCAACCTCGTACATTGCTAATCTTGTGAATTCATTATTATATCTGATCTTTGCACGTAATAAATACCTTACACTTGTGTTTAAAAGGTATTTAATTTACGTTTCAAGTACACCCTCATTAATTTGAGGGGGAGCTTGTGTAATTCATGAAGATAATTGGATTTACATTTTTCTTCCCAAATTTTCTTCAAATGCTATTAAATCAATTGATATTAAAAACATCGATTGGGTTAATATTTTTAATATGGGGGAGAAAATGTGATTTAATATGGGAAATGATTAATCACAAATGGTTTGACTTAACGTGTTAGCTCATCCCGACATGTGCGAAATGTTTTCGAATATCGTAGCATATGTTAAGGGGGAGCAAAATGGATTTGCACTTCAAAATGGATTTCATGGTGACATACACTTACCCAAAACATCTCTATTCACGACGGTGAAGATTGTGGTGACATAAGGATGGTAGGATAGGTTAAAGTCCAATGATTTCTCTAGAACCGGAGGAATCTTCCCAAGGACATTCCATAGCTAGAAATAGTAGTCCTTAGGAAAGATGGAGAAAGATTGTGAACGCAGCTGAATGCCGACCAAGTACTTAAGTTAGCACTGGAACAATCACAACAAGGTGCTAGTGATGACGTATTGGTAAGCATTGAAGGGGTTGAAGAATGAAAAAGAAATGTAAAGATAAAGGGTGTAAAGAAAGAAGCCCTCCTTACAACTTTAGGCAGAAACCGGGTCAATACATATGCTATTGAGGTCATTTTTGCTAATGATTCTCGATATTGAAGAAAGACGTCATGGACCCAGTGATGCAATGCACAACCCTTCCCAGCTAACTCAAATATCTCTCAAAAGGTATTTGTTTTAATCACACGGAGATCAACACATTATCTATTGATTTATTCACTCCGAATAAATTGGTATTGAAAAGGTGGCACTCCTCTCCAGCCTCCGATCACTAAAAATCCAAAATGCACGATCGAGTCTAGAGCCATTTGAGATCATCAAATATCTCATTAGGACACACTTTCATTATTCCTTGCTTCTTCACACACTGTGAAAAGTAAGAAAGATCTTAAGAGTCCTACGCAAAATCTTCATGATCTTGCCTGAACATCCGAGTAATACGAAAGTATTTACAATGAAGATGGAAATCCTTCTTGAGCGAATATCAAAAAGCTCATGGTAGGTGACTTGTGCGATTCTTTATGAATCAAACTTGTGATAACTGGAAAGCAACAGTGGTTTAATTCTTAAATGAATTTAAACACGTTCCAGGCCTCTACGCAATATCTTAGTGATCTTGCCAGAACATTCAGAGTAATACTATTAAGTATTTACTGTGACGAATGGAAATCCTTCTAGTGTTAACATCAAACAGCACTTGGTAGGTAACTTGCAAGATTCTATATGAATCAAGCTAGTGACAACTGGAAAACAACGATGGTGCGGTTCTTAATTGAACTTCACTTGTTCCAGGAACATGAATTGACGGCTTCAAATCATGCGGATAATATTATCCAAATGATTCACTCTTTACGTTCGCAGTCAGCTTTGGACGGTCGAGTAAAGAGAACGGGTTTACCCGCGAAATCTTGTCAAGGAGGTTCTTTATTGAAACTACCTGCCACAAGTACGATATTTAATATCGTCCAACGGTCTTCACCGACCGGAGGTAAATTGCTACCGAATTAGAATGAAATGTTCAAAGCCATTTCATCCGTGTATATTGTTTTGTTGCTAACTGTTTTATGCAGCGTAACAAGAAGGTGGCATTGCGGTGTACAATCCAGAAGAAGTCGTCACCACATGCTTATACTACATACAATTAGTACTTCAACAAATTCAAGAAAGCATGAAGGTCAAGTCTTCCGCTGTATCAAACTCTGAAGCTTTCAAGAATTTAAAAGTATAAGTATGTGGAACATGAAGTCACAAAGAGGCAAATATCACAAGTGAAGAATGCACAAGGTCAAGGTAAGGAAACATGCTCAAGACTAAAGTCAAAGATCACATCAAGCATATTCACAAGAACAAGATCGAAGACTCAAGCATAGATGCTAGGTTTAAGATTTTGTAAAAAGATGTGACCTCCCTTAGGGGGAGATTGTTGGAAATACGTTTTTCCCAATAAAGTCTCGGTCACATCTTAGTTAGCATAGATCACGAGATATAGACTATTTAGAACTTTGTAACTTGGAGCGACCTCCCTTAGGGGGAGATTGTTGGAAATACGTTTTACGTATTTATGAAGGATCGGTCGCTCCAATGATAATTATGTAATGGGCTCGTGATCTATTTACTTTATGTATGGTCCATATAGCCCACATGTAGGGTGGGCTATATATAACCCCTCCTAGCATGTTAGGAGGGGGTTGTTGATTCCATTCTTTCACTTAATCATTATTCATCTTTTCTTTCTCTCTCTACATTTCCCCTTTTCTCTCCTTTCTCTCTCTAATCCTTCATCTCTTTCCTTCATTTCTTTATGTTTATCATCTAAATCAACCAACCTAATCCACCAATTCCATGATATAGAATAGGCCATTAATTACGTAGACCTTCATAGGTTTTCCCAGGGTTCATTCATTTCCGCTGCTATTTATGCGTTACAGTTCTTTACTATGTTTTGTTATTCCTGCTATGTCATATATCCATTCATTTAGCGTTTTGCTCAGCCGTTACTTTTCTTTCCATGTCTCAAAAAGGCAGTTACCCAAGGTCATAATTGAGCATTTGGAGAGCGTGCAAAGGATGGAAGCTACCTTAGACTTCTTCTCCTTTTTGCCTTCATTTATTTATGCTTGTTTAGTCCTTCCTTATTTCTTTTACTTTCATTATGTTTGGGAACCGATGTTTGATTCTGGTTTTCCCTTTGGTCATGTATGATTAGTACATTTTATCTTGCATGCTTTGATAACACACCATAGTTATCCTTTGATATTCCATTTATCAAAATGGGGTGTTACAATTATGGTATCAGAGACAGGTTTCGACATGTAGGCTCTCAACTTGACTTGTGACTAGTGGGTAGTCACCAGGATTTCCTCAAGCCGACGTCTGATTTCCACGTATTGATATTTTTAGAACCTCATTGTTTTAACCTTGATGTTTTCCTCGGAATTGTTTTACTACAATGGATTGAACAACCGTCATCCATACTTAGTTACATGTCATTGTTTTATGCACAATGTTTTCTTGTGATTTTTGACTAGTATGAACTGAACCACAGTAGTTCATATTTAGTCGCACGTTTCGGTTAGGTTTAGACAGTTGGTTTTCATGCATTCATTTCATTTTCATTTCTTGTATTTGTTTCATGCATTCATCTCATTGTCGCAGGAATTATGACTAAGTAATGGTTGGTACAGGTATGACCCTATTTAGTCGCATGTGCTTTTATTGAAACTTTTGTTTGATTAGTGGACCGACCCATGGGCGTCCACACTTGTCTTTTGTTTTGTGAACCGACCCATAGGCGTTCACTCATGTACATATCATCATAGTTATTAACCATGCATTTTTAAAATGTTTCATGCATTATAAACTGTTTCATACTTTATAAACTATTTCATGTATCTTTTATGTTTATGCTAGATTATATTGAGTCATACTTATCATTTTGGTTGCATTGTTTTGCATTGTGAAACGACTCATAGTCGACCACACCATTGATTCTCAAAGTTTATTTCATAGCAGTCATAACTTTTCATGTACTCTTATTTATTGTTACGTTTCCTTATGTCGATTAAGGTGTCATACTAACATGGTTAACCTTGTTTCCATGCTGATTATGTTTTCATACTCCTCTATGTTAATTTTGTTCCATGGTTCCTCATGTTGTTTATGTTTTCATGCTAGGCACGGATGGATTATATTAATCATGCTTTCATTATAGTCATGGTTGGTTTTCATTGATCATGTTTGCATGATGGCAATCATTCGATTCCATTTAATTGTGTTTTGTGCCTCTTACGCAACTAGAATTATGTCTACGCTAAATTAGGAAGGCTATTACGTGTTCCTTGATCATGTCAGATGGTTGATACTGTATCGATCATCTCATGTAAATCCCATGTGTACTCCATGTACCATGTTCCATGTTTACTTCATGTATCATTCTCCAAACATATTCCAGTTATCGTACTCTATGTGTGATACTAGACCATTTTCAATTCTATCAAACATTTTCTCACCAATTTTATTTAAAAGATGATACCGCTATCAGCTTGGAGATTTTACAAAACAAGGACGGAGGCGATAGATCAGAGCAACCTAACAAGAATTATATTTAAACCACCAGATGTACCATTTCGTTCCATATTCTCACTTTTCAGATTGTATGTCACATGATTATTCAATTGTCTTTTCCAGCATATGAGTGGGAACCGGTAACAGCCGGCCACTTAGCTGGAAGGTTACATGAATCACAGTCATGATGATGACCGTCGTTGAACTGACAATCAAAGAGGTAGTGACAACTACCGTGACAAAAAAATACTCTAGCAATAACGGTAGAAACTCCGGTTACGGACGTGATCAGAAATACAAAGGGTTAGCAGTCCAACTGATCCGCCAAACTCTAGCATGATGACCTAAGATTTTAAATTTAAATTGTTTTACACCTCGAGACTTGTGTCAAGACATCCGTCAAGACACATGCCTCTCAAATATGTTGAAGATACATGTCAAGACATCAGTCAAGACACATGTCTCAAGTATAGTCTCTGAAGATTCATGTCAATACACTAGTCAAGATACATGTCATACGTATACCTTCTCAAGACACGAGTTAGGGCACATGACTCACGCTTATCATCTGAAACAGCCCTAAATAATTCAGAATACCCTGCAAAGGTTATAACCATTATATTGTGCCATGAATGTATCAAGCCATAAGAATTTCAGCCTCATCACTGGAGTGTTGTTCACATTTGAACACGCAGTGTTCATTTTGCGAGAGGCAGGCGAAGCACATTCAATAGAAGTTGCAACGCTTTACTCCATGTATTAGCATGGCACTTTCATTGCTTGATTTCATATTTTTATATATCCATGACCATAAAGACGCATTTTGGATCATCCATGTGTATGAACTCATCCATTTCAGTATGACGATAAGATCCAATCTGCTAACGGACTTCCCTCCGACAGATGTGAGTTAAATATGATTTTGTCTATGGATTATGGACATCAACGCATGTTGCGATAAGCCGTCAGTCATATCAGATCATGTACAGCGATGTTCAGGCTCCTAAATACATTCAGCATGGTTTCCCACCAGGAAAATCCATGCTAGTCATTTACGTCTTACAAGCAGGTGGTTGTCATTCCACGGTTGTGAAGATTTTTCTAGCTAGCATATGACAGGACTTCTTAAACTCCTTTTCTCCATAATCAGCCGATGATTTCAAAAAATTTCCAGACATAGTTCCAGAAGAACCTCCGAATATGCTTTTTATCTACAAGGTGGAACCTCACATCAAACAGGTTAGGGATCAGAACCAGTTCCAAGGCTCTTCATCGCATGGCTTTCTTGAGCTAGAAGAGTTGAAGGATCGGCTACAGGGATGCCTGGACAAGGTTCATCTATCAGGTGCATCACCCTGGTGCGCACCGGTTCTGTTATTGAGAAGAATAATGGTAACATGAGATTATGTATCGACCACTGTCAATATAAACAAATCACCATTCATGACCATTAGTTTCCTCCATGTATTGACGACGTTTACAACCGACTACAGGGTGCTAAGCACCTTTCCAAGAACAATTTACAATCATGCCGACAACAGTGGCGAGTGAAAGAGTCGAACATTCCTATGACTGCTTTCCGCACATGATTTAGTCATGATAAATTCATGATTTTGTTTAGTCTCATAGATGCTCCAGTAGCATTATGGATATGATGGATGGATTTTCCCATGAACTCATAAACGAATTCGTTATTGTTTTATCATTTAAAATCCGATCTTCTCTAAGCCTAGAGACGGGTATGAAGATCATATTTGCATTATATTGCAAATTATATGACAGAAGAAATTTCACCCTGAAGTTTTCCCTAGTTGATTTCAGTAACACGCTGAATCACATTGATTTTCACGAGTAATTTTACCATGATTCCACTTACGCGTAAGGAGGGAGTCCTACACTAAATTATATGTTCCAAGAGATCCTACGCTAAAAGAAGTCTAAACTATAGAGACTCTCAATTTTCCAAATTTCTATGTATCCAGTTTCTATGAAGAAAGATACAGTTAAGTTCATATCTAAGTACCTGCCATACCGACAGGTTAAGATTGAACACCAACAGGTCAGGAGTTATTTCCACCATTGAGAATTGTGAAATGGAGAAGGGACAAGACCTCCATGGAATTGTTATCAGACTATCTCAAGCTCAAAATCCTTTCATCCATAAGGATTTCACAGCTAGCAGGGTATCAGACATTTCCAGCCAGAGATCGCACGATCACTGGGCACTTTCTGAACTATCAGTTCAAATGAAGACTCGCGTATGCATTCATCATTACGTTCACGTCCTTGTTAAACTTTACATTTTGTTTTCACATTTACGTTTACGATACTATTCCCGTTCATGATCATATTCTAACTTACGATTTAAGTTTCTCTTTTGTTCTAGAAAGTTTACAGCAAGCTTGGGAGACCAGAATCGATTTTAATAAACTTTTCATCTTCAGGCTAACGCTTCACGTCACATTCTGCATCTTACCTCTTACCGGTTGACGTTACCACCTCAGTTGTTCCATGTTCACGATATGTTTCACCTGTCATGATCATTCCACGTTGCTCGTATCACATTCACGATATGTTGCACGTGTCACGTCCACCATAGTATGCCATGTTACATTTACCATATCTCCACGTATCACGTTCACAATTGCTCACGTAT
Source organism: Glebionis coronaria (assembly GCA_025667525.1). Classification (NCBI taxonomy): domain Eukaryota; kingdom Viridiplantae; phylum Streptophyta; class Magnoliopsida; order Asterales; family Asteraceae; genus Glebionis; species Glebionis coronaria. The sequence goes on from CM046880.1 coordinate 326,337,101, forward strand.
CACGTTCACAATTGTTCACGTACTACGTTTTGGTATGTCTCGTACATCATTAGTAAGACGTTCCTTGTGTCAATTATTCCAGATTATTTGGCATCGTAACATTTTGTTATCCTTACACGTCACATCTTAGCCATTCGATTAATTCATGAGAACACATATCTCGTTGGGGAATCAGAAACTTTTTGTATCATCGAGACAGAGTCATGAAGATCAAGATTACTATTTACGTCAAGATCTGTAGAGGATCGTTTCGAGCGGGAAACCAATTGGAAACGGAGGAGTCCATCTGGATCCTTAACCTCTTTTCGGTCCATGAGTTAATTATATTCGTTTCAGTTATGTCACGTTTCATGTCTTTACCAGTCATGTCACGTTCCATGTCCTTTCCAGTCATATCACATCCATGTCCTTTCAGCTTACATGTTCTTGTAGCTTTTCTGTACCTTCAGTTATTATAACTCCATTAGTTTATCTTGCCTCTAGTTCGAGGAAGATTGATCCTTTTAGAGGGGAAGAATTGTAAAACCCTGCAACACTATCAGGACTGCAATTCGAGGACGAATTATTCTTTTAGAGGGAAAGAGTTGTAAACCCCGCATTAAAATACCAAGAACAGTAACATAAACAGTAATTACATGAAAATACGTATAAAATAAAACTTTTCATTTATAATATATAACACGTGTCATGACATTAAATAACAAGTATTTACGTATATTATAAATGTATCATGAACACGACATTTAATTCAAGACACTTGAACCCGAGAATACACGAACATTAAATAAGTTAGAAAACTACAAATTTGGTGTTGGGCTTGTAGGTGGCCACGACATGTATTACAAACAAATGGAGAGGGCCTTTTGGCACATTAACTAAATCCTACTCCTAAACCAAATAAACCTCAGGGGGAATTATCATAATTAATTTACAAGAAATAAACTCAAAACCCTAACACACCATGAGGGTGCCGCCGGTTTTGGAGAGGAAAAGGACAAAGGAAAAACTTGGTTTGATCCTTGGTTTTTACATAATTGTGTTTGTGTTCATACCTTCATTCATTCACGTATTCGGTAACATCAAAACCTCTATCTTTTATTATTCTTTCACTTTTAATTATGTTCATAAGGTGTAATATTAAAATCATGTTAGGGAAATTAATGGATCAAGAAAGGTTTTAGTTTTGGTTGTTTTTGGTTCGACCGAGGGTTAAACCGAGAGCCCAAGGCTCTCGGTAGGTTATTTACACCACCAACCGAGACCCCAAGGTCTCGGTGGGGATTTGGATTAGCTAGTCGCAGGAAAAGAAAAACAGGGGGAAACGTTGGGTTGATATTCAGTGTCAACCGAGACTCTTAAGGTCTCGGTGGGACGTCTAGTAAAATAGTGGGACACCGGCTACAGCCGGTGTGTATGTGGTTCGAACAGTGGCTAGCCAATCCACCCTCAATGGCAACCATCGGCTATAGCTGGTGGGAATATCATTCGGACAGTGGCAACCGGCTAGGCCGGGTAGCCACTGTCAGGCTGTTTGTTGCGGATTACATGGTTCGGCTTATATTAAAAACACGGGTCCGAGTTCAGGACAATTAGTAAAATCAGTTTATTAAATTATTTTACAAGACTTAGGTTATAAATATTAAAATTAATATTTCATGTTTAACCTAAGTATTTAATTAGCCTAATTTAATTAAAACATCTTCATCTAATTAAATTCATATAACGTATTGTTATTAAATTAACCATATCTTTTATTTAATAAGCTAAAACATTTAATCCATGACTTGTATTTTTGCTAATAAGCTTAACTTATATTTTTGCTTAATAATCCGGCTCATTTCTACTTATGGAAACTTACTATTTTTGGAAACTTCCTATTTTAGGAAACCTGCTATATTTAGAAAGTTACTTAGTATTACAATACAAGTATAGTAATACCTTAATACATGAATAATAAACAACATAATACATGAAATAACTAAAGATAACACATTAAACAGTAAAACATGACAGAACATAAATAATAAGCTAGGAACACACAAAACCAGTAAAAAGTATGTATCTCTGACAACTCATACACGTCCCTATTCTTATGTAGTATTATCCGTCAAGGCGGAGTAGGTTCTTCAGCGTTTCTGTTAGCTTCTACTGGACACAAGGTACGTATTTCCCGTCCTTCAGTAAGGACAATCTCTTCCTTTATTAGGATTTCTTGTATACAACCAACTGTTTTCCCAGTAGTTACAGATTTAAATGCTTATGTTTTATTAGTTACCTTAGCCATATACATGCATGCCAGTTTCACCTAGTTATGGAGGTACCATAACCATAACACTGGAGGCGCTAGTGTTATGACTTCACCACGGCGGAGTGATAGCTCGTGGCGTCCCTTTAGTTTATTTTGCCTTTATTATTTATTATGTTATTATGTGGGGGCGTATGGGTGCATCCTAGTTAAAGTTTTAGTCAGGATTTTCATGGTGAATGTGGTGTGTGCCTTGCATCCTTCACAAGGAGTTGAATCCCTCCTACCCAGACCATATTAATTAGAGGTATCCCCTCTAATAGCATGATGTGGTCACCCCTCTATGTATTCATGCATGTTGTTGACCTCATGACCTATATTGGCTTTTGGTATGTTAAACTAATATAGATTTTCATAAGTAAACATAAGCTATATTTTCTGAACTAAACTAGTAAAACATGTTACACGCCTAGGTTTTCCCAGGACTCATTCATTTCAGCTGCTATTCATGCGTTATAGTTCTTTAATATGTATTGTTATTCCTGCTATGTCATATATCTGTTCACTGAGCATTTTGCTCAGCCGTTACTTTTCTTTCCATGTCCCAAAATGGCAGGTACCCAAGGCCAGAATTGAGCATTTGGAGAGCGTGCAAAGGATGGAAGCTACATTATACTTCTTCTCCTTTTGCCTTCATCTATTTATGCTTGTTTAGTCCTTCCTTATTTCTTTTACTTTCATTATGTTTTGGGCTTATGTTTAGGAACTGATGTTTGATTCCGGTTTTCCCTTTGGTCATGTATGATTAGTACATTTTATCTTGCATGCTTTGATGGCACGCCATAATTATCATGTGATATTCCATTTATCAAAATGGGGTGTTACAAATCTGGTGTGTGTTATGTTTAATACCCTGGCGCAGGTGGTAGATACAGCTCGCAAGCTAGAGATGCTACAGGAGAGAGATGAGTTTGGAGAAGCAGAAAGACCTTATAAGAGGTATATCTTCATCGTCAAAGGTGATCATTTCATTTAATTCAGTACTGTCTAATTATATCATTCTCTATACAATTGCATCTTTCAAGCAGAAGACTAGGGACCGGTCCCAACCGGCCACTCAGCAGCAGAATCAGCCTAAGGGAAACGGTCAGACTCAGGACCGTTTTGCATCGGATAGGCGTGGCGGTAATGACAATTACCGTAAAAACGCCAACAACTCCAACAACAGCAGGTCCCTATAAGTTTCTCATTTCTATGGTATGTGGCTTTATGATTCATAAATTCTGATACTTTAGCATCTATTACCAGGAACACTAGCAACAGACGGGATCAGGACCGCAGAGGTTCACAGCCCAATCGTGCAGCTTCATCTGGTATTACATCTTAAATTTTCTGAGTAGTCCGGTTTGTACCCAATAATCATGTCTCATGCATACTTCATGAAACAGGTTCGAACTAGCTAGAGCACTTGTTGGAGGGTACACTCACCCCATCTGCATCTCTTGCAACTGCAGACACCCAGGGCTGTGTCGACGTGCTAGCGATGCTTGCTTCAAGTGTGGCCAGCCAGGCCACCGCATGAAGGATTTCCGTAAAGGTGAGATTGAGGGTACTTCTGGGCATGCTGACACCAAGCCACCTCCGACTACTAGACGTGTGTACACTACCTCGCGTGACCAAGCCAACAAGTCATCAGGTACCATCACTTGAATCTTGTTTATGCTATGGTCAACCTGCATGCATTTTATTTGACACGGGTGCGACTCATTCGGTCATATCCACTTCTTATGCCAATCGTGTTAGGATATCCGCTATGCCACTAGAAAATGTCTTAAACATTTCCAAGCCTTTGAGAGACTCTGTACGTATCACACATGGGTATAGAGATCTTCCCCTCGAGTTTGATGATAGAATTCCTTCAGTTGATGCACTTCCATTGGACATGTGCGAATTCGACATAATATTAAGAATGGACTGGCTATCCAAACACCACGGCACCATAGATTGCCATTCATATCGGGTTATTTTTGGTGATTTCAACGCGCCAGAGTACATCCACAATGGTTTTATACCAGGAAGGTGTGTACAGATAATTCCAGCCTTACAAGCGCGTGCCTTACTATCACATGGTTGCGAGGGTTTCTTAGCTACTGTTCATGATATTAAGGCTGAATCTCCATCCCTTCAAGATCAGCCTATCGTGTTAGAATTCCTCGACGTGTTTCCTGGAGAAATTCCAGGTATACCATCTGCTCGTGAGGTAGAGTTTAATATTGAGCTCATTCCAAGAGCTGAGCCAATTTCCAAGGCTCCTTACCACATGGCTCCCGTTGAGCTTAAGGAGTTAAAGGAACAGCTACTGGAACGTTTGAAGCGAGGTTTCACCCGCCCTAGTGCATCTCTAATAACTAAGATTTTAGTTGTATAAAAATTAAGTTCTTTGAAGTATGTCTAATCGAATTGATTACTGGTTAACGTGCGACTCAGTCGTCTTTTGGTGAAAACAATAAATGATTGGTCGTTGTAGTAAAGTAAATGTGCAAGACTTAAAAGTAAATGACGGTAATTAAAACTAAAACTAATTAAAACGTAAATGGTGAAAAATTTAAAACTTTAAGAGTATATGACGAGAAATTAAATGACGTAAAATTAAAACTCGACAAAAAGTAAATTAGACAATGTAATAAGAATGACAAATTGAAAACTTAAAAAAAACAAACTTAAAAATAAAACTAAGACAAGAAATTAAAACAAAAGTCCAATCCGTCGGAATCCCATCGGAAAGCTGTCACAACAAAGCCGTCGGAATAATCCGTCGGAATAGGATCGGAATAAGGTCTATCGGAATACAAGAAAAAGACAACTATCGGAATACTTAAAATCTAAATCTATCGGAATGTATTAAGACAAAACTATCAGAATATAGTAGAAACAATTCTATCGGAATGTAATAAAAACAAAAGCATCGGAATGTCTAAAAAACAAATCCATCAGAATAGTGCATCGGAATATGGCTACCAAAAATTAGGCAGCACGTCGTCGCAATAAAACCTTAAGACCCGTCGTAATATACGATCGCAATGAGCGATCGCAATCACGATCGGAATAAGGGGAAAACTGTCGGAATCTCAATTCCCTAATCCGATTGTCATGATCGGAATAAATGAAGCTGTCGGAATACCTTAGTTCCCTTTCTGATAGAGTGAAATTCTCAATAAGCAAAACTAAATAAGCTAACTTTAATAAGCACAAATCCAAACTTTATGAAACTGTAATAAGACAAATAAAATAATCACAAATTTAAAGACTTTCAAGACACAAAATAAACAAACTTTATAAAATGGACTTTAAAAAGATAAAACTTTTAATAAAACTTTAAAACTAAAAAGCTAAATACAAAATAAGCTAATAAGTATGTCAAGCTTAAAGCTTAAATCGTATAAAAGCCTAGATAGGAATAAAAAGATAAACTTTTTAATCAAATAAGCAATAAGATCAGGCAAATGAATGCTTAATCCGAATTAATAATCAAAATCAAAAGCAAGAAAAGTAGAATAAGATGGATAATAAAAAGCTTGATTAAAGGAAAACAAAGATTCAACAATAAAATTAAAAGACTTACTTGGAATTAAAGGCAAGAAATTTAAGGTGCAAAACAAGTTAATTAAATTGACAATTAAGTGAATGACATGAAATTAAAGTGCATGAAAATGAAAATGGTGGAAGACTAGTTTGTCAAATTAGCCAACACCTCCTAATGTGTCATTAGGAGGGTATTTATAGGTGATTAGGGAAGGTTAGCATGTGTTGCTTCTTTCTTTCTTTCTTTCTCGTCTTCCAAATTCTTCGACTCTTTCGACTTTGTCTCGGGATTATTTGAACTCGTCTTGTAATTTCTTCATTAATTAGACTTGAGTTCTTCGACTTTATTAGACTTCCGTCTTTAGACTTTTTCTTCGATAAATCTTCATAATAGGCCTTGGACTTCCGTTCTTTTTGCACTCTTGATCTTTCGACTCTGTCTTTTGTCTTTTTCTTCGATAAAAGCCCGTGAAAGCCCGTGTTTTCTTCCCTTTTCACATTTTGATCCTAAATCACAACAAAAATACAAACCACGCATAATTCTGACATTTATGACATAAAATACACGTTTTGGCTTGGTTATTATTATAATTAAGTGGTAAAAGGATAAGTGTTTTCACACTTATTAAATCCCCTACACTTGAACATTGCAATGTCCTCATGCAATGCATTAATTACAAAGCAAGATTACATTTTCCATCACAATCAATCCATATTGGCCTTTATTAAAGAGACAAAATATTTAAAGGAAGAAAATAAGTAAAAAAAGATCAAAAACTTACCTTGGGGTTTTGGAATGTCATGAATGATTATCACCCTCAAGTTTCACGTTCCCCATACCAAGCATAAAAACGAGATCATTGTTATTATAAGTTAGCAAAGTAACACAAACTCATGTGGGCCAATTATTTACTTAGACTCCCTTATTCCTAGGTGTATCTCTTATATTTTATTATTGTCTTGAATGATCACGAGGATGCATTGTTGACTTATTTCGATAGTTATTAGGCTGAAAATAAAGTAGGATGATTTAATCAATAGTTAGCTAAAGGACAAAATCTTTTAAAACTGATTCTCGGGACCTCATAAAGTTCATATCTTGGCATAACTCGCTTCACGATTTGATAACTTTCTCGGACCGATATTTAGCATTGACTTCATACTTCAAATCTTGAGAGACGTTCATGAAATAGTGGTCTTCTCTTCATAATAGGAATTTCTTCACTTGAACTTTTTGACAGATTCTTCATATTTGGACCACGACTTCTTCATTTTTCTCTAATCTTTATTTGGGATTTTGATATTCAACGATCCGCCTCCTTTTAGGACTTGGATCTATTTATCCTCATGCCTTGTTAGGGCCTTTTTGGATAGATTTCTCCATGATCTTTACGGTTGTATTTTCTTTTCGTCGTGTGTCTTGATCCTTCATATTGATTTTTGATAAATGATTCTTCACATCACTTGGGATCTTTAGCAACAAAATGTAGCCCTCATGTCTTGTTAGGACCTTTTCGGACACGACAATCTTCGCATCCCGCTTCAATAAGTTATGCTTTGGCTATGAACTCTAACCAATACCGAGCAACTTTTAAACGATCTTGGGCTAGAAGCTAAGTAACTTTTCAAATCGTATAACCTTATTTATTGCAATTAAATTTATTAGCAAGCGATGGGAGAAAAAGCTCATAATCAACTCACATAAATTCATGAAAGGATACCAAACTTATAATTGACTCTATCATCTCTCGTTCTACACAATTTAAAATCTCAAAGAATGAGACTCGTGGATGCTTAGACAATTAAATCAAAGTTTCGGGTTTTCATGTCATCTATAGGATCTTGCAACTTCTTAGACTTTTTCAAGTTTAGAATTCGCATTTTAAAGTTCCCTTGATAAACGATTTTCTAGGATCAATTATAGGAACTTGCGAAAAATTCTTGTTCTTAACCCGTAAGAGTTAAGACTTTCGCGTTTTAAAGTTCCCAATATAAAAACCTAGCAAAACTTGACTTAAACACGTTAAGGATACTAGCTAGAGTAAACTTTGATAAGTAAACTCGGGTTGAGTCAGAATATTCACGACTTTGAAATATTAAAACCACTTTATTAAAATTTATTCTTGCAAAGAAAGAAAATAACTATAACAATGGTAAATACTAATAGGCCAAAATAGATCAAAAATTTTGAAAAATGTTGAAAAATTAGATTTTCCGGTTAAAATGAGGACAAATACAAGGAAAAGCCCACTTAACTTCGATAGAAGTCCCCCTACAGTTAATATAAACATTGTCCTCAATGTTTAAGCATGTGGAAGTAAACTCCCCTACACTTAGGACATTATGCACGTTGTTTAAATTTTGCTAAGGAAGAGACAAGTAAAGTGATTCCTATTTTAATATTGAAGAATATAAAATAGAGAATCAAAAGAGTTTAGGATAGAACCGGGAAGACGGGAACACGGAATCACGGGTCTTCAAAAGTCATCTAGAATGGATTTTTGAAAGCTCGAATCCCTGCACATGATAAGAAAGAAAACAACAAACACATACTAGGGTCTCCCCTACACTTATTATAAAAACAAAGAAAAAGGATAGATACTGCGGGTTGCCTCCCGAGAAGCGCTTGTTTTTGTTAACTGAGTCGTGAGCCTTACTCGACCTTGATTAGCATAGGAAGAAACTTGAAGAACATCCACCGGGATCAAATACATAGTTTTCGTCCATCAAATAGCACAAGATTAAGGCGAACAAGGCAAGCCAAAGAAGAGTAGGCAAGGTTCCCTTAAGCAGTTGTTGAGCATGGTGGTAGCAAGGGTGAAGAGGTGCAAGCATATCACCAAAAGTTCCAAAAATCTTTCCTTTTATTTCATCAGATGGATACTGAGATGGCTTAAAAAGTGCAATACCAGGATCGAACACCTTTTCCTTTAGGGGAAAATAACACTTAGGCTCAGTAGATCCTAAAGAGGATCCGCTCATAAATCTCACAATCTCATCCTCAAAAGGTGGATAGAGAGGTGTCAAGACATAAGTACTGTGGATATCGGTGTCGGCCGACTTCTTCTCCTTTGAAACGGGTTTCTTCATATCCAAAGGAGGATAAAGACCATAATCATCAAAGTACAAAGGAGGAGAATCACTCTCATTTGGGAAGTAAGTGTTGAGAAAAGTAGCAATATCTTCCTCAAATGAGTAGTCATCCAAAGTAGGATCAAGCATTGTTGGTGGAGGATCTTCATCAAAAGTAGGTGCAAGGTCATCATGTGAAGAATCACTCGAGAGAGTATCGACATCCTCAAAATCATCATAAGTTGGCATGTCTTTATACTCAGAAGTAAGATAATCAGAATCATCCATGTCAGAACTAGAATCATCATCATAGTCATCATAGATCGGTAGAGACTCAAATATTGGTCAAGGATCTATATTGGAGAGAGAATCATCCATATCATATTTGAACAGTGGATTATCATAGCAAGAGTCGAAAAGAGGATTGTTGTAGATGACAAAATCATCAAGCACATTAATCATATTCGTTGATTCTCTTCCATTGGGTTTGGTTGTGATCTTCCCCATTTTAAATACTTGTGCATCATTCCCGACCCTTAAGATTAACTCATCTTCGGCAACATCGACTAATGCTTTTCCGGTTCTCAAGAATGGCCGACCAAGTATTAACGGAATACGAGGGTCCATTTCATAATCAACAACAATAAAGTTGACCGGAAAAGTGAAGGTGCCAACTTTAATGAACACATCTTCGGCAATACCCACGGGGTAAGCGAGAGTGCGATTTACAAGCTCAAGAGTCATCTTTGTTGGTGTAAGGTCGGGTAATGATAACTTTTTCCAAACACTTAAAGGCATCAGATTTATAATTGCCCCGAGATCAGCTAAGGCAGTAAATTCTTCGGTTTGGTTAAAAGTACATGGTAGCACAAAACGACCGGGATCTCCAAGTTTTTCCAAAAGTTCTCTAAGAAGGACGACATAACAATTTTCATTCAATCGAGTATTAACAAACTCGGCCATCTTCTCATTCTTATTAAGCAATTCCTTAAACATCTTAACAAATTTAGGCATTTGGGCAAGAGCTTCAACAAGGCTAAAGGTGATGTTCAGTCCTGAAATCTTCTTCAAATAGTTTAACACTTGAATGTCATCCTTGGTGAGCAATTTGCCCCTGTCTAAGCGAGAAGGATAAGGAATATTAGGTTTATAGGTGGAAGGTGGGGTTGGTGAAGGGTTCTTCTTGGGTACTATGTCAGTAAGTGGTGGAGACGGTAATGAAGAACTAATACTAGGCATGGGAGTAGGAGGGATAAATGGTGGTGGAGGAGGTGTAGATGGAGTAACTGGGGGAGGGATAGATAGTCCTACAAGAGTTGCTCCACTGCGTGTAGTAATAGTACTCACATTCGCTCTCGGATTGGTGACGGTTTTTGAAGGAAGAGAGCCCGAAGTAGAGGGTTGAGGAGTTGGTAAGAAACTAGCCAGCATATTCTTCAAATCATTTGTTTGATTGCTAAAAGAGGTTTGTATATCATGTCGAAGCTCGGATCTAATATCATTCCCTTGCATAGTGATATCTCCTTTCAAGTTGATGATTTGGCTTTGTAGATTCTTGATTTGCTCTCCTTGGGTCCTCATAAAAGCTTCAACATCTTGATTAATGGGTGGTGCTTGTTGAGCAGGTGGGTGATAATGATTAGAAGCTCGAGGTGGGTTTGGGTTGCTTCTATTGTAGTTGTTGGGGTTGTGATTTTGAGGAGAAAAACCGGGTTAAAAAAGTTGTTAGAACGGTAACTTAGCAAGTTACGATCACCTTGAGGTCGAGCTTGATGGCTTTCTGTTGAATAGTTACCATAAGCTGCATACACGTTTTCCGGATTGTCATGAGTAGAAGGACAATCAGTGTATGAATGAGGACCCCCGCAAATCTCACAAGAAATTGCAACAACTTTAACTTGTTGTTGTTGATTTGTAGCCAAGAGTTGCATGTTTTTGCTCATTTCGACCATTGCGCGGGTCAATTCGGTGATATCAGGGTTTGAAGAAGTAGAAGAAACATTGACTCTCGGGTTTGATCTTGAGGATGCGGATGAATCCCAATTTTTGTGATGAGTAGTCATGTTCTCTATAAGCTCTCTACACTCCTCAGGTCTTTTTTTCATAAATGTGCCACCGACGGCTGCATTAATCGTATCACGATCATGAAAAGTTAAACCGTTGTAGAAAGTATCAATTAAGGTGATGAGGAGCATGTTGTGGTTTAGACATCGATCGATCAAAACATTATAGCGTTCCCAAGCATCAAAAAGTGATTCATCAGGTTCTTGAGTAAATCCACTAATTTGATTCCGAAGGCTCGTGACCATGGATGGTGGAAAGTAGCGCGAAAAAAAGCGTTGAGTCATCTCATCCCAAGTATGAATTGAATTCTTCGGAAGACGATCAAACCATTTTTCGGCATGGTGGGATAAGGTGTGTGGAAATAGGTGAAGGCGAAGAAAATCCATAGTAACACCGGTCAACTTCATGCTTTGAGTAACGGTAATGAATTTGTCGAGGTGTTTGTTGGCATCATCATCCGGCAATCCGCGAAATGGACAAGTATTTTGAACTTGTTGGATCATGTGATGCTTCAACAAAAACTCTGGAGCCATGATTTGCATCGGTGCAATCGGTCCTCCGCGTCCATTCATCGTTGGTTGACAAAGCTCCTCCATTGTTCGAAGATCGGGTGGGGGAACATTGTTGTTATTATTATTGTTGAGGTGCGGTGGGTTATTGTTGTTGTGTACACCAGTCATATCTAAATCTTCACGAGTCTCGGGCTCTGAATAAGTTGAAGATCTAGTACGCATGCACCTGCAAAAGCAAAAAAAAAAAGATACCAAAGAAATAGAGAATATATATGTACGTGTAAAAATAAAAATAAAAATCTTTTTGGATTTTTGAAATTTTTTTAATTTTTATGGATTTTTAACAATTTTTAAGCAAGAAAAATAACGTTCACGAGTGAACGGATCCCAAAATTCAACGCGTCTCTCACAGAAAACTGTTAATCTTTACGAAAAGAGGCAGCAGCGGTGCCATTTAATAACTAATTTTTTATTAGAAAAATTGTTCGTTGAAATCGGTCTTTTCGAATTGACTACTGGTTAACGTGCGACTCAGTCGTCTTTTGGTGAAAACAATAAATGATTGGTCGTTGTAGTAAAGTAAATGTGCAAGACTTAAAAGTAAATAATGGTAATTAAAACTAAAACTAATTAAAACGTAAATGGTGCAAAATTTAAAACTATAAGAGTAAATGACGAGAAATTAAATGACGTAAAATTAAAACTAGACAAAAAGTAAATTATACAATGTAATAAGAACGACAAATTGAAAACTTAAAACAAAGCAAACTTAAAAATAAAACTAAGACAAGAAATTAAAACAAAAGTCCAATCCGTCGGAATCTCATCGGAAAGCTGTCTCAACAAAGCCGTCAGAATAATCCGTCGGAATAAGGTCTATCGGAATACAAGAAAAAGACAACTATCGGAATACTTGAAATCTAAATCTATCGGAATGTATTAAGACAAAACTATCGGAATATAGTAGAAACAATTCTATCGGAATGTAATAAAAACTAAAGCATCGGAATGTCTAAAAAACAAATCCATCGGAATAGTGCATCGGAATATGGCTACCAAAAATTTGGCAGCACTTCATCGCAATAAAACCTTAAGACCCGTCGCAATATACGATCGCAATGAGCGATCGCAATCACGATCGGAACAAGGGGGAAAACTGTCGGAATCTCAATTCCCTAATGCGATTGTCACGATCGGAATAAGTGAAGCTGTCGGAATGCCTTAGTTCCCTTTCCGATAGAGTGAAATTCGCAATAAGAAAAACTAAATAAGTTAACTTTAATAAGCACAAATCCAAACTTTATCAAACTGTAATAAGACGAATAAAATAATCACAAATTTAAAGACTTTCAAGACACAAAATAAACAAACTTTATAAAATGGACTTTAAAAAGATAAAACTTTAGAGAAAACTTTAAAACTAAAAAGCTAAATACAAAATAAGCCAATAAGTATGTCAAGCTTAAAGCTAAAATCGTATAAAAGCCTAGATAGGAATAAAAAGATAAACCTTTTAATCAAATAAGCAACAAGATCAAGCAAATGAATGCTTAATCCAAATTAATAATCAAAATCAAAAGCAAGAAAAGTAGAATAAGATGGATAATAAAAAGCTTGATTAAAGGAAAACAAAGATTCAACAACAAAATTAAAAGACTTACTTGGAATTAAAGGCAAGAAATTTAAGGTGCAAAACAAGGTAATTAAATTGACAATTGAGTAAATGACATGAAATTAAAGTGCATGAAAATGAAAATGGTGGAAGACTAGTTTGTCAAATTAGCCAACACCTCCTAATGTGTCAATAGGAGGGTATTTATAGGTGATTAGGGAAGGTTAGCATGTGTTGCTTCTTTCTTTCTTTCTTTCTCGTCTTCTAAATTCTTCGACTTTTTCGACTTTGTCTCGTGATTATTTGAACTCGTCTTGTAATTTCTTCACTAATTAGACTTGAGTTCTTCGACTTTATTAGACTTCCGTCTTTAGACTTTTTCTTTGATAAATCTTTAGAATAGGCCTTGGACTTACGTTCTTTTTGCACTCTTGATCTTTCGACTTCGTCTTTTGTCTTTTTCTTCGATAAAAGCCCGTGAAAGCCCGTGTTTTATTCTTTTTCACATTTTGATCCTAAATCACAACAAAAACACAAACCACACATATTTCCGACATTTATGACATAAAATACACGTTTTGGCTTGGTTATTATTATAATTAAGTGGTAAAAGGATAAGTGTTTTCACACTTATTAATCTCTATGTGGTGCACATGCATTATTCGTGAAGAAGAAGGATGGTAGTATGAGACTCTGCATTGATTATCGTGATCTTAATGAGATCACTCCGAAACTGATATCCTTTGCCACGCATTGATGACCTGTTTGACCAATTGCAAGGCGCCAAACATTTCTATAAGACTGATCTGAGGTCTGGCTACCATCAGCTACAGGTGAAAGAGCAGGATATCGCCAAGACTTCTTTCCGTACACGCTATGGACACTACGAATTTGTAGTCATGCATTTTGGACTTACCAATGCTCCAGCAGTTTTCATGGATTTGATGAACCGTATCTTCCATGAGTTTTTGGACAAGTTTGTAATCGTCTTTATTGACGATGTTCTGATTTTCTCTAAATCCAAGGTGGAACACGAAGACCATCTTTGTATAGTAGTACTAATACAAGGTTTTTACCAAGTATGAAATAAATTCGTTCCAAGTCTTTTCGAATTGATTACCGATTAAAAGTGCGACTCAATTGTTCTTGGTGGAAAATAAAAAGGTTTGGTTATCTATTTTCAACTAAAAATAAAAATGTCGTTGAAAGCTTGAAAATTTAATCTAAGATAAAACAATTTAAAACAGTGCTAAGTAGAAAGGTGGGAAAAATTAAAGTTAGAAAATAGAAATAATTCAGAAAATTCCTAATTAAACTAAGTCTGAGAATTTCAAAGAAATCGAATCTTCGGAATAATTGTATCTTCGGAAAAATGGTGTTTTCAGAAAAATTGGCATTTTCGGAATACTTGTTTTTTCAGAAAAAAGGGTATCTTCGGAAATCTTGGGTTTTCAGTAAAATGATGATTTCGGAATAAAGAGATTTTCAGAGAAATGTGATCTTCGGAATAAATGGTTTTTCAAAAAAAGGAACTTCTTCGGAATAATGAAGTTTTCATAGAAAATGACATTTTCGGAATAAAGGACTTTTCAGTAAAAGTGGGATTTTCGGAAAAATGGTGTTTTCAGTAAAATGATGGTTTTTCGGAATAATACTCTTTTAAGAGAAATTGGTTTTTCGGAAAAAGAAGGTTTTTAGAAAAATGGATTTTCGGAATAATGACTTTTCATAGAAATGATGAATTCATAGAAAAGGAATTTCGGAATAACAGCAATTTCAGAAAAGGGAAGATTTCATAGAAATGATCAATTCAGAAAAATGGCATTTTCGGAAAAATTAACCCTAATCCGAAAATGTTAAAACTCAGATACAGGTGAACAGAAAAAACGAAACTTAAGAGATAAGCTACTAATAAGCACAAACCAAACAAGCAATTAACCAAAACTTTAACCAAATAAGTTTTAAGAAGAACTAAATAAGCCACAAATTAAAAACTATAAAAACACTAATTAATCAAAACATTTAAAATCAACTAATAAGAAACTCTATTAATCTATCAAAACAACTTAATCAAAAATAAGCCAAACACTAGGAGATTAATAACCACAATAAGCTTAAAACATCCACCACAACAAAACTAAAAGATCAATCACATGAATAAAACAATCACTTAATCAAAGAGATGAGATTAACTACATGATTATCAAGATTAAGAAAAAGATTAAGAAAGGTAGAATATGAATTAAGAAAATAAGCTTGATCGATTAAAGATGAATATCAAAAGATTACAAGATTAAAGTTGATAAACTTGAAAACTAGAGAGAAGAAAAACTTAAGAAAAACTTGAAAACTAAAATTAAACTACTACTAAAAATTAACCACCTAACACCCTCCTAATGACATATTAGGAGGATATTTATAGGAGGTGGAGAGATTACATGCTTAAGCTATCTAATTTCTTTCTTCTCGTCTCGACCCGACTTAATTTCTTTGTCTTTCTCGATGTCGTCTCGGGATTTGTCGATATAAGTTGAACTTGTCTTATAATTTTCTTCTGTAATTAGACTTGAGTTCTTCGACTTCATTAAACTTCCGTCTTTAGACTTTTTCTTCGATAAATCTTCAGAATTGGCCTTGGACTTCCGTTCTTTTTGCATTCTCGATCTTTCAACTTCGTCTTTAGTCTTTTTCTTCGATAAAAGCCCGTGATAGCCCATGTTTTCTTCCTTTTGCATCTTTTGGTCCTAAAACACAATAAAAACACAAACCACGCATAATTCCGACTTTTACGACATAAAATACACGTTTTGGTCTTGTTATTATTGGAAATAAGTGGTAAAAAGATAAGTGTTTTCACACTTATTAAATCCTCTACACTTGACCATTGCAATGTCCTCATGCAATGCACTAATTTCAAAGCACGGTTTGCATTTTTCATCATAGGTAACCCACCGTGGCCTTTATTAAATACTAAACATTAAGAAAACTAAAAGAACAAAATAAGTAAGAAATCAAAGACTTACATTGGGGTTTTAGGTTGTCATGAATGTTCATCATTCTCAAGTTTCACGTTCCCCATACCAAGCTTAAAAACGAGATTATTGTTATTATAAGTTAGCAAACTAACACGAACTCATGTGGCCCAATTATTCTCTTAGACTCCCTTATTCCTAGGTGTATCTCTTATATTTTATTTTTGTCTTGAATGATCACGAGGATGCATTGTTTGACTTATTTCGATAGTTATATAAGTTGAAAATAAAGTGGGACGATTTAATCCGTAGTTAGCTAAAGGACAAAATCTTTTAAAACTGCTTATCGGGACCTCATAAAGTTCATATCTTGGCATAACTCACTTCACGATTTGAGACCTTTCTCGGAGCGATATTTGGCAGCGACTTCATACTTCAAATCTTTGAGAGACGTTCTTGAAATTATGGTCTTCTCTTCATAATAGGAATTTCTTCACTTGAAGTTTTGAGAGATTACTTGGACCACGACTTCTTCATTTTTTCTCCAATCTTTATTTTGGACTTTGATATACAACGATCCGCCTCCTTTTAGGACTTGGATCTATTTATCCTCATACCTTGCTAGGGTCTTTTCGGATAGACTTCTCCATGATCTTTAGGGGAGTTTATTGCTTTTTGTCGTGTGTCTCGATCCTTCATATTGATTTTCGATAAATGATTCTTCACATCACTTTTGGATCTTTAGCAACAAAATGTAGCCCTCATGCCTTGTTAGGGCCTTTTCGGACTCGCCAATCTTCGCATCCCGCTTCAATAAGTTATGCCTTGGCTATGAACTCTAATTAATACCGAGCAACTTTTAAACGATCTTATGCTAGAAGCTAAGTAACTTTTCAAATCGTACAACCTTATTTATTGTAGATAAATTTTTTAGCAAGAGATGGGAGAATTGGCTTATAATCAACTCACATAAATTCACGAAAGAATACCAAACTTATAATTGACTCTATCATCTCTCGTTCTCCACAATTTAAAATCTCAAGGAATGAGACTCGTGGATGCTTAGCCAATTAAATCACAGTTTTGGGTTTTCGAGTCATCTATAGGATCTTGCAAATTCTTTGACTTTTTCAAGTTTAGAAATCGCATTTTAAAGTTCCCTTGATAAACGACTCTCTAGGATCAATTACAGGAACTTGCGAAAAGTTCTTGTTCTTAACCCGTGAGAGTTAAGACTTTCGTGTTTTAAAGTTCTCTATATAAAAGCCTAGCAAAACTTGACTTAAACACGTTAAGGATACTAGCTAGAGTAAACTTAGATAAGTAAACTCGGGTTGAGCCAAAATATTCACGACTTTGAAAAATTTAAAACCACTTTATTGAAAATTTATTCTAGCAAGGAAAGAAAATAACCATAACAAAGGAAAATACAACTATACAACTAGGCCAAAATAGATTAAAAATTTTGAAAAATGTCGAAAAATCAAATTTTCTGGTTAAAATGAGGACAAATTCATGGAAAACACCACTTACTTCGATAGAAGTCCCCCTACACTTGATATAAACATTGTCCTCAAAGTTTAAGCATGTGGGAGTAAACTCCCCTACACTTATGACATTGTGCACTTTGTTTAAATCTTGCTAAGGAAAGTTCAACTATAGTAATTTCAGTGTGAACATATGAGATATGAAATATTGAATCACGAAAGTTTAGGATAGAACCGGGAAGACGGAACACGGGATCACGGTTCGTCAAAAGTCATCGAGAATGGATCTTTGAAGCTTTAAACCCTGCACAGAAGAAGAAACAAGACAACAAACACATACGGGGCTCCCCCTACACTTATTATGAAAACGGTAAAGGATAGATCAACGGGTTGCCTCCCGAGAAACGCTTGTTTTTGATAACCGAGTCACGAGCCTGACTCGACCCAAAACTAGTTCATGGGAAACGTGGTGAGGGATGGAATCATCTCATGAGAGATGTCCTCACCAAAGTACAACTTCACGCGCTGGCCATTCACCTTAAAATTTGGCCCATTTGGCTGAGAAAACTCAATGGTGCCATAGGGAAAGACTTTGGCGATGGTGAATGGACCAGACCAGCGGCTCTTCAACTTGCCCGAGAAGATCTTCAACCGAGAGTTAAAAAGTAAGACTTGATCACCAACGTGGAAATCTCGGTTCTTAATCCGTGCATCATGGATGATATTGGTCTTCTCCTTGTAGATCAGTGAGTTCTCGTAAGCTTCATTTCTCAGTTCATTAAGCTCGTTGAGTTGAATCTTCCGAAGATCACCGGCTTTGTTGATGTCGAAGTTAGCCCACTTCAAGGCCCAGTATGCCTTATGTTCTAGCTCGATAGGGAGGTGGCATGCTTTCCCGTACACAAGACGATATGGTGTACAACCAATCAGGGTCTTATAAGCGGTACGGAAAGCCCACAAAGCATCATCTAACTTATCAGTCCACGAGGCACGATGCTCTCCCACAGTACGCTCCAGAATTCGCTTCAATCCACGGTTAGATATCTCAGCTTGACCGTTGGTTTGAGGATGGTAAACGGTGGAAAGACGGTGATTGACACCATACTTAGCCATGACTCTTGCGAATTGATCATTGCAAAAATGAGTCCCGCGGTCACTGATTATACCACGAGGAACACCGAATCGAGCAAAAAGCTGCTTCAAAAAGTTCACAACCACCCTCGCATCGTTCATGGGGAGAGCCTTAGCATCAACCCATTTTGAAACGTAGTCAACGGCTATGAGGATGTACTTGTTCCCTTTAGATGATGGAAATGGCCCCATAAAGTCGATACCCCATACATCAAAGATTTCACATTCTTGTATGAAATTTTGAGGCATCTCACCTTAATGTGTGATTTTGCCTTGTCTTTGGCAAGCATCACAACGTTTAACCATGTCGTGAGCGTCACGATAAATGGTGGGCCAATAAAATCCCGAGTCGAATACTTTCTTCGCGGTGTAATTGGGACCAAAGTGACCATCGGTGGGTCCTTTATGGTAAGCATCAAGGATTTGTACCGATGCCGGCCCATCAACACATCGGCGAATAATCAGATCAACACATTGTTTGAAAAGGTAAGGGTCGTCCCAGAAATAGTGTTCAATGTCTTTAAAGAGCTTTTTCTTTTGTTGGGACGTTAACCCTTCCTTGAGAATTCCACCCGCTAAGTAGTTTGCAATGTCCGCAAACCACGGGGTGTCATCAAGATTGGAGTTGATATACAGTAAGGCCTCAAGGGGAAAAGAGTCATTGATCTCTTGATTCGGATGATCCCCTTGATAAGGATCCTCAAGTCTACTTAGATGATCCGCGGCTAGGTTTTCGGCACCCTTCTTGTCACGAATTTCGATTTTAAATTCTAGAAGGAGCAAAATCCAATGAAGAAGTCTTGGCTTATAATCTTGCTTAGTTAACAAGTACTTCAACGCGGAATGATCGGTATACACGATTGTGGTAGAAAGGACAAGATAGGGGCGGAATTTTTCAAAAGCATACACTACAGCTAAAAGCTCTTTTTCGGTAGTGGTATAATGCAATTGAGCCCCCGTCATTGTCTTGCTAGCATAGTGGATTGGATGGAAGTGTTTTTTCACTCTTTGGCCCAAAACCGCTCCAATAGAAAAGTCGCTAGCATCACACATCAATTCAAAAGGTAGCTCCCAATTAGGGGTAACCAAGACCGGTGCCTTAGTTAGCTTATCCTTAAGAAGATTGAAGGATTCAAGACACTCTTTGGAAAAGATGAAAGGAGTATCTTTTTCCAAGGGGTGGGTCATTGGGCGAGCGATTTTAGAAAAATCTTGAATGAATCGACGATAGAAGCCCGCATGACCAAGGAAACGTCTCACACCCTTCACGGTTGAAGGTGGAGGTAATTTGGCTATGACATCCACTTTAGCACGGTCCACTTCAAGACCGACTTTTGATATTTTATGTCCAAGCACAATGCCTTCTTTTACCAGGAAATGGCATTTTTCCCAATTTAGAACAAGGCGAGTGTCTTCACACCGCTTAAGAATGCGTTCCAAATTGGCAAGGCAATGAGAGAAAGAATCACCATAGACCGAGAAATCATCCATGAAGACTTCCATAGTTTCTTCAACCATGTCATGGAAGATAGACATCTTTGAAATGTCCCAAGAGCATTGCATAAGCCGAAAGGCATTCTTTTATAAGAAAATGTTCCGTAAGGACAAGTGAATGTGGTTTTCTCTTGGTCTTTGGGATTGATGGGAATTTGAAAATACCCGAAGAAACCATCTAAAAAGCAGTAATAGTCATTACCCGCTAGACGTTCAAGCATTTGGTCCATGAAAGGAAGGGGGAAAATGATCCTTTCTCGTAGCATCATTGAGTTTGCGATAGTCTATACAAACTCTCCACCCTGTAACGAGACGAGTAGGAATCAACTCGTTGTTTTCATTAGGCACAACGGTGATTCCGCCTTTCTTAGGCACACAATGGACGGGACTAACTGATGAGACTGCTTTTATACATAGTCTCATCGTCCAAATAGGGCTTAAAATGCACTAAATATCATCAAAATACCCATATATATGCTTGTGTTTTTTGCTTGTGTATTCTAGGTATGGATATTGAGAAAATGACAAAAGATCACAAGAATCATGCAAAAACGAACACGGAAAACAAAGCCGCACAATGAACCAAGCCCTAATGAAGACTTTCCCAAGATAAACCCTTGAAGATTTGAAGAATTATGAAGAAGGTTCCTCCAATATGGAAGAATTGACACTTTATACCCTTGTATCCTCATAATTACAAGTTTGGTCCCTAATGTTTGTCAAAATTACAAAAAAGGGCCCTCCACTTTGAAGATTTGGCAAGTTTAGCCCCTCAACAAAGCTAAATTGTCAACCATTATCCTCCACAAAGTCAAATATATCATGAAGTCCTTCAAAGTACAAGAAATTACAAGTTTAGTCCTTTGAAAATACCAAAATTACAAAAAGGACCCTTAACTCTTAACATTTGGCAAAAATGGTCCCTCAATCATTATGACTTGGCAAATTCAGTCCTCTAAAATATCAAATATGCAAGTCAAGACCATTATCCATCAACAAAATGCCAAATCAGCCCTTGAAGTATCACAAAATGGCAAGAATTAACCCTGAATTTACTTTATAAAATATTTTGGGGCAAAAGTGTAAAGAATGAAAAGTTGTTGTGAAGGAAACAAGCGTTGATAGTTTTTATGTTGAAATGACAAGTTGTGAAAAGATGAAGGTTCTATACTGGCCGACACGCTTCTTACCTAGACCAACCAAATGGTGACATGTGTCCCACTACCACTCCACAACCAATCACAATCCACCAAACCTCCATCTCAACTATCCACTCACTTATATTATTAACTAATCCTAACAGATTAGTTATAACTTGGCGCTAAACACCCATTTAAAAAACAAAACGGATTAAAAACATGTTCTTGGTGTTCTTGGTGCAAATTAGGCATTTGCTAATTACCAACAATTAAACCCCCATATGGTGCAGATTTGTGATTAAGGGTCTTGTTAACACATCCCAAACCTTAAACAAGACACCCCACCAACCTACATGTTGCATGGGACCTCCCCTGCTACGTCAAAGAGGAACAAGACAAAGGGAGCCAGCAATCCAACGTTCCACAATTGTGCTTGCATCCTAAGCTTCATTCAAGCCTTTGGATCACCTTTTTACTTGCCAGCTATAACACCACAAAACAAAAATCGTCACATGATTCTTCAAGATATTCAAACTACACAAGGGCAAAAATGGGACTTCAGTAGCTAGGGTTACGTTTTTTTCAGCTTTCCTAGACAACATGTATGCCTATATAAAGGCTTAGGACCTCACATTTTTGCTTTGCTTTTGGTTTTTCCTAGTTCAACTTCTTGTAAATCCTCTTTTCATTTAATGAAAGTGTGTTGAGTTTTGTTGAAGAAAGACCAAGTGCCACCTTTATTTTAGCTTGTTTATGTTATTTGTTCACTGATTTTGAATCTAAAAACCTGTTTTTAAGGAGAGTGCAAAAGTTTGCATTTTTCCTTCAAGCTTGATATTTTGCTAAGTTCTTGTTTCAACCTTGGAATTCTTGGGTTATAGGGCTGATCATAGCATCCTAAATGTGATAATTAAGGTGTGGTGAGGCTTATAACTTGGGGATAATCAAGTGTGGGGTAACAAGGTTGCATTAATCAAGTCTTTTTAAGTTTCTGTTTTGATAATCTTTCTTCTAACCTTGTTGAATCTTAGCAGGGGTGTTATTGGAAGCTTGTGCTTGTTCTAGCTAGCACATAAGCTCATAAATTCGTGGGTGTGGATGTACATCCCTGAGGTTTGTCTAAAATCCTTGAAAATCTGGTAAATATTGGAATTTTTGTGGATTTGTGCTCTATTGGTGTTCTTGTTGATTTCTTGGCTTGAATCTGCTTAGTCTTGCATGATAATGTTGTTTGTATGCTAGATTAATCATTGGGTTAACTGAATCACACTTTTTCTTGTTTAAAATTGGATTTGAAAAGATAAAGGGGTGTTTGGGTCTACCTGTTTAAGTTGAAATCTTGGTATTGTGTTGTTAGAAGGTGTTGTTTGTGCTTGGTATCTGTTATATACTTGTTTGAGAGTGTTTTGCTGCAAGTTTTTGGACCTAAACCTTAAAATCAAACAATCTACTATATCTTGTTGAGTTTGACTGTTTTTAACCTAAGAATTTGGGAAAACCTAGAGTTTATGCATGCTTAGGGCTAAAAGCTGTTAAAACATCATTATTGTAACCTGTTTGTGAGATTTGAGGTATTGAATCTGGCTTGTGTGTCAAATACATCAGCAAAGTGAAATCTGCTAGTGTTTAGTGTTCATCAGTAACATTCATAAGCTTGAATCTTGATTTAGGCATTAAGCCATTGCATGAAAACTGTTTAAACTTGTTCATTAGAGTTTATAATAGCTTGTGTATGCATTTGGTTGAATTTGGTTGGCTGATTATTGCTAAAACTGCTTATAATTGCTTAACTGCTTATTGTTTCATGTCTATGCTAGATCTGGTACTTATTGATTAAACTGTATCAATTGGGTGTTTGTGGTTGTGATATTTTGATTGTTCTTGACTCCTTTTTATCCAAAGATCATTTGGGTGCCTTTGTGTAATCTGAATCTCCAAAAAGTCACTAAAGACAAAAAGTCTAATAGTCAAGCAGTGGAAAAAGTTTCCACTGCTCAACACTCAAAACTAGCCACTGCTAGTGTAAAATTAAACTCAGCTTATCAATAAGCTATTTTATCTTATTCAGACTTGCAACAACTTATTTTTGTGATAGATCTTCATTATTTGATCCATTTGATTAGACTAGAACTTATTGGACTTTGACTTTGACTTTTTACTAGAAAACCAACTTATTTGACTTTTACATAAGTGCTTATTTGCTTTTTCTAGCTTATTGAGTCAGCTTATTTGAAAACTCTTTGTTGATTTTGCTTAATTAAGTCATTTCAAAGCTTTAGAAACTTGAATCAGCACTTGGGGTGGCCTAGAACTCAAAAACGACTATTTTGTCGTTTTCTGTAGATTGCTTATTGCATTTTCAAGCTTATTCCTTGGGCTTATTTCAAATTTCTTTTTACAGAAGTCTTATTTAGGACAAAAGAAGCTTGTGTGTCTAATTTCAGCTTATGGCATTGGCTTATAGCTTAATGGGCCAAAAAGCCCATTAAGAATAAGCTGTTTGGTATAAGCTAGCTTATTTCACACTTTCAGCTTTTGGGCCTTTGGAAAAAGTTGTTTAAAATCAAATTTTGAGTCAAGTAGTGCTTTTTGGGCTTATTTTGGACACTTTTTTTATATTGGGCCCAAATTAGCCCATTTAGTGATCTGTTTTGGGTATAGCCATTTTCTAGGCCCATTAAGGGTATTTTGGTAATTTCACTTTCATTTTTGAGTTATTTAGGTTAAATTAAGCTAGTTTTCAAGTTTTTAGAATTTTTTTATGATTTTTGGATTTTTAATAATATTTTAATATTATTTTATTGTTAAAAATTAAAAGTCTGATTTTCTAAGTTTTTATATTTTTCCTAGATTTTAGACACTTAATTATGAATTTTGAAACTTTCCAAATATTTTTATAGTCTTTTAATTGTTTTCTAGAATTAATTTAAGTTATAATTGATTTTAATAGTTTTTAATTGTTTAAAAATAGTTTTTAGTAGTTTTAAAATTTTGAAAAATACTTTTTAGCTTAATTAGGGTATTTTTGAGGTTTACAAACTTTAAAATCTTGTTTTGGAATTTTTAATAGTTAATATTGATATTTAGGGCTTTAATTAGCATTAAAAAGTCATTATTTAATTAATTAAAAGGTTTTGGCAAGTTTGGATTTTTTGTAAACTCTTAGAATATTTTAGTGCTTTTTACGGTTTTACGTGTACACCTTTTTCGTCTTAGTTTAATCCGTCTTCGTAATTGTCATTCTCTTCTAATCCCATTTCTATCTTTCTTTCTCAAAAATATAATCACAAAGTAATTCAAATCATTACACACATAACACACTAGCCTCCTTGAGAACGAACTCATTTTAGGGTCATTTACACACGGTTTTCCTAAATCGTCGTGCTTACCCTATTTGCTCTCTTTTCCTAAAGAGTAGTAAAACCACTACATCATTTTTTGGCGCCGCTGCCGGGGAGGCGTGTTGTGTTTTGATTTGAAATTGTTGTTTTTATATACTAACCAAAATAGTATTTGTATTAGTAGCACTCTACTAATACGTATTATCGGTTTTCGATTTTTTTGTGAATACTATTACTATATTGTATACGTAGAACAATAAATTTACAAGTACTCCAAATACGTGAGAAATCACAACCTTGACTTGGGAGGTCATTACCCAGTCATTGTATTCGAATCTCAAACCAAAAAAAAAGGCAAAAATAGATAAATACTTTCGTGAAGCTCAATCTTGAAAAATACAAACTATAAGGTGGGTATAAGGCGGATATTATAAAATATATCCTAAGGAAAAAGGCTCTTAAGTGCTTCGCGCCGCCTCGTTTCCCCGCTTGCTTGTGAGTATTTGATTTTGAGAGCTAATCGAGGGTTTTGCCGCCCAAAGTATTACTAAGTATCATATATATTTTCTTGGTTTCATTGATTAAACCCTCTTGAACGTTTTGGTGTTCCACCAACGTTCTAAAGTCATCGAAGGCGTTCACTTCACGTGATCGTTTTCATTCCTTGAGGCTTCTTTAATCGAGAGATTTGATTAAGGAGGAGATTTGTAGATTTGTGTCTACTTAATACATTCACCAAAATCCAAAAAGGTTAATACAATCAAAAACCACAAAAAAATTTTGAAAAATACAAAACACCAAAAAGAATCTTCTTTGCACATCCCCTCGTTGTACGTGACGTTTATGCTAACTCGTAATCAAGCAAGACGTGCACGTAAACGAAAGAACAAAACTCCCACTCCCAATCTTTCTAGTGAGGAGTCTCCTATTGACGAACCCATTGTAAGAGAAGCACAAACCATGGTGAATCGAAGTATGATGGAGTTACTTCAAGCACCCACCGAGGGTTATGGAGAGGCTATTGTGATTCCCGCTATGCTTGCGGAGAATTTTGAGGTGAAAACGGTTTGTTGTCGATGATCCAAAACAACAAATTCCGTGGTGATGAGAAGGACAATCCACACAACCATATCCGCCAATTCAATCGTCTTACCGCCACTTGCAAGTTTAAGGATGTCTCGAATGACTAGATTAAGATGATGCTTTTTCCATATTCCTTAGCGGGGCCCGCTAAAATTTGGTTAGAGAAAGAGCCACCAAATTCTATATTGACGTGGAAGGATCTCGTGTCTAAGTTTGTGAACCAATTTTTTCCGCCCTCTAAGACTACGCACTTGAAAAACGAGATTTCAAAATTTTCACAAGAGTTTAATGAAAGTTTTTCAACGGCTTGGAATAGGTTTAAGGAAATGTTACATGTATGTCCTCATCACGGTTTTTCCGACTTGCATCAAATTGACACATTTTACAATGGACTTAATGATCATGAAAGAGATTATTTAAATGACGCCGCGGGTGGTAATTTTTTGTGTAAAACGGTTGAGGAAGCTTTGGTGATAATTGAGAATAGATCTAAGGTGTATAGTCCTCGTAGCACGTCTAGTGTTCATAAGGCTTCGTCTTCGGCTTCACCTGTGACAAATCTAACATTTTCAGGTAGTGAAATATTTTCTCGTATAATATTTTGAAACTTATTTTTATGTTGGTTGACGAACTCACAATTTACGGATTTAAATTTGGGCTTACGTGCATAATTTGGCGTCTTTTACGACTAAACCGGAAACCTTAGGATTACGTATTTACGTTTTTGAACTCCGTTTTTGATGAGACAATTTTTATTGGATTCGTTTTGTGACGGTGATTCATAATTTATAAAAACGTTTTTCGTAAAACGACCCGAGGGCACGCAAATCGAGAAAACTAGAATCGAGAAATACCCGTAAACTAGTGAGATGGGACAAAACACTTTGTCCCACCCCACTAGCAATATGGGACGGCAACTTGACACCACCACACATATGTGGCATCAAGTCTTAGCTAGCTTACAACATGTGTAAGCATATGCTTACACATTAAGCAAACTTTACCACTTTACCACAAAACTAGCAAGTTGTTTCATTTTCCTCATTTCCTACATGCAACTCAACACTAAAATCCTCTCAACACTCCCCTTTGTGCCGTCCAAAATAAGCCAACAAACATCCCATTTGATCTTTTCTAGCCATAAACCACATGTTTACTAGTCCTATTAAGGTGTTCTCTTGAAGCCTTGATCATTTGGTGGCCATATTAACATCTTTGGAGGTGATTTGCTTGTGTCCTAGGGCTGATTTTCCAACTTATGTTCTTGATATTTGATGGTCTTGGAGATACTTGTTGTGTTCATCAAGTTCTTGTCTTCCTAAAACAAGAAATCCACTTGGATTGGTAAAGAAGATCATCCTCTATATTTTTCTCTTATTATTTTGTAAAGAACAAATGTATTTTCTTTCATTTTTTATATGTATATGATGTATATATGATGATAAAAATGTTGTGTGGGGATCAAGTGTTGATAAATATGCTTAAAAATGATGATAACCATAAGAAATGAAGCTAAAATCTTGACTATTTAGTTGGCTGTATAAAAACAGTAGATAACTAAAAGATGAACTGATAAAATTGCATGGTTTGATCTATTTACAGTAAGTAGATGATGTTATACACATGTGAGAGTTGGCCATGCAATGGAATCAAAATAATGAGTGAGATATGATCAAAACAAGTTAGGTGGTGTAATCTGAATAAGCAGTTTTGTAGGGACTGTTAAGGAAACTTAGACTCAAAATAGGCAGTAGCTATAACTAAGTTATATGTATCACATATTATGAAGAACTTGTCATCCAAAAATGAGCTTCTAAGTCATTGTAGAACTCTAGATATGGTAAAAATGGTGAATATGAAGTTAAAAATCAGATTTTGGAAATAATGTTTATTATTATTATATAAGCACTCACATTATAATGTATAAAATGTAAAAATATAAACCCACTAACTTATAAAACTTATTTATATAAATGTATAAAAGGTTAATTAAATGGGTAAATTATATAAATGGTGGTAAAATAATATTTATAAGTAATAAAAACTATAAACTTGATTTTTACGACTTTTTCGGCTATCGCTGTAAAATTAACGTTTTTCGCCAAATAAAACTTAGACGACCAAACCCGTCTAATGTAAAGTTTATAAAAGTTGTATACTGATGTATAAGTAACTAATACAAGTAAAAACCGATAAAACCCGAACTATAAGAATTTCGGACATTTACGAGCTAACTAAACCTATTGGACTAATAATTAGACTTAAAAAGATAAATACTTGTAAAAAGAGCTTATTGGGCTTAACCCATTTGGGCCCAACATGAAAAATATATATACTGATCATATAGGTATAAAATGGGTAAAAACAAGTAAAGAACTTATAAAAGAATTAATGGACTTAAAATAGGTAAAATCGATAAAACTAGCTAACTAGTGAGACGTTACCAAAACGTAAACACAAAAATGAGTAAACGAGGATTTATAAACCCACTTGATCATCATCATATGTACAAAATCATAATATGTATATTGTTATTTTGATAAAAGTCATTGGACCGAGTCTAAGACCGATTATTATTTATATAGGTTTCCGTGACCGAAGCACGCCCGTAGCCGATAATCCGCCTTTCATTAACAACGTGAGTTCATAGCCTCGCACTCTGTTAAATGTTTTATAAAATGATTTGTAAACCGCTAGATTTTTATAAAAATAGAACACAAGTAGTCCCGATTGTATGCTAAATGATATGGACCCAAATGATGCTATGACCCTATATTCGAGACTAAAAGGATTATTAGTAGTTAGGTTATGTCACTTAAAGTCCCATTAGCATGAATTGTGAACTACCGGGATTTGGTAGACGCTTATGCATTTGATAGTACTATTTGGGGACGATCACCCCAGTTCGCGCCTTGACGGTTGATCCCCGTCGTACCACATTGATTGGTAAGCGAATTTATGTATGAGAAGATTCCATAGCGTGATTTTTGTGACGACACGCTAACTTAGATGGGCAAATTGTTTGTCGGGTTCGCGGCCCGCTGTTTTCATAGTAAGGAAACAATGTCATGCGGCTAATAATAATCCTAATTCAGATACCATGTATCCTAATACAATATAAGACATAAATAATAAACGATAATGACGCTATTACGATGAATATATTACCTATCATGGTAATATAGAGACTACGGTCTCATGGACGGTTTCAGATGTATGCTTGATATATATTGCCTGACTAGCAATATGTGGACTTACTTCCGATATTATACTTGTGTTCTGATTTTAAATGATTGTAAATGATTGTTTTATATAACGGTTTTCATTAAACTCTATGAATTCACTCGGCATTCGCTGATATGATTTTTGCATGTTTTCTATCTCAGGTGCTTGAAGGTAATCCGGATGGAGATCGACTCTGATGGCCCACACTTAGTATTAAAAATGTTCATTCGATCTGTGTTTTGTAAACTTAATGACCTGTATAATTTGGGACCTGTTGTACGCTTTTGAAACTTTTATCGAATGAATGTTTGTTAAACCTTGTACAACCATTTTTATGTGTTGTCTATGATTGGAGTTATTGTGCTATCCCGTAACACTCTGAAAGACCCTTCCGCTATATCGATATGAAAAATGAGAGTGTTACAGTTTGGTACCAGAGCTCTCGTTATATAGAACAAAAGATTTTAAAAACCAAGGTTTTAAACAAAACTTTTCAAAATCTTTTGACAATGAACATTTGAGAAAATATTTGAAAAATCTTTTGACTATAACGGTGTCAGAGATCTCCGACGTTACCAACAAGCCCTATTGAGAAGATATATATTTTGATATATATATAATATAATTTATATATATGTATATATCGTGATTTCATTATGTAATTGTTTAACTAGTATGTTATCCTAATACGAGATAAATATATATAAATGCAGATTGTCATGACTGACCCTAATATTCCTGTAGAAAACCATGCTATTCCCGAACCTAATATAGAAGATGATCCTTATTTAGACTTAGTAGATTTTGATATTGATGATGAGGAGGAACCATTTGAGGATCCCGAGCCCGAGTTAGGACTAGGAGATCAGATTGCCCCTCAGGTTGACTTAGTAGAGAATGAGATTGAGAATGTGGAGATTGAGAACGTAGATATTGAGAATGCTGATATTGAGAATGAGGATGAGATTGGGTTAGATAATTTAGATGACGAGATTGACGACGAGGATGTCGAGGAGGATGTAGGTATAGATGTTGAGGTTGATGACGATGAGGAAGCTGAGCTTATTTATCCGTATGATGTTCCAGAGGGCGAGCCTTTGCCCCCACCAGTTTGTTTGTCTAATTCTGAGGATGAGTTACCTAGGGATGAAATGTCTGAATCGTCTGAATCTGATTCTGAATCAGAGGAGGATGAGGATGACGATGCACCTGACGGTACTGATGGTATTGCTACTCGTAGACGTGAGATAGGAGAGTCGTCTAGTACTCGAGAGGCTACTCATATTGATGGTCTTGCACCATGGGCCTTGAGACGTGATCTAGATGCTTCCCGTGTTAAGAGTTATGTGACAGAGGTTGGATTAGGTGTTGTTCAGACTCAGGTTGCTTATTTGGAGTCGAAGACTAAGGTTGGCGAGAAAGAGCGAGAATTGCTTAGTTTGGATTTGAGTGATGTAGAACGTGGGTTGAATGAGGCTTTTAGGAGGTTATCGGTTTTGGAAAGCCGTGAGTATGTTGCTATGAAGAAAAAGGTGAATTCTATGGAGATTCAGTTGAGTGTGGCTCGTGCGATGCGTGAGGAAGCTGAAAAGGAGTTAAATATATCTGTGGGTTGGAACAGTAGATTTTATGCCGACATGGTTGAAAGAGGAGTAATCCGTAAGCGCCCAGCTGAAGATGTGTCTAGTGATCGTCCGACGAAGATCCAGAAGACGACGGATGATGGACCATCTAGCGGTTCTCAGTAGACCAGTCTGTGTTTAGTAGTGACCTTTATATCTTTTGTGCTTTTGTAGCTTTGACTGAACCGACTTGTTAGTAATAGACTTGGCACGAATTTTGAGTGTAAATAGTGCTAGAACTTTGATATGGATGTACTAAGACAATACTTTTGTTTCAGATCGAATGAAATATGTATCTTGTCTTGAATTCCATATTGTGCCTTATTTGTATCTTGATTATGGATTCGATCCATATTATATGAATCCTTTGTTGGATGAATGCTTAATACTTTGAAATTGTGGAATTATAGAACTATGCCGCCCAAGAAGGCTGTATGCTAAGTTTTCAAAATGTGATTTCTGGTTAGATTCTGTGCAATTTCTTGGTCATGTGATTAACAGA
Source organism: Glebionis coronaria (assembly GCA_025667525.1). NCBI lineage: Eukaryota > Viridiplantae > Streptophyta > Magnoliopsida > Asterales > Asteraceae > Glebionis > Glebionis coronaria. Next base: position 326,368,184 of record CM046880.1, read on the forward strand.
GATGGAATTCATGTTGATCCTGCAAAGGTTGAAGCTATTAAGAATTGGTCTGCACCGACAACGCCAAAGGAAGTGCGACAATTCTTAGGATTGGCTGGCTATTATAGGCGATTCATTAAAGAATTTTCTTTGATAGCTAAACCCTTGACTAAGCTTACTCAGAAGAATAAACCTTTCGTTTGGGGAAGTGATGAAGATGGAGCATTTCAGACATTGAAGCAAAAATTATGTAGTGCGCCAATCTTATCATTACCCGACGGGAGTGAAGATTTTGTAGTGTATTGTGATGCATCTCTTAGAGGTTATGGAGCTGTTTTGATGCAGAGAGAGAAAGTGATAGCTTATGCTTCTAGGCAATTAAGGAAGAATGAGGAGAATTATGCTACTCATGATCTTGAGCTAGGAGCGGTGGTCTTTGCTCTTAGGTTATGGAGACATTATCTGTATGGCACCAAGTGTACGGTATTCACCGATCACAAAAGCCTACAGTGTATTCTCGACCAGAAGGAATTGAACATGAGGCAACGGAGATGGATAGAGTTGTTAAGTGATTATGATTGTGATATAAAATATCACCCAGGAAAAGCCAATGTTGTTGCTGATGCGTTGAGTAGGAAAGATAGAGAGCCTATCAGGGTGCGTTCTCTAGTCTTGACCGTGCATAATAATTTGCCTGAGCAAATTAGAAATGCGCAAATAGAAGCTTGTAAGAAGGAGAATTTTGTTAATGAAGGGTTCCGAGGAGAAGGAGATCCTTTAGATGTTAGAGCTGATGTAGTGAAATGCTTAAGAGGTCGTATGTGGATACCTAAGTTTGGAGGATTAAGAGATTTGATTATGTTAGAATCCCATAAATCTAAGTATTCCATTCATCCAGGATCTGATAAGATGTACCATGATTTGAAGAAGTTGTACTGGTGACCGAATATGAAAGCTGACATAGCTATGTATGTTCTTCAATGCTTGACTTGTGCTAGAGTTAAAGCCGAACATCAAAAACCATCAGGACTACTTCAACATCCAAAGATTCCTGAATGGAAGTGGGAGCGAATTACGATGGACTTTATCACCAAGCTTCCTAGAACATCATCTGGAAACAATTCGATTTGGGTTATTGTCGATAGACTAACCAAATCAGCACACTTCATTCCGGTTAAGGAGCAGTTCTCACTGGAGAAGCTGACTCGAATATACCTTGATAATGTTGTATGCAAGCATGGAGTGCCTGTATCGATCATTTCAGATCGAGATCCTAGATTCGCATCGAATTTTTGGAAATCTCTCCAAAGATCTTTGGGAACGAATCTCGACATGAGCACTGCTTATCACCCCCAGACTGATGGGCAGAGTGAAAGGACGATACAAACACTGGAAGATATGTTGAGAGCTTGTGTGTTAGACTTTGGTAAGAATTGGGATAAACATTTGTCGTTAGTAGAGTTTTCGTATAACAATAGTTACCATTCTAGTATTAAGGCTGCACCGTTTGAAGCTTTGTATGGTAGGAAGTGTAGATCTCCTGTATGTTGGAGTGAAGTTGGGGATACCCAGCTCACAGGACCGGAATTGATCCGGGAGACTACGGAGATGATAGTTCAGATTAAGAAGAGGTTGTTGACTGCCCGAAGTAGACAGAAAAGTTACGCGGATGTGCGGCGGAAGCCAATGGAGTTTGAAGTGGGTGACCGAGTAATGTTGAAAGTATCGCCATGGAAAGGCGTTATCATATTTGGAAAACGAGGAAAATTGAATCCCCGTTATATTGGACCCTTTAAGATTTTATCTAGAGTAGATCCGGTGGCTTACAAACTAGAGTTACCCCCAGAACTTCATGGTGTTCACAACACATTCCATGTATCTAATCTGAAGAAATGTCTAGCAGTGAGTGATGAGAAAATTCCGTTAGGTAAGGTTCGAATAGATGGGAAGTTGCATTTTATCGAAGAGCCCGTAGAAGTTATGGACCGTGAGGTAAAGCAACTGAAACAAAGTCGGATACATATTGTCAAAATCCGATGGAATTCAAAGCATGGACCGGAGTATACTTGGGAACGAGAGGATGAAATGTGGAAGAAATATCCGCACCTCTTCGATTTCAATAAGAAACGGACATCCAAATGAAATGGATCACGAGGACGTTGATCCCTTTTAGGAGGAAAAGCTGTGACAAATCTAACATTTTCAGGTAGTGAAATATTTTCTCGTATAATATTTTGAAACTTTTTTTTGTGTTGGTTGACGAACTCACAATTTACGGATTTAAATTTGGGCTTACGTGCATAATTTGGCGTCTTTTACGACTAAACCGGAAACCTTAGGATTACGTATTTACGTTTTTGAACTCCGTTTTTGATGAGACAATTTTTATTGGATTCGTTTTGTGACGGTGATTCATAATTTATAAAAACGTTTTTTGTAAAACGACCCGAGGGCACGCAAATCGAGAAAACTAGAATCGAGAAATACCCGTAAACTAGTGAGATGGGACAAAACACTTTGTCCCACCCCACTAGCAATATGGGACGGCAACTTGACACCACCACACATATGTGGCATCAAGTCTTAGCTAGCTTACAACATGTGTAAGCATATGCTTACACATTAAGCAAACTTTACCACTTTACCACAAAACTAGCAAGTTGTTTCATTTCCCTCATTTCCTACATGCAACTCAACACTAAAATCCTCTCAACACTCCCCTTTGTGCCGTCCAAAATAAGCCAACAAACATCCCATTTGATCTTTTCTAGCCATAAACCACATGTTTACTAGTCCTATTAAGGTGTTCTCTTGAAGCCTTGATCATTTGGTGGCCATATTAACATCTTTGGAGGTGATTTGCTTGTGTCCTAGGGCTGATTTTCCAACTTATGTTCTTGATATTTGATGGTCTTGGAGATACTTGTTGTGTTCATCAAGTTCTTGTCTTCCTAAAACAAGAAATCCACTTGGATTGGTAAAGAAGATCATCCTCTACATTTTTCTCTTATTATTTTGTAAAGAACAAATGTATTTTCTTTCATTTTGTATATGTATATGATGTATATATGATGATAAAAATGTTGTGTGGGGATCAAGTGTTGATAAATATGCTTAAAAATGATGATAACCATAAGAAATGAAGCTAAAATCTTGACTATTTAGTTGGCTGTATAAAAACAGTAGATAACTAAAAGATGAACTGATAAAATTGCATGGTTTGATCTATTTACAGTACGTAGATGATGTTATACACATGTGAGAGTTGGCCATGCAATGGAATCAAAATAATGAGTGAGATACGATCAAAACAAGTTAGGTGGTGTAATCTGAATAAGCAGTTTTGTAGGGACTGTTAAGGCAACTTAGACTCAAAATGGGCAGTAGCTATAACTACGTTATATGTAGCAAATATTATGAAGAACTTGTCATCCAAAAATGAGCTTCTAAGTCATTGTAGAACTCTAGATATGGTAAAAATGGTGAATATGAAGTTAAAAATCAGATTTTGGAAATAATGTTTATTATTATTATATAAGCACTCACATTATAATGTATAAAATGTAAAAATATAAACCCACTAACTTATAAAACTTATTTATATAAATGTATAAAAGGTTAATTAAATGGGTTAATTATATAAATGGTGGTAAAATAATATTTATAAGTAATAAAAACTATAAACTTGATTTTTATGACTTTTTCGGCTATCGCCGTAAAATTAACGTTTTTCGCCAAATAAAACTTAGACGACCAAACCCGTCTAATGTAAAGTTTATAAAAGTTGTATACTGATGTATAAGTAACTAATACAAGTAAAAACCGATAAAACCCGAACTATAAGAATTTCGGACATTTACGAGCTAACTAAACCTATTGGACTAATAATTAGACTTAAAAAGATAAATACTTGTAAAAAGAGCTTATTGGGCTTAACCCATTTGGGCCCAACATGAAAAATATATATACTGATCATATAGGTATAAAATGGGTAAAAACAAGTAAAGAACTTATAAAAGAATTAATGGACTTAAAATAGGTAAAATCGATAAAACTAGCTAACTAGTGAGACGTTACCAAAACGTAAACACAAAAATGAGTAAACGAGGATTTATAAACCCACTTGATCATCATCATATGTACAAAATCATAATATGTATATTGTTATTTTGATAAAAGTCATTGGACCGAGTCTAAGACCGATTATTATTTATATAGGTTTCCGTGACCGAAGCACGCCCGTAGCCGATAATCCGCCTTTCATTAACAACGTGAGTTCATAGCCTCGCACTCTTTTAAATGTTTTATAAAATGATTTGTAAACCGCTAGATTTTTATAAAAATAGAACACAAGTAGTCCCGATTGTATGCTAAATGATATGGACCCAAATGATGCTATGACCCTATATTCGAGACTAAAAGGATTATTAGTAGTTAGGTTATGTCACTTAAAGTCCCATTAGCATGAATTGTGAACTACCGGGATTTGGTAGATGCTTATGCATTTGATAGTACTATTTGGGGACGATCACCCCAGTTCGCGCCTTGACGGTTGATCCCCGTCGTACCACATTGATTGGTAAGCGAATTTATGTATGAGAAGATTCCATAGCGTGATTTTTGTGACGACACGCTAACTTAGATGGGCAAATTGTTTGTCGGGTTCGCGGCCCGCTGTTTTCATAGTAAGGAAACAATGTCATGCGGCTAATAATAATCCTAATTCAGATACCATGTATCCTAATACAATATAAGACATAAATAATAAACGATAATGACGCTATTACGATGAATATATTACCTATCATGGTAATATAGAGACTACGGTCTCATGGACGGTTTCAGATGTATGCTTGGTATATATTGCCTGACTAGCAATATGTGGACTTACTTCCGATATTATACTTGTGTTCTGATTTTAAATGATTGTAAATGATTGTTTTATATAACGGTTTTCATTAAACTCTATGAATTCACTCGGCATTCGCTGATATGATTTTTGCATGTTTTCTATCTCAGGTGCTTGAAGGTAATCCGGATGGAGATCGACTCTGATGGCCCACACTTAATATTAAAAATGTTCATTCGATCTGTGTTTTGTAAACTTAATGACCTGTATAATTTGGGACCTGTTGTACGCTTTTGAAACTTTTTATCGAATGAATGTTTGTTAAACCTTGTACAACCATTTTTATGTGTTGTCTATGATTGGAGTTATTGTGCTATCCCGTAACACTCTGAAAGACCCTTCCGCTGTACCGATATGAAAAATGAGAGTGTTACATCACCTTCTTTGTCTACTACCATCGATGCTTGCCAAATTGAGGCGAACTTGGAAAACCAGATTTTTGATAAGCTAAAAGGACTTTTGATTGAGTTTAAAGTTGGTGAACCGAGTGCTCCCGCTACGGCTAAAGTGGTTGAGGTTTCGTGCATGTATTGTGATGGAGGTCATGATTTCTCCGAGTGCATTACCAACGGTGGTAAAACTTCGAGTGCCTTCGCGGCCACGGGAAATTACAACCAAAACGGTCAAGTTTCCCGCTCTAATCAATTGACTCCACCGGGTTTTGGTTCAAATCAAAATGCTAACAACAATTATCGCAACAATCAAGTTGGTTTCAAAAATAATTTCAACAAAGGAAATTATAGTAATCAAGGGGCTAATAATCAAGTTTCAAACAAAAATCAAAATGATTTTCAGAACAACAACAAAGGTTTGCAAACTTTGAAAGATCTTCCAAATGAATTTGTTGAATACGCTAAGGGGCTATTTGGTTTCCAATTTTCAAATACCAGGTTTTATAGTTTCACCCAAATTTTAAAAACCAAGTTTCTAAAAATCCAATCTTTAAAAGCTGATGACATGTTTGGTTCGTAATATAGCTGGAAAAGGGATTCTAACATATAAAAAGTAAATGACTATATTATCCTTTATTCTTCACTGTACCATCATTTTCATCAACAAATAAAAGACCAAAAAAATGCAACAAGAACTTTAGTTTCAGTTTGCATCAACGAAATGTGTTTTGTTGTATAGATGGATATATGAAAATAAAATTTCATAAAAGTAAAATTTGATTGAGCCTCGACCCAAATCGAATTTTTCAAACAAATCTTGTAAACAAAATTCAGATTTTGCAAAGGTGATTGAAATCTTCATAAGATATTCACCAACACCTACCGATCTACAACAAAACATAACATTTATGCATGATATATAAAAGCAAAAAAAAAACTGATTAAATGGTTATGAATCGCATATTGATCCATAGTTTTTCTAGAAAAAGACAAATTGTATTTTTATAAAGTATTGTGTTACCAATCACTAAACTAAAAGAAAGAAAAGTAATATGAATCGATTGAAAAAAAACAAGCATAAATGTGAATGGTTGAAATTGGAGTGAAAGGGATAAAGATGCAGTGGCATTGGATATATATTATAGGGGGTATTAATGTCTTCTCTGATGATAATACTTATTTGGGCCCACCAACATTAAAATGCATCATCTACTATACGTTTTCTTAACCCCTGTATTTTGGAAAGTTAACAATACAAAACCACCTTCACTTTTTCAACCAAACAGACTTGTAGAAAGGAATTTAAAGTCAAAACTGATGAAAACCATCAAATAACGGGTAACCAAACAACGCCTAATGGGAATGATGCTAGGTTTGACAATACTCAAAGAGAAATCATTAGCCTAAGATCCGAGTTTAAGAACGACTTGAAGAAAGAGTTGAAAAATGAGTTAGCTAATGAACTTAAGATCCATACCAACAAGATGGAAGGAAATGTCACAAGGTTACAACAAAACCAACAAAAAATGGAACAAGGGCAACATGAGATTAAACAAGAAATGATCAAAGCCGAGAAAAGGCAATCCGTGTTTGAAGATAAAATCTCGTCTATGTTTGAGGCAATAATGTGTAAACCGTCTTCGAGTAGTCTTCCTAGCAACACCGTATTAAACCCTAAGGGTGAAATGAAAGTGATTACCACACGTAGTGGTAAGACACTTAAGGAACCGACTCCTCAACCAATTGCTCCTACGGAGGAAGCAATTGAGGAAGAACCCGAGGTGGTGGTCCAAAAGGAGCATGTCCCAATCCCACGAAGTACCGCTCATGCCACACCTACGGTTGACCCTTTACCAACATTGGAACCCGAGATTCCAAAGGCTATGCCTATGCCTCAACCCACACCACCTTTGCCTTATCCATCGAGACTTAGGAAGGAGAAACGTCAAGAGCGCGACAACTATCAATTTGAGCTTTTTATGAAAATGTTTCGTGATTTGCACTTTAATGTGAGTTTCGCCGATGCTTTGGTCATGATGCCTCGATTTGCCGCCAACTTTAAGAGTATGTTGAACAACAAGGAGAAATTGCACCAATTGTCTAGTTGTTCGTCAGTTTGTCTTAATCGCATACCTCAAAAAGTCGGTGATCCCGGTAAATTTTTGATCCCTTGTGCAATCCAAGATATGGAGGAATGCTTCGCCTTGGCCGATCTTGGTGCTAGCATTAACTTGATGCCACTTGCAATCTTCAAGTCGCTCAATCTTCCTAATCTTACTCCTTCACTAATGTCTATCGAGTTGGCCGACCATTCCACGATTCCCGCATGTGGATTGGCGGAAGACGTTTTTGTGAAAGTGGGGAAGTTCTACTATCCCGTAGACTTTATCGTTGTTGATATCCCCACGGATCCTCAAGTTCCTCTCATTTTAGGTCGTTCGTTTTTAGATACGTCTATGTCTTTGATCGATTTTCATGCTAGAAAGATCACCTTACGTTTCAACGACGAGGAACTTGTTATAAACGCAACTCAAAACTCTTAAATTTCTCATGTTTATTCCGTTGCAACCATAAACCTCGTTGATATGATCGACGTGGTTTGCGAGGAATTTTCACAAGAAGTTCTAGGTTTTGGTTATGAAGAAACTAGTGGCAATCCCACTATGTTAGATCCAATTCTTAATAATTCGACACCAACCTTCACTCCATTTGAAGGTGGTGGTTTTACGTTGGAAGAATTTGATGTTCCACGTACTTGCAACGAAGACCTCGACAACGATGAGGACTTCTCGATTATCAAGGATTTTCTTAACGATTTCCCATTTCCTCCACCCGAGGAGGTTATGAGTATCGAGCCCAAATCTTCACTTGAGGAACCACCTATCCTCGAGTTGAAAGATTTACCTCCTTATCTCGAATATGTCTATTTGGAGGAGGACGACAAGTTGCCGGTTATTATTGCGAAGGAACTTTCGAATGATGAAAAAACCGCACTTGTCGATGTTCTAAAGGATCACAAGGGGGCAATTGCGTGGAAGTTATCCGACATTAAGGGAATCGATCCCAAGCTTTATACTCACAAAATATTAATGGAGGAGGATTACAAGCCCGCAATCCAATGTCAAAGGAGGGTGAACCCCAAAATTCACGACGTCATCAAAAAGGAGGTCCTTAAACTCCTTGACGCGGGAATGATTTACCCTATTTCCGATAGCCCTTGGGTGAGTCCTATTCATTGTGTCCCTAAGAAGGGAGGAATGACCGTTGTGCCAAACGATGCCAACGAGTTAATTCCCACTAGACTCGTGACCGGATGGAGAGTGTGCATTGACTATCGTAAGTTGAATGAAGCCACTCAAAAAGACCATTTTCCCTTGCCCTTCATGGACCAAATGTTGGAGCGTCTTGCGGGAAACGATTTCTATTGCTTTTTAGATGGTTTTTCCGGTTACTTCCAAATCCCCATCGATCCTCGTGATCAAGAAAAAACTACGTTTACGTGTCCATATGGAACGTTTGCCTATCGTAGAATGCCATTCGGACTTTGTAATGCACCGGGAACCTTTCAAAGGTGCATGATGGCTATTTTTCATGATATGATCGAGAAGACGATGGAAGTCTTCATGGATGACTTTTCCGTGTTTGGTAATTCGTTCACTTCGTGTTTGTCGAACCTTGAGAGAATGTTGAAACGTTGTGAGGAAACCAACCTTGTGCTCAATTGGGAAAAGTGTCATTTTATGGTTAAGAGTGGAATCGTCTTAGGGCACAAGGTCTCGAAAGCGGGGATTGAGGTAGATCAAGCTAAGGTAGACCTCATCGCCAAATTACCTCATCCCAAAACCGTTAAGGGAGTTAGGAGTTTCCTAGGCCACGCGGGCTTTTATCGACGATTCATCAAGGATTTTTCAAAGATTTCTCGACCCATTACACATCTTTTTTAAAAAGAGGCACGTTTTGTCTTTGACGAAGATTGTGTACGAGCCTTTGAAATCCTTAAGAGGAAACTTACCGAAGCTCCCATTCTTGTTGCTCCCAATTGGAACATCCCCTTTGAGCTCATGTGTGATGCTAGTGATTACGCTATTGGGGCCGTTTTGGGGCAACGTTATGATAAGCACTTCTTTCCTATTCACTATGCTAGCAAGACGATGACCGTGGCTCAACTTAAATACACTACAACGGAGAAGGAGTTCCTTCCGTGGTGTATGCATTTGAGAAATTTCGACCTTATCTCGTCTTGACGAAATGCATAGTGTATACGGATCATTCGGCTATCAAGTATCTCATGGCAAAGCAAGATGCTAAGCCTAGATTACTTCGTTGGATTCTCCTCCTTCAAGAATTTGATCACAAAATCGTTGACAAAAAAGGAGCCGAGAATCTAGCGGCCGACCATCTTTCTCGTTTGGAAGATCCTCACCAAAGTGTTTACGAGCCCAAGGAAATCACCGAAACATTTCCGCTCGAGACACTTGGTGTAGTGAATTCTAAGCTTGATTCTTCCACCTCATGGTTTGCGGATTTTGCAAATTACCATGTGGGTAACTTCATCATCAAGGGTATGACGACTCAAGAAAAACAAAAATTCTTTCGTGACGTCAAGTTCTACTTTTGGAAAGACCCTTACTTGTTTCGAACTTGTGCGGATCAAATCATCCGACGTTGTGTATTTGGCACCGAAGCTTCTAACATCCTTAGAGCTTTCCATGAGGGACCCACGGGTGGTCACCACGGTGCTAATCTCACGGCTAAGAAGGTGTTTGATGCCGACTTCTTTTGGCCTACTATTTACCGAGATGCACAAGATCTTGTGAAGTCGTGTGATTCATGCCAACGACAAGGAAAAGCCTCACAAAAAGATGAAATGCCACAAAATATCATCCAAGTGTGTGAAATCTTTGACGTTTGGGGTATAGACTTTATGGGGCCGTTCCCATCATCTCGTGGTAATAAGTATATCCTCATTGCGGTTGACTACCTATCTAAGTGGGTAGAGGCCAAAGCCTTGCCCACCAATGATGCTCGTGTGGTAGTCAAGTTCTTGAAAAGCTTGTTTTCTCGGTTTGGAACCCCTCGTGCGATCATAAGCGATCGTGGAACCCATTTTTGTAACGACCAATTCGAAAGGGTCCTAAAGAAATATGGGGTTACACATCGGCTTTCTACGGCTTATCACCCACAAACGAGTGGGCAAGTCGAGGTTTCAAACCAAGCTTTGAAGAGGATCTTGGAAAGATCCGTTGGGGAAAACCGACAATCTTGGTCGGATAAGTTGCACGATGATTTATGGGCCTTTAGGACCGCTCATAAGACGCCCATTGGGTGCACTCCCTATAAGCTTGTGTATGGGAAGAATTTCCACTTGCCTATCGAATTGGAACACAAGGCTTATTGGGCCCTAAAGCATTGTAATGATGATATGGAGACCGCGGGAAAACACCGGAAAATGCAATTAAATGAATTGGATAAATTGAGGGACATTGCTTATGAAAATTCATTGATTTATAAAGAAAAAACTAAAAAGTTGCATGATTCTAAAATTAGAAACCGGGTTTTTAACATTGGGGATCAAGTTTTGCTTTTTAATTCTCGCTTGAAAATCTTTTCCAGTAAGTTGAAATCCCGTTGGTCCATTCCATTCACCGTGACTCAAGTATTTCCATATGGGACCATTGAGCTAGCTCAAAATGATGGCCCCAATTTCAAAGTGAATGGACATAGGTTGAAGCACTACTTTGGCATGGAAGTTCCATCCTTTAACTACCTCGACCAAGTCACTTTCCCCAATGATAATTAGTATTGAGGGGATCGAGTCGAGCTCATGACTCGGTAATAAAAAACGAGGTGCCTCGTGGGGGAGTCCCATGCTTATCCTATGTACATATTATCGCTTTCTAATGTAGTAACGTGTGGGGATTTGTGCCCTTCCAACCTTTGTTCCGTGGTTGTTTGTGAATTGTGAACTTTAGATGATCATGATCTTCACGATTAGAGCCGCTGGTGTTCGTTTTATGGGATCACTCGATCATTTGCTTTGAAGACTTTCTCAATATCCATGATATATCCTTTTGATGTTCTAACCTTAGGTTTATAGCACACTTCATAAACGGCTATGAATTTATTGGTTACACCCTTTCCATGCTAGATTAGGCATTCGACTACGTCTCTAGTATGGGGGTGTTTGCACCCCTAGACTCGAAACATTGAGGACAATGTTTAACTTTAGTATGGGGGGTGAATAGATACTTTCCTTGCCAAACCTTAATGCTTTCCAAAGTTTATCTTTTTGTTTATCATTTTGTTGCAAAATAAGGCTAAAAATGGCCAAATTTTAAATTTTTTTCTAATGTTTTATAAGTGTTTGAAGACACGAATGTAGGTTTTCCGATGGCGAGAATAAGAGTAATTTTTGACTCGACCGTGCGTGTTGAGCACTTAGCTTTGGTTCCTTAACTTCACATTAGGCTAAGTCTCTTAAATGAGGACGAGAAATGATAGGGTTAATTATAAGTTACTATGCTAAACGTAGAGTACTCGTATTCTTTCAAAAACTCATGTGTTCTAGTTGTTTGCTTATTTTCCCTTCGCATGTAAATAGTTTTTGCTTAATAAATATTGACTTAGCGGTTTAGTTAGGATTGTTGGGTTTCGAGTCTTTTCTAGTAGCTTCCGTGTAATTAAATTGGGAAGACATTAAGGTATCGCCAGCGTCACGGTTTTGAAGTATTGGCACCCGAATAATCAAAAGCTTCACCCAATAATAAGATTTCAAGTGCTCACCTAAATCAAGCAAACAATTTGAAGCCCCACAAGGCCGAAAAATCTATGCAAAATTGAAAGTGAATCAAGCCTTAATATTCGAAGCTTTAAAGATCCAAAATTCGCCTTAGCGTGAGGATATACGTCTTTGGCTAATAAAACTACTGATGAGGTGGATAATAAAAGGCAAGGCAAGAACGAAGTCATAATAAAAGCTTCATGGCGAAGTTGAATAAAAGATGGAGGTAAACCTAAGATAATAAGGCCCTAACGTTAGGGGGCGTATAAAAGTCTTGGTAATAAGTCTCATGTTCAAAACCGTTATAAAACCGTGTTTATCGATTCTTCTTGTTGACTTAATTTTTTTGACATCGTTGTCTATTGGGAGGGGTTATGATTTGATGGTCTTGGTGACTCTAATTTTAGACCTAAATCTCTATTATCGCATAAGTCAAACAATGTATCCTCGTGAAACATTCAAGACAATATAAAATATAAGAGATACAACTTAGGAATAATGGGAGGATAAGTACGTGATTAGGGCATATGAGTAGTGTTAGCATTACTAACTTATAATGACAATGATCTCGTTGCACGCTTGGCATGGAATTAGGGTGAAAATCAAGGACGATGAAATTATTTCTAACGAAGCATTCACGTGTTCTTATTCTATGAACCTAAACGTCCCATTTTGCGATGAAAATCATACATTGTGTCTAAAACGCAAGTAGTTGTAGCAATAGTAATAGTATAGCTAGTTTATCGTTCAATAAAGTGAATAAAATGAATTTTGGAGGTGCTACGATACTTTATTCTAGCATTGCGTGAGGGCACGGCAATGGTTTAGTATGGGGGAGTGATGAGACTGCTTTTATACATAGTCTCATCGTCCAAATAGGGCTTAAAATACACTAAATATCATCAAAATAACCATATATATGCTTGTGCTTGTTGCTTGTGTATTTTAGGTACGGATATTGAGAAAATGACAAAAGATCACAAGAATCATGCAAAAACGAACACGGGAAACAAAGCCGCACAATGAACCAAGCCCTAATGAAGACTTTCCCAAGATAAACCCTTGAAGATTTGAAGAATTATGAAGAAGGGTCCTCCATATGGAATAATTGACACTTTATACCCTTGTATCCTCATAATTACAAGTTTGGTCCCTAAAGTTTGTCAAAATTACAAAAAAGGGCCCTCCACTTTGAAGATTTTGCAAGTTTAGCCCCTTAACAAAGCTAAATTGTCAACCATTCTCCTCCACAAAGTCAAATATATCATGAAGTCCTTCAAAGTACAAGAAATTACAAGTTTGGTCCTTTGAAAATCCCAAAATTACAAAAAGGACCCTTAACTTTCAACATTTGGCAAAAATGGTCCCTCAATCATTATGACTTGGCAAATTCAGTCCTCCAAAATATCAAATATGCAAGTCAAGACCATTATCCATCAACAAAATGCCAAATCAGCCCTTGAAGTATCACAAAATGGCAAGAATTACCCCTGAATTTACTTTATAAAATGTTTTGGGGCAAAAGTGTAAAGAATGAAAAGTTGTTGTGAAGGAAACAAGCGTTGACAACTTTTTATGTTGAAATGACAAGTTGTGCAAAGATGAAGGTTTAACACTGGCCGACACGCTTCTTACCTAGACCAACCAAATGGTGACATGTGTCCCACTACCACTCCACAACCAATCACAATCCACCAAACCTCCACCTCAGCTATCCACTCACTTATATTATTAACTAATCCTAACAGATTAGTTATAACTTGGCGCTAAACACCCATTTAAAAAACAAAACGGATTAAAAACATGTTCTTGGTGTTCTTGGTGCAAATTAGGCATTTGCTAATTACCAACAATTAAACCCCCATATGGTGCAGATTTGTGATTAAGGGTCTTGTTAACACATCCCAAACCTTAAACAAGACACCCCACCAACCTACATGTTGCATGGGACCTCCCCTGCTACGTTAAAGAGGAACAAGACAAAGGGAGCCAACAATCTAACGTTCCACAATTGTGCTTGCATCCTAAGCCTCATTCAAGCCTTTGGATCACCTTTTTACTTGCCAGCTAACACAACACAACAAAAATCATCACATGATTCTTCAAGATATTCAAACTACACAAGGGCAAAAATGGGACTTCAGTAGCTAGGGTTACGTTTTTTCAGCTTTCCTAGACAACATGTATGCCTATATAAAGGCTTAGGACCTCACATTTTTGCTTTTCTTTTGGTTTTTCCTAGTTCAACTTCTTGTAAATCCTCTTTTCATTTAATGAAAGTGTGTTGAGTTTTGTTGAAGAAAGACCAAGTGCCACCTTTATTTTAGCTTGTTTATGTTATTTGTTCACTGATTTTGAATCTAAAAACCTGTTTTTAAGGAGAGTGCAAAAGTTTTCATTTTTCCTTCAAGCTTGATATTTTGCTAAGTTCTTGTTTCAACCTTGGAATTCTTGGGTTATAGGGTTGATCATAGCATCCTAAATGTAATAATTAAGGTGTGGTGAGGCTTATAACTTGGGGATTATCAAGTGTGGGGTAACAAGGTTGCATTAATCAAGTCTTTTTAAGTTTCTGTTTTGATAATCTTTCTTCTAACCTTGTTGAATCTTAGCAGGGGTGTTATTGGAAGCTTGTGCTTGTTCTAGCTAGCACATAAGCTCATAAATTCGTGGGTGTGGATGTACATCCCTGAGGTTTGTCTAAAATCCTTGAAAATCTGATAAATATTGGAATTTTTGTGGATTTGTGCTCTATTGGTGTTCTTGTTGATTTCTTGGCTTGAATCTGCTTAGTCTTGCATGATAATGTTGTTTGTATGCTAGATTAATCATTGGGTTAACTGAATCACACTTTTTCTTGTTTAAAATTGGATTTGAAAAGATAAAGGGGTGTTTGGGTCTACCTATTTAAGTTGAAATCTTGGTATTGTGTTGTTAGAAGGTGTTGTTTGTGCTTGGTATCTGTTATACACTTGTTTGAGAGTGTTTTGCTGCAAGTTTTTGGACCTAAACCTTAAAATCAAACAATCTGCTATATCTTGTTGAGTTTGACTGTTTTTGACCTAAGAATTTTGGAAAACCTAGAGTTTATGCATGCTTAGGGCTAAAAGCTGTTAAAACATCATTATTGTAACCTGTTTGTGAGATTTGAGGTGTTGAATCTGGCTTGTGTGTCAAATACATCAGCAAAGTGAAATATGCTAGTGTTTAGTGTTCATCAGTAACATTCATAAGATTGAATCTTGATTTAGGCTTTAAGCCATTGCATGAAAACTGTTTAAACTTGTTCATTAGAGTTTATAATAGCTTTTGTATGCATTTGGTTGAATTTGGTTGGCTGATTATTGCTAAAACTGCTTATTGTTTCATGTCTGTGCTAGATCTGGTACTTTATTGATTAAACTGTATCAATTGGGTGTTTGTGGTTGTGATATTTTTATTGTTCTTGACTCCTTTTGATCCAAAGATCATTTGGGTGCCTTTGTGTAATCTGAATCTCCAAAAAGTCACTAAAGACAAAAAAGTCTAATAGTCAAGCAGTGGAAAAAGTTTCCACTGCTCAACACCCAAAACTAGCCCTTGCTAGTGTAAAATTGAACTCAGCTTATCAATAAGCTATTTTAGCTTATCCAGACTTGCAACAACTTATTTTTTGTGATAGATCTTCATTATTTGACCCATTTGATTAGACTGGAACTTATTGGACTTTGACTTTGACTTTTTACTCGAAAACCAACTTATTTGACTTTTACATAAGTGCTTATTTGCTTTTTCCAGCTTATTGAGTCAGCTTATTTGAAAACTCTTTGTTGATTTTGCTTAATTAAGTCATTTCAAAGCTTTAGAAACTTGAATCAACACTTGGGGTGGCCTAGAACTCAAAAACGACTATTTTGTCGTTTTCTATAGATTGCTTATTGCATTTTCAGGATTATTCCTTGGGCTTATTTCAAATTTCTTTTTACAGAAGTCTTATTTAGGACAAAAGAAGCTTGTGTGTCTAATTTCAGCTTATGGCATTGGCTTATAGCTTAATGGGCCAAAAAGCCCATTAAGAATAAGCTGTTTGGTATAAGCTAGCTTATTTCACACTTTCAGCTTTTGGGCCTTTGGAAAAAGTTGTTTAAAATCAAATTTTGAGTCAAGTAGTGCTTTTAGGCTTATTTTTGGACATTTTTTTTATATTGGGCCCAAATTAGCCCATTTAGTGATCTGTTTTGGGTATAGCCCATTGTCTAGGCCCATTAAGGGTATTTAGGTAATTTCACTTTCATTTCTGAGTTATTTAGGTTAAATTAAGCTAGTTTGCAAGTTTTTAGAATTTTTTATGATTTTTGGATTTTTAATAATATTTTAATATTATTTTATTGTTAAAAATTAAAAGTCTGATTTTCTAAGTTTTTATATTTTTCCTAGATTATAGACACTTAATTAGGAATTTTGCAACTTTCCAAATATTTGTAGAGTCTTTTAATTATTTTCTAGAATTAATTTAAGTTTTAATTGATTTTAATAGTTTTTAATTGTTTAAAAATAGTTTTTAGTAGTTTTAAAATTTTGAAAAATACTTTTTAGCTTAATTAGGGTATTTTTGAGGTTTACAAACTTTTAAATCTTGTTTTGGACTTTTTAATAGTTAATATTGATTTTTAGGGCTTTAATTAGCATTAAAAAGTCATTATTTAATTAATTAAAAGGTTTTGGCAAGTTTGGATTTTTTGTAAACTCTTAAAATATTTTTGTGGATTTTTAGTAATTTTTGGTAATTTTTAGGGTAAAATTTTAAATTTAGTGTTTTTTTACGGTTTTACGTGTACACCTTTTTCGTCTTAGTTTAATCCGTCTTCGTAATCGTCATTCTCTTCTAACTATCTTTCTTTCTCAGAAATATAATCACAAAGTAATTCAAATCATTACACACATAACACACTAGCCTCCTTGAGAATGAACTCATTTTAGGGTCATTTACACACGGTTTTCCTAAATCATCGTGCTTACCCTATTTGCTCTCTTTTCCTAAAGAGTAGTAAAACCACTACATCACTAACCCATGGTGAATCCGAGATAGGGTAGATCATTCTCGCATCAAGAAGTTTGATAACCTCTTTTTTCATAACGTCATGGATCTTGGGATTCACCCTTCTTTGGCTTTGAATAGTGGGTTTAATGTCGTCCTCCATGAGAATTTTATGTGTGTAGAAGTGAGGATCAACTCCACGAATATCGGAGATTTTCCAAGCAATCGCTTTCTTGTGATTCTTCAGCATGGCGATAAGTCGGGATTTTTCTTCCTCGTTCAAGTCCTTAGCGATGATGACGGGTGACTTCTTGTTATCTTCAAGGAAAACGTACTCGAGATGAGACGGTAGGTCCTTAAGCTCTAAATCCGGAGGATTTTTGATGGAAGGGGTAGTCAAATTCGGTTCATCGATAGAGATATCCTTAGGAGATGGTGGAGAAATATGGTCCTCATTGAGAAGTTTCTCAATGGTACGAATGTCTTCATCCCAATTGGAGGGAGAATCGTCATATTGCAAGTCCACGTCTTCCAAAGTTGCTTCAAATTCTTTCAAGATGAAATCACTTTCTCCAAATGGAGTTAGTTATGGAGCAATAGAGGCAACGGTCTCAACAGTGGGTAGAAAAAAGAACCACTTTTACAAGCGTCTTTGAAATGTTCTTCACAAGCCTCATCAAGAACGTCAATGAAATTAACACTCTCGTTTTCAGAAGGCTGCTTAGAAAGTTTACCCATGTTGAAGACGATTTTATCGTCACCAGCTCTCATGATTAATTCACCCGCGGCTACATCAATGAGAGTGCGACCGGTCCTTAAGAATGGACGTCCAACGATTAATGGAACACGGGGGTCCATCTCGTAGTCAACGACAACAAAATCCGCCGGAAAGGTAAATTTGTCGACACCAACGAAGACGTCTTCGGCTATCCCCACTAGATAAGCAACTGTACGGTTGGCTAATTTCAAAGTCATTCGTGTGGGGACTAGCTCGGGTAGAGATAATTGTTTTCAAACGCTTAAAGGCATTAAGTTTATACTAGCACCTAGATCGGCTAGGGCCATACAATTCTCTACCCCAGGGAAGTTGCAAGGAATCAAGAAACGACCCGGATCACCAAGTTTGGTAGGTAATTTCCTAAAGAGCACTGCAGAGCAATTCTTATTAAGTTGGGTCTGGGCGATATCAAGGAGTTTCTCCTTATTACTGAGAAGATCTTTAAACATTTTAGCGTATTTCGGCATGTGAGCGAGAGCCTCAGCAAAGGAGATATTGAAATTCAGTTGTTTAAACATTTTAAGAAAGTTAGAAACCTGAATATCATCCTTGTTCTTCAATTTCTCTTTCTACAACCTTGAAGGATAAGGTATAATGGGTTGAGATGAAGGCTTTGGGATAGAATTCTCACTCACATCCTTGGGTGGTGGAGGGGTGGAAGTAGAAGGTGGTGGAATAGAAGATGGAGGATTTGGAGAAGGAGACTCGTTTTCCTTTGTCACAATCACCGGTGTAGGTGTAGGAAGCTTGGGTTCCTTTAAACCATTTCCACTTCGAGTGGTGATTGCTTTCATCTCCCCTCATGGATTAGCAACGGTGTTACTCGGAAGAGAACCCGAACCAGAGGCTTGATTACTTGGGAAGAAACTAGCCATCATGTTCCTTAAGTCATTCGTTTGACTTGTAAAAGAGTTTCGCATATCGGCTCGAAGATCATTCCCTTGTTTCACCATATCTGCTTTCATGTTAGCCATTTCCCGCTGAAGATTCTGCACTATCGCATCATTAGTCCTCATGTAAGTTTCAACCTCTTGGTGTAATGCAGTGGGTTGGTTGGGAGGAGCATGGTAGGCAGGTGGTTGATAAGCAGGTTGTTGGTAAACTTGGTTGTTTCTTTGAGGTGGATATGGGTTTCTTTGGTTTTGATATGGAGTTGGAGCACGTGGTTGGTTCTGATTGTTGCAATTTAGGTTGGTTGGGTTTTGTGGGGGAAAACCGGGTGGTGAAAGAAAGTTGTTAGAGCGATAGCTGAGCAAATTGCGGTCACCTTGAGGACGTGCTTGATAGCTTCCTGTAGCAAAGTTACCGTTGGCGGCATACACATTTTCCGGATTATCTTGAGTCGAAGGACAATCGGTGTATGAGTGGGATTCCCCGCATATTTCACATGATTGACTCAAAGCACTAGCTTGGGCAGTGATAGCTTTGGTATTGTTGGCGGCTTGGAGAGCAAGTGATAGGTGTGAAAACACCCATCCTTTTACCACTTATTTCTTGCTAAAACGAGACCAAAACGCGTATTTAATATCATTTGTTTGGACTTATGCGTGGTTTGTGTGTTTGTTGTGTTTTCAGAGCCAACCAGATAAATATTGAAGAAAACATGGGATTGCACGGGTTTTATCGAAGAAAAAGACGAAAAGATGAAGTTTATAGTCCAAGAGATGCAAAAGATCTGAAGTCAATGGGCCTATTTGAAGATTTATCGAAGAAAAGGACCAAAGATGGAAGATTTACATATGTCGAAGAACTCAAGTCTATTAAACGAAGAAATTAAAAGACGAGTTGAATTTATTCATCGACAACTCCCGAATCAGAATCGAAAACGTCAACTTTACTGAAAAGACGAGAAGACGAAAAGAAAGGAGAAAAGCCCACTCACCAACCAAGTCCAAGGCCTATAAATAGAGCCCTCCTTCACATTTTTGAAGCTAGTCATTTTTTTTGTTTTTTTCTTCCTTTTTATTCGTAGGGAACCAACACCCTTAAGGTGTTTGGTGATCTTCATTTTTTCCTTTTGAATCCAAGTTCTTGTAAGTTTTAATCTTTCATTTTGTTTGTTAAACCTTAATCTTTCAATATCCTCTTTCATTTAATCTTGTTCATCTTTCTCTTGTTGATTTAAAGTTTTAAAGTTTGATTTGGTTGATTTTAATCTTTAAAAGTAAGTGGGTTTTATGTTTTTTGTTGATTTGGTTTGATGTTTATCATTAGTTGATGATTGGTGGTTAGTTTGGGTGAATTCTTAGATTTATCTTGGTTGATTTTGGTTAAAAATCGTGTTGTTGTTGCTTCCCTGTTTCTCGCACCATTCTGTTTACCTAGATTCCGAACCAAGGGATTTGTAAAATATTCCGAATGAAGCTTTTTCATTAAGTATTCCGAATGAGGGAAAGTATTCCGAACCAATAGTTTAGTTTTGATTATTCCGGATCAACATTATATTCCGGATGAGTCAGATATTCCGAGTAAGCCCATTATTCTGAACCAAGGAATTTTATTCCGAATGATTTTTCTATTTTAGTTATTCCGAACCAACAAATTATTCCGGATCAGTCTTTATTCCGGATGAACCTATATTCCGAACCAACTCTTTCTTCTAGTTATTCCGAACGAAGCATGTATTCCAAATCAAGGATTTGATTGGTGTATTCCGAATGAGCATAGTATTCCGGATGAGCCGTTATTACGAATAAACACCTTATTCCAAATGAGTGATTTTGCCAATTTATTCCGAATAAGCTTACATTCCGAATGAAGCATCAGTATTCCGAACCAAGGCTTTTTTATTATTCCGAACGAACTTATTCCGCATGAACCATATATTCCGGATGAGCAACAGCTATTCCGAGTCAGTAAGTTATTTCGAGTAAGCATTATTATTCCGAATCAACTTCTTTTTTCGAATAAAGGTAACTTTCCGAATGAGCAGTTTTTAGTATATTTGTTACTGTTATTTTGTTGTTAGGTTTAATTACAGCTTTATTATTTTTAAATTGTTCATCATTATAATTAATTGTTTTTAGTTTATTTTTATTCACTTCACACATTTAATTCTTTTTAGTAGAATAGAAAACCAAACCCTTTTTATTTTCCACCAAGAACAATTGAGTCGCACTTTTAATCGGTAATCAATTCAAAAAGATCGGTTTTACGAACTTTCATACGAGTCTAAAAACCTTGTATTAAATGGCGCCGCTGCCGGCTCTTTTCGTTAAGATTAACGATTTTTAAGTGAGAGACGCGTTGGATTTTGGGATCCGTTCATCTTTGAACGTTATTTTCCTTGCTTTAAAATTTTCAAAAATCCTAAAAAATATAAAATTTTTAAAAAATACAAAAAAATTTAAAAAGATAAAATACCAAAAATATTTCTGCTTTGTTATTTCTTTTGCATGTGTATGCGCACTCGATCAACGTCTTATCCCGAGCCCGAGACTCTTGATAACTTAGGCATGGCCGGTGTACATAACAATAATAATAATCCACCTCAACCCGACATGAATAATGACAACAATGAACCTCTACCGGACAATCGTCAAATGATCGAACTTTTACAAGCACATGTAGAGGGCAACCACGATGCTAGGAGCCAACAACTTTGAGCTCAAATCCGGCTTCATTCAAATGGTCTCTGCTCAACCATTCTTGGGGCGTTCAATTGATGATCCTCATGACCGTATTAAGAGGTTTCTTCAACTCACTAATACGGTTAAGTATAATGGGGTTTCACAAGAGGTAATTCGCTTGCAACTTTTTCCTTTCTCCTTAGAGGGAAAAGCCCGGCATTGGCTTGATAAGGAACCGCCACAAAGTATTCTTACGTGGACGGATTTAGAGACCAAATTCATCAAATACTTTTTCCCACCCTCACGTACTACCGCTTTGCGGAATGAAATCATTACTTTTGAACAAAAGTACGATGAGACATTTAGTGAATCTTGGGACCGTTTTAAGGAACTTTTACGAAAGTGTCCACAACATGGTTTTACAAAAGTACATCAAATTAATACTTTTTACAATGGTTTAAGCATGAATGACCAAGATTCACTAAATAGTGCCTCGGGCGGGGGGGGGGGGGGGGGGGGGGGGGGGGGTAATCTTTTGGTAAAGTCTTCTAATGCTGCTTGGGATATTATTGAGAACAAGTCTAGAGTGCAAACCAAGAGTGTTCGGACCAATGTGGCTAGTGCTAGCACAAATGAGAGCGACAAGAGAATTGATAAGCTTACTTCGCTTGTTGAATCACTTGCTCTCCAAGCCGCCAATAATACCAAAGCTATCACTGCCCAAGCTAGTGCCTTGACTCAATCATGTGATATATGCGGGGGATCTCACTCATACACCGATTATCCTTCGACTCACGACAATCCGGAAAATGTGTATGCCGCCAACGGTACCTATTCTACGGGAGGCTATCAACCACGTCCTCAAGGTGACCGCAACTTGCTCAGCTATCGCTCAAACAACTTTCTTTCACCTCCTGGTTTTCCCCCACAAAATCCAAACAACCTCAATCGCAATAATCAAAACCAACCTCGTGCTCCAACTCCATATCAAAACCAAAGAAACCCATATCCACCTCAAAGAAACAACCAAGTTTACCAACAACCTGCTTATCAACCACCTGCCTACCATGCTCCTCCCAACCAACCCACTGCATTACACCAAGAGGTTGAAACCTACATGAGGACTAATGATGCGATAGTGCAAAATCTTCAGCGGGAAATGGCCAACATGAAAGCAGATATGGTGAAGCAAGGGAATGATCTTCGAGCTGATATGCGAAACACTTTGGCAAGTCAAACGAATGACTTTAGGAACATGGTGGCTAGTTTCTTCCCAAGTAATCAAGCTTCTGGATCGGGTTCTCTTCCGAGTAACACCGTTGCTAATCCAAGAGGGGAGATGAAAGCAATCACCACTCGCAGTGGAAAAGGTTTAAAGGAACCCGAGCTTCCTACACCTACACTGGTGATTGTGACAAAGGAAAACGAGTCCCCTTCTCCGAATCCTCCATCTTCTATTCCTCCAATTTCTACTTCTCCAATTCCACCACCTTCTACTTCTACCCCTCCACCACCCAATGATGTGAGTGAGAATTCCATTCCTAAGCCTTCATCTCAACCCAATATACCTTATCCCTCAAGGTTGAGGAAAGAGAAATTGAAGAACAAGGATGATATTCAGGTTTCTAACTTTCTCAAAATGTTTAAACAACTGAATTTCAATATCTCCTTTGCTGAGGCTCTCGCTCACATGCCCAAATATGCTAAAATGTTTAAGGATCTTCTCAGTGATAAGGAGAAACTTCTCGATATTGCTCAGACCCAACTTAATGAGAATTTCTCCACAGTGCTCTTAAGGAAATTACCAACCAAACATGGTGACCGGGTCGTTTCTTGATTCCTGGCAACTTCCCGGGAGTAGAGAATTGCATGGCCCTAGCCGATCTAGGTGCTAGTATTAACTTAATGCCATTAAGTGTTTGGAAGCAATTATCTCTCCCCGATCTAGTCCCCACACGAATGACTTTGGAATTAGCTAACCGTACGGTTGCTTATCCGGTGGGGATAGCCGAAGATGTCTTCGTCGGCGTCGACAAATTCACCTTTCCGACGGATTTTGTTGTCGTTGACTACGAGATGGACCCCCGTGTTCCATTAATCGTTGGACGTCCATTCTTGAGGACCGTTCGCACTCTCATTGATGTAGCCGCGGGCGAATTAATCATGAGAGTTGGTGACGATAAAATCGTCTTCAACATGGGTAAACTTTCTAAGCAGCCTTCGGAAAACGAGAGTGTTAATTTTATTGACGTTCTTGATGAGGCTTGTGAAGAACATTTCAAAGACGCTTGTAAAAGTGGTTCTTCTTCTCTACCTATTGTTGAGACTGTTGCCTCTATTGCTCCATCACTAACTCCATTTGGAGAAAGTGATTTCATCTTGAAAGAATTTGAAGCAACTTTGGGAGATGTGGACTTAAAAGATGACGATTCCCCCTCCAATTGGGATGAAGACATTCGTACCATTGAGAAATTTCTCAATGAGGACCAGATTTCCCCACCATCTCCTAAGGATATTTCTATCGATGAACCGAATTTGACTACGCCTCCATCAAAAATCCTCCGGATTTAGAGCTTAAGGACCTACCGTCTCATCTCGAGTATGTTTTCCTTGAAGACAACAAGAAGTCACCCGTCATCATCGCTAAGGACTTGAAAGAGGAAGAAAAATCCCGACTTATCACCGTGCTGAAGAATCACAAGAAAGCAATTGCTTGGAAAATCTCCGATATTCGTGGAATTGATCCTCACTTTTGCACACATAAAATTCTCATAGAGGACGACTTTAAACCCACTATTCAAAGCCAAAGAAGGGTGAATCCTAAGATCCATGATGTAATAAAAAAGAGGTTATCAAACTTCTTGATGCGGGAATGATCTATCCTATCTCGGATTCACCATGGGTTAGTCCCGTCCATTGTGTGCCTAAGAAAGGCGGAATCACTGTTGTGCCCAATGAAAACTACGAGTTGATTCCTACTCGTCTCGTTACAGGGTGGAGAGTTTGTATAGACTATAGCAAACTCAATGATGCTACGAGAAAGGATCATTTTCCCCTTCCTTTCATTGACCAAATGCTTGAACGTCTAGCGGGTAATGACTATTACTGCTTTTTAGACGGTTTTTCGGGTATTTTCAAATTCCCATCGATCCCAAAGACCAAGAGAAAACCACATTCACTTGTCCTTACGGAACATTTGCTTATAAAAGAATGCCTTTCGGCTTATGTAATGCTCCTGGGACATTTCAAAGGTGTATGATGGCTATCTTCCATGACATGGTTGAAGAAACTATGGAAGTCTTCATGGATGATTTCACGGTTTATGGTGATTCTTTCTCTTCTTGCCTTGCTAATTTGGAACGCATGCTTAAGCGGTGTGAAGACACTCGCCTTGTTCTAAATTAGGAAAAATGTCATTTCATGGTAAAAGAAGGCATTGTGCTTGGACACAAAATCTTCAAAGCCGGTCTTGAAGTGGACCGTGCTAAAGTCGATGTTATTGCAAAATTGCCTCCACCTTCAACCGTGAAGGGTGTGAGAAGTTTCCTTGGTCATGCGGGCTTCTATCGTCGATTCATCCAAGATTTTTCTAAAATCGCTCGCCCGATGACTCACCTCTTGGAAAAAGATACTCCTTTCATATTTTCCAAAGAGTGTCTTGAATCCTTCAATCTTCTTAAGGAGAAGCTAACTAAGGAACCGGTCTTGGTTACCCCTAATTGGGAGCTACCTTTTGAGTTGATGTGTGATGCTAGCGACTTTGCTATTGGAGCGGTTTTGGGCCAAAGAGTGAACAAACACTTCCAACCAATCCATTACGCTAGCAAGACAATGACGGGGGCACAATTGCATTATACCACTACCAAAAAAGAGCTTTTAGCTGTAATGTATGCTTTTGAAAAATTTCGCCCCTATCATGTCCTTTCTACCACCATCGTGTATACCGATCATTCCGCGTTGAAGTACTTGTTGACTAAGCAAGATTCTAAGCCAAGACTTCTTCGTTGGTTTTTTCTCCTTCAAGAATTCAATATTGAAATTCGTGACAAGAAGGGAGCCGAAAACCTAGCCGCGGATCATCTAAGTAAACTTGAGGATCCTTATCAAGGGGATCATCTGAATCAAGATCAATGACTCTTTTCCGCTTGAGGCCTTAATGTCTATCAATCCAAATCTCGATGACACCCCGTGGTTTGCGGACATTGCAAACTACTTAGCGGGTGGAATTCTCAAGGAAGGGTTAACGTCCCAACAAAAGAAAAAGTTCTTTAAAGACATTGAAAATTATTCTGGGACGACCCTTACCTCTTCAAACAATGTGCGGATCTTTTCATTCGTCGATGTGTTGATGGGCCGGCAGCGGTACAAATCCTTGTCGCTTGCCATAAAGGACCCACCGGTGGTCACTTTGGTCCCAATTACACCGCGAAGAAAGTATTCGACTCTGGATTTTATTGGCTCACCATTTATGGTGATGCTCACGACATGGTTAAACATTGTGATGCTTGCCAAAGACAAGGCAAGATCACACATAAAGATGAGATGCCTCAAAATTTCATACAAGAATGTGAAATCTTTGATGTATGGGGCATCGACTTTATGGAGCCATTTCCATCATCTAAAGGGAACAAGTACATCCTCGTAGCCGTTGACTACGTTTCTAAATGGGTTGAAGCTAAGGCTCTCCCTACGAACGATGCGAGGGTGGTTGTGAACTTTTTGAAGCAGCTTTTTGCTCGATTCGGTGTTCCTCGAGCTATCATCAGTGACCGCGGGACTCATTTTTGCAATGATCAATTTGCAAGAGTCATGGCTAAGTATGGTGTCAATCACCGTCTTTCCACCGCCTATCATCCCCAAACCAATGGTCAAGCCAAGATTTCTAACCGTGGATTGAAGCGAATTCTGGAGCGTACTGTGGGAGAGCATCGTGCCGCGTGGGCCGATAAGTTAGATGATGCTTTGTGGGCTTTCCGTACCGCCTATAAGACGCTGATTGGTTGTACACCTTATCGTCTTGTGTACGGGAAAGCATGCCACCTCCCTATCGAGCTGGAACCTAAGGCATACTGGGCCTTGAAGTAGGCTAACTTCGACATCAACAAATCCGGTGATCTTCGCAAGATTCAACTCAACGAGCTTAATGAATTGAAGAATGAAGCTTACGAGAACTCGCTGATATACAAAGAGAAGACCAAGATCATCCATGATGCTAGAATTAAGAACCGAGAGTTCCACGTTGGTGATCAAGTTTTACTCTTTAACTCTCGGTTGAAGATCTTCTCGGGCAAGTTGAAGAGCCGCTGGTCTGGTCCATTCACCGTCGCCAAAGTCTTTCCCTATGGCACCATTGAGCTTTCTTAGCCAAATGGGCCAAATTTTAAGGTGAATGGCCAGCGTTTGAAGTTATACTTTGGTGAGGACATCTCTCATGAGATGATTCCATCCCTCACCACGTTTCCCATGAACTAGTTTTGGGACGAGTCAGGCTCGTGACTCGGTTATCAAAAACAAGCGCTCCTCGGGAGGCAACCCGAGTATCTATCCCTTTCCGTTTTAACTCCTAAGTGTAGGGGGACCTATATAGGTTGCTTGTGTTTGTATGGTGATGTGATTACAGGGATAAGTGCACTTTTGGAATCTTTGAAGAACCGTGCTCCCGTGTTATCCGCAATCTGGTTATATCTCTCAACTATCGTGATTCAATTTTCTTCATAATCACATTTGAAATTGATCACTTTAGTTGTCTCCTCGTTAACTTGATTTAACCAACGTGCACAATGTCATAAGTGTAGGGGATACTTTTCCCACATGCTTAAACATTGAGGACAATGTTTATATTAAGTGTAGGGGGGACTTCTATCGAAGTAAGTGGTCTTTTCCATGAATTTGTACTCATTTTAACCGGAAAATTTGATTTTTCGATATTTTTCAAAAATTTTAATCTATTTTGGCCTAGTTGTATAGTTGTATTTTCCTTTGTTATGGTTATTTTCTTTCCTTGCTAGAATAAATTTTTAATAAAGTGGTTTTAAAATTTTTCAAAGTCGTGAATATTTTGACTCAACCCGAGTTTACTTATCTAAGTTGACTCAACCCGAGTTGACTCAACACGAAAGTCTTAACTCTCACGGGTTAAGAACGAGAACCTTTCGCAAGTTCCTATAATTGATCCTAGAGAGTCGTTTATCAAGGGAACTTTAAAACGCAAATTCTAAACTTGAAAGAGTCTAAGAAGATGCAAGATGCAAGATGCTATAGATGACTCGAAAACCCAAAACTTTGATTTAATTGGCTAAGCATCCACGAGTCTCATTCCTTGAGATTTTAAATTGTGGAGAACGAGAGATGATAGAGTCAATTATAAGTTTGGTATTCTTTCGTGAATTTATGTGAGTTAATTATAAGCTTATTCTCCCATCGCCTGTTAATAAATTTATCTGCAATAAATAAGGTTGTACGATTTGAAAAGTTACTTAGCTTCTAGCCCAAGATCGTTAAAAAGTTGATCGGTATTAATTAGAGTTCATAGCCAAGGCATAACTTATTGAAGCGGGATGCGAATATTGGCGTGTCCGAAAAGGCCCTAACAAGGCATGAGGGCTACATTTTGTTGCTAAAGATCCAAAAGTGATGTGAAGAATCATTTATCGAAAATCAATATGAAGGATCGAGACACACGACGAAAAGCAAGTACTCCCCAAAAGATTATGGAGAAGTCTATCCGAAAAGACCCTAGCAAGGTATGAGGATAAATAGATCCAAGTCCTAAAAGGAGGCGGATCGTTGTATATCAAAGTCCAAAATAAAGATTGGAGAAAAATGAAGAAGTCGTGTTCCAAATATGAAGAATCTCTCAAAACTTCAAGTGAAGAAATTCCTATTATGAAGAGAAGACCATAATTTCAAGAACGTCTCTCAAAGATTTGAAGTATGAAGTCGCTGCCAAATATCGGTCCGAGAAAGGTCTCAAATCGTGAAGCGAGTTATGCCAAGATATGAACTTTATGAGGTCCCGAGAAGCAGTTTTAAAAGATTTTGTCCTTTAGCTAACTATTGATTAAATCGTCCCACTTTATTTTCAGCCTAAATAACTATCGAAATAAGTAAAACGATGCATCCTCGTGATAATTTAAGACAATATTAAAATATAAGAGATACACCTAGGAATAAGGGAGTCTAAGTGTATAATTAGGCCACATGAGTTCGTGTAAGTTTGCTAACTTATAATAACAATGATCTCGTTTTTAAGCTTGGTATGGGGAACGTGAAACTTGAGAATGATGAACATTCATGACAATCTAAAACCCCAATGTAAGTCTTTGAATTCTTTACTTGTTTTGTTCTTTTGGTTTCCTTAGTGTTTAGAATTTAATAAAGGCCAAGGTGGGTTATTTATGATGAGAAATGTAAACCGTGCTTTAAAATTAATGCATTGCATGAGGGAATTGCAATGGTTAAGTGTAGGGGATTTGATAGGTGTGAAAATACCCATCCTTTTACCACTTATTTCTTGCTAAAACGAGACCAAAACGCCTATTTAATATCATTTGTTTGGAATTATGCGTGGTTTGTGTGTTTGTTGTGTTTTCAGAGCCAACCGGATAAATATTGAAGAAAACATGGGATTGCACGGGTTT
The DNA here is from genome assembly GCA_025667525.1 of Glebionis coronaria. Lineage (NCBI taxonomy): Eukaryota > Viridiplantae > Streptophyta > Magnoliopsida > Asterales > Asteraceae > Glebionis > Glebionis coronaria. The sequence continues at coordinate 326,397,249 of CM046880.1, forward strand.
TATCGAAGAAAAAGACGAAAAGACGAAGTCTATAGTCCAAGAGATGCAAAAGATCTGAAGTCAATGGGCCTATTTGAAGATTTATCGAAGAAAAGGACCAAAGATGGAAGATTTACATATGTCGAAGAACTCAAGTCTATTAAACAAAGAAATTAAAAGACGAGTTGAATTTATTCATCGAAAACTCCCGAATCAGAATCGAAAACGTCAACTTTACTGAAAAGACGAGAAGACGAAAAGAAAGGAGAAAAGCCCACTCACCAACCAAGTCCAAGGCCTATAAATAGAGCCCTCCTTCACATTTTTGGAGCTAGTCATTTTTTTCTGTTTTTTTCTTCCTTTTTATTCGTAGGGAACCAACACCCTTAAGGTGTTTGGTGATTTTCATTTTTTCCTTTTGAATCCAAGTTCTTGTAAGTTTTAATCTTTCATTTTGTTTGTTAAACCTTAATCTTTCAATATCATCTTTCATTTAATCTTGTTCATCTTTCTCTTGTTGATTTAAAGTTTTAAAGTTTGATTTGGTTGATTTTAATCTTTAAAAGTAAGTGGGTTTTGTGTTTTTTGTTGATTTGGTTTGATGTTTATCATTAGTTGATGATTGGTTGTTAGTTTGGGTGAATTCTTAGATTTATCTTGGTTGATTTTGGTTAAAAATCGTGTTGTTGTTGCTTCCCTGTTTCTCGCACCATTCTGTTTACCTAGATTCCGAACCAAGGGATTTGTAAAATATTCCAAATAAAGCTTTTTCATTAAGTATTCTGAATGAGGGAAAGTATTCGGAACCAATAGTTTAGTTTGATTATTCCGGATCAGCATTATATTCCGGATGAGTCAGATATTCCGAGTAAGCCCATTATTCCGAACCAAGGAATTTTATTCCGAATGAGTTTTATATTTTAGTTATTCCGAAACAACAAATTATTCCGGATCAGTCTTTATTCCGGATGTACCTATATTCCGAACCAGCTCTTTCTTCTAGTTATTCCGAACGAAGCATGTATTCTGAATCAAGTATTTGATTGGTGTATTCCGAATGAGCATAGTATTCTGGATGAGCCGTTATTCCGAATAAACACCTTATTCCAAATGAGTGATTTTTCCAATTTATTCCGAATAAGCTTACATTCCGAATGAAGCATCAGTATTCCGAACCAAGGCTTTTTTACTATTCCGAACGAACTTATTCCGCATGAACCATATATTCCGGATGAGCAACAGTTATTCCGAGTCAGTAAGTTATTCCGAGTAAGCATTATTATTCCGAATCAACTTCTTTTTCCGAATAAAGGTAACTTTCTGAATGAGCAGTTTTTCGTATATTTGTTACTGTTATTTTATTGTTAGGTTTAATTACAGCTTTATTATTTTTAAATTGTTCATCATTATAATTAATTGTTTTTAGCTTATTTTTATTCACTTCACACATTTAATTCTTTTTAGTAGAATAGAAAACAAAACCCTTTTTACTTTCCACCAAGAACAATTGAGTCGCACTTTTAATCGGTAATCAATTTGAAAATATCGGTTTTACGAACTTTCATACGAGTATAAAAACCTTGTATTAGCAAGTGATTCAACAAGCGAAGTAAGCTTATCAATTCTCTTGTCGCTCTCATTAGTGCTAGCACTAGCCACATTAGTCCGAATACTCTTGGTTTGCACTCTAGACTTGTTCTCAATAATATCCCAAGCGGCATTAGAAGACTTAACCAAAATGTTACCCCCGAGGCACTATTTAGTGAATCTTGGTCATTCATGCTTAAACCATTGTAAAAAGTATTGATTTAATGTACTTTTGTTAAACCATGTTGTGGACACTTTCTTAAAAGTTCCTTAAAACGGTCCCAAGATTCACTAAATGTCTCACCGTACTTTTGTTCAAAGGTAATAATTTCATTCCGCAAAGCGGTAGTACGTGAGGGTGGGAAAAAGTAGTTGATGAATTTGGTCTCTAAATCCGTCCACGTAAGAATACTTTGTGGCGGTTCCTTATCAAGCCAATGCCGGGCTTGTCCCTCTAAGGAGAAAGGAAAAAGTTGCAAGCGAATTACCTCTTGTGAAACCCCATTATACTTAACCGTATTAGTGAGTTGAAGAAACCTTTTAATATGGTCATGAGGATCATCAATTGAATGCCCCAAGAAGGGTTGAACAGAGACCATTTGAATGAAGCCGGATTTAAGCTCGAAGTTGTTGGCTCCAATCTCGGGTATGACAATAGCATCGGTGTTGCCCTCTACGTGCGATTGCAAAAGCTCGATCATTGGTTGATTGTCCATGGTGACAATAGGTTGAGTAATGACTTCGGCTTGAGCTAGTTTCTTCTTACGAGCACGAGTACGCATACACACCTACAAAAGGAAAAGCAAAATAGACAAGAAACATTTTTGATTTTTTTTTTAGGTTTTTCTATTTTTTTGTATTTTTGAAAATTTTATATTTTTTTAGGGTTTTTGAAAATTTTTAAAGCAAGGAAAATAACGTTAAAAAATGAACGGATCCCAAAATCCAACGCGTCTCTCACTTAAAACCTTTAATCTTAACGAAAAGAGCCGGCAGCGGCGCCATTTAATACAAGGTTTTTACCAAGTATGAAATAAATTCGTTCCAAGTCTTTTCGAATTGATTACCGATTAAAAGTGCGACTCAATTGTTCTTGGTGGAAAATAAAAAGGTTTGGTTATCTATTTTAAACTAAAAATAAAAATGTTGTTGAAAGCTTGAAAATTTAATCTAAGATAAAACAATTTAAAACAGTGCTAAGTAGAAAGGTGGGAAAAATTAAAGTTAGAAAATAGAAACAATTCAGAAATTCCTAATTAAACTAAGTCTGAGAATTTCAAAGAAATCGAATCTTCGGAATAATTGTATCTTCAAAAAAATGGTGTTTTCAGAAAAATTGGCATTTTCGGAATACTTGTCTTTTCAGAAAAAGGGTATCTTCGGAAAACTTGGGTTTTCAGTAAAATGATGATTTCGGAATAAAGAGATTTTTAGAGAAATGTGATCTTCGGAATAAATTGTTTTTTAGAAAAGGAACTTCTTCGGAATAATGAAGTTTTTATAGAAAATGACATTTTCGGAATAAAGGACTTTTCAGTAAAAGTGGGATTTTCGAAAAAATGGTGTTTTCAGTAAAATGATGGTTTTCCGGAATAATACTCTTTTCAGAGAAATTGGTTTTTCGGAAAAAGAAGGTTTTCAGAAAAATGGATTTTCGGAATAATGACTTTTCATAGAAATGATGAATTCATAGAAATGGAATTTCGGAATAACAGCAATTTCAGAAAAGGGAAGATTTCATAGAAATGATCAATTCAGAAAAATGGCATTTTCGGAAAAATTAACCCTAATCCGAAAATGTTAAAACTCAGATACAGATGAACAGAAACAACGAAACTTAAGAGATAAGCTACTAATAAGCACAAACCAAACAAGCAATTAACCAAAACTTTAACCAAATAAGTTTTAAGAAGAACTATATAAGCCACAAATTAAAAACTATAAAAACACTAATTAATCAAAACATTTAAAATCAACTAATAAGCAACTCTATTAATCTATCAAAACAACTTATTCAAAAATAAGCCAAACACTAGGAGATTAATAACCACAATAAGCTCAAAACATCCACAACAACAAAACTAAAAGATCAATCACATGAATAAAACAATCACTTAATCAAAGAGATGAGATTAACTACATGATTATCAAGATTAAGAAAAAGATTAAGAAAGGTAGAATGAGAATTAAGAAAATAATCTTGATTGATTAAAGATGAATATCAAAAGATTACAAGATTAAAGTTGATAAACTTGAAAACTAGAGAGAAGAAAAACTTAAGAAAAACTTGAAAACTAAAATTAAACACTACTAAAAATTAACCACCTAACACCCTCCTAATGACATATTAGGAGGGCATTTATAGAAGGTGGGGGGATTACATGCTTAAGCTATCTAATTTCTTTCTTCTCGTCTCGACTCGACTTAATTTCTTTGTCTTTCTCGATGTCGTCTCGGGATTTGTCGATATAAGTTGAACTTGTCTTATAATTTTATTCTATAATTAGACTTGAGTTCTTCGACTTCATTAAACTTCCGTCTTTAGACTTTTTCTTCGATAAATCTTCAGAATTGGCCTTGGACTTCCGTTCTTTTTGCATTCTCGATCTTTCGACTTCGTCTTTAGTCTTTTTCTTCGATAAAAGCCCGTGATAGCCCATGTTTTCTTCCTTTTGCATCTTTTGGTCCCAAAACACAATAAAAACACAAACCACACATAATTCCGACTTTTACGACATAAAATACACGTTTTGGTCTTGTTATTATTAGAAATAAGTGGTAAAAGGATAATTGTTTTCACACTTATTAAGTACATATACTTTGTTAGAAGCAGCTTTATGCCAAGTTCTCCAAATGCGAATTCTGGTTGAGCAAAGTGGCGTTTTTGGGCCACATATTATCCGTAGAGGGAATAACCATGGATCCTTATAATGTTGAGGTTATTACCAAGTGGCCAAGACAGACGTCGGCAACTGAAGTTCGCAGCTTTCTAGGCTTAGCTGGTGTAACATCCCGCCTACCCAGACCATAATATTGTCCGCTTTGCCCGCAGGCTCACTGCTTTGCTTTGTGGCCCTCTTGTAAGTACTTCTCGGCTGGTCACCCAACCTAGTACTACTCTGACATGAGCACGCTTAACTGCCAGTTCCTAAGAACCCCACTTGCAGTAGACCACAAAACGCGTTGTGTCATGAGAAGGCGACTGTTATCTTATGAACCATGGATCTCTCCTGGCCACAGCCGATGTGGGATTTTCCTAGGGTGTCACAGCTGGTTACTACCGTAGGTTCGTAGAGAACTTTCCCGATTAGCACTGCCATTGACCAAACTGTTGCGGAAAGGGGAGAAATTCGTCTGGACTGAAGAAAGAGAGAAGAGCTTCGAAGAACTAAAGAAGAGGTTGGTATCTGCACCTATTCTTACTCTCCCATCTGGTACAGGTGGATTTCAGATCTATAGTGATGCTTCAAGGAAGTGTCTTGGCTGTGTTCTCATGCAACATGGGAAAGTTATTGCTTACCCATCATGGTAGCTTAAGCCTTATAAGGAGAACTATCCTACACATGACTTGGAGCTTGCAGCAGTCGTGTTTGCACTAAAGATTTGGAGGCATTACTTGTATGGAGAATTATGTGATATCTTTACAGATCACGAGAGCCTAAAATATATCTTCACTCAGCGTGAACTGAACATGAGCCAAAGAAGGTGGTTAGAACTGTTGACGGATTATGACATAAATCTACAGTATCATCCCGGCAAGGCGAATGTAATGGCATATGATCTTAGTAAGAAGTCGGGTATGATTAACGGCATTAAGATAGAGGAGGAAATTATACGTGACTTGGAACGACTGGACAATGAGTTTATGGTACGTGGACAGCATGGCTACTGGGCTAATCTTAGATTTGAGCTTGACTTACTCTCTAGGATCAAGGAAGCTCAGAAGGATGATGGTGAAATCTGGGCGATTATTCAGAACATAGACCAGCAGACGGAGTTTCGGGTAGATGACGTTGGTATCTTATGGCAGGGCACTAGACTTTATGTTCCTGATGATCTTACACTCAAGGAGGCTTTGCTGACTGAAGCTCATAGCTCCCCATTCTCTAGTTATCCTGGTTCCACCAAGATGTACCACGACATCAAGAAGCATTTCTAGTGGAGTGGTATGAAGTAGGACGTTGCTACCTTTGTCTCCAAATGTCTTACCTGTCAGCCGGTTAAGATTGAGCATCAACGATCTAGTGGTCTACTACAACCATTATAAATTCCAGAGTGGAAGTGAGACAAGATCTCCATGGATTTTGTCACCGGTCTTCCACAGACCAAGAGGAAGCATGATGCCATTTGGGTTATTGTTGATCGACTTACCAAATCAGCCCATTTCTTACCAATCCGTAAGGAAGACTCTGCTAGCAAATTGGATGACCTATATCAGAAGGAGATCATGAGACTACATGGTACTCCATCCAGTATCATCTCGGACAAAGATCCTCGTTTTACTTCGCGATTCTGGAAGAGTCTACAGAAAGCTTGGGGCACCAGACTTAAGCTTAGCACGGCTTTTCATCCTCAGACAGATGGACAATCAAAGTGTACCATTCAGACACTAGAGGACATGCTTCGAGCGTGTGCTTTGGAATGGACAGGAAGTTGGGACGACTATATCTACTTGGTAGAGTTTGCATACAACAACAGTTGGCACGCCAACATCAAGTGTGCACCGTTTGAGATATTGTATGGCATGAAGTGTCGCACCTCAATCTGTTGGGATCAGGTTGGTGAGCGAATTCTTGAGTGTCCGGAGATGATAGAGATGACCAACGAGAAGGTTGTTGTAGCTAAGGCGAAGATGCAAGAAGATCGTGCACGTCAAAAGAGTTATGCCGACAAGCATCGTAGGGATTTGCATTTCAACATGGGAGATCATGTCTTTCTCAAGGTATCACCGGCGCATGGAGTTAGGCGTTTTGGAATCAAAGGAAAACTCAGTCCTCGATTCATCGGACCGTTTGATATCCTCGAACGAGTCGGTGAAGTATCGTATCGTTTAGCGTTACCTCTGCAGCTTTCTCACGTTCACAACGTATTTCATGTGTCCTTACTCAGAGGGTACAATTATCATTTGTGACAATCCGTCAATTTATGGTTGACATTTTATTCTCAAGTGTTATTTAAAAACATTATTTTAATGTTATATTATGAACTCACTTATTTTTGGGAAGAAATTTGGGTTTACATCTTGAAGTAGCATCGACTACGTCTAAACCGGAGGATTCTATGTTACGTGCTTACGTTTACATACACCGTTTTTTGTGACAGTCTGACATTTCAGGAAATAAATTTATCCGTGAATATTATTTTGGGATTTTAAATTTGAGTTAGTTCATAAACTAACAAATTTACGAGAAGAGATTAGGACTTACGTGTAAGACCCGTGAATGTGTCGTATGATGCTAAGTTAATGTCTCAGGAGTTGTTCAGTATGAGCATCTCTCTTAAGTTGTGGCTCACTTGTGGATGTGATATCCCGAGCCCAACGTCATTTATTTAATCCTATTTTACGAATATTTTTGAAATTTTTAAGAAATTTCGTTTGTTATATATTTGACGGTTTAAGTTGAAACCGACGTTTACTGTCATAATTTAACGTTTGACGATTTAAGAAGAACCGATAACGACTACGATACCGACGGATGCCCAAAATTTACCTTTTATTATCGATTGATCGATATTTGAGTTTTTCGAGATTTTATTTTTGTTACGTGTTAAGTCGAGTCAGAACCATGTGTATATTCGTTTTGTGTGCGTTTGAACCATTTAAAAGTATTTTCAAGTGTTCGGGGCGAAACCCGACTCCCGTAAATTTTTAAAACCGACTACTAGTCACAATCCCGCTCTTTAAGAAGGATTTGCCACTAAGGCCAAAAGAATGACAAAATTGCAAGAAGGTCCCTCAAAAATTTACAAAAAGAAGGAGAGAGAGAAACATCCTCATTTTTCACTTTCAAAAATTTCTTTCTTCTCTCTTTTTCTCTCTAGGCCGCCGGCCACCCTAACCACCATCACCACCACCATCATTTTTTTAGGGTTTTTGACAAATCCAATCAAAGACCACCTCCTAATTTATCATTGTAAGTGTTCTTACACCCTTTAATCCAACATGCATTAACATTAAATTTTTAAGAATTAAAGATTTTTCAAAAATGTGTTTTGATGTAATTAAATCATTAATTCGTGTAACTGGTGATTGGGTAATGCTAATTAATCAATAAAATAAGATGGGTGTTATGTTCTTGGTTCTCCACAGCCCCTAAAAGCCACGAATTTTTGGGGTGTTTGGTGGGTTCAAGGTGTTTGATGAAATGTGTTGTGGGGTTGTGTTTAAAATGGTGTTTTTAGTGTTTTTAAATTGTTAAATTACATTGCATGCTTGAATTAGGCTTTAGGTTTTGATGTGGATTTAATGTTCATAGTGTTCTATACTGATTAGAGTGTTTGGGGATGATTATAAGTGGTTAAAATTAGCCTAGGTAGTGTTAAAATGGATTGAAAACAAGTTTTGGAATGATTTTGAATGAGTCGTTTTCAAACAGATTGTTTAGGGCTATTTTCGTGGTTTTAATTTTTGGTCCAGGTTGTGATTGTAGGATATAGTTGTAGTGGTCGTCGAGACGCTAGTTTCGGTATAAGATAGAGCTTTTAACTCCAAACGAGTCAAAAGTTATGTTATTTTGAAAATACGTGTACCGGGAGATGAGAATCAACACAATCCGAATTTGTGTTTGGTTTGGGTCAAATCCCGGGGACCATAGGTTTAGTTTGGTAAATGGTCAAAGGTTGATTTTTGATCTCAAACCTGTGTATTTGAGTCTATTATTAGACTTAGGTGTCGTAGAGGTCAATGGTATATTTTAAATGGGTCAAATGAGTCCGACTTGGTCAAAGTGCAATTTCAGTCCGAAAAATGTAGGTTTAGTAATGTGTTGAGTAACGGGTCGTAAAAGCGAAAAATTTTAATGGGATTAAAAATGGGTTTTCTACAGGTCTTAAGGTATTTTTGAGAATTTTCTTAATTTTTATAACAAGGTTTAAGTCTAGTAAGACAGCCCATACTTTTGGTAAGTATCGGCGAAACCGTAAAATGGATAGTAACTTTAATAACATTGATAAATGGTATAAGTCTAGTAACAACTACTTGTTTGATTTTGGCGTGAGTTTTCATAAGCATTGAGTGTGTTGCATATGCGTGTGTTAGTACAATTATGTACGCAGTGTATTGATTTGGTTTTTGTACTTTGACTTTTAGGTCAAGTGTTTGATTTTCCCGGGCATCCACGTCGTCGGTGACATTTCTCGTTACGTCTTCGCTAGAACCACTACTACTACGCAAGGTGAGTCTATAGCCTCGCTCTTTACTTATTTCAAATGTTTTTACCCGCGAGGGGGATACATGCTATTTAAATGAAAATGAACATAAGTTATGAATGATTGTTGGACCCGAATGTTGCCTTGAAATTGTGTTGAGTACCTAGTTGCAAAAGGCCCTAATTTCATGAACTATTAACTATTGTCTTGCCCTTGTGTGGGTTGGAAATAGCCGCTTATACAATTTGTAGTACTACGGGGCTAACGACCCAATGCTAGCCGAGAAGCTGTACGTTGAGTAAGTTCTACGGTAGATTATCTTGTATGAGAGATAAGGTATAATTGCAACTAATGCCTTAGTAGGGGCACTGGTTTCATCTGAATCACGCCGGTAATTATTACGCGGGTGATTGAGTTAACGGTTTAGTGTCACGAGCTTAAACACAATTGCCATATCCTTGAATAATAGATTGTATGGCCACAATGCTATTGAATGATCATGATTGGTTTTTAACACTTATGTTCAACTGATGATTTGATAAACCTATAGATTCGCTCAACCTTTGTGTTGACAATTTTAAGCATGTGTTTCAGGTAATCAAGGTTGATAGCAGTGGAGCATGCGAGGATGGAAGTTGTTGTGGCTTGGCGGTCTACTTTGTTTTTTCTCCCTTTTAGCACTTACATACTTTATATTATGTCATGTGAACGAAAATTGTATTTTGGGTTGAGATTCAGTGGGGACCAAAACGCAAACTCTGTTTTATATTATTTTTGGGGTTTGGAAAACAGTAGACTTTGTTGTTTTAAACAATCTTTAATTTATGTTTAAATTTCTACATCTCTTTGAGTCGTTCGAAATAGCTTGTGTGTGGTGGTAACTGTATAGCACCCAAATGTTGTAGTTCCGCTGCGCATAGCATTTGGTGGGGGTGTTATAGATTGGTAATCAGAGCCATGAGTTATAGAGAACTAGGTCATTTTGAAAAATCCTAAACTATAACTTTTGGTTTCGTAAGAAATTGTCCAAGCACACAACTATCCTGCATGGCTCCGGTAAGAATTCTTTAGCATTGTTTTATATTTTAGATGTATCCCTCAAAATTGATATGAATTCCCGAGTATTTAGTAAGTAAATACTTTGATATATATTGAGATATATTATTGTGTACGTTGAGTACTTATCATCGTAATTTGCAAATTCTTGTAAGATTATCTTATATGTTGCATGTAATTGGCATAACGGGCTACATTGCATTACATGGCAACACCGCGTTGTAATCCTACGTGTATGTAGGAATGGTTGTATGTATAAGTATGTATATACTATGGTATTTAAAGGCATTGCACGCGAAGCAATGGTCCTTGTGTGATTATCGTACATTAAAATGCGGTTTTGTTGAGAATTCGGCCTTACCGCTAATTATCAATCTTGATAATTAATTTATTGTTCGAATAACCGAGTGTGAACCTCGTTTGATATTCTAGATACGTAAATAATTCTTTGTAACATATTGTATCTTGACTAGAGTGATCTCGATGGTCGTTATCGCACCGTGATGTGTCATTTTGGGACATCTTCTTTTTGGAACGTAAATTACTATCGTATTACTTTATTTCCTTTATTCCTAATGGGTTTGATATGTTAGTTGGCGCAACTATAATATAGACGAAGTATAATCAACGATGCATACATCGTAGCGACGAATCACATGTGTATTTTATAAAACGTGGTTGAGGTGTGTCGCCATTTAATCATTGTTTACTATTCTACTTGAATTTTAAGATGTGTTTTAAAATAGACTGGCGTTGTGATCAATCGCGATAACTTGGAATTTGGTTGGTTTTTGTGTTAATTTTATGGAGTACGATTTCGAGACTCATCCGAGGCCGATAACAACATTTAGTTGACATACGTATTCTCGTTCCATTTATTTTATTTTCTTTTGTTGTTTCATTATTTTGAAGTTAATATTTTACATGATGAGGTCCGGCATTTGTGCGAGTTAAGTAAGCATCGAATTTTGTTGATTGAATGATTTAAACATAAAGTGTTTTACATATTTAATACTTGGCGGATGAAACTTTTGGATAAAAATGACTTATGATGTGTTTTGTAACAAGTAAAAATAAGTGTAGAGAAGAGATGGACAAAGTGAAATTATTTTTCCTTCAACCTTGGTTGGTAAATTGTAATAAGTAATCTATATTACTCGTAAAATCCTTATTTTTATATATTAATAATTTGATACTAAAAGCTTGTGATGGAACTGTCAAAATTTGTTTAATATAATTTCAAAAAGGAGTTTATAATAAAATTTACGATATGACTGTTGAGTATATATAACTTGGATTTAGTATGAATTAATTTTCGGGTCAATGTAGCAAACTTTTGGCGTATCTTGTAATATAAAACGCGAGTAGAAGAATTGGTCATGTATTTTGGAGCTAGAGACTTTGTAAAAATTAGTTTTATTTTAAACATAAGGTTATGTTTACGTATGCGTTGGTATAAACTGGAACTCGTCACTCGTCGTAGTAAATAAACTGGGATAAAATCGGAATATACACTTTAAGTGAGAAATTATAATGCTTGAAATAACTTTTTAAACATTGATGGAACGTCATTGGAAATCATTTGTTTATTAAATTGTCGTTATAGAGAATCACTATGCATAATTCGATGATGCTTGTTTAAAATCGTTTGAAAAATCTTTTGTTTTATTCCGCTGCGAGATGTGTTAATTTTAAAAAAAAATCACTTGATAATGGGCCAATGATTAAAAGTTGAATCTTATATATCTTTGAATTATTGAAATAAGCATTTCTGATTAATTATTACATTATTATATTATTATTATTTTTGAGATTCAAGTCTCGACTAAAATCAGTAAATTATCCGGGATGATACTACGTGAAACCTCTTTAGCATCTGGGTGGAATTACGCGAATACTATTTAATAAATCAGTTTTAAGGAAGACATGTGTATAATAAAAAGTCAAAGGTTAATTTTAAGAGTCAATTGGACTAGTTTGAGTCGTGTTGGATAACGTGTATATATGTGATAATATAAGTCGTAATAATAAAAACGTAAAACTTGGAAAATTCTTACTGTATACGTTTTGGTACTTAAGATATGAACATTAACGAGATTTTGACACAAGTATGGAGATTTTCAAACCTAATGATTTGTCAATTATGATAACCGAGTCACCACATCTACTAATGTTAATAATTTCCGAGAGATTGAAATTTTTCCAGAAATGAAAACGTTGTAAAGATTGGAAAATGAAAGGTATAAATTCTTTAATGGTGTAACACAAATTAAAAATGTGTAAATGTTTGGTTTTACAATGTACAAGGTAACACTAATTATTATACGCAACTAGATTATACAACACACGCCTACTTGTATATTATTTAATAAAGATGTATATATAATGTTTTGAGTCACGATGGTTCGATCGTACGACATCCCTTCTTTGATTTTGTGAGTCTGTATCTAAACTTGAGTCGTCGTGTGACTGCTCATTTTAATATTTTCCATGATATGAAACCGTTATTATTATATTTATTTTTGGGTTGCTATTTCGCTAGGACTTGATGATGAGGGTATGTCACCCGGTATATTTTGTCCTGTTCATGGACGTTGTGGCTTTTCTTCTTACGGTTAATGGAACCTAAAATTCTGTATTTACTTGAATGATGCTATAAATCTTCATTAAATTGGCTATTTATTTATATTGAACAAAAGCGAGGAGGCGAAGCCGCTTTACCGAATTGTAGAGGTGAAAGAACTCGATCTTCCTGGTGAAATTGATTCTATTTGACCAAGTGATTATTTTCCTCTTCCCGTTTGCCCTTGGTGGAATGGGTGTGCAACTCGAGACGATGGGAATTATGAGCGTTGTTTTATTTTTGACGCTTGTGTTGATATTCAATTTTTACTCCATGTATTCGTAGATCGCTGTTGTTATCCCGAGACTTCTGTCATATGTTTGAAGCATTTTCATTTCTAATATAGTTAATTTCAGTTGGAAAATATATTGCTTGTATACCTAGTTCGATCTCATTGATTTTTGGATTTTTTTTTTTTGTGCTTGCAATGATCTTTGATCCTGAACCAACTTACCATTGAGTGGTGAGTAGTCTATTTTGAAAATAGGTATGAGTGTGAAATGTTTCGTTTAACCAGATGTAAATGGTGTTGATGTATTTATTTAATTATTTATTCATTTTTCTCATAAATAGGCAAAGTAATGTATGTTTCCAAAGTAGACGAAAAATGTTTGATGTGTTTCTTAAAACGATGGTAACAATATTTTCCCATTTCAAATTTCATTTCAAATGGTTTAATTATTTTGAAGATTAGGTCGAAAACTTTCGTAGTCATATTTGGTATGTAATAATAATGTTTGTGTCCCGATCCTAAATTATGCACAGCTTAGCTAACTATGCGTAATTCGGGAAGAGTCTTGTTTTGTTAATTGTCGTTGCTTGACCCTTAAGTATGCATGATCTAGCTAATTATGCATAGTTTAGGAAGGGCACTATCGTGTCAAACAAATAGGTCATCTTGAAACTTGTAGTGTTTTGATAAACGTATTGGATGAGAACGTTTTTTTTAATGGTGGATCATTTTTGCAAGTAGTCGTAATTTCTTTGATTCTTAATGAAAATTTTTGAATTTTCTTGTGTTCTTTGAAATCTTTTCTTTTTGTTTGGCGTTGACTTAGTAAGTCACTGTGGCCGAGTAATTTTGAAAAATGTTTTCATGTGTGCGTGTAACGTGCGAATTTCATCGGAATCACGAGGGTGTTGATGAAATACCAAAGGGGCTCGTATCGACACTGAGAAGAGTTTTTAACAAAAATAGAAGACTGCCGAAGTAGAGGAAATCCGAGTTCGAATAACTCTGAGGAAATGACGAAGACTTCTCCTACATCAAATGTATCGTACCTCATATATTTTCTTTCTTGTTCTTTTGATATGTTTAACGACACGCGATAAACTGTTGAAGTTTACCAACTGTGCATTGGTAGTTGGAAGACCATTCCATTGCCGTCTTCGTTTATTTAAGTAAGGAATCCTCTTTGCTTGACTTAACCATCCTTGATTATCGATGGTTAAACGATAGATATCCATAGTTGATGTTTTTATGGTGAACCCTTGTCTTTTATGTGTTTATGTTGTATGTGATCTGGTCAAGTGAACGTAAGTTGTGAGAACTTGAGACGACATTGTCCAATGAAGTCCGATCAGGGAAAACACATGCCATGTAATATATTTTTTTTTACTATGAACGATGATATATACTGGGATTTTGACCATGTTTGGGACGAAAGTAAGATGGTGTTCTTGTAATATATATATATATTTTGGATATGGATCCGTGTGTGAACACTCTGCGATGGCATATGTTTGTATTTTATTTCTTTTGGATATGCATCCATAGCTGGCAAGCTGTGAACCTTCTTAAACTTGCAATTTTCTTTCGACTGGACTCATCCGAGAAATATGTCTAATATCCTTATTTTATCATGACTTGGCTGATTAGCAAGTATGAGTTAACTTGGTGGAACTTATTTACTTGGCATGGTTTGGCTATTTCGCAAACATGTCGTGATACGGCTTTATGTGCTTCATAATGGCTTTTGTGTTTGATTGGTTTGTGACGTTTTCGAGAGAGATATGTATACGTCGAATGATTAGCGTATCGATGAATTCGTTTTTAACAAACTAGGGTTGTATGTACGTAATATTGCGATAAGGTGATTTTGTACGACTAGTAATAATTACTTCATCTTGTATATTCTGAACGTTTTCGATGGGGTTATGTGTGACCCGTGCGATTTTATTTTGTGAGTAGTTGTTTTTAAGAGATGATGAACCAAGTGAAAGGACGATTCGAAAGTTGGAAGACATGCTCCGAACGTGTGTGATTGATTTTGATAGTTGTTGAGATCGATACTTGTCGTTGGTAATATCTTTGTACAACGACATTTACCATGGTAGCATTGAAGCTGCAGCCTTTGAGGAATTATCATGATGAAAATATAGATCGCCAGTTGGATAGAATGAAGTAGGAAAAAGTCAGTTGAATTGACTTGAAATGATTCGAGAGGCTACGAAAGAGATGGTGTAAATTAAGAATCACTTGTTAACCGCGAGTAGCTATGAGAAGAGACGTGTTGATAACCGTAGGAAGAAATTGGGAAGTTGAAGTGGAGACCATGGATCGAGATGTTAAGAGATTGAAGCAAGGTATAATACTCATCGTGAAGGTGTGATGGAATCCGAGACGTGAACCGAAGTCCACATTGGAATGTGAAGACCTCTTTAGGAAGAAGTACCTCATCTTTCTAGTAGTACGAAATGCGAGTATAAGAACCGGAGAGCGCCGGGACGTCGCTTTTTTAAGGAGGAGAGGATGTAAGACCCGTGAATGTGTCGTATGATGCTAAGTTATTGTCTCAAGAGTTGTTCAGTATGAGCATCTCTCTTAAGTTGTGGCTCACTTGTGGATGTGATATCCCGAGCCCAACGTCATTTATTTAATCCTATTTTACGAATATTTTTGAAATTTTTAAGAAATTTCGTTTGTTATATATTTGACGGTTTAAGTTGAAACCGACGTTTACGGTCGTAATTTAACGTTTGACGATTTAAGAAGAACCGATAACTACTACGATACCGACGGATGCCCAAAATTTACCTTTTATTATCGATTGATCGATATTTGAGTTTTTCGAGATTTTATTTTTGTTACGTGTTAAGTCGAGTCAGAACCATGTGTATATTCGTTTTGTGTGCGTTTGAACCATTTAAAAGTATTTTCAAGTGTTCGGGGCGAAACCCGACTCCCGTAAATTTTTAAAACCGACTACTAGTCACAATTCCGCTCTTTAAGAAGGATTTGCCACTAAGGCCAAAAGAATGACAAAATTGCAAGAAGGTCCCTCAAAAATTTACAAAAAGAAGGAGAGAGAGAAACATCCTCATTTTTAACTTTCAAAAATTTCTTTCTTCTCTCTTTTTCTCTCTAGGCCGCCGGCCACCCTAACCACCATCACCACCACCATCATTTTTTTAGGGTTTTTGACAAATCCAATCAAAGACCACCTCCTAATTTATCATTGTAAGTGTTCTTACACCCTTTAATCCAACATGCATTAACATTAATTTTTCAAGAATTAAAGATTTTTCAAAAATGTGTTTTGATGTAATTAAATCATTAATTCGTGTAATTGGTGATTGGGTAATGCTAATTAATCCATAAAATAAGATGGGTGTTATGTTCTTGGTTCTCCACAGCCCCTAAAAGCCACGAATTTTTGGGGTGTTTGGTGGGTTCAAGGTGTTTGATGAAATGTGTTGTGGGGTTGTGTTTAAAATGGTGTTTTTAGTGTTTTTAAATTGTTTAATTACATTGCATGCTTGAATTAGGCTTTAGGTTTTGATGTTGATTTGATGTTCATAGTGTTCTATACTGATTAGAGTGTTTGGGGATGATTATAAGTGGTTAAAATTAGCCTAGGTAGTGTTAAAATGGATTGAAAACAAGTTTTGGAATGATTTTGAATGAGTCGTTTTCAAACAGATTGTTTAGGGCTATTTTAGTGGTTTTAATTTTTGGTCCAGGTTGTGATTGTAGGATATAGTTGTAGTGGTCGTCGAGACGCTCGTTTCGGTATAAGATAGAGCTTTTAACTCCAAACGAGTCAAAAGTTATGTTATTTTGAAAATACGTGTACCGGGAGATGAGAATCAACACAATCCGAATTTGTGTTTGGTTTGGGTCAAATCCCGGGGACCATAGGTTTAGTTTGGTAAATGGTCAAAGGTTGATTTTTGGTCTCAAACCTGTGTATTTGAGTCTATTATTAGACTTAGGTGTCGTAGAGGTCAATGGTATATTTTAAATGGGTCAAATGAGTCCGACTTGGTCAAAGTGCAATTTCAGTCCGAAAAATGTAGGTTTAGTAATGTGTTGAGTAACGGGTCGTAAAAGCGAAAACTTTTAATGGGATTAAAAATGGGTTTTCTACAGGTCTTAAGGTATTTTTGAGAATTTTCTTAATTTTTATAACAAGGGTTAAGTCTAGTAAGACTGCCCATACTTTTGGTAAGTATCGGCGAAACCGTAAAATGGATAGTAACTTTAATAACATTGATAAATGGTATAAGTCTAGTAACAACTACTTGTTTGATTTTGGCGTGAGTTTTCATAATCATTGAGTGTGTTGCATATACGTGTGTTAGTACAATTATGTACGCAGTGTATTGATTTGGTTTTCGTACTTTGACTTTTAGGTCAAGTGTTTGATTTTCCCGGGCATCCACGTCGTCGGTGACATTTCTCGTTACGTCTTCGCTAGAACCACTACTACTACGCAAGGTGAGTCTATAGCCTCGCTCTTTACTTATTTCAAATGTTTTTACCCGCGAGGGGGATACATGCTATTTAAATGAAAATGAACATAAGTTATGAATGATTGTTGGACCCGAATGTTGCCTTGAAATTGTGTTGAGTACCTAGTTGCAAAAGGCCCTAATTTCATGAACTATTAACTATTGTCTTGCCCTTGTGTGGGTTGGAAATAGCCGCTTATACAATTTGTAGTACTACGGGGCTAACGACCCAATGCTAGCCGAGAAGCTGTACGTTGAGTAAGTTCTACGGTAGATTATCTTGTATGAGAGATAAGGTATAATTGCAACTAATGCCTTAGTAGGGGCACTGGTTTCATCTGAATCACGCCGGTAATTATTACGCGGGTGATTGAGTTAACGGTTTAGTGTCATGAGCTTAAACACAATTGTCATATCCTTGAATAATAGATTGTATAGCCACAATGCTATTGAATGATCATGATTGGTTTTTAACACTTATGTTCAACTAATGATTTGATAAACCTATAGATTCGCTCAACCTTTGTGTTGACAGTTTTAAGCATGTGTTTCAGGTAATCAAGGTTGATAGCAGTGGAGCATGCGAGGATGGAAGTTGTTGTGGCTTGGCGGTCTACTTTGTTTTTCCTCCCTTTTAGCACTTAAATACTTTATATTATGTCATGTGAACGAAAATTGTATTTTGGGTTGAGATTCAGTGGGGACCAAAACGCAAACTCTGTTTTATATTATTTTTGGGGTTTGGAAAACAGTAGACTTTGTTGTTTTAAACAATCTTTAATTTATGTTTAAATTTCTACATCTCTTTGAGTCGTTCGAAATAGCTTGTGTGTGATGATAACTGTATAGCACCCAAATGTTGTAGTTCCGCTGCGCATAACATTTGGTGGGGGTGTTATATTACGTGAATAATTTAACGTCCTTTACGACTAAACCGGAACCTTAGGATTACGTATTTACGTTTTTGAACTCCGTTTTTGATGAGACAATTTTTATTAGATTCGTTTTGTACAGTTGATTCATAATTTATAAAAACGTTTTTTGTAAATCGACTCGAGGGCACGCAAATCGAGGAAACTAGAATTGAGGAGTACCCGTAAATTAGTGCGATGAGATAAAACAAGTTTTGCCTCACCCCACACATGGGACAGCTAACTAGGTAACACCACACCCTTTGAGGTGTCAATTTATAGTTAACTACTACTACTACACTTGTCATTATAAGCTTAATAAACAAGCTACTCCACCTCAAAACTACACATCCTAAACCATTTACTCATTTACAACATGCAATACCACTAAAAACTCTCTCACCCCTCCCATTCATTTCAGTCCCAAATCACCAACAAACACCCTTTTTTGATTAAATTTAGCCATAAACTTTGTGTTATAAACACATATGATGATGCTCCTTTGAAGCCTTGAAGATTGGAGGTGATTCTAACATCCAAGGAGGTGATTTGGTGATGTCCAAGGGCTGATTTCTACAAGAAGTTTACAAATAATGGTGGTCTTCAAAGTTGGTGTTGATCTATTACAAGTTTTTCCATCAAAAATCAAAGCCTTGATCAATACCTACACAATCTTGGTGATATAGAGATTGTTCTTCCCATCCTCTTGTCATTTTAATTATGTAATCTTGTATTTTATTTATTTTTATATATTTATATTATGATGAATGATGATTAAAGATATTATGTGGGGATTTGGTGTTGATAGATTTGATAAACATGGGTAAACAGATGGAAAACCACATGTAAAATGGTTAAATCTTGCTTAATAAGATGGCTGTATAAAAACAGTAACTAACCAAATGATAAACTGATATAATGGCAAAGTGGAATCAATATACAGTAAGTATTAGGTCTTGTACACATGTGAGAGTTGGCCATGCAATGGAATCATTATAATGAGTGAGATATGATCAAAACAAGATTAGAGTGCAAATCTGCCTACACTGTTTGGACAAATTTATTAAAATATTTAGAGGTTGATTCATCAGTATCTAAAGGAATAAAATGAAGCACATATCATGTAGTTCTGTCATAAAAATTTGAGGTCCTATCTCATTATAGAACTCTAGATATGGACATTTTAGTAGACTTAAAATTTAGGACTGATTTTGTAAATAAATAGTATATAATATAAGCACTCAAAAATTTATATAAAATATATATATATAAAACCCACTAGTTGATAATAATCATAAACAAAGAAATATATATATATTGATATTAAAATGGGACATGTTATATAAATTACAAGTATAAATATTTTTCCAAGTTATAAAACTATATACCTAATTTTTACGTCTTTTCGGCTAAAACCGAAAGATTAACGTTTTTGTCAAATAAAACTTAGACGGTCGAACCCGTCTAATGTAAACTTTTATAAACTCACATACTGATGTATAAACTTATATAACAAGTAAAAACCGATAAAACCCGAGCATTATAACATGTAGACATTAACGGGCCAAAATAACCTTATTGGACTATTAACCCGACTAGTTTGGTAAAACACTAATAAACTTACTTATTGGGCTTAACCCACTTGGGCTTAAATTGTAAGTATAATACTGATATTAAAAGTGTAAAATGGATCAATGTAAGGTAATGGACTTATAATGGGCCTAATGGGCCATGACAAGTAAAGAATATGAACTAGTAAAACAAGTATAAAAGTTGTCAACACATAACACTAAAATGAGTAGATGAGAATGGACAATCCCACTTGATCATCATCATATTTATAAAATCATCATACATATACATAGCTATTATTTTTATAAAGTCATTGGACAAAAGTCTAAGACAAATATTATTTGTCTAGGTTTTCGTGATTGAAGCACGTACCGTACATCCAAATCGCCGATAACCGCCTTTCCCAATCAACGTGAGTTCATAGCCTCGCACTTTTTTTAATGTTTTTATGAAATGTTTTATAAACCCGCGAGGGAGATAACATGTTAGTTTTGATAAAATAGGACACCATTTTTCCTGATTGTTTGTTTATTGATTTAGACCCGAATGATTGTATGACCCGATGAATGATTATATGACACGATGAGTGAAATAAAATGGATTATTAAAGTTAGGTTATGTCACTAAAAGTCCCATTAGCATGAATTGTGAACTACCGGGATTTGGTAGATGCTTATGCATATAATAGTACTATTTGGGGACGATCACCCCAGTTCGCGCCTTGACGGTTGATCCCCGTCGTGCCACATTGATTGGTAAGCGAATTTATGTATGAGAAGATTTCCATAGCGTGATTTTTGTGACGTCACGCTAATTTATATGGGAAAATTGAGTTTCGGGTTAGCTACCCGTTGTTTGTTGTAGTAAGGTAACAATGTCATGCGGCTTATAATAATCCAAATAACGAAATACTTCTATACGTACTGAATTACGATATATTGCCTGACTAGCAATACGGGGTCTTATTATTGATATTATGTTCGTGTTTCGGTTTTACATAACCATATTCATATAACGGTTTTTATTTAACTCTATACAACGTTATAAAACGTACTGTATGATGTTTTTAACGACAATGGTTCGTATAATGATTTTGAAGGCGAAAGCCTATATTATGATTTTTGATAAGGATATGTATAAAACGACTTTGGCTATTTTATGGCCTACTACAAAGATTTGTACAAAATGATTATCGGTAATAAATATATACTAATGATATATTAATGGTTTTCATTAAACTCTATGAATTCACTCGTCGTTTTTGCTGACCTTTTCTTTTAACATGTTTTGTCTCAGGTACTTGAAGGTAATTCTCGGGAAGACAACAAGAATTCATGGCCCGCACTTAAATAATAATTTCCATTCAAATGCTTTGTAAAACTTGTATGAAATACTATGACTTGGGACCTATGTAAATTTGATATTTATGAATGGAAATGCTTTATTATTAAACGACGCGATTTTTATGCGTTGTCTATGATGTGAGTAATGTGCTATCCTGTAACACCAACGAGTCTTCCGCTGTATTGAATTGTGTAAATTTGGGGGTGTTACCTCATCCCCTTCATATGGTTCAGTATCCACTCGAATAGATTCATGAGGATCTTACTTTCATTGAGGAGCCCGAACGAGTTCTTGATCCTCAAGAGCGCGTCATGAGGAAGAAGGCGATTCCATTCGTCAAAATCCTTTGGAGGGACCATTCCGAGCGGGAAGCCACTCGGGAGACGGAGGAGTCTATCCGGACTTCTTACCCTCATTTACAGTTTTGATTCGGGTATGTTTCCTTTCAGTTTACGTTATCAATAATTCGGGGACGAATTATTCTTTTTAGAGGGGAAGAGTTGTAAAACCCGCATTCCATGAACACTACACCACGTAAACATACAAAAAAATTAAAACTTTCCATTTATGTATAGATACACGTGTCACGAACATTAATTGCGAGAAACTATGTATATTATTAATGCACGATAATTATTAAGTATAATAATTATAACACGAATAGTAAAACACGAACCACGAATATTAAAACACGAACATACACAAATAAAAACTAACATGAAAAAGGCTTGGTTTACCCTTGTTGGGCTTGGTGTCCGTGGAAACCAAAGAAAGAGGGGGCCCAACCCACCTTTGAAACTTAACTAGTAAAAACTTAACTACAGGAAATCATAATACAAAGTTTTTACAAAAAAATAGAAAACCCTAGCCCTCATTTGTTTTAGCCGCGACACACAAGGAGAAAGAAGGAGACGATTTGTTTGTTTTGATCTTGAGGTTTATATGCATACGTGTTCGTGTTCTATTCCTTTTCCATTCACGCATTCGGTATAAACATTAACCTTCACCTTTTAGTTCTTTTAATTCAATTATGTGCATGTGTCTAGATCTTTTAAAACATAATTAAAAACATGTTAGTGTTAATTAATTAAACAACTTTCGGGTTCATGGGTGTTTGGTTTTGGGTTCGGCATACAACCGAGACCAACTATGGTCTTGGCGCCGGCTTGGTTCACCAACCGAGACCCCCAAGGGGCTCGGTGTGGTTGTGGTTCAGACATCATGGCGACCGAGACCCCATGAGGGGTTCTCGGTTGTGTTCTCAGACAGAAAAGGGAACCCCGGCTTACGCTGGGGTGTGTTTGTTATCTTCGGGCACGACTCGAACCGAGATTCTAGGCTCTCGGTGAGATGTTGGCTCAGACAGGAGGTCACGGACGGGGCCACAGCCTTCGGGCTGTGGTACCCGGTTGGTTTATGGTCACGGGTTCGGGAATTATTAAAAATTAATATGCTCATTTGTTAATTTAATTATTTTAATGCATGTATAATTAAATTAACGTTATAACTTAGGTTATTTTATTTAATAAAATAAACCATGTATAACCTAAGTATTTATTTAGGCTTAATTAAATTAAAACTAAGACTTACGTTTTATTATTATTATTATTATTAATACATGTTATAACCTAAGTACTTTACATGACTTAATTTAATTAAAATCATATAAGGTAAAGTTTATTATTTAACCATGATGCTTTACTAATTAATAAACCATGTCCTATTATTAATTAATAATCATTTTAACATAAGTATTTAATTTAATAAACTTTACTAGTAAATTATCATGACCTATAATATATGACTAATAATCACCAGCTTATATTTTAGACTTATTATCCAACTTATTTCTATTTATGGAAACTTTCTATTTCAGAAAACTTACTATTTTTAGAAACTTTCTATTTTTAGAAACTTTCTATTTTTAGAAACTTTATATTTTTAGAACCTGATCTATTTTCGGAAACTTTCTATTTTTGAAAACTTTCTATTTTTGGAAACTTTCTATTTTTGGAAACTTTATATTTTTAGAAACTTTCTATTTTTGGAAACCTGCTATTTTTAGAAAGTTACTTGGTATTACACTACAAATATAATAATACAAGAATACATGAATATACATAATCAGAAGACATGTAAAACAGGAATAATATACTATACCATTTAAAACAATAAAATAAGACAAGAACATATAAAATGAGTTAAGAACATACAAGAACCAGTAACACACTCAGTAAACAGACAACTCATATATCTCCCTTATTTATGTAGCAATAGTGAGGTCGGAGTAGGACTTTTCATCCTTTCATCTGTCATCGTTCACTAGACATAAGGTACGGATATTTCGTCCTTCTTTATGGACATTCCCTTTCCTTATTAGGATTCCTTGTTTGCAGCCAGCTGTTTTCCCCAAGTATTTGTTTTATATGTTTTGATTTGCTTATGTTTAGTTTAAATGCCTAAGCCATATACATGCATGCCATGTCATTTAGTTATGGAGGTATCATAACCATAAAAATGGAGGCACCAATGTTATGACTTCCCCACGACGGAGTGATTGCTTGTTGTGTCCCTTTTCAGTTTTGGCCATTTATTTATTATCATGTGGGGCGTATGGGTGCATCCTAGTTACATGTTTTTACAGGATTTTCATGGTGAATATGATGTGTGTCTTACATCCTTCACAAGGAGTTGATCCCTCCTACCCAGACTAATTTAATTAAAGGCATCCCCTCTAATTGCATGATGAGGTCACCCCTCCAAGTATTCATGCACGATGGAACCTCATGACCTATATGGGCTATTGGTTAATTAAAATACAGTTTTCATATAAAAACATAAGTCTTTTCAAACTATGAAACCAGTTTTATGAACATGTTCAGGTTATCTAGGACTTGTACATTTCCGCTGCTATTAGTCTTATTACGCTTATATCATTTCATGCTATGCTTTATATCCGTTCACTAGGTGTTTTTCTCAGCCGTTTTCCTTTTCATGTTCCCAAACGACAGGTATTCAAGGACGTTCGTAGGACTTTGAGAGTATGCGCATAAGGATGGAAGCTATCTAGCCTTCATTACTTATGCATTTTCATACATTACGTTACTTCATTTCTTTTGGACATTGTTTAGTCCTTTCCTTTCAGTACTTATATTCATGTGTGTGAGCTTATGTTGAACTAACGATGTTTGTTTTCAATATTTCTTTTTATTCGCATTTAATGATTTAGGCATTTATCTTGCATGCTTTGATGACACGTCATAATTATCCTGTGACATCCCATTGTCAAAATGGGGTGTTACAAACCCGAACCTAATACTCCTGAATCATATGAACAAGTGGTGAACAATACACCAATAACGGTTTGAAAGTTTATGGACTTATATGTAATAGTCGTGTGATAGGATCGAACTCGAAATTACGGGATTGCACTCAATACGTAAAGAGTTAATTTATTTAATAAATGTATTTATTATATTTATTAAATTAAACCAAGTTATAACTTAACGATCGTTAAATATTTAAGAGTTAAGTATTAACGAGCATTGTGGAATAATTGGAAAAAGAAAAGAAGGTTCCGGAACACCCCATATGGGGGTGTCGACCGTCGGCTACACCAAAGAGGAAGGAAGAAGAAAACTCGCCTTATTTGTTTGCTCGGAAATCAAGTTTCTTAAGCCTATATAAACAACCCCTTAGCCTTCATAATTTTTATCCCTTCCCTTCTTTTTCTTTTAGCCGATCGCAACACCAAACCCAACAAAGGGTTTCGGTTGGTTTTGTTTGGTTTTCGGTTTAGCATAAAATCTAGTCCTATCCCCTTTCTAGGTAGTTGGGTAAATTTTCCACAAGCGTAGAAGCTCACGGTTAGCTCGTTGTATTACGCGTGTTCAAGAACGTAATATAGTCTTATTTTAGACTATATCTTGGTGGTGTTCGTTATAAACCCTAATTGGTGATTCGTTCTTTATCTTGTGGATTTGCTTTAGCTAAAAGGTACGTAACCCTAATTCTATTAATTATAATTGTGTCATTATGATCTTGTTAAATCGCTTCCGCTATATGTGTGCTTTGATCTCGTTTAGGGTTTTGTGTAATTGTTATGAACTATATAAACCTTCAGTGGCATCGAGAGCCGTTTTAACATGTTATAATTATCGAAAATCTAAAGTTTTTTAACTAATAATTGTTTTGAGTTAAAACTACATGTTTTTTAGTTTTTTATAAAATTAGGGTTTTGTTTTTTAAAATTAGGGTTTTGGCCGAATTTTATAAAAAAAAAGAATTGTTTTTGAAATCCTAAATTACATGTTGTATAATTTTAGATTAAATTGCATGATTAATTGTTATGTTATGTAAATTAAAGGTTAAGATCCGAAGAGATATAATTATTAAGAGATTTGATTGGATCCATGATGAACGTGCATGTTTTCATGGATCGTAAAATTGTATGTTTATATGATTTTATGTGTTGCTTGCTTTATTTGATTCAATAAATCTTGAATTAGGGAAAACTTTTATATGAATATAAAAACCTAGATTTAAAGGTTATTGTATAAATCGTATGCATGTGGCTATTTGATTTACTTATCGCACATATAAATTGTTATTATGTGTTTATGATTTAGTTTTTTTTACTTGTTTATGTTAAAACTTGTATGAATTGTTGTAAAGAAGGGTTTTTTTAAGAAAAACAAATATGGACCAAATCATATTAAAATTGAGAATTGTTTGAGATCTAAATTCCATAGAATTATGTTGATTGATGAATTGAAATAATAATCTAGCGGCCTACACCTTTTGACAAACTATTAAGTGAGTATAACACGCCGCTGGTCATGTACCCGGTTAAGGAAGGAGGTGTTAAGCCATTAGTCGCTGACCAAATACCCGGCCCGCCTGTGCGTCAAATTGAAATTACCTACGATTATTATTTGCATTATACCTTAAGGTTTATCTACCACAAATTCACATCTGAAATCACAATGAATAAGGTTATTGCTTTGTGCTTTAGCCGTAAGTACGTTGTGAATAGTTGTGGGTAAATTCTTTGATTGGTTAAACCAATACCTCAACATAATTTATGTAGAAATTTAGTATCGTGAAAAAGTGTTACAAAATGTTTTATTAAACTTATGCTATGGAGTTGTATGCATGCTTCTCCATACATTGATTTTGACATCAAATTTATACCCTTAAAATTTAAGTTGAATGCTATCTAATTGACGTACACTTGAAATTACAACGTCATCATATGAGATTTTTGGACGATGTTATAATGGAGAAAAAACTTTCATAGAATGAGAATTCGTATGATGGTTTTATGTTATTCAGATTAGACGACTTAATTAAGTTACTCAGTGAGATCTGGAAACTTAAGGCATTTAGAAGGGATGAAACATGTTTACAATGCAAAACGTATTTTTGGCAATGTAAATCCCTTAAATTATCTAGAAATTGGAAATGGTTTGCCAATAAATTGTTCGACAAGTTACTATGTTGAATACATTCATTACAAGAAGATTAACTGATGTAATGGATCTATGTCAATACAGGTTCTAGGATTCAAGGAAAATGCTATGGTTTATATATCGGGGTAATTTTATTTTCTTGAAAGTATTTTATTATCAAAAATACTAATATTTTGAACTTATTTTTGTAGAAATGGATCAACCTGATAATAACATTATAAGTTCTGCGTTCAAAACGTTTTTTGATCGTTATGAACTTACTGGCCCAAACTTCAATGATTGGTACCGCTCACTAAGAATTGTCTTGAGAGTAGCGGGTACTATTGATATCTTAACCACTCCCTATCCGGAGGATCTTGTTGAAGGAGCTTCTGAAGCCCAAAGGCTTGAACACGCTGCTAATGTTAAGAAGCACTCGGAGGTGGCTTGCTTAATGTTAGGAAAAATGGCCCTTCCGTTTCAAAATAAGTATGAGCTATTTTCGCCTAAGCGTATGCTTGATGAACTCAAGGCTATGTTCGAGAAGCCGGAAGCCGTGGAGATGTACGACTTAGTAGATGCTTTGCCTAGCTGCAAGCAAACTTCTTGAAAGTCTGTTAGTGCACATTACATGGAGATGATGGGTTATATGGAATAGCTCATTGTACTAGGACAACCCTATGATCATAATATGGCTATCAAATTAATCAATAGGTCCCTTAACAAGGACTTCAATGATTTTGTTAGAAACTATAATATGCATTACACGGGGAAGACAATTAATGATTTGCATGCAATGCTCATTGACTACGAAAAGGGGTTAAGCACAAAGCATCTACCTCTACTCCTCTTGTACTAACAATACAACGGGTTGAGTAAGTAAGCCAAAACCGCAAGCGAACAAGATGATAGGCAAAGGCAAGGGTGATAAGGGCAAACAAGTTGTGACTTATTAGAAACCTAAGCATAACTTTGTCAAGAAGAATTAATCTCAAAAGGATGAGACTTATCACCATTGCAAGGTAAGTGATCACTAGAAGAAGAATTGCCCTCTTTACCTCGAAGAGTTGCGAGAAATATAGAAGAAGTCTGAGCAGAGCGTTGTAGCTTTAGGTACATTATTTATGATTGAATTATTTAATTTGACATACAAAGTAAATTCCTGGGTATATGATACGGGATGTGATATTAACATTTGTAATACGTTGCAGGGATTTAATTTGGAAAGGAAGCTATCCTATGGGGAACAATTTCTGCAAGTGGGCAATGGCGCACAAGCAGCGGTTGAAGCTATAGGAACATTTAATTTAGTTTTACCTTCGGGTTTAGTAATGATTTTAAATGATTGTCATTATGCACCTATAACTTTTAGGGGTGTTATTTCCTTTTCTTGTTTGTTGAATACTGGATTCGTTTACACTATTGATAATAATGAAATTTCTGTTTGGAAAGATGGTATTTTCTATTTTAATGCAATTTCTGTAAATGGTGTGTTTGAAATAGACATGCATGAAAATGAATCCAAGTATAATAATAATTCTGTTTTAGCATGAATAAGAAGAGAAAGTTTGACAAGAACTCTTCTTATCTTTGGCAGTGTAGACTTGCCCATATTGGGAAGACTCGTATGGAAAAGCTTCAACGTGAAGGTCTTTTGGAAAATATCAATGATGAATCATTTGATAAATGTGAGTCTTGTATCTCTGGAAAGATGACCAAGAAACCTTTTAATAACAATATTGAAAGGGCTACTGATCTACTTGGTTTAATACACACTGATGTGTGTGGTCCACTTAGACATGTGTCAAGGAAAGGTGCTAGATACTTCTTAACATTTACGGATGATTATAGCCGTTATGGTTATGTTTATTTACTTAAGGATAAACATGAGGTATTTGAAACATTCAAAGTGTTTAAAGCAGAAGTAGAATAGAAACTAGGAAAGAAGATTAAAGCTCTTCGTTCTGATAGAGCTGGTGAATATTTAAGTCAAGAGTTTAAAGATTATCTAAGTGAGAATGGAATTGTTCAGCATCTTACTTAACCCTATACTCCACAACAAAATGATGTATCCGAAAGGAGAAATCGTACACTATTAGATATGGTGTGATCTATGTTTAATATTACAACTTTACCATTATCCTTTTGGGATTATGCTTTAGAATCTGTTGTTTGCTTTGTAAATATGGTTCTCACGAAGAAGGTGAATAAGACACCATATGAACTATGGCATGGCAAGAAGCCATATTTGTCTTATTTAAAGGTCTAGGGTTGCGAGGCGTATGTGAAACGTGACTCAAGTGACAAACTCCAACAACGATCTGTGAAATGTATCTTTGTAGGATACCCAAAGGAAACAATGGGTTACTACTTTAATTATCCACCTGAGAACAATTGATTGTTGCTAGGTATGGAGACTTCCTTGAATGTGATCTTGAAAATCAAGAATTCAGTGGGAGAAATTATGATCAAGAAGAGAGTCATATAGATACATTTACCTTCTGAAATCACTAGCGAAGTAATTCTTATAGAACCAAAAAGTTTGGCGGTTCCACCGGAATTAGTTCCTCTACGTAGATCCGAAAGGATTAAAAACGCAAATAGCAATATATGTCTTAATATAGAGGATGATGATGAATTAGCGGATCTTGGAGAACCTGCTAACTATAAATCCGCCATGCTTTATCCTGAGAAGGATAAGTGGATGGTTGATATGGATGAGGAAATGTAATCCATGAAATTTATTGATGTTTGGATTCTTGTCGATCCACCACCAAATGCTAAAGTAGTGAGACATAAGTGGATATACAAGAAGAAAACCGACATGGACGGAAAAATACAATCATATAAAGCTCATTTAGTAGCTAAAGGTTTTACTCAAACTTTTAGCGTAGACTACGAGGAGACATGTTCTCCTTTAGCAGACTTAAGAGCTATTAGGATTCTCATAGCTATAGCAGCATACTATGACTATGAGATATGGAAAATGGATGTTAAAACTTCCTTCTTGAATGGTCGCTTAGATGAAGACATCTATATGCAACAACCAGAAGGGTATGTTGATCCTAAGAATCCAAAACACGTGTGTAAACTTCAAAGATCTATTTATGGTTTGAAGAAAGCATCACGTCAATGGAATAAACAATTTGATGAAGAAATAAAAAATTTTGGATTTATTCAAAATCGTGATGAGTCATATGTATATTGCAAATCTAGTGGGAGTGATGTAGTATTTCTAGTCCTATATGTTAATGACATATTAATCATGGGAAGTAAAATTCTATTGATCCCTTTGATTGGATCTATATTCTGTTAAGAACTAGTATAGTATTTTGTAATCGAACTAAAACACTTTGAGAACTCTCACTCAAACTAAATAAGTTATGCGGAATCTAACTTATAAAGCACAGAAGAACATAATTACTTTTAACTATTCGATTCTCTTATTAATCGACTTGAATAAGGTACATGAATGACAGTGTACCTATGTTTCTTTTACAGAGTAAGGAACCCTAGAAACCTTAGAATATTCTATAAAGATAACTATATCACAGACGATATATTATCAATATTCTAACTATTTAAGTATATCACATAAGATATACTCTAACTATAACTATGACATATCTTATACAAAGATATATTCATCCTAATCAGTATAGCAGTACTTACTTTATAAGTAGCAGTACTTACTATGTACCGCATTAACACTAACGGTACATGAAAGATAACTAACAGTACTTGAATAACACTAACTGTACTTGACACTTAACGAATAATTCCCAACAATCCTCCCCTAAATAAGAATGATAACTTGTTGTCTTCTTGTTTCTCTTGTACTGGATGTATTTAGAATACATGTCTTCAGTATTTCCTTCATCCTTGGATTAAACTTGGTAATTTGTATTTGTATCCAACTGAATGTAGCCAAACACTTCAATGTAGATCTTCTTGTGATAAAATAATCTTCAAACAGCATGAACATCATCTTTGTCTTCAAACTATGATCTTCTTGTGTCTTGTAAACATTCATTTATCTTTGCAGCATCAGTAATTGTCTTCTTGAGTTAAATCTATGAACTCTGAATCATGAACTTCAGTCTTGATTTGATGAGACAAAACATTCGAAGTATTTTCTTCTTGAATACTTCTTTGCTTGTAATCTTCATACCTGAAATAAAACAGTTAACAACAAAAACCAATCTGTATTGGCTTCATGATTTTTAGCAAATCACCAGCTATCAACGGATTTGATATATTCTTTACCAGTTAGCCGTACACTCTGGAATAGCGAATACTTTATTCATGAAGAATAAGGTTTACTGATAACCCTATAGTTTTTGGTAAATTGTCAACCATCAACGGATTTGATGAAGTCTTTACCTAGTACCGTTTGTCTAGGACTAGCCAACTCTTTGTCTCGAAACAAGGTGAGTTAGAACCATATAGTTTTTAGCAAACTACCAACTTTCAACGGATTTGAGAAGTCTTTGCCATAAATCGTTTGCTTATGGACTAGCCAGTTCTTATGTGTGTTAGACATGGTGAACTGAGAACCATTTGTGAAGTGTGACTGAAAGTCAAACACTTAAGGCTCTTTCTCAGCTTCTTCCTCATCTTTCAAATTCTTGATTTGTTGTTTAACCATTTTGATCAACTCCAAAGCATCAACAGATACTTCTGTAACTTCCAGTTGTTGTTCCAACATTATTTCCAACAATCTTCTTTTGAATGGATAACTCTTCTCTTGTAGCATATAGTAGGTAACATCATCTATATCCAAAATATGCAATCCACATGACCTATAATCTCTCCAGTAACTAGGAACCTGATTCTCTAATTCCTTCAACATTTCTTGATCACAATTGTGTGGTTCATACATGAAGAGCATTTCCCTATACAATAATGATACTTCAGTTTTACCTGCACTGGCTTCTTGAACTAACCTGAAAAGATCCTGAATATCTTGTCTATCAAGAATGTGAAGAATATTTTCCAAAAGTCTGAATATTCTTGTTGTGCCATCAGTTCTTTGAATTCCATGAGCTTCCAGTCCTTGATCAATAGAGTATATCCATCTAGCAATAGATGATCTCTTTCCAAAAATCTTTGTATCAATACATTGATCTTCAAATTTTACTATCTTCAAGTACTTCTTCAAGCTCTCATCATCATCACTATCTTCTCCTGTTGACTTAGCCCTCTTGGCTTTCTGCTTTGTTGATCTTTTCCTTTTAATACCCTTGGAGGTCGCCTCAAATTCTGTTGAACCCTCTTCCAAGTTTGTATGTACCGTTTCTTCAGCATGTACCGTTGACTGTGTATGTACTGCTTGTACATTTTCTGTCTGAGCAATATCTTGAGCTTTATCTCCTTCATTCATTCTTTGAGCAGTCTCTTCCTCCTTTGAACTTACCTTCTCCTTTCTATTCTTCCTCACATAAGTGGTCTTGATAGTTAGAGATGTATTTGTAGGTTCAGCAGTACTTGGCTCAATTCTAGGAGTGCTTCCAAGTTGTCTTTGTTGTTGCAGATGTCTTCTATGTCTTTAAACAACCATTCTATCTACTTCATATCCAATCTCAACAAAATTCAATTCAGTTCTTTTATGTTGCTCATACAAAGTCCTGATTTCTTCAAAATTCTTCTTGACCAGCTGAATATGAGTGAAACCCTTAACTTTCTTGAGAAAGTTCATCATTTGATTCCTAATCTGCATGGTAGTTGGAGGCTTAATCTTTTCTCTTCTTCTCTTTTCAGCAAAGAATCTTTGTTGCTCCCTTACTAGATTATCAATCAACTTTGATTTCTCTTCTTCATCATAAGCATCTCTCTCTTCAGCTATCAATGAGTCTGCTAGAAGCTCACTTGCATGTAATTCAGCTTGAATCCTATCATACTCTTGTATGCTCCATTCTTGGTGTATTCTTTTAGCTTCTAGCAAATGCTGCTTAGCTTCAAGTTCTTCTTGTAAGTCTTCTTCACGAGTCTGAGCTTGCATTCTAAGAGCATATTCCTCATCATGTTGTAATTGATTAAATCTATACATGACTTTGCTTATGTCTTCATCTGAATCACTTTCATTTTCAGATTCTGATAGTATTTGCTTCTTCCCCTTATCCTTTGGATAAATCTTAGGTAGCTTCTTCTTCAACTTGGAAGGTCTTTCCTCATCAACTTGCTGTTTAATAACTATACCTTTAGTAGGGTGTGAAGCTTGAACTTTCTTTCCTTTAGTTTGATCCTTTTTGGCAAGAACTTCTTGTTGTGTATTCTTCTCTGCCTCTGCTTGTTTTGCTTTCTCACCTGAATTATTCTCTCTTAACTCAAGCAGTATTTGGGCTAAAGTCTCATCCTCTCCAAAAGGAGTTTGAATATCTAGTGAATGATGATCACCAGCGGTACTTGCAATCGGCTTAGTTAGCTTAGTAGTACTTGGGTCTTCAACAATGTCAGTAGTACTTGCAGTCGGCTTAGTTGGCTTAGCAGTACTTGGATCTTCAACAATGTTGACTTCACTAGTATTAGACACATTTGTTTCTTCAATCACTTGTGTATCTACAGATACTCTTTCTTCCACTGAAGCTATCTTTTCAACTTGCACCTCTTTAGTCTTGTCTGATCCAATGCTCATTCTTGATCTGGACAGTACTTGCAAAGACTGTTTCTTGTGAAACCAAATTTGTCTTTGTGGTGGTGGAGTTGAAGATACAGGAAATTGAACATCTATTTCCTCCAACATCTCATAGAAAGTACTCCAATTCACTTGAAGTAGTGATTGAGGTATTGGTGCTGGCTGAGTTACCATCATTTCTTCAACTTGTGGCTCCTCATGAGTAGGTTGTGGTTCTTCCTGTTGAAACTCCATGTTTGTAGGTTCATCCACACCAGTTTGTAAACCAGTTCCATCTTCATAAGTCCCAATGACATCTTCATCCAGCTCAAAATTGATGTCATTTCCAGATATCCTTGTTTGATTATCAAAAGAAGGTGGTTGTTCTTCATAATTCCTCTCCTGTTTGGTTGCATTTAGTTGCCTTTTCTTGTGGTTTCTGAATCTTTGCTTTTTGAGTGCATCCTTCTGAATAGATCTATGTTGCCTCATCCAAGGTGATACTTTGTTCCTCAACTTGATTAGGCTAGCTTCCAATTCAGCAATTTTCTTGTCTTGAACAAGTTCTTCTTTTTGTAACACCTGTACCTGTTGGGACAAACTGGTACACAAAGTAGTCAAATTTTCAACATCCACAACCTCTGGTGCTTTTGTTGGTGGTGAATCACTAGCAGCAATAGAAGCAGCAGGTGTATGGATCATCTCATCAGTATTTGGTGGAGCACCAACATTGTGAGAAGAAGATTGTGAATCTTCTAGAGAATGGGAACTCTGGTGAGAAGGAGTTTGTTGAGAAGCACTAGCATTGCTAGGTTCCTCACCTTCTTGGTTGGCAGGTTGGGCTAACATATGAGCAAACAATGGTGTAACTATTCCTATAAAGGCATTGCCTTGTTTGGTCAAGAAATAGAAAGTTCTCTTTGTGAATGTAGGAACATCCCATGTATCAGTTAACTCTGGTAGGTTAGGTATTTGGTCACTAACTAAAGTCTGAATGAATCTAGGATACATCAGAAACTTTTTAGTTCCTTCCAAATTCCTATTCATGCCTTCAAAAATTAATCTTGAAAAATAAAAAACCCTGTTATTTGATAGAAAAATACCAGCTGATGCCAATGCAAGATGAATTTGATCAAAAGATGTAATTTTAGAGCTTAAACAGTAAATAATAGCATGAAAAAGCAATTTCCATTGAGGTGAAAATAAAGCTTTAAAGAAAGTAAGACTTTCCCTACTATCCTCATAGCCCATGGCTGCAAGGCCATCATGAATCTTTGTGTTATTAAGCATACTAAGTCCATTTTCATCATTTAATCTCAAACTTGCCCTTAGTAGTAACTCAGTTACATATATATTTCTATGATTCACCCTAGACCTAATCCAAGGTTGATCAAACCGAGTACCTAACACAGCAGTGTTCCAAAATTGTTCAACCATGGAAACAAAGACAATAGGACTTACAGTGAGTGCAAAACGAACATGACGTCGAGATAAGAAACCAAGAATCTCATGGAATCCAAGAGAGTCATCATTTACAGCAAGATTCACAACCAAATTATGCTTAGAGATCACTTTTAAAGCAGCCATTAGTATTTTTGATGATCGAAAAAATAGAGAGAAGGTTATAGAATCAAGAGATAAGAATAAAAGATTAGGTGAATCAATTGTGTAATTGGAGTAAGTATTTAATTAAATAACAAACCCAAGTGCGAAGAAACCGCCAAATTTACAAAAGAGACCCTTAACGGTACAACGGACATGTAGCGGTACATGGAACATACTCGGTACTTGAACTTGTGCTAGCGGTACTTGGAGTTATAACGGTACCTCACAATTTTGACCAGTTCATGCATTCTACTATTATTATAACCTCTTTTATCTTTCTCTATCAACCTGCAATCACATCAAAAACACAAAACATAGACTTATACAATAAAAATTAGTATAAAAATTGTACAACTATTACCTCCCCTCAACATATGCAGCAGTCTATTGGTTGAGCATACCAATATGTATCAGCAAGAATTCAAATCTCTTTGCATCAAATGCCTTGGTCAACAAATCAGCTACATTGTTGTCTGTATGAATCTTCAAGACTTGAATAAGCTTCTTGTCATAGGCATCTCTTATAAAGTGATGTCTTATTTCAATATGCTTGGTCTTGGAGTGAAATACTGGATTCTTGACAATGCATATAGTACTTTTATTATGAATGTAAATCTTGGTGTTCATGAAGTTAAACCCATTATCTAACAATTGATTTTGAATCCAAAGTACTTGTCCACAGCAATGAGCAACAGCTACATATTCAGCTTCAGTTGTAGAAGTAAACCCATTATGAATGTAAATCTTGGAGTGAAATACTGGATTCTTGACAATGCATATAGTACTTTTATTATGAATGTAAATCTTGGTGTTCATGAAGTTAAACCCATTATCTAACAATTGATTTTGAATCCAAAGTACTTGTCCACAGCAATGAGCAGCAACTACATATTCAGCTTCAGTTGTAGAAGTAGCAACAATGGTTTGCTTCTTACACTACCATGATATGAGCCTTCTGCCTAGGAATTGACAACCTCCTGTTGTGGATTTCCTATCATGATTAGCTCCAGCATAATCACTGTCTAAGTAAGCTTCCAATTCAAAGGTGGAATCTCTAGGATACCATAATCCTAAATTGGGTTGACTTTTAAGATACTTAAAAATCTCCTTCACAGCATGTAGATGTGACACCTTTGGATTGACTTGGAACCTTGAATAGGCACACACAGCAAACATAATATTTGGCCTTGAAGCAGTAAGATACATGAATGAACCAATCATTAATCTATATAGATAAATATCAACACTTTCTCCATGTTCATCTTTTGATGAAGACTTCTTAGCTTCAAAAGGTGTGCTTGTACTCTATGTATCCATACATGAAAATTTCTTCAAGATTTCAGCAACATACTTATCTTGGCTGATAAATATTCCATCTTTCCTTTGTTTTAATTGCAGCCCCAAAAAGAAAGTTAGTTCTCCCATAGAACTCATCTGAAATCTTCCTTTCATCAAAGCCTCAAACTCTTCACACCATGACTTCTTGGTAGAACCAAAAATGATGTCATCAACATAGACTTGAACTAGAATAATATCCTTAGCATTCTTCTTGACGAACAGAGTTTTGTCAATGGACCCTCTCCTATATCCATGCTCTAACAGAAAATTGGATAAAGTTGCATACCAGGCCCTAGGAGCTTGATGCAGACCATAAAGTGCTTTGATAACCTTGTAGACTCTGTTGGGGAATTTAGGATCTAAAAAACCTGGATGTTGTGAGACATATACCTCCTCTGAAATAGTAGCATAAAGAAAGGCACTTTTCACATCCATTTGATAGACTATAAAACCCATATATGATGCAAAGGCCAAAAATAACCTAATGGCTTCTATCCTTGCCACTGGTGCAAAAACCTCATCATAGTCTATCCCTTCTTCCTGTCTATAGCGTTGAGCAACAAGTCTTGCCTTGTTCCTCACAACAACTCCTCTTTCATCCTTCTTGTTCCTGAAAACCCATCCAGTACCAATTACTCTCTTACCTGAGGGAAGATCCACAAGAATTCAAACCTTTTGTAGCTCAAATTGTGTTAATTCTTCTTGCATGGCATCTACCCAACTTTCTTCATCAAGAGCCAGAGAAATGTTTTTGGGCTATACTTGTGATAAGAAACAGGTAAACAAACAATGTTGAGTATCTTTATGATTAGTTCTCTGCTGTTTTTTGACATAACTCACAAGTGCATGAGTTCAGTATTGGTTTGAAGTTGTCTTCTGGTTTGTACATCAGACTTGGGATCTCTAATGATCTGTGTAGTAGGATGGTTGTTGTTGACTCTATGAGTGGGAATAGAACTGACTGGAATTTCTGTTTCCAAATTTTTGAAATCAGTTACTGCACCCTGCTCATCATAGGAAGCTTTGGAGAATATTCCTTCAGCTGGACTAGCAAACACATCTTCATCGTCCATAGCTTGTAAAATATCTTCTAATGAATCAGCAGACTTTGTAGATTTTGACTTAGCAGTTGTTGCAGATGAAGTACCGCTAGGTGTAGTATGTATTGTTGAGTGTTGTGACTCAAAAGATTCTTCTCTTGAATGCTTATTAGCAGATGTAGCATTCTTTTCTTGATCTTGAAGCCTCTGAAGCTCTTGGGAGGCTTGATCATCTATTGATGACATGGTTTGCTTCTTGGGAGTAGCAGACATTAGAGTAATAGTAGGCATATTGGGTACATAGATATGAACATTATCATTTGATGAAGAAACTTCTTCTTGAGTACCTACATTAGTTGCACTAGACTCCTCACCTGCATTGTTAGTTTGACAATCCTTTTGCACAAAATAGTAATTCGTGGCGTTAGTTAGATAATCTAAATCAAACATCCAAGCATAACCTATTCCTGGGACATTGGGTTTATTTTCTAAGAAATTAACATGGACATTTTCTTCAACATTTTTAGATGCCAAATTATAAACCCTATATGCTTTACTTTGCAATGAATATCCTACAAGATATCCTGGATCATACTTTCCATCAAACTTTCCCAAATGATCAAGAGTATTTAGTATAGACACATGACACCCAAAAGGTCTTAAATTACTTATGGTAGGCTTAACACCAGTCAAAAGTTCATAAGGTGTTTTGTTTTGAGGCTTGGTCACTAAGACTCTATTTAACACATAACATGGAGTGTTGATTGCTTCTGTCCAAAAGGTATTTGGCAAAAGAGAATCAGCCAGCATAGTTCTAGCAGCCTCAATTAGTCTCCTATTCTTCCTTTTAGCTACCCCATTTTGTTGTGGAGTCCTAGGATTACTAAGTTGTCTCTTAATGCCTTTAGACCTACAGAATTCATCAAATTCAGCGTTCTTGAATTCTGTCCCATTATCTGTCCTAATGATTAAAACTTGTTTAGTGAACTGCTTTTCAACTAAAGTGATAAAATCCTTAAGTAATTCATTGGTTTCACTCTTAAGAGCTAAAAAGAAAACCCAATTGAATCTGCTATAATCATTAGTTATGACTAGAAAAAAGGTCTTATGACTAATGCTTCTTACAGAAACTGGACCAAAAAAATCCATATGCAAGAGTTGCAAAGGCTTTGTAACAGTATTGGCAGTCTTGCTCTTACAAGAGGCTCTATGTTGTTTACCTTTTTGACAAGCAGCACATGTGAAATCCTTTTGAAAAGATTTGTTAGGTAACCCTCTAACCAAATTCCTATTCACTAATTTGTTAAGATTCTTAAAATTTACATGACCTAACCTTCTATGCCATAAATTAGAGTCATCATAAGAAGCCTTATCTAGCAAACATGTAATACCACCTGTTGGAGTAATAGTGTGAAGATTATAGGTGTACATATTTTCTTGCCTGGGTACTTTAAGCAGTACTTGAGATTCTTTAGGCATCTCAAAGTCTTTAGACAGCACCAAGCAGTCTTTGTCTGTGAACAGCACCTTGTTCTTCTTATCACACATTTGTGATACAGAGAAGAGATTGAATTCATTCAATTATTTCACAAATAACACATCTTCAAATTCCAACTTCCCTGTATTGATTTTCCCTTTGCCAGTAATTCTACCTTTGCTACCTCCAAAGGCTACTGGTCCTCCTCTGAATTCTTCAAATTCAGCAAGGAAATCTTTGTTCCTTGTCATGTGTCTTGAGCATCCACTATCTACTATACCTTTGTGTTTCAATTCATCAATTAGATACCCCTGCACATAAACAAGACTTATTAGTTTTTAATAGGGACCCAAGCCACATTTGGCTCGGATCTTGTGGGACCTACACACTTAAGAGTCTGTTCAGAAGCATTCCCAGTAATGCTGCTTTTACTCTTATACTTCATGGTTTCAGTTATGTAGTCAAAGACATAGGGTGACTCTATGTGCTCATACTTCTTTGCCTTAAGTACTGCTTTAGCAGTACTTGCTTTAATACATGATTTTTCTCTTTTAGGAACCCACATTTGCACTGGTTTGTTATTAAACTTACTTTTAGATGTTTTGGCTTTTTCAACAACATTCTTAGAAGTCTTAGAGAACATTGGTTTGACAAACTTTGAACCAACAGTACTTAAGTTTGGTCTAGCAGTACTTGCAGGTCTAGACTTGCCGGTACATGGTTTACCAGACTTCAAAGGTACTAGACCTTGTTTCATAAGTACTGCTCTAGGAACAAAACTTTTGGTAGAGTTATTTTTAACCTGTTTAGCTACCCTTTTTGAGTGATCAAACTTAGGTTTTTCATTCTTAAGTTTTTGATTCCTATTAACCTGTGCATTTTTCCCATTACTGTTTCTCATGACCTTTTGTGCAGCCTTTTGTTTCACAATTTTATCTTCACGCAAAGTACAATCTTTGATAAAATGACTTAGACTACCACAAAAGTTACATCCTTTTCTTCTCAAAGAAGACCCAAAAGGTTGTTTTGACTTAACTTTCTCAAAACCTAACCCGCCCCTCTTGGTTTTATTATGTTTTACATCATTTTCCAATATGTTGCTAGGAGTTTTTACCTGCTTAGGAGCAGAACTAGTCTTAGATTCTTCAGAAACAAAATTGTTCAATAAAGGTGAATAAAAAATGTTCTTGGTCTCAACAGTATTATCTTGGGACATAGTACTAGAGTTTGAGGTATTTTTAACCTTTGGTTCTTCTAACTCTATACTTGTATCATTACTAGGGGGCATGAAAATTCCTGATAGTGGTGGAGGAACTACCTTCATTCCTTCAGCATATCTATCATTCTCAGGTGTACAATCTGACTCACTAGAACTATCAAAAATCCCCTTTGATAAGTCCGTGTCAGTTAAAGTTATCCCAGGTTGGTCCTTAATATATCCTAGGCCTGACTTATCATAATACCCCATTTGTGAATTAATCAGTTTTCCCAATCCTTTAGAGGACTTTTGCCAATGATTAATCACGTCCCTTTCATTATGAAGACTGGCTTTTAAAGCTTCATTTTCTGCTGACACTTTCAAAAGTTGTCTTTCAAAGGCTTTAATTTCCACATATTTTTCCCTCATTTGAAGAGTTAATATTATTATTTTCTCTTCATAGTTTTGTTGACCCTTTTTATACAAAACTATATTTTCTTCTAACTTAGAAACACCTTGTTTAAAAGCATTTAGTTCTATAGTGCATGTGTTGACTTTTTGATACAATTCCTCTACGTCTACTTTTAAGCTATTAAATTTAAGAACACAGTCCTTAGAACAAGGATGTACCTCAGTATCTTCATGTGAGAGAGCCATTAAACCAAGCTCTTCTTCTTCTTCATCTTCAGCCCAGTTCACCACTCCATCTATAGTCACCAATGATTTGGTTCCTTTAGGTCTCCTGCTATTTCCTTTTGGAAAAATTTCAGTTATTCTTGGACTGGTTCTATAGCTGTTCTTAGACTTTTGGTTGCTACTCTCAGCTTTGTCTCTAGTGCATTCTCTTGCAAAGTGTCCATTCCTTCCACAGTTATAGCATTCAATTTTGTTCTTGTGATATCCTAATGGCTCATTAGGATCAACAGACATGTTTCTTCCAGTCTTCTTGAAGAACCTGTTAGATCTTACTGACACCATAACAGCTTGCCATTTAAGATCCATCTCTTCAACATCAGCATCATCCATTTGGAACAAGTCACTGAGTGTTAATCTTGGCCTGTTGTCTTATCCAGCAAAGAATAAGAAGGCATCATTGTCACTAAACAATGGTGAAGATCTTCCATGTGGATTTTGAGAGACTATGGGGCTGCCTTCAGTACTTTGTGGGTAAGTACCGCTTGTAAGTCCCCCAGCGGTATTTGTGAAGTATGTACCGCTTCTTGATCCACTAGCAGTATTACGAAAATAAGTACCGCTGTTTCCTTCTGACACAAAAGCCAAGTTAGACTTTGTTGTAGTTGTTGCCTTGGTCACCTCAATGCCTTTCACATCCATCTCGTATACTCTAAGATTGTTGTAGAGATGATCAAAAGGAATTGTTTTCAGATCATCTCTTGTGATGAAGTGCATATCCATTGCTTTTCCACTCTTGTGGAACACTCCTTAAGAAATTTAGATTAGCTTCTTCATTAGGAATTACTTGTCCATAAACTGCCAATTGAATAAGCAGCTTACTGAATCTTCCATAGCCACCATGTATTCCCTCTATACTGGAAATTGAGAAGTTATCAAATTCTTGCTTAAGAACAATCTTCTTCATCTTCTTAGATTTGTCATTACCTCCAAATCTAAGTTTTATGGCATCCCACATAGCCTTCGCATCCTTATAATGATGAAAGTTGGGTAAGATGTCTTCTGAAAGAGCCATAGCCAATTCTGGCTTTTCTCTCTATGATCTCTGCTTGTACCTCCTCAGTAGTCACAGTAGGTAGAGCATAGCATGTACCATCAGGCAACCAGTGTAGCTTCTTAGGTGTATTCCCATTCTTAATAACTTGTCACATAGTGTGATCTGTGTGATTCAAGTAATGTTCCATCTGCATAGCCCATGTCTCAAATTTGTCACCTTTGAGCACTGGGAGTTTGACAGAAGAAATAGTATGAGAAGGTGTTGTAGTTGTAGAGGTAGCTACAGCATTCACGGCTTGAACACCTTGTGCTGGAGCAGGATGCACAACTTGTGGTTGTCCATGTGGTATTGGATCAGGATTTTGAACATCATCTAAGTGAGCATCATCACCATGTTGAGACATTGAGTTTCTGTGTGAGTGGAGTGTATGGGGCTGTGTTCTTCTTTTTTAGAGTTTCTCAACAAGCTCTAATACCACTTGTTGATCCCTTTGATTGGATCTATATTTTGTTAAGAACTAGTATAGTAGTTTGTAATCAAACTAAAACACTTTGAGAACTCTTACTCAAACTAAATAAGTTATGTGGAATCTAACTTATAAAGCACAGAAGAACATAATTACTTTTAACTATTCGATTCTCTTATTAATCGACTTGAATGAGGTACATGAATGACATTGTACCTATGTTCCTTTTATAGAGTAAGGAACCCTAGAAACATTAGAATAATCTGTAAAGATAACTATATCACAGACGATATATTATCAATATTCTAACTATTTAAGTATATCACATAAGATATACTCTAACTATAACTATGACATATATTATACAAAAATATATTCGTCCTAATCAATATAGCAGTACTTACTTTATAAGTAGCAGTACTTACTATGTACCGCGTTAACACTAACGGTACTTGAAAGATAACTAACAGTACTTGAATAACACTAACGGTACTTGACACTTAACAAATAACTCCCAACACATTCCAAGACTTAAAGCTGTTAAGGATTATCTTGGTAAATGTTTTTCAATGAAGGATTTAGGAGAAGCTGCATACATTCTGGGAATTAAGATCTATCGAGATAGGAAAAGACGGTTAATTGGTCTTAGTCAAGATGCTTATATAGATAAGATATTGAAGAAGTTTAATATGCATAATCTCAAGAAAGGTTTTAAACCTATGGAAGTTAAACATAATCTAAGTCATGAGATGGATGCATCAACTCCTGAATAGGAGGCATACATACAGAAGGTGCCTTAAGCTTCGGCCGTAGGATCTATTATGTATGCCGTAAGATGCACAAGGCATGATGTGGCGTTTACTTAGAACTTGGTCAATTGATGTAGTAAAAACACGTGTTTAGGAAAACAACGTATTATGGGCAAGTATTAAACTCGACGATTTAGGAAAACCGACGAATCGAATAAGTGCGAGTTCGGTCTCGAAGGAGGTGTAGTAGTTGTGTGCCAGTTATATAAAATCAAAGTTTGCATTACTAACGTTTTTGAGAGAGAAATATTTGAATATGAAGACGAATTACGCTAAAAATTACACTACGACATAAAAAAACGTGAAATCGTAAAATTCGACGAAAAATTAAACTCAACTAAAAATCACCAAATTTTAAATCTAAGTTAAGAAAAGTCTAATTCAAACAAAAGTGAAAACCAAATTTTGCAAAACCTATTTAATTAATTTATATTAGACTACGACGAGAATTAAACGTATACGTAAAACGTAAAACGCGCCGAAATAAAAAATTAAAGCTAAAAATAAATTAAAAATTAAAACTAAGTTTAAAATAATAAAAATAAGAATAAAAATTCAATAAATAAATTTTATAACTTTTTATTAATTAAATATTCAATTTTAAATGTTAATTAAAGCCCTAAAATTAAGTATAATTAACAAAAAGCCCAAAATATTATTTTATCAAACAAATATCTTAATTATATTATTTAAAAACTAAAAAGTATTTTTCCTAACTTTTTAAAACTATTTTTCTAATTTTTAAAGGCTAAAAACAATTTTTAAACTAAAATAATGACAAAAATTAATAAAATAATGATAAAAATAAATTTTATTTTTCTAAAAATTCTATTTTAACTAAATTAACAAGGTAAAAATGAAAAAGTTTAAAAAGAACTAAAGAAAATGGCAAAGAACAAAAATACCCCAAAGTACTCCAATTTGGAGTACTTCTGTGTTGTCCAAGATCCCACCAGAGAAAGGGTTTGTCCAAGATTAATGTTGTCCGATATCAGAAAACACTAAAAAAACAAAAAAATGCAGCGTTCGTGGACAACAAAGAGAAATGTTACTGTATGGATTTTGGAGCTTGTTTTGGTTTGTTTTGAGCTTGTTTGTCGATGTTTTTAGGAACAAACGACACCCCACAAGTCATTGGACTTGTAGGAGTCAAAGACACACAAAGAAAACACAAACAAAGCAACAAACTAAACACATGATAAAAAAAATCAACAAGTATCAAATAAAAACGGGGGCTGTGGGCGTATATCGCTATACAGTGGGTTTCTAAGCCTAATTTGAGCTACCAAAATCCACCAAAGTCCTAAGACCAGATAATGGACACTTAAACTACCCTATAAGCTAAGTATAAGCCAAATTTCAAAGCATAAAACACAAATTAAAAGCTATGAAACTTGTTGGTGTGTTGTGAGCACAGAAAGTTCTTTTTGCTGATTTATAATGTAATAAAGTGACTTCTAAGGCTTGTTTGATCCACCAAAAACTCTTGAAAACCTAATACCGGCTAGTCTAGACCTACCCCTAACCTAATTCTATCTAGGTGACCAACTATAACACACCAACAAGTCAGAAGAGTCCCCAAAACAACCACTATGGATAGCATAGAGGGACTGTGGGTATGTTGCTGTGTAAAAGTGTTATAAAGCTATATTCTAACCACCAAAAGATACTTGAAATCCCCAGTTCCCAAATACTAAAACTATTGATGAAATAGAACCTATCAATACGGGCACTTGCCATGCACCAAGAGCACACCACACACCCTTAAACTTCACTGTTATCACAGAAACTTAACTTATGGGTTGTGGGTTCACGTTGTAACAGTGGACTCACAAATGCATCTATAAGCTATCTAGAAGCCACAAAACTTAGACACCAACTATATATAATCCTAAACCTA
The DNA here is from genome assembly GCA_025667525.1 of Glebionis coronaria. Taxonomy (NCBI): domain Eukaryota; kingdom Viridiplantae; phylum Streptophyta; class Magnoliopsida; order Asterales; family Asteraceae; genus Glebionis; species Glebionis coronaria. Next base: position 326,442,009 of record CM046880.1, read on the forward strand.
TCCTAAAATCTAACAAATGGTCAAGTTCAATAGCTAAACTCCAAAAATCAAGCCTAAAGGGGTTGTTGTTTATACAGACAGAGAAATGGTATACTTTGCTGATATTTTGGGCACTTAGATGAGTTTCTAGCTATCTTCACTTGATTTGAGACACACTAACTCACAAAATAATGGCGCACGACCCTAGGTTAGCCTTCAAACTAGCTACGAACCAAGTTTGAAGCCCAATGCATATGAATGTGGGCTACAAACCTACTGTATGGACAATGGGTGACATTTGCTGGCTAAAAAGAGCTGATAGTGGACTTCACGGCTAAATCGAGACACCACCAGCAATCAAATCCTAAATACAAGTTGTTATATCTATAAACTAACTCAAAAATTATCTAAAAATCCAATTTTTAACACCAAAATCTGGAATAAAAGCCCCTACACCCTACTGTTTGTATTTTAAGGGTGCTTAGAACAGAAAAATGCCAATTTTGGCTACAACTTAAACTCAACCAAAATAATACCTACAACTACTTGACATACCAAGAACAAAAGTGTGCAGGGCAACTAGTAGCTGGAATGTCGCCCTAAGGTACCTCTAAACTGTCTATCCAATCACACCTTTATACCCTAAACCTAAGATACTTTAGACTTCTTATCGCCAATCCTATCCTAACACGTCTCTAAGCTAATCAGATTGCATCAATAAACCTAGAATATCGTTAAACCATGAACAAAACTAAACTAAACGGACAATTTACCTAACCACACAAATCTCATGAAAACTTTAAAAAGGGGTTCAAGCCCTCACCTTCCTTGGTTTTGTTCAAGCCAAGAAGACCAAGCTGATGCCGTCCTTAAGCTTTGGATGAGTAGCTATTAAATTTCTTGAAAAGTAAAGGAGGTGAGCAATGATACTTGGAGACTACGACAGTCACACCAAGTTCACATTTATCAACTGCCTTGTGGACCTGTTATGAACACAAACACCACAAACAAAGGAACAAGAACTCACAAAGAGCTTGCGATCAAGTAGCTTGTCAGGCAACTTAATTTCAAGCTTTTTGAATAGCTATTAGCCAAAAGTGAAATAGAACAGTAAGGATAAAAACCAAATTTAAAACCAAAACTTTTTTTCAACCAAACCACAACGGACCAAAATAGAAAATAACAAAAACCCAAGCCTTTTGATAAGCTGAGTTGTCAGTTTAGTTTATCAAAAGCTTATAGCTTTTGGTTCTCAAAGATTTTTGAAAAAAACATACATTTACCCAAAAACTTTGACAAGTTCTATACTAAAACTAAAACTTTAAATATTCATTAATTCTAAAAATTGTACAAAGGCTGGAACAAATGAAATAGGGTACAAACCACCCTATTTATACAAGTAACAAGAATAATCTAGAAGAATAAATTAACACAAACCCTAGACTATGAACTGCCGAATTTGCCCCTTGAATTTCTTGTGAAGAAACTGGTCAAAGTGGAGACATGTGATGCTTGTAGTAGTCCAGTTGTTGTAGGATCATCATAGCCATTGAAAACTCCTTAGGGAGCACGAAATCCTCATGAGGCGTTCATCTTTTGCCATTAGTTTGTTTTGTAGCCAAATTGTGGGTCAGGGCACCCATGTGGAAGTCTTGTGAGTGAGAGTATGGGTTTTGGGAAGTGGGGAAAGGTTAAGAGTGATGTGAATAGATGATCTGGACATGATGGTGACCCAATTTATAGTGATTAGCAGGGGGTTGAATTAGGGTTCTTGATAGGTTTGGGGGAAACATGATGTTAACAAAACTTGTTTCCCGGTTATACAAATAATAAACAAATGGGTTTAAACCTTGTTTAATATAAGTTAAGTGAGGGTTTGACTGGGGTGTTGACCTCGGCTCGGTTTGGTTTCATTTGTCAACCAATGCCCCCTGAATTTTGTTTCTTTCTTCATTTGATATCAAACAACAAAAAGCTTCATTTCCCTTTGTTATGACTTTGTTTATGTTGACAAAAATGGTACAAATAATTTAGTATACTTCCATAAGGACCATTTTTGTCATAATAGCATTTTCCAAGGGCTTGTCTTGATATATCTTCAATTTGGAAGGACAAAACTTGCATAAGATGATTTCTCCAAGGAACTTTCTTGCCAAATCTTCAAAGATGAGGGACCAAAGTTGTCAAATCTTCAAACTTCAAGGGTCTTTTTGGAAAATTCAAGTCTTCGGGTCCGGTTCTTTGTGTGGCTTCGTTTCCCGTGTTCGTTTTTGCTAGAATCTTGTGATCTTTTGTTGAATTCACGATATTCGTACCTAAAATACACAATGAACAAACACAAGCATATTTTGGGGTATTTTATGATATTTAAAGCATTTTAAGCCCGATTTGGACGATGAGACTATGTATAATTCCGGTCTCATCACTTCCACATACTAAACCATTGTCGTACCCTCACAAAATGCTAGAATTAATTATCATAGCACTTCCAGAATTCATTTTTATGTGACATTTATTGAAGACGTAACCTTAAATAAACTACTACACGTGTTTTAGACATAATGTATTGTTTTTCATCACGATTAAGTGACTTTTGGGGTCATAGATTAAGAACACGTGAATGCCTCATAGAGATAAATTCGTTATCCTCGATTTTCACCCAATTCTATGCTAAATGTGTAACGAGATCATTGTTATTATAGGTTAGGAACACAATCATATCTAATGAGTGTTAATTACACACCTAAACTCCCTTATTCCTAATTGGTATCTCTTATATTTTATTTTTGTCTTAATGATCACGAGGATGCATCATTGACTTATGCGTGAATAGAGATTAGGTCTAAAAATAGAGTCTTAATGGTGTAGCCAAAATCATTAAATTAATAATTCACCCTAATAGACAACAATGTCAAAAAATTAAGTCAACAAGAAGGATCAATAAACACGATTTTAGAACAGTTTTGAACATGAGACTTATTACCATGACTTTTATTATCCGCCATCATCGGTGGTTTTATTATCATGGTTTACCTCCTTCTTTTATTCAACTTCGCCATGAAGCTTTTATTATGACTTCGGTCTTGCCCTTGTCTTTTATTATCCGCCATCATCGGTGGTTTTATTATGACTTGAGGTATGATGAGACTGCTTTTATACATAGTCTCATCATCCAAAAAAGGCTTTAAATGCATAAAATATCATGAAATTTGCCAAATATATGCTTGTGTATTTTAGGTACGGATATTGAGAAAATGACAAAAGATCACAAGAATCATGCAAAAACGAACAGGGGAAACGAAGCCGCACAATGAACCAAGCCCTAATGAAGATTTTCCAAGATAAACCCTTGAAGATTTGAAGGTTATGCAAAAAGGGTCCTCCAATATTGAAGAATTGACTCTTTAAACCCTTGTATCTTCATAATTACAAGATTGGTCCCTAAAGTTAGTCAATATTACAAAAAGGGCCCTCTACTTTGAATAATTGGCAATTTTAGTCCCTCAACAAAACTAAATTGTCAATATTAGTCCTCCTCAAAGTCAAACATATCATGAATGACTTCAAGTTACAAGAAATTACAAGTTTGGTCCTTTAAAAATGTCAAATTACCAAAAGGACCCTTTACTTTGAAGAAATGGCAAAACTGGTCCCTCATTAATCATGACTTGGCAAATTCAGTCCTCCAAGAAGTCAAACAAACAAGTCAAGACCATATATATATATATATATATATATATATATATATATATATATATATATATATATATATATATATATATATATATATATATATATATATATATATATATATATATATATATATATATTTATCATTGAAGAAAATGCCAAATCAACCCTTCAAGAATCATGAATTGGCAAGAAATACCCCTAAAAGTACTTTGGAAAAGTATTTGGGGCAAAAGTGTGAAAAATGAAACTTCCATAACAAAGGAAATCCGGATTTGGCTTATTTATTTGCAAGTGAAAGGAATTATAAAGATGAAGGGTTATTTCTGGCAAACAACATAAGATACCTAGACCTATGGGAGCTTGACACGTGCCCCACTGCCACCCCTCATCCAATCAGATCCCACCATTCCTCCACATCACATTCCCACTCATAACCAACTTAAACTAATCTAATTAGTTTAATAAATGTGGCGTTAACACCACATTTAAACACAAAACCGGATCAAAACATGAACTGTTTATCATAAGAACACATTTGGGTTTTTACTATTTACTTGTAATTAGACCCATAAACCTCCAGATTAATGATTAAGCTTGCCTTAATCATAACCCAACTCACAAATAACTTGCCACATAACCCATCAACCCCCACATGAGATTCCCTGCTACACTCTTGTACAAACTGCCAAAACTTGGACATCAATCCAACCATCCACATTGAAGCTTACATTTTAAGCTTGTTATAAACCCTTGGATGCAATTTCACCTTGCCAGCTACAACAAAACGCCAAGAAAAGTCACATGATTCTCAAGATTATTCAAACCCTCAAGGGCATATGTGATAGTCCGTCAATTTATGGTTTATATTTTATTCTCAGATATTATTTAAAAAACGTTATTTTAATGTTATATTATGAACTCACTTATTTTTGGGAAGAAATTTGGGTTTACATCTTGAAGTAGCATCGACTACGTCTAAACCGGAGGATTCTACGTTACGTGCTTACGTTTACATACACCGTCTTTGGTGACAGTCCGACATTTCAGAAAATAAATTTATCCGTAAATATTATTTTGGGATTTTAAATTTGTGTTGGTTCATAAACTCACAAATTTACGAGAAGAGATTAGGACTTACGATTATAATTTAACGTCCTTTACGACTAAACCGGAAACCTTAGGATTACGTATTTACGTTTTCGAACTCCGTTTTTTATGAGACAATTTTTATTAGATTCGTTTTGTGCCGTTGATTCATAATTTATAAAAACGTTTTTTGTAAAACGATCCGAGGGCACGCAAATCGAGGAAACTAGAATAGAGGGATACCCGTAAAATAATGGGGATGAGACAAGATACATCTTGCCCCACCCCCACTATATGGACGGCAACATCTATCCACAACACCCTTAGGTGTCAACTTGTAAACAACAAGTAGTACACTTGTACTTAGCCTAACTTGTAAGCTACCAAAACCATCCAACTACACCTCAAAACTAGCAACTCATACCACACACTCATTTCTTACATGCAAAAACCACACAAGCTCTCTCTCTATCCATTTTGGCCGTCCCTTTACCACCACAAAACACCATCATTTGATCAAGTTTATACCATAAATCTTGTGTTTAAACTTGATCAAGATGAAGACTCTTTGAAGATATGAAGATTGGAGGTGATCCTAACATCCAAGGAGGTGATTTGGTGATGTCCAAGGGCTGATTTCTACTTGAAGTTTACAAGTATTAGTGGTCATGAAGATTGGTGTTGATCTATCACAAGTTCTTCCATCAAAAATCTAAGCCTTGGTGAATACTTACACAATCTTGGTGGTATAAAGATTGTTCTTCCCATCCTCTTGTTATTTTGATTATGTAATCATGTATTTTCTTTCTTATTTTATATGTGTATGATGAATATATGATGATAAAAATTTTGTGTGGGGATCAAGTGTTGCTAAATATGATTAAAGAGATGAAAAACCATAGGTAACAAGGTTAAAATCTTGCTTAATGTGATGGCTGTATAAAAACAGTAAGTAACCAAATATTGAACAGATAAAATGGTAAAGTGGAATCAATATACAGTAAGTATTAGGTGTTATACACATGTGAGAGTTGGCCATGCAATGGAATCATAAAAATGAGTGAGATATGATCAAAACAAGTTTAGAGTGTATATCTGAGTACACTGTTTTGGACTAAATTTATAAAATACTTACAGGTTGATTCATCAATAGCTATAATGGAATAAAATGAAGCACATATCATGTAGAATATGTCATAAAAATTTGGGGTTCTATCTCCATATAGAACTCTAGATATGACCATTTTAGTAAACTAGATTTTTAGGACTGATTTTGTATAAATAATATATAATATAAGCACTCAAAAATTTATATAAAATATATATAAATAAAAATTCCACTAGTTGATAATGATTATAATAAAAAGAGTTATATAAATGTTGATATTAAAATGTATTATGTTATATAAAGTATAAATGTAAATGTCTTTCCAAGTTATAAAACTATATACTAAGTTTTACGTCTTTTCGACTAAAACAGAAAGATTAACGTTTTTGTCAAATAAAACTTAGACGGTCGGACCCGTCTAATATAAACTTTTATAAACTCACATACTGATATATGAACTTATATAACAAGTAAAAACCGATAAAACCCGAGCTTTACAACATATAGACATTAACGGGCCAAAGTAGCCTTATTGGACTATAAACCCGACTAGTTAGTAAAACACTTATAAATTTACTTATTGGGCTTAACCCACTTGTGCCCAACATGTAAAGTATAATACTGATAATAAAAGTATAATTGGGCTAATAAAATGTATTGGGCTGGTAATGGGCCTATTGGGCCTTCAAAGTGTAATTAAATTGAACTAGTATAAAAATGTTACCAACACATAAACACTATAATGAGTAAAGATGTATAAACCCACTTGATCATCATCATATGTATAAAATCATCATATGTATACATAATTGTTATTTTTATAAAGTCATTGGACAAGAGTCTAAGACGAGTATTATTTGTCTAGGTTTCCGTGATTGAGGCACGTACCGTACATCCGAATTGCCGATAACCCGCTTTCCCACATCAACGTGAGTTCATAGCCTCGCACTCTTTTAAATGTTTTTATGAAATGTTTTATAAACCCGCGAGGGAGATAACATGTTAGGTTTTATGAAATAGGGCACTAGTTGTCCCGATTGTTTGTTTATTGATTTGGACCCGAATGATTGTATGCCCCGATGAATGAATATATGACCCGATAAATGAAATGAAATGGATTATTAAAGTTAGTTTATGTCACTAAAAGTCTTATTAGCATGAATTGTGAACTACCGGGATTTGGTAGACGCTTATGCATATAATAGTACTATTTGGGGACGATCACCCCAGTTCGCGCCTTGACGGTTGATCCCCGTCGTACCACATTGATTGGTAAACGAATTTATGTATGAGAAGATTTACACAAGCGTGATTATTGTGACGACACGCTAATTTAGATGGGCAAATTGAGTTTCGGGCTAGCTACCCGTTGTTTGTTATAGTAAGGTAACAATGTCATGCGGCTTATAATAATCCAAAAATAACGAAATACTGCTATACGCACTAAATTACGATATATTGCCTGACTAGCAATACAGGGTCTTATTATTGATGTTATGTTCGTGTTTTGGTTTTATATAACCATATTAATATAACGGTTTTTATTTAACTCTATACAACGTTATAAAACGTATTGTATGATGTTTTTTAACGACAATGGTTCGTATAATTATTTTGAAGGCGAAAGCCTATATCATGATTTTTGATAAGGATTTGTATAAAATAATTTTGGCTATTTTATGGCCTACTACAAAGATTTGTACAAAATGATTTTCGGTAATAAATATATACCGATGATATATTAATGGTTTTAATTAAAACTCTATGAATTCACTCGGCGTTTTCGCTGACCTTTTCTTTTAACATGTTTTATCTCAGGTACTTGAAGGTAATTCTCGGGAAGACAACAAGAATTCATGGCCCGCACTTAAATAATAATTTCCATTCAAATGCTTTGTAAAACATGTATGAAATACAATGACTTGGGACCTATGTAAATCTGATATTTATGAATGGAAATGCTTTATTATTAAACGACGCGATTTTCAAGCGTAGTCTATGATGTGAGTAATCTGCTATCTCGTAACACCAACGAGCCTTCCGTTGTATTGAATTGTGTAAATTTGGGGGTGTTACAGTTTGGTACCAGAGCTCTCGTTATAGAGAACGAAAGATTTTTAAAACTAAGGTTTTGAATAAAACATTTCAAAATCTTTTAACTATAAACATTTTTCTAAAAATGTCTAAAAATCTTTTAACTATAACGGTGCCGAAGAATTCCCGAGTTACCGACAAGGCCAGACTGAGAAGTGTTATTTTAAAATATATATATATATATATATATATATATATATATATATATATATAACTTGGATTATATATATATGATGTAATTTGATTACATGATTGTTTGATGATTATTTTAATATTTATTCGAGGTATTTATACGACGTAGATTGTCACAAGGAACCCTAAATCCCTTAGTAAATTAATCGAAGCTATTCCCGTAGGAATTCTAGCTATTCTAGATCTAAACCAAGTTGAGGATATTTATGATCCCAACAAAATGGTTGATATTCGTAGAAATGTAGATATTAGTTGATTGTGATATTGAAGAAGAATTGGCGAGATTAAATTTGATATCGATGTCATGACGATCTTTCCTTATAAAGTGGAGTTTGACAAAACGTTACCACCTGGAAAGATGTCATCTGATTCGTTGTCACCCAATTCTTAAAATTGAAATCGAAAGGGTGAATGTTGCACTTGAGGCTGTCATTGGAACCATTACCCAAAAGCCTCATGTCTCTAGTACCTTTCTGAGAAGTTTAATTGAATGTGTGAGTCATTTCATACTAGTGACCCGTTTGATAACTACTGATGAAAGAGCTATAGGATTGGAAATTAAGCGTAGTTTATATCGAGCTTTTATTACCCTTTTAAGGTTTATGAATAAGGTTGAAAGTATTGGAAAATGAGGTAGGATGTCGCATTGAGTATAAGTTGATTAAAACTTGAATAAAGTAAAATTTAACTTGTATGGAATAAGAAATTGTTAAGAGGAAGTTGTTAAGTCCTGTGATTGAATTATAAGGTTTTAATTGATTTTTGATTCGTGTTAAGGGTTGTTCCTAGGCCATTGTCCAATAATGAGGATGCCTAGTGTCCAATAAATAAATTGAAGAAATCTTCTTCTGAATTGGGACCGATGGATCTTCTAGGACAGGTGGAACACCTAATGACTCTTGTAGATTAGTATTCATTGTGGTATCTTTTAAAAATCCCTCACTTAGCTAAGACAGCAGTTGGTAGGATGAGTTCTTGAAATTGTATGACATAGTGACACGTAATGCGTTACGGTACAATTTTGACTTGTTTGTGATTAATGAAAAGACTACCTTTGATTACTAAATCCTACATGTATCGATGTTATCTATCTTTTATTGCTTCATCCTAATGTTCGCATTAGTGATGCAGCCATTGAACAAGCACTCATCTCGGTTTGAGTTGCGTTAAAAATTCTTCTCTTTGTATTCCTGAGTGCCATCGAGGTCATGAACATCATGATTATTTGGCTAAGCTCATTTCCCATTATATTATAGTTAGTTCTTGGTGAACAACTTTTCATCACTCTTTTGCAGATCACTCATTGTTTTTATAAGATAAAATAGTATCCCTTGAGAAAAATTGAATTTTCATCACCATATGGATTATTTAAAGTGAGATTTATAAGTGATTGTTATCAAAATGAAGTTGTTTATAAAACGCCTTGGAAAACTTAGTTGTTTTCATATTAAAGAAAATCTTTGTAAATTTATTCTTGATTCTTATTTAAGAATTAAGCATGAAAATGTTTTTATTATAAACATGATGATAAAATTTTGACGAACTGAGTATTGCATCGTTAATCTTGAAATTGTATATAGTTGCGCGCCTACATACAATTTGGAATGGACCATGCAAGGCTGATTAGTAGTCACCAAGAAACTGTTAATAAACACTACACTTTCTTTGAAGTTATAAAAAGATTAAAAATTTATGAGATCTGCAAGAAGTGTAAAATAGGGACATATTGATGGGGACACCTACATATGTGCCCGTACTATTTATTCTTCTGAGTCAAATTTACTCATCTGTGGAATTTGTCTTATTTGATAATTGACAACTCTTTCTTGTCCAATTCTCTCGAAGTGAGATTATTTGAAAAAGTATTCGATTACCGAATGTTGATACCTGACTGGATGTATTGACGTTCCTATCATTTCTTTTGATTAGATTTCATTTGAATGACATGGGTAACGATCCGAGGAGCTTTCGAATGCGTACTCAATTCATGAAAACATGGGATATATCCATATTCATTAATGTTTTCGTCTGTATCTGAATTGAAATTCTCGCGCGTAGATTATGCGTTGACCTTACTCTTTTAATGGTAGTTGTATCTCCATATATCCTTGAATTTGTAAAGGATTATGAGTTATTATTAGTCTTTTGAGAAGTTCACATCTTATCAACGGTAATGAAACTGGAAAGTTGATAGTGCCAATAGAATGGATTGATTGATTACGACATGACGACATTGTTTTAATTGATGGGAACTCGAGTAGAAATCTCCTAAAAGATAAGATGTTGATTATCAAAAGTGATCTAAATAATTCTTGATGGATGACCATATCCTGTATTTAGACTTGAAATTATACCATGAATGATTGTGAATTAGTAATAGATATTATAATCTAGAAAGAACCTAATATGAACTTATTTAAAGATGTTTCCGTTATCTGAAACTTTAGGAGGTATTTGCTGGTGAATTACCTAGACTTTCGCCATTAAAAAAAGTTGAATTTGGTATTGATTATATTCCTGATGCTGCACCTGTGGCGTGTGCACTGTACTTCAGCACCATTTGAATCGAAAGTGTTACCGTACAACTGAGAGAGTTGTCGGAGAAAGCTTTTATTCTACCAAGCTCGTCATCATGAAGAGCTATGGTGTTATTATTTCTTATATTTATTGATTACCGTAAACTAGGTAAATTGACAATTAAAAATCTATATCCACTACCTAAGATGATAGATTTGTTCGATAATTTACAAGGTTCTAGCGTATATTCAGGAAATTTGATCCACGACATGGTTATCATCAACTTCGCGTCCGCGAAGAAGATTATCTATTCCAATCACTACATCCAGAACTTGTAATGAACATTATGAGTTTCACGTGATGTTTTTTGGATTGACCAATGCACATGTAGCATTCATAAATTGGTGAATCACGTGTGTAGGCTTTCATTTGATAAATTCATGCTTGTGATCATTAAGAACCATATGTTTGTTTATAAGAATTAGAATGAGTTAATAATTATTTATAGACTGCCCTGAATTGGCCGAGTAGTGAAAACCTGTACCTTGAATATTTAACATGTGATTTAAGACTTAATCCTTTACATTAAATGACTGTGTAATTAATAGATAATGGAATATAGTGACTCTTCAAAAATTAGAGCCATTTAAGACTTTGGGTTTTATCAAAAAGAAAGTGCAAATGTGTTTTGAAAAATCTTTTATCGAAAAGAACTTTTGATGGATTATTCCCTTATACCCAGAACATTTAACTAAACTCCTGTTTAGGGGTAAATGTTTGTGTATACCTCAAGACAACCTAAGAGGGATTGAGGAAACCGTTAAACCATGACTTAAAGTTTGAAACGGCAATTTTTGCTTTTCAACTAAGAAAATTTTTACCAAAGAATAAACGAAGGTTTTTCGAACATTTACGGATCTTACTAATTATTTCCGATAAATCAACAAAAATTTTGTTAATTAAATTCAAATTTATTTTGAACATTTTTTATATAATTGGACAAACTGAGAAAATTTAAAAACTTTTTGTGTTTACGTTTCATAAAAATTAAATATTTATTATTTAATTACTTGTAATAATTATCGACGCTTTAGATATCGGATTGAGTAAAACTGATAAAAATGATAGTGGAGACGAAATTAAAACTTAGAAAATATGAAGAAAGAAATTCTGATTGAATTTTGGTTATGATAATTATTTCACTAGGAAAGGTGAATATAGATACTGACACATAATATAGAAAGGATAAAGAACCAATTAGGACATGTTCCTTAATAATGAAGGTGCAAAATAAATTGCCGAACAATATAAAAATAAACGATGCTTGTAAGAAGGATAATATAGATAATAAAAAGGGGTTCGCGGCTAATGTGAACCATTAGAATTGAGAAGCCGATGGTGTTAAATGATTAAAAGGCCACTTGTGGTTGTCTAAATATGGAGATTTTGAGATTTAGTTATGTTGGAATCTTATAAGTTTAAGTATTCTATTTACGTCAATCCTGATTTAATGTATCATTATCAGAAGAAGTTGTACTAATGGCAAATTATGAAGGCAGGCATCGCCTCATACATTAGTAAACGTCTAGCTATTGCAAAGGTCATCATCTGAATTTGATTCGATTTAAGTCATCGTCGACAGACTGACCAAATCTGCTAGTATCATTCCTGTTAATGATAGATTCTTGATGAAGAAATTGACTCTTTTGTATTTAAAGGAGTTGTGTAAACATAGTATGCCGTACCAATCATCTCTATCAAGATCCTCGCTTCGCATCAAATTTCTAGAGATTTGCTCAGAAGTCATCGGGACACGAGAAAAGGTACGGGTACCCCATGTGGGGCCCCCATACCCACGGCACAACAACCATAATGGGCTTAGCCCATGGACTTTTTACAAGAAAAGGGGGGTTATGTAACTTTTCATTTCATTTTCACTTTTTCAAGAAAATAAACAAAAACCCTAAAAGAGTTTTCTCTCCTCCTCTTTGGCTTCTTTTGTGCCGCCACCCATATCAACACCATAGGAGGGTGTTGATTGATTTTTGACATTAAAACAAGTGATAGAAACCGTGTTTGTTCATCATTCTTCAATCCACGTGTTTGGTATATCATTTCTTAACCTTTCTTTTTCATTTCTTTTAATCTTTGATTTTATTATGAACATGTCATTATTATTTTTATTTAAACAAGATAATTAAACATTGTTCTAACATTTTTTGGTATAAATTAAAATCAAAGGATGTTATAAAAGGGGTGTTTGTTTTGGCCGCATAGGGTAACCAACCCGGGGGGGTTCGGTTTGCTTATTGCCGCCACCACCAAGACCATTTTGGTCTTGGTTGGCTCATGTGGGACCCACGGCAGCAAGGGGGCACACGTACCCCGAGTTTGGCTCGGGGTACGGTGTCGAGTTCATGCCCGATTCATGGTTCATTGGTAAAATCATGATTTTTGCTACATGTTAATTTTTATGAATTATGAACTTAGGATATAATTAATTAATAACATGAGATATTAATTAAATCATGACTTAGGTTATTTTAATTATTAGTTTAACATGACATTAATTTAACCTAAGTATTTTATGTTATAAGTTATAATTAATTAATTATTTAAAACATGCCTATAATTAATTAATTTAGACATGACTTAGGTTATATTATTAATAATAATAATACACATTTTAACCTAAGTATTTTCATTTCATTTTAATTAAAACATGTTATACTTTAATTAAAATGCTTTACCTATAGTTTAATTAAAATACATGAAATAATAATTAAACTATATACTATATCATATGACTTAAGAAACAAGCTTATAAACACTTAGACTTATATGTTAGCTTATGTAACCAGATTAATTCTAAATATGTAAACTTCTATTTATAGAAACTTAATTAAATAAGGCAACTAATCTAATTATGGAAACCTTCTATATATGGAAATCTATCTATTTCAGGCAGCTAATCTAATTATGGAAACCTTCTATATATGGAAACTTATTTAAGTAAGGCAACTGATCTATTTTTGGAAACTTTCTATTTTTAGAAACTAATCTATTTTAAGCAGTAAACTCTATTTTAGGAAACTTTCTATTTTTGGAAACTTTCTATTTTTGGAAACTTTCTATTTTTGGTAACCTTCTATTTTTGGAAACTTTCTATTTTTGGAAACTTTCTATTTTTGGAAACCTGCTATTTTTGGAAAGTTACTTATTATTACACAGTAAGTATAATAATACATGAAATACCAGTAATACTTAAACGGATTAATCAGAATACAAGATAAACACAGTTTAAGGCTTTAAACAGTGAACCATGACCTAAAACATACCAAGTCAGCTAAAATGAGACATAAAACCCAGTACGTAATCAGTGAATCGATACTTATACACGTGTGTATTCATGTAGCGTTAGTGATCCAGAAGTAGGAGTCTTTCTTCCGTTCATTCACTGGACTTGAGGTACGGATTCCCGTCCTTTCAGTATGGACATTCTTTCCTTATTAGGATTTCCCCGTATGCAGCCAACTGTTTTCCCCAGTATTTGTTTTATTGTTTTGAACTGCTTATGTTTAATTAGCATAATCTATAGCCATATACAAGCATGACCAGTTTCACCTAGTTATGGAGGTACCATAACCATAGCATTGGAGGCACCGATGTTATGACTTCCCCACGGCGGAGTGATTGCTCGTGGCGTCCCTTTCAGTTTTGGCCATATTATTATATCAGGTGGGGCGTATGGGTGCATCCTAGTTACATGTTTTATTCAGTTTATCATGGTGAATGTGGTGTGTGCCTTGCACCCTTCACAAGGAGTTGATCCCTCCTACCCAAACCAGTATATTAATTAGAGGCATCCCCTCTAATCAGCATGATGAGGTCACCCCTCCAAGTATTCATGCACGTGACCTTTTCATGACCTATATGGGCTATGGTATATTTATGTTAAAACAGTTTTCATAAGATAAACATAAGGCTTTTCAAACTATAAAACCAGTTTTCTTATTACTTAACCAGTTTACTCAGAACTTAGTCTTCCGCTGTTATATGTTACATGTTTATCCTATTTCATGCTATATTGTATATCCGTGCACTGAGCGTTTTGCTCAGCCGTTACTTTCCTTTCCATGTCCCAAAACGGCAGGTACCCAAGACTCGAGCATTTGGAGGACATGCATAGGATGGAAGCTGCCATAGACTTCTTCTCCTGTTTCCTTCACATATTTATGCTTGTTTAGTCTTTCATTCAGTTCATTTACTTTATTATGTTTTGGGCTTATGTTTGGGAACCGATGTTTGATTCCGGTTTTCCCTATGGTCATGTATGTTTTACTACATATTACCTTGCATGCTTTGATGACACGCCATAATTACGAGTGACGTTCCATTTATCAAAATGGGGTGTTACAATTATGGTATCAGAGCCAAGGCTTCGACCTGTAGGCTCTAAAACTCGACCTGTGACTAGTGGGTAGTCACCAGGAGCTTCCTAAGCCAACGATTGTTATTCCACGTATTGATGTTTCAGCGCGTTGTTGTTTTAACCATTATGTTTTCAACACCTTTTTGTTTTAGCCATGACGTTTTCAGCACCTGGTTGTTTTCACCATGATGTTTTCACCAGTATCGTTTTACCAATATGGAATGAACAATCGTCATCCATATTTAGTTATGTGTCAGTGTCTATGCATGATGTTCCTAGTGAACTGTGATTATGTGAACTGAACCCCAGTAGTTCATAATTTTCACATAAATTTTTTTCTGTTAAGTTTTGACAATGACTTTTAATTATTATGTTCCATGCATTCATGCATTTATATCATATGTCATCTGTTGCAGGAATTTTGACTAAGTAATGGTTGGTACAGGACTGGCCCTATTTAGTCGCATGTGCTTTTATCGAAACTTTTAACTTTGGGACCGACCCATAGGCGTCCCCTCGCCATGTCTTTTGTTTTGGAACCGACCCATAGGCGTTCCCTCGCACATATAAAGGTTTTATAAACTACATTACGCATTCATGCACTGTTTTCTAGCATAAAATTTTTCTCATGATTTAAATTGGCATAAAATTTTTCTCATGTCTCATCATAAGTTATTATGTTTTTATGTCAAGTATGCCTTCATACTGTCATGGTTAACTTCAGTTTCATGCTGATTATGTTATACACATCTTCGTAATAGATGGTTTCATGTTTCCTCATGATAATTCCGTCTTCATGTTGATTATGTTTCACGCCTCTTTTGTTATTTACGTTGTCCTGCAAGACATTGTTAGATTTCTTAAATCATGCTTTCATGATAGTCATGGTTGGTTTTCATTGATCATGCTGTCAGGCAAATCATCGTTGAATTTTGTGTAACCACACTTTAGCGTTTCTCTATGCAACCAGAATGATGTCTATGCTAATACTGCCAGGTTATCATGATAGTTTTCCTAACCGTTTAACCGGTTTACTTTCCTTAAATCAGGACAAATGATCGAGCCTATACCGATCATTTCATGTGCATTCCATGTGTACTCCACGTACCGTATTTCATGTGTATTACATGTACCTTAATCCATGTGTATTCCACTTGCAATACTTCATGAGTATTCGCTAGTCGAGTCTAAATCATCTCAGGCGTATGTTCACTTGCTGATATTCTACAAGATTGCCGATGCCGCTCATAGCTTGTAGATGTTACTGAAGGTTGATGCTGCTGATGTTGGGAGACGCTACGAGATGCTGATGCTGATGCTGTTCACAACCTGGAGATCCTAAAAAAAACGAAGACAAAGGCGTCGGAGCAAAGCAATTGGACGAGAAGATGCTTCACCGTCAGACTATTCCCATCAATCATTGTCCCAAATTCATAGTTACATGTCACACGTCGTTCGGCTGTCATTTCAGCCATATGAGTGCAAACCAGTACCAGCCGACCACTCAGCTAAATAGTTACATGAGTCACGGTCATGAGAATGACCGTCATGGAACCGACAGACAAGATGATAGTAACCACTACTATGACAGCAACTATCCTAGAAATCGCAACGAGGCTCCGGCCATGTACGTGATCAGACATACAAATGATCAGTAGTACAACCGATCTGCCAATTCTGGCATATTAACCTAATATTTGTAGTTCTAATTGTTTCACATCTCGAGACACATGTCAAGACATCAGTCAAGACACATGTCTCACGTATACTTTCTGAGGACACATGTCAAGATACCAGTCAAGACATATGTCACGCTTACATTTCTCAAGACACGAGTCAAGACACATGACTCACGTCTAATTATGGAACATTTCTAAGAAATTCAGGGTACCCTCCAAGGGTATATCTATGTTGTTGTGCCATGTATTAATCAGGCCACAAGAATTTCAATACCATTATCGGCGCATCAGTGAGAACTGTCACGTTGCCGATGTCACTTTCATTTCTTTCACCATAGTTCATATATTCATAACCATGAAGGACGCCTTTCGTATTCCCACGCATACGAAGGTTTTCCTTCAGCTTAATGATAAGATCCAAGCTGCTAACGCAATTCCTCGGACAGACACGAGATGAATTTTATCCTAATTATGTACTATGAACACCACACCATGCTATGATTCATAATTATGTACAGTAATGTTCAGGCTCCTGAATACATTCAGCTTGATTTTCCATCAGGAAAATCTGTACAAATTATCTATGCTTTTCAAGCACATGCTTTGTTAGCCATAAATGCAAATATTTTCTACCTGTCAGTAACACACGACTACTAAGGTCCTTTGACGCATAACCAACGGATTATTCCAAAATTGTTCCTTGCACTCCAAAAGGATGGTACCATGAGATTATGTGTCGACTACCGTTGACTTAAACAAATCACCATTCATGACCGTTATTCTCCTCCACATATTGACAACATGTCCAATCAACCGTATGGTGTTAATCACTTTTCCAAGATCGAACTCACGATCATGCTGCCAACAGTGACGAGTGAAAAAGCAGGACATGTCCATGACTGCTATTCGTGCACGACTCGGTCATGCTAGATTTATGATTTTGGATTAGTCTCATCAATGCTCCAACCGCATTATGGAGTTAATAAATTGTGTTTCCATGAACTCCTAAACAAATTCATCAGCGTTTTCATTGAGGATAACCTGATTTCCTCTAAGCCTAGAGAAGTACAGGAAGACCATATCTGCACTATGTTGCAAATTCTATGACAAGAGAAATTCTACCCTGGAAATTTTTTTCAATATCAATTCTGTTTGATTACAGTGACACACTGAATCACATGGGTTTCTTACGGTTAATCTTACCATGACTCTGCTTATGCGTAAAGGAGAGAACCCTACACTACATTAGGTGTTCTAGGAAATCCTACGCTAGGAGAAGTCTGATTCAAAGACTCAGAGTTTCGCAACCTTCTATGTATCAAGTTCTACGAAGCAAGATACAGTTACGTTCATATCTAGGTACCTGACATACCAACAGGTTAAGATAGGACACCAACAACTGGGATGTTTTCATCATATGAAACTGTGAATCGAAAAGGGACAAGATCTCCATGGATTTTGGTTACCAGATTTCAGCAACTCAGAAGAAGCATGATGCTATCTGGGTTATTGTCAACAGTTTGATCAAGTCTGCAGAATCCTTACATCCGTACGGATTTCAGAACCAACAGATTGAACGAACATGTTCCAGCCAAGGCTCATCCGATCACTTGGCAATCCCTCAGGTATCGGGACAGACAAAGATTCGTAATTGTACTCCTAACTTACTTCACGTCTTCATTCTAATTCCACGACTTGCTTTCGCGCTCACGTTCATGACACTATTCACGTTCATGATCGTATTTTGGCTTACGATTTTACGTTCATTTCGTTCTGCGAACTTTTGCAAGAACTTGAGAGACCAGACCCAAGTTTAGTATAACTCTCCATCATCAGATAGACGTTTCACGTCATATTCCACGTCTCACCTTGTAGCGTTTGGTGTTACCGCCATTATATTCTATGATCACGATATGTCTCACATGTCATGTTCATTCCACGTTCCTCATATCATGATCAAGATATGTTACACGTATCATGGATCACGATATGTTTACTTATACTACACTCGCCATATCTCCACGTAGCACGTTCAAAAATTTTTTCACGTATCACGTTCAAATTTTTTCACGTACTACGTTTCTTTATGTCTCGCGCATCGTTTCTAATTATCAGTTAAGTCAGATTGTCTTGCATCGTAACGTTTCAGTTATCCTTGCACGTTAACTCTTATTTTTCCTCGATCGAATTTAGGGGATCTACCCTCCGTTGATAACCAAGAATTTCTTCGTATTCCAAGTCAAGGTCAGGAGGACCAAGATTTATCATTAGTGTCAGGATCTTTTGAAGGAACCGTTCCAAGAGGGAGGCCACTTGGAAACGGACAAGTTCATCCGGACTTCTTATCCATTTTTTTTCTCTTATCGTTTAGATATGTCCTTTCAGTCACGTCACGCTCCATGTCTTTTCAAGACATGTCACGTTCCACGTTCCCTTCTACCATGTCACCTTCATTTCCGTTATTTTGCATACCTTTCCAGTTTGATTCGGGTATGTTTTGCTTCCAGTTACTTTATCTATAATTCGGGGACGAATTATTCTTTTTAGGGGGGAAGAAATGTAAAACCCGCATGCTTTTACCATGAATAGTGCCCTTAAGATCGTACGTCCTAGATTAAAACTTACCTTATTCAGTATTGATCACATTCATGTGCTATTAATCAAGTAAGTGCATACGTGTATGACAGGATAAGTATCGATTACGTACGAACTCATGATAAACAGTTAATAAATATGTCAAGTGAACATAATTAAATCATGATCACCATTTAAAATACGAACTAGAATAATTACGTAAATACTTATAATATAATTACGAGCGTTAAGATTACGATAACTACATGATAAAATAAACAGAAACGCTTCAGACACGAACACGTTTAACCACGAACGAACACGAAACATCGGGACACGAGAAAAGGTACGGGTACCCCATGTGGGGCCCCCATACCCACGGCACAACAACCATAATGGGCTTAGCCCATGGACTTTTTACAAGAAAAGGGGGGTTATGTAACTTTTCATTTCATTTTCACTTTTTCAAGAAAATAAACAAAAACCCTAAAAGAGTTTTCTCTCCTCCTCTTTGGCTTCTTTTGTGCCGCCACCCATATCAACACCATAGGAGGGTGTTGATTGATTTTTGACATTAAAACAAGTGATAGAAACCGTGTTTGTTCATCATTCTTCAATCCACGTGTTTGGTATATCATTTCTTAACCTTTCTTTTTCATTTCTTTTAATCTTTGATTTTATTATGAACATGTCATTATTGTTTTTATTTAAACATGATAATTAAACATTGATCTAACATTTTTTGGTATAAATTAAAATCAAAGGATGTTATAAAAGGGGTGTTTGTTTTGGCCGCATAGGGTAACCAACCCGAGGGGGGTTCGGCTTGCTTATTGCCGCCACCACCAAGACCATTTTGGTCTTGGTTGGCTCATGTGGGACCCACGGCAGCAAGGGGGCACACGTACCCCGAGTTTGGCTCGGGGTACGGTGTCGAGTTCATGCCCGATTCATGGTTCGTTGGTTAAATCATGATTTTTGCTACATGTTAATTTTTATGAATTATGAACTTAGGATATAATTAATTAATAACATGAGATATTAATTAAATCATGACTTAGGTTATTTTAATTATTAGTTTAACATGACATTAATTTAACCTAAGTATTTTATGTTATAAGTTATAATTAATTAATTATTTAAAACATGCCTATAATTAATTAATTTAGACATGACTTAGGTTATATTATTAATAATAATAATACACATTTTAACCTAAGTATTTTCATTTCATTTTAATTAAAACATGTTATAATTTAATTAAAATGCTTTACCTATAGTTTAATTAAAATACATGAAATAATAATTAAACTATATACTATATCATATGACTTAAGAAACAAGCTTATAAACACTTAGACTTATATGTTAGCTTATGTAACCAGATTAATTCTAAATATAGAAACTTCTATTTATAGAAACTTAATTAAATAAGGCAACTAATCTAATTATGGAAACCTTCTATATATGGAAATCTATCTATTTCAGGCAGCTAATCTAATTATGGAAACCTTCTATATATGGAAACTTATTTAATTAAGGCAGCTGATCTATTTTTGGAAACTTTCTATTTTTAGAAACTAATCTATTTTAAGCAGTAAATTCTATTTTAGGAAACTTTCTATTTTTGGAAACTTTCTATTTTTGGAAACTTTCTATTTTTGGTAACCTTCTATTTTTGGAAACTTTCTATTTTTGGAAACTTTCTATTTTTGGAAACCTGCTATTTTTGGAAAGTTACTTATTATTACACAGTAAGTATAATAATACATGAAATACCAGTAATACTTAAACGGATTAATCAGAATACAAGATAAACACAGTTTAAGGCTTTAAACAGTGAACCATGACCTAAAACATACCAAGTCAGCTAAAATGAGACATAAAACCCAGTACGTAATCAGTGAATCGATACTTATACACGTGTGTATTCATGTAGCGTTAGTGATCCAGAAGTAGGAGTCTTTCTTCCGTTCATTCACTGGACTTGAGGTACGGATTCCCGTCCTTTCAGTATGGACATTCTTTCCTTATTAGGATTTCCCCGTATGCAGCCAACTGTTTTCCCCAGTATTTGTTTTATTGTTTTGAACTGCTTATGTTTAATTAGCATAATCTATAGCCATATACAAGCATGACCAGTTTCACCTAGTTATGGAGGTACCATAACCATAGCATTGGAGGCACCGATGTTATGACTTCCCCACGGCGGAGTGATTGCTCGTGGCGTCCCTTTCAGTTTTGGCCATATTATTATATCAGGTGGGGCGTATGGGTGCATCCTAGTTACATGTTTTATTCAGTTTATCATGGTGAATGTGGTGTGTGCCTTGCACCCTTCACAAGGAGTTGATCCCTCCTACCCAAACCAGTATATTAATTAGAGGCATCCCCTCTAATCAGCATGATGAGGTCACCCCTCCAAGTATTCATGCACGTGACCTTTTCATGACCTATATGGGCTATGGTATATTTATGTTAAAACAGTTTTCATAAGATAAACATAAGGCTTTTCAAACTATAAAACCAGTTTTCTTATTACTTAACCAGTTTACTCAGAACTTAGTCTTCCGCTGTTATATGTTACATGTTTATCCTATTTCATGCTATATTGTATATCCGTGCACTGAGCGTTTTGCTCAGCCGTTACTTTCCTTTCCATGTCCCAAAACGGCAGGTACCCAAGACTCGAGCATTTGGAGGACATGCATAGGATGGAAGCTGCCATAGACTTCTTCTCCTGTTTCCTTCACATATTTATGCTTGTTTAGTCTTTCATTCTGTTCATTTACTTTATTATGTTTTGGGCTTATGTTTGGGAACCGATGTTTGATTCCGGTTTTCCCTATGGTCATGTATGTTTTACTACATATTACCTTGCATGCTTTGATGACACGCCATAATTACGAGTGACGTTCCATTTATCAAAATGGGGTGTTACACAAAATACTAGAAGTCTTATTTTATGTTTGAATGATTGACCTTTGGTAATAAACCGTATAATTGTTCTCCTTTGGAGAGATTATCATTGATAATTATCGTATTAGGATCAAGATCGAATCTTATGAAGATATATATTAGAGCATCTGTAAGCAGGAGTTGGGATGAAGACACCCGACATACACCCATTGTGAGTTGGACATGTCTTTTAGGTTTAAGGTTTCCTATGATGGCGAACCTAACCTTAAAAAATACTCGACCCGCGAGACCTGAAATGATTGTTGAAATTAGGATCTGATTATTGACTGCCGGTAGTGGGCAGGAGGTTATGTGAACATGAAATGTAGATCTTGAAGTTCCGGATGGGTAGCGAAGTATGCCAAAAATTTTCACCATAGAAAGATGAATTGAAGATCTTAAAGATCATGGGAAAAAGTCCCCGTTGTATGGGACCATTGAGATAATGTAAAAAGTTGGTTTGAAAGGCATGTAAGCTGGATCTACCCTGGGACTTCAAAGGCTGCGTGAATTTGTTTAGTATATCGAACTTGATAAAATGTCTATCAAGTGAAAATCTGAATTCTTCTTGATAAAGTTTAGATAGGCGAAAAGTTGCATTCATCAAAACCCCGTGAACATCATGGATAGAGAAAGTAAGTCAACATTAAGCCTGATCTTGTTCCCGTAGTTATGTTCGATGAAACTCGCGTATTGTAATGAATTACACTTGTGAGAAAAGACCGAATGTGGAGGAAATACCCACATGGCTTTAACTCTATAAGAAGCGAGTAGTAAGATAAGATGATCTTTGAGGACAAAGATCATGTTTAGGGGTAAATGCTGTGACAATCCGTCAATTTATGGTTTATATTTTATTCTCAGATATTATTTAAAAACATTATTTCAATGTTATATTATGAACTCACTTATTTTTTGGAAGAAATTTGGGTTTACATCTTGAAGTAGCATCGACTACGTCTAAACCGGAGGATTCTAATTTACGTGCTTACATTTACATACACCGTCTTTGGTGACAGTCCGACACTTCAGAAAATAAATTTATCCGTAAATATTATTTTGGGATTTTAAATTTGTGTTGGTTCATAAACTCACAATTTACGAGAAGAGATTAGGAATTACGGTTATAATTTAACGTCCTTTACGACTAAACCGGAAACCTTAGGATTACGTATTTACGTTTTCGAACTCCGTTTTTGATGAGACAATTTTTATTAGATTCGTTTTGTGCTGTTGATTCATAATTTATAATAACGTTTTTCATAAAACGATCTGAGGGCACGCAAATCACGGAAACTAGAATCGAGGGATACCCGTAAAATAATGGGGATGAGACAAGATAAATCTTGCCCCACCCCCACTATATGGACGGCAACATCTATCCACAACACCCTTAGGTGTCAACTTGTAAACAACAAGTAGTACACTTGTACTTAGCCTAACTTGTAAGCTACCAAAACCATCCAACTACACCTCAAAACTAGCAACTCATACCACACACTCATTTCTTACATGCAAAAACCACACAAACTCTCTCTCTAGCCATTTTGGCCGTCCCTTTTACCACCACAAAACACCATCATTTGATCAAGTTTATACCATAAATCTTGTGTTTAAACTTGATCAAGATGAAGACTCTTTGAAGATATGAAGATTGGAGGTGATCCTAACATCCAAGGAGGTGATTTGGTGATGTCCAAGGGCTGATTTCTACATGAAGTTTACAAGTATTGGTGGCCATGAAGATTGTTGTTGATCTATCACAAGTTCTTCCATCAAAAATCCAAGCCTTGATGAATACTTACACAATCTTGGTGGTATAAAGATTGTTCTCCCCATCCTCTTGTTATTTTGATTATGTAATCATGTATTTTCTTTCTTATTGTATATGTATATGATGAATATATGATGATAAAAATGTTGTGTGGGGATAAAGTGTTGATAAATATGATTAAAGAGATGAAAAAACATAGGTAACAAGGTTAAAAGCTTGCTTAATGTGATGGCTGTATAAAAACAGTAAGTAACCAAATGTTGAACTGATAAAATGGTAAAGTGGAATCAATATACAGTAAGTATTAGGTGTTATACACATGTGAGAGTTGGACATGCAATGGAATCATAAAAATGAGTGAAATATGATCAAAACAAGTTTAGAGTGCAAATATGAGTACACTGTTTTGTACGAATTTTATAAAATACTTAGAGGTTGATTCATCAGTATCTATAAAGGAATAAAATGATGCACATATCATGTAGAATATGTCATAAAAATTTGGGGTTCTATCTCCATGTAGAACTCTAGATATTATCATTTTAGTAAACTAGATTTTTATGACTGATTTTGTATAAATAATATATAATATAAGCACTAAAAAATTTATATAAAATATATATAAATACAAATTCCACTAGTTGATAATGATTATAATAAAAAGAAATATATAAATATTGATATTAAAATGGATTATGTTATATAAAATATAAATGTAAATGTCTTTCCAAGTTATAAAACTATATACTAAGTTTTGCGTCTTTTCGGCTAAAACCGAAAGATTAACGTTTTTGTCAAATAAAACTTAGACGGTCGGACCCGTCTAATATAAACTTTTATAAACTCACATACTGATATATGAACTTATATAACAAATAAAAACCGATAAAACCCGAGCTTTACAACATATAGACATTAACGGGCCAAAGTAGCCTTATTGGACTATAAACCCGACTAGTTAGTAAAACACTTATAAATTTACTTATTGGGCTTAACCCACTTGGGCCCAACATGTAAAGTATAATACTTATAATAAAAGTATAATTGGGCTAATAAAATGTATTGGGCTGGTAATGGGCCTATTGGGCCTTCAAAATGTAATTAAATTGAACTAGTATAAAAATGTTACCAACACATAAACACTATAATGAGTAAAGATGTATAAACCCACTTGATCATCATCATATGTATAAAATCATCATATGTATACATAATTGTTACTTTGATAAAGTCATTGGACAAGAGTCTAAGACGAGTATTATTTGTCTAGGTTTCCGTGATTGAGGCACGTTCCATACATCCGAATTGCCGATAACCCGCTTTCCCACATCAACGTGAGTTCACAGCCTCGCACTCTTTTAAATGTTTTTATGAAATGTTTTATAAACCCACGAGGGAGATAACATGTTAGTTTTTATGAAATAGGACACTAGTTGTCCCGATTGTTTCTATATTGATTTGGACCCGAATGATTCCCGATGAATGAATATATGACCCGATAAATGAAATGAAATGGATTATTAAAGTTAGTTTATGTCACTAAAAGTCTTATTAGCATGAATTGTGAACTACCGGGATTTGGTAGACGCTTATGCATATAATAGTACTATTTGGGGACGACCACCCCAGTTCGCGCCTTGACGGTTGATCCCCGTCGTGCCACATTGATTGGTAAGCGAATTTATGTATGAGAAGATTTACACAAGCGTGATTATTTTGACGACACGCTAATTTAGATGGGCAATTTGAGTTTCGGGCTAGCTACCCGTTGTTTGTTATAGTAAGGTAACAATGTCATGCGGCTTATAATAAGCCAAAAATAACGAAATACTACTATACGCACTAAATTACGATATATTGCCTGACTAGCAATACGGGGTCTTATTATTGATGTTATGTTCGTGTTTTGGTTTTATATAACCATATTAATATAACGGTTTTTATTTAACTCTATACAACGTTATAAAACGTATTGTATGATGTTTTTTAACGACAATGGTTCGTATAATTATTTTGAAGGTGAAAGCCTATATCATGATTTTTGATAAGGATTTGTATAAAATGACTTTGGCTATTTTATGGCCTACTACAAAGATTTGTACAAAATGATTTTCGGTAATAAATATATACCGATGATATATTAATGGTTTTAATTAAAACTCTATGAATTCACTCGGCGTTTTCGCTGACCTTTTCTTTTAACATGTTTTATCTCAGGTAGTTGAAGGTAATTCTCGGGAAGACAACAAGAATTCATGGCCCGCAATTAAATAATAATTTCCATTCAAATGCTTTGTAAAACCTGTATGAAATACAATGACTTGGGACCTATGTAAATCTGATATTTATGAATGGAAATGCGTTATTATTAAACGACGCGATTTTCAAGCGTAGTCTATGATGTGAGTAATGTGCTATCCCGTAACACCAACGAGCCTTCCGCTGTATTGAATTGTGTAAATTTGGGGGTGTTACAGCATAACTGGAACTTCATTAGCTAGGGTTTCACGTTTTTCTGCTTTCCTAGTTCACTTGTAAGCCTATTTAAAGGCCTTAGGATACTACATTTTTTCTTTGCTCTTGAATTTTCCTTTGTTCAAAGTTCTATAAATCCAGTTTCATGAATTGTGTTTGAAACTTTGAAGAAATGTCAAGTGCCAATCATTTTTACTGCTTGTTTATGTTTAATGTTAACTAATCTTGAATCCTAAAACGTGTTTTTAAACCTTGTGCAAGAAATTGCACAAAGGATCAAAATCTGATATTTTGCTAAGTTCTTGGTACACCTTGGAATTTTTGGGCTATAAGCTGATCATAGCACACTGATATTATGATATCAATGTGTGGTGAGGCTTATAACTTGGGGATAATCAAGTGTGGGGTACAAGAGTTGCATTAATCAAGTTTATTTTCCAAATGATCACTTTCTGTTTATGAATTTTTGCTTCTAACCTTGTTGAATCTTAGCAGGCTTTGTTGTGGAAGCTTGTGCTTGTTCTTGCTAGCACATAAGCTCAAAATTCGTAGGTGTGGATGTACATCCATGAGGTTTGCACCATTCTACCTAAAATCTGCTTAAAATCATGATTTTTGGTGATTTTGTGTGTTGCTTGTGTTCTTGTGGAATTTATGGTCTAATCTTGTTCAATACTGCATATTACATCTGTTTATGTGTTTGATTGGGCTTGGGTAGTCTTAAAATACACTTATACTTGTTTAAAGTTGATTTGAAAAAGATAAGGGGTGTTTGGGATTATCTGTTTAAGATCATAAGTTGCTATTGTGTTGTTGAAAGTTGATGTTTATGCTTGTTATCTGTTATTTACTTGTTTGAGAACTAAAACATGCAAGTTATTGGCCTTAAACCCTTGAATCAAACATTGTGCTATATCTCATTGGATTTGACTGTTTTTCACCTAAGATTTTGGAAATACCTAGAATATATGCATGCTTAGGGTTAAAATTTGTTAAATCATAGTTAATATAACCTGAATTGAAGATTTGAGTGTTTGAATTTGGCTTGTTGGTCAAGTATATCAGCAAAAGTGAAAATCTGCTTGTGTTAGTGTTCATCAGTAACCTTGTGTGCTTGAATCTTGATTTAGGCCTTGAACCATTGCATGAAACATGCTTAAACTTGTTCATTTGAGTTTATTATAGCTTGTGTATGCTTTTGGTGCAATTTGGTTGGCTGAAATTTGCTTAAACAACTTATAAGTCCATAACTGCTTATTGTTCATGTCTGTGAGATGTCTGGTGCTTAATTGAATTAACTATACTCCTTGGCTGATTGTGATTGTGTTTTCTTTGTTGTTTCTGACTCCTTGTGATTCACTGATCACAAGGGTGCCTTGTTTGTAACTTAAATCCGCAAAAAGTCACTAAAGACAAAAAGTCAATTAAGTCAAGCAGTGGGAAAAGTTCCCACTGCTCAACACTCAAAACTAGCCCCTGCTAGTGTTAATTTTCAGTTAGCTTATTTATAAGCCATATTGGCTTATCAAGACCTGCAACAACTTATTTTTTGTGATCAATCTTCCTCATTTGACCCATTTGTTTGAACTGGAGCTTATTAGACCTTGGCTTTGACTTTTTGCTAGAAAACTCATAAATTTGACTTTTAATTAAGTGCTTATTTTCTTATTACAACTTATTGAGTGGTCTTATTTGAAAACTTTTTGTTGATTAATCTTATTTAAGTCATTTAAAAGCTTTTGAAAGTTGAATCAGCTCTTGGGGTGGCCTAGAACTCGAAAACGACTATTTTGTCGTTTTGTGAAGATAGCTTATTGCTTATTCAGGCTTATTCCTTGTGCTTTTTCCAATTTTCTTTTTACATATCTCTTAAGTAACTCAAAAGAAGCTTGTGTGTCTAATTTGAGCTTATGGCATCAGCTTATAGCTTAATGGGCCAAAAAGCCCATTAAGAATAAGCTGCTTTGAAATAAGCTAGCTTAAACACATTTTCAGCTTTTGGGACTTCAGAGTTTTGTCTTTAAAATCAAATTTTGAGTCAGATAGGAGCTTCTGGGCTTAACTAGACAACATTTTTCTTATTGGGCCTTAAAAAGCCCATTAAGGTTACTGTTTGGACTTTTGGTCCATTAGGGGTATTTAGGTAATTTCAACTTCATTTCTATGTTTATTAGGTTAAAATAAGCTAGTTTGCAACTTTTTAGAATTTTTTTATAAATTTTGGATTATTAATATTATTTTATTATTATTTATTATTAAAAATTAAAATTTAGATTTTTCAAGTTCTTATATTTTTCTTAGGTTAAATACATTAAGTTAGGAATTTTACAATTTTTAGAATATTTTTATTGTCATTAGATTAATTTTCTGAACTATTTTAAGTTTAAATAGTTTTTAATAGTTTTTATTAATTTTAAAATTTTCAAAAATAGTTTTAAATTTAGTTAAGTCATTTTAGAGGTTTAGAATTGAAAAAATCTCTTTTTGGGCTTTTTGTAATTAAATTGATTTTTGGGCTTTAATTAACATTAAAAAATTATTATTTAATTAAATAAAAGGTTTGAGTGATTTTTGATATTTTGTAAACTCTAATTACATTATTTAGGATTTATTGCAATTTTCTAGGAATTTTTAGGGTAAATTTTTAATTTTGCTACTTTTTATGGTTTTATGTGTACGACTTTATCGTCTTAGTTTAATTCGTCATCGTAACCGTCATTTTCTTCTTATCTCATTTCTATTTTCTCTTCTCATATATATAATCACAAAGTTAATCATCTCTTAACACACACACCAAGCCTCCTTGAGAACAATCCCCACTTTGGGTCATAACTTGTGGTTTTCCTAAATCACTTGTTAATACTTGCCCTAATTACACCTTGTTTTCCTAAACAAGGTTGTAAATTACAACTATCATTTTGGCGCCGCTGCCGGGGAGGCGTGTTGTGTTTTGATTTGGCAATTGTTGTTTTTATATATAGCCATAATATCTATTTGTATTAGTAGCACTCTACTAATACGTATTATCGGTTTTCGTTTTTTTGTGTGAATATTATTAATATATTGTATACGTAGAACAATAAACTCACAAGTACTCCAAAAGTGTGAAAACACAACCTTGATTGGGAGGTCATTACTCAATCATTGTAGTCGAATCTCAAACAAGAAAGAAAAGGCAAAAAATAGATAAATACTTTCGTGAAGCTCGATTTTGAAAAATACAAACTATAAGGTGGGTATAAGGCGGGTATTATAAAATATACCCTAACGAAAAAGGCTCTTAAGTGCTTCGCGCCGCCTCGTTTCCCCGCTTGCTTGTGAGTATTTTGAGATTGAAAGCTAATCGAGGGTTTTGCCGCCCAAAGTATTATTAAGTATCATATATACTTTCTTGGTTTCATTTGATTAAACCCTCTTGAACGTTTTTGTGTTCCACCAATGTTCTATAGTCATCGAAGGCGTTCACTTCACGTGATCGTTTTCATTCCTTGAGGCTTTTTTAATCAAGAGATTTGATTAAGGAGGAGATTTGTAGATTTTAGTCTACTTAATACAATCACAAAAATCCAAAAAAAAAGTAAAAACAATCAAAAACCACAAAAAAATGGAAAAATACAAAACACCAAAAAGAATCTTCTTTGCTCATCCCCTCGTTGTACGTGACGTTTATGCAAACCCGTAACCAAGCAAGACGTGCACGTAAACGTAGAAACCGAAAGGAGTCAACACCTACTCCTAATCTTTCTAGTGAGGAGTCTCCTATTGACGAACCTATTGTAAGAGAGGAACCAACCATGGCGAATCGAACTATGATGGAGTTACTTCAA
Organism: Glebionis coronaria; assembly: GCA_025667525.1. Lineage (NCBI taxonomy): Eukaryota > Viridiplantae > Streptophyta > Magnoliopsida > Asterales > Asteraceae > Glebionis > Glebionis coronaria. Next base: position 326,472,397 of record CM046880.1, read on the forward strand.
GCACCCACCGAGGGTTATGGAGAGGCTATTGTGATTCCCGCTATCCTTGCGGAGAATTTTGAAGTGAAAACGGGTTTGTTGTCAATGATCCAAAACAACAAATTCCGTGGTGATGAAAAGGACAACCCGCACAACCATATCCGCCAATTCAATCGTCTTACCGCCACTTGCAAATTTAAGGATGTTGCTAATGACTCTATTAAGATGATGCTTTTTCCGTATTCCTTAGCAGGGCCCGCTAAAATTTGGTTAGAGAAAGAGCCACCCAATTCTATATTGACGTGGAAGGATCTCGTTTCTAAGTTTGTGAACCAATTTTTCCCGCCCTCTAAGACTACGCATTTGAAAAACGAGATTTCAAAATTTTCACAAGAATTTAATGAGAGTTTTTCAATGGCTTGGAATAGGTTTAAGGAAATGTTACATGAGTGTCCTCATCACGGTTTTTTCGACTTGCATCAAATTGACACGTTTTACAATGGACTTAATGATCATGAAAGGGATTATCTAAATGCCGCCGCGGGTGGTAATTTTTTGTGTAAAACGGTTGAGGAAGCGTTGTTGATAATTGAGAATAGATCTAAGGTATATAGTCCTCGTAACACATCGAGTGTTCGTAAGGCTTCATCTTCGGCTTCACCTTCTTTGTCTAATACCATCGATGCTTTCCAAATTGAGGCGAACTTGGAAAACAAAATCTTTGATAAGCTTAAAGGACTTTTAATTGAATTCAAAGTTGGATAACAAAGTGCTCCCGCTACGGCTAAAGCTGTTGAGGTTTCATGTATGTATTATGGTGGAGGTCATGAATTCTCCGAGTGCATTACCAACGGTGGTAACACTTCGAGTGCCTACGCGGCCACGGGAACTTTCAACCAAAACGGTCAAGTTACCCGCTCTAATCAATTGAATCCATCGGGTTTTGCTCCTAATCAAAATGCTAACAACAACTATCGAAACAATCAAGTTGGTTTTAAAAGCAATTACAAAGGAAACTATGGGAATCAAGGGGCCAATAATCAAGTTTCAAACAAAAATCAAAGTAATGATTTTCAAAACAACAACAAGGGTTTGCAAACTTTGAAAGATCTTCCAAATGAATTTGTTTAATACGCTAATGAAAACGATGCTAGGTTTGACAACATTCAAAGAGAAATCATTAGCCTAAGATCCGAGTTTAAGAACGACTTGAAGAAGGAGTTGAAAAACGAGTTAGCAAATGAGCTTAAAATCCATACAAACAAAATGGAAAGAAATGTAACTAGCTTACAACAAAACCAACAAAAAATGGAACAAGGGCAACATGAAATAAAACAAGAGATGATTAAGGCCGAGAAGAGGCGATCCATGTTTGAGGACAAAATTTCATCGATGTTTGTGGCTATTATGTGCAAACCGTCTTCGAGTAGTCTACCTAGCAACACCATATCGAACCCTAAGGGTTAGATTAAAGTGATTACCACATGTAGTGGTAAGACACTTAAGGATTCGACTCCTCAACCAATTGCTCCTACGGAGGATGCAATTGAGGAAGAACCCGAGGTGGTGGTCGAAAAGGAGCATGTTCCAATCCCATAAAGTACCGCTCATGCCACATCTACGGTTGACCCATTACCACATTTGGAACCCGAGATTCCAAAGGCTATGCCTATGCCTCAACCCACACCACCTTTGCCCTATCCATCTAGACTTAGAAAGGAGAAACGTCAAGAGCGCGATAACTACCAATTTGAGCTTTTTATAAAAATGTTTCGTGACGTTCATTTTAATGTGAGTTTTGCCGATGCGTTGGTCATGATGCCTCGATTTGCCGCTAACTTTAAGAGTATATTGAACAACAAGGAAAAATTGCAACAATTGTCTAGTTGTTCATCGGTTTATCTTAATCGCATACCTCAAAAAGTCGGTGATCCTGGTAAATTCTTGATTCCTTTTGCAATCCAAGATATGGAAGAATGCTATGCCTTGGCCGATCTTGGTGCTAGTATTAACTTGATGCCACTTGCTATCTTCAAGTCGCTCAATCTTCCTAATCTTACTCCTTCACTAATGTCTATCGAGTTGGCCGACCATTTCACGATTCCCGCATGTGGATTGGCGGAAGACGTTTTTGTGAAAGTGGGAAAGTTCTATTATCCGGTAGACTTTATCGTTGTCGATATTCCCACGGATCCTCAAGTTCCTCTCATTTTAGGTTGTTCGTTTTTAGATACGTCTATGGCTTTGATCGATGTGCATGCTAGAAAGATCACCTTACATTTCAACGATGAGGAACTTGTTATAAACGCAACTCGAAATTCTCAAATTTCTCATGTTTATTCCGTTGCAACCATAAACCTCGTTGATATGATTGCCGTTGTTTGCGAGGAATTTTCACAAGAATTTTTAGGTTTTGGTGATGATGAGAATAGTGGCAATCCCACTATGTTAGATCCCATTCTTGATAACTCGACACCAACCTTCATTCCTTTTGAAGGTGGTGGTTTTACGTTGGAGGAATTCGATGTTCCACGTACTTGTGACGAAGACCTCAACAATGATGAGGACTTCTCGATTATCAAGGATTTTCTTAATGATTTCCCATTTCCTCCACCCGAGGAGGTTATGAGTATCGAGCCCAAATCTTCAATTGAGGAACCACCTATCCTCGAGTTGAAAGATTTACCTCCTCATCTCGAATATGTCTTTTTGGAGGAGGACGACAAGTTGCCGGTTATTATTTCGAAAGAACTTTCAAATGATGAAAAAACCGCACTTGTCGATGTTCTAAAGGATCACAAAGGGGCAATTGCGTGGAAGTTATCCGAAATTAAGGGAATCGATCCCAAATTTTATACCCACAAAATCTTAATGGAGGAAGATTACAAACCCGCAATCCAATGTCAAAGAAGGGTGAACCCCAAAATTCACGACGTCATCAAAAAGGAAGTCCTAAAACTCCTTGACGCGGGAATGATTTACCCTATTTCCGATAGCTCTTGGGTGAGTCCTATTCATTGTGTCCCTAAGAAGGGAGGAATGACCGTTGTGCCAAAAGATGCCAAAGAGTTAATTCCAACTAGACTCGTGACCGGATGGAGAGTGTGCATTGACTATCGTAAGTTGAATGAAGCCACTCGAAAATACCATTTTCCCTTGCCCTTCATGGATCAAATGTTGGAGCGTCTTGCGGGAAACGATTTATATTGATTTTTAGATGGTTTTTCTGGTTACTTCCAAATACCCATCGATCCTCGTGATCAAGAAAAACTATGTTTACGTGTCCATATGGAACGTTTGCCTATCTTAGAATGCCATTCGGACTATGCAATGCACCGGGAACCTTTCAAAGTTTCATGATGGCTATTTTTTATGATATGATCGAGAAGACGATAGAAGTCTTCATGGATGACTTTTCCGTGTTTGGTAGTTCGTTCACTTCGTGTTTGTCGAATCTTGAGAGAATGTTGAAGCGTTGTGAGGAAACCAACCTTGTGCTTAATTGGGAAAAATGTCATTTTATGGTTAAAAGTGGAATCGTCTTAGGGCACAAGGTTTCGAAAGCGGGGATTGAGGTGGATCAAGCTAAGGTAGACGTCATCGCCAAATTACCTCACCCCAAAACCGTTAAGGGAGTTAGGAGTTTCCTAGGCCACGCGGGCTTTTATCGTCGATTCATCAAGGATGTTTCAAAGATCTCTCGACCTATTACACCTCTCCTTGAAAAAGATGCACGTTTTGTCTTTGACGAAGATTGTGTACGAGCCTTTGAAATCCTTAAGAGGAAACTTACCGAAGATCCCATTCTTGTTGCTCCCAATTGGAACCTCCCCTTTGAGCTCATGTGTGACGCTAGTGACTATGCTATTGGGGCCCTATTGGGGCAACGTCATGAAAATCACTTCTTGCCTATTCACTATGCTAGCAAGACGATGACCGAGGCTCAATTAAAATACACTACAATGGAGAAGGAATTCCTTGCCGTGGTGTATGCATTTTAGAAATTCCGACCTTATCTCGTCTTGACAAAATGCATAGTGTATACGGATCATTCGGCTATCAAGTATCTTATGGCTAAACAAGATGCTAAGCTAAGATTACTTCGTTGGATTCTCCTCCTTCAAGAATTTGATCACAAAATCGTTGACAAAAAAGGAGCCGAGAATCTAGCGGCCGATAATCTTTCTCGTTTGGAAGATCCTCACCAAAGTGTTTACGAGCCCAAGGAAATCACCGAAACATTTCCGCTCGAGACACTTGGTGTAGTGAATTCTAAGCTTGATTCTTCCACCCCATGGTTTGCGGACATCGCAAATTACCATGCGGGCAACTTCATCATCAAGGGTATGACGACTCAAGAAAAACGAAAATTCTTTCGTGACATCAAGTTCTACTTTTGGAACGACCCTTACTTGTTTCGAACTTGTGCGGATCAAATTATTCGATGTTGTGTCTTTGGCACCGAAGCTTCTAACATCCTTAGAGCTTGTCACGAGGGACCCACGGGTGGTCACCATGGCGCTAATCTCACGGCTAAGAAGGTCTTTGATGCCAGTTTCTTTTGGCCTACTATTTACCGAGATGCACATGAACTTGTGAAGTCGTGTGACTCATGCCAACGACAAGGAAAAGCCTCACAAAAAGACAAAATGCCACAAAATATCATCCAAGTGTGTGAGATCTTTGACGTTTGGGGCATTGACTTTATGGGACCGTTCCCATCATCTCGTGGTAATAAGTACATCCTTGTCGCTGTTGACTACCTATCTAAGTGGGTGGCAGCTAAGGCTTTGCCCACCAATGATGCTCGTGTGGTAGTCAAGTTTTTGAAAAGCTTGTTTTCTCGGTTTGGAACCCCTCGTGCGATCATAACAGATCGTGGAACCCATTTCTGTAACGACCAATTCGGAAGGGTCCTAAGGAAATATGGGGTTACACATCGTCTTTCTAAGGCTTATCACCCACAAACAAGTGGGCAAGTCGAGGTTTCAAACCAGGCGTTGAAGAGGATCTTGGAGAGATCTATTGGGGAAAACCGACAATCTTGGTCGGATAAGTTGGACGATGCTTTATGGGCCTTTAGGACCGCTCATAAGACGCCCATTGGGTGCACTCCTTATAAGCTTGTGTATGGGAAAAATTGTCACTTGCCAATTGAATTGGAACACAAGGCTTATAGGGCCCTAAAGCATTGTAATGATAATATGGAGACCGCGGGAAAACACTGGAAAATGCAATTAAATGAATTGGATGAATTAAGGGATATTGCTTATGAAAATTCATTGATTTATAAAGAAAAGACTAAAAAGTTGCATGATTCAAAAATTAAAAACTGGGTTTTTAACATTGGGGATCAAGTTTTGCTTTTTAATTCCCGTTTGAAAATCGTTACCGATAAGTTGAAATCCCGTTGTCCGGTCCATTCACCGTGACTCAAGTTTTTCCATATGGGACCATCGAGCTAGCTCAAAATGATGGCCCCAATTTCAAGGTGAATGGACATAGGTTGAAGCACTACTTTGGCGGGGAAGTTCCATCCTTGAACTACCTCGACCAAATCACCTTCCCCAATGATAATTAGTATTGAGGGGATCGAGTCGAGCTCATGACTCGGTAATCAAAAACGAGGTGCCTCGTGGGGGAGTCCCATGCTTATCCTATGTACATATTATCGCTTTCTAATGTAGTAACGTGTGGGGATTTGTGCCCTTCCAACCTTTGTTCCGTGGTTGTTTGTGAATTGTGGATTTTAGATGATCATTATCTTCACGATTGGAGCCTCTCGTGTTCGTTTTATGGGAGCAATCGATTGTTTGCTTTGAAGACTTTCTCAATATCCATGATATATCCATTGATGTTCTAACCTTAGGTTTATAGCACACTTCATAAACGGCTTTAAAGTTAATGGTTACACCCTTTCCATGCTAGATTATGCATTCGACTACGTCTCTAGTATGGGTGTTTGCACCCTTAGACTCGAAACGTTGAGGACTATGTTTAGCTTTAGTATGGGGGGTGAATAGATACATGCCTTGCCAAACCTTCACGCTTTCCAAAGTTTATCTTTTTGTTTATCTTTTTGTTGCAAAATAAGGCTAAAAATGGCCAAATTTTAAAATTCTTCTCATGTTTTATAGGTGTTTGAAGACACGAATGTAGGTTTTCGATGGCGAGAATAAGAGTAATCTTTGACTCGACCGTGCGTGTTGAGCACTTAGCTTTGATTCCTTTACTTTTTATTAGGCTAAGTCTCTTAAATGAGGACGAGAAATGATAGAGTTAATTATAAGTTACTATGCTAAACGTAGAGTACTCGTGTTCTTTCAAAAACTCATGTGTTCTCGTTGTTAGCTTATTCTCCCTTTGCTTGTAAATATTTTTTGCTTAATAAATATTGACTTAGCTGTTTAGTCTTGATTGTTGGTTTCTAGTTTTTTCTAGTAGCTTTCGTGTAATTAAATTAGGAAGACATTAAGGTATCGCCAGCGTCACGGTTTTGAAGTATTGGCAACCCGAATAATCGAAAGCTTCACCCAATAATAAGATTTCAAGTGCTCACCTAAATCAAGAAAACAATTTGAAGCTCAGAAGGCCGAAAAATCTATGCAAATTTGAAAGTGAATCAAGCCTTAATCTTTGAAGATTTAAAGATCCAAAATTCGCCTTAGCGTGAGGATATACGTCTTTGTCCATAATAAAACCATCGATGAGGCGGATAATAAAAGGCAAGGCAAGACCGAAGTCATAATAAAAGCTTCATGGCGAAGTTGAATAAAAGATGGAGGTACACCTATGATAATAAGGCCCTTCCATTAGGGGGCGTATAAAAGTCTTGGTAATAAGTCTCATGTTCAAAACCGTCATAAAACCGTGTTTATTGATATGAGTGTAATTACTCATATCATTTGTAGCTTAAAACAATTGTTGGAAATATGTTTTTACGTATTTAGAAAGGATCGGTCACTCCAAATATAGATACAAGTATTGGGCACGTGATCTAATGGATTAAGGTATAGCCCATATAGCCCACATGTAGGGTGGGCTATATAAACCCCCTCCTAGCATGTTAGGAGGGGTTGTTGAACACATAATCACATTTCATCTTTTCTTCTTCATCCTCTCCTTTCTCTCTCTTCTTTCTCTCTCTAAGTTTCTCCATTCTCCATGCATCTCAATAGGTAATTCAACAATGCTAAATCCTTACGAAAACACGATCCTACAATTGGTATCAAGAGCATGGTTGATTCTTTGGATTGGCGTTTTTTAATCTATTGATTTGGTCACAAAATTTTTTTTTCTTTCTAAAATCTTTCTCGATTTTCTTCGTTTAGTATCAGTTTTGGTCTCAAAAGTCTCATACTTTCTACACAAGTTATTCGACAGTATCAGTTTTTATTTATTTTTTAAATTCACAAAAGAATCGGTTGACTGTTTCAAAAGTACAAAAGTTACCAACTTTTTATTAATACTTAATTTATCAAGTTCTGTCTTCACTGTTTTTTTGTTGTGTTTCCTTTTTCCGATATTTTCTTTTCTATATTGTTTTTGTCTTTGTGTGTCGGACAAGGGTTTCTACATTCCGACGATTATTCCGATGCTTTCATTTTTTGTCCTATTCCGATAAGTAAGCTGCCTTATTCCGATACTTCGACATTTCGATCGCAATAACCAAGTGGTTCTACTTTGCGATCACTTTTTCAGATTCCCTTACTCCGACGTGATTGCGATAGCCTTTTGCGATCGTGATTGCGACGGATTTAAGGACCATAGAGACGAAACTCTGCCCAAATTTTTATAGACACATTGCGATGGAACTTTGTGTATTGCGATGGACGTATGCTTGAATATTGCGATGAAATTGTTGATTATTGCGATGAAATTTTTGATTTAAATATTGCGATGAAAAAAAGTTTGAGAATATTGCGATGAAAGTTTGAAATTTTTGTGATGACTTAAATTCCATATTGAAATACAACCAAAGTTTTTTTTGACTCAACAAAAACGACTCGACTCGAGACTCACCCTCACACCACCCTCACCCTCACCCTCGTCCCCCCACCCAACCTCGAATCCCTCTCACACTCAAAGACCTCACCGAAACATACAACAAACAATCCCTCACCCTATTCCCTCGACTCCCTCAAACCCAAACCCAATCTCATCACATCGACACCACCGAAACAGACTCGACTCACAACACCCGAATCAACTCTCGACCAACAAACCTTTTTGTCCAAACTCGACAAACTTTTTTTTGACCAAACCAAACAGACCTATTAATTCAAAACCCTTAACTATTAATCAGAAAAAGACTGTTTTTTTTATAAAACAAAAAGACAGATTTTTTTTTAAAAACATCCTCAAAACAAACAACAATCAGACTCAATTTTTTAATTAAAGATCTCAGTCTTTACTAACCCCTCATCGATCGAAGACTCTAACCAAAAATTCAACAAGAAAGCATCACCTACCTAAGACCTCACATAGGAGACCTTGACGTCAAATCTTTATGGTTCTTCGAACAAAATCTGATTTGATTCGTGGTTTGAGTAATAGATCAACTTCATATTTATTTGATTGGTGTGTATGAAGATTAGATGTGGGGGCGGTGTTAAACAGTTTGGATTGATGATATGGTTTCTGTTTTAGCAGAAAACAAAGGAGCGTTTAGTCTGAGAGAAAATAGGGAGGTGGGGCGGTCAAACAAGGAGTTTAATTAGGATTGTTTTATATTTAGTCTGGCGGAGATTACAAAGACAGTGGGGGTTCATCCAAAATTTTGCCACGTCTTTTGCATAATTAAGTTTTTTGAGGCCACGTGTGATTAACACAATTTGGCAAAGATTTTTTTTTTGAGGCCACATGTAATAACTGGGTTATTTGGCAAAGATTTCTTCTTCAAATATGTTTTAATTAAAAGTTAATTTATCTTTATATACGTTTTAATTATACACAATTTGGCAAAGTTAATTAGCGATTAACAGTTCATTGGACTCGGATGGCGTAAATTTTAAGGGGTTGAGTTTTATGGTTTGTTTAACCGTAGCTTGAATTTATTTATTGTCGGGCTTTATTTTTTGAGTGAGTCGAATTTAAATTGGACCTATTAGTATCCGGTTTAATTTTTCAACGTTTGAGCCGACAACAATTTTTGAGCCGAGAAATGTGTGATCTCATCTATCGTGGATTTTTTTTTTAAAAAAAGTTATTTACGGATCTTTCGAAATTTCTTCACGAATTGTAAGATTCCGAATACAACTACAATCACGATCATTTTTCATCATAATTCAATGGAGTCTTTGAATTCGAAATTTCAAGAGGGAGACTTGCATCACATGCAAAACACAGCTAGAGAAAGTGGTATAATTTCATGTCGACTACTTCAGTCACATCTTAGGACTATTGCATGGGTTCAAGGAGGAAGCGAATTTGTGACATTCTTTGGTCAACATCAGTATACATTCATCGATTCACTATGTCTCAACTTGAACCACCTAGCTGAGCAACTTCACAAAGAAGACTTTAATCACTCTGCATCAGAAACTGCATATCAGGCTCTTGTGACACAACTCACGCCTTTCCTTCATTTCAATATCATCAAGTCTGACAATTCAGGGATATGCCGGTCATTTTTTCAATACACACAGAACGATGTTAAAGATTTCCGTGATAAACTGTTGATATTTATGACATCAGTTTCGTCTTCGATTTATGAAAGATCCAGACTTCACCAAGTGTATGATAATGGAGTGCAAGAATCTATGATGCAAATACAAGAGAAGAATGGTCATACGGTTGACAACTTGGAGCCTAACGATGGCAAGAGCACGAAATCAGGAGGACAACATGATACCAGTGGCACGTCAGGCAATGTTCACGAGATCTCTTTTGATGACACCTTACCCGTTAATGACGAAGAGCCTGCGGACATGGTACAATGTAATGTTGATGATGTATATGCTGATGAAATACCGCATATTGAGCATTCTGAACCTAACTATGACAAACATGGGATGGAAAAGAGTGATAGAAATACCACTTCTGATTCATCCGAAGTGAGTCATAATGGGGGAGAAAGTGTTCAAAATGCTAAACATCATGATAATTGTCTTATAACTGCTTCTGATTCCAAGATTAGAGAGCTCGAAACGATTTTAGCTCAGCAATCCAAAGAGCTTGAGGATGCCAAAATTGAATTTTCGAAGAAAACGGAGAAATTTGAAACATATTTTGAAAAACTTGAAAAGTCAAACGTTGTTCTTGAACGAAAACTAGATCAAACTGTTCTAGATTCTAAAGCTGAAAAGGATAATCTTTTGAAACAAATTAAGTTAATTGAATCTAAGTTGGCATCCCAAGATGAATTGTTCAAAGAAAATGAGACCTTAAAGGCTCAAGTACAGGAAAAGGTCTTTGTTATAGCTGCGTTAAAAAATGATTTGCGGAAAACTAAAGGACCTAGTGTGGACACTAAGCTTAAAAAACCATCAATCTTGGGGAAACCGCCTACAAATCAGTTCGTCAGACAACCGACTGTCAGACAACCTACTGCATTTAGATCCGAGCGATCACAATCCTCGAGACCGCGGTTTGCCTCCCAAGTTGATATGGTTCATCTTTCTAGAACAGTCACTCCACCATCTAGGCCCAATGTGACTAAAACAGCTTTTGCAAGACCTAATCACATGATTGCCTCTAATTTCCCTAGACATAGTCCTAAGAATACGTCTGGAACTAGTTCAAATGACGTTCGCCATACTTTTGGTCTAAGGGAAGCTAAGCAAAAGACACAAGTAAGAGATAGGAATTTCAAACCTAGTCAGATGCCTTCTAGTTTACCCAACACTGCTAACCGTAGCATGTCATATCCTAGGAGCATCAATCAATCATCTAGGAATTCTAGATCTTACTCGAACATTAAATATGCTACTTGTAAAACATGTAGAAAATGTGTCTTTACGGCAAATCATGATTCTTGTATCAAGAAACTACTTAATGAGGTGAACTCCCGTGCTAGACTTAAATCCCAGTGGGTTGCCAAAATCAAACCCATTGGTAAAATGTGACGCCCCACTGGTAGAACTTTCACCCTTGTAGAAAACGAGTGCCCTTTAACTAGGATAGTCTCCGATTCTATTAAGACTACTAGGGAGGAAATTGAAAAGGAGGATGCATCACCTAAGCATGAACTTAAGGTTTTCTATAAAAGGAAACGTTTACTAGCTAAGACAAGTAAATCATCTCCTCAGAACACCTCTGGCACAAGTAAGGCCAACTGTGAACCCCCACTTTCTTCTAAGATAGATATCGCTAACACTTATCCAAGTATGCAAATTCCTAATGAAAATGCAGGTACCAAAGAGGATGTTCCAAAAGAACGAAGCGGTCCAATTATTGTATACCATTCAATTAAGGACACTCTCAGAGTTTGGTTGCTAAAGAAGCTGATATCTAAGAAACAAGTGTCTCAGGGGATTTCCAGTTAAGCTTACAGTGCATAAAGGACTTATAGTCACATCGCAGACTATAACTCGATCTTCAAAGAAAGGAAAGTTTATCGCCGATGGTAAACTTATCCTAACAACGAGAAATTCATTTTTCTCGGGCATGAGCTTATATCAAAAACATTCCAAGTTTTTAAGCTCATGCACTATGGCTCACATTCAAATCACAGTATGTGACCCGAACTTTAGAGAAAGGGAAGTTTATCTCGTCAACGATAACTTATCCTCAAAAACGAGAAATTAAATTTTCTCGGACACGAGCTTACATTTAAACTATTCAAAGGTTTTAAGCTCGTGTAAATGGCTCCTCGTTAAATGACAGACGACGACCCGGACTTCAGAGACAGGGAAGTTTATCCACGTAATGATAACTTACCCTCTTAACAAGAAATTAAGTTTTCTTGGACACGAGCTTATCCTAAAACCATTCAAAGGTTTTAAGCTTGTGTATAAGGCTCTTCATTAAATATCAGATGATGACCCGATCTTCAAATAAAGGAAATTTTATCGCCTATGATAAACTTATCCTCAACAACGAGAAATTAAATTTTCTCGGACACGAGCTTACTTTAAAACTATTCAACGGTTTTAAGCTCGTGTAAAATGGTTCATTGTTAAATGTCAGACATTGACCCGTTCTTCAAAGGTAGGAAAGTTTATCACCGATGATAAACTTATCCTTACAACGAGAAATTATTTTTTCTCGGGCATGAGTTAATGTTAAAAACATTAGAAGTTTTTTAAGCTCATGCACAATGATTTAGAGTTCAATATCATACAGTAACTCGAACTTCATTTTTAGGAAAGCTTATCTTTAAAGATAACTTATCCTCGAAACGAGAAATTAATTTTTCTCGGTCATGAGCTTGTATTAAAACATTCCAAGTTTTAAGCTCAGAAAGGAAAGCGTATCTTTTAAATAAGAGAACTTTACCTCATAACGAGAAATTCATCTTTCTCGGTCATGAGCTTTACGTTAAAACATTCAAAGTTTTTCAAGCTCATGAAAACGACTTCTAAATAAATATCAACTTAGGACTCGTTCTTCAGTTAAAAGGAAAGTTTATCGCCGATGATAAACATATCCTTAACAACGGGAGGTTTACAACTTCTCGGACTTGAGCTCGTTTTGTAAGATATTCAACATCTTAAGCTCAAGTAATTGGTTTTCAAAACGTTGAACACAACTTTTCGAGAATCTTTCTCAAAAAGGTTTTTTCTAAATCTTTCAAAATTGTGTGTTCAAAAATGTTTTGTTAAAAAGAGCATGTCTTCTGGAATCGATAATATTTACGATACTAGAAATGTCATTCAATAATGACACGGGGTTGTAAATAAAGTTCGAGCAGAAGTTCAAATGTTTTAAAACATGCTCAAAATGGCTTGCTATTATTTCTGATAGTAACCCGCTTTTCACATTAAAGTCAAGCATTTCACCGGAAAGCTTAGACTCAACAACGGGAATTAATTTTCTCGGGCATGGTTTACTTTATAACCATGTAAGGGATTGTGTTTACGAAAAAACACAATCTAACACGAATATATGTACGTGTCAGTGCATTTATTTGTTAAAACAAGAGAAATCTTGTTTTTTATGAAGTTATCATCTCCACCAACCGTAGCAGCTTACAATTGATATCTACATACTCGACGATGCGACTACTCAAACGGTGACTACAGCTCTTTCAATAGAACACGGGTCAACAATTGAGGGGGAGCAATTGTCCAGCATTCAGAATCCTTGATGCCAAGAGTGCCAAGTTCACATATTGGTGTCAAGACAACGATATCAATCATATACATGGAGTCAAGAGATAACTTCAGACGTGACGAGGTGACCAACATTCGTGAACAAGAACCATGTGAATCTTTCATATGATGTTCTCCATCATCAGGTCCTACCTCGTAAATTGCTAATCTTGTGAATTCATTATCATATATGATCTTTGCACGTGATAAATACCTTACACTTGTGTTTAAAAGGTATTTTAATTACGTCTCAAGTACACCCTCATTAATTTGAGGGGGAGCTTGTGTAATTCATGAAGATAATTGGACTTGCATTTTTCTTCCCAAATTTTCTTAAAATACTATTAAATCAATTGATATTAAAAACATTGATTGGGTTAATATTTTTAATATGGGGGAGAAAATGTGATTTAATATGGGAAATGATTAATCAAAAATGGTTTGACTTAACGTGCTAGCTCATCCCGACATGTGCGAAATGTTTTCGAATATCGTGGCATATGTTAAGGGGGAGCAAAATGGATTTGCACTTCAAAATGGATTTCATGGTGACATACACTTACCCAAAACATTTCTATTCACGACGGTGAAGATTGTGGTGACATAAGGATGGTAGGATAGGTTAAAGTCCAATGATTCCTCTAGAACCAGAGGTATCTTCCAAAGGACATCCCTTAGCTAGAAATAGTAGTCCTTAGGAAAGATGGAGAAAGATTGTGAACGTAGCTGAATTCCGACCAAGTACTTAAGTTAGCACTAGAACAATCACAACAAGGTGCTAGTGATGACGTATTGGTAAACATTGAAGGGGTTGAAGAATGAAAAAGAATTGTAAAGATAAAGGGTGTAAAGAAAGAAGCCCTCCTTACAACTTAGGCAGAAACCGGGTCAATACATATGCTATTAAGATCATTGTTTAATGATTCTTGATATTGAAGACAAACATCATGGAACCAGTGATGCAAGGCACAACCCATCCCAGCTAACTCAGATATCTCTTAAAAGATATTTGTTTTAATCACACGGAGACAACACATTATCTATTGATTTATTCACTCCGAATAAAATGGTATTGAAAAGGTGGTACTCCTCTCCAGCCTCCGATCACTAAAATCCAAAATGCACGATCGAGTCTAGAGCCATTTGAGATCATCAAATATCTCATTGGGACACACTTTCATATTTCCTTGCTTCTTCACACACTGTGAAAAGTAAGAAAGATCTTAAGAGTCCTACGCAAAATCTTCATGATCTTGCCTGAACATCCGAGTAATACGAAAGTATTTACAATGAAGATGGAAATCCTTCTTGAGCGAATATCAAAAAGCTCATGGTAGGTGACTTGTGCGATTCTTTATGAATCAAACTTGTGATAACTGGAAAGCAACAGCTGTTTAATTCTTAACTGAATCTAAACACGTTCCAGGCCTCTACGCAATATCTTAGTGATCTTGCCAGATTACTCAGAGTGATACCTTAGTGTTCACAGTGATGAGTGGAAATCCTTCTAGTGTTAACCTCAAACAGCACTTGGTAGGTAACTTGCAAGATTCTATACGAATCAAGCTCGTGACAACTGGAAAGCAACGATGGTGCGGTTCTTAATTGAATTTCACTTGTTCCAGGAACATGAATTGACGGCTTCAAATCATGCGGATATGATTATCCAAATGATCCACTCTTTATGTTCGCAGTCAGCTTTGGACGGTCGAATAAAGAGAACGGGTTTACCCGCGAAATCCTTTCAGGAAGTTACTTAATTGAAACTATCCGTCACGGGTACGATATCTAATATCGTCCAACGGTCTTCACCGACCGGAGGTAAAATGCTACCGATTTAGAATGAAATGTTCAAGGCCATTTCATCCATGTATATGTTTTGTTGCTAACTGTCTTATGCAGCGTAACAAGAAGGTGGCATTGCGGAGTACAATCCAGAAGAAGTCGTCACCACATGCTAATACTATATGCACTTAGTACTTCATCAAATTCTAGAAAGTCTAAAAGTCAAGTCTTCCGTTGTATCAAACTCTGAAGCTTTCAAGAATTACGAAGGTATAAGTATGTGGAACATGAAGTCACAAGGAGGCAAATATCACAAGTGATGAATGCACAAGGTCAAGGCAAGAGAACATGCTCAAGACTAAAGTCAAAGATCTCATCAGCATATTCACAAGAACAAGATCGAAGACTCAAGCATAGTATGCTAGGTTTAATATTTTGTAAAATGGTGTGACCTCCCTTTGGGGGAGATTGTTGGAAACACTTTTTTCCAAGGAAAGTCTCGGTCACATCATTATTAGCATAGATCACGAGCTATAGACTATTTAGGACATTGTAACTTGGAGTGACCTCCCTTTGGGGGAGATTGTTGGAAATACGTTTTTACGTATTTAGAAAGGATCGATCACTCCAAATATAGATACAAGTATTGGGCTCGTGATCTAATGGATTAAGGTATAGCCCATATAGCCCACATGTAGGGTGGGCTATATAAACCCCCCTCCTAGCATGTTAGGAGGGGTTGTTGAACACATAATCACATTTCATCTTTTCTTCTTCATCCTCTCCTTTCTCTCTCTTCTTTCTCTCTCTAAGTTTCTCCATTCTCCATCCATCTTAATAGGTAATTCAACAATATCTAATCCTTAGAAAAAACGATCCTACAACAATGAAATAATGCTATTAATGTATCAAAAATGCCTTGTATATGCTTGTTTCTTGTTTGAATGTGTGTAGGTACCAAGTTAGCGAAAACCGGTAAATATCGACACGGGTTTGAAGAAAAAGATCAAAGAAGCCAAAATCGAGCTCGACTTTATCGGATTTTATCATTTGTCAAGAATATTTACCAAGTGGGACCCACAAATGCTTATTGGGCCTGAAAAGCCCAAACTCTTAGGCCCAAAGGATATTTAAACGGATGGAAATAATGAGTTTTGGGCTTCAAGCACATAATTTACACAAATAGGAATGAAATGAGTTACGCATTGGGCTTTAGGGTAAATTTTCAGTCAAAGTGTATTATTCACGTTATATAATCCCACTCACATTATTCATTCTCGGTCAAATTCTCTCAACACAAATAAATAAATTCACCCACTTGTTATTCTTTCACACGTTTTCTACTCTTTTGTTTTATCCCCACACCCAACCGTCCCAATCACTTTTAATATCACCCATAAATAATTACTTTTGTTACATTCTAGGTTTTATCACTTTCTTCCCCACTTTTTTCATCTTCCCTTTCTCCTTCAACCTGCAAATACTTACTGTTCCTAAAACCCTAGATGGGTAAAAGTCAGTTTTACATGGGGCTTTTTAATTAATCAATTAATTCACTCAATGGGGAATAAAACCCCCAATCTTTAAGGAAGAGAAAGAATGGAGAAAAGATGCTACGTGGCAACGAATCACTGGAAGCTACACCTCATTTCTCCTATCCCACGAATCAAAGGCCTTCAAAGAAGCACAACTAGCACACACGGATGCCACGTTGGCAATTCGTGTGCTAGTTGTGATATATCCACCATCCGATCAACCAAGATAGAAAGAGAAAAGATCCAAAGGCTAAAATTGAAGAAGAATATTCCAGAAGAGATTCGAATATACCCCTCATCAACAGCCTGGGATGGCTATAAAAACCCAACCAAATATTATATTTTTTCATCCTTTCTTTATTTTTAAAGTTACTCTGTAGAAATAGTTGTAGGATTTAAATCTTGTATTTCCTTTTTATTAAGCTTTGTATTATTTCTTGAAAATTAATGAAAGATCAGTTGTTTTTATTTTAATTTGTGTCTCGTCTATTTTCTTTAATTGCTTAAATTGATATACAAATTAAATCTAATTACTGTTTCACAAGGGTAATGTTTGAGATGTTAGATTCAAGCTAATTAATAGCTCGAATTTAATATTTAAAGTAAATGATTGGGTTAGTGTTTATCCCCACTAGATAAACTTAAAATAGAAACATTGAAGATCAATTCTGGTTCGAGTTAAGGTGGTAATGGTGAATGGTGGTTCTAGTTTCGGTTCTTAGACTGCTCAGCGCAGGTCTACTACTCAAAGGAAAACTTCAAATAGGTGCTCATTCTCTTTTAATTTCACTGTTTATATATTTTAATTGTTAAGTTTGCTAAGTTGTGGTAATTTGTTTAAACTGCTTAATTTCTCAGTTAGTATGGATAAGTTTGCTAATCTGTTAATTTGAGATTTGAAACTTGAATGTTTACTACTGAATTTAGTTGTCTGATGTTGATTCTGAATTGGATATAAAGTTAGCTTGAATCAGTTTGATGCTTGTATGCTCTTCTACTTGTTATGTTCAATAATCAGCTTTTAAAATAACGTATGGATTTTAATTTGGATTTTACTAGCTGTTGTCATGCTATCCAATATTGAGGTATCTGAATGTTTGATGTAATAGTCTAGCTTAAGCTGAATAAAGTTTTTCCTGCTAGGAGATACATTTTATGTTATGCTGTCCAATTGATTCTGGTAGAATGACTTGAGATTGCTGAATAATTGAGTAAGTTCATAGATATAGCTTTCTGTTTGGATTCATTTTGTGATATATGCTAATTTGAACTGCTGTGATTGATGATTTTCATTAACTTGTCGTTTGAAAGATTTGTTTTTGCATGACTGTTATTCTGTTAATGTTAATACTGCTGCTTTTAAATTCATTGAATGCTTGATATCTGTAGTTTTGTTTACTGTTTTATATGTTAAGTTTTAACTGATCTTTGCTGGATTAAGTTGTTTTTGTACTTGATTTTCTCTGAGCTTTTTGATCTGTGTAATCATTTATTTCTAGCTGATTAATTGTTTATGCAATTTGCTTTTCAGATTAACTGATCTGATAAGCCCTCAAAAGCTGTTACCTAACAGCTTATCAAAATAAGCTTGTCAAAAGTCTTTCCTGAGACTAAATTTTGCATCATCTGTTAGAAAGAATTAAATCAAAAAAAAAATGTGTCCCGTATGGGATTCGAACTCGAGACCTCCCCTTTAGTTGTCGAGTGTGTTTACCACTGAGCTCAAAGTTTTTTTTGATCTAATTTTCCTACATGTTATTAATATAGTATAATTAACTTTGCAGTTTTATTTGTTACCTTAGATACGTTTTATTTAATTTAAAGAAAGTTATATTAGTTTTTTTTATTAAAGTAATTTTAAGATTTCAAAAAAATAATTAGTTTTTCAATAAAATATACTTTCTAAAATAAATAAACAAATAAATAAATAAAAAATTAATAATAAAAAAAATGTTTTTATTAAATTTAAATAGATTAACTAGTTTATTTTTAATTAAATAGATTTTTATAATATTATATTTATATAAAAATAGTTTTTAACTAAATTTGTTTTAAAGTGAATTTTTAATATAGTTTATTAGTTTTAAAAGTAAATTAGTTTAAAAGTCATTTGTATTAAATAGATTTATTTTAAAGATTTTTAATTAGCTTAATTTTTAAATAGTGTTAATTTTTAAGTAATTAATTGTTTTTAGATTTAAAAATTAGCGGAGTTTACGATTCATCACTTTAGGATAAGTTTTAATAGCTTAAAATTGGTAGATTTTAATTGTAGTTTAAAAACCGAAAACCAATTTGATTCAATTGTCCAAATCAAAACAAAACGTCTCAAATTCATAAGATCTTTGTGTACAACGAACTCGACTCACTCACGTGTTTAATTGAATTCGTCATTGGTATTATTAGTCTATTACTTTTTCCTAAAGGTAATTTTCTAATTTACCCTATAACGTAATATCAAATTATCACTATACACATCTCCACACATCAAAAATTTTGGCGCCTCTGCCGGGGATCTTGTGTACGATTCACTTTTGTGGAGATTTGTTGATCGTTTATTTGAAGACCCTTTCCGTCCTCGGAAAGTTTTGTTATTTTTCTATTATATAGTATGTATCGGTTTTCTCGTTTTTTGTGAATAATATATTGTATTACGTAGAACAATAATTTTACATATCTTTCAAATAAGCCTTAGTTGGGATTTCATCACCTAGCTATTGTAGTCGAATCCAAAACAAAAATAAAAGGCAAAATAGATAAATACTAATAAGAAGTTTGAACTCGATTCATACAAACTATAAGGTGGGTATAAGGCGACGTGCTATAAAAGGTCGTCTAAGGAAAAAGGTTTTTAAGTGCTTTGTGCCACCTCGTTTCCCCGCTTGCTTGTGCGTATATTGAGAGGGACGACCTATTATTGGTTTGCCGACTCAAGTAGTAATAAATCTTATTTTTGTTGTTTACTTATTGAACCTCGAGACGTTTAGGTTTTCACCTATCGTTTCAAAGTCGACCGAGGGTAATTTACTTCCATAATAGTTATCCTTATTCCTTGTTTTTATCGATCATTATTGATTGAGCAATACAAAATAAAATACCAAAAATAATCTTCTTCTTGTCTAATTTCTTTTCTTCAATCATCTAAATTCTCGTCTTTGTAGTGTATGCAATTACGTTCTTCTCGTCTTGTGATTGATTTTAATAGGCTTGAAAATATTCCTCGTAGAAATAGAAATCGTCAACAACGAATAGTGGAACCCGAGCTTCCACCTATTGTTGTAGAGATGGCCGATAACCGAACAATGGAGGAATTGCTCCGTACACCCGCCGAAGGGTATGGGGAAGCAATCGTTGTGCCGGCTATTTTGGCGGATCATTATGAGATTAAGACGGGTCTTTTATCGCTCATTCGTGCCGACCAATTTCGTGGCAATGAGACCGATAACCCGCACTCTCACATTCGGAATTTTCTTCGAATTACCTCGACTCTCAAGTTTAGAGATGTGCCGAATGACGCGATTAAGCTCATGCTTTTTCCGTACTCGCTCGAGGGTAATGCTAAGATTTGGTATGAGAAAGAACCACCGGGTTCGATCTTAACATGGGATGATTTAGTGTCTAAGTTTATGAATTATTTCTTTCCACCTTCTAAGACAACACACTTTAAGAATGAGATCACTAGATTTGAACAAAAAGTGCATGAATCGTTTGGGGTTGCTTGGGAAAGATTTAAAGATTTGTTGAGACAATGTCCACACCACGGTTTCCCGGAATTGCATCAAATAAATACTTTCTATAATGGGCTTAATATGATTGAACAAGATTCTTTAAATGCCGCCGCGGGTGGTAATCTTTTAAGAAAAACTCCGAGAGACGCGTGGGGAATAATTGAGAATAAATCTAGAGCACAATATTCACGAAACACACCGGGTGTTTCCAATGTGAATTCATTTAATCCCGAGATTGCTAGATTGGACTCTAAGATTGACACGATTTTGAATGAGCTTAGGAAGAATCCTCATGGATCCATTAATATGGTTCAGAATGTTTGTGTATCATGTGGTGGAGCGCATCCTAATCATGCTTGTTTAACCACGGGGTTTGATCAAGCTAGTGTTTTTGCCGCGACGGGAACTTATGGCCCCAACGGTCAAGTTCCTCGTCAAAATCATGTTGCTCCACCGGGTTTTCCACCGGTTCAAAATAGGTACAACAATGGAAACAATGGGAATAATTTTAACCGTGGTAACCAAGGGAATTTCAATCAAGAAAATGGGTTTAATGCTAATCAAAACAATCAAGGTTTTCAAGGGAATAATCAAAATGAGTTGTCAAGTTATATCAAGTCAAATGAGGCAAATATGAAAGCTTTTTAAAATAACATTCAAGGGAAAATTAATACTTTGAAACTCGATTTTCAAAATACGATTAAAGGGCAAAACAATAAGATTGAGCTTAATCAAAAAAGGCTAGAGCAAAACCAAAATCGTATGCAACAAAGTATGGAGCAAAGTCAAAACAAATTGCTTTCGATGTTTGAATCTTTTATGAGTCAACCTTCCTCGTCTTCGGGTGGCTTACCTAGTAACACCATTCCAAACCCGAAGGGTGAGATGAAAGCTATAACCACACGTAGTGGGAAAGCTTTAGACGGACCTTTGCTTCCACATGTGAGTACCTCTACGGTGAGGGAAGTGGAGCAAGAACCCGAGGTGGTTAAAGAAAAGGAAATTCCTATTCCACCAAAGGTAGACTAATTGCCTATTCCGGAACCCGAGCTTCCGAAGACTAAACCCACACTACCCTACCCTTAGAGACTTAACCAAGAGAAGCTCCGCGAAAAGTCCAATGCTCAAATGGCTACTTTTTTAGAGATGTTTAAGAATCTTTATGTTAATGTTAGTTTCGCGGATGCATTGCTTTACATGCCTAAGTTTGCTTCGACTATTAAGAGATTGATGAATGATAAAGGGAAATTGGTTGAAGTGTCTACATCTTTAGATGCTAATTGTTCCGCGGTTCTTACACAAAAGCTTCCCAAAAAGCTTGGAGACCCGGGCAAGTTTGTGATACCATGTGATTTCCCTAATATGGAAGGATGCTTAGCTTTAGCCGATCTTGGTGCTAGCATTAATTTGATGCCTCTTTCCGTATGGAAAAGGTTATCACTTCCCGAGCTTACACCTACTAAGATGACTCTCAAGCTAGCGGATCGATCGATCGCCTTACAAAAAGGTATAGCCGAGGACGTGTTTGTCAAAGTAGGGAAACTCGTCTTTCCAACGGACTTTGTGGTTTGCGATTATCCCGAATATTCTCGTGTACCACTAATTTTGGGAAGACCGTTTTTGATGACGGCTAGTGCTTTAGTTGACATGAAAGCGGGGAAATTGACTTTAAGAGTTGATGATGAAAATATCACGTTTGATATTGGTCATATCTCTAAATTTTCTTCCAAGTACTACGAGGAATCAATTAATCAAATCGATGTGATTGATGTTACTTGTGAAGAATATTCTCAAAAAGTGCTTGGATTCTCGGCTAATTCCAAAAGTGGCAATCCTTCTTTATCGGATCCTATTATTGCCCTTTCGTCTCCACCCCTTACTCCATTTGGGGCTAGTGATTTTATCTTGGAGAAGGTGGATGATTTTCTTAGCACACCGGATTTGCTAACTTCATATGATGAGGAATATCATGATATGGAGGGAGATATCGATTTACTTGAAGCCTTTTTGAATGAAGATCCTTATGAATCGCCACCTATGGATTTGAAAGTTGTGAATGAAAATGAGACTAAAGTGAAAACATCTATTGAGGAAGCACCCGAATTAGAACTTAAGGAATTACCCACTCATTTGGAGTATGCTTTTCTTGAGGGATCGGATAAGTTACCGGTGATTATTGCTAAGGGACTAAAGGAAAATGAAAAGGATGAGCTTATTAAAGTGCTTAAGAAACATAAACGGGCCATTGCATGGAAAATCTCCGACATTAAGGGTATAAATCCCAAATTTTGTACTCATAAAATTATAATGGAGGATGATTATAAACCCGCTATCCAAAATCAAAGAAGGGTAAATCCAAAGATTCATGAGGTGATCAAAAAGTAAGTCACTAAACTTCTAGACGCCGGAATGATCTACCCTATCTCGGATAGTCCATGGGTTATCCCCGTGCATTGTGTTCCAAAGAAAGGAGGAATGACGGTTGTTACTAATGAGGATAATGAATTGATTCCTACTAGACTTGTGACCGGTTGGCGTGTTTGTATTGATTATAGGAAACTTAATGATGCCACTAGGAAGGATCATTTTCCATTACCTTTTATGGATCAAATGTTAGAGAGACTAGTGGGTAATGAATTCTATTGCTTTTTGGATGGATTTTCCGGCTATTTCCAAATCCCCATTGACCCTCGTGATCAAGAAAAGACCACATTTACTTGTCCTTATGGAACATTTGCTTATCATCGCATGCCTTTTGGACTATGCAATGCTCCGGGGACGTTCCAAAGGTGCATGATGGCCATTTTCCATGATATGATCGAGAAAACCATGGAAGTTTTCATGGATGACTTTTTGGTTTTTGGGGAATCTTTCACTTCATGTCTCTCTAATCTTGAAAGAATGTTGCAATGTTGTGAGGACACGAATGTTGTGCTTAATTATGAAAAATGTCACTTCATGTGCAAAGAGGGAATTGTGTTAGGACATAAGATCTCTAAGGCCGGTATTGAGGTTGATAGGGCTAAAATCGACGTGATTGCCAAATTGCCTCCACCCACCACCGTTAAGGAAGTAAGGAGTTTTCTCGGTCATGCCGGATTCTATCATCGTTTTATACAAGACTTCTCTAAGATAGCTCGGCCTATGACCCATCTTTTGGAAAAAAGAGACTCCTTTCATCTTTTCGGATGAGTGTATTCAAGCCTTTGAGATGCTTAAAAAGAAGTTAACAGAATCTCCAATCTTAGTTGCCCCGGATTGGGATCTACCTTTTGAAATTATGTGTGATGCTAGTGATTATGCGGTAGGTGCGGTTTTGGGGCAACGTAAGTTAAAACACTTCTTGCCTATACACTATGCAAGTAAGACTATGACGGATGCTCAAACAAAGTACACTACAACGGAGAAGGAGTTACTTGCCGTTGTGTATGCTTTTGAAAAGTTTAGACCATATCTCGTCTTGTCTCAAACCATAGTGTATACGGACCACTCGGCTATCAAATATCTTCTTAATAAACAAGATGCTAAGCTGAGGTTGCTCCAGTGGATTCTCCTCCTTCAAGAATTTAATGTCAAAATTCTAGACAAAAAAGGAGCCGAGAATCTCAAGGCCGATCATTTATCTCGACTTGAGAATCCTCACCAAAGTGATCGAGAGAACAAGGAAATCAATGAAACATTTCCTCTCGAGACGCTTGGTATGATTGCTTTTCGTGGTGATGATAGTACCCCATGGTTTGCGGACATCGCAAATTACCATGCGGGGAAGTTTGTGATCAAGGGTATGTCGTCCCAACAAAAACGAAAGTTTTTCAAGGATATTTCCTACTACTTTTGGGACGACCCCTATTTGTTTCGTGTGTGCGCGGATCAAGTGATTCATAGGTGCGTGTTTGGCAAAGAAGCTCAAGATATCCTTAAATCTTGTCATGAGGGACCCACCTGGGGACATCATGGTGCTAACGCCACCGCGAAGAAAGTCTTTGATGCCGGCTTCTTTTGGCCTTCCATATATCGAGATGCCCAAGACTTTATCAAGACTTATGATGCTTGTCAACGTCAAGGAAAGAACTCACAGAGGGATGAAATGCCTCAAAAAATTATCCAAGTTTGTGAAATCTTTGACATGTGGGGGATCGATTTTATGGGGCCGTTTCCATCTTCGAAAGAAAACAAATACATTCTCGTAGCCGTGGACTATTTGTCTAAATGGGTTGAAGCTAAGGCTTTGCCCACGAATGATGCTCGAGTTGTGGTGAAATTTTTGAAACAACTCTTTGCTAGGTTTGGAACTCCGCGGGCTATTATAAGTGATCGTGGGACCCATTTTTGTAATGAACAATTTGAAAAAGTTATAAAGAAATATGGTGTCACTCATCGACTTTCTACGGCTTATCACCCTCAAACGAGTGGTCAAGTGGAGGTTTCAAACCGAGCTCTTAAAAGGATTTTGGAGCGTTCTATTGGAGAAAATCGCACTTCATGGTCGGATAAATTGGACGATGCATTGTGGGCTTTCCGTACGGCTTACAAGACGCCAATTGGTTGTACACCATTTAGGTTGGTCTACGGAAAAGCATGCCACTTGCCAATTGAACTCGAACATAAGGCGTATTGGGCTCTTAAGCATTGTAACTTTGATTTGAGGACCGCGGGTGATCATCGCAAGGTTCAATTGAATGAACTAAGTGAATTAAGGGATCAAGCTTATGAAAATTCTTTGATCTATAAGGAGAAGACTAAGAGGATTCATGACTCTAAGATAAAAAACCGCATTTTCAATATTGGTGATCAAGTCCTCTTATTCAACTCTAGACTTAAGATTTTCTCGGGCAAGCTTAAATCCCGTTGGTCCGGACCATTCACCATTGCACAAGTTTTCCCTTATGGCACCGTTGAGCTAGCTCAAAAAGACGGGCCTAACTTTAAGGTGAATGGTCATCGTGTGAAACATTACTTTGGAGGGGACATACCTACGGAGGTTGTCCCGGATCTTCAAACTTTCCCTAAGGACCAATGAATGCGGGGATCGAGTCGAGCTCATGACTCAGTGAACAAAAACGAGGTGCCTTGTGGGGGATTCCCATACATTCTATCTTCTTTCTATTTTCTAACACCTAATAAGGCTTGATCTTTCAAGCTCGTGCTCGTGTTTTGTTGTGTTGTGATCTTAGGTACGACCCTAATATTTGAAGATTCTCGTGTTCGGTTTTTGCCGGTCCACTTGATCTTCCATTCTTTGAATGCCAAAAAGGGGCACACATTCTCTATCCCTTGATTTTTATCGACTAACGTTTTATCTTGAGGCATAATTAATAAACGGCTTATAGATTTGCGTGCTTTTTCCATGCTAGGATTTTGCATTAGACTCTTCGTATTTTAGCAAGGGGGTGTTACTCTTGAGCTAAGAAACATTGAGGACAATGTTTGGTTTTAGCATGGGGGAGTCAATCGATATAATCGCTTGCAATTGCTTTTGTCGTGTCCAAACGTGTTGTTTTTCTCATTTTTCAATAAAATTTTAAATTTTTAGTGTTATTTTTAAGTTTTAATAAATAAAATAAGTGCTTTTGACACGAATGTAGGCTTTCCGTTGGTGAAAATAAGAATAGTTTTTGACTCGACTCGGTTTTTAACCTTAGCTTTTCCTTAACGTATTTGAATTAAGTTTTTCTAGGCTTTTATATAGGGAGCTTTAAAACGCGGAAGTCTTAATTCATACGAGTTAAGAACAAGAACTTTTCGCAAGCTCCTATAATTGATCCTAGAAAGTCGTCTATCAAGGGAACTTTAAAACGCAAATTCTAAAACTTGAAAGAGTATAAGAAGATGCAAGATCCTATAGAAGACTTGAAAACCCAAAACTTTGATTTAATAGGCTAAGTATCCATTGATTTCACATTTTTGAAATTTTACAATATGGAGAACAAGAGATGATAGAGCCAATTACAAGTTTGGTATTCTTTCGGGAATTTATGTGAGTTAATTATAAGCCTATTCTCCCATCGCTTGTTAATAAATTTATTTGCAATAAATAAGGTTGAACGATTTGAAAAGTTACTTAGCTTCTAGCCCAAGATCGTTTAAAAGTTGCTCGGTATGGATTAGATTTCATAGCCAAGGCATAACTTATTGAAGCGGGATGCGAAGATTGGCGAGTCCAAAAAGGTCCTAACAAGACATGATGGCTATGTTTTATTGCTAAAGATCTCAAGTGATGTGAAGAATCATTTATCAAAAATCAATATGAAGGATCGAGACACACGACGAAAAGCAAATACTCCCCAAATTTCATGGAGAAGTCTATCCAAAAAGACCATAATAAGGTATGAGGATAAATGAAGCCAAGTCCAAAAAGGAGGCGGATCGTTGTATATCAAAATCCAAAATAAAGATTGGAGAAAAATGAAGAAGTCGTGGTCCAAGTATGAATCTCTCAAAACTTCAAGTGAAGAAATTCCTATATGAAGAGAAGACCATTATTTCATGAACGTCTCTCAAGGTTTGAAGTATAAAGTCGCTGCCAAATATCGGTCCGAGAAAGGTCTCAAATCGCGAAGCAAGTTATGCCAAGATATGAACTTTATGAGGTCCCGAGAAGCAGTTTTAAAAGATTTTGTCCTTTAGCTAACTATTGATTAAATCGTTCACTTTATTTTCGGCCTAATAAATTATCGAAATAAGTCAACAATGCATCCTCGTGATCATTCAAGACAACAATAAAATATAAGAGATACACCTAGGAATAAGAGAGTCTAAGTGAATAATTGGCCTACATGAGTTCGTGTTAGTTTGCTAACTTATAATAACAATGATCTTGTTTTGCACTTGGCATGGAAAAGTGAAAAGTCGAGGACGATGAATCTATTTGAGTTTTATGATCCTTAAAGTTATTTTTCAATAATGAAAGCAATACATTATGTCTTTGCAAAAATAAAATGTCAAAAGTTGAATAATTGTGTAGCTATAGTTTTATTTTATCATTGCGTGAGGACACGGCAATTGCTTAGCATGGGGGAATTTGATATGAGTGTAATTACTCATATCATTTGTAGCTTAAAACAATGAAATAATGCTATTAATGTATCAAAAATGCCTTGTATATGCTTGTTTCTTGTTTGAATGTGTGTAGGTACCAAGTTCGCGAAAACCGGCAAATATCGACACGAGTTTTAAGAAAAAGATCAAAGAAGCCAAAATCGAGCTCGACTTTAGCGGATTTTATCATTTGTCAAGAATATTTACCAAGTGGGACCCACGAATGCTTATTGGGCCTGAAAAGCCCAAATTTGGATACAAATGGTATTGCTTTTGAAAAGCCCAAACTCTTAGGCCCAAATGATATTTAAACGGATGGAAATAATGAGTTTTGGGCTTCAAGCCCATAATTTACACAAATAGGAATGAAACGAGTTACGCATTGGGCTTTAGGGTAAATTTTCAGTCAAAGTGTATTATTCACGTTATATAATCCCACTCACATTATTCATTCTCGGTCAAATTCTCTCAACACAAATAAATAAATTCACCCACTTGTTATTCTTTCACACGTTTTCTACTCTTTTGTTTTATCCCCACACCCAACCGTCCCAATCACTTTTAATATCACCCATAAATAATTACTTTCGTTACATTCTAGGTTTTATCACTTTCTTCCCCACTTTTTTCATCTTCCCTTTCTCCTTCAACCTGCAAATACTTACTGTTCCTAAAACCCTAGATGGGTAAAAGTCAGTTTTACATGGGGCTTTTTAATTAATCAATTAATTCACTCAATGGGGAATAAAACCCCCAATCTTTAAGGAAGAGAAAGAATGGAGAAAAGATGCTACGTGGCAACGAATCACTGGAAGCTACACCTCATTCCTCCTATCCCACCAATCAAAGGCCTTCAAAGAAGCACAACTAGCACACACGGATGCCACGTTGGCAATCCGTGTGCTAGTTGTGATATATCCACCATCCGATCAACCAAGATAGAAAGAGAAAAGATCCAAAGGCTAAAATTGAATAAGAATATTCCAGAAGAGATTCGAATATACCCCTCATCAGCAGCTTGGGATGGCTATAAAAACCCAACCAAATATTGTATTTTTTCATCCTTTCTTTATTTTTAAAGTTACTCTGTAGAAATAGTTGTAGGATTTAAATCTTGTATTTCCTTTTTATTAAGATTTGTATTATTTCTTGAAAATTAATGAAAGATCAGTTGTTTTTATTTTAATTTGTGTCTCGTCTATTTTCTTTAATTGCTTAAATTGATATACAAATTAAATCTAATTACTCTTTCACAAGGGTAATGTTTGAGATGTTAGATTCAAGCTAATTAATAGCTCGAATTTAATATTTAAAGTAAATGATTGGGTTAGTGTTTATCCCCACTGGATAAACTTAAAATAGAAACATTGAAGATCAATTCTGGTTCGAGTTAAGGTGGTAATGGTGAATGGTGGTTCTAGTTTCGGTTCTTAGACTACTCAGCGCAGGTCTACTACTCAAAGGAAAACTTCAAATAGGTGCTCATTCTCTTTTAATTTCACTGTTTATTTATTTTAATTGTCAAGTTTGCTAAGTTGTGGTAATTTGTTTAAACTGCTTAATTTCTCAGTTAGTATGGATAAGTTTGCTAATCTGTTAATTTGAGATTTGAAACTTGAATGTTTACTACTGAATTTAGTTGTCTGATGTTGATTCTGAATTGGATATAAAGTTAGCTTGAATCAGTTTGATGCTTGTATGCTCTTCTACTTGTCATGTAAAGTAATCAGATTTTAAAATAACTTATGGATTTTAATTTGGATTTTACTAGCTGTTGTCATGCTATCCAATATTGAGGTATCTGAATGTTTGATGTAATAGTCTAGCTTAAGCTGAATAAAGTTTTTCCTGCTAGGAGATACATTTTATGTTATGCTGTCCAATTGATTCTGGTAGAATGACTTGAGATTGCTGAATAATTGAGTAAGTTCATAGATATAGGTTTCTGTTTGGATTTATTTTGTGATATCTGCTAATTTGAACTGCTGTGATTGATGATTTTCATTAACTTGTCGTTTGAAAGATTTGTTTTTGCATGACTGTTATTGTGTTAATGTTAATACTGCTGCTTTTAAATTCATTGAATGCTTGATATCTGTAGTTTTGTTTACTGTTTTATATGTTAAGTTTTAACTGATCTTTGTTGGATTAAGTTGTTTTTGTACTTGATTTTCTCTGAGATTTTTGATCTGTGTAATCATTTATTTCTAGCTGATTAATAGTTTATGCAAATTGCTTTTCAGATTAACTGATCTGATAAGCCCTCAAAAGCTGTTACCTAACAGCTTATCAAAATAAGCTTGTCAAAAGTCTTTCCTGAGACTAAATTTTGCATCATCTGTTAAAAAGAATTAAATAAAAAAAAAATGTGTCCCGTATGGTATTCGAACTCGAGACCTCCCCTTTAGTTGTCGAGTGTGTTTACCACTGAGCTCAAAGTTTTTTTTGATTTAATTTTCCTACATGTTATTAGTATAGTATAATTAACTTTGCAGTTTTATTTGTTACCTTAGATACGTTTTATTTAATTAAAAGAAAGTTATATTAGTTTTTGTTATTAAAGTAATTTTAAGATTTCAAAAAAATAATCAGTTTTTCAATAAAATATACTTTCTAAAAAAATAAAAAAAATAAAAAAAATAATAAAAAATAATAATAAAAAAATGTTTTTATTAAATTTAAATAGATTAATAAGTTTATTTTTAATTAAATAGATTTTTATAATATTAGATTTATATAAAAATAGTTTTTAACTAAATTTGTTTTAAAGTGAATTTTTAATATAGTTTATTAGTTTTAAAAGTAAATTAGTTTAAAAGTCATTTTTATTAAATAGATTTATTTTAAAGATTTTTAATTAGCTTAATTTTAAATAGTGTTAATTTTTAAGTAATTAATTGTTTTTAGATTTAAAAAATAGCGGGGTTTACGATTCATGCACTTTAGGATAAGTTTTAATAGCTTAAAATTGGTAGATTTTAATTGTAGTTTAAAAACCGAAAACCAATTCGATTCAATTGTCCAAATCAAAACAAAACGTCTCAAATTCATAAGATCTTCGTGTACTACAAACTCGACTCACTCACGTGTTTAATTGAATTCGTCATTGGTATTATTAGTCTATTACTTTTTCCTAAAGGTAATTTTCTAATTTACCCTATAACGTAATATCAATTTATCACTATACACATCTCCACACATCATTTATCGATTCTTCTTGTTGACTTAATTTTTTGACATCGTTGTCTATTAGGAGGGGTTATTAATTCGATGGTTTTGGTTACACCGTTAGGACTCTATTTTTAGACCTATATCTCTATCATCGCATAAGTCAAACAATGGATCCTCGTGAAACATTCAAGACAAAATAAAATATAAGAGATACAACATAGGATAATGGGAGGATAAGTACGTGATTAGGGCATATGAGTAGTGTTAGCATTACTAACTTATAATGACAATGATCTCGTTGCACGCTTGGCATGGAATTGGGGTAAAAATCGAGGACGATGAAATTATTTCTAACAAAGCATTCACGTGTTCTTATTCTATGAACCTAAACGTCCCATTTTGCGATGAAAATCATACATTACGTCTAAAACGCAAGTAGTAGTAATAGTAGTAGTGTAGCTAGTATATCATTCAATAAAAGTGAATAAAATGAATCTGGGAGGTGCTACGATACTTTATTCTAGCATTGCGTGAGGGCACGACAATGGTTTAGTATGGGGGAATGATGAGACTGCTTTTATACATAATCTCATCGTCCAAAAAGGCTTTAAATGCATAAAATATCATGAAATTGGCCAAATATATGCTTGTGTATTTTAGGTACGGATATTGAGAAAATGACAAAAGATCACAAGAATCATGCAAAAACGAACACGGGAAACGAAGCCGCACAATGAACCAAGCCCTAATGAAGATTTTCCAAGATAAACCCTTGAAGATTTGAAGATTATGCAAGAAGGATCCTCCAATATTGAAGAATTGACACTTTAAACCCTTGTATCTTCATAATTACAAGATTGGTCCTTAAAGTTTGTCAATATTACAAAAAGGTCCCTCCACTTTGAAGAATTGGCAATTTTAGTGCCTCAACAAAACTAAATTGTCAATATTAGTCCTCCTCAAAGTCAAACATATCATGAAGGACTTCAAGTTACAAGAAATTACAAGTTTGGTCCTTTAAAAATGTCAAATTACAAAAAGGACCCTTGACTTTGAAGAAATGGCAAAAATGGTCCCTCATTAATCGTGAATTAGCAAATTCAGTCCTCCAAGAAGTCAAACAAACAAGTCAAGACCATTATCATTGAAGAAAATGCCAAATCAGCCCTTCAAGAATCATGAATTGGCAAGAAATACCCCTCAAAATACTTTGGAAAAGTATTTGGGGCAAAAGTGTGAAAAATGAAACTTCCATAACAAAGGAAATCCGGATTTGGCTTATTTATTTGCAAGTGAAAGGAATTATAAAGATGAAGGGTTATTTCTGGCAGACAACTTAAGATACCTAGACCTATGGGAGCTTGACACGTGGCCCACTACCACCCCTCATCCAATCAGATCCCACCATTCATCCACATCACCTTCCCACTCATAACCAGCTTAAACTAATCTAATTAGTTTAATAAATGTGGCGCTAAACACCACATTTAAACACAAAACCGGATCCAAACATGAACTGTTCATCATAAGAACACATTTGGGTTTTTACTAATTACTTGTAATTAGACCCCATAAACCTCTAGATTAATGATTAAGCTTGCCTTAATCATAACCCAACTCACAAATAACTTGCCACATCACCCATCAACCCCACATGAGATTCCCCTGCTACACTCTTGTGCAAACTACCAAAACTTGGACAACATTCCAACCTTCCACATTGAAGCTTACATTTTAAACTTGTTATAAACCCTTGGATGCAATTTCACCTTGCCAGCTACAACAAAACGCCAAGAAAAGTCACATGATTCTCAAGATTATTCAAACCCTCAAGGGCATAACTGGAACTTCATTAGCTAGGGTTTCATGTTTTCTGCTTTCCTAGTTCACTTGTAAGCCTATTTAAAGGCCTTAGGATACTACATTTTTTCTTTGCTCTTGAATTTTCCTTTGTTCAAAGTTCTATAAATCCAGTTTCATGAATTGTGTTTGAATCTTTGAAGAAAAGTCAAGTGCCAATCATTTTTACTGCTTGTTTATGTTTAATGTTAACTAATCTTGAATCCTAAAACGTGTTTTTAAACCTTGTGCAAGAAATTGCACAATGGATCAAAATTTGATATTTTGCTAAGTTCTTGGTACACCTTGGAATTTTTGGGCTATAAGCTGATCATAGCACACTGATATTGTGATATCAAGGCGTGGTGAGGCTTATAACTTGGGGATAATAAACTGTGGGGTATAAGAGTTGCATTAATCAAGTTTATTTTCCAAGTGGTCACTTTCTGTTTATGAATTTTTGCTTCTAACCTTCTTGAATCTTAGCAGGCTTTGTTGTGGAAGCTTGTGCTTGTTCTTGCTAGCACATAAGCTCAAAATTCGTGGGTTTGGATGTACATCCATGAGGTTTGCACCATTCTACCTAAAATCTGCTTAAAATCTTGATTTTTGGTGATTTTGTGTGTTGCTTGTGTTCTTGTGGAATTTATGGTCTAATATTGTTCAATATTGCATAATACATTTGTTTATGTGTTTGATTGGGCTTGGGTAGTCTTGAAATACACTTATACTTGTATAAAGTTGATTTAAAAAAGATAAGGGGTGATTGGGATTATCTGTTTAAGATCATAAGTTGCTATTGTGTTGTTGAAAGTTGTTGTTTATGCTTGTTATCTGTTATTTACTTGGTTGAGAGCTAAAACCTGCAAGTTATTGGCCTTAAACCCTTGAATTAAACATTGTGCTATATCTCATTGGATTTGCTGTTTTTGACCTAAGATTTTGGAAATACCTAGAGTATATGCATGCTTAGGGTTAAAAGTTGTTAAATCATAGTTAATATAACCTGAATTGAAGATTTGAGTGTTGGAATTTGGCTTGTTGGTCAAGTATATCAACAAAAGTGAAAATCTGCTTGTGTTAGTGTTCATCAGTAACCTTGTGTGCTTGAATCTTGATTTAGGCCTTGAACCATTGCATGAAACCTGCTTAAACTTGTTCATTTAAGTTTATTATAGCTTGTGTATGCTTTTGGTGCAATTTGGTTGGCTGAAATTTGCTTAAACAGCTTATAAGTCCATAACTGCTTATTGTTCATGTATGTGAGATGTCTGGTGCTTAATTGAATTAACTGTACTCTTTGGCTGATTGTGATTGTGTTTTCTTTGTTTTTTCTGACTCCTTGTGATTCACTGATCACAAGGGTGCCTTTTTTGTAACTTGAATCCACAAAAAAGTCACTAAAGACAAAAAGTCAATTAAGTCAAGCAGTGGGAAAAGTTCCCACTGCTCAACACCCAAAACTAGCCCCTGCTAGTGTTAATTTTCAGTTAGCTTATTTATAAGCCATATTGGCTTATCAAGACCTGCAACAACTTATTTTTTGTGATCAATCTTCCTCATTTGACCCATTTGTTTGAACTGGAGCTTATCAGACCTTGGCTTTGACTTTTTGCTAGAAAACTCATAAAGTTGACTTTTAATTAAGTGCTTATTTGCTTATTCCAGCTTATTGAGTGGGCTTTTTTGAAAAATTTTTGTTTATTAAGCTTAGTTAAGTCATTTAAAAGCTTTTGAAAGTTGAATCAGCTCTTGGGTGGCCTAGAACTCGAAAACGACTATTTTGTCGTTTTGTGAAGATAGCTTATTGCTTATTCAGGCTTATTCCTTGTGCTTTTTCCAATTTTATTTTTACAGATCTCTTAAGTAACTCAAAAGAAGCTTGTGTGTCTAATTTGAGCTTATGGCATCAGTTTATAGCTTAATGGGCCAAAAAGCCCATTCAGAATAAGCTGCTTTGAAATAAGCTAGCTTAAACACATTTTCAGCTTTTGGGCCTTCAGAGTTTTGTCTTTAAAATCAAATGTTGAGTCAGATAGGAGCTTTTGGGCTTAATTGGACAACATTTTTCTTATTGGGCCTTAAAAAGCCCATTAAGGTGACTGTTTGGACTTTTGGCACATTCTAGGCCCATTAGGGGTATTTAGGTAATTTCAACTTCATTTCTGTGTTTATTAGGTCAAAATAAGCTCGTTTGCAACTTTTTAGAATTTTTTATAAATTTTGGATTTTTAATATTATTTTATTATTATTTTATTATTAAAAATTAAAATTTAGATTTGAGTGATTTTTGATTATTTTATTATTATTTTAATTAAATAAAAGGTTTGAGTGATTTTTGATTTTTTGTAAACTCTAATTACATTATTTAGGATTTATTGCAATTTTCTAGGAATTTTTAGGGTAAATTTTTAATTTTGCTACTTTTTACGGTTTTACGTGTACGACTTTATCGACTTAGTTTAATTCGTCATCGTAACCGTCATTCTCTTCTTATCTCATTTATATTTTCTCTTCTCATAAATATAATCACAAAGTTAATCATCTCTTAACACACACACCAAGCCTCCTTGAGAACGGTCCCCACTTTGGGTCATAACTTGTGGTTTTCCTAAATCACTTGTTAATACTTGCCCTAATTACACCTTGTTTTCCTAAACAAGGTTGTAAATTACAACTATCAACGTATATCCTCACGCTAAAGCGAATTTTGGATCTTTAAAGCTTCAAAGATTAAGGCTTGATTCACTTTCAATTTGGGCATAGATTTTTCGACCTTGTGAGCTTCAATTTTTTGCTTAATTTAGGTGAGCACTTGAAATCTTATTATTGGGTGAAGCTTTCGATTATTCGGGTTGTCAATACTTCAAAACCGTGACGCTGGCGAATCCTCAATGTTTTCTCAATTACATGGAAGCTACTAAAACAAATTAGAAACCAACAATAGTGACTAAACCGCTAAATCAATATTTATTAACAATTTATTATAAAAGCGTGGGGAGAATAAGCTAATAATTACTACACATGAGATTGTGAACGATTACGAGACTTATAAATAACTCTATCATTTCTCCTCCTCATTTAAGAGACTTAGCCTAAAAATGTTAAGGAATCGAAGCTAAGTGCTCAACACACACGGTCGAGTCAAAAATTACTCTTATTCTCACCATTGGAAAACCTACATTCGTGTCTTAAACACATATGAAAAACTAGAAAATTTTAAAATTTGGCCATTTTTAGCCATATTTTGCAACAAAACGATAACAACAAGATGAATATTAGATTGCGTGGTGACGTAAGCAAGGTGAAGTATCTACTCACCCCCATACTAAAACTAAACATTGTCCTCAATGTTTCGAGTCTAGGGGTGAAAACACCCCATACTAGAGACGAAGTCGAATGCTTAATCTTGAGCATGGAAAGGGTAAAACGAATAACCTAAAAGCCGTTTATGAATTATGATAATAAGATAAACGTTATAACATAAAAGGATATCATCGGATATCGAAATCTCCAAAGGCAACAATTGAAGCTCGAGTGATCCGTAAAACGAACACGAGAGGCTTCAATGATGACTATGAACCTAATGAATCACAATCACAAACAACCACAGAACAAAGGTTGGAAGAGCACAAGTCCCCTCGTTACACTATTAGAAAGCAAAAATATTTACAAGGATAAGCATGAGAATCCCCCACGAGGCACCCTGTTTTTGATAACTGAGTCAAAAGCTCGACTCGAATCCCCATAAATGTGATCATTTAGGGATAATCATGGTTTGGTCATTTTTGGTGGGGCTTACATGATAAACAAGGCCCAAAAAGCAACCGATAATAAAGGCAAAGCCTTTATACCAGGGTCAAAGATCGTATCCTCACTGTTGGTGGAAAATGATAAAGGCAAAGCCGAATGATACGTTTTGTAATGAAGAAAACCCCTTACAACGTACTCGAAGTACGTGTAGTCATGAGAACCGAGAGGGTGGGTAGGATTACTTTGAGATGAAGGCAAATTTGAAAGAGAATCAATAAAAATGGGGGTCTCAAAGTCTCCTCCCGGTTCAAAAAGGCAAAGGCCTCATTAAAATCATCATTCTCGTCGAGAGGCGGTCCATCGGTGAACCCCTCGAGAATGGAGGCATCACAAGTCAAAAGAGAAGGCTCATCCAGATGAGACTTAGGGAGGGTGACTAGAAAATCCGGCTCATCGAGTTTAGGATCCAAAGAATCCTCACTCTCGATGTCCTCAAACATCTCATCAAAGAGAGGATTTACGAACTCGTCATCAAATTCAAAAAGGGAATTCGAGTAGATTTTAAATTCGTCGACACTAACTTCCTCATCGAGTAGTGACTCGTCATCACTAGTGGAAAAATCATCATCGAAAAGTGGGTTCGAAAAAGTCAATGACTCTCTACCCGAAGTATCATTGGGAGAGACATCATCACATGAAATCGGTTCACATTCATTATCGTAATTTTCCTCGTTAGAATCTTTGTGGAAAAATTCATCGAGAGCAAAATCACTTAACTCCTCTTCGAAGACAACCGTAGGCTCACTTGGATTGGAATAGGGATCTCAACACTAGGATTAGTGTTAAGATTCTTCTCTCCCATACTTAGAGAGGCATCGGGTTCCGTAGGAAGCATGAGAGTAATGGTTTCACAAGACGAGGTGAGATTAAAAATGTCGCTATCGTCGTCGTCATTGTTGATCCCAAACTTAGATCGATTAAGCTTGTGTAAACGAGATTAAATCAAGTTAA
The DNA here is from genome assembly GCA_025667525.1 of Glebionis coronaria. Lineage (NCBI taxonomy): Eukaryota > Viridiplantae > Streptophyta > Magnoliopsida > Asterales > Asteraceae > Glebionis > Glebionis coronaria. The sequence goes on from CM046880.1 coordinate 326,509,489, forward strand.
ACACGTAGAGAAACTTTGTTTGTGTATAAAACAATTTAAGTATTATGCGGAATTAATACTCAAACAAGAACACACAAAGTATGTAAAACAAACTTTCACTTTGATTGATTAGAACGAACTTGCTTACAATGAAAGTGTTAAACGTATGAAAACTTATTTGAAACATAACCTAAAGGTCTTCTTTTATAGACATAAGAAGCCTTGTACAAGAGTCTACGTATCAGCTATTCTAGGTAAAGATAATTATAGAAAATACATTGTTGATCCTATCTTTACTAAAAACAAACTAGAAACAAAATACGCGTAGACCATATCTTTCTATCAGTGCTTGTCTTCAACCTATCAACGCTTGACTTCTTCTTGTCAACGCTTGATCTGTCAACGTTTGTTTTCTTCTTATCAACGCTTGTTTTCTTCTTGCCAGCGTTCAAGTGTACTGGCTACATTTTATTCCCAACAATCCTCCCCTAAACTTGATATCTACTCTAGTAATCAAGTTTCTGAATAAAAATTAAGAACTAGGAGGAATCTTACAAATCTTATCATATTGGTAATAAACATGCCTAATCAAATCTTTGGCCACATCACTTGAATAGTCAATCTCCAGCTGTGTTGTCTTCATCTTTTCCAAAACTTCTTTGGACATGGGATACTCAACATCTACAAGAAGATACTCATCAAACTTTGTTAAGCTCAAATAATACACACCAGTAGCTGAATACAAACGCCATTGAAGACCACTGATATCATCCTCAAGATCCTTCCAAACAGGATCTTCTTCTTCTGGTGCACACATTCTCTTGAATGTTGACCAAAGCTTTATTCTATTGACTGAAGTAGGTGCTTTAGTCTCATACTTGGCCATTAACAACCTCCAAAGGTCTACCAAGTCTTCCCTATCCATACTTGCAAAGAGAGACAGAAGAGTAGTAAATGTATGTACCTCTTTCCCATATCTGCCAATCATCCAAAACCCACTTGCATCTTCCTCATAACTAATGATAGGGTTTCTGGCATCAAGAGGTAACACTTGTACCATATCTGAAGCTTCCATGGGTGAGAGCTTAATGCTCCTTCTAAGAACAACTTCATTGGGATTCACTTTATTTAAACCTTTAGGGAACTCAAGTGGAACTCCCTTTTTCAAAGGCCTTGGAACAATCATTGCCTTCTGAATCTCCATCTCTTATGCAAGTTCTTCTCTCCTTTCACCTGAAAGAAATCTAAGAGTATTCATTTCCTGCACTTTTGTCCAAATGGGATAAGCCTTGTACTCCAATTCTTCAAAGGATAATCCCTGCAATTTCTTGAATGTCCATCCAGTTCCATGACATCTGAGTAACATGTAGTAAAGCTCCCTTCTATCCCTCTTTAGCAGTGAGAAAACATTGCTAGCCTTGTGCTTCAGAATTACCTTGCAGTCTCTTTGAACTCTTAGAAGAATCTCCAATCCCCAAATTTGGTCTGAAATTGTCAAATCTGGAGTCTCCATAATCCTATTCTCCCAAGCATGGTACATCTGAACAACTTCTGGCATATCAAAGTCTACTTGCAATTTTAACTCTCTAAGCTTCTCTCTTGCCAAATCATCACCATATTCAAGTCTTTCTGGTTGTTCAATTATCATCACACTTGAATCTGAACTTCCTTCATCACTTCCTTCTTGTTCCTCAGAAGTAACAACAAATGGTGATTCACCAACCTTCTTCATCTCTTGTTCCACAAGTTGTGCAGCCAACCTTGAATCAAAATCTACTTGTGCTGCATCCTTTGGAACTTCTACTTCTACCATGATTCCTTTACCCTTATCTAATGGATCAATGATAGGTAAAGATGATGATGGTACCTGTGAAGACACTTCTTTGATGATAGCTGATGACTGGAATACATCATCCATATTGGCAGGTCTGTCAACGCTCAAATTCTGTGTGTCAGTGCCCAAATTACTCTTGTCAGCGCTTGAGGTGTCAGCGTTCAAATTTTGCTTGTCAACGCCTAACTTACTTGTCTCAGCGCCTCTTGTAAACTGCTCCAACATAGCTGTAAAAGACAAGTTCAAATTTGTAGGAGTAACCAGAGATGTATCAAAACCTGGTTGCTTCTTTAATGCAGTAAGGGCTTCAGCAACACCCAAAGATTCTCCATCATGTGAGCCTTTGTCACTCACATTAATCTACTCATCCTCCCCTTTGGAAGATTCCTCCATTCCCCGCCTTGTGTTAGCATCCTCCAAAATAACAATCCTCTCCCTCAATTGCTTGAGTTCAAGGCCTTGTGTACTGACTGTTTGTACCAGGTCTGCATTTTGCTTTTGCAAGCTAATGCAGACAGCAGTCAATTCCATCAATGTGTATGGTTCCAATCTGCCATCCTCTAGAATGGGTATGTGACCTCCCAAAGTAGATTCATGGGGCATGGATGAGGTCTTAAAGATGTTAGGACTGCCTTGGCCTGCATCTAAGCTAATACCAATAGTCCCAGCCTCATCTATAGCACCAACCACACTTATGGTGGTGGTTCTCTCAGCAACATGGCTAGGACCACTAGAGGAGAACACTCCAGTAGTCCTTGGGCGTTTAATCAACCTATATTCAGGTGGGGTAGAAGATGATGTGGATTGGGTGGTAGTTTGAAGGTTAAGGGGTGTTTAGCTCTGTGAAGGAAAGGTCTCAACGTTTGGATTACTTGTGTCAACGCCAACATTTAATGTGTCAGCGTTGAAGGATTCTTGGTCAATTTCCATGTGTTGAGGTGAAGGCAAAGGTTCTGGTATTGGGTCAAGTTGTGGTTGTGGGTCTGGTTGGGGTTGTGCTGCTGCAATAACAGCAAGCATAGCTTGGGTGAGGGGTAATTCACGGTGAGGGGGTGAGTTCATTTTACTAAAAATAGCTTTCTTTTGCACAGGGATCTCATAAAAATCATCATGATCCCTTGTGCAGTAATTTTGCACATCAAAAACCATTTGCAAAAATCTGGGATAAGCCAAAGTCATCTTACTCCATTTGTTTTTACACATGCCATCAAAAATTAGTTTTGAAAAATTATACTTTTGCCCATTTGTAATGCACACAATTGCATTAGCAATGGATCTATTAATCTCATTATGTGCAGTACATTTGGGACACAAACATTGAAGGATGACATGTATGAGGTACTTCCAGGCTGGGGGAAATTCTTGTTTATGATATTTATTTAAAGTACCCTCATCAGGGAAAGGATACCCCAAAGCCCGAAGTCCTTGTTCTATTTCATTAATGGGGAGAGTGGTTATACCATCTGCATCATCAAGATGCAAAGCCTGGCGAACCAAGGCTTCAGTAACCACCCAAGTACGCCCATGAACAATAGCTATTAATTTAGTCACATTATTAAGCGTTGAGGAACTTACAGTGTTCCAAAACTGTTTAATATGAGTGATAGGGATGAGAGGAGCATGAGAAAGTGCATACCTAATGGGAGATGCATTCAAATACGCCACCATCTAAGTGTATTGTGGAAACAAAGTAACATCAGCCGCCAAATAAGCAGTCATGTTGTGCTGACTCCTAAATCCCAATACCAAGTCACTTGGTTTAAACTTTGGTGCCATTGTTGAAGAAAGCTGTTTGTGAAAGATTGATGAAAGGTGAATGATAGGAGAAAAAGTGTTAGACAAGAATATGATAGTACCCTGTTTAAAAATAGGAGCCAAATATATAGGAGAGATAGGCACATGTGATTGGTCAAAAATAAGGCAAGTATTATCAAAATATAATGATGAAAATATTGAAAAGAAAATAAGTTATCTTGTGCATTAATTAAAAGTTATCTACTCCCAAAATTACGGCCCCAAATTCGGAAAAAATAACAACTGGGTAGGTACCAATGAGTGTCAACGATCAAAAATAACCCATCAACGCCCAACGGCTATATTCTTGTCAACGTTTGCCAAAGCCATGTCAGCGTCTAAATTGGTCATAACAACGCTTGGAAAAGTATTTGTCAGCGTCCAAAAATAAAAGTAATAAAAATGAAAAAGGACCTTAACAAAGTAATTTATCCTAGTGAAGATTACCTATAGACTGAAAATTATTATAGGGTGGCAAACACTGTCCAGTTATGCACACTTGCTTATGCAAGATAGACATAACAGTCCTCTAGCGTCCCTTGCTAACCAAAATTCTTAACAATTAAGTTATCTCATAAAATCCTTTGTAACTCCCAGGTAAACCTAATATAGATCATTCCAAGTCTCCCAACAGACCACATCCAATTCTAGGCCAAAAAGGTCTTGGCAGCATGCATAGTATGTCAACTTTGCATGCTACAGTGCCTCATGATTTAGTAAACTAACTCATACTCACCAGTGGACACAATCTAGAATTATGATAAGAGTATTATAAGAATACCCAAAAGTCCTAAAGACTCCTAAAACCTCCCCTTAAACTGTGATACACATGTTGCTTAATAAGATGCATGTAAATAAAAATTTATGTCAAGATAGGAATATAAATATTCCAACCATCATCCATAAACTGAAACATGCTCCAATGATTCTCCAAGGATCCATAAGCAATTCTGTATCCAATGGTACAATGCTAACACCACCTACACACTTAGATCAAAAACCACAAAACTAACATGTTGCTGACAACGTCACGATAACACTTATCAGCGTTTAGATAACCTTTGTCAGCGTTAGACAAATATAGTGGAAAATCTAACTTCTCAAAAGACCAATAACAATGCATATCCTGTACATACTTTTACAATAAGACCCCAAAACACATATTAAGTGAGATTAATCATTCCAATACTTCTACCAAGTATTGAAACCTTCCCGTATCAAAAGGTTTAGTTAATAAATTAGACATATTTTCTTCTGTGTCAATCCTATCTGGTTGTATTAAACCCTTTTCAAAACAATCTCTTATAAAATGATGTCTAATTTCTATGTGTTTTGTTTTAGAATATTGTACAGGATTTTTAATAATGCATAAAGTACTGTTATTGTCTACAAAATTCTTGGTATGCATGAAATTATACCCATAATCCAACAGCTGATTCTGAATCCATAAGACTTGTCCACAACAAGCAGTTGCAGCTACATACTCTGCTTCAGTTGTAGAATTGGCCACCACTGTTTGTTTCTTGCATTGCCAAGAGATCAACCTACTCCCAAGAAACTGACATCCACCAGTTGTGGATTTTCTATCAAATTTGTCACCACCATAGTCACTGTCTGAATATGCAATAAGCTCCAATGGTGAATCTTTTGGATACCATAATCCAAGATCTGGATAACATCTAAGGTACCTAAAGATTCTCTTGACAGGATGAAGATGACACTCTTTGGGAGTCACTTGATGGCGTGCACATGCATACACTGCAAACATAATGTCAGGTCTTGAGGCTGTGAGATACATCAATGAACCAATCATTGATCTATAGTGCGTGACATCCACATATTTTCCATCTCCAACTTTTCCCCAAGGGTGTTCTCTATCCATAGGAGTACTAGCCCTCTTCTCATGTAGAGAAAAGCCAAACTTCTTCAAGATCTCTGCTACATATTTATCCTGAGATATGAAGATACCATCTTCTTTCTGCTGAACTTGTAACCCTAGAAAGAAGTTCATCTCCCCCATTGCACTCATCTTGAATTTGTCTGTCATAAGCTTGGAAAAGTCTTCACTCATCTTTGGGTTTGATGAACCAAAGATGATATCATCCACATAAACCTGAACAAGTAAGACATCCTTATCAGTCTTCTTTGTAAATAAGGTCTGGTCTATGGTGCGCCTTTTGAATCCATTTTACACTAGATAGGTGGACAATGTGCCATAACACGCTCTTGGGGCTTGATGAAGTCCATATATAGCTTTCTTGACTCTATATACCTTGTCTGGATGCTCGGGATCTTCAAAACCAGGAGGCTGCATGACATAAACCTCCTCTACAATTGTGCCATAAACAAAAGCACTCTTCACATCCATTTGATAGACAGTAAAGCCCATGCAAGAAGCATAGGCTAGAAATATCCTTATAGCCTCAATCCTTGCAATTGGTACAAAGACCTCCTCATAGTCTATCCCTTCCTCTTGTGTATATCCTTGAGCCACTAAACGTGCCTTGTTTCTGGCCACAATGCCTCTTTCATCTTTCTTGTTTCTAAGAACCCATCGTGTCCCAATAGGTTTGACATATGTGGGACAGTCAACTAACTCCCAAACATCCTGAATAGCAAATTAGTGAAGCTCATCCTGCATTGCTTCCACCCAACTTGGTTCTTTGAGAGCATAAAAATCTTCTTGGGTTCCTGTTGTGACAGAAAACAGGCAAACAAACATGCTTGAATAAGAGGGGTATCAACCTTCTTGTGAATATTAGCAATAGATCCTCCAAGATTCTGATGAGATCTTCTAGTTTGAACGGGAGACATCACATCACCAATAATAAGAGAAGGAGGATGATTTTTGGTTGTAGTAGTAGGCACTCCTCCTTCAATAAGTGTGTTGTGCTCAATCTCATCTTTCATATTGTTAATATCCTCTTCAGACTCTCTTCCATCAATATCTGAATGAACCTCTCCATTTCTGTTTGAAGGTTTACCTTGTTCAAAATTGGAAGAGAAAATATGGTCAAAAGAGTTGTCAACGCCTGAATCAAGGTTGTCAGCGTGTGAGCCATCAACGCCTGAACTAGTGTTGTCAACGTTTGAGCCATCAACGCCTGAATTTGTCTTGTCAGCGCCAGACTTTCCTTAGTCAGCGCCTAAAAGATCATGCATGTTTTCAACTGGTGATACTTGGGGACCACCATTTTTCTTTCCAGCAACAGCAAAAGCATCTGTCCATATGGGAATAGTATCATACTCAAGTATGGGTGATGACTTGTCTACTTGTGATCCAACCTCTTCATTAACCTGTGTACCTGAAATATCAACAACTGGTTCTTCCACAACACTTGAAGTTACCTTCACAATGTTTGGATTAGTAACAGGCATATAATTCAAGGTCCTAGATAGAGGTTCCAAGTCAAATAACCAATTTGGACCACTTTCATGATCACTAGGTTTACTTTCTAAAAACCTAACATGTAATTTTTCAAGTATACGTTTTTCCTTTTTAATGTAAACCCTATACCCTTTGCTCTGCACTGAATAACCCATGAAATAGCCTTCATCACCTTTAGCACTAAACTTACCTAAGGCATCACTAGTATCCAAGACAACTACATGACAACCAAAAGGTTTAAGAAAACCAATATTAGGTTTCCTTCCCCAAAGTAACTCATAAGGTGTTTTGTTATGAATCTTATTGACTAATGCTCTATTCTGAACATAGCAAGCTGTGTTCACAGCCTCAGCCCAAAAAGCAATGGGAAAGTGAGCATCAACCAACATAGTCCTGGCTGCTTCAATGAGGGTTCTATACTTTCTCTCAGCAACCCCATTTTGCTGTGGGGTTCTGGCTATACTAAACTGTCTAGTAATCCTTTTCTTGGCACAAAAATCATCCAACAATTTATTTCTAAACTCACCACCATTATCACTTCTAAGCATTTTAACTTCATTACTAGTATTCTTTTCTATTTGGTTAATAAAGTTAATTAAAGTATCAGCAGTTTCACTTTTCAAAGCTAAAAAGAAAGTCCAAGTAAACCTAGAAAAATCATCAGTGATGAGAAAACAGTAAGATTTACCATTCAAACTTTCTATATTAGTTGGACCAAACAGGTCCATATGCAGCAAGTGAAGTGGTTTAGAACTAGAGTGCACCTGTTTAGACTTAAATGAGACCTTGTGTTGTTTGCCTTTAAGGCATACAACACAAGAGTGGTCATTGTGGAAAGCCTTTTCAGGTGAACCATCAACCAAGCCATGTCTCACAAGTCTGTTTATATTTTTAAAGTTAATGTGCCCTAGTCTCCTGTGCCATAGATTACTCTCATCAACTGAAGCTTTATCATAAAGACATGACAAGTTATTATACATCCTAATTCCATTAAGATTCACATTATAAATGTCCTTATGTCTAGGTGTCCTATAATCAATGAATTTCTCATCTGGTATTTTAAAATCCTTGCTCAACACCAAGCATTCAGTATCAGTGAAAAGAACCTTATTTTTGTTATCACAAACTTGTGATACACTAAAAAGATTATAGTCAAATTCTTTTACCAGAAACACGTTTTCAAAACGCAAATTGTTGGTGAGAAGAGTTCCTTTGCGTGTGATAGTTCCATATCCGCCTCGAAAGTAAACTTTATCACCATCCTTAATGGGAGTGAAGTTTGTAAGATAATCTTCCTTCCCAGTCATGTGCCTAGAGCATCCACTATCCCAATAGCCATAATCATTAACCTGCTTTTGAATGCCCTGCACATAAAGAAAACAAATTAGTTTTCTTTGGGAACCCAAGCCTGAACAGACTTAGATTCATTTGGTTGTTCAACAAGAACAGACTTAGTCCTCATAACAACCCCTTGTTCATCCCTTTTTGGATTGAACACCCAGTTAACCCCAATTGGTTTTGTAATGACCTTTGAAATATAATTAAATCTGTTACAGGTCATAGAAATCCTATTAGAATTAGGGTTTTGATCTTGCTTAGGTCTCCAAGTCAAGATAGAAGAAGCTTTAGACCCCTTTCCCTGTGGTTGCAAATATTTACCATTATTTGGTCTGGCAACGTTTCTGTCAGCGTTTGATTTGGTCTTGTCAACGCTGAAATTACCCTTGTCAGCGTTGAACCTAGGGTTTGCTACAGGAACCCATTGCCTATTAGACCGTGTATTGGTCTTCTGAAAAGGTCTTTGTCCATAAGTGTTAGACCCTTTAGTAAAGAATGGGGCTGGTCTAACAACTTGTGGACTTTGCTCCACAAAAGTTTTGGGTCTGACAGTGTTTGACCTTTTGTTAGCGTTGACCTTGGAAGCGTTGACACACTTATAGGCTAGATGTGAAAAGCTACTACAAGTATAACAGGCTTTTCTAGACATAACTCTAGGTCTAGAAGAAAAGAAACCTGTTCCATTGTCACTAACTTGGCTTTTTGGTGACCTAGTATTCCTATACATTTCTGCATATTTAATGCTAGGTTTTCTAACAACGTTTGAGCCAAGGTTAACAGTCTTGCCAGTGATTGGGTTTGTTACTTTGATAGGGGTAGGCTCATTTGGACTATCACTAAGCATGCCACCCTTGACAAACAAGGTAGGGTTGGCTTTCTTCCATTGGTCCAAGTCAGTCAACTTCTGCCTATATTCTTCTACTGGAGTAAGGACTCTTGGTAGAGGAACAAATTCCTCTTCTTGGAGTTCTGGTAAACCAGTCCAAGATAAGTCCTTTCTTTGGACACCATAGAAGTCCCCAGCTGGTGGTGGAACACCAGCATACTCTTTCATCCCAATTCCAGTCATGTCCCTAGATTCCCTTTGTTTACTAACACATTCTCCTAGGATTTGTGATGCTTTATCAAATCTCTAAGTTTTAAGATCTACATTATCCTTATTCTTGATAGCCTCATCTAACTTAACCTGTAATTCAGCATTGACCCTCTCCATGATGTTTCTGATATCAGTAGTAGCATTTAAATCATGTTTTAAGATATTAATTTTATCTTTTAGGTCAAGCTCCAGTTTCTTATACTCAGCTACAATCTTTTCAGTTTGAGTAAGAGCAAGTTGATAGTTAGACAACTTGCATCTTTCTTTACCTAGATCTGTTGACAATCTTAAGACTCCTTTATTAAGTCTTTCAGTATTTAGACGACAACCCTTACTACAAAAAGCATCATCATATACCTCATTGTCTGATGAAGATGAGGAGTGTGTCATGAGAGCATAGTGAACATGCTCTTCTTCTTCTATCTCAGCAACCAAAGCTCTATCTTCTTCCTCATCCTTAGCCAAATAGCTCCAATCCCATCCAACACCATCAATTTCTTGCATTGCCACCATGGCCTTAGGATCCTGAGCCTTAACAATTTGGCTTGAGGGTTTTCCAGCATAAGATCTTCTTGGAGATATGCATTCTCTCATAAAGTGCCCCATATGATGACAATTGTAACACTCAACCTTGGATTTATCAAATCCAGCAGTGTCCTTAGCATTAAAGGTCATCATCTTCTTGAATCTTCTATTCCATCTGTTGGCTCTTATACTTGCAAGAGCCATATTCCACTTAATATCCATCTCCTCCAAATGCTCATCATTGATTTGCTCAAGGTCCTCATATGTAATCACTGAACCATTGGGCAATGAAGCAATATATGCACACACAGTATCCAGATCAATACCAGCAGGCTTAACTCTTGATGAGTCAATTTTTTATGTGTCAGCGTCTGAATGTGAGGCGTTGACAGGATATGATCCAGCGTTGACACAAGTTGATCCAGTAACAGGATGCATGTATGACTCCTTTTGATCAATTGGTAGACTTACTTCCATGATCCAAAAGAGTTTCATTATCCAACAGCCTCAATTTGTTGTAAACATCATCAAAAGTAGAACTTTTGAGAGTGTTATTGGCAATTATGGATCGTGCTTCAATCTTCCATGCATCACCCAGGCTTTTAAGGAAAGTGGCGATGATATCAACATCACCAATCACTGTTCCCATGAAGGATAGCTTGCTTGTGATGTCAAGAAGTCTGCTTCTCACACTGCTTAGTTTCTCATTAGGTTGAGCCTTAAAAACAGCATACTCATGCACGAGTTGCTTCTTCTTCTCTTGTACAGTATCAGCATTACCACCATAAGCAACTTCAAGAGCTGCCCAAAGATCTTTTGTAGACTCAAAGCCTCTGTATTTGTGCTGATTTTCTTGACCCAAAGAGAGTTTCAGAATGCTTAGGGTTTTCATATCAACCCTTCTCTTTGCTATGTCCTCAACAGACACAACTCTACCATCTTCAGGTTTTTCTTTTCTATCTTCTTTAGTAGAGCCTTGAACAACTGTTCTTGTAGCTATGGCAGTTGCAATCTTTTTAGCCTTATTGAATGTGTTTCCATATTCAATAATTTCCCATAGAGTATAGTCATGGATTTGTAGATATTGCTCAAAGTTAAACTTCCACAGCTCAAAATTGTCTGCATCTAACATAGGAATCTTGATATTGTGGTTTAAAGAGGAGGAGGGGTTTCCTTCTGGAGTAGACATGGTGTTTTTAGGGTTTTTTGTGAAAATTAGGGTTTTTGGCAGCTTAGGGTTCTTGTGTTCTTTAGATCAATGTTTATCAACACGCTCTGATACCACTTGTTGATCCCAAACTTAGATCGATTAAGCTTGTGTAAACGAGATTAAATCAAGTTAAACATGTAGAGAAACTTTGTTTGTGTATAAAACAATTTAAGTATTATGCGGAATTAATACTCAAACAAGAACACACAAAGTATGTAAAACAAACTTTCACTTTGATTGATTAGAACGAACTTGCTTACAATGAAAGTGTTAAACGTATGAAAACTTATTTGAAACATAACCTAAAGGTCTTCTTTTACAGACATAAGAAGCCTTGTACAAGAGTCTACGTATCAACTATTCTAGGTAAAGATAATTATAGAAAATACATTGTTGATCCTATCTTTACTAAAAACAAACTAGAAACAAAATACGCGTAGACCATATCTTTCTATCAGTTCTTGTCTTCAACCTATCAACGCTTGACTTCTTCCTGTCAACACTTGATCTGTCAACGTTTGTTTTCTTCTTATCAACGCTTGTTTTCTTCTTGTCAGCGTTCAAGTGTACTGGCTACATTTTATTCCTAACAGTCATCATAAACAGGAGACGTGAGATCACATCTAGCTAGATACTCCTCTCTTTCTTGTTCTTCTCTCTTATGACGAACTTCGATGCTTAAACCATTGTAATCTTGTAAAAGTTGTTTAGTTCTAATCTCACACTCTCTTTTAAACTCGTCACTTATTTCTTCTCTATGATATCTCCTAATGCCTAGTTCATTAGTGATATCATTCATTTCTTGATTGATTCGTCGTTTATCCTCTTCCATATCTTTGATGCTTTCTTCGATCACTTCGACGATTGAGAGTTCCTTTTTCTCCATAATTTGTTGAAAAAGCATTTTGATTTCTTTAAATCCCTCGTCAACGCGACTTGCACCGAGATCATCATCGAAAGATTTTTGTGGAGGTGATTGGTCAAAACCGGAGAATTGGTTGTCGAAATACGTATTTTGGTTCATCGGTTGACAATCGTACCCATAATGAGGTGCGTTTCCACAAGACTCACATGAATATGACAATGGATATTGCGATGATTGGTCAAACAAATTAGGATTCGGTTCGGGGTCATTATAATTCGTACTACAAAATCCGAAGTCGTGCTCCAAACCGCAAAAATCACACGAATAAGACGAAGGCGGTTGTGGAGCTTGGTCGTAGGATTGAAATCCGTAAGCATGGTCGTTTTGAGGAGAGTTGTATATATACCCCTCCCTTCCTTCATAAATCTCGCAATTGAAGCAATTACCACCGCCGGGCGGACCTCCACAATATGGACAAGAGTAATATACATCGTAGGACATGACGAAACGATAATGGTTAGAAAAAGAATTAATTGATAAGGGGTAAGAGGAATATTTTTCGTTTTTGATTATTTTTTAATTTTTTTTTGTTTTTTTTGTTGTATTCCATAGACTCAAATCTACAAATCTCTCCTCGAATAAATTTCTCGATTAAAGGAGCCTCAAGGAATGAAAACGATCACATGGAGTGAACGTCTTCGATGACTTTAGAACGTTGGTGGAACACCAAAACGTTCAAGAGGGTTTAATCTTGAAAAACGAGAAAATATAGTATACGTAGATAATACTTTGGTTGGAAAACCCTCGATTAGCCCTCTGTCTCAAAACACGCACAAGCAAGCGGGGGAAACGAGGCGGCGCTAAGCACTTAAGAGCCTTTTTCTCTTAGGTCGTGAAATACAACCGCCTTATACCCACCTTATCGTTTGTGTTAATAAAAATTAAGCCTCACGAAAGTATTTATCTATTTTGCCTGTAAACTGCTTTAGATTCGAATACAATAATTGAGTGATGAAATCCCAATTAAGGTTACGTTTTCACGCTTTTGGAGTATTGTATATTTATTGTGATACGTAATAAAATATATTAGTAATATTCACAAGAAAAACGAAAAACCAATATAACTACAATATAGCAAATGATTGTTGTGTGTTTAATTTAGGAAGATTAAACAAGATTTATTTGGATACTATAGTATAATAGAGAAAAATAACAGAAATGAGTATGTACGTTATATACGCTTTCCAAAAATTGAAAAGCAAAAACGCACTACTCACAAAAACACGATAATAATAATGGTAACTCAAAAACACCTCCCCGGCAGCGGCATCAAAAATTAATGCCGTAAAAACACGTGTTTAGGAAAACAACGTATTATGGGCAAGTATTAAACTCGAGGATTTAGGAAAACCGACGAATCGAATAAGTGCAAGTTCGTTCTCGAAGGAGGTGTAGTAGTTGTGTGCCATTTATATAAAATCAAAGTTTGGATTAGTGACGTTTTTTAGAGAGAAAGATTTTAATATGAAGACGAATTACGCTAAAAATTACACTACGACGTAAAAAACACGAAATTGTAAAATTCGACGAAAAAATAAACTCAACTAAAAATCACCAAATTTTAAATCTAAGTTAAGAAAAGTCTAATTAAAACAAAAGTGAAAACCAAATTTTGCAAAACCTATTTAATTAATTTATATTAGACTACGACGAGAATTAAACGTATACATAAAACGTAAAACGCGACGAAATTAAAAATTAAAGCTAAAAATAAATTAAAAATTAAAACTAAGTTTAAATTAATATAAGTAAGAATAAAATTTCAATAAATAAATTTTATAACTTTTATTAATTAAATATTCAGTTTTAAATGCCAATTAAAGCCCTAAAATTAAATATAATTAACAAAAAGCCCAAAATATTATTTTATCAAACAAATATCTTAATTATGTTATTTAAAACTAAAAAGTATTTTTCCTAAATTTTTAAAACTATTTTTCTAATTTTTAAAGGCTAAAAACAATTTTTAAACTAAAATAAAGACAAAAATTAATAGAATAATGATAAAAATAAATTTTATTTTTCTAAAAATTCTATTTTAACTAAATTAACAAGGTAAAAATTAAGAAGTTTAGAAAAAACTAAAGAAAATGGCTAAAAACAAAAATCCCCAAAGTACTCTAATTTGGAGTACTTCTGTGTTGTCCAAGATCCCACTAGAGAAAGGGCTTGTCCAAGATCAATGTTGTCCGATATCAGACAACACTAAAAAACAAAAAAATGCAGCGTTCTCCGACAACAAAGAGAAATGTTACTGTATGGATTTGGAGCTCGTTTTGGTTTGTTTTGAGCTTGTTTGTCGATGTTTTTGGGCACAAACGGCACCCCACAAGTCAGTGGACTTGTGAGAGTCAAAGACACACAAAGAAAACACAAACAAAGCACCAAATTAAACACAAGATCAAACAAAATCAACAAGTATCAAATAAAAACGGGGGTTGTGGGCGTATATCGTTATACAGTGGGTTTCTAAGCCTAATTTGAGCTACCAAAAGCCACCAAAGTCCTAAGACCAGATAATGGACACTTAAACTACCCTATAAGCTAAGTATAAGCCAAATTTCAAAGCATAAAACACAAATTCAAAGCTATGAAACTTGATGGTGTGTTGTGCGAACAGAAAGTTCTTTTTGCTGATTTATAATGCAATAAAGTGACTTCTAAGGCTTGTTTGATCCACCAAAAACTCTTGAAAACCTAATACCGGCTAGTCTAGACCTACTACTAACCTAATTCTATCTAGGTGACCAACTATAACACACCAACAAGCCAGAAGAGTCCCCAAAACAACCACTATGGATAGCAAAGAGGGACTATGGGTATGTTGTTGTGTAAAAATATTATAAAGCTATATTCTAACCACCAAAAGATACTTGAAATCCCTAATTCCCAAGTACTAAAACTATTGATGAAATAGAACCTATCAATACGGGCACTTGTCATACACCAAGAGCACACCACACGCCCTTAAACTTCACTGTTATCACAGAAACTTAACTTATGGGCTGTGGGTTCACGTTGTAACAGTGGACTCACAAATGCATCTATAAGCTATCTAGAAGCCACAAAACTTAGACACCAACTATATATAATCCTAAACCTATCCTAAAATCTAACAAATGGTCAAGTTCAATAGCTAAACTCCAAAAATCAAACCTAAAGGGGCTGTTGTTTATACAGACAGAGAAATGGTATACTTTGCTGATATTTTGGGCACTTAAATGAGTTTCTATCTATCTTCACTTGATTTGAGACACACTAACTCACAAAATAATGGCGCACGGCCCTAGGTTAGCCATCAAACTAGCTACGAACCAAGTTTGAAGCCTAATGTATATGAATGTGGGCTACAAACCTACTGTATGGATAGTGGGTGACATTTGCTTGCTAAAAAGAGCTGATAGTGGACTACACGGCTAAATCGAGACACCATCAGCTATCAAATCCTAAATACAAGTTTTTCTATCTATAAACTAACTCAAAACTTATCTAAAAATCCAATTTTTAACACCAAAATCTGGAATAAAAGCCCCTATACCCTACTGTTTGTATTTTAGGGGTGCTTAGAACAGAAAAATGGCAATTTTGGCTACAACTTGAACTCAACCAAAATAATACCTACAACTACTTGACATACCAAGAACAAAAGTGTGCAGGGCAACTAGTAGCTAGAAAGTCACCCTAAGGTACCTCTAAACTGTCTATCCAATCACACCTTTATACCCTAAACCTAAGATAATTTAGACTTCTTATCACCAATCCTATCCTAACGCGTCTCTAAGCTAATCAGATTGCATCAATAAACCTAGAATATCGTTAAACCATGAACAAAACTAAACTAAACAGACAATTTACCTAACCACACAAATCTCATGAAAATTTTAAAAAAGGGGTTCAAGCCCTCACCTTCCTTGGTTTTGTTCAAGCCAAGAAGACCAAGCTGATGTCGTCCTTAAGCTTTGGATGAGATAGAGTAGCTATTAAATTTATTGAAAAGTAAAGGAGGTGAGCAATGATACTTGGAGACTACGGCAGTCACACCAAATTCACATTTATCAACTGCCTTGTGGACCTGTTATGAACACAAACACCACAAACAAAGGAACAACAACTCACAATGAGCTTGCGATTAAGTAGCTTGTCAGGCAACTCAATCTCAAGCTTTTTGAAAAGCTGTTAGCCAAAAGTGAAATAGAACAGTAGGATAAAAACCAAATTTAGAACCAAAACGTTTTTTCAACCAAACCACAACGGACCAAAACAGAAAAATAACAAAAACCCAAGCCTTTTGATAAGCTGAGTTGTCAGTTTAGCTTATCAAAAGCTTATAGCTTTTGGTTCTCAAGGATTTTTGAAAAAAACATACATTTACCCAAAAACTTTGACAAGTTCTATACTAATTTGCAAAAGGTAAATATTGATTACACTAGAACAATAAGTAAATGAAACATAACCTATTGTAAAGATTAAAATTAAAACTTTAAATATTCATTAATTCTAAAAATTGTACAAAAGCTGGAACAAATGAAATAGGGTACAAACCACCCTATTTATAAAAGTAACAAGAATAATCTAGAAGAATATATTAACACAAACCCTAGACTATGAACTACCGAATTTTCCCCTTGAATTTCTTGTGAAGAAACTGGTCAAAGTGGAGACATGTGATGCTTGTAGTAGTCCAGCTATTGTAGGATCATCATAGTCATTGAAAACTACTTAGGGAGCACAAAATCCTCATGAGGCGTTGATCTTCTGCCATTAGTTTGTTTTGTAGCCAAATTGTGGGTCAGGGCACCCATGGAGAGGTCTTGTGAGTGAGAGTGATGGGTTTTAGGAAGTGGGGAAAGGTTAAGAGTGATGTGAATAGATGATCTGTACATGATGGTGACCCAATTCATAGTGATTAGGAGGGGGTTAAATTAGGGTTCTTGAGAGGTTTGAGGGAAACATGATGTTAATAAAAGTTGTTTCTCGATTATACAAATAATAAACAAATGGGTTTAAACCCTGTTTAATATAAGTTAAGTGAGGGTTTGACTAGGGTGTTGACCTAGGCTGGGTTTTGGTTTCATTTGTCCAACAATGCCCCCTAAATTTTGTTTCTTTCTTCATTTGATTTCAAACAACAAAAAGCTTCATTTCCATTTGTTATGACTTTGTTTATGTTGACAAAAATGGCACAAATAATTTAGTATACTTCCATAAGGACCATTTTTGTCATAATAGCATTTTCCAAGGGCTTGTCTTGATATATCTTCAATTTTGAAGGACAAAACTTGCATCAGATGATTTCTCCAAGGAAATTTCTTGCCAAATCTTCAAAGATGAGGGACCAAAGTTGTCAAATCTTCAAACTTCAAGGGTCTTTTTGGAAAATTCAAGTCTTCGGGTCCGGATCTTTGTACGGATTCGTTTCCCGTGTTCGTTTTTGCTTGAATCTTGCGATCTTTTGTTAAATGCACGATATCCGTACCTAAAATACACAATGAGCAAACACAAGCATATTTTTTGGTATTTTATGATATTTGAAGCATTTTAAGCCTAATTTGGACGATGAGACTATGTATAATTGCAGTCTCATCACTCCCCTATACTAAACCATTATCGTGCCCTCACAGAATGCTAGAATTAAGTATCATAGCACTTCCAAAATTCATTTTTATGTGACATTTATCGAAGACGTAACCTTAAATAAACTACTACACGTGTTTTAGACATAATTTATTGTTTTTATCACGATTAAGTGACTTTTAGGGTCATAGAATAAGAACACGTGAATGCCTCATAGAGATAAGTTCATAATCCTCGATTTTCACCC
Organism: Glebionis coronaria; assembly: GCA_025667525.1. Lineage (NCBI taxonomy): Eukaryota > Viridiplantae > Streptophyta > Magnoliopsida > Asterales > Asteraceae > Glebionis > Glebionis coronaria. The sequence continues at coordinate 326,527,399 of CM046880.1, forward strand.
AATTCCATGATAAGCGTGTAACGAGATCATTGTTATTATAGGTTAGCAATACAATCATATCTCATGAGTGTTAATTACACACCTAAACTCCCGTATTCCTAATTGGTATCTCTTATATTTTATTTTTGTCTTAATGATCACGAGGATGCATCATTGACTTATGCATAAATAGAGATTAGGTCTAAAAATAGAGTCTTAACTGTGTAACCAAAATCATTAAATTAATAATTCACCCTAATAGACAACGATGTCAAAAAATTAAGTCAACAAGAAGAATCGATAAACACGATTTTAGAACGGTTTTGAACATGAGACTTATTACCATGACTTTTATTATCCGCCATCATCGGTGGTTTTATTATCATGGTTTACCTCCATCTTTTATTCAACTTCGCCATGAAGCTTTTATTATGACTTCGGTCTTGCCCTTGTCTTTTATTATCCGCCATCATCGGTGGTTTTATTATGACTTGACGTATATCCTTACGCTAAAGCAAATTTTGGATCTTTAAAGCTTCAAAGATTAATGCTTGATTCACTTTCAATTTGGGCATGGATTTTTCGGCCTTGTGAGCTTTAAATTTTTGCCTAATTTAGGTGAGCACTTGAAATCTTATTATTGGGTGAAGCTTTCGATTATTTGGGTTGCCAATACTTCAAAACCGTGACGCTGGCGAATCCTCAATGTTTCCCAATTTAATTACATGGAAGCTACTAAAACAAATTAGAAACCAACAATAGTGACTAGACCGCTAAATCAATATTTATTAACAATTTGTTATAAAAGCGTGGGGAGAATAAGCTAATAATTACTACACATGAGATTATGAACGATTACGAGACTTATAAATAACTCTATCATTTCTCCTCCTCATTTAAGAGACTTAGCCTAAAAAAGTTAAGGAATCAAAGCTAACTTCTCAACACGCACGGTCGAGTAAACAATTACTCTTATTCTCACCATCAGAAAACCTACATTCGTGTCTTAAACCCTTATGAAAAACTAGAAAATTTTTAAAATTTGGCCATTTTTAGCCTTATTTTGCAACAAAACGATAACAAAAAGATAAATATTGGAAGCTCCACTGGACTGATGTTAAACATAATCCAGGGAAGCTCCACTGGACTGATGTTAAACATATTCTAAAGTATTTGAGGAGTACGAAAGATATGTTTTTGGTATTTGGAGGGAAACCAGACACAGAACTGAATGTGACAGGTTTATGTGATGCGTCCTGGCAATGTGATAAAGATGATACAAAGTCTCAGACGGGTAACGTGTTTGTTATCAATGGAGGAGTAGTTGACTGGAAGAGCAAGAAACAGACAACGATTGCAATGCATGCTACTCAATCTGAGTACATGGCTGCTTCAGAAGCTGCAATGGAAGTTGTTTGGATTAGGAATTTTATTGGAGATCTTGGAGTGATGCCTTCTATTAAAGAACCTATTGATATATACTGCGAAATTCTGTTGCAATAATATTCGCCAATGATTCTGGAGTCATCAAAGGCGCCAGACACTTAAGCGTATACATTACTACGTCTGAGAACAAGTAGAAGCTCGTGAAATCAAATTAATTAAAGTTCACACAAATGATAACGTAGCTAATCCTTTTACTAAGGCTTTGCCTAGACCAAAGGTAGTTAAACATGCCAAGGCTATTGGCCTGCAACTAGCTTGCAAAATCATGCAATAAATCTATGATTAGTATTTGGATAAGGATGTTAAGACATTATTATTTAATAAAATAAAGATTGGGTTTCGTTTATTCTTATTACTTAATTTTGTATCCTATTTTACATGTTTTAATCGATGAATAAATTGTTATGCTAAATGTCCATTGTCTATTAATAATAGGGGAATATTATTAAATTAAGACAAATCAAAATTATGATAGAGTATACTTAAAAGTATATTGATCGATTTTGGATGATATTCGATGATTAGGATATTGGACTTATCCCAACCATATGATTTTACTTTGTGGATCTTTGTTATCAAGGAAATCATAAATAGTTATTCTTAGACCTGAGATACAAGAAAACTATTTTGAATCTAGTGTATTTTTGTGGAATAATCTAACGCTAAACGTAACTGGTAGCTATAAGGATTATTTTTAGAAGTGTTACAAAATCCATTGGTTTTGCTTGTAGTCAATATGGGATTTATTTCCTCCAATTTCGTTTTGGAGTATTAATACAGTTAGGCCCCTCCTAGGATTAGTAAGATGTTCGTGTGACCACACCCTAGTTTGTTTTGGTAATCTTGTTGAATCTGTGAATGAGAAACAGAATGGTTAATGAAAGGAATGACTAAGATCCATATCCTTATTAACGTTGTATTATAAATAAAAGGATAATAATAATGATAAATCATTAAAAGGTTTTATCCAGGAGACCTTACTCGAGTTGTACTAGAGACATTGCTAATGTAACTAGACGCTAGTCAATGTAATCACGATATTCGAAATATGTCCAAGTGGGAGTTGAAAGTTTATGGTCTAATAAGTGTGTAAACACTTATCCTTTTACCACTTAAAACAAGGAAAAACCAAACCAAAACCAGGATTTAATATCGTAAATGTCGGAATTACGCGTGGTTTTATGTTTTGTTGTGAAATAGGTACAAAAGATCATAAATGAAGAAAATATGGGATTTCACGGTCCTTTATCAAATAAAAAACGTCAAAGATAAAGTCAAAGGACCAAAAATGCCAAAAGAATGAAGTTTGGAGAGCTAAGGATGAAGATTTAACGAAGCTTCAAGCTTAAAATCAAGAAATGCAAACAACAAGGACCAATGCTGCCATTCTCCAAAGTTATCCATTAACAATCCACATGGACCAATAAAAGAGCGCAAAATTACCAAGCCAACGGTCCCGACCTCGGGTCGTAATTTCTCACGGTTTATTTTCTATGATTTTTTAAAGTTTATTAAGTTTTAAATTAAATAAATAATTAAATAATATAAATATAAATATTTCCAAAAATTAATAAATATAAAAATAAAATAAAGTTTTTAAAAAAAAATTAAATTAAATTTTCGTATTATTATTATTATTATTTTTCTTTTTTTAATTTTTTTTTTTTTTTTTATTATTATTATTATTATTATTAATTTTTTTTATTTTTTATCGAAATTCCAATTTTATTAATCATACAAAATTGGAAGGGAGCCGCGAAACAAGTTGCGCGCCCACCCCTTTTTGAATACAAAAACTAAGTCTAGACATCAAAAAACCACCACTCCTCGCATCATTAGAATGACAACCAGCTAACCGCTTAAGACGCGAGAGAGTACCCATCGCCTCCTCCTCAAACTCCCCGAAAGTCGAGAAGGCGAATGGAATAAAAGAGTAACCATGCTCAGCACAAATAGAAGAATACTTCCTCTTCTTCTTCTGAACAGCCGACTGCAAAGCACTCCCAGGAACCCACGAATCCAACCCCGCCCCTGCAAACGGAGAGACCCCTGTAACATCTAAACACGCATCTTTGCCCTGGGACCAATTGTGTAGCAATAAATCTGCTGGCCGAAGATCACGCCCACCATCAGAAACAAATCCCATATCAGCTTCTTTCCTCACCGACACACCAACCTTAGAACAAATATCAAACAACACATCACGAACAAGATTGTGCCGAAACTTAACCCCAAATCACTAGCGCAATGAACAGCATGATCACCCCACAGATCCATCCGATGTACATGGCAACCCGAGCACAAAGAACCATCAGGAAATAAAGGAATCGACAAACGATAACACAATACCGCACGAAACTGTCTCGGGTTCATCCGCTGTCCCAGCCCATCAATCGGAATAGCGAAGAGGTAATCTTGCGCATGAGGAGCACGCACACAGCTGAGAAGTGCCTCCTGACGACGACTCAACCCGAAACGCGACGTCAAACAACCATCAATGAAACCAAAGTAACTCTTTGCCAAAGACTTCGTAAACTAGGGGACAGGAGAGCTAGTGGTGACAGAGAGAGGGTCGACACCACAACAGGTCGAGAAAGCATCAAGAGCAGACTGAAAAATAGGGCCCGGCAAAACAATCCCAGACCTCGCCAAAATCCGATCCTGCAAATCACCAGACTGTAAACGAGAAGCAATAAAGGCAAAGCACCTGACATCCTCAGCACATAAGACCCCTAGGCCACCAATACTGATAGGAAGAGTAGCAAGACGCCACTGCAAATCACCAAACCCAGGCCCTGAACCCGTAACAATCAACTCCAAAGACGCGCGTAAGGCCTGATCAAACTGTGACAAAACACCCTCAAGAAACCCAGGGGGCAAGTCCTCAAAGCATACACCAACTTTGAAACACCAGCACAGTAACGAAGGAGAAGAAGTTCACATTGCGGGTCATCAAGCCCCCTAATAGCCTCTAACAAAGAAATAGCCTTAGAGACCCGACGCGCAACAAAATTACCAGCAAAACCTAAATCACGACTAATAGAGCCACCAAGAAGCTTGACACCAGACCTCGGACGAGAAATAGAAGCAGGGAAGAGGCCATCTACCAACCCCCGAGGATCCTCCACCGGCCAGAAAAGCTCAGACTTATCAACGTTTAGATGAAGCCCACGAGCCGGTCCCTCCACACTAATAATATCCAAAGCCTTAGAAACCATAAGAGTATCACCAATAATAGTGCCGTCATCAAGGTACCATGCATGAAAGGAGAGCTCACACGCCTGATGAATAGCATGAACAAGTGGATGCAGAGCAAGAGAGAATAATAAGGGACCCAATGGATCACCCTGCTGAACCCCTTGAGAAGACCAAAGAATAGAATCCCCATAATAAAGCCGAGCTGGCCGAGAATAGCAAAACTCCACCCAAGGCGAGATAGCCGGACACCTCAACCGAACTTCATGAATAATGGTGCTCCTATCAACAAGATTAAAGGCATTCTGAAAATCCACCAAAAGCATAGAAAGTCCGGCCTCATCCCCTCTCTCCTCCACAAACCTGCTGACAGAATGAAGAACCGCCTCACACCCACCTGGCACCCCCACACCAAACTGAAAATCATGCAAATAAGATGTCATCGATTCCCCAACAGAAGAAGATGCAACCTTAGAGACAAGCCTCCTCCATACAGTACCAATAGCAATAAGCTGAATGCCCCCTCCAGGCTTAACAAGCGGAGTCAAAGGGGCACTGGAAATAAACTCACCAAGCAGACTAGGACACTTACCAGAAAGAAACAGATTAACCACACCAGTGATAGAAACCAAAAGATCATCAGCCACAGCAGAAGCTGCTCCTCCCAAAACATCTAAAAATGTTGAGCTCTAAGCCCATCTCGACCACAAGAAGTACCTTTGGGAAAACTACGAATCCGATTCAATACCAGATCCTTGCGAACAAAAAGCGTGTCCACCCCACAGGAAGAAGAAGGCACAACAGGAGGAGAAGCAAAGGGATGCTTAGCCTCCAAATCCCCCAGGGTGTCAGGAGAATCAGGGGCAACACCCGAAGAAGTGAGGACCTTAATAGCCGCTGAAAAGTGGCCATCGCTCAACTTACGCTTGCACTGAGAAATATTAGCCACCATAGCATCTTTTGACCTCAAGTACCTACGCGTAAGTTCAAATAAACTAGTTCAAATAAAAGGTGTAGCCTCCAAGCAAAAGGTGTAACCTCCAAGCAAAAGGTGTAGCCTCCAAACAAAAATATGAAGGAAAATACTAAAATATCCCCACTTGTAACTACTTATATAAAGCCCCCATCTCATTATATTTGTCTAGTTTTTTTCATATAGTGTAGTTTTTTTTCTCTCTAAAATAGTTTTGTAATTTTCTCCTTTCAAGTCTTGTACCAAGCTTATTCATTAAGTTTTTTCATATTAATAAAATTCAACTTTTAGCTTATTAATAATCTCTTTAGTTTAATTCTCATTCTTCCTTTCTTTTTACTTTCAATTATAATCTATCTTATAATTTGGGATAAGATTTATAACTTTTTCTTAATAAGTTAGATTTATATAAGTTTAAAATAATTCATTTTATTTCAAGTTTATTGTTGCCTTATATTCCTAGATCTAGCTTATCGTTGGAGGATTTATTTAATTAGCTTTTTAGCTTTTTAAATTTCATAAGTTCTAAGCTTAGGCTTACAACTTATTTATAAGCTAGCTTTTTAATTAATTACTTTTAGTTTAAATCTTTTAGTTTTGTTTAGATCTATTAGTTTTAGCTTAAAAATTTAAATACTTTTATAAAAACCAAAACAATTAGTTTAGATCTATTAGGTATTTTATAAAATAGTATAGATCTATTAATTTTTAGTTTAAAAATTATAAGATTGTTATAAAACATAAAAAAATCTAGATCTATTAGTTTTGCTCGAATCTCTTTATATAATATTAATAGCTGCTTATTATTCTAACCTCTTTTGTTTTTTGTGATCTTGGCGAATCGATTTATCAAGTCTGGTAAAGAGCTTATGATTGATTAATTTGGTTCGAGTTTGATTTGGTTGGCCGTGTACTTTACGGACCGGGTTACGCTTAGATTAAGGTTAATTTGGTTGGCCGTATACTTTACGGGCCGTATTTTGTTGCTTTTGGGAGGTCGTGTACTTTACAGGCAATGTTTTGTTGATTATGTTGATGTTGTTTTAGAGCGTTATCTACAGACCACGGGTACCAAAATTCTCTCGTTTTCATTTTATCTAGCTTAATCGTTTTAGTTTAATTAATTAGATTAATTTAGTTTAAATTGTTTTCATAAAATATTATTTTTTATAAAAGCGGTTAAATTAGTTTTAAAAGTTATTATTTTTTTAAAATATAGATTTAAAGGTTTAAAAATTAGATTTCATTTAGATAAGCTTAGTATTAGTATAAAGTTTACACCTTTTGAGATTATTAAGCTTATTAGTATATAAAGCTTCAAGCTTTATCATCTACGATATTAATAAGCTAAAAAGATTGAAACTTTACGCTTTATTTTTAAGTTTTTCTTTGTGATTTTATTTTTTGTCATTTTTACTTGTTATTACGTGCTTGCATTTAGTTTAGTTTTGCATTTAGATTTATTCTTATTATTAATTATAGTTTATTCTTGTTGCATCTAGATCGAAATTTGTAGTTTAATTTTATTTTGCATTTTAGAGTAATTTTATGTGAATTAATTGCGCTTTAATTTTTTTATATTCCTTAGCCTAAATAATTTTATCCATTTTAGTTTAATTAGAAACTAGATACCAAGCAAGCTATTATTAACCAAGAACGTCTTAACGATAAAATTGGCCTTCAATTCGAGTCGAGTCGAGGATAAAACGATATACTTAAAAAACGGGTAATTAAATTGGCGCCGCTGCCGCTTCGATCGTTACGATTGACGATTTTTCGGGAGAAGATTTGGATTTTGGGATCCGTTCACTTTTGAACATTATTTTTCTTGTTAAAAAATCAAAAACATTAAAAAAATATAAAATATAAAAAAATCAAAAACTTAAAAATACAAAAAAATTAAAAAAGCACAAAAGCAAATTCTTTCCTAAGATTTGCACCTAAAAAAAATTAAAATATCCAAAAGTTGTACTTTTCCTAAAGTATTACACTAAAAATATTAAGTACTATTGTTATTTTTCTTATTTTGATTTCTCTTGTTTTATTGTGAATATATTTTATTTAAAAAATAAAAAATACAAAAAGATTTTTCTTTTTTTATAGATATTACGTATACGAATCTTAATACACAATATTCCATAAGTATTACTTGCAATACCCCGTATTTGGAGGCGTTCCGGTTCCATATACGTGTATCGATCTAACAAAATAAAAGGCAAAAATAGATAAATACTTTCGTTAAGAAAGAATTCGAAAAATACGAACTATACGGTGAATAGATAGGCGACGTGCTATAAAAGGCCGTCCAAGGGAAGCTAGGTACTTAAGTGCTTCACGCCACCTCATTCCCCCCATTCACTTGTGAGTATTTTGAGAAGGCTAATCGAGGGTTTTGCCACCCAATTAGTATTACGTATATATTTTCTTTTAACTTTTTCATATTGAACCTCGAGGGGGATAATCTCTTCCCTTCCAAAGTCGACTGAGGTCTCCTACCTCATTCCTCGTGTTTAGTTGTATGCGCACTCGCGCGCGTGCACACATACCGAGTGGTGTACCAATACTTCTAATTCTTCCAAAAAGAAAAAGAATACCAAAAAGACCGTCAATCAAGCCGATCCCGAGAATTGAGCTTTCGACAATACGATGGCGACGGATAATCGACCAATGATTGAGATAATCCCACATGGAGGGAAACGATGACGCGATTGTGGTGCCCGAGATTGGAGAAAATAATTTTGAAATTAAAATGGGTTTTATTCAAATGGTTTTCGCTACACCATTTTTGGGCCGTTCCCAAGATGACCCTCACGATCATATTAAGAGATTCATTCATTTGACCAATACGGTGAAATACAATGGGGTGACTCAAGAGGCAATACGTTTGTTGCTCTTTCCTGTTTCCCTCGAGGGACAAGCCCAGATTTGCTTGATAAGGAACCACCCCAAAGTATTCTTACATGGGAGGATTTAGAGACCAAGTTCATTAACTACTTCTTTCCCCCATCTCGGACCACCGCTTTAAGGAATGACAATATCACCTTTGAACAAAAATATGGGGAATCATTTTGTGAGTCTTGGTATAGATTTAAGGAGCTTTTGAAAAAGTGTCCTCAACATGGTTTTACTAAAGTTCATCAAATTAATACTTTTTACAATGGATTAACTTTGAATGATCAAGACTCACTAAATAGTTCTTCGGGGGGAAATATTTTGGTTAAATCACTGATCGATGCTTGGAATATAAATGAAACAAGGCCAAAGTTCAAACTAAAAGTGTAAGGGCTACTATGGCTAGTGCTAGCGATAGTTAGGTTAATAATCAAATTAAAGAGCTTACTTTAATTGTGACAAAACTAGCTTTAAAAGTCGATACCCCTCACACTAGGCACGTTCATGCCATGAGTGAGTCTTGTGAGACTTGTGGTGGACCACCTCCGTACTTAAATTATAATAAGGTTTATGATCAATCTCAACAACAAGTGTATGCTTACAACACTAATGAGAGGGTTCATTTTAAACCTAATGTGGATGCTAATAATTTGTCTTATAAATCTACTAACTATTTGGCTCCCCCCGGTTTTCAACCTCATGTTAGACCACCTACACAATTGTTAACCAATCTCCAATACCCACCAATGAACTAAGGTCCACAAAGGGGTAATTTTCAAGAGAATTCAAATATGAAGAGTTTTAATCAAGGGAATTTTCATGGGCAAAACCAAGGTTTTAATAATCAAGGCTTTCAAAATTCTAATCAATTTCAAAACCAAGGTTTTCAAAATCAAGGGTTTTCAAATCAAGGGTTTTCAAACCAAGGGTTTCAAAATAATAACTTCAACCAAGGTTTTAATAATAACAACGGTTTTCAACATGAATTTCAAAACCAAGGTTTTCAAAATCAAGGGTTTAATCAAGGGAATTTTACTAATCCTCAAATGGACTTGGTTCTCCAAAAATTGACCGAACATGAGAGAACTATGAAACAAATGCAAGAGTCCACGGATAGGAAATTCGTGCAAATGTTGCAAGCCCTTAGACCCTAAGGAGCCTTACCTTCTAATATCGAGACCAACCCTCGAGCTAATGTGAGTGCTATTACTACTCGAAGTGGAGCCACTTTAATGGAACCTTCAATCTCTTCGCCCATAAAGGAGAGACAAGGCCCAGAGGTCATATTGAGTAATCCTACTCCCCCTTCGGTGATCCCTCCCACTACCAATCCTAGTACTATTTCTCCATTGCCTGATGAGCCTAACCCTAAGGTTATTCAAGAAGCGAGTCCTTCTCCTTCTCAACCTTCAACTTCAAAGCGCAATATCCCTTATCCCTCTAGTTTGAACAAGGCTAAGTTGCTTACCAAAGATGACGTTCACATTTCTAACTTTTTGATAATGATTTCCCAAGTGAATGTTAACATTAGCCTTATTGAAGCACTTTCCCAAATGCCTAAATTTGTGAAAATGTTCAAATATTTGCTCAATAAGAAAGAAAAAATGGTTGAGCTCGTTAACACTCGTTTAAATGAGAATTGTTCCATGATTCTTCTCAAAGAGCTCCCCGAAAATCTAGGAGATCCCGTACGATTCGTGTTACCTTGCTCGTTTCCTCAAATTGATGATTGTATGGCTTTAACAGATCTCGGTGCTAGCATCAATCTTATGCCATTCTCGGTATGGAAACAATTATCATTACCCGACCTTGTACCGACTCGCATGACTCTCGAGTTAGCTAATAGAACTCTCGCATACCCTGTTGGTATTGCCGACGACGTTTTTGTTCGAGTTGGTACCTTCACTTTTCCCGAGGATTTTGTCGTCGTCGACTATGAGATGGATCCTCGTATTCTGTTAATACTTGGTAGACCGTTCTTAAGAACCGGAAAAGCATTAGTTGATGTAGCCGAAAGGGAATGAATTCTTGGGGTTGGGGATGATCAACAAGTGTTTAAAATGGGAAAGATCACAAGTAAATCAAATGGAAGAGAATCGGTCAATATGATTGATGTGCTTAATTTTGATAGTGAAGAAAGTTTTATTAATCCTTTTGAAACTAAAAAGTTTAACCTTAATGATTTTGTGGTACATTCAAATCCACTTTTTGAAACTTCAAATGATAATCCACTTTTTGAAGAAAATAAGGAAGCGAATGATGATTTTAGTGATGTCTTTTCTTTAAGTGATCATTCCACTTCGGATTTTGAGGATTCCCCAATCTATGACACCTATAGTGATGCCACTTCTTCAAGTGATCACACTATTTTGGATTTAGCGAAACCATCTTTTAATCCTCTACTTTTAGATAATCCCATTTATGATACCGATAGTGATGACACTTTTTCAAGTGCTCATTTTCCTTTAAGTGTAGGGGAGACACCTTTAAAGCCTCAAATCTTTGATACCCGGATCTACGATGACTATGATGACGACACTTCTTTAAGTGATCTCATTTCTTTAGGATTTGACGAGACACCTAGTGAGCCTAATGATCTTATTATCTCTATGAGTGATCCTCGCATTCTTGAGTCTCCCTTTGACTCTTATATTCTTATATTGGGGGTTAGGACTTTGAAGAGGATCCTCCATATTTAGAGATTGCCCCTATTTTATAGGATATTCCATTTGAGGAGGATTTAGATATCTTTCTAAATTCCTATTTTCCTCACAAGGATGAGTTTTCCTATGACACCGATGATACTTATGTTTTTACATCGAGTTTGGAAGATGACGACTCTCCTACTTTGGATCAAAATGACATTTTGAGCTTTAATGTCTACACCTCTTGCTATTTTCCCCTTAAGGAAAAGGGGTTTGATCCAGGAATAAAGACATTAGTGCTATCATTTCCATATCCCCATAACACCTTTCCTTGTAAGAGATTTTTGACTAAGGGTACCCCACTTTTCTTTGGCTTGTGTGATTTTACCACCTTGGGGTTTATTTCCTTTCATGATGGAAATTATGTGTTTGACCCAGGTGTATTTTCATGGGGTATTTTTTATGTGAGTGTGATTCATCCTTTATCATGGAGAGATTTTCCTCCCTTGGAAATCTTGGTTTTTCCATGATTTTCCCATTTGAACGATGATATTCAGGAAATTGATTCGAGCTAGAGACTCGTGAAGAAAAAAATCAAGCATCGTTTAACTAGGATAGATTTTTACCTTTTCCACCCTTTCCACCTTTTTCACCTTCACCCATTTCCACCAATAAGTGTAGGGGGAGCCAAGTAGGCTGTGTTTTGTGATGTTGTGTAGGGATATGTGCTTTAATGATCCACTTTTGGTGCTTTTGACGCGACCCGTGATCCCCGTGTACCGGTTCTATCAAAACTATTGTGATTCATACTTGTATATAAAGAAGTTGAATAAATGTAATCACTTTAGTTGTCTCTTCCTTAGCAAGATTTAAACAACGTGCACAATGTCCTAAGTGTAGGGGAGTTAACTTCCACATGCTTCAACATTAAGGACAATGTTTATATTAAGTGTAGGGGAGACTTCTATCGAAGTTAAGTGGGCTTTTCCATGAATTTGTCCTCATTTTAACCGGAAAATTAATATTTTTCGACGTTTTTCAAAAATTTTGATCTATTTTGGCCTAGTAGTAATTTTCATTTATTTCTTTTATCTTCTTTCCTTTTGTCATCACGATCATACGTATATATTCCATTTCAAGAATAAAATATAAATAAAAAATAAAAAAATTGATGAATAAATAAAATGGTATTAACGAGTTTAGACGTCTTTGATATATTAGGCTCGTCGTGAATATTTTGACTCAACCCGAGTTTACTTATTAAAGTTTATTCTAGCTAGTATCCTTAACCATGTAGACCTTAATTGGTTTATTAGGCTAAGCATCTACGAGCCTCATTACTTGAGATTTTAAATTGTGGAGAACGAGAAATGATTGAGTCAAGTATAAGTTTTGTAATCTTTCATGAACTTATGTGAGTTAATTATAAGCTTTTTCTCCCATCACTTGTAAATAAATAAATGCAATAAATAAGGTCGTACGATTTGAAAAATTACTTAGCTTCTAGCCCAAAATCGTTTAAAAGTTGCTCGAGATTAATTAGAGTTCATAGCCAAGGTATAACTTATCGAAACAGGATGCGAAGATTGGCGTATCCAAAAAGGCCCTTACAAGGCATGAGGATACCCGAGTCCGAAAAAGCCCTCGCAAGGCATGAGGATTCACTTTTTTTGCTAAAGATCCTAAGATGATGTGAAGATCATTAATCTAAATCAATATGAAGGATCAAGACACACGACGAGAAGCAATGTACTCCCATAAAGATCATGGAGAAGTCTATCAAAAAAGGCCCTCGCAAGGCATGAGGATTAATCGATCCAAGTCCGAAAAGGAGGTGGATCGTTGTATATCAAAAATCCTAAATAAAGAAGCGGATAGATGAAGAAGTCTTGGTCAACGTTTGAAGCATCTTTCACTCCAAATAAAGATGAATGCCATATATGAAGAGAAGACCATAATTTCAAGATCGTCTCTCAAGATTTGAAGTTTCAAGTACATGCCAAATATCGGTCCGAGAAAGGTCTCAAATCGTGAAACGAGTTATGCCAAGATATGAACTTTATGAGATTTCGAGAAGCCGTTTTAAAAGATTTTGCTCTTTAGCTAAATATTAATTAAATCGTCCTACTTTATTTTCGGCCTCAATAAATTATCGAAATAAGTCAAAAATACATCCTCGTGATCATTCAAGACAAAAATAAAATATAAGAGATACACCGTAGGAATAAGGGGGTCTAAGTGAATAATTAAACCACATGAGTAAGTGTTAGCTTTACTAACTTGTAATTACAATGATCTCGTTTTTATGCTTGGTATGGGGAACGTGAAACTTGAGGGTGATTAATAGTCATGACACCAAACAATTTCAAGTAAATAAATAAAATGGAAATTGTTATATCTTTTGTTCCCTTCAATAAAGTTTTAATTTTTTTATCGTTTTAAGTTTCTTTTTATTGTAGTAATAATAGTATATCGTAATAAAGGCAAAGACGTGTTAATTATGATGAAAAATGTAAATTTGTGCTTTAAAATTATGCATTGCATGGGGACATTGCAATGGTCAAGTGTATGGGATTTAATAAGTGTGTAAACACTTATCCTTTTACCACTTATAACAAGGAAAAACCAAACCAAACCCTGTATTTAATATCGTAAATGTCAGAATTACGCGTGGTTTTGTGTTTTGTTGTGAAATAGGTACAAAAAATCATAAATGAAGAAAACACGGGATTTAACAGTCATTTATCAGAAAAAAAAAGTCAAAGATAAAGTCAAAGGACCAAAAGTGCCAAAAAAATGAAGTTTGGAGAGCTAAGGATGAAGATTTAACGAAGCTTCAAGCTTAAAATCAAGAAATGCAAACAACAAGGACCAATTCTGCCATTCGCCAAAGTTATCCATTAACAAACCACATGGACCAATAAAAGAGCACAAAATTACGAGCCAACGGTCCCGACCTCGCGTCGTAACTGCTCACGGTTTATTTTCTATGATTTTTTAAAGTTTATTAAGTTTTAAAAATAAATAAATAGTTAATAATTAAATAATATAAATACAAATATTTCCGAAAAATAATAAATATAAAAATAAAATAAACTTTTTTTTAAAAAAATAAATTAAATTTTCGTATTATTATTATTATTATTATTAATATTATTATTTAAAATAAACTAGTTCAAATAAAAGGTGTGGCCTCCAAGCAAAAGGTGTAGCCTCCTAGCAAAAGGTGTAGTTTCCAAGCAATAGCTGTAGCCTCCAAGCAAAATATTAATGAAAAGACTAAAATACCCACACTTGTAACTACTTATATAAAGCCCCCATCTCATTATATTTGTCTAGTTTTTTTCATATAGTGTAGTGTTTTTTCTCTCTAAAATAGTTTTGCAATTTTCTCCTTTCAAGTCTTGTACCAAGCTTATTCATTAAGCTTTTTTATATTAATAAAGTTCAACTTTTATCTTATTAATAATCTCTTTAGTTTACTTCTCATTCTTTCTTTCTTTTTACTTTCAATTATAATCTATATTATAATTTGGGATAAGTTTTTATAACTTTTTCCTAATAAGTTAGATTTATATATAAGTTTGAAATAATTCATTTTATTTCAAGCTTATTGTTGCCTTATATTCATAGATTTAGCTTATTGTTGGAGGATTTATTTAATTATCTTTTTAGCTTTTTAAATCTCATAAGTTCTAAGCATAGGCTTACAACTTATTTATAAGCTAGCTTTTTAATTAATTACTTTTAGTTTAAATCTTTTAGTTTTGTTTAGATCTATTAGTTTTAACTTAAAAATTTTAATACTTTTATAAAAACCAAAAAAAATAGTTTAGATCTATTAGGTATTTTATAAAATAGTATAGATCTATTAAATTTTAGTTTAAAAATTATAAGATTGTCATAAAACATAAAAAAAAATAGTCTAGATATATTAGTTTTGCTCGAATCTCTTTATATAATATTAATAGTTGCTTATTATTCTAACCTCTTGTGTTTTTCGTGATCTTGGCGAATCGATTTATCAAGTTTGGTAAAGAGCTTATGGTTGATTAATTTGGTTCGAGTTTGATTTGGTTGGCCGTGTACTTTACGGGCCGAGTTACGCTTAGATTAAGGTTGATTTGGTTGGCTGTGTACTTTACGGGCCGTATTTTGTTGCTTTTGGGAGGCCGTGTACTTTACGGGCCATGTTTTGTTGATTATGTTGATGTTGTTTTAGAGAGTTATCTACGGACCACATGTACCAAAATTCTCTCTTTTTTATTTTTTTCTAGCTTAATCGTTTTAGTTTAACTAATTAGATTAATTTAGTTTAAATTGTTTTCATAAAATATCTTTTTTTTTTTAAATAGGTTTAATTAGTTTTAAAAGCTATTATTGTTTTAAAATATAGATTTAAAGGTTTAAAAATTAGATTTCATTTAGATAAGCTTAGTATTAGTATAAAGTTTACACCTTTTTGAGATTATTAAGCTTATTAGTATATAAAGCTTCAAGCTTTATCATCTACGAGATTAATAAGCTAAAAAGGTTGAAGATTTACGTTTTATTTTTAAGTTTATCTATGTGATTTCATTTTTTGTCACTTTTACTTGTTATTACGTGCTTGCATTTAGTTTAATTTTGCATTTAGATTTATTATTATTATTAATTATAGTTTATTCTTGTTGCGTCTAGATCCAAAATTGTACTTTATTTATTTGTATTTTAGAGTAATTTTATGTGAATTAATTGCGCTTTATTTTTTTATATTCCTTAGCCTAAATAATTTTCCTCATTTTAGTTTAATTAGACACTAGATACCAAGCAAGCTATTATTAACCAAGAACAAATAAAGTCTTAACGATAAAATTGGCTTTCAATTCGAGTCGAGTCGAGGATAAAACGATATACTTAAAAAACGGTAATTATGGACTTATATTTAATGGTCATGTGATAGGATCGAACTCGAGATTACGGGATTGCACTCAATACGTAAAGAGTTAATTTATCTAATAAACGTATTTATTATATTTATTAAATTAAACCAAGATATAACTTAATGATCGTTAAATAACTAAGAGTTAAGTATTAACGAGCGTTGTGGAATAATTGGAAGAAGAAAAGAAGGTTCCGGAACACCCCATATGGGGGTGTCGACCGTCGGCTACACCAAAGAGGAAGGAAGAAGAAAACTTGCCTTATTTGTTTTGCTCGGAAATCGAGTTTCTTAAGCCTATATAAACGACCCCATAGCTACTTTTTATCCCTTCCCTTCTTTTTCTTTTAGCCGATTGCAACACCAAACTCAACAAAGGGTTTTAGTTGGTTTTGTTTGGTTTTCGGCTTAGCATAAAATCTAGTCCTAGCCCCTCTCTAGGGTTGTTCGATAGATTTTCTACTAGCGTAGAAGCTCGGTTTACACGTGCTAGAATCACAGTTATCTCGTTGTATTACGCATGTACAAGAACGTAATATTGTCTTATTTTTTAATATATCTTGGTAGTGTTCGTTATAAACCCTAATTGGTGATTCGTTCTTTATCTTGTGGATTTGCTTTAGCTAAAAGGTACGTAACGCTAATTCGATTAATTATAATTGTGTTATTATGATCTTGTTAAATCGCTTCCGCTATATGTGTGCGTTGATCTCGTTTAGGGTTTTATGTAATTGTTATGAACTATATAAACCTTTACGGTTTTGGTGGCTGACTCATCTCTTGTTATCGTTTTAGATTCTGATTGTCTTCACTATGAGGACCTGAGTAATTCAGTGCTTGGAAGGGTGAAATCTTTTGCATCTTTATCGAATCAGTAGACTCCGCTCCCTTTTGTCTTTTAGTGGGTAGTCACATCTGGTGGAATATTTATCCCCAAGGGATATTCCTAAGCCATATGGAATATGCCATTTTCAAATTTTCAAATATTTAATTTAATAAAACATTTTCTTAAAAATAAAGTTTAATAAAAAACTTTGTCACATTTAATAAAATGTGAGTTTTAAGAAAACTTAAATCCTTGATCACTTAGTTAGGATGAAAACTTGTTTGTTCATACCTAAGGTGATAATGGTTGAAATGAAAAATACTTGAACTCAAGAATTCATTTTTCGTTGTTTTCGTAAATGCTTGTCTTTATATATTGTCGTAATCAAAACAAAGCGAGACCGAAAAATGCAAGTAGCGTTTTTAGGCATAATTGCATTATCAGTCTCCCCATTTTTGATTCCGACAATACATAAATTTAATCACATGAAAAACATGATTTTCGAAGACAAGTTTATTTCATTTCTACCCCTTTTTCGAATAAAAAAGGTTGCAAAAGTCATTGTAGAAGAAAAGAATCAGACTTTGCAAGTGCTCCCCTTGGTGCTTACTCCCCTTGCTTGGGGCACCAAGGAATCGAGCTATGGTGACAAGCTACATAGAAGGATTAGTAGAAGAGAAGAAACACCCAACAAGATATAGCAAAGGTTACACAATAAAAGAAATAAGATAAGAAAAGATAACATAACCAAGATCCATAATTAGTCATGTTAGAGTAAAACATGAATAAAGATACAAGGAAACAAATCGTACAAAGATGTATGAAAAATAAAACAAGCCAAAAGAAAAGCATAAATGTAATCCTAGTTAAACTAGAACTCTATGATTTGCTTGAATTAGATGTCTTGGAGATAAGCAATTCACATGCTTAGATGAAAGACAAGGTAGTGGCGGAAGGAGGCGGTGGTGGCTTGGTTAAAATCTCATAGTCATAGTGAAGAGGAGGCTTGACTAGGAGACTCTTGATGTAATTCAACTCCTCATAGATATGAGCCATAGTAAGATGTTGATATTGACAACAATGGCAATATGTCCTATGATGCATGACATTATCATGTGAGGGAGGAAGAACACAAAAGACTAGTGGTCGAAGAGAAGAAGTTCCACAATCAATATTCTTAGAAGAAGAAGAAATATGATTTTTAGTGTTCTTGGGTGAATTTGGATTGAAAGAGATTGGGGAAAATGAAGGAGAATCAAGGCTTTCATTTGGTGAATAAGACATTTTGATTTGAGAAATGATGCAAAATGCTTAGGTTTAAATAGAGAAAGCACAAGACAATTTTGGGGCGGTCAAAGGTTTGAAACAAAGATTCCAAAAAGTGTTGGAACAAATTTAGAGTTACAGAAAACTTGAAATATGTAGTCTCTGGACACGGTTCCTTATCTCCTCCTGTGGTTCCATATATATAGGGATCCGTGGGTTATTTGGAGAACCGCCTACAGAGGGTTGGTTTTGGTGGATAATGAGAATTTTTCAATTCAGCAAATCCTAATTTTCTAGTCTAACTCATCATAGAGACATGCTAAAAAGCAATAATTGACAAAGAAAACATACAAGAACTCAACAAACAAGATTTTGACCAAGATACATGGATTTAAAATAAAATCGATGTTGGAGGTGTGTTAATCTACACATAGTTATGACACAATGATCGTCCATTGTTCAATTTTTTTCTTGCTATATTTGAGAGACTCATACATATGAATTATGTATGCTCGATATCAATAGCAAGAAGCCATGAAAAACGTTTTTAGATTGAATTAACAATGCAAAAACATTTCTCGACCATTTTCGAAAGAACTTTGAGAATTTTGAAAAGGAGGAGAAGAATTTTCCAAAAAGAGTTTTAGATACTCAATGACTTAGCAAATGAAAAGACTCAAAAGAGAAAAAGACTCGATAAATAAAATATGCAATTAAGGTATATGTTCCATTAAACCTAGACCTAGACGCAAGTAATTAAAAGGTTCCCTCTTAAGTGGCTTAGTGAAGATGTCGGTTGAGTTTTCTACCGAGGGCACCTTCTCAATCGAAATGTTCCCCTTTTGAACATTATCACCTGTACGGCTACTGCAGCTAAGTGCCTGGCAGGAACCGACTACCTCTTCGATTTAAGGAAATGGTTTCTTGAATCAAGTCCTAGCCCCTCTCTAGGGTTGTTGGGTTGATTTCTACTAGACGTTTAAGCTCGGTTTTGATGTACTAGTATTACGGTTAACTCGTTATTATACGTGTGTACAAGAACGTAATACAATCTTACTTTAGATTGTATCTTGGATCGATTAACAAAACAGTAAGGGGTTAATCGTTGATCCGTTATAAACCCTAATTGGAGTTCGTTCTTATCTTGTGGAATCACATTAGCTAAAAGGTATGTAACCCTAATTCGATTAATTATAATTGTGTTATTATGATCTTGTTAAATCGCTTCCGCTATATGTGCTTTGATCTTTGTTAGGGTTTTAATAATTTTTATGAACTATATAAACCTTCAGTGGCATCGAGAGCCGTTTTAACATGTTACAATTATCGATATCTAAAGTTTTTTAACTAATAATTGTTTTGAGTTAAAACTGCATGTTTTTTAGGTTTTCTTAAAAAATTTAGGGTTTTGTTTTTAATAATCGGTTTTGCCCGAATTATATAAATAAAAATAAATAAATTTTTGAAACCCTAAATTGCATGTTGTATGATTTTAGATTAAATTGCATGATTAATTGTTATGTCATGTAGATAATGGTTACGATCCATAGAGATTTAATTGTTAAGTGATGCGGGTGGATACATGATAAATATGCATGTTTTCATGGATCATAAAATTGAATGTGCTACGTGTTTATTTTGGTTAAATAAATTTAGAATTAGGGAAGACTTTTATATGAATATAAAAACCCTAGATTTTAACTTATTGAATCGTATGCATGTGGCTATTTGATTTATTTATTGCACATATAAATTGTTATTATGTGTTTTATGATTTAGTTTTTTTTACCTTATTGTTTCATTCGTTTTATTGTATGTTGTAAACAAGGGTAATTTTTTAAGGAAAAATAATATCGACTAAATCATATTAAAACTAAAATTGTTTGAGACCTAAATTACATTAAATTACGTTGATTGGTATTTTCAATAATAACTAGAAAGGCTTACTCAATTTGACAAACTATAAAGTGGGTATAAGGCGTCGCTGGTCATGAACCCGACTACGGAAGGAGGTTACGCCGTTGTCACTGACCAAATTCCTGGCTTGCATGTGCGTCAAATTGGAATTACCTACGATTATTATTTGCACTTTATTTTAAGGTTGATTTACCGCAAATTCACATCCGAAACACAATGAATAAGGTTATTGCTTTGTGCTTAGCCGAGTTTAAGAAAAAGTACGTTGTGAATGTTGTTGTGGGTAATTCTTAAAATTAGTTTAACCAATGCCTCAACAATATTTTATGTATTTTAGTCTTGCCGCAAAGTTTACTAAGTGTGTTATTAAACTTATGATATGGAGATGTATGCATGCTTCTCCATACATTGATTTTGACATCAAAATTTATACCTTTAAAATTTAAGTCGAATGCCATCTAATTGAAGGACACTTGAAGTTACAATGTTGTCATATGAGATTTTGAATGATGTTGTGATGGAAAGAAAACTTTTCATAGAATGAGAATTCGCATGATAAGTTTTACGTTCTTTAGATTAGACGACTTAATTAAGTTACTCAGTGAGATATAGAAACTTAAGTTATTTAGAGGGGATGAAACATGTTTATAATGCAAAATGTTCTTTTGGCAATGTAAGTCCCTAAAATATCTAGAAACTTGAAATTGTTTGCCAATAAATTGTTCGACAAGTTACCATGTTGAATACATTCATTACTAGAAGATCAACTGATATAATGGATTTATGTCAATATAGGTTCTAGTTTCAAGGAAAATACTATGGTTAATTTATTTACCAGGGTAATTTTATTTTCTTGCAAGTATTTATCGAAAATACTAATATTTGAACTTATTTATGTAGAAATGGCTCAATCCGACAACAACGCTTTAAGTGCGGCGTTCAAAACTTTCATTGATCGTCCCGAACTTACTAGCCCAAACTTCAATGATTGGTATCGTTCCCTAAGAATTGTTCTGAGAGTAGCGGGTACTATTGATTACTTATCTAATACCATTTCGGCCGACCTTGCTGAAGGAGCTTCTAAAGCCGAAAGGCTAACTTACAACACTAAAATTAAGAAGCACACTGATGTGGCTTGATTAATGCTTGGAAAAATGTCACCTTCTCTACAAAATAAGTTTGAGCTTTATCCTCCCATGCAAATGCTTGAAGAGCTTAAGGCAATGTTTGAGAAGCCTCAAGCTTTAGAGATCTACGATTTAGTAGATGCTTTACATAGCTGTAAGCAATCCCCTGGGAAACCCGTAAGTGCACACTATATGGAAATGAGAGGTTACATGGAACAGCTCATTGCACTTGGGAAACCCTTGTTGATCCCAAACTTAGATCGATTAGCTTTGAGTTAAAGAGATTAAATTAAGTTTAACATGTAGAGAAACTTTGTTGTTATATGTACAATCTAAGTGTTATGCGGAGTTAACACTTAGAATAAAGAACAAGTAAAACAATTAAACCAAACTTTCACCTTTGATTGATAATAAAACTTGCTTACAATGAAAGTTGAATATTGAATCAATTCTATGAACTACAAACCCTACGACCTCCTTTATAACATAAAGAGTCGTGTACAAAGGATAACCTATCAACTATTCTAGGTAAAGATAAATATAGAAAATACAATATTGAGTATATCTTTACTTCAAATAATAAACGTGTTGACTAAGTTTTCCTATCAGTGGTTGGACTTCTTCTTGTCAGCGCTTGGATATCTCTTATCAATGCTTGATCTGTCAGCGCTTGATTTCTTCTTGTCAGTGTCCAATTTACTCTTGTCAGTGTCCGAGTGACTTGGCTCATTTTATTCCCAACAATCCTCCCCTAAACTTGATATCTACTCTAGTAATCAAGTTTCTGAATAAAAACTAAGTACAAGGAGGATTCTTAGAAAATACAAACTACTTGTTAATTAGATAATAAAAATCTAATTAAATCTTTGCCAACATCACTAGAATAATCCATTTCTAGCTGTGTAGACACCATCTTCCTCAAAACATCCACATCCATGGACATAGGATATTGAGCATCCACAAGAAGATACTCTGAAAACTTTATAGTGCTTAGATGGTAAACACCAGCTGCGGAATGTAGACGCCTGTAGTCCACTGATATCATCCAGATCCAACCATATTGGATCTGCTTCATCTGGTTGAATCATCCTTTTGAAGGATGTCCAGATCTTTATTCCATTGACTGAAGTAGGTGCTTCAGCCTCATACATGGTCTTCATCAAGTTCCAAAGATCTACTAAGTCTTCTTTATACAGGCTTGCAAATAATGAGATCAAAGAAGTAATAGTATGTACCTTCTTGCCATATCTAGTGATCATCCAGAACCCACTTACATCTTCTTCATAGTTAACTATTAGGTTTCTGAAATCCAAAGGTAATACCTCTATAACATGTGAAGCCTCCAATGGTGAAAGCTTAATGCTCTTCCTGATTACTGCTTCACTAGGATTCAATTGATCAAGAACTGGGAATCCAATGGAAACTCCCTTCTTCACTGGTCTTGGTGCAATAGAAGCTCTCTGGATCTACATGTTTTCTTCAATCTCTTCTCACCTTTCTTCTTAGAGAAGCCCCATAGTATTTTCCTCACAAACTCTTAACCAAATTGGATAATCCCGGAACTCCAATTTATCAAAGGATAGCTTTCTCAACTTGTCATAGGTCCATCCACCTTGATGACACCTAAGCAACATGAAGTATAGCTCTTTTCTATCCCTTTTGAGCTTAGAAAACACTTTGCTAGCCTTGTGCTTCAATGTAGTCTTCCTGCACTCTCAACAAGATCTCCAAACCCAAAATTTGTCTAGTGATAGACATATTTGGGTTCTCTTCAACCTTAGACTCCCATGCAAAATAAATTTCCCTTACTTCTAGCATGTCAAAGTCCACTTTCAGCTTCAACTCTCTTAGCCTCTCCTTGGCTAAGTCATCCTCCCCATACTCCAACTTCTCTGGATCCTCTAATATCATCACACTAGAATCTGAGCTCTCTTCATCACCACTACCATCTTTCTCTTTCTCTGTGGTAGCCCAATCCTGTTCTTGTAGTTGTGCAGCCAAAACTTGATCAAAATGTACCTTGGTTGCATTATTTGGTACCTCAACTTCAACTAAAATTGCTTTACCCTTGTCTTTTGATCCAATAGTTGGTAAAGTGGTTGTTGGTACCTGTGTAGCTACATTCCTAATGATAACTGGTGGTTGGGGATACACCAATCATACCTGTGGGTTTGTCAGCGCTCACTTTGCTCTTGTCAGTGCTCAAACTCTGAATGTTAGCGGCTGATTTTGTAGCTTGTTCCATCATCTCTAAAAATGACAACTTCTTTGGAGTGAGTGATGAAACATCAAGAACAGGCTTCTCCTTCAAACTGGTTAAGGCTTCAGCTATTTTCACCTGTTTACTCCCAAAAGAACCACCTTCTTCTTGTGAGCCCTTTTCACTCAAATTTAAAGGCTCTGTTGGTGCATCCTCCCCTTTGTAAGAATCCTCCCCTGATGAAAGAACTCTAGCTTGCCTTCTCCTAGCATCTGTAGCCTCCAAAACAACTATCCTCTCCCTCAACGTATTGAGTTCAAGGCCTTGACCTGTGACAACTTGTACCAGGTCTGCATTTTGCTTTTGCAAGCTAATGCAAACCGCCGTCAATTCCAAAAGGGTATAAGGTTCCAATCTGCCCTCCTCCATGATGGGAATTTAACCTCCCAAAAGAGATTCATCGGGCATGGATGGGGTCTTAATGATGTTGGTACTGTCTTGACCTGCTTCTAAGCCAAAGCCAATAGTCCCATTCCCACCCATGTCACCAACCACACTTGTGTTGGTGGTTCTCTCTGCTACATGGCTAGGACCACAAGAGGAGAACACTCCAGCAGTCCTTTGGCGTTTTTCAAACCTAAAATCAGGTTGGGAAGAAGAGGAAGTGGTTTGAGGGTCTGTTTAGGTGTAAGGGGGTGTTTGGGTTTGTGGTAAAATGGTTTCAGCGTCGGGATTGGTCGTGTCAGCGCCCACATTGTGTGTGTCAGCGCTGAATGGTTGACGGTCAATATCCATATGCTAGGGTGATGGAGGGTGTTCTAGTAATGGGTCTGGTTGAGGTTGTGGGTGAGGTGGAGGGTTTTCTGCTGCCTCAATGACAGCAAGCATGGCTAGGGTAAGTGGTAAGTCTATATATGGTGGTGTATTCATATTTCCAAAAACTGTTTTCTTTTGAACAAGGATCGTATAAAAATTGTCATGATCCCTATTACAGTAGCCTTTCATGTCAAAAACCATTTGTAAAAACCTAGGGTAAGCAAGAGTCATCTTGTTACCCTTATTGTGACACATGCCATCAAAAATCATTTTTGAAAAATTATAGTTTTGCCCAGTTGCAAGACACACAACGGGACTCCCAATTGAACTGTTCATTTCATTGTGTGAGGAGCATTTGGGACTCAAACATTGTAGGATGACATGTATAAGGTACTTCCAAGCTGGGCGAAACTGTTGTTTGGTATACTTATTTAAATGGCCCACTGGGGGTAAATCATACCCCAAAGCTCGAAGTCCTAAATCTAGCTCTGCAAGGGGAAGGGTGGTTATTCCATCAGCATCATTAAGATGCAAAGCTTGGCGAACCAAAGCTTCAGTAACCACCCATGGAACCCCATGAACATTAGCAGTCAATGTAATCACTCCATTAACTGTTGAGGAACTAAGAGTGTTCAAAAACTGTTTAATGTGTGTGATAGGGACAAGAGGAGTATTTGAAAGGGCATACCTTAATAAGGACGCATTCAAATACCCAACCATTTGAGTGTATTGGGGAAACATAGTATTATCAGCTTCCAAATAAGCCACCATGTTGTGTTGGCTTCTGAACCCCAATTCTAAGAGAGTAGGTTTAAACTTAGGTGCCATGAAGATTGATGAAAGAAAACTGTGATATGAAAATATGAAGGTTTGAGAGTTTTTAGTTAGACAAGAATAGCAGTTACCCTGTTTGAAAGAAATTAGCCAAATTTATAGGAGAGGTGAAAACATACGATTCGTCAAAATATGAGGCAGTTATATTCAAAAAGTAATCATGAAAATCTTGAAAAATATATAACTTATCTCATACATTAATTAAAATTTACCAACTCTTAAAATTACGGCCCATATTTTCGGCAAAAATAACTACTAGGTAGGACCCAATTTTTGTCAATGGTCAAAAATTTAAACATCAGCGTCTAACGGCTATATTCTTGTCAGTGTTGGAAATTTGCCATGTCATCGTTCAAATTGGTCTTATCAGCGTTTGGAAAGAAAAATGTCAGTGTTCAAAAATAAAAATAATTAAAAATAAAAAGGACCTTAAAAATGTAGTTTACCCTAGTGAAGATAACTCTTAGACTGAAAATGACTATAGGGTGGCAATCACTGTCCAATCATGCACACTTGCTTAAGTAAGATAGACATAATTGTTCTCAAGTGTCCCTTGCTAACCAAAGTTCTTAACAATGAAGTTACCTCATATAAAACCTTTGTAACTTCTCAGGTAAGCCCAATAAAAACGTTCCCAAGTCTCCCAACCGACTAAATCTAATTCTAGGCCAAAAAGTATTGGCATCGTGCACAGTATATCAACTTTGCATGCTACAGTGCCTCACGATTTAGAAAACTAACTTGTTCTCACAAGTGGGCACAATCTAGAATTGTGATAAGAGTATTCTAAGAATACCCAAAATCCTAAAGGTTTCCTAAACCTCCCCTTAAATCATGATATACAAAGTTGAAAAATGGAAAATATGTAATAAAAATTATGTCAAGATAGGAATGTAAACATTCCAACCATCATCCATAAGCTTTAACACATTCCTAGTAAGATCCAAAGATCCAGAAGCAACTCTGTATCCATTTGTACAATGCTCATAATGCCTGTATGATTAGATCAAAAACCACAAAACTAACATATTGTTGTCAGCGTCCATTTGAACACTTGTCAACGTTCAAATAACCTTTGTCAGTGTTAGAAAAATAAAGTGGAAAACCTAATCTTTGTACAAAGAATAATAACAGTACACATCCTGTACAAACTATACAATTATTTCAAAAACACATTTAGGTGAGATTGATCATTCCGATACTTGTTAGCAAGTACTGGAACCTCCCAACATCAAAAGGTTTAGTTAAAAGATCAGCCACATTTTCTTATGTGTCTACCCTATCTGGATGTATTAAACCCTTTTCAAAACAATCTCTTATAAAATGATGTCTAATTTCTATGTGTTTTGTTTTAGAGTGATGTACAGGATTCTTAATAATGCATAATGTACTGTTATTATCTATAAATATCTTGGTATGCATAAAATTATACCCATAATCCAACAGCTGGTTTTGTATCCATGGAACTTGTCCACAACAAGCAGCTGCAGCAACATATTCTGCTTCAGTTGTAGAGTTGGCCACCACTGTTTGTTTCTTGCATTGCCAATATATCAATCTGCTCCTAAGAAATTGGCATCCACCAGTTGTGGATTTTCTATCAAACTTATCACCTCCATAGTCACTGTCTGAATAGCCAATAAGCTCCAATGGAGAATCTTTTGGATACCATAATCCCAAGGTGGGATAGCACCTAAGGTATCTAAAGATCCTTTTGACAGCATGAAGATGACACTCTTTGGGAGTCACCTGATGGCATGCACATGCACACATAGCAAACATGATGTCAGGTCTAGAAGATGTAAGATACATCAATGACCCAATCATTGATCTATAATGCCTAACATCCACTTCTTTTCCATCTCTAGTCTTTCCCCAAGGGTGTTCCCTATCCATGGGTGTGCTAGCCCGTTTTTTCATGTGGAGAAAGACCAAACTTCTTCAAGATTTCTGCTACATATTTGTCTTGAGAGATAAAGATACCATTTTCTTTATGTTGGACTTGTAAACCTAGAAAGAAGTTCATCTCTCCCATTGCATTCATCTTGAATTTGTATGTCATGAGCTTGGAAAAGTCTTCACTCATCTTTGGATTTGATGAACCAAAGATAATATCATCTACATAGACCTGAACAAGTTGAAAATCCTTACCAATCTTCTTGGTAAATAAGGTATGGTCTATGGTGCCCCTCTTAAATCCATTTTCCACTAGGTAGGTAGACAATGTTCCATACCATGCTCTTGGGGCATGATGAAGTCCATACATTGCTCTTGACTCTATACACTTTATCTGGATGCTGTGGATCTTCAAAACCAGGAGGTTTCATTACATATACCTCCTCTTCAATTGTGCCATATAAGAAAGCACTCTTCACATCCATTTGATAAACTGTGAAACCCATGCAAGAAGCATAGGCTAAGAAAATACTTATTGCTTCAATCCATGCAACAGGTGCAAAAACCTCTTCATAGTCTATTCCTTCTTCTTGTGTATAGCCTTGAGCAACTAAACGTGCCTTGTTTCTGACCACAATACCACTTTCATCCTTCTTGTTCCTAAGAACCCGACGTGTTCCAATAGGTCTAACATACCTTGGACAATCCACTAGCTCCCACACATCTTGAATGGTAAACTGGTGAAGCTCATCCTGCATGGCTTCCACCCAACTTGGTTCTTTGAGAGCATCAAAAATCTTCTTGGGTTCCTGTTGTGACAGAAAACAAGCAAACAAACATGCCTGCACAAGAGGGGTATCATCCTTCTTGTGGATATTGGCAATGAAACTACCTTGAGTCTGATGAGACCTCCTTGTTTGAATAGGAGATATAACATCACCAATGATTAAGGAAGGATGATGATTTTTTTACCGTAGTTGTAAGTATTCCTCCCCCAAGTAGTGTGTTGTCTTCTATATCAGTTTCCATGTTGCCAATATCATCTTCATTTCCACCCCCATCCTCACTTAAATGAACCTCTTGATGAAGTATAGAAGGTTCACCATGTTCAAAAGCATGGGAAGAGAATAAATGTCCAAACAGATTATCAGCGCTTAAGTTGTCAGTGTCTGAATTTAACCTGTCAGTGTCGGATTTGTTCTTGTCAGCGCTTGAAGATGCATGCATGTTTTTATCAACTGAATTTTCTTGTGGACCTTCTTCCTCCTTTTCAGCAACAGAAGAAGCTTGTGCAAACCCATCAGTCCATATAGGAATAGTAACATACTCAAGTATGGGATCTGACTTGTCTGCATGTGATCCTTCTTCCTTAGCAACATGTTTACCTATAATTTAAACAATAAGTTCTTCCATGACATTTGAATCCCGCTTCACAATGTTTGGATTAGTCACGGGCATATAATTCAAAGTTCTAGATAATGGTTCTAAATCAAAGAACCAGTCTGGTCCACTCTCAGGATCACTAGGTTTACTTTCTAAAAACTTAACATGCACTTTTTAAAGAATGCATTTTTCCTTCTTGTTATAAACCCTATACCCTCTGCTCTACATAGAATAACTGATGGAGGCCCAAGTATTGAAGAACGGGCTGACTTGTTTCTGGAGGCCCGAGATCGCGTGACGAAGAGAGGTTTAGTAAAACGGGCATAACTTTTGCATCCTAAGTCCATATTCAGCCCGTGACCTGTCAAAACGTACGTAAAAAGGAGGCCGGCGACGCTGTAACCACCTTTTAGCTGGTTGCAGATTTTCCAAGGCCCGAAAAGCCTTTTTACTATCAGTTTTTTGCATATTTATGTTTTTTTCACTTTCAGTTGGACTTTGTCATAGGGCTACGGTACAGCCCGTTGGATTTCTAGGGTTTTTCTTTGTTTGAAGTCATTATTTAATGAATCTGCTGTAACCCTAGCAAGACAGTTATCAGTTTAATAAAAGTTAAACCACTGGCCGTTGTGTTGCCGTGTTTTACCCTAATTTTCGGGCATTCTTCAGAATCAACAATTATTAGCAGAATTGTTTCTGGAATTCTTGTTGAATCAACATATCCAATTACTTATCTTTGTTACTTTGTTCTTTAGTCTACATCAGTTGGTATCAAGAGCCAAAGTTCCTGATCAAGATGCCTCAAAGGAGAACTAGGCCTATTCACGATGTGAATGAACAGGAATTTGAGTATCGTATGATGGACAGAATGGAGGAGCGATTCGATCAAATGTTTGATCAATTTACCGACCAGATGAACGCTTTTGATGAGCAATAGGAGGCCTCGTAATCATCGTCATTAGGACGAAGATACAGATCTAGAAGAAATCCGTTTGGTGATGGTTTGTCTGATGATGAACAATCAGTAAGGCGACGGATGAGAGATCGCAGTAAGAATAATGATAGGCGTTGGAAGACTGGAATGAGAGTTAATATTCCCGATTTTAATGGGGACACTTTAAAGCCTGATGAGTTTATTGATTGGCTTGTTGCTGTTGAAGAAGTATTTGAATTCAAAGAAGTTCCAGAAAACAAAAGGGTTTTGTTGATCGCTACCAAGTTACGTGGTCGGCATCCGCGTGGTGGCAACAATTGAAACTGACGAGGAACAGAGTTGGGAAGTCAAAGATCACGAGTTGGCAGAAGATGAAGAAAGTCATGAGGGATAATTTTGTTCCTCATAACTACCAGCGAATGATGTACCAGCGGTTACAGAATCTGAAACAGGGGGCCAAGTCTGTTGAAGATTACACGACCAAAATTTACCAACTAATTGCAAGGAATGACGTTCAAGAGACAGAAGATCAGCTTGTCTCTCGATACATTGGTGGTTTAAGAGTCCAGATCATGGATTCTGTTAACATGTTTGATCCGACGACACTTTCTGAAGCGTATCAACGTGCACTGACTTTTGAGAAACAGAACCGACGAGTGGGGAGTTCTTCTTCTCTTGCAATAACAGGTGCTTCTAGTTCGGGTAATGCGGCATCTCGTTTTTTCCCAAGTCAGGCTAAAGCAGTTGGTGAGAATATTGGACCAGTTCCTAAAGCGGCCTGCAGTGGTGGGTTCAAATGCTTTAACTGTGGTGAACTTGGTCACCGGCAGTCGGAGTCTAAGAAGGTTGGGAAGAGGCAGTTATTTATTGAACCTGAGGAATATGATGATGTGGCTTATGATGACTACGTGGGAGACGCAGTTTATGATGCAGAACCTGAGTATGAGGAGGAGTATGTGTCTGGAGATGTGGGGGTGAATTTGGTGGTAAGGCGCTCCTCCTTAACACCTAAAGTTGATGGTGATGATTGGCTCAAACACAACATGTTTCAGTCAACTTGTACCATTATAGATGAGGTTTGCACTTTTGTGTGTGATTCAGGTAGTTGTGATAATTTGATAGCTGAAGGAGCGCTCCAAAAATTAGGGTTGAAAACTGAAGATCGCCCCAAACCTTATAAGTTACAATGGCTTAAAAAGGTGGGGAGATAACAGTTTCCAAGCGTGTCCAAGTTCCGTTTTCTGTAGGAACAACATATAAGGATAATCTTTGGTGTGATGTGATACCTATGGATGCTTGTCACTTGTTGTTGGGTAGACCTTGGGAGTACGACCGTGATGTAACTCACCATGGGAGAACTAATACTTATAGTTTCCTGTTTGAAGGTGTGAAGATTACTTTGATGCCAAATAAACCTAAGGAAGTAGTTAATAAACCCACTGGTACTTTACTAACTCTTTCGCAGTTCGAAGACGAGCTAGAGGTGGGAGGTGATGTTTTTGTATTAATAGGGAAGAAGGTTACTAAAGACGGGGAAGTTCCTGAAGTCATGATTCATTTACTTGAGGAATTCTTTGATGTTTTCCCTGATGAATTACCTGATGGTTTGCCACCATTGCGTGACATACAACATCATATTGATCTAGAGCCTGGGTCACAGTTGCCTAACAGGCCACATTATAGGATGAGCCTGGGAGAACATGAGGAGTTGCGCAGGCAGGTTGAGGAGCTAGTTTGCAAGGGTCACGTTCGTGAGAGTATGAGCCCGTGTGCTGTTCTTGCTCTATTGACTCCAAAGAAAGATGGTACATGGCGTATGTGTGTTGATAGTCGAGCCATCAACAAGATTACTGTGAGGTACAGGTTTCCTATTCCTCGCCTTGATGATTTGTTTGACCATATTAGTGGTGCTACTATTTTCACGAAGCTGGATTTGAAGAGTGGGTATTACCAGATTCGTCTTAGACCTGGTGATGAGTGGAAGACCGCTTTCAATACCTGTGAAGGGTTGTATGAGTGGTTGGTCATGCCTTTTGGTTTATCAAACACACCAAGCACATTTATGCGTGTGATGAATCAACTGCTCAGGCCTTTTATTGGCAAGTTTGTGGTTGTTTATTTTGATGACATTCTTATTTAGAGTGCTTCTTATATGAGCATGTCAATCATGGTGAGGCAGGTCTTGACCTTGCTTTAGAAGGACGATTTTTATGCAACCACGAAGAAGTGTGTGTTCATGACCCCTTAAGTTTTGTTTTTAGGGTTTGTTGTTTCTGGTGATGGCATACAGGTGGATGAGTCTAAGGTAGCAGCTGTTCAGGAGTGGCCAAGTCCAACTACCATTAGTGAAGTTCGGAGTTTCCATGGTCTTGCTTCTTTCTATAGGCGGTTTATCCCTAATTCCATTTCCATTATGGCCCCTTTGACAGACTGTATGAAGGGTAAGTCATTTGTGTGGACGGGGGAAGCATAGGTGGCTTTTCAGGTTGCCAAGGAAAAGCTTCCTGCAGCGCCAATCCTGGTATTGCCTGACTTTTCTAAAGTTTTTGAGCTTCATACTGATGCTTCTAAGGTTGCAATTGGTGGATTTCTTAGTCAGGGTGGGCGACCTGTTGCCTATTTTCGCGAGAAGTTGACAGGGCCGAAGTCGAGGTACTCTACTTATGACTTGGAGTTTTATGCAGGGGCCCAAGCTGTGAAGCATTGGCGTCATTATTTGTTTCATAAGGAGTTTGTTTTGTTCACTGACCATGATTCCTTAAGGCATATTCGTACTCAAGATAAGGTTTCACATAAGCATGGGCGTTGGTTGGCTTTTCTTGAGAAATTTACTTTTGTGGTGAAACACAAAACGGGTGCTTCCAATCGTGCTGCTGATGCCTTAAGTAGGAGAAGTAGTTTACTTGTAACCATGCAGGTTGATGTTCCAGTACTGGATATCATTCGTGACATGGTGACTGTGAATCCATACTTTTCAGTTGTTCCGCAGGATTTGCAATCCGGAGAGAAAACAGATTTTGTTATGCATGATGGGTTCCTATTCAAATGGAATCAACTTTGTATTCCTGATTCAAGTCTTCGCTTGTAAATTATTAAGGAGTTACATGGTGAAGGACATGTTGGTCATGATCGCACTTTACAGTTGGTTCAAGCTTCTTATTTTTGGCTTACTATGAGGAAGGAAGTGGATAGTTACGTCAAGATGTGTCGTATTTGTCAAGTTTCTAAGGGGACGGCTACTAATGCAGGACTTTATATGCCTTTGCCAGTTCCTTTGCAGCCCTGGGCTGATATTAGCATGGATTTTGTGTTGGGGCTACCTCGTACTCAAAGGGGTAATGATTCAATATTTGTTGTTGTTGACCATTTTTCTAAGATGGTTCATTTTATTCCTTGCAAGAAGACAATAGATGCAGTTAATGTAGCCCAACTTTTCTTTAGGGATGTGTACCGTTTACATGGTTTACCTTCCTCCATTATTTCTGATCGAGACACCAGGTTTTTGAGTCATTTTTGGCATAGTTTGTAGAAGATGGTGAATACTCAACTCAATTTTAGTAGTGCTTATCATCCTCAAACTGATGGGCAAACTAAAGTTGTTAACAGGTCCCTTGGTAACCTGTTAAGGTGTTTGGTGGGTGATCATGTGAAGGCATGGGATCAGAAGTTATATCAAGATGAGTTTGCTCATAATCATGTTGTTAATCGGAGCACTAGGTTTAGTCCTTTCCAAGTGGTTTATTATGCTCAGCCACGTGGTCCTCTTGATCTTATGACTCCTCAAATTTCTAGGTCTGTTCCGAAGAAAGTGCAAGATTTTGTTAAGGGGTTGCATGATGTTCATAAATGTGTTCGTGACAACTTGGTTTGCGCTAATTCGAAGTACAAGCAAAATGTAGATCAAAAGAGGAGACATGTTGACTTTGATGTAGGAGACTTTGTGTGGGCTGTTTTGACTAAGGATCGTTTTCCAGTTGGTGAATATAATAAGTTGTCTGCTAAGAAGATTGGTCCAGTGTAAATTGTGGATAAGATGAACTCAAATGCGTATCGTTTAAAGTTGCCAAGTCATATTCGTTGTTCTGATGTTTTTAATGTGAAGCACTTGTTGCCTTACCATGGTGATTCTTCAGATGATGATACAGTTGGGAATTCGAGGGCGAATTTTTCCTATCCATAGGGGAATTATGGAGGCCCAAGTATTGAAGAACGGGTTGACTTGTTTCTGGAGGCCAGAGATCGCGTGACGGAGAGGGGTTTAGTAAAATGGGCATAACTTTTTCATCCTAAGTTCGTTTTCAGCCCGTGACCTGTCAAAACGTGCGTAAAAAGGAGGCGACGACGCTGTAACCACCTTTTAGTTGGTTGCGGATTTTCCAAGGCCCGAAAAGCCTTTTTACTATCAGTTTTTTGCATATTTATGTTTTTTTCACTTTCAGTTGGACTTTGTCATTGGGCTACGGTCTAGCCCGTTGGATTTTTAGGGTTTTTCTTTGTTTGAAATCATTATTTAATGAATATGTTGTAACCCTAGCAAGACAGTTATCAGTTTAATAAAAGTTAAACCACTGGCCGTTGTGTTGCCGTGTTTTACCCTAATTTTCGGGCATTCTTCAGAATCAACAATTATTAGCAGAATTGTTTCTGGCATTGTTTTTTAGTCAACAGATCCAATTACTTATCTTTGTTACTTTGTTCTTTAGTCTACATCAATAACCCATAAAGTAGACTTCATCACCTTTTGCACTAAACTTTCCTAAGGCATCACTAGTATCCAGTATCACTACATGACATCCAAAGGGTTTGAGAAAACCTATGTTGGGTTTCCTATTCCAAAATAGCTCATATGGTGTCTTATTATGGATTTTGTTGACAAAGCTCTATTCTGAACATAACAGGCTGTATTTACAGCCTCAGCCCAAAACACAATGGTAAACTTAGCATCAGGCAACATTGTCCTAGCTGCTTCTATGAGTGTTCTATTCTTCCTTTCAGCCACACCATTCTACTGTGGAGTTCTAACTATGCTAAACTCCCTAGTAATCCCTTTATCAACACAAAAGGCATCTAACAATTTATTTCTAAACTCACCGCCATTATCACTTCTAAGTATTTTAACCTCATTACCTGTTTTCTTTTCAATTTGGGTAATAAAGTTAATCAAAACTGTGGCAGTATCACTTTTTAAGGCCAAAAATAACGTCTAAGTAAATCTAGAAAAATCATCAGTTATAACAAAACAATAAGATTTACCATTCAAACTTTCTATATTAGTTGGGCCAAACAAGTCTATATGTAGCAAGTGAAGTGGTTTAGAACTAGAATGCACAAGTTTAGACTTAAATGAGACTTTGTGCTATTTTCCTTTAAAACATGCAACACAAGAGTGATCATTGTGGAAAGCTTTTGAAGGCAAACCATCAACTAAATCATGTCTCACAAGTCTATTAATATTCTTAAAGTTTATGTGCCCTAACCTTATGTGCCATACATTACTTTCATCTATTGAAGCTTTAGCATACAAACATGACAAATTGTTGTTCATCCTAATTCCATTAAGATTAACATTATAAATGTCCTTATTCCTAAGTGTTCTATAATCAATAAACTTCTCATCAGGCATCTTAAAATCTTTACTCAACAACAAGCATTCAGTATCAGTGAAAAGAACTTTATTTTTGTTATCACAAACTTGTGACACACTAAAAAGTTCTTTTACCAGAAAAACGTTTTCAAAACGTAAATTGTTTGTAATAAGAGTGCCTTTGCCAGAAATTGTACCATATCCTCCTCCAAAGTACACTTTGTCACCATCTTTAATGGGGGTAAAATTTGACAAATAATCTTCCTTCCCCGTCATGTGCCTAGAGCATCCACTATCCCAATAACCATGATCAATAACCTACTTTTGAATGCCCTGCACATATTGAAAACAAATTAGTTTTCTTTTGGAACCCAAGCCTGAGCAGACTTGGATTCATATGGTTGTTCAACAAGAACGGATTTAGTCCTTATAGCAACCCCTTGTTCATCCCTTTGTGGCCTGAACACCCAGTTT
This sequence comes from Glebionis coronaria, assembly GCA_025667525.1. Lineage (NCBI taxonomy): Eukaryota > Viridiplantae > Streptophyta > Magnoliopsida > Asterales > Asteraceae > Glebionis > Glebionis coronaria. The sequence continues at coordinate 326,562,707 of CM046880.1, forward strand.
ACCCCAATTGGTTTAGTAATGACCTTTGAAAGATAATGAAATCTGTTACAGGTCATAGAAATCCCATCAGAATTAGGGTTTTGGTCTTGTTTAGGTCTCCAAGTCAAACTAGATGATGCTTTAGACCCCTTTCCTTTAGGTTGTAAGTACCTATTATTACTTGGTCTAACACAAGATCCAACACCAGCTTTTTGTGGCATTGTCACACCATACCTAGAGTTGTCAGCGTTGGAATTGCTCCTATCAGCGTTGAATTTGTTCTTGTCAGCGCCCAAATTAGGGTTTGCAACAGGAACCCATTGTCTGTTAGACCATGTGTTGGTCTTTTGGAAGGGCCTTTGTCCATGAGTATTTGTCCCTTTAGTAAAGAAGGGAGCTGGTCTAGTAACTTGTGGACTTGGTTGGACATAAGGTCTGGGTTTGACCATGGTTGACCTATTGTCAGCGTTGACTTTTGAGGCACTGACACATTTATAGGCCAAGTGAGAAAAACTCCCACATGTGTAACAAGCTTTTCTAGACATAACCTTAGGTCTAGATTGAAAGAACCCTGTCCCATTAACACTAACTTGGCTTTGTGGTGACCTAGGTTTTCTATACATTTCATCATATTTAACACTAGATTTTCTCTTAACAGATGAGCCAAGGTTAACAGACTTTCCAATAGTGGGATTAGTCACAGTAATAGGTGTAGGCTCAAGTGGACTCTCACTAAGCATCCCACCCTTACAAAGAGAAAAGGGTTGTATGTTTTCTACTTCTCAAGGTCAGTCACTTTTTGTTGATATTCCTCAACTGGGGTGAGCACTCTAGGTGGAGGAATTAATTCCTCTTCTTGGAGTTCTGGAATACCAGTCCAAGAGAGATCCTTTCTCTGAACACCATAAAAGTTCCCAGCAGGTGGAGGAACATCAACAAATTCATTCATCCTAATCCCAGACATATCCCTAGGGTTTCTTTGTTCACTTACACATTTTTCTAGGGTTTGGCTAGCTTTATCAAGACTTTTAATTTTAAGCCCTACATTTTCTTTTTCCTTAATGGCTTCATCTAACTTAAGCTTCACTTCTCCTCTGGATCTCATCAAAGTGTCCCTAAGTTCAACACTAACTTTAAGTTCATGAGACAAAACATTAATTTGATCTTTTAGGTCAAATTCCATTTTCTTATATTCCTCTACAGTCTTTTCAGTTTGTACAAGTGCCATTTGATAATTTGATAGCCTACATTCTACATGTAAAACCCTCTTTAAAAACCTATGAACAGTACACGTGAACAGTAACATACAAAAACACGGTAAAATTTAAACTTTCCATTTATAATATTAATACACGTGTCACGACATCAAATAACAAATAATCATGAATATTATAAATGTGACACGATCACGAACACCAAAATCTCAAATATTAAATCACGAGCACACTCGATAAATAATTAGACTCGAGAAAAGCTATGGGCTACCCCATGTGGGCCCCATAGCCGCGGCAAGACAAGAGGAAGGACCAAGATGGGCCTTTTGGCCCATAACCTAAATTAATTAAAACACCTGGAGAGTTATTTTCTCTCATAATTTAGGTTATAGAAAAAATTTGTCCTCTCCTCCTTGTTCTCCTTAGCCGCCGGCCTACACAACAAAACAAGGTAAAGCTGAACAATTTTGGTGATTCATTAATTATTTGTGATCATCTCGTGATTCTACGCATAGTGTGTTATCCGTCAAGGCGGATTAGTCTTCATCGTTCCCGTTAGCTTCTACTGGACATACGGTACGGATTTCCGTCCTTCAGTAAGGACAATCTCTTCATTCATTAGGATTTCCCGTATGCAGCCAATTGTTTTCCCAGTAGTTACAGATTAAATTCTTATGTTTTATTAGTTACCTTAGCCATATACACGCATGAATAGTTTCAGCTAGTTATGGAGGTACCATAACCATAACACTAGAGGCACTAGTGTTATGACTTCACCACGGCAGAGTGATAGCTCGTGGCGTCCCTTTTCAGTTATTTGGCCATTATATTGTTATATTATCATGTGGGGCGTATGGGTGCATCCTAGTTACATGTTTCAGTCAGGATTTTCATGGTGAATGTGGTGTGTGCCTTGCATCCTTCACAAGGAGTTGATCCCTCCTATCCACTGACCAGTTAATTAGAGGTAACCCCTCTAATTTCATGATAAGGTCTCCCCTCCAAGTATTCTTGCACGTCGCTGACCTCATGACTTGTATTGGCTAATTTGGTACATAAACTAATACAGATTTTCATAAGTAACATAAGCTATGTTTTCAGAATTAAAACCAGTTAACATGACAGACAACTAGGTTTTCCAGGACTTATTCTTTTCCACTGCCATTCATGCTTTATATTCTTTATATGCTTCCATACTCTATGTTTTCCATGCTTTATTGTATATCCGTGCACTGAGCGTTACGCTCAGCCGTCTACTTTTCCATGTTCCCAAACGGCAGGTACCCAAGGACGCAAGTAGGAACTCCAGAGTATGTACATTAGGATTAGAAGCTATCCGGCCTCTTTTACCTTATGCATTTATTTCCTACTTTATCACACTTTACATCTTTTGGATATTGTTTAGTCCTTTCCATTTACAGTACTTATATTGCTTGTTTGTGAGTTACTATACTACCGATGTTTGATTCCGGTATTTCTATTTATGGTCATGAATGTTTAGACATTTACCTTGCATGCTTTGATGATACGCCATAATTTACTGTAGCACTCATTAAATAGGGTGTTACAATTATGGTATCAGAACCATGGTTTCGGCCTGTAGCTCTGTAAAAATGAACTTTTACTTACGGGTAGTCACTAGTGTCTTCCTAGAACTGACAATTGGTTTTCATGCATTCATTCATTTTCATTTTTATTTCATGCATTCATATCATTGTAGAAGGTTTATAACTAAGTAATGGTTGGTACAGGACTGGCCCTATTTAGTCGCATGTGCTTTTATCGAAACTTTTAACTTTGGGACCGACCCATTGGCGTCCCCGCGCCATGTCTTTTGTTTTGGGTGAACTGACCATAGGCGTTCACTCTCGTTCATATAAAAGTATTATAAACTGCATCATGCATTTTTATACATTCTTTCATGCATTATAAACTGCTTATTTGATTTATACATTGTTCATGCATTCTTATGTTACCTCATTTCAGATTTATAATTTATGTTGCTTTGTGTTGTTTAAACTGTCAGATGTTGAACAATCGCAATACTCCAGATTTGACAGTAGTTGTCAATGCAGATCTGCAAACCCTACTTCCCCAACTTTGCAATGAAATCAGGGATGAACTTCAGGCGGAATTCCAGGCTCATGGTAATCACGCCAACCCTCCTCCTCCTCCATCGGTTACTCTTATAACTTGGTTGGAGAGATTCAACAAACAGCGACCCCGTTCGTTTGAGCAGACTGACAGCCCCAACGAGGCTGAAGCTTGGATTTCTCACATCAAGAAGATTTTTGATGCAATGGGTTGTGATGGTATCTACAAGGCAAGGCTGGCTTGCTATAAGTTTGAAGGTGATGTGCTGCAATGGTGGAAATCGGTCAAGCAATCCAACGGTGGTGACAATTGGGTTGCACAGCTGACATGGGACCGGTTTAAGGAGCTCTTCCTTATTTAGTACTTTCCACATGATGAGTGATGAGATGGCTTTTATGCATAATCTCATCGTTCTTTTCGGACTTTAAATGCATAAAAATGTCATAAAATACCATATATATGCTTGTATTTGTTTACTTGTGTGTTTTAGGTATGGATATCGTGAAAAAGACAAAAGATCACAAGAAATAAGGAAAAACGGACACGAGAAACGAAGCCGTACAAAGAACCGGGCCCTAGTTCATGAATTATCCGAGATTAACCCTTGAAAAAATGGTAAGATTATCCCTCATCAATTCTGATTTGTCAATTATGCTCCCTCATGAAGTCAAAGATACTATGAAGACCTTTGAAGATCAAGACATTCTAAAATCAGTCCCTCAAGTATTTAAAAATGGCAAAAATAACCCTTGAAACACTTTTGCCAAAGTTTTGGGGCAAAAGTGTGAAATCAGAAAGTTTATTAACAAAGGGAATCAAGTTTGTAGGCTGAAAAACGTGTTTTACCCATTTCACCAAAACACCAGGACCTATTCTGTCATATCCCTAAGTTTGAATCACACAAACACGCGCCAAACACCACCTCCCCACCTTTTTCAGATCAAAATTACTACTATTCACCATTCATCCCACCCAGAATTACCTTCACTTAAACAAAGGGTAAATCAAAATTACCCATACCCACGCTTGATTCACACATGCAGAAACTCATCCCACACCTAAAACCCTCACTCCCACTCACCAAAGGGCCCCACCATTCAAAACGTCCACCTATCACATCACAACTTAACCTCCAAGGAATGCCACGTGTCCAAATCAACAGCTGACACTCTTTGCTTGGTTACAAAGCTAAAATGAACGTCTAGGATGCATTTGGACAGCTCAATATCAAAATTCGTCTAGAAGATTCAAGGGAATTTTAGGGACTTCATAGCTAGGGTTTTCTCATTGTAATCTCAGCCCTTGTGGCCTATATAAGGACTCCTCAACTTGTGAGAGAGCCTTGTTCTAGTTTTACCTTTTAAACCTTGTAATTCCTTTTTGAATTTTATAGAAGTTGGTATTTTGAGAAAATTGTAATTCCTTTTTATTTTTGAAAGTTGGTGTTGTTTAAGGTTAATTTTGAGTTCCATTATATATTATAAGTGTGCTTGAATCTTGTGGTTCAAGGACGTTTATGTTTGGTAAGGTTTTCAAGTTTGAAAAAAGCTTGAAAAGTGTTTCTGATTTTACTATTTTTCTTGTACTAATCCTTGACCAAAAGCTATAAGCTCTTACAAGCTTGTTGACACCAAGCTTGTGAAGGGATTGGAGCCTTTGGTTGGGTTGTTTGTTCATTGTGTTGAAGAAATCAAGTCCTTGAGTTTCTACTTTGAAACATCAACCAAGGCAGTCATCATCTCATTTGTTGAAGTACCTTGGTCTTGTTCTAGTTGTTGAACAAGGTCCAAGGAGCATTGCTGATCCTCCTAGGATGTTGTGGAGGATAGGTATAACTTCTTGTTAAGATTCCTCTAAAAATCACATGATATTGACTGTTTTATGTTTTGCTAAGTGATTTGGTGATTTTGTGTTTGTGCTTTGTGTTTTATGGTTGGTATCTGTTAGTTGTCACCTAGTGTAGCTATTTGATCATTAAAATCAGTAGGTTGTTTGTAGATTTGAGAAGTTGCTTTGAAAAAGGACTTATAAAAGGTTGTTTGGGTTTACAAGTTCATAAGGCCTTGTGGCCTTGTGGCCTTGGTTCTTAGGGTTTGGGAGGACTAAACAAGTCATATACCACAAGTTTTAGTCATTGGTTAAGTTTCTGAAAGTTTGGAAAAAGGTATTTGAAGTTTTGTAAAAAATCTGATAAAAAGTGTTTTGAAATTGGTCAAACACATCAGATCCAATAACTTCTTTGTTTGTTGGATCTAAGGTCTGAAATCAGGTTTGGGAATAGTTTATGTGAAAAGCTATCTGTGCATTATCTGTTTGTTGAATTTGGTGGCTTATTGAAGGAGCTAGGGCTTATCAAAGTTGGCTGAAGTGGTCATTTGCATCAGCAAAGTGACCACCTCATTTTGTGCTTGCATTTGTAATCCTAGTGTATGCCTTGTTGTTTTGCTGCTTGGATCTTGTTTATGTGTTGCTTGTGAGTGAATTTTGCTATTTGGTGTGCCTTGTTGCTGGCTTATATGCTCACTGACTTATTAGCTTATTTGTGCCAAAACTAGTCAAGTATGCCCAATTGGTAGACCTTGATATACAAGGTTTGTACTCAAGCCTTAACCAGCAGGTTGAAAACAAAGTTTTAACACTTCATTAAGTCTGTCAACGCCCAAAATTGTACTTGTCAACGTTTGAATTACTCTTTTCAGCGTTTGACTTAGGGTCAAACTTGGTCAACAAGCTTATTGAATCTGTTTTGCTTATTGGTACATGCAACAACTTGGTTTTTGTAATAGAACTCATTTTTCTCAACTTAATAACAAGTCTGGAAGGTTACAATTCTTTTGGTTAAGCTTTTGCTAGAAAACTAGCTTATTTGGCTTTTTCAGCCAGCTTATTTGTTCATACAGCTTATTCTATTTGGCTTTTTGTGATTTTCTTGATTGATTATTCTTAGTTAAGCTATTTGTGAGCTTTTGCAACAAACCAGAGCTTCTGAAACAGCCTAGAACTCTAACCCGACTATTTTGTCGTTTAGTGGATTTCTATTTTGCCTATTTCTGGCTTATTGAGAGAGCTTTTTCAAAATTTCTTTTTATAGATCTCTTAGGCATCTCAAAAGAAGGTTGTGTGTTTAAGCAGAGCTTATGGCATTAGCTTATTGCTTAATGGGCTTATTGGCCTAATAAGAATAAGTTGTTTGTTATTTAAGTTGTGATAAGCTCAGAATCAGCTTTTGGGCCTTCAGACTTTTGTGCTTAGAATTAAATTTTGAGTCAGCTAGGGCTCTTTCAGGTCATTTGGGCCTAGTTTTACTTTTTGGGCCCAAAAGCCCATTAGTGTTGACTGTTTTTATTTTTAGCCCATTTGGGGGCCCATTAGGGGTATTTTGGTAATTTCACTTTCATTTTCTGATTATTTAGGTTAAAATAAACTAGTTTTCAAGTTTTTAGATTTTTTATAATTTTTAGATTTTTAATATTATTTTAATATTATTCTATTATTATTTTTCAAATTTCACATTTTTGCACTTTTTATATTTTTCTTAGCTTTCATACATTAAATAGGATTTTTGTAACTCTTAGATTAATTTTATCATATTTAGATTAATTTTTATAATTATTTTAAGTTTTAATAGTTTTTAAATCATTTTAAATAGTTTTTCTTAGTTTAAAAATTTATAAAAATAGTTTTAAATCTTGTTAGGTCATTTTAGAGGTTTACCAATTGAAAAATATTTATTTGGGCTTTTTTGATAATTAATTTGATTTTTAGGGCTTTAATTAGCATTCAAAAGTTAATATTTAATTAATTAAAAGGTTTGAAAAAGTTTTGATCATTGGTAAACTCTTAGTTTATTTAATTTTATTTTTGGTAAATTTTTAGGAATTTTTGGAATTAATTTTTATTTTAGCCATTTTTACGATTTTACGTTTTGTCGTCGTAGTAATTAATTGCACGTCTTCGTCATTCTATTTTCTCATCCCCTTCTTTCAAATATTAATCTCAAAACAATTACGAATTATTCACACACATTTATCTCCTTGGGAAACGAACTTTTACCTTTGGGTCATTAACACTTGATTTTCCTAAATCATTTGTTTAATACTTACCGCTTTTACGCCTTTTTCCTAAAAGGTCGTAATTTTACCACAATCATTTTGGTGCCGCTGTCGGCGAGGTGTGTCGTGATTAATTTGTCTTGTTTTTAATATTAACCATAAATAGTATTTGTATTAGTAGAAATCTACTAATACGTATTATCGGTTTTTTCGTTTTTTCTTGTGAAATTATTATTACTATATTGTATTAAGTATCACAATCAATACAAAATATCTCCAAAAGTGTGAAAACACAACCTTAATTGGGATTTGATCTCCTAATTATTGTATTTGAATCTCAAACAAAAGAAAAAGGCAAAAATAGATAAATACTTTCGTGAAGCTCGATTTTGAAAAGTGCAAACTATAAGGTGGGTATAAGGCGGGTATTATAAAATATACCCTAAGGAAAAAGGCTCTTAAGTGCTTCGCGCCGCCTCGTTTCCCCGCTTGCTTGTGAGTATTTTGAAATTGAAGGCTAATCGAGGGTTTTGTCGCCCACAGTATTATTACGTATCATATATATTTGCTTGGTTTTCTTTGTGATTAAACCCTCTTGAACAATTTGGTTTCACCAAAGTTCTAAAGTCATTCGAAGGCGTTCACTCCACGTGATCGTTTTCATTCTTTTGAGGCTTCTTTAATCAAGAGTTTGATTCGAGGAGAGATTTGGTAGATTGTTGTCTACGAAGATACACCAAAATCCAAAAAAAAACAATTAAAAACAATCAAAAAACACAAAAAAATTAAAAATTCATAAAACACCCAAAAAGAATCTTCTTTGCTCACCTCCCATTCTACGTCAAGTTTATGATAACTCGTAATCAAGCAAAACGAGCTCGTAAACGTCTTCAAAATCAAGGAAATCAAGAGACGTGGATTGAAGAACAAACTCCAATTGTTGAACCTATTGTAGAACAAGAAGTCGTCATGGCTAATCGTACTATGATGGAGTTGCTTCAAGCACCCACCGAGGGTTTTGGAGAGGCCATTGTGATTCCCGCTATCCTTGCAGAGAATTTCGAGATTAAGACGGGTTTAATGTCTATGTTGCAAGCAAATAAGTTTAGAGGTCATGAGAAAGACAACACGCATTACCACATAAGGAATTTTAATCGTCTCACCGCTACTAGCAATTTTAAGGATGTTCCACATGACGCCATTAAGATGATGTTGTTTCCATACTCATTAGATGGACCCGCTAAAATATGGCTTGAGAAAGAACCGCCAAATTCGATTTTGACATGGGGTGATCTCGTCTCTAAGTTTGTGAACAAATTTTTTCCACCATCTAAAACAACACATTTGAAAAATGAGACTTCAAGGTTTGTACAACGAAATAATGAGAGTTTTTCAATGGCATGGGAACGATTTAAGGAAATGTTACATGAATGTCCACACCATGATTTTCGGAATTACATCAAGTTGATACTTTTTATAATGGGCTTAATGATCATGAACGAGATTATTTGAATGCCGCCGCGGGTGGTAATTTTTTGTGCAAAACGACCGATGAGGCTTTAAATATTATCGAGAATAGATCTAAGGTTTACAACCCTCGTAACACCGGGTATTGCCAATATGGGTTCGTCATCATCGTCATCGTCTCGTAGCATTAATGCCTTACCTGATGAAGCTAATGAGGAAAATCGGTTTTTCGATAGGTTTTCAAATCTTATGACTCATTGGAAAGCACAAGATGCTTTGAATTCCGCTTCGGTTAAAGCGGTTGATAAGAGTTGTTTGTCTTGTGGTGGAGCTCATGCTCTTTGCGAGTGCATTACCGGGTGGTAACACTTCGAGTGCTTACGTAGCAACGGGAACTTACAACCAAAACGGCCAAGGTTTCCGCCCAAATCAAGCTCCACCAAATCAAAATGCTAATAACTATCGAAACAACAACCAAAATAGTGGTTATCAAGGCAATTCACGTAACTACAACAAAGGGAATTATCAAAGTGGGAATGGACAAGTTGCAAATCAAAACCAAAACCGTGATTTTCAAGACACTACACAAGGTTTTCAAAATGCTCACACTAAAAATCTTCAAGGAGAATTTTTGGATTATGCTAAAGCAAATGATGCTAAATTTGATAATATGCAACGTGAGATGATTAGCTTAAGATCCCAGTTGAAAAACAAGCTTAAAAACGAACTTGCTAATGAACTTAAAACTCATGCTAATAAAATGGAAGGAAACGTTCAACGTCTTCAACAAAATCAACAAAAGATGGAACAAGGACAACATGAGATTAAGCAAGAATTGTTAAAAGCGGATTTAAGGCAATCAAAATTTGAAGACCGAATGGCAAAAATGTTTGAAGCAATCATGTGTAAACCCTCTTCCTCGGGTGGTCTTCCTAGTGATACCATTGCAAACCCGAAGGGAGAAATGAAGGTTATTACTACACGAAGTGGTAAAACTTTCAAAGAACCAATCTCTCGTCCAAGTACTTCTACGGAGAAGGAAATCGAGAAAGAGCCCGAGGTGATGGTCGAAAAGGAGCATATTACAATCCCACGAAGTACCGCTCATACCACGTATACGGTTGAACCAATACCAATCATGGAACCCGAGATTCCAAGGTCGTTGCCTAATGTCCAACCCACACCACCTTTACCTTACCCTTCGAGACGAAACAAAGGGAAATTGCAAGAACGTAACAAACAACAAATCGAGCTTTTTATAAAAATGTTTCAACAAGTGCATTTTGATGTAAGTTTAGCCGACGCGTTGTTATATATGCCTCGTTTCGCATCCACTTTCAAAAGTATGATGAGCGATAAGGAAAAGCTTTCAAAGCTTGCTAATTGTTCTTCGGTTTATCTTAACCGCATACCAGAAAAGGTTGGTGACCCCAGAAAGTTTCTCATTCCTTGTGACATACAAGATATGAAATAATGCCTCGCCTTAGCCGATCTTGGTGCGAGCATTAATTTGATGCCATTTTCCATTTGGAAATCGCTTTCGCTTCCGGCTCTTACTCCTTCGAACATGTCTATCGAGATGGCCGATCATTCTACAATTTTAGCATGTGGAGTAGCCGAGGATGTTTTCGTGAAAGTGGGGAAGTTCTACTATCCCGTTGACTTTATAGTAGTTGACATCCCTGCAGATCCTCAAGTTCCTCTAAATTTAGGTCGTCCATTTTTAGACACCTCGAGATCGCTTATCGACGTTCATGCAAGAACTATCACTTTGAGATTCAACGAAGAGGAACTTGTTATAAACGCTACTCAAAACTCAAAACCTTCTCATGTTTATGCAATCGCTACCATCAATCACATTGACTTAGTCGATGTGGTTTGCGATGAGTTTTCACAAGAAGTGTTAGGATTTTCCGCTAGCTCGTCAAGTGGCAATCCCACTATTTTGGATCCGATTCTTGCTAATTCTACACCAAATCTCACTCCATTCCAAGGAGGCGATTTTACTTCAAATGAAATCGACAATGAAGATGAGGTGATTATTAGTGATGATACTTCTATTCCACCATTTCTTCCGCCGATGGAAGTTATGAGTGTTGAGCAAAAAACTTCAATCGAGGAACCGCCTATCCTTGAATTGAAAGATCTTCCATCTCACCTTGAATACGCATTCTTGGAAGGTGATGACAAATTGACGGTTATTATTGCAAAAGGTCTTGCTAATGATGAAAAAACTGAGCTCTTGAAAGTTCTTAAAGCTCATAAAGGGGCAATTGCGTGGAAAATTTCTGACATTAAGGGTATTGACCCAAAATTTTGTACTCACAAGATTTTAATGGAGGAGGACTACAACCCGCAATTCAAATTCTACGAAGGGTAAACCCCAAAATTCACGATGTCATAAAAAAGGAAGTTCTAAAACTCCTTGACGCGGGAATGATTTATCCTATCTCCGATAGCCCATGGGTGAGCCCAATCCATTGTGTCCCTAAAAAGGGAGGAATGACCGTTGTGCCCAATGAAAACAACGAGTTAATTCCCACTCGTGTTGTGACCGGTTGGAGGGTGTGTATTGACTACCGAAAGTTAAATGACGTCACTCGTAAAGACCACTTTCCTTTACCCTTCATGGATCAAATATTGGAGCGACTCAAATGAATTCTATTGCTTTTTAGATGGTTTTCCCGGTTACATTCAAATCCCTATCGACCCTATTGATCAAGAGAAGACTACGTTTACGTGTCCTTATGGAACGTTTTCCTATCGTAGGATGCCTTTCGGACTTTGTAATGCACCGGGTACGTTTCAACGGTGTATGATGGCGATTTTTCACGATATGATCGAGAAGTCGATGGAAGTGTTTATGGATGACTTTTTGGTGTTTGGCAATTCGTTCATGTCGTGTTTATCTAATCTTGAGCAAATGTTAAAACGTTGTTAAGAAACCAATCTTGTGTTTAATTGGGAAAAATGTCATTTCATGTGTAAACAAGGAATCGTCTTAGGAGATAAGGTCTCGAAAGCGGGGACTGAGGTCGATAAAGCTAAGGTAGACGTCATCGCCAAGTTACCTCATCCCAAAACCGTTAAGGGAGTTAGTAGTTTCCTAGGCCACGCGGGATTTTATCGTCGTTTCATCAAGGACTTTTCGAAAATCTCTCGACCTATGACACACCTTCTCGAGAAGGATGCTCCTTTTAATTTCAATGAGGATTGTGTTAGAGCTTTCAAAACTCTCAAAAGGAAACTTAGCGAAGCTCCTATTCTTGTTGCTCCTAATTGGGAATTACCCTTTGAAATCATGTGCGATGCAAGTCATTATGCTATAGGGGCCGTCTTAGGGCAACGTTATGAAAAGCATTTACGTCCTATCCATTATGCTAGTAAGACGATGACCGAGGCTCAATTAAAGTACACCACAACGGAAAAGGAATTCCTTGCCGTGGTCTATGCTTTTGAGAAATTCCGACCTTATATCGTCTTAACTAAAAGCATCGTGTATACCGACCATTCGGCTATCAAGTATCTCTTAGCTAAGCAAGATGCTAAGCCGATATTGCTTCGTTGGATGCTCCTCCTCCAAGAATTTGATGTCATCGTGCTTGACAAAAAAGGAGCCGAGAATCTAGCAGTCGATCATCTCTCTTCTCTAGAAGATCCTCACAAAGATGTTTTCGAGAACAAGGAAATCACTGAAACATTTCCTCTCGAGACTCTCGGTGTAGTGAATTCTAAAGACACCACCCCATGGTTTGCCGACATTGCAAATTACCATGCGGGCAATTTCATAATCAAGGGTATGACGACACAACAAAAGCGAAAATTCTTTCATGACGTCAAGTTCTATTTTTGGGACGACCCTTATCTCTTTCGGGTTTGTGCGGATCAACTCGTTCGACGTTGTGTTTTTGGTGACAAAGCTTCTAACATCCTTAGAGCTTGTCACGAGGGACCCACGGGTGGTCACCATGGTGCTAATCTCACGGCTAAGAAAGTGTTCGAAGCCGGCTTCTTTTGGCCTTCTATCTATCGTGATGCACACGCACTTGTGAAGTCGTGTGATTCTTGCCAACGTCAAGGAAAATCGTCTCAACGTGATGAAATGCCGCAAAACATAATTCAAGTGTGTGAGATTTTCGACATTTGGGGCATAGACTTTATGGGGCCGTTCCCATCGTCTCATGGTAACAAGTATATCCTCATCGCCGTCGACTACCTTTCTAAGTGGGTGGAAGCTAAGGCTTTACCTACTAATGATGCTCGTGTGGTAGTGAAGTTTTTGAAGCAACTATTCTCTCGGTTCGGAACCCCTCGTGCTATTATAAGCGATCGTGGAACCCATTTTTGTAATGACCAATTCGAGAAAGTCTTAAAGAAATATGAAGTTACTCATCGTCTTTCTACGGCTTATGATGAGATGGCATTTATACATGATCTCATCGTTCTTTTCGGGCTTTAAATGCATTAAAATGTCATAAAATACCATATATATGCTTGTGTTTGTTTACTTGTGTATTTTAGGTATGGATATCGTGAAAAAGACAAAAGATCACAAGATACAAGGAAAAACGGACACGAGAAACGAAGCCGTACAAAGAACCGGGCCCTAATCATGGAATTTTCATCAAATACCCTTGAAGACTTGAAGACAAAACAAGATTGATCATCATCTATTGAAGAAATGACACTTAAAACCCTTGTATATTAATAATTACAAGTTTGGTCCCTTAAGTTTGTCAAAATTGCAAAAAGGTCCTTCAACTTTGAAGAAATGGCAAGAATAGTCCCTCAACAAATTCAAATTGCCAATTATGGTCCCTCATGAAGTTTAAGAGACATTGAAGACCTTTGAAGATCAACATTGTCCAAGATTAGTCCTTGAAAAATCATCAAATGACAAAAATCGCCTTTGAAACATCTTTATGGAAAGTTTGTGCCAAAATTGTCAAGTAATGAAACTTAAATACAAAGGAGATGCGTTTTTAGGCTGAAAATCTTTAAAAGCCAAAAATAACAAAAGAAAGGGACCAAATATGCCAAACCTGAAACATTCAAAAGAAAGGGCGCCTAACACAATCCCACCCCAAAAAAAACGGATCAAATGAACTTTTACTGTTCATCTTTTACCCCAGGTTCTATTTTACTCATTACTTGGGTAATTCTCAATTAAACCCACACACACTTAATTCACACATGCCAAAACCCTTCCCACTCCTAAAAACCTGCATCCCACTCATGTGCACCAAAACCCCAATTCCCCAATCCACCAATCACATCATTCCTTAGCCCCCAAGCATCATGACATGGCTTAAATCAATGGCCAAGATTATTTGCTTCCTCCCAAAGCAAAATAAACGTCCAAGATCAAATGAGAGGACAAAATGCACTCAAAACCATTCAAGGGCACATTTGGGATTTTCTTATGATTAGGGTTTAGTTTTTTCTATTCTAGATTGTTCTTAGGACTCTATAAAAGGAGCTCACAACTTGTGTGAAGCCCTTGTTCCAGTTTTTAAGCTTGCACATGTAATACCTTTTTAAAGAAATAAAAAGTTTGGTTTTTGAAATATTCAAGTGTAATTCCTTTTTTATTGTTTTTAAAAGTTGAGTGTTGTGTTAAGCTTAATTCTGAGTTCCACACTTTTATTTGGTTAAGCAACTTTGATTTTCAAAGTTGTTTAAGGTTTTGAGATTTTGAGAGATTTTGGTAAAATCTTCTCAAAAGGTATTTTGGTGTTCTTGGTTCATGATTTTGGTAATTTAAAGGTTTATGATACGTTTTAAGTAATTGGAAAAGGTTTGGGAAGAGTTTTAAAAAGAGAAAAAAAAAAGAATCATATCATATCATATTATTTTTGTTCTTGTTTCTTTGTTTTGTGTTCAAATAGGTTGAAGGCTTGTTGATTTAGTTCAGCTCCAACCCGGGTTGGATTGGAGGAGGATTTTCATCCTCTAGGTTCTTGGATGTAAGAACCTAAGGTATCTTCCTTTTACCTTGAAAAAGTTCATAAAAGTGCTTGTTACTTGATTTGATTGATTGATTGATTTAGTGTGTTTAAGTTACTTGATTTGTGTTTATGTTATGTTATATACATGTTATGAAGCTTTGATAACAATTTGGTTAGGTTTCATAAGGTTTTGATTTGGAAAAATTGGTTTTCAAAAAGTTTAAAGGGTGTTTGGCAACGCGTTTTAGCAGGACATAGTTTTGATTAGTGATAATTAAAAGGTGTTAGATTGTTTGTTTAGGGTTGATTAAGGTTATTGGTAAGTAGTTAATTACTTTGGAACAAGTTTGGAGTAATTTTGTGTGTTTAAAAAGGTAAAAAGGGTGTTAAAAATCTGCATAAGTGTTAAATTGCTTGGTCTTTCATGATCTTTGGTGCATGATTTTATGAGTTTTGATTGTTGATTGCTTACATTTACTTGTGCTTGACTCCTTGAGCTTCAACAAGCTCAAGGGTGCCCCAATTGTTCCAACATAATCACCAAACAAAGCATCAAGCCAAGACCTCTTGGCATCACAAGTGCACAAGTGTGCACTTATTTGGTTCATCAGCAAAAATACCAGGCACGTTACACTAATTGCGCCGCAAGACCAACTAGTTGCGGCGCAACACAAGGAGCTACAGACCAAAGGTGTTCCCGTTTCACAAGTTGCGGCGCAAGACAGAAGCATTGCGGCGCAACTGAAGGTGCTGCTGATCTTGGTGATCTCGCAACACTAGTTGCGGCGCAAGACCCCACTAGTTGCGGCGCAACTAAGTGACTTTTATTTTTTTTTTGTATTATTTTAATATTATTTTATTATTTAATTTTCAAAATTTTCTTTTTCTTTATTTTTCATTTTTCTTAAGTTCTATAGCATTAAATAGGACTATTTCCATTTTTAGATTATTTTTATCACTTTTAGATTTATTTTTATAATTATTTTAAGTTTAATTAGGTTTTAATCATTTTTAATCATTTTTAGGGTTTTAAAAATAGTTTTAATAGGTTTTAATTTTTAGAAAATTACTTTTTAGTCTTATAATAATATAAGTTGAGTAATTATTCAATAAAATCATATTTTTGACATTTGAATTAATTAAATTTAATTTTAGGGCTTTAATTAGCATTTAAAATTAATTATTTAATTAATAAAAGGTTTTAAAATATCTTTGTTGAATTTTTATCTTTATTTATATTATTTGAGACTTCTTTTTAGTCTTTTATTTTTGATATTTTGTTTTTGGTTTTAATAATTTTTTATTTTTGTGGTTTTTCTACGGTTTTACGTTTTCGTTTTTTACGTCATAGTGTAATTTCCAAGAAACCGTCATTCCATCTCTCAATATTAATCTCAAATAAATACAAGTTAATTCACAACACCATACCTCCTTGGGAAACGAATCTTTCATCTCATTTTATTTGATTGTGGGTCATTACTTGTGGTTTTCCTAAATCACTCGTCGATACTTACCGCTCATATTTAGTTGCTTGTTTTTCCTAAAGCAAGTTATCTAAATTTTTACCGCAATCATTTTGGCGCCGCTGCCGGGGAGGTGTGTCGTGTCTTAATTTGAAAAATTTTGTTTTTAATATTATCCAAAATAGTATTTGTGTTAAGTGGAACTCCCTTAACACGTATTATCGGTTTTCTCGGTTTTTCTTTGTGAATATTATTAATATATTGTATTAAGTATCACAATCAAAATACAATATCTCCAAAAGTGTGAAAACACAACCTTGATTCGGGATTTCATCACTCGATCATTGTATTCGAATCTCAAACAAAAAGAAAGGGCAAAAATAGATAAATACTTTCGAGAAGCTCGATTTTGAAAAATACAAACTATAAGGTGGGTATAAGGCGGGTATTATAAAATATACCCTAAGGAAAAAGGCTCTTAAGTGCTTCGCGCCGCCTCGTTTCCCCGCTTGCTTGTGAGTATTTTGAGATTGAAGGCTAATCGAGGGTTTTGCCGCCCAAAGTATTAATACGTATACTATATTTGCTTGGTTTTCTTTGTGATTAAACCCTCGTGAACAATTTGGTTTTCACCAAAGTTCTAAAGTCATTCGAAGGCGTTCACTCCACGTGATCGTTTTCATTCCTTTGAGGCTTCTTTAATCAAGAGTTTGATTCGAGGAGAGATTTTGTAGATTGTTGTCTACGAAGATACACCAAAAAACCAAAAAAATTAAATATCATCAAAAACACAAAAAAATTGAAAATCCACAAAACAACCAAAAAGAATCTTCTTTGCTCACCTCCCATTCTTCGTGAAGTTTATGATCACTCGTAATCAAGCAAAACGAGCTCGTAAACGACTTCAAAAGCAAACAAATCAAGGATCGTTGATTGTTGAAGAACCTCCAATTGTTGAACCTATTATAGAACAAGAAGTCGTAATGGCTAATCGTACTATGATGGAGTTGCTACAAGCACCCACCGAGGGTTTTGGAGAGGCCATTGTTATTCCCGCCATCCTTGCGGAGAATTTCGAAATTAAGACGGGTTTAATGTCGATGCTACAAGCAAACAAATTTCGAGGTCACGAGAAAGACAACCCGCATTACCACATTAGGAATTTCAACCGTCTCACCGCCACTAGCAAATTCAAAGATGTTCCGCATGACGCCATTAAGATGATGTTGTTTCCATATTCATTGGATGGACCCGCTAAAATTTGGCTCGAGAAAGAACCGCCAAATTCGATTTTGACATGGGCCGATCTCGTTTCTAAGTTTGTGAACAAGTTTTTTCCACCATCGAAAACAACACACTTAAAAAATGAGATTTCACGATTTGTGCAACGTAACAATGAAAGTTTTTCTATGGCATGGGAACGATTTAAGGAGATGTTACATGAATGTCCTCACCATGATTTTTCGGAATTGCATCAAATCGATACTTTTTATAATGGGCTTAATGATCATGAACGAGATTATTTGAATGCCGCCGTGGGTGGTAATTTTTTGTGTAAGACGACAAATGAGGCTTTACAAATCATTGAAAATCGATCTAAGGTTTATAGCCCTCGTAACACACCGAGTGTTGCCAATATGGGTTCGTCATCGTCATCACAATCGTCTCGTGGCATTAATGCCTTACATGATGAAGCTAATGAGGAAAATCGGTTTTTTGATAGATTTGCTAATCTAATGTCCCATTGGAAGGCTCAAGAAGCTTCCAATTCCGCTTCGGTTAAAGCGGTTGCTAAGAGTTGTTTATCGTGTGGAGGAGCTCATGATTTATCCGAGTGCATTACCGCGGATGGTAACACTTCGAGTGCTTATGTAGCAACGGGAACTTACAACCAAAACGGCCAAGGTTCCCGCCAAAATCAAGCTCCACCAAATCAAAATGTTAACAATTATCGAAACAACAACCAAGGTAATTACCAAGGCAACACACGCAATTACAACAAAGGGAATTATCAAAGTGGGAATGGACAAATCTCTAATCAAAACCAAAACCGTGATTTTCAAAATACTACACAAGGTTTTCAAAATGCTCACACGAAAAATTTGCAAGGAGAATTTTTAGATTATGCAAAAGCAAATGATGCAAAATTTGATAATATGCAACGTGAGATGATTAGCTTAAGGTCCGAGTTGAAAAACGAGCTTAAAAATGAACTTGCTAATGAACTTAAAACTCATGCTAATAAAATGGAAGGAAATGTCCAACGTCTTCAACAAAACCAACAAAAGATGGAATTAGGACAACATGAGATTAAGCAAGAGTTATTGAAAGCGGATGCTAGGCAATCAAAATTTGAGGACCGAATGGCTAAGATGTTCGAAGCAATCATGTGTAAGCCCTCTTCTTCGGGTGGTCTTCCTAGTGATACCATTGCAAACCCGAAGGGAGAAATGAAGGTTATTACTACACGAAGTGGTAAAACTTTCAAGGAACCAATCTCTCGACCAAGTACTTCTACGGAGAAGGAAATCGAGAAAGAACCCGAGGTGATGGTCGAAAAGGAGCACATTACAATCCCACGAAGTACCGCTCAAACCACACCTACGGTTACACCAATACCAATTATGGAACCCGAGATTCCAAGGCCGTTGCCTAATGACCAACCCACACCACCTTTACCATACCCTTCGAGACGTAACAAAGAGAAAGCACAAGAAAGGAACAATTATCAATTTGAGCTATTTATGAAAATGTTTCGTGATTTGCATTTTAACATAAGTTTTGCCGATGCTTTAATCATGATGCCTCGATTCGCCGCAAACTTCAAAAGTATGCTAAACAACAAAGAAAAGTTACAACAATCGTCTAGTTGTTCATCGGTTTTTCTAAGCCGCATACCACAAAAAGTCGGTGATCCCGGTAAATTTTTGATTCCATGTGCTATTCAAGATATGGAGGAATGCTACGCCTTGGCCGATCTTGGTGCTAGTATTAATTTAATGCCTCTCGAGATTTTCAAATCGCTTTCGCTTCCGGCTCTTACTCCTTCGAACATGTCCATCGAGATGGCCGATCATTCTACGATCATGGCATGTGGAGTAGCCGAGGACGTTTTCGTTAAAGTCGGAAAGTTTTACTATCCCGTTGACTTTATCGTTGTAGATATTCCCATCGATCGAAAAGTTCCTCTCATTTTGGGTCGTTCATTTTTGGATACATCAAGAGCACTTATCGATGTTCATGCTCGAAAAATCACCCTTCGTTTCAATGAAGAAGAACTTGTCATCAATGCAACACAAAACTCCAATCTTTCTCATGTATATTCTATTGCAACTTTAAACCATGGTGACTCGACAAATGTCATTTGCAAAGAATTTTCACCAAGAGTTTTAGGGAATGTCTCCAAAAACAATTTACCATTTCCTCCGCCGGTGGAGGTTATGAGTGCTAAGCCTACAAAGAAGAAACCATCAATACTTGAATCGAAAAATCCTTCGCCTCATCTCGAACATTCATTCTTGAAAAGTATTGATAAGTTGCCGGTTTCTACGGAAGATCTTTCGGATGATGAATATGTTGGCCCCGATGGGGAGGTTTTCTTCGTCGATAAACGTTTTGAGAACTTGCCACCACCAAAACCAAAACGGTTTCAAAATGTGAAAATTTTTAGTGTGACTAACATCGTCTTAGAAACACCGAATATTTTCGACATAATTAAAAAGGGTTTTCATAAGGAGAGTTTAAAAGATAAAAAAGGAAAAGATCTTAAATGTGATTTAATTGATTTTTCTACAAATCTAACTCCGTCATCACCGCGTGATTTGAGTACTACAAACTCGTCTACTCCTTTTGACGATGTTTTGTGTGGTTTTAGTATGGGGGAAGCCCCTTATGTTCCCTCATCCTTGTCCACCGAGGACGAGATTTTCGATCCCGGAATTTCATGTAAAGGGAAATCTCGGTCTTCCACCGATGCAATAAATGGAAAATCTTTCTATTTGCTTGGTGCGAGTCTACCTCGAGTAGCTCAAACGTTTGTCTTACCAATTGTCTCACCCTTCTACTTCTCATCTATTTTCTTCAAACTCTTTGAGTTTATGGCACGTGATGAAGTGGCGTTGATTTGTTTTTCCAATGAAAACGAGAACGCCATCTTCGACCCCGGTATTTTGCATCATTTAAGGACTTAGTCCTTTTTACCGGTTGCTTTTTGGGCCTTGTTTATCATGTAAGCCCCACCAAAAATTGACCACACCATGATATCCCTAAATGTTCACATTTTGAGGGGATCGAGTCGAGCTCATGACTCGGTAATCAAAAACGAGGTGCCTCGTGGGGGAGATCCCATGCTTATCTTTATGCTTTATGTTCACTAATAAGGGGACTCGTACCCTTCCAACTCGTTGTCTCGTGGTTGTTTGTGATTGTGTTATCTAGATCATCATCATCATCTACGATTGAAGACTCTCGTGTTCGTTTACGTGAGCCTCCATCGTTCGTTTGAAGAAGTTTTTCACGAATCCATGACATATCCTTTATTGTTCTAACAATTATCTTTTAGCATAATTAATAAATGGCTTTAGATATATTGTTGATCACCCTTTCCATACTAGATCCTACGTATTCGACTCTTCGTCTCTAGTATGGGGGTGCTCCACCTTTAGACTCGAAACATTGAGGACAATGTTTACTTTTAGTATGGGGGGGTGAATAGGCACTTGCTTTGCTACGCCCTCACGTGTTCCAACCTTCAATGTTTTGTTTTGCTAATAAGGCTAAAAATGGCCAAATTTTAAAATTTTTCTTAGTTTTCATAAGTGTTTTTAAGACACGAATGTATATTTTCCGATGGGTAGAATAAGAGTTAATTTTTGACTTGATGGGCATTTGGAGCCATTTACATTCCTTAACCCGCTCAATTCAAGTTTTGCTAGACTTTTATATAGGGAGCTTTAAAACGCGAAAGTCTTAATTCATTCGGGTTAAGAACAAGAACTTTTCGCAAGTTCCTATAATTGATTCTAGAAAGTCACTTATCAAGGGAACTTTAAAACGCATTCTCTAAACTTGAAAAAGTCCAAGAAAGTGCAAGATCCTATAGGTGGCTTGGAAACCCAAAACTTTGATTTGATATAGTCTTAATGAAAGCTAATCCAAATTTGGCTTAATTTTGACTTGCACGGCTAAGTATTCACGAGTCTCTTTAATTAGAGGTCTTTAAATAGTGAAGAACGAGAAATGATAGAGTTAGACAAGTGATCATGCTAAACGTAGAACATGAGAATGTTCTTTCAAAAACTCATATGTTTTTAATTGTGGCTTTTTCTTCCCATAAGATCAATGCATTAGGAATAAAACATAATTGCAATAAGTAAGGTCGTACGGTTTGAAAGGTTACTTAGCCTCTAGCGCAAGATCGTTTAAAAGTTGCTCGGGGTTGAATAGAGTTCATAGCCAAGGCATAACTTATTGAAGCGGGACGCGAAGATTGGCGATCATCCAAAAAGGCCCTAACAAGGCATGAGGAGCTCTATTTTTGCTAAAGATCCAAAGATGATGTGAAGTATCATTGTTCCAAAATCAATATGAAGGATCAAGACACACGACGAGAAGCTATTACTCCCCTAAAGAATGGAGAAAGTCTATCCAAAAAGACCCTAACAAGGTATGAGGATAAATATATCCAAGTCCGAAAAGGAGGCGGATCGTTGTATATCAAAATCCAAAGTAAAGATTGAAGAAAAATGATGAAGTCGTGGTCCTATATGAAGAATCTCTCAAAAACGTCAAGTGAAGAAATTCCAATTATATGAAGAGAAGACCATAATTTCGAGAACGTCTTCCCAAGATTTGAAGTATGAAGTACATGCCAAATATCGGTCCGAGAAAGGTCTCGAATCGTGAAACGAGTTATGCCAAGATATGAACTTAAGGAGATACACGAGAAGCCGTTTTAAAAGATTTTGTCCTTCGGCTAACTATTGATCAAATCGTGCTACTTTGCTTTCGGACTAATAACTACTCAAATAAGTCAATATGAATCACTTGTGATCCATGACAAATAGATAAAAAATGCTAGTAACCCATTTCCTTTTATAATAACTAGGATTGCGGGGAGAAAAAGTATTACACAATTTGGACGTATGAGTAGTGTTAGCATTGTGACTTGTACCAACAATGATCTTGTTTTTGCACTTAGCATGGAATGTATGACAATCAAGGATGACGAAATTTACTCTAAGGGACATTAACTTGTTTCTATTCTTTGACCCTAAAAGTCACATTTTGGTGATGAAAATCATACATTATGTCTTTACACAATCTCGTAGTATGTCTTTTACTCTTCAATAAAGGTTAATAAAATTGAACTTTGGTGATGCTTAGATACTTTATTCTAGCATTGCGTGAGGGCACGGCAATGGCTTAGTATGGGGGAGTGATGAGATGGCATTTATACATGATCTCATCGTTCTTTTCGGGCTTTAAATGCATTAAAATGTCATAAAATACCATATATATGCTTGTGTTTGTTTACTTGTGTATTTTAGGTATGGATATCGTGAAAAAGACAAAAGATCACAAGATACAAGGAAAAACGGACACGAGAAACGAAGCCGTACAAAGAACCGGGCCCTAATCATGGAATTTTCATCAAATACCCTTGAAGACTTGAAGACAAAACAAGATTGATCATCATCTATTGAAGAAATGACACTTAAAACCCTTGTATATTAATAATTACAAGTTTGGTCCCTTAAGTTTGTCAAAATTGCAAAAAGGTCCTTCAACTTTGAAGAAATGGCAAGAATAGTCCCTCAACAAATTCAAATTGCCAATTATGGTCCCTCATGAAGTTTAAGAGACATTGAAGACCTTTGAAGATCAACATTGTCCAAGATTAGTCCTTGAAAAATCATCAAATGACAAAAATCGCCTTTGAAACATCTTTATGGAAAGTTTGTGCCAAAATTGTCAAGTAATGAAACTTAAATACAAAGGAGATGCGTTTTTAGGCTGAAAATCTTTAAAAGCCAAAAATAACAAAAGAAAGGGACCAAATATGCCAAACCTGAAACATTCAAAAGAAAGGGCGCCTAACACAATCCCACCCCAAAAAAAACGGATCAAATGAACTTTTACTGTTCATCTTTTACCCCAGGTTCTATTTTACTCATTACTTGGGTAATTCTCAATTAAACCCACACACACTTAATTCACACATGCCAAAACCCTTCCCACTCCTAAAAACCTGCATCCCACTCATGTGCACCAAAACCCCAATTCCCCAATCCACCAATCACATCATTCCTTAGCCCCCAAGCATCATGACATGGCTTAAATCAATGGCCAAGATTATTTGCTTCCTCCCAAAGCAAAATAAACGTCCAAGATCAAATGAGAGGACAAAATGCACTCAAAACCATTCAAGGGCACATTTGGGATTTTCTTATGATTAGGGTTTAGTTTTTTCTATTCTAGATTGTTCTTAGGACTCTATAAAAGGAGCTCACAACTTGTGTGAAGCCCTTGTTCCAGTTTTTAAGCTTGCACATGTAATACCTTTTTAAAGAAATAAAAAGTTTGGTTTTTGAAATATTCAAGTGTAATTCCTTTTTTATTGTTTTTAAAAGTTGAGTGTTGTGTTAAGCTTAATTCTGAGTTCCACACTTTTATTTGGTTAAGCAACTTTGATTTTCAAAGTTGTTTAAGGTTTTGAGATTTTGAGAGATTTTGGTAAAATCTTCTCAAAAGGTATTTTGGTGTTCTTGGTTCATGATTTTGGTAATTTAAGGGTTTATGATACGTTTTAAGTAATTGGAAAAGGTTTTGGAAGAGTTTTAAAAAGAGAAAAAAAAAAGAATCATATCATATCATATTATTTTTGTTCTTGTTTCTTTGTTTTGTGTTCAAATAGGTTGAAGGCTTGTTGATTTAGTTCAGCTCCAACCCGGGTTGGATTGGAGGAGGATTTTCATCCTCTAGGTTCTTGGATGTAAGAACCTAAGGTATCTTCCTTTTACCTTGAAAAAGTTCATAAAAGTGCTTGTTACTTGATTTGATTGATTGATTGATTTAGTGTGTTTAAGTTACTTGATTTGTGTTTATGTTATGTTATATACATGTTATGAAGCTTTGATAACAATTTGGTTAGGTTTCATAAGGTTTTGATTTGGAAAAATTGGTTTTCAAAAAGTTTAAAGGGTGTTTGGCAACGCGTTTTAGCAGGACATAGTTTTGATTAGTGATAATTAAAAGGTGTTAGATTGTTTGTTTAGGGTTGATTAAGGTTATTGGTAAGTAGTTAATTACTTTGGAACAAGTTTGGAGTAATTTTGTGTGTTTAAAAAGGTAAAAAGGGTGTTAAAAATCTGCATAAGTGTTAAATTGCTTGGTCTTTCATGATCTTTGGTGCATGATTTTATGAGTTTTGATTGTTGATTGCTTACATTTACTTGTGCTTGACTCCTTGAGCTTCAACAAGCTCAAGGGTGCCCCAATTGTTCCAACATAATCACCAAACAAAGCATCAAGCCAAGACCTCTTGGCATCACAAGTGCACAAGTGTGCACTTATTTGGTTCATCAGCAAAAATACCAGGCACGTTACACTAATTGCGCCGCAAGACCAACTAGTTGCGGCGCAACACAAGGAGCTACAGACCAAAGGTGTTCCCGTTTCACAAGTTGCGGCGCAAGACAGAAGCATTGCGGCGCAACTGAAGGTGCTGCTGATCTTGGTGATCTCGCAACACTAGTTGCGGCGCAAGACCCCACTAGTTGCGGCGCAACTAAGTGACTTTTATTTTTTTTTTTGTATTATTTTAATATTATTTTATTATTTAATTTTCAAAATTTTCTTTTTCTTTATTTTTCATTTTTCTTAAGTTCTATAGCATTAAATAGGACTATTTCCATTTTTAGATTATTTTTATCACTTTTAGATTTATTTTTATAATTATTTTAAGTTTAATTAGGTTTTAATCATTTTTAATCATTTTTAGGGTTTTAAAAATAGTTTTAATAGGTTTTAATTTTTAGAAAATTACTTTTTAGTCTTATAATAATATAAGTTGAGTAATTATTCAATAAAATCATATTTTTGACATTTGAATTAATTAAATTTAATTTTAGGGCTTTAATTAGCATTTAAAATTAATTATTTAATTAATAAAAGGTTTTAAAATATCTTTGTTGAATTTTTATCTTTATTTATATTATTTGAGACTTCTTTTTGGTCTTTTATTTTTGATATTTTGTTTTTGGTTTTAATAATTTTTTATTTTTGTGGTTTTTCTACGGTTTTACGTTTTCGTTTTTTACGTCATAGTGTAATTTCCAAGAAACCGTCATTCCATCTCTCAATATTAATCTCAAATAAATACAAGTTAATTCACAACACCATACCTCCTTGGGAAACGAATCTTTCATCTCATTTTATTTGATTGTGGGTCATTACTTGTGGTTTTCCTAAATCACTCGTCGATACTTACCGCTCATATTTAGTTGCTTGTTTTTCCTAAAGCAAGTTATCTAAATTTTTACCGCAATCAGCTTATCACCCGCAAACGAGTGGGCAAGTCGAGGTTTCGAACCGAGCTTTGAAGAGGATTTTAGAGAGGTCGATTGGAGAAAACCGTGCTTCATGGTCTGACAAACTCGATGACGCTTTATGGGCCTTTAGGACCGCTTATAAGACACCTGTCGGTTGTACTCCCTATAAGTTACTCTATGGGAAGAATTGTCATTTGCCCATTGAATTGGAGCACAAGGCATATTGGGCCCTTAAGCATGCAAACTTTGACTTGAAGACCGCGGGAGATCACCGGAAGATACAATTGAATGAATTGGATGAACTAAGAGACAATGCTTATGAAAATTCATTGATTTTAAAAAAAAGACTAAAAAGTTTCATGATGCAAAGATTAAAAACCGGGTTTTTAACGTTGGTGATCAAGTGTTTCTTTTTAACTCTAGACTAAAGATATTTTCCGGGAAATTGAAATCTCGTTGGTCGGGTCCTTTCACCATTACACAAGTGTTTCCTTATGGGACCATCGAGCTAGCTCAAGATGATGGTCCTAACTTCAAGGTGAATGGACATAGGCTTAAGCACTACTTTGGTGGGGAAATTCCTTCATTGGATGACCTCGACCAAGTCACCTTTCCCAATGAGGGGATCGAGTCTAGCTTATGACTTGGTAATCAAAAACGAGGTGCCTCGTGGGGGAGATCCCATGCTTATCCTTTTATGATTTCTAAATAAATAATGAGAAGGGATTTGTGCCCTTCCAACTCGTTTTCTCGTGGTTGTTTGTGATTATGTTATCTAGAACATCATCATCATCTACGATTGAAGACTCTCGTGTTCGTTTACGCGAGCCTCCATCGTTTACTTAAAGAAGTTTTTCACGAATCCATGACATATCCTTTAGTGTTCTAACAATTATCTTTTAGCATAATTCATAAATGGCTTTAGATATATTGTTGATCACCCTTTCCATGATAGATCCTAAGCATTCGATTCTTCGTCTCTAGTATGGGGGTGCTCCACCTTTAGACTCGAAACATAGAGGACCATGTTTACTTTTAGTATGGGGGGTGAATAGGTACTTGTTTTGCTGCGCCCTCACGTTTTCCAACTTTCAATGTTTTGTTTTGTTTTGTTGCTAATAAGGCTAAAAATGGCCAAATTTTAAAAAATTTCTTAGTTTTAATAAGTGTTTTTAAGACACGAATGTATATTTTCCGATGGGTAGAATAAGAGCTAATTTTTGACTTGATGGGCATTTGGAGCCCTTTACATTCCTTAACCCGCTCAATTCAAGTTTTGCTAGACTTTTATATAGGGAACTTTAAAACGCGAAAGTCTTAGCTCATTCGGGTTAAGAACAAGAACTTTTTGCAAGTTCCTATAATTGATCCTACAAAGTCACTTATCAAGGGAACTATAAAATGCATTCTATAAACTTGAAAAAGTCCAAGAAAGTGCAAGATACTATAGGTGGCTTGAAAACCCAAAACTTTGATTTGATATAGTCTTAATGAAAGCTAATCCAAATTTGGCTTAATTTTGACTTGCATGGCTAAGTATTCACGAGTCTCTTTAATTAGAGGTCTTTAAATAGTGATGAACGAGAGATGATAGAGTTAGACAAGTGATCATGCTAAACGTAGAACATGAAAATGTTCTTTCAAAAACTCATATGTTTTTAATTGTGGCTTTTTCTTCCCATAAGATCAATGCATTAGGAATAAAAATAATTGCAATAAGTAAGGTCGTACGATTTAAGAGGTTACTTAGCTTCTAGCACAAGATCGTTTAAAAGTTGCTCGGGGTTGAATAAAGTTCATAGCCAAGGCATAACTTATTGAAGCGGGACGCGAAGATTGGTGAAGATCCAAAAAGGCCCTTACAAGGCATGAGGAGCTCTATTTTGTTGTTAAAGATCCAAGATGATGTGAAGTATCATTGTTCCAAAATCAATATGAAGGATCGAGACACACGACGAAAAGAAATTACTCCCCTAAAGATCATGGAGAAAATCTATCCAAAAATACCCTTACAAGGTATGAGGATAAATATATCCAAGTCCGAAAAGGAGGCGGAGCGTTGTATATCAAAGTCCAAAATAAAGATTGAAGAAAAATGATGAAGTCATGGTCTAAGTATGAAGAATCTCTCAAAAATGTCAAGTGAAGAAATTCCAAAATATGAAGAGAAGACCATAATTTCAAGAACGTCTTCCCAAGATTTGAAGTATGAAGTACATGCCATCCGAGAAAGGTCTCAAATCGTGAAACGAGTTATGCCAAGATATGAACTTAAGGAGATACACAAGAAGTCGTTTTAAAAGATTTTGTCCTTCGGCTAACTATCGATTAAATCATGCTACTTTACTTTCGGACTAATAAATACTTAAATAAGTCAATATGAATCACTTGTGATCCATGACAAGTAGTTAAAAAATGCTAGTAACCCATTTCCTTTTATAATAACTAGGATTGCGGGGAGAAAAAGTATTACACAATTTGGACGTATGAGTAGTGTTAGCATTGTGACTTGTACCAACAATGATCTCGTTTTTTCACTTAGCATGGAATGTATGACAATCAAGGATGACGAAATTTACTCTATGGGACATTTACTTGTTTCTATTCATTGACCCTAAAAGTCACATTCGTGATGAAAATCATACATTATGTCTTTACACATCTTCGTAGTATTATTGCAAGTCTTTTACTTTTCAATAAAGGTTAATAAAATTGAAATTTTGGTGATGCTTAGATACTTTATTCTAGCATTGTGTGAGGGCACGACAATGGCTTAGTATGGGGGAGTGATGAGATGGCTTTTGTGCATAATCTCATCGTTCTTTTCGGACTTTAAATGCATAAAAAAAGTCATAAAATACCATATATATGCTTGTATTTGTTTACTTGTGTGTTTTAGCTATGGATATCGTGAAAAAGACAAAAGATCACAAGAAACAAGGAAAAAGGGACACAAGAAACGAAGCCGTACAAAGAACCGGGCCCTAGTTCATGAATTATCCAAGATTAACCCTTGAAGAATTGGTAAGATTAGTCCCTCATCAATTCTAATTTATCAATTATGGTCCCTCATGAAGTCAAAGATACTATGAAGACCTTTGAAGATCAAGAAAGTCCAAAATCAGTCCCTCAAGTATTTAAAAATGGCAAAAATAACCCTTGAAACACTTTTGCCAAAGTTTTGGGGCAAAAGTGTGAAATCAGAAAGTTTATTAACAAAGGGAATCAAGTTTGTAGGCTGAAAAACGTGTTTTACCCATTTCACCAAAACACAAGGACCTATTCTATCATATCCCTAAGTTTGAATCACACAAACACGCGCCAAACATCACCTCCCCACCTTTTTCGGATCAAAATTACTACTATTCACCATCCATCCCACCCAGAATTACCTTCACTTAAACAAAGGGTAAATCAAAATTACCCATACCCACGCTTGATTCACACATGCAGAAACTCATCCCACACCCAAAACCCTCACTCCCACTCACCAAAGGGCCCTACCATTCAATACGTCCACCTATCACATCTCAACTTAACCTCCAAGGAATGCCACGTGTCCAAATCAACAGGTGACACACTTTGCTTGATTACAAAGCTAAAATGAACGTCTAGGATGCATTTGGACAGCTCAATATCAAAATTCGTCTAGAAAATTCAAAGGCATTTTAGGGACTTCATAGCTAGGGTTTTCTCATTGTAATCTTAGCCCTTGTGGCATATATAAGGACTCCTCAGCTTATGAGAGAGCCTTGTTCCAGTTTTACCTTTTAAACATTGTAATTCCTTTTTGAATTTTATAAAAGTTGGTATTTTGAGAAAATTGTAATTCCTTTTTATGTTTTTGAAAGTTGGTGTTGTTTAAGGGTAATTTTGAGTTCCATTATATGTTATAAGTGTGCTTGAATCTTGTGGTTCAAGGATGTTTATGTTTGGTAAGGTTTTCAAGTTTGAAAAAAGCTTGAAAAGTGGTTTCTGATTTTACTATTTTTCTTGTACTAATCCTTGACCAAAAGCTATAAGCTCTTACAAGCTTGTTGACACCAAGCTTGTGAAGGGATTGGAGCCTTTGGTTGGGCTGTTTGTTCATTGTGTTGAAGAAATCAACTCCTTGAGTTTCTACTTCGAAACATCAACCAAGGCAGTCATCATCTCATTTGTTGAAGTACCTTGGTCTTGTTCTAGTTGTTGAACAAGGTCCAAGGAGCATTGCTGATCCTCCTAGGATGTTGTGGATGATAGGTATAACCTCTTGTTAAGATTCCTCTAAAAATCACATGATATTGACTGTTTTATGTTTTGCTAAGCGATTTAGTGATTTTATGTTTGTGCTTTATGTTTTATGGTTTGTATCTGTTAGTTGTCACCTAGTGTAGCTATTTGATCATTAAAATCAGTAGGTTGTTTGTAGATTTGAGAAGTTGCTTTGAAAAAGGGCTTATAAAAGTCTGTTTGGGTTTACTGGTTCATAAGGCCTTGTTGCCTTGTGCCCTTGGTTCTTAGGGTTTGGGAGGACTAAACAAGTCATATACCACAAGTTTTAGTCATTGGTTAAGTTTCTGAAAGTTTGGAAAAAGGTATTTGAAGTTTTGTAAAAATCTGATAAAAAGTGTTTTGAAATTGGTCAAACACATCAGATCCAATAACTTCTTTGTTTGTTAGACCTAAGGTCTGAAATCAGGTTTGGGAATAGTTTATGTGATAAGCTATCTGTGCATTATCTGTTTGTTGAATTTGGTGGCTTATTGAAGGAGCTAGGGCTTATCAAAGTTGGCTAAAGTGGTCATTTGCATCAACAAAGTGACCACCTCATTTTGTGCTTGCATTTGTAATCCTAGTATATGCCTTGTTGTTTTGCTGCTTGGATCTTGTTTATGTGCTGCTTGTGAGTGAATTTTGCTATTTGGTGTGCCTTGTTGCTGGCTTATAAGCTCATTGGCTTATTAGCTTATTTGTGCCAAAACTAGTCAAGTTTGCCCAACTGGTAGACCTTGATTCACAAGGTTTGTACTCAAGCCTTGACCAGCAGGTTGAAAACAAAGTTTTAACACTTCATTAAGTCTGTCAAAGCCCAAAATTGTACTTGTCAGCGTTTGAATTACTCTTGTCAGTGTTTGACTTACGGTCAAACTTGGTCAACAAGCTTATTGAATATGTTTTGCTTATTGGTACATGCAACAACTTGGTTTTTGTAATAGAACTCATTTTTCTCAGCTTAATAACAAGTCTGGAAGTTTACAAGTCTTTTGGTTAAGCTTTTACTAGAAAACTAGCTTATTTGGCTTTTTCAGCCAGCTTATTAGTTCACACAGCTTATTCTACTTGGCTTTTTGTGATTTTCTTGATTGATTATTCTTAGTTAAGCTATTTGTGAGCTTTTGCAACAAACCAGAGCTTCTGAAACAGCCTAGAACTCTAACCCGACTATTTTGTCGTTTAGTGGATTTCTATTTTGCTTATTTCTGGCTTATTGAGTGAGCTTTTTCAAAATTTCTTTTTACAGATCTCTTAGGCATCTCAAAAGAAGGTTGTGTGTTTAAGCAGAGCTTATGGCATTAGCTTATTGCTTAATAGGCTTATTGGCCCAATAAGAATAAGCTGTTTGTTATTTAAGCTGTTATAAGCTCAGAATCAGCTTTTGGGCCTTCAGACTTTTGTGCTTAGAATTAAATTTTGAGTCAGATAGGGCTTTTTCAGGTTAGTTGGGCCTAGTTTGACTTTTTGGGCCCAAAAACCCATTAGTGTTGACTGTTTTTGTTTTTAGCCCATTTGGGGGCCCATTAGGGGTATTTTGGTAATTTCACTTTCATTTTCTGATTATTCAGGTTAAAATAAACTAGTTTGCAAGTTTTTAGAATTTTTTATAATTTTTGGATTTTTAATATTATTTTAATATTATTTTATTATTATTTTTCAAATTTCACATTTTTGCACTTTTTATATTTTCTTAGCTTTAATACATTAAAATAGGATTTTTGCAACTCTTAGATTAATTTTATCAATAGATTTATTTTTATAATTATTTTAAGTTTTAATAGTTTTTAAATCATTTTAAATAGTTTTTCTTAGTTTAAAAATTTATAAAAATAGTTTTAAATCTTTTTAGGTCATTTTAGAGGTTTACTAATTGAAAAATCTTTATTTGAGCTTTTTTGATTATTAATTTGATTTTTAGGGCTTTAATTAGCATTTAAAAGTTAATATTTAATTAATTAAAAGGTTTGAAAAAGTTTTGATCCTTGGTAAACTCTCAGTTTATTTAATTTTATTTTTGGTAAATTTTTGGGAATTTTTAGAATTAAATTTTATTTTAGCCATTTTTACGGTTTTACGTTTTGTCGTCGTAGTAATTAATTTCACGTCTTCGTCATTCTATTTTCTCATCCCCTTCTTTCAAATATTAATCTCAAATCAATTACGAATTATTCACACACATATACCTCCTTGGGAAACGAACTTTCACCTTTGGGTCATTAACACTTGATTTTCCTAAATCATTTGTTTAATACTTACCGCTTTTACGCCTTTTTTCCTAAAAGGTCGTAATTTTACCACAATCACTGAGCAAGAGAAGCTCAAGAGAGACTACCACAACATTCGGCAGATTGCTGGTGAAAACAGCAATGAATTCATGCAAATGTTTCTCCGGTTAGCAGGTTTTCTGGGTCCAGCCGCAGGAACTGCTGCGGAGCAGGATGAGAAGTTTCGCTAGGCACTTCGCACTTCGGTTGCCAACAACCTGGTTTGTGCTACTTTCACTACAGTGGCACAGGTGGCCGATGCAGCCCGTAAGCTCGAGATGCTTCAGGAACGAGAGGAGTTCGGTGATGACAGAGCAGTGAAGAGGCAGAAGACTGACGACCGTAAGCCTGCGGCCGCTCAGCAGCAAGAATCTAAGGGAAACGGTCAGACTAACGACCGTTCTGGTTCTGAGAGGCGTGGCGGTAATGATAGTTACCGTAACAATGCTAACAACTCGAACAACAGTAGGAACAATGGTAACTGCAGGGATCAGGACCGTAGGGGTTTATAGCCTAACCGTTCTACCTCATCTGGCTCTAAGATAACTAGGACGCCTGATGGAGGATTCACGCATCCTATCTGTCCTAATTGTTTGCACAGACATTCGGGTATTTTTCGCCGAGGTACTGGTGGTTGCTTCAAGTGTGGCCAGCAAGGCCATCAGCAGAAGGACTGTCGCCAGGGTGAGATAGAAGGCACCTCTGGACACGCCGACACCAAGCCACCTCCTACTTCTGGTCGCGTGTTTACTACTACTCGAGATCAGGCGAATAAGACCTCAGGTACTATCACCGGAAATCTCTTTATGAATGGTTTGGCAGCATGTTTTCTACTTGATACTAGAGCGACGCATTCAGTCGTGTCCACTACTTTTGCTGTACGTGTTAGGATTTCTCCGATGCCATTAGATAATGCCTTATGCATTTCCACACCACTTAGGGACTCTGTACGAATCACCCCAAGTGTACAGAGATCTTCCTCTAGAATTTGATGACAAGATCCGTAGAGTTGACGCACTTCCTTTGGACATGTGCGACTTTGACTTGATTTTAGGCATGGACTGGTTATCCAAAACCAGGCCACGATTGTCTGCCACACTTATCGGGTTATCTTCGGTGATGTTAAATACCCAGAGTACATACACCATGGTTTTCTACCAGGGAGGTCAGTACATATTATTTCATCCATGGAGGCGCGTGCATGGCTATCACACGGCTGTCAGGGCTTCATAGCTAATATTCATGACATTTTCGACGAGTCTCTATCAATCCAAGATCAGCCTATTGTGTCAGAGTTTCCTGACGTATATCCGGATGAACTTCCAGGCATACCACCTGTTCGTGAAGTCGAGTTTGGAATCGAGCTCATACCAGGTGCAGAGCCAATTTCCAAAGCTCCTTACCGTATGGCTCCTGTAGAGCTTAAGGAATTAAAGGATCAGCTGCAAAAACTTCTGGAACGAGGTTTCATCCGTCCCAGTGCATCGCCATGGGGTGCACCGGTACTATTCGTGAAGAAAAAAGACAGCAGCATGCGTTTATGTATAGACTATCGTGAGTTGAACAAGATCATGATCAGGAATCGTCATCCCTTACCGCGTATTGATGACCTATTCGATCAACTTCAGGGCGCCATGCATTTCTCCAAGATCGATCTAAGGTCCGGCTACCATCAGTTACGGGTTAAAGAGTAGCATATATCCATGACTGCTTTCCGTACACGTTATGGGCACTACGAGTTTGTAGCCATGCCATTCGGACTCACTAATGCTCCAGCTGTCTTCATGGATTTGATGAACTGTGTCTTCCATGAGTTTCTGGACAAGTTCGTTATTGTGTTTATTGATGACATCCTGACTTTCTCCAAATCCAAGGAGGAACATGAGGAACACCTTCGTACAGTCTTATAGATTCTTCGTCAGAAGTAAATGTACGCCAAGTTCTCTATGTGAGTTCTGGTTAACCAAGTTAGCATTTCTGGGCCATATTGTATCTGCAGAGGGGATCACCATGGATCCTACCGAGGTCGAAGCTATCACTAAATGGCCGAGACCTACATCTGCGACAGAAGTTAGAAGTTTTCTAGGTTTAGCTGGCTACTACCGCAGGTTTGAAGAGAACTTTTCACAGTTAGCCTTACCTTTGACTAAGCTGATGAGGAAAGGAGAGAATTCTTCTGGACGGAAGAGCGAGAGAAGAGCTTTGAAGATCTTAAGCAGAAGTTAGTCACTGCACCTATTCTTACTCTCCCATCTGGCTCAGGTGGATTTCAGATATATAGTGACGCTTCAGGAAAGGGATTAGGTTGCGTTCTCATGCAACATGGGAAGGTTATTGCATACGAATCATGACAGCTGAAACCTTATGAAGAAAACTATCCTACTCATGATTTAGAGCTTGCACCAGTTGTTTTCGCGTTGAAGATCTAGAGACATTATTTGTATGGTAAATCATGTGACATATTCACCGACCACAAGAGTCTCAAGTATATCTTCACTCAGAAGGAACTATACATGAGACAGAGCAGATGGTTAGAGCTATTGAAGGACTACGACACCAACATTCAGTACCATCCCGGTAAGCCGAATGTGGTGGCAGATGCTCTAAGCAGAAGGTCGGGTATGATTGCTGGCATATGGATTGCAAAGGAGATCATTCGTGACCTGGAGATAACTGACATTGAGTTTTGTATACGAGGACATCACGGTTACTGGGCTAATCTTAGAGTGGAACCAGACTTACATTCTAGGATCAAGGAAGCTCAGAAGGACGATGGTGAGGTTTGGTCTATCATTCAGAATCTTGATCAGCAGACGGAGTTTCGTGTTGACGACGACGGTATCTTATGGCAGGGCACTAGACTAGTGGTTCCTAATGACTCTACTCTCAGGGAAGCTGTGTTGACTGAAGCTTATAGTTCTCCATTTACCATACATCCTGGTTCTACCAAGATGTACCACGACATCAAGCAACACTTTTGGTGGAGTGGTATGAAGCAGGATGTTGCGACCTTCGTTTCTAAGTGTATGATCTATCAACAGGTGAAGACCGAACATCAGCGTGCTAGTGGTTTACTACAACCATTAGATATTCCAGCCTGGAAGTGGGACAAAATCTCCATGGATTTTGTTACTGGTCTTCTCGTTACTCATAAGAAGAATGACGCAATCTGGGTCATTGTTGATAGGTTGACTAAATCTGCTCATTTTCTGCCAATTCGCAAGGAACATCCGGTCACCAAATTAGCAGACACATTCCAGAGGGAGATCATGAGACTGCATGGTACTCCATCAGAAATCATCTCTGACAGAGATCCCCGTTTCACAACACGTTTCTGGCAGAGTCTGTAGAAAGCTTGGGGCATCAGACTTAAGCTTAGCACTGCCTTTCATCCTCAGACCGACGGACAGTCAGAACGTACCATTCAGACACTGGAGGACATGATGTGGTCGTGTGCTCTAGAATGGTCAGGAAGCTGGGATGATTATGTATTCCTAGTAGAATTTGCATACAACAACAGCTGGCACGCTAGCATCAAGTGTGCTCCCTTTGAGATGTTGTATGGCAGAAAGTGCCGCGCCCGAATATGCTGGGATCAAGTGGGAAACGACTACTTGAAGGTCCAGAGATGATTGAAGTGACCAATGAGAAGGTCGTTGTCGCCAAGGCAAAACTTCAGGAAGCTCGTGCTCGTCAGAAGAGCTATGTTGATAAACGTCGTAGAGATGTGTCTTTCAACGTAGGCGACCATGTTTTCCTCAAGGTATCACCTGCACGAGGAGTTAGACGTTTTGGAATCAAAGGAAAGCTCAGTCCTCGCTTTATCGGATCGTTCGACATCATAGAACGCGTTGGTGAAGTTTCATGTCGTTTAGCGTTACCGCCTCAGCTATCACACGTTCACAACGTGTTCCATGTGTCCTTACTCAGAGGATACAACTATCATCCAGTTCATGTTTTCCAGTATCCACTTGATCAGATTCGAGAGGATCTTTCCTATGTCGAAGAACCCGAGAGAGTTCTTGAGCGACAAGATCGTGTCATGCGGAGGAAGACTATCCCTTTCGTCAAAATCCTATGGAGGGATCATCCTGAGCGGGAAGCCACTTGGGAGACGGATGAGTCTATACGGACTTCTTACCCTCATTTCCAGTTCTAATTCGGGTATGTTTTCTTTCAGTTTACGTTTCTCCGATTCGAGGACGAATCGTTCTTTTTTAGGGGAAGAGTTGTAAAACCCGCATTAAAAACTTATGAACAGTACACGTGAACAGTAACATACGAAAATACGATAAAATTTAAACTTTCCATTTATAATATTAATATACGTGTCACGACATAAAATAACGAATAATCATGAATATTATAAATGTGACACGATCACGAACACCAAAATCTCAAATATTAAATCACGAGCACACTCGATAAATAATTAGACTCGAGAAAAGCTACGGGTTACCCCATGTGGGCCCCATAGCTGTGGCAAGACAAGAGGAAGGACCAAAATGGGCCTTTTAGCCCATAACCTAAATTAATTAAAACACCTGGAGAGTTATTTTCTCTCATAATTTAGGTTACAGAAAAACTTTGTCCTCTTCTCCTTGTTCTTCTTAGCCTCCGGCCTACACAACAAAACAAGGCAAAACCAAACAATTTTGGTGATTGATTAACTATTTGTGATCATCTCGTGATTCTACGCATAGTGTGTTATCCGTCAAGACGGATTAGTCTTCATCGTTTCCGCTAGATTCTACTGGACATAAGGTACGGATTTCCGTCCTTCAGTAAGGACAACCTCTTCCTTCATTAGGTTCTCCCTTATGCAGCCAACTGTTTTCCCCAGTAGTTACAGATTAAATGCTTATGTTTTATTAGTTACCTTAGCCATATACATGCATGACCAGTTTCACCTAGTTATGGAGGTACCATAACCATAACACTAGAGGCACTAGTGTTATGACTTCACCACGGCGGAGTGATAGCTCGTGGCGTCCCTTTTCAGTTATTTGGCCATTATATTATTATATTATCATGTGGTGCGTATGGGTGCATCCTAGTTACATGTTTTAGTCAGGATTTTCATGGTGAATGTGGTGTGTGTCTTGCATCCTTCACAAGGAGCTGATCCCTCCTACCCACTGACTAGTTAATTAGAGGCAACCCCTCTAATTGCATGATGAGGTCTCCCCTCCAAGTATTCATGCACGTTGTTGACCTCATGACCTATATTGGCTAATTTGGGACATAGACTAATACAGATTTTCATAAGTAACATAAGCTGTGTTTTCAGAACTAAAACCAGTCAACATGACAGACAACTAGGCTTTCCAGGACTTATTCTTTTCCGCTGCCATTCATGCTTTATATTCTTTATGTGCTTCCATACTCTATGTTTTCCGTGCTTTATTGTATATCCGTGCACTGAGCGTTACGCTCAGCCGTCTACTTTTGCATGTTCCCAAACGGCAGGTACCCAAGGACACAAGTAGGAACTCTAGAGTATGTGCATTCAGATTGGAAGCTATCCGGCCTCTTTTACCTTATGCATTTATTTCCTACTTTATCACACTTTACATCTTTTGGACATTGTTTAGTCCTTTCCATTTACAGTACTTATATTGCTTGTTTGTGAGTTACTAGACTATCGATGTTTGATTCTGGTATTTCTATTTATGGTCATGAATGTTTAGACATTTACCTTGAATGCTTTGATGATACGCCATAATTTACTGTAGCACTCTATCCTATTAAATGAGGTGTTACACTACATCAAAAACATCTGATTTTAACTTTAAGATTTCTTTGTTAAGCTTTTCAGTGTTTAATCGACGGCCTTTACTACAGTAAGCATCATCATATACCTCATTATCTGATGACGACGAGGAATTGGCCATAAGAGCAAAGTGAACATGCTCTTCTTCTTCCTTCTCAACAATCAAAGCCTTATTCTCCTCCACATCCTTTGCCAAAAAGCTCCAGTCCCATCCAACACCTTCAATGTCTTGCATGGCAACCATAGCCTTTGGCTTAGTATCTTCAACCTTGATGATTTGGCTTGACGTCTTTCCAGCATCAGATCTTCTTGGAGATCTGCATTCCCTCATAAAGTGACCCATCCTATGGCAGATGTAGCACTCAACCTTGAATTTATCAAATCCAGTAGTGTCTTTAGCATTGAAGGTCATCTTCTTTCTAAATCTCATATTCCATCTATTGGCCCTTATGCTTGCAAGTGCCATGTTCCATTTAATATCCATCTCCTCCAAATTCTCATCACTTATTTGATCAAGATCCTCATAGGTAATCAAGGAACCATTAGGTAATGCAGCAATGTATGCACATAATGTATCCAAATCGATACCAGCAGGTTTAAGCTTTGGTGAGTCAACATTGTATGTGTCAGCGTCTGAATGTGAGGCACTGACAAAGGTTGATCCACCACTGACATAAGTTGATCTAGTAATAGGATGCACATATGACTCTCTCTCATTGACTTGAGCTTCAATATGTGAGATGAAATCCATGTTTCCAGATGTTGACTTGCTTCCATGATCCAGTAAGATTTCATTCTCTACCATCTTTAACTTATTGTAAACGTCATCAAAAGTAGAACTCTTATGAGCATTGGTAGCAATGATAGACCTAGCTTCAATTTTCCATGCTTCACCAAGACTTTTAAGGAAAGTAGTAATGATGTCTTCATCATCATATTTTGTTCCCATAAAGGTCAACTTGCTAGTGATATCTAGAAGCCTGCTTCTTACCTCACTTAACTTCTCATTGGGAAGAGCTTTAAACACATAATATTCATGCAGAAGTTGCTTCTTCTTTTCTTTGGTAGTGTCATCATTACCACCATAGTTGATTTGAAGAGATGCCTAAAGTTCTTTGGCAGACTCAAAACTCCTATACTTGTGCTGATTGGTTGGACCCAAAGAGAGTTTAAGAATGCTTAAGGTCTTCATGTCATTCCTTCTTTTGGCTATATCAGCGGTTGAGATAGCTCTTCCATCTTCTGGTCTTCCCCTACGCTCTTCAGCAGGAGAACCAGCAGTAGTTCTTGCTGCAATAGCAGCAGTAACCCTAGCTGCTTTATCGAATTGATTTCCAAATTCAATAATTTCCTAGAGAGTATGATCATGAAGTTGAAGGTATTGTTCAAAATTGAACTTCCATTGTTCAAAGTTGTCAGGGTCAAGCATGGGGATTTTTAGGTTGTGATTTGATGAGGAAGAAGATTCTGTAGCAGACATCTTTTTTGGTTTTAGGGTTTTGGTGTTTTTAGGGTTTACTGTTCTTCTAGATCAAAGTTCCTCAACAAGCTCTGATACCACTTATTGATCCCAAACTTAGATCGATTAGCTTTGTGTTAACGAGATTAAATCAAGTTTAACACGTAGAGAAACTTTGTTGTTATATGAACAATCTAAGTGTTATGCGGAATTAACACTTAGAATAAAGAACAAGTAAAACAAATAAACCAAACTTTCACCTTTGATTGATAATCAAACTTGCTTACAATGAAAGTTGAATACTGAATCAATTCTATGAACTAAAAACCCTACGACCTCCTTTTATAACACAAGGAGTCGTGTACAAAGGATAACCTATCAACTATTCTAGGTAAAGATAAATATAGAAAATACAATATTGAGTATATCTGTACTTCAAATAATAAAAGTGTTGACTAAGTTTTCCTATCAGTGGTTGGACTCCTTCTTGTCAGCGCTTGGATATCTTTTCTCAATGCTTGATCTGTCAGCGCTTGATTTCTTCTTGTAAGTGTCCAATTTACTCTTGTCAGCGTCTCAGTGACTTGGCTCATTTTATTCCCAACAACCTTGTGACAATGATATGGCGATCAACTTACTCAATAGGTACCTTAACAAGGGCTTCAACGATTTTGTTAGGAACTTCAACGTGCATTGCACGGGGAAGAAAATTAACGATTTGCATGCAATGCTCATTGTATATGAAAAAGGATTCAAGGACAAGGCATATACCTCTACTCCTCCAGTACTAAACCTACAAAAGGATAGAGTGAGTAAGCCAAAACCGCAAGCGAACAAAAAGATGAAACGCAAAGGCAAATATGATAAAGGCAAACAAGTTGCGACAAATCAGAAGCCTAAGCAGAACTTTGCTAAGAAGAATCAATCTCAAAAGGATGAGACTTGTCACCATTGCGGCACCAATGGTCACTGGAAGAGGAACTGCTCTCTTTACCTCGATGAGTTGCGATAAATTAAGCGAAAGAAGTCTGAGCAAAGTGTTGTAGCTTCAAGTAACTTATTTATGATTGAATTTATAAGATTTAACACACGACTACTTAAACTATAAAGAGATAAAGATTTAAAACAAAAAAGATTCGATTAAGATCAAGAATAAAAGAGAAAAACAAAGAGTTGTGATTTCCTAGTGAGATAAAGACATGATGTTTCTCTCTCTACCAACTAAAAAATGGAAAACATACACACTCAAATGAGGTGCTAGGGGCCTTTTATACTACAAGTGTAACGTATAGGAGGCCTTCCTCATTTGTGTGTTCGGGATTAATTCCTGTTACATACATAACATTATAAAAGAACTCTTGACATCGAGGAGTAGCATTTTTCACGAGCTTCACAACGATATATTATATGACCATCACTTTAAATACGGCTAACAATCTCCCCCTAAGGGGTGGTCATGTAATATATGACTTCACTTCTTCGTTATTGCAGACTTTGAAGCTCGTTGTCTTGAGAGTTCCTTCATAGTTTCTTTCATGACTTGTGATCTTGGATCTTTGATTTTTTACCTTGACTTGATCTTGAAACTTTGCCAACTTGTGTTCTTGTGTCTTTTCCCACATACTCATATTTTGTGTTGTCTTAAAAGCTTGTTAACAATCTCCCTTGATGATCAAAGTAGCGGAAGTCTTTGTCTTTAGATGTTCTTGAGCTTTCTTCATTTACTTGAGTATGTGGTCTTGAATCATGACTCTTTAGGTTACGCCACCGTTTGCATTCCTCCGGTTTCCCATTATATAGTACCAATATTGTACCTGTGATTAGGTAAGTTCAAAGAACTTCCTTGACAGGGTTTCCGGCAGTGGTAGCCGTTCTCAATACTTGAATATCTCGAAAGATAATTCATAGAAAAGAGTGAATCATGCAGTTCCATTCTGCTGATTAAGTCATCAATTCATTTCTTGGAACAAGTTTGAATCAATTAAGAATCAAACCATTGTTGCTTTCCAATTGACACAAGTTTGATTCATATAGAATCTCACAAGTTACCTACCGCAGTGCTATTTGATGATGACACTGGAAGGATTTCCATTCTTCACTATAAATACTAATGAGGATTACTTTGAATGTTCTACAAGATCATAAAGATATTGCGTCGAGACCTGGAACGAGTTTGAATCAAGAAAGAATCAAACCACTGTTGCTTTCTAGTTAACATATGTTCAATTCAAGTGAATCTTACATATGACCTACCGCAGTGCTGTTTGATGTTAACACTGGAAGGATTTCCATTCATCACTGTGAATACTAGAGAGTATCACTCTAAATGTTCTGGCAATATCGCAAGGATAGAGCGTCGAACTCTTGTAAATTATCGCTTATGTTCTTGATGATGAACAACAATTGATAAATGGAATAAGTGTCCTAATGAGATTTTAGATAAATCTCGTTGGCTCTAGACTCTATAAGTGCACGTTTATTTGGTGATCGGAGGCTGGAGCAGACTGGCACCTATTCAATATCTACTATCTCGGAGTGAGAGAGTTGATAGAAATGAGTTGAACTCCGTGACAATAAAACAAACTTCTTTTGAGAAAATCTTGAGTAGACTAGGAAGGGTTGTGCATTGCATCACTGGGTCCATGATGTCTTGTCTTCAATATCAGAAATCAACTAAGTGATTCTGATAGTAGATGTGTTGACCCAGTTTCTGCCTAAGTTGTATGGAGGGCTATTTTCTTTTCACCTTTTATCCTTATATTTCTTTTTCATTCTTCAACCCCTTCAATGCTTACCAAGACGTCATAACTAGCACCTTGTTGTGATTGTTCCGGTTTAAGCTTAAGTCATCAGTCGGCATTTTTCCCGTTCACTTCACTACTCCATCTTTCCTAAGGACTTCTAAATTCTACTGGATTGTCCCTAGGAAGATCCCTCTGGTTCTGGTTGGATCATAGGACAAATACCTAACCACCTTTTGACACCAATACCGTCGTGAATTAATTTGTTGAAGGGTATAGATATCGTAACCAGAAAACAGTTGAAAAAGCTATCAAGATGTTGATGAAATCAATGTTTACATCTTGATAGTTTTCTATATCCCCAAATACGCTCCCCCTACAAATGTGCTTCAAGATGAGAAAGCATTTAAGTAAACATTTTGCACATGTTAGGACGAGAAAGCACTTAAATCAAAGATCATATTTTAATCACTATTCTCCCCCTCAAAAATTGCATGATTTTGAAATTTTTGAAAAACTAGTGATGAGACATGGATAGAATAGTGTTGCATGAAATTTGGAACTATATGTTATGAGATTTTTTATACTCCCCTTCGAAAAAGGATTCTGATAAAAATAGGGGAGTATATGAGCACACAATTTTGAAAGACATTGAAAATATCTTTTGAAGAACTTGAAAAATTATGCTCAAAACTGAGAAAACTGAATTTCTCGTTGTTGAGGAAAAATGTACATAAGTGAACATTTTCCTTGAGTTCATGAGCTTAAAACTTTAAATGTTTTA
The DNA here is from genome assembly GCA_025667525.1 of Glebionis coronaria. NCBI lineage: Eukaryota > Viridiplantae > Streptophyta > Magnoliopsida > Asterales > Asteraceae > Glebionis > Glebionis coronaria. The sequence goes on from CM046880.1 coordinate 326,605,753, forward strand.
ATATAAGCCCATGATCGAGAAAATTTAATTTTTGGTTGTTGAGGATAAGTCATAGACTTTCCTTTCTTTAGGGACCGGGTTATAGTCTGACATGTGACTATAAGCCATTATGAGAAAAAAAATAGAAAAGACATGTTTTGAAAACATTTAAAACTCCCATTCGAACTTTATGTACGTACCCGTGTCGTTATTGAGCGACATTTCTAAGTACGTCCATATTATCGATGCTGAGAGACATGTCGGAGAAGAATATTTTTTGGTATTTTTGAAAGATTTTCTCATTTTTTATTTTGTTTTTATATTTTTTATATTTTGTATATTGATTTTCTGATAGGTATATACAAGGTTACTGCTAATGTGCAAGACGTTCAAGCTCATCGGGAGTGAAGCTACGCATACCAAGGCGACGAACCAAGAATTCAAATCTATCTTGAGAAAGAGTTTTGGTGAAGATGTCGGCCAGTTGGTAGTCCGTCTTGACAAAATACAGTTCGATCGTTCCTCTTTTCACGTGCTCCTTTATGAAATGGAATTGGACAGCTATGTGCTTGGTCTTAGAGTGTTGGACCAGGTTGCAGGATATGGCTATGGTTGATTGTGAATCATAATAAACAGGAACTTTGTTAAAGTGAAAACCATAATCCGTGAGTTGTGTTCTCATCCAAAGGACTTGAGCACTACACACGGATAGAGATACATATTTTGCTTCCGCGGTGGACAACGATGTACAATCTTGCTTTCTTGAGGACCGTCTTACTAGCTTCTCGCCTAAGATTTGTGCTCCACCGGAGGTGCTCTTGAATGTATCATGACACCCTGCATGGTCGGCATCTGAAAACCCGGTTAGATTAAAACTAGAATCCTTCGTATACCAGAGACCAATGTGAATGGTTCACTAGAGATAACGAAAGATCCTTTTAACCTCTTTGAGGTGCTTCTCGGTTGGTTTAGCCTAGTACCGAGCACATAAACAAGTAGCATGCACAATATCCAGTCTGCTTGAGGTTAAGTGCATAAGGGACCCGATCATACTTTGGTATTTTGTAGCATCTACAAATGTCCCTTTCTTATCCAAATCAAGCTTGTGTTTAGTGTCCATTGGAATACCAATAGGATCACAGTTATCCATTCCAAATTTCTTTAGAATTTCGAGCACATATTTAGAATGATTTATGAAAATACCACGGGGGATTGGTTAACTTGGAGACCAAGGAAAAACGTCATTTCCCCCATCATCGACATTTCGAAGCAGCTTTTCATAAGGTCGGCAAATAATATGGAATAATTTGGGTTAATAGGACCACATATTATATCATCTACATAGACCTGAGCCACCAAGATGTCGTGGCCGTAGTGCTTGATAAACAACGTTGGATCGATGGTTCCTTTGCTGAAGTGATTTTGGAGAAGAAAAGATGATAATTCGTCGTACCATGCCCTCGGTGCTTGTTTCAAACCATAAATTGCCTTTTTCAACTTGTAGACATGGCTTGGATGTTCGGTGTTGATGAAACCTTCAGGTTGACATACGTACACATCTTCTTTTAATGGTCCATGCAAGAAAGCCGTCTTCACGTCCATTTGGTACACAGTGAACGATTTGTGTGCAGCGTATGCCAAGAAAATCCTAATGGCTTCCATTCGAGCAACCGGGGCGAAGGAATCTGCGAAATCAATTCCCTCCTGTTGTTTATAACCTCTCACAACTAATTGAGTCTTGTTCCTAATGACTATCTGCTCCTCATCCATCTTGTTTTTGAATAACCATTTCAGGGTAAGAGGATCAATATTGTCCGGGCGTGATACTAATTCCCATACATCAAGCCAGATGAATTGATTGATCTCTTCTTTCATAGACTCAATCCATGATGTGTCGGTCATTACTTCTTTAACAATTGTTGGTTCCATTGTGCTGACCGATAGTGCATAGATACACATATCGCCATCGGTACGCCGCTGATTTCGTGTCGAGACTGGTCGTGAGAGATTGCTAATCACTTGAACTAAAGGATGATCCTTAGTCCATTTGTGTTCATGTGGAAGTGTATGAGAAACTTGATGTGAGCTCGACGGATCCACATATGATGTTGAAGGCTGAGTGGTACTTGTGGAAGCCGCAAATGGATTAACAAACTCATGTTCGTTGAGCATCGCATTATTTGCATTCTCAGCAACAATTTCATTCTGAAGATGAACATGATTAGGAGTTTGGTGAGAATGTTGTTGAGTCGCGTCAGCAGTCTGAGAAGTGGTTGGAATATTTGGAGTCAATATGGTTGATGTTAACGTAGATGGTGTAAAAGAATATGTCGTGGGTGTAGATGCAATTGAAGGTTCTTGAACCACAGTAGCAGGTGCAGCCGTGGCACTTCGATTAACATCTGAAGATGAAGGACCTTCCATATACTCATCATAAATTGGCCCAAATAAAACTTCCAAATCATGTTCTGAGGGTTGTAACGATGATATTGCTGACGGTACATATTGAAGCGTGAGTCCTGAACTGACGTGTCAAGAAGTCTGACTTGGAAGCTCGGGATGTGAACTTCTATGTTGAGAGGCCATACTCGAGAGTTCATCAAAGGTAACATTCATAGTCTCCATTACCTTTCTTGTCCTTCGATTATAAACCCTGTAAGCACAAGCAGTTGAAGAATAGCCAATTGAAAAATCCAATATCACCTTTGGGTTCGAGTTTACCAATATCTTCATGATCATTCTTCGGATAACATAATTCACCGAAGACATGTAGAAACGATATATCCGGTTTTCTTCCATTAATGATCTTTTAAGGTGTTTTCTCGAATCAGGTGTGAATAATGGAGCGGTTGTGTGTATAACATGTAGTAGCAATAGCGTCGGCTCAAAGGAATAATGGTGCACTGGAGGAGAGAAGCATAGTCCGAGCACCTTCAACAAGCGTACAATTCCTCCGTTCCACACCTCCATTCTGCTCTGGAGTTCTGACTGCCGAGGTTTGATGAGAAATCCCAACTTCGTCAAAGTAAGCTTTCAATTGATGATTGGTGAATTTTGTGCCGTTATTCGTTCTTACAATGATGACAGGGGATTGCAATAATTGTAACATCCCGCCTACTCAGACCACAATATTGTCCGCTTTGCCCACAGGCTCACGGCTTTGCTTTGTGGCACTCGTGTGAGTACTTCCCGCCAGGTCACCCAAGCTAGTACTACTCTGACATGAGCACGCTTAACTGCCAGTTCCTAAGAACCCCACATGCAGTAGACCACAAAACACGTTATGTCATGAGAAGGCAAATGTTATCTTATGAACCATGGATCTCTCCTGGCCACAGCCGATGTGGGATTTGCCTGGGGTGTCACAATCACCCCCCCTTCGGGACTCATCGTCCTCGATGAGGTTTGCCCCACCATCCCGAACGGCTCAGGAGTGGCTCTGATACCACTTGTAACATCCCGCCTACTCAGACCACAATATTGTCCGCTTTGCCCACAGGCTCACGGCTTTGCTTTGTGGCACTCGTGCGAGTACTTCCCGCCAGGTCACCCAAGCTAGTACTACTCTGACATGAGCACGCTTAACTGCCAGTTCCTAAGAACCCCACATGCAGTAGACCACAAAACGCGTTGTGTCATGAGAAGGCAAATGTTATCTTATGAACCATGGATCTCTCCTGGCCACAGCCGATGTGGGATTTGCCTGGGGTGTCACAATAATACTAATGTTTTCTTCAAGAAGTTGACGATTACACCAGGGGCTTCATCTTTTGATGCAAGAAAATGAACCCATGTGTAACGAGAATAATCATCCACAATCACTAGGACATACCGCTTTCCATTAATGGTTTTGATTCTCATTGGGCCACACAAATCCATATGTAGGAGATGTAACCTATTCGTGGAGTTAGGAACAGGTTTGGGTTTGTGGGGCTTCTTTTTACTTTTGCCTTGTTCACATGATGGACAAAGACGATCTTTAGTATATTTGAACTTTAGAAGACCAGTAACGAGATCATCTTTTGCTAGTTGGGTGATGGCATCGAAATTGAGATGAGATAATCTTTGATGCCATAACCATGACTTTGTTGATGTGGCTCAGGCCATAAGACAAATTGGAGAAGCAACAGACATTTGAAAAAGATCAATGGTGTAAAGGTTGGTGGTACGATTTCCTTTCAACAAATCAATTCCTTCAAGATCCCTTACGGAACATGTATGACTTCTGAAGGCTACCTCCAAGTCTAAATCACAGAATTGCCCAACCGAGAACAAATTGTATCCCAAGCCATCAACAAAAGAGACTCTGGTGATAATGATATTTCCCCAATGAAGATCACCATAGCCTAAAATAGCCGCGACACGATCATTTCCAAATCAAACAGTTCCCATGAATCGCCAAACAAAGTTCTTGAGAAGATTTCGATTCCCAGTCATGTGCTTTGAACAACCCGAATCCACGCACCAAAGACAAATTTCAACAGCCTGCCAATGATAAGAGAAAAAGGAGTTTGGCAACCGATGAAATAGGTTCCTGTAGGGTTAGATGATATTTAAGCCTTATCACATATCGACACATCAATGTCAGTATGAGATCTACTAGTGTCGATAATTTTGCCACTACTGTAAAAATTTATACCAGTAGGTAACCACTTAGAGGTAAATCTAGGGCTACTAGGCTTAGCAAGACTTTCTGTGAACCCTACGTGCTTACGTTCTCAACATACACTTTAGCCTTAGGAGTGCTATGTTTTTCACTGACTGACAGCTTGTCAATGCAGGTGTAACCACCGTAATTCAAACTATTCATAGTCAAACCACAATCATCATGACTAAAAGTAAAGAAGCATTTATTACATTTAGCACAAATAACTTCATATTTTTCATTCCGAATAGCAAGCTTAAAGTCATTACATTCAGATGAATTAAGTTTTTGATTATGATTAAAAAGCGGTAAGTTCCTAGGGTGTTCTTTTACTTCCATATTATTGATCTTGGGGCGACTACTTCTAGAGGCAAAAGGGACCCTATCATTCCTTATATTGCTCGTAGGCTGTGGCCTTCTGCTCTTAGTGTAGTTGTTTATTCTTGTAGAAGAAGACACGCGTCTATTAGAATTAGCACTTTTTAAATCAATGACTTATGGTTGAGATATAGTGGTCGGTTTTGTCCTAACGCTTGCTTTACGTTGTTTGCTAGCCACAGAGGTATCTACCCTAGGTTGAGAGGAAGGACTAACACGAAACATTCTTGGGGCAATCACAGCAGCTTTCGTTCCAGCAACCTTGGGAAAAGGTGTTACAGCAATACGAGTAGTTCCCGAGGTTGCTAGTTTTTGAATCATCGTATCCACAATCGAACTAAGCTCAGAAGTCTTATCTTTTAACAAGGCCTTTAACTTACATTTCTCACAGATCTTATCGATTAGTTTCTGATAGATAGACTTATTGTGTTCTACAGCCCGCTTATACGAAACAACTTCAGATTCTAAATCTGCAATCTTAGCCTTAAGCTTCTGAACATTCCTATCACTGGCCTTCTCTAACCTAGAAGAAGCCAGATTGTTTCCCTGAGCACCTCCCAATTGAGCTTTCAACCGTTTGATTTTTGTTGCATTTCATTGTAAGCTTTATCGTATGAAATCTTGTCATATTTGCATTCATCACATTTTTTGACAAAATTATTCCAAAGATTTGTGAATTCGTGATCCTTTTTAATGACATAAGATTCCATTTTCTCTTTCGTACGTTCAAGCTCAGTTTAGAGGGTTTCATAATCCGACACAGAGATATTTAACGCAACAGGACTACTATCACCACTGTCACTTGCTTTAGAGAGACGTTCAAGATTGTTTTCCATAACTTTAATTTTATCAAGAGATTCATAAGCCTCCTTAGCCAAAGATTTAAAGTCTTCAACAAAGTTGGCGAGTTCTTTAAGTAAAGCGTTTTCCAAATTGCTTATCCTAGCATCAACTTGATTTACAATCGGATTAATATCATTTTGAAGAATTTTTTTAACCTCAATCTGAACGGTTGATGTAAAATTTCCTCCAGTGATTTTGGAATTAACAACACGTTTAAGAATGACAAAGTTATCTTTTAGCTCGTTTAGAAATCGTCGTGCAACACTCGGTTTAGGAGGATCATCCTACAATTCCTCACTTTGTATCAAAGACATTTCAGTACTAGTTTTAGACCAAACAAAAATTGTTGGAGGATTAACTTTTGGATAATAAACCGGTGTGATTTCTCTATTAAGCTTTTGTAATCGTAAACGACTCTCTTCAAAAAGTTCAACAGTTTCTTCTGAATCACACATAACAGGAGGATCATGTGTATCTAGCAACACATTACCATTATATAAACTTGGTTGGGTAGCCTGAGCTTGCTTAAGACATTCAGGATTATGAGGAAGAGGACAAGCTAAAGCCAATTTGTAAAGGGTGTGATACATCTCATTCACTTTGGGGGGCGAGCATGTTAATAGTTTACATAGATTGACCATGTTTTATTAACAGGTTGTCTAAATCCCTAATCCTATCCTAAGCATTGCAAATATCCTCAAGAAGCCCATCTTCTCGAACTTTGAAATCATTTTAGCTTTTTCCTTTCTTCTTTAAGATCAGAAATTATAGATGGTTCATTTAAAAGTTGTTTATTAAGAGAGGTGATTTCATCATTCAAATCGCTTATCTTTTTTGCACTACTTAAATGTAGAGCATTTAATTTCTTAGTCGTACATTTTTCTTGATAAGTTGATGTTGCATGAGCTTGTTCAAGTTCTTTAATTTTAGCATGATGAATTTCAAAACTTTTCTCCCTTTCCTTATATCTCGCAAGCTCAGTGGTCAATTTGGCATTAGTTTCTCTAAACTTATTCTTAACCACCTTAGCATGATCAACATCCTTAGCAATCTTATCAAATAATGATTTATAATATGCATGCATCACATCAGGAAGGGTTGTAGGCTGGGCGACTTGATCTACACTAAGGTCCACACTGGACGCATTCGAAGTAATATTACTATTATTCGTTTGATCCCCGTGTGTCTCAGTGTAAGGCTCAAGTATCTCAGTATACTCTTCGTCTTGATTAGACATACAATATATATCATTATTATCGAAAGTGGGTGTACCTGAGAGGGATCGTCTGAATCATATACGGTAGCGTTGTCATCATGCATTCCTGAGGTAGATGCTTACTGTAAGTTTGCCATCAAGATGTAGTTGGCATTCACTTCTTCTTCCTCGTCATATTCTGCTGTAGAAGCCATAAGATCAAATTCCTCAGCTTGAAGTGGAATCCCTGCCTCTTCCTTTTGTGTTATAAGAAGTCGAGTCTGAAGATAAGCAGCATCCCTCTTCTTTTTAGTTGTGCAATCTCGAGCATAATGACCAAATCCCCTGCAGTTGTAGCATTGAACCTGACGATTGTTGTTTCCATTTCTCGTACCAGTATTCTCAGCCCTTGCAGCCACAATATTTCCCATCTGATTACTAACCGCTGGCACAACAATTAACCCATTCTGATTACCCACATTCGGAACACCCGGCTTCTGACAACGGTTTTGTCCATACTGATTTCCTGCATTCCCAACAGTTTTCCCAGCATTCTGACCATATTGTTGAAACTGTGTCCCCGTGTTCCCAACAACTACCAATTGGCGACCTTGATTCGCATTCATGAAATGTTGAGCAATCTGCCTATTTCTAGTGTTCGAGGAGATTCTCTGATTGTTGTTGGTGGGGTTAATGGTAAGTTTGAATTCCTTTGCAAGAAGTGCAAGACCAGTATTAATCGCATGAGTAGGGTCGGTGATGTCATCAAAACAAGCAATGGGTTGTTGTAAGTAGTTCGCAGCAGCAGGAAGTTGATATCCATAAGAGGTGTGTTGTTGTGGCATGAATTTACTTGATGAGGGTTGATGGTAGGGTACCATGGGATATGACATAGATGACGGAGAGTTTGCCATAAAAGCCAATGGATGTTGTGTTTTGGCATGTCTTTCAGCCCTAACTTCGTTAGCTTCATCTTGATTCATCTTCAAATAATCATATACTTGAGTGTAGTCCACGACATGAAGATCCTTGGTTTGATTGACGAGAGTGACATATCGTGACCATTCAGAAGGAAGATTATCAATAAATTTGATGTTGGCAGCAATTTGTGCAGGTTCATGTTTGTTTCTTCTAAGGTGATTCATAAGGGTTGAAAACCGATGATAGTAAGGTTCAATTTGTTCCCCTTCAGTAGACGTAAATTTCTCCCATTCACGACGCAACTTGGTCTCCTTTTCTTGTAAACTAATTTCACTCCCCTTCAGCATTTTCTGGATCCTAAGCCACATCTCGTATGGGGTTTCACAACTATCGACAACAGCATAAACATCTTCAGGGAGTCCCATAAGAATTACTTGAATTGCTTGATCATCAGCGTCGAGTTGTTTGGATTCAGCTTCAGTTAATTATTCATCCGTTTGCTCATGACTTGAGTCCGCTACTGGGTTAGCATTCGTGGGGTCCCCAAGCACAAGAATTGTTCTTCTAACATATGGACCTTTTTTAATCGAGTTGACAATCAACTTTACCAAAGGTTTACATTTTGCATAACGAAGGAGACGACTAGCCCATGTAGTGTAATTCTCCTTGGTAAGCATAGGTGGACGATTCTCAGTACCCGCAGCATAAATATCTTGTTGAGACGTCATTGTAGAAGTCATGTGTAAAACAGGATCTCAATTCGTAGAAACCATAATTAAGAGTGTTGTAGTTGAAATCCCCTAAAATGATTAAATCCCCTAAGAATGTTATCTCGAGAAACCCAAAAATTCTTCAATACCAACAAAAACTCACGAGATTTCGCAATGACAAAAAACCAAGTCTTCGCAATGTTTAAAAACCAAGTCTTCGCAATGTACAAAATCCAAGTCTTCGCAATGTTTAAAAACCAAGTCTTCGCAATGTTGAAAAAACCATGTCTTCGCAATGTACAAAAACCAAGTCTTCGCAATGTTTAAAAAACCAAGTCTTCGCAATGTACAAAAACCAAGTCTTCGCAATGTTTAAAAACTTTCTTCGCAATACTATCAAACTGCACTCTTCGCAATACCCAAGTAATACTGCTTCACAATACCTGTCGCAATAACAAAACCCTAATGGATTGCGATGGGAAGATTTCGCAATGTGACGACTGATCCGAAAAATAAGTAAAAAATGATATTTTTGCTTAGAAATCTGTGATTTTAATCAATCCCAAGTACCCAAAACCCTACCACGACTAAGTAGAAGATTTAATCACTTGGAATAATAAAAACACGAAAAATTTTTGGATCTTGGGAATTTTGATCAAAAACCTCATGAAAAACAAGAAAACTAAAACAACACCAAAGAGCTATCCACGAATCCCTTGGCGAATGATACCACTTATAAGATTTAACACACGACTACTTAAACTATAAAGAGATAAAGATTTAAAACAAAAAAATAGATTAAGATCAAGAATAAAAGATAAAAACAAAGAGTTATGATTTCTTAGTGAGAGAAAGACATGATGTTTCTCTCTCTACCAACTAAAAAATGGAAAACACACACACACAAATGAGGTGATAGGGGCCTTTTATACTACAAGTGTAACATATAGGAGGCCTTCCTCATTTGTGTGTCCGGGATTAATTCCCGTTACATACATAACATTATATAAGAACTCTTGACACCGATGAGTAGCATTTTCCACGAGCTTCACAACGATATATATTATATGATCATCACTTTAAATACGACTAACAGAATCATTTAATCTAACATACTACTTAAATTCTTGGGTATATGATACGGGATGCGGTATTAACATTTGTAATACGCTTCAAGGGTTTAAGCTGGAAAGGAAGCTATCCTATGAGGAGCAATATCTGCAAGTGGGCAATGGAGCACAAGCAGCTGTTGAATCTATAGGAATGTTTAATTTAGTTTTACCTTCGGGTTTAGTACTGATTTTAAACAGTTGTAATTATGCGCCTTCTATTGTTAGAGGTGTCATTTCTTTTTCTTGTTTGTTGGATCTTAGATTTGTTCACACTATTGATGATAATGGAATTTCTGTTTTCAAAGATGGTATTTTCTATTTTAATGCAATTGCTATGAATGGTGTGTTTGAAATTGACATGGATGATAATGACACCAAGTATAATAACAATTATGTCTTTAGCAAGAATAAGAAGAGAAAGTTAGAAAAGAACTCTTATTATCTTTGGCATTGTAGACTTGCCCATATTGGGAAGACTCGCATACAAAAGTTTCAACGTGAAGGTCTTTTAGAAAACATCAATGATGAATCATTTGATAAATGTGAGTCTTGTATCTCTGGAAAGATGACCAAGAAACCTTTTAATAATAATGTTGAACGGGTTACTGATCTGCTTGGTTTAATACACATTGATGTGTGTGGACCACTTAGACATATGTCAAGGAAAGGTGCTAGCTACTTCTTAAAATTTACGGGTGATTATAGCCGTTATGGTTATGTTTATTTACTTAAGCATAAACATGAGGTATTTGAAATATTCAAAGTGTTTAGAGCGGAAGTAGAATTGCAACTAGGAAAGAAGATTAAAGCTATTCGTTCTGATAGAGGTGGCGAGTACTTAAGCCAAGAGTTTAAAGATTATCTAAGTGAGAACGAAATTATTTAGAATCTTACTTCTCCCTATAATCCACAACAAAATGGTGTATCCAAAAGGAGAAATCATACACTATTAGATATGGTGCGATCTATGTTTAATCTTACAACTTTAACATTATCCTCTTGGGACTATGTCTTAGAATCTATTGTTAGTATTTTAAATATGGTTCCCACGAAGAAGGTAAATAAGACACCATATGAAATATGGCATGGCAAAAAGCCATATTTGTATTATTTAAAGGTATGGGGTTGCGAGGTGTATGTAAAATGTGACTCAGGTGATAAACTCCAACAACGATCTGTGAGATGTATCTTTGTAGGATACCCTAAGAAAACTATGGGTTACTACTTTTATTATCCACCTGAGAACAAAGTTATAGTTGCAAGGTACAAAGACTTCCTTGAAAGTGATCTTGTAAATCAAGAATTTAGTGGGAGAAATTATGACCTTGAAGAGATTCATATAGATACATTGCCTTCTAAAAATACTAGCGAAATAATTCCTGTAGAACCAGAAAGTCTAGGAGTTCCACCGGAAATAATTCCTCTACGTAGGTCAGAAAGGATTATACGTGCACCAAGCAAACTATAACTTAACATAGAGGATGATGATGATGAAGTAGGGGATCTAGGAGAACTGCTAATTCTCAATCCGCCATACTTGATCCTAAAAAGGATAAGTAGATGGTTGCAATGGATGAGGAAATGAAATCCATGAAAGTTAATGATGTTTGGGTTCTTGTAGATCCACCTAAAAATGCTAAAGTAGTGAAACATAAGTGGATATACAAGAAGAAAACTGACATGGATGGTGAAGTACAATCCTATAAAGCTCGTTTAGTAGCTAAAGGTTTTACACAAACTTTTGGCGTAGACTACGAGGAGACATTTTCTCCTATAGCAGACTTAAGAGATATTAGGATTCTCATAGCTATAGCAGAATACTATGACTATGAGATATGGAAAATGGATGTTAAAACTACCTTCTTGAACGGTCGGTTAGATGAAAACATCTATATTCAGCAACCTGAAGGGTATGTTGATCCTAAATATCCAAAACGCGTATGTAAACTTCAAAGATCTATTTATGGTTTGAAGCAAGCATCACGTCAATGGAATAAACGATTTGATGAAGAAATCAAGAAGTTTGGATTTATTCAAAATCGTGATGAGCCATATGTATATCGCAAAGCTAGTGGGAGTGATGTAGTGTTCCTAATCTTATATGTTGATGACATATTAATCATGGGAAGTAACATTCCAAGACTTAAAGCTGTTAAGGATTATCTTGGTAAATATTTTTCTATGAACGATTTAGGAGAAGCTGCATACATTCTAGGAATTAAAGTCTATCAAGATAGGAGTAGACGGTTAATTGGTCTTAGTCAAGATGCTTATATTGACAAAATATTGAAGAAGTATAATATGCATAATTCCAAGAAAGGTTTTCAACATATGGAAGTTAAGCATAATCTAAGTCATGAGATGGATGCATCTATACCTGAAGAGGTGGTTTACATGCGGAAAGTGTCTTATGCTTCGGCTGTAGGATCTATTATGTATGTTGTAAGATGCACAAGGCCTGATGTGCGTGGCGTTTACTAAGAACTTGGTCAGTCGTTACCAACAAAATCCAAGGAAGCTCCACTAGACAACTGTTAAACATATTCTAAAGTATTTGAGGAGTACGAAAGATATGTTTTTGGTGTTCGGAAGGAACCCAAACACAGAACTGAATGTAACAGGTTTCTGTGATGTGTCCTGGCAATGTGATAAAGACGATACGAAGTCTCATAATGGTTACGTGTTTGTTATCAATGGAGGAGCAGTTCACTAGAAGAGCAAGAAGCATACAACTATTGCAATGCATGCGACTCAATCTGAGTACATGGCTGCTTCAGAAGCTGTAATGGAAGCTGTTTGGATTAGGAAGTTTATTGAAGATCTTGGAGTGATGCCTTCAATTAAAGAACCTATTGATATGTATTGTGACAATTATGTTGCAATCCTATTCGCCAATAATTCTGGAGTCATGAAAGGCGCCAGACACTTTAAACGGAAATATCACTATGTTCGAGAACAAGTCGTGGAAGGTGAAATCCGATTGTTAAAAGTTCACACAGATGATAACGTAGTTGATCCTTTAACTAAGGTTTTTCCTAGAGGAAATGTAACACCCCATTTTGATAAATGGAATGTCACGCGTGATTATGGCGTGTCATCAAAGCATGCAAGGTAATATGTACTAAAACATACATGACCATAGGTAAAACCGGAATCAAATATCGGTTCCCAAACATAAGCCCAAAACATAAATAAAGTAAATGAACAAAAGGAAGACTAAACAAGCATAAATATGAAGGCATGAGGAGAAGAAGTCTAAGGTAGCTCCCATCATATGCGTGTCCTCCAAATGCTCCAGTCTAACTTTAGGTACCTGCCGTTTTGGGACATGGAAAGGAAAGTAACGGTTGAGCAATACGCTCAGTGCACGAATGTACAAGTAAAGAATGAATAATAAAAGCATATAAGCATGAAACAGCGGAAGAAACTAAGTCCTGGATAACCAGGTTATATCTTAGTAAAACTGGTTTTATAGTTTGAAAAGCCTTATGTTTATCTTGTAAAAATTGTTTAACATATTTTACCATTAGCCAATATAGGTCATGAAATATCAACGTTTATGAATACTTGGAGGGGTGACCTCGTCATGCAAATTAGAGGGGCTGCCTCTAATTTAATATACTGGTTTTTGGATAGGAGGGATCAGCTCCTTGTAAAGGATGCAAGGCACACACCACATTCACACTGAGTAATCTGCTGAAAACATGTAACTATGATGCACCCATACACCCCAAATGATAAATATAATAGTATCGCCAAAAGCTGAAGGGACGCCACGAGCAATCACTCCGCCGTGAGGAAGTCATAACACCAGTGCCTCTAGTGTTATGGTTATGGTACCTCCATAACTAGGTGAAACTGGTCATGCATGTATATGGCTTTAGGTATTCTAATTAAGCATAAGCAATCAAAACATATAAAACATATACTATGGGAAAACAGTTGGCTGTAAACGGGGAATCCTAATAAGGAAAGAATGTCCATACTGAAAGGACGGAGAATCTGTACCTTATGTCCAGTGAACGAAGAAGACGAACGGAAGAGAGTCCTACTTCGGTATCACTAATGCTACATAAATACATACGTGTATAAGTATCTGATTACTGAGTACGTAACTGGTTTTATATCATGTCTTAGCTTGTTTTATATGTTCATGTCATGGTTTACTGTTTTAAGCTTTATATTGTGTTTATCTTATATTCTATCTATCTTGATTAAGTATTACTTGTATTTCATGTATTATTATACTTGTTGTGGAATAATAAGTAACTTTCTAAAAATAGTAGGTTTCCTAAAATAGAAAGTTTCCAAAAATAGAAAGTTACCAAAAATAGAAAGTTTTCAAAAATAGAAAGTTTTCAAAAATAGAAAGTTTCCAAAAATAAAATTACTGCTTAAAATAGATAAGTTTCTAAAAATAGAAAGTTTCCATAAATAGATATAAGCTGGTTAAATAAGCTAATTATATAAGCTTAAGTGTTTTCTGATTATTATTCTAAGTCATGTGATTATAAAGTATAGTTTATTAATTATTACAGGTAAATTAAATAAACTATAGATTAATAGTATTTAAATATTACATGTTTTAATTAAATAAAGGTAAAATACTTAGGTTAAAACATGTATTATTAACTATTAAAAATATAACCTAAGTCATGTTAATTAATTAATTATAGTCATGGTTTTAAATAATTAATTAATTATAAAGTCTAATTAAATATAAATACTTAGGTTAAAATTCATGAATTACTAATTAAATTTATAACCTAAGTCATGTTCCTTAAATTAATCATGTCATGTTTTTATTAATTTAATTTAAGTCTAAAACATAACTAGTGAAAATCTTAAACCTTGAAAATCATGATTCATGAACCGGACCCGTGACTAAAAACCATGAATCGGACCCGTAACTAATCACCATAACCCGACCAAGGTCGGGTTTACCCTTGCCCCTTGTTGCTGCCATGACAACATCACCACCATACCGAGACCATATGGTCTCGGTGGTGCGACATAGGCCAAGCCGAGACCCCTATGGGGTTCGGTTAGGCGTCGGCTAGGAACAAACACCCCTAAAACCCTTGATCTACCCCATGATCGTTAACATGTTTAAATAATTGTTTTTAATTAGTTAATTAAAAACATCATGATTTTATGTGATTCATTAAATCAAAACATAAAAGAAAAGGTTAAAAAGGTTATACTGAATACGTGAATCAAATGATGACGAACACACACGAATCCTTGCAAAATTTCCAAGATCAAAATCAACCCGAACACCCTTTTTGGTGATCAAAACCCGGCGGCCAAAAGGAGGAGCAAGAAAAGAATCAGGGTTTTCTTATTTTCTTGATTTTGTGATAAATTAAAATACCTTTTTCCATAATTTGCATGTTTAGTAAAATTATTATGGGCTTGGCCCATTTCCTTTGGTGTAGCCGCGGGTAGGGGGCCCCACTTGGGGTAACCCGTACTTTTCTCGTGTCTAAATATAATAGTGTGTTCTCGTGTGTTAACGTGTTCGTGTTTTACGTGTTCTGTTTAATTATTGATCGTGACTTATGTTAGGACCATTGTAATAGTTATATGTAATAGGTAGACTAGGAGGTATGTAGTTCCTCCTGGTCCTAGTAGTTGTAGGAGCAAGTCCTGCTCCTGGTGCTAGTCGAAGTCAAACTTTATTATTTACTTAATATTCTGTTAGGATATGCATGAGATATGTTAGGAAAGGATATGCATATCAGTTTTACACGTTTTCTTTAATGCTGTATTAGGGTTTCCTTGTAGTATAAAAGGAACCTTAGGCAGAAGGGTTAGACACACCTTCACAAAACGTAGTTCTAGTGATTATCAATATTAGAAATCCTTAGAAAGGATCAAGTCTTTATAGATATTCTGTTCTTCTTGATTACATTTATATTTTACATTCATATTGTGTATAGAGTCTCTTTGTGATTTGACTTGTGATTACAGAAGTCTTTCATCGGTCCTGACAGGCTGCAAGATCTACATCTAGTAGACCCAACAAGTGGTATCAGAGCCTGGAAGGGTCTCTATACAAGAAGAACCAAGTTTTCTTATTTCTGACATTTTGTTTATCATGTCTGCCTCAACTTCTACTCAAACAGGAGAAGACAGCACTCCTAAAATTGTGCAACCTCAGCAGATCCTGGCTACGGTCTCTAACACGAATGGTAAATTCCCTCTTCTGAAAAAGGGTGAATATGATAACTGGGCAATGAAGATGGAATGATGGATCACCAACACTGATCAAGATCTTTGGAAGATCATTCTGAATGGGAACAGCAGGAAGCTTACTGGACGAGACAAGAATGGTAACATTACTCTTCTTGACCCTAAATCTCATGAGGAAATCATAGCTATTCAGAAGGAGGTAAAAGCAAAAACGATTTTGCTTCAATCTCTTCCTAAAGATCACATGGGTGACTTCTACCATTTGGATGATGCCAGAGAGATCTGGAATGGCATAAAAGCAAGGTTCAGCGGGAATGAGGAGTCAAAGAAAATGCGAAGGTCCATGCTGAGAGACGAATTTACAGAATTCAAAATCTCAGAAACTGAAGGTCTAAATCAAGGCTATGATAGGTTCCAGAAGATATTGAGCCAGTTGAATCAACTTCGGTCAAAGCCTGATGATGGTGACATTAATGCAAGGTTTCTTAAAGCCTTACCCTACTCATGGAATCAGGTGGTGATCTCTCTCAAAGCCAAAGGTGGGCTTGACTATCTCACTTTTGATGATCTGTTTCATAGACTCAGAACTTTCGAACCTCATGTAAGAGGATTTTCAAGTGACTCTTTTCCCACTCCTGCTAATTCAGCCTTTGTGAGTTCTATGGCATCTAGTCCCATGTCATATGCAAGTAGCCCAAGCAATACTGTCTCCTCTCAGCATACTGTTCAGCATACCTCTCCTCCTGAACCTACTGCCAAGTCTGGTAGTATGGTAGAAGCCGTTCTTCATTCGTTCGTGGCTGATGTTAATGCTGAACAACAACTTGCTTTTGATGACTTCAAACAGGTCGATAAACTTGACCTGGATGAGATGGATCTTAAATGGCAGATGGCCATGCTTACTCTTAGGGTTCACAAGTTTGAGAAGAAAGCAGAAAGGAAATTTAATTACAACCCTCGGGAGCCAGCAAGATTCGACAGAAGCAAGGTGTTATGCTATAACTGCCAGCAACAGGGTCACTTTGCAAGGGAGTGCCCTAGCAAGAATGATCAGGAGAAGAGCAGGTACTCCGCCTTCAAGGTTCAGGAGATAAAAGATGACAGGAAGGCATTGGTATCTGTTTACTCTATGGTCAACTGGAATGATCATCAGGCTTCTACTCAGGAATCAGCTGAGTCCTCAACTGACGTGTTTTCTATGATTGCTGGGAATCTCTCTGATGCAGAAGAAGCAGACGAGTTTGCTCTTATGGGCATCTCACCTCAGGTACAACATTGTCCTCTTGGTTGTCATGATAAATACACAGAATTGTTGTCTCAATTTAATAAAGTAAATGATCAAAATGATAAGTATTTTTTAGAGGTTCAAGCCTATAAGGCTTCATTAAATACTTTGGAACAACAAAAGAGGTGGTTACAAGATACTCAACATGCGTATGAGGATAAAATCAGGATACTAAGCATTGATTTAGAAAACACGACAAATATGCTTAAATATACAGAAACAGAAAGAGATGCTAGTATCAAAGAAAAAGAGGAGATGCAAGCTAAATTAGATGCTACAATGCTAAGATTTGACAAATGGCAAAAGGCACCTAAAAATCTTTCAAAATTAATTGATAGTAGCATGTCTGGCAGAACTAAAAGAGGCTTAGGATTTGAAAAATATATTGATTCAGAAGATGTATTTGATTTATCTTTTTCAAGTGTCTTTGATGCCGACAAAGAGGATGAGGGCAAACCTAGTTACAATAGGTTTAAACCAGTAGCAGAAATGCATGTTGTCCCTCCTCCTCTTACTGGAACTTTTATGCCTACTTCATGGCATAATGACTCGGATGGATCACATATGCTTGAGTCCCCAACAAGTTCTACTAATACTAATGACTTTGTCTCATGTACTTTCAGTGACAAAGCCGGTGACTCTGCATCTAGTGGTTCAAGTGAAGAGTCAAGACCTACAAGTTCCAAGATGAATGAACATGCTGCTACTAGTGCTAGGAAGTGTGAAGAAAGAGTTGTTGTCAAGTCAAGTGTGTCTGGTCCTAGTTTATTGAGTCCTAGGAAGAATTTTTTCCTAGAAATGTGTGTAATAAAGTAGGCAGTATGAAACAATCTCATTCTAATAAAAGGTCTTTCAAAACATGTTTTGTTTGTGGCAGTGCCTTTCATTTAATTAAGGATTGTGATTATTATGACACACATGCTTTTGTTAATCATGCTTTTCCTGCTCCTGGTCAACCAGGAGCTGCTTCATATGCTTCTAGAAGACTTAATCCTAGTGCTCCAACGTTTAATACTTCTAGAGTATCCTCTCCTTTAGCTTCTGATTATTGGAGAAATAGTGGATTCCAAACAACCAGTAATTATTTTCAAATTTTTAATCCAATCTATACACATAATTTGGACCACACGTATTTGGGTTTGGGAAATTTGGGAACTGCTGTTAAGCCCTCAACAGGTTGTTCTTGGTCAAATAATAATACCCATATGATGCATAGGCAACCAAGGAACAACGGTGGATCTCATCAATCTTCTTGGCACTCTTCTAACGATCCACAAGGCAGGCTCAAACCTGAAAAGGTTTGGGTCCCCTTAAGACACTAACTTTTGCATTTTTATTATCTTGTTGTTGTAGGTTACTCCATACCAGGATCCTAGTCTAGGCATTGTTGATAGTGGTTGCTCCAGGAGCATGACTGGCAATAAAAGTCTTCTCTCTAACTTTGTACCATTTCATGGAGGCAAGGTCTATTGGTGGGGGTGAAGGCAGAATCACTGGCAAAGGAACGATAAAGACTCCAAATCTAAATTTTGAGCAGGTCTACTATGTGGAAGCACTTCAACACTTCAACTTGATATCGGTCTCTCAGATTTGTGACAAGAAGCAGATTGTTCTCTTCACCGATACTGATGCACTTGTGCTTTCCAAAGACTTTCAGCTTCCGGATGACTCACAAGTTTTACTCAGAATCCCTCGAAGACACAATCTCTATAGCATCAAGTTGAATGAAGTCAACCCTACTGGTCAACTAGCATGTCTAGTTGCAAAAGCCTCAGAAGATGAAGCCACTAAATGGCACCGAAGGATGGGGCATGTGAACTTCAAGACCATTCACAAACTTGCAAATATAAATCTGGTCTCTGGTTTACCTCCCAAGACGTTTCGAAATGATATAAATTGTATTGCCTGCAGCAAAGGAAAACAGCACAAAGCATCTTTCAAGGCCATTACTGCTCTTAGTCTTATTACTGAACCATTGCAGCTACTTCACATGGACTTATTTGGTCCTACTTCCATCAGGAGCATTGACCACAAGCAATTCTGTCTGGTGGTAACTGATGGATATAGCAGGTTTACGTGGGTGTTCTTCATGGCTGCCAAGAGTGAGACCTACTCAATTCTTAGAGATTTTCTTACCTTGATAGAAAATCAGTTGTCTAAGACAGTTAAAGGTATTCGTTGCGACAATGGAACCGAGTTTAAAAATAAAGACCTCATCGCACTTTGCAATGCTAAGGGAATCAAAAGAGATTATAGTGCTGCAAGAACTCCTCAACAGAATGGCGTGGCAGAAAGAAAGAACAGGACACTAATAGAAGCAGCAAGAACTATGCTTGTCGATTCCAAGCTTCCAACCATGTTCTGGACAGAAGCTGTTAATACTGTAAGTTATGTTTTGAATAGGGTTTCTATTACCAATCCTCACAAGAAGACTCCTTATGAGCTGCTCACGGGCAAAGTTCCAAATATTGCTCATTTGAAGCCTTTTGGGTGTCCAGTCACCATTCTGAATACTAGTGACTATTTGGGGAAGTTTGATGGCAAGGCAGATGAAGGATACATTGTGGGATATTCAGCTCATTCTCGGGCTTATCGTGTCTACAATCTTCAAGCCAAGCGGATCATTGAAACTATTAATCTCAGGTATTTTGAGGAGAAGTCAGACATCCAAGGCAAAGGTCCAGAATGGTATTTTGATCTTGATTATCTTAGTGATTCGTTAGGATATTTTCGTTTCAAAACTAACCATGATGCAGGACCACAAGTGTTTGCAACTTCTAGTACTGGTGTTCCTTCTAGTCTTTCTGATTCAGATGATGAGGATGACATTTTTGTGGTTCCGTCCTATTCCACTACAGTTTCTCCTACTCCTCCTAGTGATGCAACTCCATTGGATGTACAGGATTCCCAAGCAGCTCTTGACACTCTTCTCAAACAACAACAAGAAGCTACTAAAGCAGCCGCTCAAGGTAGTTTTGAGTTTCCCTTGGTTGAGCCTACTGACAAAGTTGCTCCTGGTACTCCAGCTTCTGCTCCTAGTGCTAGCTTATCACCTACTGGTACTCCGGCTAGTGAGTCTGCTTCCAATACTCGTTTCTCCAGTCCTTCTGATTTGGGGAACCATGAAAAGAAGTCTTCTACCAAGCTGGATGATATTCATAAACAACCAGTAGATGGGATTTTCCAAAATGCTTCATATGATGCTGACTTTGTTTGTGATCTCAATAACTTGGAACCAGAAGTGGAGGTCTCTTCCAATCCAGTCTTGCAATCACATAAAGATCATCCTACCACTCAAATAATTGGAGATCCTGGTTCTACTGTCAAGACACGCAGAATGCAGCAGAAGGCCTCGTCTGATCATCATGCTCTTGTGGGCTATATTGAGGATCAAAAGCGTAATAATCATACGGACTTTCAACACTGTTTGTTTGCTTGTTTTCTTTCACAGGTGGAACCTAGGTCTGTTTCTCATGCTCTTGAGGATCAAAGTTGGGTGGAGGCTATGCAGGAGGAAATGCAACAATTCTTGTTTCAGAATGTTTGGGTTCTGGTTGACTTACCAGATGGAAAGACAGCTATCAATACCAAATGGATTCTCAAGAACAAGAAGGATGCACGGGGAATTGTCGTAAGGAATAAAGCTAGGCTTGTCGCACAAGGACACACTCAAATTGAGGGCATTAACTATACTGAAGTTTTTGCTCCGGTTGCAAGGATAGAGGCCATTCGTCTGTTTTTGGCTTTTCCTTCTTATGTTGGCTTTACGGTGTTTCAGATGGATGTCAAGAGTGCATTTCTCTATGGCAAAATTGACGAGGAAGTGTATGTTACTCAACCTAAGGGGTTTGTAGATCCACTTCATCCCAAGAAAGTCTACAAGGTGGTCAAGGCTCTTTATGGGTTACATCAGGCTCCTAGAGCTTGGTATGAGCGTCTTTCAACTTTCTTGTTAAAGAATGGCTATAGAAGAGGTACTATTGACAAAACACTATTTCTTCGGCGGAATTCCAAGGATATTATCCTTGTTCAGGTTTATGTGGACGACATTATCTTTGGTTCTACAAGGAAGGAGTGGTGTGATGAGTTTGAACACTTGATGAAAGGCGAATTTCAGATGAGTGCAATGGGAGAACTGTCATTCTTCCTTGGTCTTCAGGTCAAGCAACAAACGGATGGGATTTTCATCAGTCAAGATAAATATGTCCATGAGATTCTTCAGAAGTTTTACATGGATCCTCTTAGACCAGCAGCAACTCCTTATGAAGTTGCTAAAATCAAGCTTAAGAATGAGCCAGACCCCACGGTAAATGTTCACATGTACAGGTCAATGATTGGCTCCCTCATGTATTTGACTGCATCACGTCCGGACATTATGTTTGCAGTAAGTGCTTGTTCTAGACACCAGGTGACTCCAACGGTTTCGAACTTAAATGCAGTGAAGAAGATTTTCAAGTATATCAAGGCTCAACCTAAATTGGGTCTATGGTATCCTAGAGAATCTCCTTTTGTTCTAGAAGCCTATAGTGATAGTGACTATGCTGGTGCTAATAATGACAGGAAGTCTACTACTGGTGGTTGTCAGTTTTTGGGTCGTCGACTTATTTCATGGCAATGCAAGAAACAGACAATAGTAGCTACTTCTTCAATAGAAGCTGAATACGTTGCTGCTGCTAGTTGTTGTGGACAAGTTTTGTGGATCCAAAATCAGATGTTGGATTATGGTTTCAATTTTATGAATACCAAAATTTTTATTGACAATCAAAGCACTATTTGTATTGTGAAGAATCTTGTTTTTCATCAGCGGACGAAGCATATTGAGATTCGGCATCATTTTATTCGGGATGCCAATGAGAAAAAGCTGATACAGGTTCTTAAAGTTCATACGGATGACAATGTTGCTGATTTGCTGACTAAAGCTTTTGATGGTCCTCGGTTTAACCACTTGGTGGTTCATATTGGGATGGTGAATCCTTGAGTTCTAGGTTTGAGGGGAGGCAAAGCCTAAGGGGAGGCTTTATGTACATATTAGGACAGACTAACGTATTGATAGATTTTAACAATATATTTTATTGGTTCTGATGATGTGTGGTGCTTCTGATGGAGGATTTTGCTCTCTACTGGTGGATATGGCCTTACATGACTAGCTGCTGGTCCTCCTTGGTCAGCTTCTAGTTCTACTTGGTTGGCTTCTGGTGGTTTAAAATCCTTCCAGGTCAAGTGGTGTTTGGCTTCTGGTACTGGTCTGGCATACTGTTCATTCCTTGTGTCCTTTGTTAATCACGTTTTGCTACTAGTCTTACCATTGTGTACTTTGACTTTTGGTCAACGCTCCCAATCCTGGTATTTCCACGTTTAAATTAAGCATGGTTAATTGGGAGTTGGTAATTATGTTAAAAAGAGCAAGTGGTTACTATGCAATTATGGTTTAATTTGAAAGGGCAACCCCCCATTAATAGGGGTCAATGAACAGTTACCACTTTCTCTATTTATGGTCAACATACACCCTTGACTCACTCATTACAATTAACACACACACAAAACCGCTCCTACTCTCTTCACCCTAATCACAATCCCTCTTCCAACAATTCATCAAGATCCATGGCTGCTCTTGCTTACCAACCTGCTCACAACCGTGTTGCTTATCTGGGTGATGGTCCATATCGTGAACATTTTGCTGACATCTTGGATTTCATTGAAGCTTCTAACCTAAGGTTTTCATTTACTGTCTGTCCCACCATATATGATAGTGTGATTCGTCAATTTTGGGCGTCTGCTCAACTTGTGAATGTGGCTGGTCGTCCACGTGCACTCCATGCTACCATAGATGGATGTGCATATGTGGTGACTGAGGCTTCTATTCGCTCTTCTCTTCATCTTCAGGATGAGGGTGGTGTTGAATCCATCCCCAATGTTGAAGTATTGGAGGGGATGGCTGCTTTAGGATATGAACATGGGGGGAAGTTTAACTTCCAGAAAAATAGGTTTTCCCCCCAATGGAAGCTTCTGGTCCACTTTTTAATCCATTGTATGAGTCCCAAGTCTGGGAGTTGGGATGCTTTCCCTACTCCTTTGGCTATTGGTCTTATTTGCTTAGCACAGGGTAGAGTGTTTAACTTTTCTCATTATCTATTTGAGGGGATGGTTAGTAATTTGTCTACTGCTGGTTCGAGAAAGAAGTTTCTTATGTACCCTAGGTTTCTTCAGCAAATCCTTGTTTGCATTCCTCGTGATAGGACTGAGCATGTGCCGTCTAAACTTACAGCAAAAGTGTATTACAATATGATCAATGGGTTTACTGGGGAATGGAGGCCCTTGACTGAGGCCATGTTGAGATTGGCTCAGGGTCCTATGGGTGAGGAGGAGGAGGCTCCTGAGTTTGTTGTGCTTGATGATGACCCCATGAAGGAGGAGGCTCCTACTGTTGGTGTCACTCCTGTGGTTGAGGAGGAGCTGGTTGAAGAGGTGGTGGTTGAAAAACCATCCCCTTCCAAGGCTGGTCCTTCCTCAGTCCCACACAAGTCTCCATTTGTGGAGACTCCACCTCCTAGTCCTGCCCCACACTCGTCTGATAAACCGTTTGATGCTAGTACTCCACAGGTTGACCCACATGTTGCTTCGGGCTCCAATGATGCTTTCCCTGATCCAAGTTCTCTTGGTGGGCAGGCGGAGGAGCCTACTACACTAATTTCTTTGCTTGATCTTATGCGCAGGTACCATGAGCGGATGATTTGTTTGGAAGCTGATTTAAACCAACATCAGAAGCTTACAAGGGAGTTTGTTCTTCCTCTGGCTGATCGCATCAAGGCGTTGGAAACTCAGCAACGGCGTCGCAAGAAGCATGTGGTCCATTCAGATTCTGATGAAGAGGGTACGGAGAATGTTGAGGATGGCTTGACATTGTTGGCAAAGGCTGCCTTTGCTGATAAAATTTATGATGATTTGCCGGTTCCTCCAACATCCTCCAGTGTTCCTTCTCCTGGTGCTATTCCCCCTTCTATGGGTGGTGATTCTGATCCTGCTGATGGTTCTCATGCTGGTCCCTCTCATGATCCGAAGGGCAAGGCCCCAATGACTGATGCTCCATCCCCATCTCGCAAGCGTACCCGTCGCCAGATTGAAGAGGAAAGGCTTGGTGAGGAGGCTGCTCGTCGAGTTCAAGCCGAGATAGATGAAGCTGATAGGGCTGCTGAGGAAGAGCTTCGCAAGCGAAGGCGTGAACAAATTCAGCACGATGTCATGCATTGGAGTGATAGTGAATGGATGCAAGTTTTGACTGTTCTCACTCGGGATTATGCTCAGTTTACCGATCTTTTGGGTGACGATGTTGATGAGCACAATTGTATTGCGAGGGCTATGGTATTGATGCGTAAGCACCAGTTGGCTCTTGCTATAGAACTTAAGAAACAGAGAAAGAACAGACCGTTATCTCGGACTGAGGAGCGCCAGCAGATGCAACGTTATGTGAAATATCAGTCTGCTGCTCATTTTAATGCTCCTTGGACGTGGGCCCGGGTGCGGGCTTTGACTTTTAATGAGCTCAAGGCCCTTTATGAAAAGATGGTTAAGCGTCAGAGTCAACCTATTCCGGAAAGATTTATTTACCATCCTGGTGGCGTGACTTCTTCTACGCCTGCTGATTCTACTGGTCCTTCGTCTGCACCCACTCCTGGTTCTGCTGCTAGTCCATCTGGTTTTGTTGCTACTTCCGTTGGTCCTTCTACTTCACCTTTGGTTGCTCCTTTGGGTTCTACTGCTGGTCCTGCTACCACCATCTTTGCTACTACCACCACTCCTCATGCTTCTACCACCACACCTGTTACTACCACCACCACACATGTTCCTACAACCACCTTTGTTACCACCACCATACCTACTACATCTGATGTGCCATCTCCATCACCACCAGTTCCTGGAACTCAACCTAATCCTACTTCTGATGCAGCTCCTAGTGGTCCATTAGGTGGACACATTCATGAGTCTACTTCTACTGCTTCCCCTGCTACTGCTGAGGTTAGGGTAAAGGTTGAACCCACACCTACTGATCCCACACCTAGACGTTCTCTTCACCAGAAACAAGCTCGGCGTATTCGCCGTGGTAAGACAGTTCCTTTTGAGAAGCGTGATCCTGAGAATTTAATTGATGCAGCTTCTGACAGCGATTCTGACTTACCCTTGGGCAATGGGAACATTACTGGTTATATGGTTGAGCGCTCTACGACACTTCCTGGTGGCGTATCCCATCGGATTACTTTGAGTGATGGGTCTGTGCGATTGGCAACGGGTTTGCAGGGTGTGTTGTCTTGGGCTGACCGTATGGATCTTATGGCGTTGTATGGACTTGTTGATTCTAGTATGCCGTTTGACCCAATGGTTGTGTCTTCATGGCCTGGTCTGCGTATCTGGGCTGATCTCAAGCTGATGTTGGATGCTCCTCCTAATGCTCCTGTTTCGGGCATATGGAAGGATCAAATGCAATGGGAGATTCTGCGCTGGAAGCTATATGCTGGATGTGGTGTTCATATGTTGGAATTAGAATCTGGTCATATGGTGTTTATGCTGACGGATGTGGAGTATCCTTTGACTATTTCTTCGATGGAGGCGATGTTGGCGAGTCTCTTGCAAATTTCTACTGCTCCATCTGGTAATGAGTCATCTATGGCCACGGCATTGGTAGAAGGTATTCAGGCAAGGTTGATAGCAGATAAGAAGGCTGCTTCTGGTATGTGATGTGTTTGGGTTGTACGTGGTTATGTTTTGTATTTTTGTTCATTTGTTCTTATTTTCATTCTTTTCACCAATATGTACAGTGATTGGTGAACTTCATTCTATATAGTTAAAAAAAAAAAAGAGAAAAAAAAAACTATACTTTTTATATAATATCTGCTTATACTTTTAACACAGTTTAGATTTTATACTTGTGAATAATGGGTTCTGGTTACTGATTTGTGCTTGTCCTGGTACTTGGCTTCACTTGGTGTTGGACGTGGTCCACACAACAAATGGTTCTCAACTTACCATGTCTAATCGACAAGAAAAAGTTGATTCACCTTGAGGGTACGGCTCCTGGTGCGATTCTCAAATCCGTTGATGGTTGCCAGGTTACCCAAAACTGGATGGTTTTCACTTGCCATAGTCTTGGACTGAAAAGTGGCTAATCCAAGGGGGTACGGCTCTTGGTAAAGATCTTATCAAATCCGTTGATAGCTGTAATAGCTTGCTTAAAGCTATAGGGTGTTCAACTCACTGATGCTTCATTGCTAAGAGTTGGCGAGTCCAGAGGGGTACGGCTTCTGGTAAAGACGCATCAAATCCGTTGACGGCTGTGATGGTTTGCCTAAAATCATCAGGGTACTCCCACTCATCATTGATTCACGTTCTAAGAGTTGGGCTGGGTTCTAGTCTCCCAGGGTGATGCTTATTCCACCAGAATGACTAGCTAGCCCAAGAGCGAGCAGCTACTTGGTAAAGGCTCATCAAATCTGCTCATGTTGCTGAAAAGGTTCAACACGATGCTGATTTGTTACAAGCTTTGGAGAAGCCTCTAGTGTTTCATGTTGCGACGGTTACTCTGATTCTTATTTTGTTGATGCTGCTATTTGTTTTGCTGATACAATCCTCGGGCTTTCTTTGCACGTTTTCCAGGAAACTTGAACTCAACAGGTCAAATTCAAGTTTAGGGGAGGATTGTTAGGACCATTGTAATAGTTATATGTAATAGGTAGACTAGGAGGTATGTAGTTCCTCCTGGTCCTAGTAGTAGTAGGAGCAAGTCCTGCTCCTGGTCCTAGTCGAAGTCAAACTTTATTATTTACTTAATATTCTGTTAGGATATGCATGAGATATGTTAGGAAAGGATATGCATATCAGTTTTACACGTTTTCTTTAATGCTGTATTAGGGTTTCCTTGTAGTATAAAAGGAACCTTAGGCAGAAGGGTTAGACACACCTTCACAAAACGTAGTTCTAGTGATTATCAATATTAGAAATCCTTAGAAAGGATCAAGTCTTTATAGTTATTATGTTCTTATTGATTACATTTATATTTTACATTCATATTGTGTATAGAGTCTCTTTGTGATTTGACTTGTGATTACAGAAGTCTTTCACCGGTCCTGACAGGCTGCAAGATCTACATCTAGTAGACCCAACAACTTAATATATTTATTCGTGTTCGTGATAAATATATATATACATACGTGATATAAGCTCGTGATTAATTTACGTTCATGATTTCATGATCGCATGTTCGTGACTATAATTATTATTGGAATAATTATCGTGTGTTCATACGTAATAAATACTTATCGTGTTCTAACACGTACGTAATACTTGAAATTCTTATACGTGAAACGTAACTTGCTATAAAAGGAAAGTTCTAATCATGTACGTACGATCTAAAGGTTACTATTCATGGTAAAAGCATGCAGGTTTTACAACTCTTCCCCCCTAAAAAGAAGAATTCGTCCCCGAATTATAGATAAAGTAAACTGGATAAGAAGAACATACCCGAATTCAAAACTGAGAGGGTTTGTACGATAAAAGGACATGAAGATGACATGGTAGAAGGGAACGTGGAACGTGACATGTCTTGAAAGGACATGGAACGTGACGTTACTGAAAGGACATGGAACGTGACGTGACTAAAAGGGCATATCTAATCAATAAGAGAAAACGGATAAGAAGTCCGGATGAACTTGTCCGTTTCCAAGTGGCCTCCCGCTTGGAACGGTTTCTTCTCAATATCTTGACACAATGCTAAATCTTGGTCTTCCTGACCTTGACTTGAAAACTCTACAAGTTCATTGTCATCTACGTAAGATAGATCCCCTGAAATCGATCGAGGGAAAAGAATTAACGTGCAAGGGTAACTGAGAACGTTATGGTGCAAAACAATCTAACTTAACTGATAATTAGCAACGATGCGCGATACATATAGAAACGTAGTACGTGAAAAATTTTGAACGTGATACGTGAAAAATTTTGAACGTGATACGTGGAGATATGATGGGTGTAGTATGAGCAAACATATTCTGTTCCATGATACGTGTAACATATCGTGAACATGATATGAGGAACATGGAATGAACATGACATGTGAAACATATCGTGAACATGGAATACAACTGCGATAACGCCAAATGCTATAAGGTGAAACGTGGAACGTGACGTGAAACGTCTGTTTGCGGATAGGAGGTAAACTAAACTTGAGTCTGGTCTCTCCAGTTCTTGCAAAAATTCCCAGAACGAAGATGAATGTAAAATCGTAAGCCAAGATACGATCATGAACGTGAATTGTGTCATGAACGTGAGCGTGAAAGAAATTCGAAATTAGAACAAGAACGTGAACGTAAATAAGGAGCACAAATGCGAACCTTTGTCTGATCCGATAGCTGACGGATTACCAAGTGATCAGTAGAGCCTTGGCTGGAACATGTCTGATCAATCTGTTGGTTCTGAAATCCTTGCGGATGTAAGGATTCTACAGACTTTATCAAACTGTTGGCAATAACACAGCTAGCATCTTGATTCTTCTGAGTTTGCGTTAATCTGGTAACCAAAATCCATGGAGATATTGTCCCGTTTCTGGTCACAATTTCGATGGTGGATAAACATCCCAGACAGTTGGTGTTCTATCTTAGCCTGTTGGTATGTCAGGTACTTAGATATGAACGTAACTGTATCTTGCTTCGTAGAAACTTGATACATAGAAGTTTACGAAACTCTGAGTCTCCGAGATTAGACTTTTCTTAGCGTAGGATTTTCTTTGAACACCTAACGGAGTGTAGGGTTCTCACCTTTACGCATAAGCTGAGCCATGGTAAGATTAACCGTGCGAATCCATGTGATTCAACGTGTCATTGTAATCAAACAGAATTGGTATAGTAAAATTTCTAGGGTGAAATTTCTCCTGTCGTAGAATTTGCAACATAGTGCAAATATGGTCCTACTGCTCTTCTCTAGACTTAGAGAAAGTTAGGTTGTCATAGATGAAAACACTAATGAATTTGTTTATGAGTTCATGAAAACTCAATTTATTAAGTCCATAATGCTGCTGGAGCACCCATGAGACTAATACGGAATCATGAATCTAGCACGATCGAGTCGTGTACGAATAGCAGTCATGGACATGTCCTGCTCTTTCACTCATCACTGTTGGTAGCATGATCATGAATCCGATCTTGGAAAGTGCTTAGCACCCTAAATGAATCCGATCTTGTCAATACGTGGAGGAGAATAACGGTTATGAATGGTGATTTATTTAAATCGACGGTAGTCGACACATAATCTCTTGGTACCGTCCTTCTCCTTGTAGGTTCTTCTGGAATGTATGGGAAGATTTTAGAATAATCAACTGGCTATGCGAAAAAGGACTTAGGTGGTCGTGTCTTAACTGACAGCTAGAATACTTTAGCAGTTATAGCTAACAACGCACGTGCTTGTAAGCATAGATACTTTGTACAGATTTTCCTGATGGAAAATCAAGCTGAATGTATTCAGGAGCCTGAACATCACTTTACATAATCGTGAATCGTAGCATGGTGTGTTGTTCTTAGTCCATAATTAGGATTAGATTTAACTCGCATATGTCCGAGGTAATGCGTTCGTAGCTTGAATCTTATCATTAGGCTGAAGGAAAAACCTTCATATACTTGGGGAATACGAATGGCGTCCTTCATGGTCATGAATATATGAAATATGGTGAAAGAAATGAAAGTGTCATCGACAACGTGACAGTTCTCACTGATGCGCCGGTAATGGTACTGAAATTCTTGTGGCCTGATTAATACATGGCACAACAAAATGGATATACCCTTGGAGGGTACCCTGAATTTCTTAGAAATGTTCCATAATTGGACGTGAGTCATGTGTATTGACTCATGTCTTGGAAATATAAGCATGACATATGTCATGACTGGTGTCTTGACATGTGTCTTCGGAAAGTATACATGAGACATGTGTCTTGACTGATGTCTTGACATGTGTCTCGAGATGTGAAACAAATAGAACTACAATATTAGGTTATTATGCCAAAATTGGCGAATCGGTTGGACTACTGATCCTTTGTATTTCTGATCACGTCCGCGACCGGAGCTTCGGTTGCGATTGCTAGGATACTTGCTGTCATAATAGTTGTTATTTTCGTCTTGTCTGTCAGTTGCATGACGGTCATTTTCAGGACTGTGATTCATGTAACTATTCAGCTGAGTGGCCGGCTGGTACCGGTTTGCACTCATATGGCTGAAACGACAACTGAATAACGTGTGACATGTAACTAAGAATTTGGGACAATGATTGATGGAAATCGTCTGATGGTGAAGCATCTTCTCGTCCAATTGCTTTGCTCTAACGCCTTTGTCTTCGTCTTGTAGGATTTCCAGGTTGGGAACATCATCCGCATCTCGTAGCGCGTCCAAACATCAGCAGCATCAACCTTTAGTAACATCTCCAAGTTATGAGAGGCATCAACAATTTGTAGAGTATCAGCAAGTGGAAATACGCACATGGGATAAGGTACATGGAGTACACATGGAATGCACATGAAATGATCAGTATGGGGTCGATCATCTGGCATGATTTTAAAGGAAAATAACTGGTTAAACGGTTAGAAAGACCATCATGATAACCTGACAATGCCAGTATATATCTCATTCTGGTTGCATAGAGAAACGCTAATGTATGGTTAAACGAATTTCAACGATGATTTTCCTGAAAGCATGATTAATGAAAACCAACCATGACTATCATGAAAGCAGAATTTACACGAATACCAACAGTGTCTTGCATGAAGGCAAAACAACAAAAGAGTCGTAAGACATAGTCACGTGAAGACGAAGTCGTCATGAAGAAACATGGAACAACCCAACATGAAGGAGTGTATAATATAATCAGCATGAAACTGAAGTTAACCATGACAGTATGAAAACATACTTGACATAAAAACATAGTAACTTATGAGGGAACATAAAAAAAAATTATGCCAATAAATCATGAGAAAAATTTTATGCATGAAAAACAGTGCATGAATGCATGTTGTAGTTTATAAAAACCTTTATATGTGCGAGGGGACGCCTATGGGTCGGTCCCAAAACAAAAGACATAGCGAGGGGACGCCTATGGGTCGGTCCCAATGTTAAAAGTTTCGATAAAAGCACATGCGACTAAATAGGGTCAGTCCTGTACCAACCATTACTTAGTCATAATTCCTGCAACAATGATACATGAAACATAATTAAGTGAAAATCATCTGTCAAAACTTAACAGAAAAAAAATTTATGTGACAAATTATGAACTACTGAGTTCATTTCACATTAATCACAGTTCACAAGGAACATCATGCATGAAACAATGACACATAACTAAATATGAATGACGGTTGTCCATCCATATTAGTGAAACAATATCGATGAAAACATCAAGGTTAAAACATCAAGGTGTTGAAACATCATGGCTGAAACAACAACGTGCTGAAAACATCAATACGTGGAATAACAAATGTTGGCTTAGGAAGCTCCCGGTGACTACCCACTAGTCACAGGTCAAGTTTTAGAGCCTACAGGTCGAAGCCTTGGCTCTGATACCATAATTGTAACACCCCATTTTGATAAATGGAATGTCAGGCGTGATTATGGCGTGTCATCAAAGCATGCAAGGTAATATGTACTAAAACATACATGACCATAGGGAAAACCGGAATCAAACATCGGTTCTCAAACATAAGCCCAAAACATAAATAAAGTAAATGAACAAAAGGAAGACTAAACAAGCATAAATATGAAGGCATGAGGAGAAGAAGTCTAAGGTAGCTCCCATCCTATGCGTGTCCTCCAAATGCTCCAGTCTAACTTTAGGTACCGGCCGTTTTGGGACATGGAAAGGAAAGTAACGGCTGAGCAATACGCTCAGTGCACGGATGTACAAGTAAAGCATGAATAATAAAAGCATATAAGCATGAAACAGCGGAAGAAACTAAGTCCTGGATAACCTGGTTATATCTTAGTAAAACTGGTTTTATAATTTGAAAAGCCTTATGTTTATCTTGTAAAAACTGTTTAACATATTTTACCATTAGCCAATATAGGTCATGAAATATCAACATGCATGAATACTTGGAGGGGTGACCTCGCCATGCAAATTAGAGGGGCTGCCTCTAATTTAATATACTGGTTTTTGGGTAGGAGGGATCAGCTCCTTATGAAGGATGCAAGGCACACACCACATTCACACTGAGTAATCTGCTGAAAACATGTAACTAGGATGCACCCATACGCCCCACATGATAAATATAATAATATGGCCAAAAGCTGAAGGGACGCCACGAGCAATCACTCCGCCGTGGGGAAGTCATAACACCAGTGCCTCTAGTGTTATGGTTATGGTACCTCCATAACTAGGTGAAACTGGTCATGCATGTATATGGCTTTAGGTATTCTAATTAAGCATAAGCAATCAAAACATATAAAACATATACTATGGGAAAATAGTTGGCTGTAAACGGGGAATCCTAATAAGGAAAGAATGTCCATACTGAAAGGACGGAGAATCCGTACCTTATGTCAAGTGAACGAAGAAGACGAACGGAAGAGAGTCCTACTTCGGTATCACTAATGCTACATAAATACATACGTGTATAAGTATCTGATTACTGAGTACGTAACTGGTTTTATATCATGTCTTAACTTGTTTTATATGTTCATGTCATGGTTTACTGTTTTAAGCTTTATACTGTGTTTATCTTATATTCTGTCTATCTTGATTAAGTATTACTTGTATTTCATGTATTATTATACTTGTTATGTAATAATAAGTAACTTTCTAAAAATAGCAGGTTTCCTAAAATAGAAAGTTTCCAAAAATAGAAAGTTACCAAAAATAGAAAGTTTCCAAAAATAGAAAGTTTCCAAAATAGAAAGTTTCCAAAAATAGAAAGTTTCCAAAAATAGAATTACTGCTTAAAATAGATAAGTTTCTAAAAATAGAAAGTTTCCATAAATAGATATAAGCTGGTTAAATAAGCTAATTATATAAGCTTAAGTATTTTCTGATTATTATTCTAAGTCATGTGATTATAAAGTATAGTTTATTAATTATTACAGGTAAATTAAATAAACTATAGGTTAAAAGTATTTAATTAAATATAACATGATTTTAATTAAATAAAGGTAAAATACTTAGGTTAAAACATGTATTATTAACTATTAATAATATAACCTAAGTCATGTTAATTAATTAATTATAGTCATGATTTTAAATAATTAATTAATTATAAAGTCTAATTAAATATAAATACTTAGGTTAAAATTCGTGAATTACTAATTAAATTTATGACCTAAGTCATGTACATTAAATTAATCATGTCATGTTTTTATAAATTTAATTTAAGTCTAAAACATAACTAGTAAAAATCTTAAACATTGAAAATAATGATTCATGAACCGGACCCGTGACTAAAAACCATGAACCGGACCCGTAACTAATCACCATAACCCGACCAAGGTCGGGTTTACCCTTGCCCCTTGCTGTTGCCGTGAAAACATCACCACCATACTGAGACCATATGGTCTCGGTGGTGCGACATAGGCCAAGCCGAGACCCCTATGGGGTTCGGTTAGGCGTCGGCTAGGAACAAACACCCCTAAAACCCTTGATTTGATTTACCCCATTATCATTAACATGTTTAAATAAATGTTTTTAATTAGTTAATTAAAAACATCATGATTTTATGTGATTCATTAAATCAAAACATAAAAGAAAAGGTTAAAAAGGTTATACTGAATACGTGAATCAAATGATGACGAACACACACGAATCCTTGCAAAATTTCCAAGATCAAAATCAACCCGAACACCCTTTTTGGTGATCAAAACCCGGCGGCCAAAAGGAGGAGCAAGAAAAGAATTAGGGTTTTCTTATTTTCTTGATTTTGTGATAAATGAAAATACCTTTTTCCATAATTTGCATGTTTAGTAAAAGTATTATGGGCTTGGCCCATTTCCTTTGGTGTAGCCGCGGGTAGGGGGCCCCACTTGGGGTAACCCGTACTTTTCTCGTGTCTAAATATAATAGTGTGTTCTCGTGTGTTAACGTGTTCGTGTTTTACGTGTTCTAATTAATTATTGATCGTGACTTAATATATTTATTCGTGTCCGTGATAAATATATATACATACGTGATATAAGCTCGTGATTAATTTACGTTCATGATTTCATGATCGCATGTTCGTGACTATAATTATTATTGGAATAATTATCGTGTGTTCATACGTAATAAATACTTATCGTGTTCTAACACGTACGTAATACTTGAAATTCTTATACGTGAAACGTAACGTGCTATAAAAGGAAAGTTCTAATCATGTACGTACGATCTAAAGGGTACTGTTCATGGTAAAAGCATGCGGGTTTTACAGGAAAGGTTATTGAACATGCCAAAAGCATCGGGCTTCAATTAGCTAGCGAATTCATGGAAAATATGTGATTAGTATTTGGATAAAGCATGTTAAGACATTATTATTTAATGAAATAAAGTTTGAGTTACGTTTATTCTTATTATTTAATTTTGTATCCTATTTTATATGTTTTTATCCATAAATATTATTGTATTCTAAATGCCCGTTGTCGATTAATAATATGGGAGTATTATTAAATTAAGACAAATCGAAATTGTGATAGAGTATACTTGAAAGTATATTGATCAATTTTGGATGATATTCGATGAATCGAATATAAAACTTATCCCAACTATATGATTATACTTTATGGGTCTTTGTCGTTAAGTATATCATAAATAGTTATCCTCAAACTTGAGATACCAGGAAACTGTCATGGATCTAGTGCATTTCTGTGAAATAATCTAATGATAAACGTAACTGGTGGCTATAAGGGTTATTTTCAGAAGTGTTGAAAAATTCATAAGTTTTGCTTGTAGTCAATATGGAATTTGTTTTCTTCAAATTCATTTTGGATTTTAATACAGTTGGGCACCTCATGGGATTAGTAAGATGTTTGTGTGCCCGCACCCAAATATGTTTTAGTAATATTGTTGAATATGTGAACGAGAAGTAAAATGGTTAATGAAAGG
Organism: Glebionis coronaria; assembly: GCA_025667525.1. NCBI lineage: Eukaryota > Viridiplantae > Streptophyta > Magnoliopsida > Asterales > Asteraceae > Glebionis > Glebionis coronaria. The sequence continues at coordinate 326,641,097 of CM046880.1, forward strand.
AATGACTAAGATCTATATCCTTATTAACGTTGTATTAGAAATGAAAGGATAATAATAATGATGAATCATTAAAAGATTTTATCCAATAGACCTTACTCTAATCGTACTAGAGGCATCGACGTGTATCTAGACGCTAACCGATGTGATCACACTATTTGAAATATGTCCAAGTGGGAGCTGAAAGTTTATGGACTTATGTTTAATAGTCGTGTGTTAGAATCGAACTCGAGATTACGGGATTGCACACAATACGTAAAGAGTTGATTTTATTAATAAATATATTTATATGTTTATTAATTAAATCGAGCTAGAAACTTTAACGGCCGTTAAGTATTAATACTTAAGAACTAACGAGCGTTGTGGAATATACTAGAAGAAAAGAAAAGTCCGGAAACACCCCTTGGGTTGGGCCTTGGCCGGCGGCAGACAAAAAGAAGATGGAAAAGGATTTGTTTCCCTATCAGTGTTAAACTTTGATTACAAATTCAAAACACACTATATAAACAAACCTAGCCTTCATTATTTTTCATCCCATAATCTCTTTTCTCTCTTTCTTTCCTGCGATCAACACCAAAGGCAAACACCTTTTTTAGGGTTCCTTTTAACCTTTGATTTTGGTTTCTTGAATCAATAACTAGCTCTTTTTTAGGGTTGTTGGGTTGATTTTCCACTAAACGTTTAAGCTCGGTTTTGACGTACTAGTATTACGGTTAACTCGTTATTATACGTGTGTACAAGAACGTAATACTATCTTACTTTAGATTGTATCTTGGATCGATTAACAAAATGGTAAGGGGTTAATCGTTGATCCATTATAAACCCTAATTGGAGGTTCGTTCTTATCTTGTGGAATCACATTAGCTAAAAGGTATGTAACCCTAATTTGATTAATTATAATTTTGTTATTATGATCTTGTTATCGCTTCCACTATATGTGCTTGATCTTTGTTAGGATTTTAGTAATTGTTATGAACTATATAAACCTTCATTTATCGCACGTTTTGTCTGTCGCACGATCGCAGATATCACCTAGTCAGCTAGACGACAAGGTAAAAGACAAAAAAGATTTTATTTTAATTTTTAATTGTGTTTTATTTATATATGGACTATGATTTTCATAATTTAAACAACAATGTAACCAGAGGGATCAGATCTAAAGCTTTACTGGCCGTTTGGTTTATGGGGTTTAGTGGGTTTGGGATGATAATTAGCTAAAATCATTTGTTGGTAAGAAATAGATTGACGCGCTACTCTGAGATCCAAATTCAATTCTGTTGTATGTGGGTTTTCCGAATGTATATGCATAAAGTATATTATTTTAAGTTTAAATTAATGCTCCACCACACATTCAAACTGATTCTTTATTTTAGCATCATTTTTAATTTAAAAATATATATGTATATCATTTTAACTAATTTATAAAATATATATTTTTAATATAATAATTAATTTTTTTCTCTTCTCATTTTCTTTCAAACTAATCTAAACTTAAGGGTGCGTTTGGTTTACGGTGATTATGACTAAATTTTGGGTTGAGACTTGATATAATTGTTTGGTTGCAAGGTTGAGTCAATATGGGTCCACCAAATGACAAACATTTACCATCTTATAATCCTGGCATTAGTATGGGAGTTTAGCAAATCTTTTGAATAAAATATTTTAAATAATAACGTGTCCTAACCTCACTTTTTGTAATTTTTACATCGATTATTTTTTTCTTTTTCTTTTAAACAATTTTATAATCAACTACTCTGGTGGGCCAAGTTATGAATATCCATTTCAAATTTTTACGTTAAAATCAAATGTAAATTATAAAGTTATTCCCTTGAACTAAACAAACAGCCCTTAAATTTAATTTCAGACCCATTTACAAACCAAACGGGCCTTATAAATTGAATAAAGAGGGCCATCACCTGTCGAACTCTCATTAATTTCAAACCCACTTTACAAACCAAACGGGCCTTATGAATTGAATATATGGGTATTTTAGGATAATTTGAGTAAAAACACTTTTGTAAATCCCACCCTTTAATTGTATAAAAGAGAAGCCAGCAAATTTAAAACAGTTAGTTGAGAGAGATCGATCGATCGATCGATCAGTTTAGGGTTTGGAAATGGTTGAAACAAGAAAAAGGAAGAAAAGACAACAACCTGATCTTGATCTTGATGTAGCATCATCATCATCATCCCGATCGGTAATTCTTTCTACTTTTAGTTGTGTTTGGATTTATTTGGATTCTATTTTTAAGATATATTTCGCATACTTGAATTATTAAAAAAGTTTGTATAAGCCGACTGGTCAATCATCCCTATTATTGGATTTAAGATAGGTTTGATCATCATTCAGTATAAACTTAAAATTATTATCATCGACACCCTCACTAGTAATTCTTTTTCCTTTTAGTCTTCTTTGGATTATCAGCTTATTTGTATTGTCTGTTTTACATATGTTCATTGTTTTTAGGCCAACAAGAACACTACCCCTGATTGGCTACCTGCTGGATGGACTGTGGTAGTGTGGATTAATGCAACAGGACAGACGTACGAGGTATTTAAGGAAACTGCAACTAGGAAGAAGTTTTATTCAAAGCCAGAGGTCCTCAACTATCTTGGCATTTCCGATACCAGCGATTCCAACCAGACAAACGTATGATCCTAAACATTCATTAACACCTTTACAGTATCCTCCTTTTGTGTTCTTTTGTTTCTTTCAACCAATATAAAAGCAAGGATGAATTGCATATCTACCCCTTTTTTTCAGGATTCATTTTTTTTGTTGTTGTTGATCAGTATTGTTATTTTTTCTATTTCCAGGTCAAGGTTGCACCTCCTCAAAAAAAACAAGTATCAACTTTAAGCACAAGTATGCATTTCTTTTAGCCGCCATTGATGCTAACAACAACTTCATTAACTATTGTCGTATTTCTTAATATTGTTATTCTTTTGCATGACAGAGCCGCTTGAAATTCCACAGCGCCTGTATGATCTGATTCAGAATGCAGCTACAGCTAGGAAGTCTCTAAAGCTGGACAGCAACAACAGGTCTGCAAAGCGCGAATTGAAATCTTTGGAGGGCGATATTCACCGTAGATCTGTGTACTTGCAATGTATTACTGAAGAGTTGCCATCTGACTGGAGATAGTATGTTCTCTAGCTGCGGCCTTTATATAATTGTTTAGCTTGTAAACAGTTCAAGATAATTGATAAATTTTATCCCCTTTTCTTGCAGCGACCCTGAAACCTCCATTGCGGCCTATGTTCCCAAGCTTCCTACACCAGCCAAATCCAAAACGAAGAAGAGACAGAAGACGAAGAAGGAAATCAAGATAACCTGTATGTATTCCCATTCTTTATTAATGTTGCTACTTGTATTAGAAAAAAATATTACAACGCTACATACGATTTTTTATTATTATTGCACTCTGATCGTTAGTAAGCCAAGTCCGTACATTTTTGCATGTATTATGAGGAAAACAAAGACCAAGTTTCTAATCTAAGATAATGTGGATGTTTGTTTCTTTTTCAGGGAGCTCCTATAATTACCACGGCAGTTATTCTTTGAACAACGATCATGAGAAGGAAGTCTGGAATATCTTTAAAAAGGAAGAAGATACAACTGTATGTATTTGTTATTCGTCCCTTTTTTTCTCTTCTCATCTATACAAACCTACATCCATTGTTATGGCGCATGAGTATTTCATCACATATTTCATGCTTGTGGCAGGAAGCACAAGAGAACCGATATATTCCGTATGAAAAGTATTTAAAAACAGTTGAGAAGGATCGTAGGGTTGTTGATTTACTTGGAAAATTTGCAGTTGACACCTTTAATAGATCTTGTAAAATGGTATGGTTACATTCCTTCCATCTGCTTTCAAGTTTTGAGACAGTCTCCGTTGCTAACTTTCTTGCTTACATAAATAATTCTGTGTTGGTAGTATGTTAACAAAGACGAAGACAACCAGGTCAGCTGCGCTGAATTCATGGAGTGCAAATTTTATAAATTAACCTATAAGTATATCTTCTACATGACCATAGAGGCCATTGAACAAGGGATACCTGGCGTGTATGAGACCAGCGTCGAATGTGACACTAAAGACGGTGCAAAGAGACTTATGTATTTTCAACTAACGGATCGTAAACCAAAAGGTATGTGAATATACAGACTATCATATGTCCTGATTTGGCTATCACTTTCTTATTAGGACCCATTGATATTAATATTGCTTGTTACTTGCAATTTACACTTTATAATTGAGTAATGAACTAGTTTTTCCTCTTATAACGTTGAAACAATTAGAGGTGATAAATTTTGACCCATTTGTATGATAACGGGTTGATTTGGGTTACATATCTCATCTCCAACGTGCCGAGGAGGTTATTTTTAAAACCTAGCCAAAGTTGAAACAGGTCAAAGGTATTGAAAGTCGGCCAATGCTTACAGCCATTTTAATTAATACTAAAAATCAAGTAAAGTAAGTCATATTTGTTTTTTAGTATGAAGTGCTTGTCACCTCTAGCTAGCCCAATAAACTACATAGCACTTTATTAGATTAAGAAAGCCCTATAAATTGCGAATTTCCTTTGGTGTTCTATTCCTTGATGCCTTTTTTTTTTCATGCAGGGAACAGACCATGCCTGAAACACAAACTCGAGTATGAAACTGTGCAAGGTTAGTCGTCCAACTTCTTTTTGCTTTCTGAACATTAGCATTTCGGTCTCTTTGTTGCCCCTCAACTAGGTGTCCATATCAAATGGTAGTACTAATATATTGAGGTTTTCATTTTGTGTAGATGGTTCCTCTGATCCTCAAGACTATTACAAGCTTACTGGACTGGTGCACAGGCAGCGGACCGATGGTGGTGGTTTTAACTATCATAACCCACGGTTTTCTGCTCACCTAACTGTTTACTCTATCAGGAATAGGAGACATGAGAATTTTATACCTAATACAACTCGGCCTTGATAATTTACAGTAACATAAACTATCCTGGGGGACCGTTGATTTAGCCTAATTATGTAACAAAACTGGAAAGCATGCGACTTTCAGACCATAGAGGCAACATGTCCTGCATGTCTTTTGATGTATTACTTAATGATACATATATGTTGTGGCGTTCAACATGCATTTTTAGTAGTACTTCATGCATGATGTAATCTGGTTGCACTATATTCTCACCAGGGGATTATTAGACTGACAAATCTCTTTTAGCTTTTGGCATGAATGTTTTGCGTCTATGTTTGTTTACATGATGCATTATTTTTTGTTTGTTTTTGTTTTTCAAATGTATTTGCTTACTAAAAAATCGAATTCCAAGTAATTATAACCTCCGGTGGGACCTCTCAGCCAGGTGGGTGGTATTCTCGGTAACTACCAGAGGTGGGCAAAACAGTTGCTGTATTCTTTTTCCAAAACAGGATCGAGTTTTTAAACCGGTTTGGTTTGGGTCAACTGGTTTGACTAAAAGCGAATTGGTTTTTAACCGGAGAGGTACGGTTAGAGGTGGCAAAATGGACGGGCACGGGTGGGGGTTAAACGGGCGGGCGGGCTAAATGGGTGCGGCCAAACAGGCGGATTAAATGGGTGCATGCAAAAGCGGGCAGAAAAACATATAAAAATGTAAAAGAAAAAAATAATGCTTGTTTAAAAGTCGGGAAAAAAAACATTAAATATAAAGATCTATCGAGTGTCCAATTTGATATTTTACATACGCCCATTGAACCATCTAATGTCCTACATGTGCAGGGGCGTAGGCATGTGCACAACACGGGGCAACCGCCCCCAATGGCTTCTATAATAATCACAAGGTAAATTTTCCATGCTCTCAACCTAAAACTGAAAATGCCATCGACCAAATACAGTGTGGAAAAAGTGGAGGAGGAACTGGATTAATGTAACTCGGGTTTGGGTCAACCCGATTGACCCGAGTAAGTTTTTTCATCAAAAAAAATCATATATATTTTATATTTAAAAAGGGTAAAAATAAGTTTTTATTTTACCTAACTTCGTTGACCAGAATTGACCGACCTGAGTAGACCCGACATGAATAGACACGAAGCCTTGTAACCCGAGTTCAAATCGGGTCAGGTTTGGGTAACTTATTATCAGTCTGACCCGAATTGAACCCGACCCGATTGACCCGAACCCGACCCGATTCCCACCCCTAGACACAAAGTTTATAAAATTATATGCTAATTTATAAAGTTGACCATGGATTCAAGCAGGAACAAGAGTGGCCACCGGTTCGGATGTCAAATAAAACTCGTTCAAAAATGATCCGGAGAAATTCGTCCGAAAATTATAAAAATAAGTGAACCGGACCTGATCGACATTATTTTCAAACTGGTGAACCACAGGGTACCTGTCGCCGTATCGCGCGGGGTAGCATGCTAGTTGTTGTGTAAGGTGAATATAAAATTGTATATTTGAGTATGAGGTGTATTAGTTATATATTAATTGTTATTAATTGATTTTAAAATAATAAGATGTAGTGACATTTGTACAATATGTTGTTTTATTTGTAAATTGTGTTAATTAGGTGTTTTAATTATAATATAAATTACTATACTTTAATGATAGTTTTACTTTAAATGTAATGTGTTGTAAAAGTTTTTATGCTTGTTGTGGTTGTACATAGGCATTAATAGGTTGTATTACTTAATTCTTAGTTTATTATTTGCATTAATAAGTTGTACATTATGCTTTATTTCTTGGATTACTCAATGTTTTTGCATTTATTGAAGAGTGAGATATTAATATGCTTTATAAGTAGTATAAATTTAGATATATATATCTACAAAATATGTCTACCTAAAGTGTACATAGTTTTGAAAATCGAATCGAGTCAACGGGCTCAACCGGAAACTAGCCAACAAAAACAGTTCGAAAACGAACCATAGAGATTGCATTCTCTCTATAAAAAATTAAGCTTTACAACCTTATAATGATTTTAGCACGAACCTTTATAACACAAAAGTTTCATAATTTTAAATATGTATTAACCGTTGAGCAATACACATTAGAGATACAAATTAATAGGTAACATGTACAAATGATTAAGGTACAAACAATATTTTTTTTTACATACAAGTATTTAAATTGTTCATTAATTTAAGTTTAACATCATATTTGTGTTTGGTTATGGACTTTCAGATATTTTTTTAGAATTCCATATTTAAAAATATATATCATCTATATGACAACCCATAAATTTCACATCTATGCTATGTGCTATGATTATATGAATATGAAAATTTGAATGGAAATTTTTGTTTTTATGCCTTACTTGGTAAGATGAATTATTTCTCACAACCTGAACTCCCACTTCAACATATTTCTATATGTTGGAAATACAATGTATATATCAAGTATAAGTTCTAAAGTAATCTAATAAGTTCAATATTGGTAAGAACATTTCAAATACAACTATGATACCCTAAATTCCCTTAGAAAATCTAGAATCTCTTTAAATGAGTTGTAAACTCAAGAATGGTAAACTATGAAGGACAATACATATGAATAAGTAATTATGGATTATAAACCAGTTGTAAGCTATACTTTGAAGACATAATAATACCTAAGAATTGTAAGAGCAAACTATACAAAGCTAAGTACAAATAAATGTACACAATAGTCTAGATCACCACCCAGAAATCCTTGGTAAACAATGTTTCAAGCAATATAATTACATAATATCTATGTAAAAATATCAAATACAATATACTAATTATAATCTATAATATCAAGGAAAGGTAATTGATCACAAAACATTAATATTCACTAATCTCAAGCTAATTACAAGTAAAAGACCTAGTAACCTAAATTAGCGCCTAAAATATATTTTACATTTAATTAGAGTCTAATCTTTTGCAACTAATTATAAAACTAAACTAAGTGTCATATAAAGATCATACATTTATCTCAAGTTAAGTTACAAGTTAGTAAAGCACAATGTACAAGTTATCAAAGCATAGGATCTTAAGCTCACTTAATTATCCCTAGGATATGATCAACTTATATAAACCCTTAAACTAAGAATATAGAATCCCTAGAAGTCATAAAAATATATAAGACCCAGCATAAGTTTATATGATGATATAAACACTAATTACTCAAGATAAAAAGTCATTAGGACTAGTGACCTAGAAACCCTTATATTAAGCATTTTACATAGAATCAATACCTAGTATTTTAGGACAAGACTACAAACACTTATATCATTACATTAAGGTTATAAGATTATATTAAGACAATGTAAAATTACCCTTAAGCACAAGGTACAACATTTCAATGCATAGCTTATAAACTAGGTTAAAGTAGGTATTTTCACCCTTTGGACATGTTTACATGGAATAACTTAGTAAAACCAATGTAGGGACTTCATGAACACATTGAGGACAATGTAGGAGGTATAAATTGAGTTTATATTAGTAGCTAAATCAAGGATAATGGATTTAAAATAGATTGAGACCTATATCATTAGTAACCCTAACCCGCCTCATTCCCGTGTATTTTTACCGGGGTGAGTCCCTTTTACCAAAAAAAAACCCAACCCGCCTAGGTTTTAATTTCTTCTCAATTTCGCCTCAAACCTTTGTTAAACTTCAAACCAAAGACACAAAATTCTTAATTATAATGTCTAAACCATAATTACACCTAATCCATCACTAATAACATTTCTAGACCCTTAATTACAAGAATTTCAAAGTTATAAAGTTACAAGCCCTAGATTTGCATCCGACTAGGTTTTTCCCTCCAACAACCTATTTAAAACCTTTCCCTACCAAATTTAAACTTAGGATCAGATCAAATAGATATTTTGGGATATTTTATAGTAGGTGATGACCCTACTTGTGGATTACACATCATTGATACTATCCTTAATATGCCGTGACCTTCTAATGACCACAAGTCTTAGATAATTTGTTCCTAGAGTCTATAAACTTGAATAGATCTTTCCTAGCCTCCCTTAGACACTAAGATATATATGTTATACGTTTCAAGGGCAAACTTGAAGCCTAGGTGTTGGAAACACTATAAATAGGGGCGAACTCTCATAGTTAGAACTTGTACCCCGTTTCTCTTATATCTCCATACCCATTCTTAAATCCACTTCTATAAACATCCTAGTACTCTTAGAAGACCAGAAACCAGGTCTAAAAGGAAGCCATTAAAGCTCTTGAAGCTTTGATAGCAAGTAGTGTTCATATGAAGCCATTAGGAGCCATTTTGGAGCTACCTAGGTAATCTCTATGTTAAATAAGCCTTGATATTGCTATAATGATTTCTTAGACTTGATATAATGTTTATAGGATGTTAGAAAGATAATATAAAAGAAATTAGGTTATATGATCATTTTAAATAAAATTTATAAGCTAAAGATGTCTTAAAACCCTAGTTTTGTAATTTACATGAAATAATAAGTGAAAACCCATTTCAAAAGCTATAGTTCTGAGAAATATGGTTATTATGATTATAAATGTGTTTTGAAACTTTGTTCTAAAATCCTAGATCATTTGGTTTATTTTTGAGGTTGTTATATGATTTTTAACAAGTATAGGGACTAAAACTATCATTTTTGAAACTATTAACATTTTGGGCCAAAAGTGTCATTTTATGAAATTTAAAACTATAAGAATAAATATTGGAAAGTTTGAGACCCTAAGGTTAATATTTGAGGGTTTAAAATGTAAATATTAAAACTATATACTTTAGGGGTTAAAAGTGTAATTAAGCTAAAATATAACTAAAAGGGTCATTTTTGCCAATTATGAAACTAAAAAAGATAAATTATAAATATGAGAAAGTAATGAAGGTATCATGTTAGTAGGGAGCTTTGTACAAAGATGTTCCATCTCGATATTACGTTCTGACTGAGTGGTTGGGTTTAGGATTTAAAGTGCCCTCATTCCTCAAACGTTTATAGAATGGCTTTCGAGTACGATGGTCTGAACAATGATGCTATAATTACAACAAAATATTAACTAAAGAATACATAACTAATACTTAAAATTATTGAACTGAAGATCAAAGACTTGATACTATACACAATGTGTTAATCCAGATTTGTGTGAGACCAAGTTGTTATTTGTAAGACCAAGTTGTTCTCTGTGAATGAAATATATCTGATTACAACTCGGATTCTATGGACATACGGTGAGTTCATAGCCTCACTTTTAAAAGTTTATAAATGATTTGAAAACCCGTGAAGGGGATATATGCTAAAACTAGAATACAAGTGTTTTTGTATGCTGCCTGATATGATTATTGACATTACGTTTACTTATTGCCGTTAAGACCCTTTTTCAATAGTGACCATTAATCATTCTAGAAATGAGCGCTAATATTGTGAATGGTACTAATTGGGGACTGACATCTCCTATCTGGGCAATTCGCACTTGCTGGAATGCTGAAGGTTTCGACCTAGGCTAAAAGGATACACTTTATTTTAATGTACTAAGGAGTCCAGCAAACTACCTACATAAGGGAAATTTGTTGGTTTTTGTATGTCAAGTAGCGGTGCATGAGCATAGTGCAATATGATAACTATTTTATGTGGGAGTATAACACTATAGCCTGAAGGATATACTTGTATTCAAAATATGTTTAACCCTATGAATTCACTCAACCTTTGTGTTGACTTTTAAGCACATATTTCAGATAATTGTGACTGATAGCATGGAGCAACACAAGGATGGCATGAAGAGGCACAAGCTTGAAATCATTATCTTAGATTTTGGGAACCTCACATTATAAAACTATGATTTTTAATGAGATATAAAGAAAGTTGATTTAATCACTCATTTTGAGTTGTTTTCTATCATTATGACTTGTGTTCTATGAGGTAATACCCCAAATTAGCTTCCGCTGCTATAAGGAAAAAATGGGGGTGTTACAGGTTGGTACTCAGAGCCATGAGTATAGAGAACAAGAATTAAAATATTGACTATAACTACTTCTAAAATAATTTCAAGAAAGTCCTTCGTGCCAAAAGCCAGTGCTGCTACAAGAATAATGTAAATGCCTATACTGCTACTCTTCATAATCATGTGTAAGTTTAAAGATAATACTTAAACGATCTTATGTTTAAGTATATATAATATAATATGAGTAATATAAATAAGTTAGGATTTATCGACTTCTCTAGAAATAGGTATTCCTATCTTCCCCCTATTATCATCTTATCGGATTCTCAAGATGAGCGTGCTGCAAGCATTCCTGATGATTTCCGTAAGTATATTTCCAATCTTCCGATGAATAATCCTTATGATACTTCAGAAAATACACCCAAAGATCATAAAATCCCAAAAGTCATTTTACCCTTTGATGACGACCCCTATATGCAAGTTATACGAGTATATAATGAAGAAATAGATTTTACACCTCGACATCAAATTTATCCATCACCTTACCCTATTAATATACCATCACATATATTTGAAAACTTACCAAAAAAATACCTATGAACAACAATTTAAAAATATCCTACCCTATTTGAAAGAACTTCCTCCCGAGCGTATTGAAGATCTTGAAGATAAAGTTGAAGGGCTTAGGAAAGGCCGAAGGATTATACAACAAGATTTTGGGAATTTAGAAGAAGATTTTGAAGAAGTTAAGTCTAAGTTGAGAAGACAAATGATACACTATAAAGGAATTATTCAAGCTCGACTGAATATTTCTACTCTAGAGTTAATCATTGAGGACATTCAAATTAGACATCGAGCCGACATACGCAGTCTTTTTGATGCCATCAAAGAACTCAAGATGAAACGATGAAGACATTAGACTAAAAGTTACAAATACTTTCAACTTTATGTCTTTACTTTTATATTAACAGTGAAGCTTGTCTTGTAAGTATAAACCGACAAGTTGTTAATAAATAAAAGTTGTGATTCTCATCAAATCTTGTTATTCCATACTTATTTCTGAGAAGTAAGAAATTCCTATTTCTTGGTTTTCTCACAAATGATTATGAATGAAATTGCGTTAATTTTGGGAAAAGCATGTGCTTGATAAAGTATATGTTTTTGGAATTTTTGTTATCTTCTATGATAATTTGAATTATCAGTTGAATATAACCCGCAAGTTTGAAAGACTAAGGAAACTTCCCAAGTTTTCTAGAAGTATTCTATTATCGGCTTTGATTTATCAAAAGGTTCTTTTTGTAGAATATATGATATGTAAAAGAGAAGCTTGTTTTATAAGACGAGTTTTTATATTTTTTGTTATTTTCCTCCATTCCATATCATGGATAAATATGTTACGATTATGTATGAGTCATATCTTTATAGATCCGTGGTAAACTTTGAAATTCTATTTTATAGTTGGATTTATTATCCTTAGATATGAATGATAATCAGCATAGTAAGTTTCCTATATAAATCCAAAAGATATACCTTGTGTTTGATAAGCATTTATATGTATCCATATACATATGTGACAAATGTTTTCCAATATGAGTATACCTTGGATTCTGAATTCTTTCTATTCTATCTGTCATTCTAAACCCTAAAAGCATTTGACGAAGACATGATGATGATGTGGCCGCAATCCTGCTATAAGAATTACTATTCGTAAGAAGATTCTATCGCTGGTTAGTTTTGATATCCAAGGAAGAAAAGATGCTATTAGTATCACCCGTTGGATTGAAAGAGCTAATTCAGTTTTCTATCGCATTAATCGTATTTGAAATTATAAAGTGAAGCTTCCTATAAGAAGATAGCACTTCACCAGTTATCTTGGTGAATTCTTTATGCTCAACCTATTGAGATAAAAGAAGTACATAAGATCGCTTGATTAAATTTCAAATATCTCTTAGAAAGATGACCGAGAAAATGAAAGAAGAAATCCGCTATCTGATGATAAAAGGAATTAACCTCGAGACATACACGATGAAATTTTAAGAGTTAGTAGAGTTGTATCCTATCCCGTAAAATGATAAAAGCCTTCATCAGAAGATTTCATCGTGGAATTTTGTCATAGAATTTCATCTGAAAATTTTATCAAGAAAATTTCATCAGAAGATTTTGTTAGAAAAGTTTATTAAGGAATTTTATCGAAGATTTTGAAGAAAGATTACCATTTCCAAAATCCTAATATATTGGAAAAATTCATTAACCTTTACCCAAAGAGTTGATGAACAAGGTAATTAAGCACAATCCTGTGCCAAAAGTCGGAAAAATCTTAAGCATGAATTCAGTAGTGAAAGAACGTCCATAGATTCTAGTAAACAGGAACTTAGGATTATAAATCCAACCTACGGTGAATATGATGGAAATCTTCTTCTGTGTAAGAAATGTACTCTGCCTCACACAGGACTTTGCACCACTTGGTGCCGGATTTTCAACATAGTAGGTTGTTGGATTAGGAATTTTAAGGGCAAGTGGCCTTATAAGCTATATGTTCGGTAGAATTATCATGTATCTTATATACATGTTGTAAGGAATAAAATACCGTCTTCTATTTAAGCGTCGTTTGTCTCTAGGAAATCGTATTATTAGATTTTATATGCAGGACATCTTACTAACGCAGAAGTAAGAATGAAATCTAAGGGTAAAATAAATATGTCAAATGCTAGACTATTCGTCTTATCCTTGTTATATTTTTAGAAATTTAGATAATACTCGTATTATGTCAGAAATTTCAAAGTAAATGATTTACATTCTATTTGTTTGATTGAGTTAGGATGCTTCTTCAGTCAAATAAATAAATTTAAATCACCAAATGTATGATTTCTTCCTTGCGTAAAGTTGGACGCATCTTTATGTTAGTAAGAATTTATAAATGGACTTAAAAATATTCGATATAAGACAAGTATAGAGTTAATAAAACATTAGAATTCTAAGTGAGAAATTACGTGTATTACTATATATTATATTGGAAAAGTACGTCAATGTTTGTCTTAAATTTAGAATTTGTAAATACTTGGAATGTGAAGTATTCCATTCAACTCGAAGAAACTTTAAAATCCTTATATTATGCTTTTAAAGCAGAATATTAAGTCATCTGACTTAATAGTTTAACCTGAGTTTCCTCCATAGAAATAGGAAAGACCAATGAGGATTTTGTTACTTCAAGTAGACATGATGCCATCCGGATCATTGTCGATTATCTTACTCGAGCTGCAGGATTTATTCCTATTTAGGAAATCAATAATATGGAAACTCTGACAAGGTTATATGAGAGATAATTTGTCGACATAGAGTATCAATATTAATCATCTAAGATCGTGACGAATGTTTCAGAATTGATATGTTATACTTAAACAGGTACACTAATGTGTTAAGTGGAAGAACTATCCAAATACTAAACTACATACTCCATGTATGTGTATAAATTTTGGAAGGACACTTACCATTGGTAAAACTTTCCGTATAACAATAGTTATCATGCTAGAATCAAAGCAATACTATTTGAAGCACTCTATGGAAAGAAGTGCCATTTACGTATCTGTTGGGCTAAAGTTGGAGATTTTCAACTTACGAGACCCAAAATAGTTCATGAAACTATTGGATAGATTATATTAGAATAGAGCGACGTAGAACGTTAAATTGTGACAGTTAGGTATCTGTTGGATTAAAATGGTGAATTGTGAGAAATCTTTATCAATAATGATCACAATCCTTTTTCTCACTATAAATGAGAAACTACACCATATTAAACACTATCTAGTTGAAAATGATCTTTTCTCTATCAATTACCCAAATTGATTTTGAAAAATGCGATAATCAACTCAAGATTTTGAATTGAGCTATGACATATTGACTTGAGTTTCCCAAAAAAACTCAGTAATAATCACAATCCTTTTCGTATTTCAGAATCTAAGGAAGATTTATCTAATTAAATGGTATGATTTGTATATTCTATTTGGTAATGAATTAAATTGTGATGAGGTAATATTATGATTTTGATCGCTAAGATATGAATGATACTTCATGTATAACCATTTTGATGAAAATGTTGATAGAAGAGATTGATTTGAAACTAAATACCAACAGTAAAGCTGTATTCTTGATATGTGGATAGAATTCTAAGAAAGAATCTAAGAATGCAAAAGCTATATTTGTCTTTGGTATGCTATGTTATCGTTATAATACCGGGACGAGATTTCTTTAAGGGGGAGAGGCTATGACAACCCATAAATTTCACATTTATGCTATGTGCTTGATTATATGAATATGAAGATTTGACTGGAAATTTTTGTTTTTTTGCCTTACTTGGTAAGATGAATTGTTTCTCACAATCTGAACTGCCACTTCAACATATTCCTATATGTTGGAAATACAATGTATATATCAAGTCTAAGTTCTAAAGTAATCTAATAAGTTCAATATTGATAAGAACATTTCAAATACAACTATGATACCCTAACTCCCCTTAGAAAATCTAGAATCCCTTTAAATGAGTTGTAAACTCAAGAATGGTAAACTATGAATGAACAATACATATGAATAAGTAATTATGGATTATAAACCAGTTGTAAGATATACTTTGAAGACATAATAATACCTAAAAATGGTAAGAGCAAACTACACAAAGCCAAGTACAAATAAATATACATAATAGTCTAGATCACCACCTAGAAATCCTTGGTAAAAAATGTTTCAAGCAATATAACTACATATTATATATGTACAAATGTAAAATACGACATACTAATAATAATCTATCATATAAAAGATTGATCACAAAACACTAATATTCACTAATCTCAAGCAAATTACAAGTAAAAGACCTGGTTACCTAGATTAGCACCTAAAATCTATTTTACATCTAATTAGAGTCTAATTTTTTGCAACTAATTATAAAACTCAACTAAGTGTCATATAAAGAACATACATTTATCTCAAGTTAACTTACAAGTTAGTAAAGCACAATGTACAAGTTATCAAAGCATAGGATCTTAAGCTCACTTGATAATCCCTAGGATATGATCAACTTATATAAACCCTTAAACTAAGAATGTAGAATCCCTAGAAGTCATAAACATACTATATAAGACCTAGAATAAGTTTATATGATGATATAAAGACTAATTACTCAAGATAAAAAGTCATTAGGATTAGTGACCTATAAACCCTTATATTAAGCATTTTACATAGAATCAATACCTAGACTTTTGGGACAAGTCTACAAACACTTATATCATTACATTTAAGGTAATAAGATTATTTTAAGACAATGTAATCTTAGTACCCGTGAAGTCAGGCTTTTCTAGCTAGTAGAAGGATAGAGACTAAAGAAAGTTAGTTTACCCGAAGTAGAGAGAAGAGAAAGCAAGAGTGTCTCTATGTATAATAACCACCCTATCGATACACCTGATCTGTTTACTTACTCTTATGCCGATAACGTGCCCCATTATCAAATAGTAAACTTCTGATCGATTTAGCTTTAATTGAAGTAGGGGCGGAATCGAAGTGAATAAATTCTGAGTTCATGCCACGACGATGGTGTGAAAACACTTCCTGATGTCGAATTCCAAAAACCAGTGAGAGGTTCCCCACTCTTCTTTGATCCGTCTTAAGGCCGAGTGGCAGCCTCGACCCGAGCGGAAGTGCGAAAGTACCCTTAAGCACAAGGTACAACATTTCAATGCATGGATTATAAATTAGGTCAAAATAGGTATTTTCACCCTTTGGACATGTTTACTTTGAATAACTTTGTAAAACCAATGTAGGGACTTCATGAACACATTGAGGACAATGTAAGAGATATAAATTGAGTTTAAATCAGTAGCTAAATCAAGGATAATGGATTTAACAAGGATTTAGCCTAGATCATTAGAAACCCTAACCCGCCTAGGTTTTCTTCCCAATTTTACCTCAAACCTTTGTTAAAATTTAAACCAAAGACACAAACTTCTTAATTACAATGTATAAACCCTAAGTACATCCTAATCCATCACTAGTCACATTCCTAAACTGTTAATTACAAGAATTTAAAACTTACAAAGTTACAAGCCCTAAATTTGCATTCGGCTAGGTTTTTCCCTCCAAAAATCCATTTAAAACCTTTCCCTCTCAAATTCAAACTTATGATCAGATCAAATATATATCTTGGGATATTTTCTAGTAGGTGATGCACCTACTTGTGGCTTACACATCATTGATACTATCCTTAATATGTCGTGACCTTCTAATGACCAAAAGTCTTAGATGTGTTGTTCCTAGAGTCTACAAACTTGAATAGATCTTTCCTAGCCTCCCTTAGTCATTAAGATATCTAACTTACATGTTTCAAGGCCAAACATGGAGCCTAAGTGTTGGAAACACTATAAATAGGGGCGAACTCGCATAGTTAGAACTTGTACCCCGTTTCTCTTATATCTCCATACCCATTCTTAAATACACTTCTATAAATATCCAAGGACTCTTAGAAGACCAGAAACTAGGTCTAGAGTGAGGCCATTGAAGCTCTTGAAACTTTGATAACAAGTAGTGTTCATAGGAAGCCATAAGGAGTCATTTTGGAGCTACCTATGTAATCTCTATGTTAAATAAGCTTTGATCATGTTATAATACTTTCTTAGAATTTTTATAATGTTTATAGGATGTTAGAAAGATAATCTAAAATAAATTAAGTCATATGATCATTTTAAATGAAAGTTATAAGTTAAAGATGTCTTAAAACCTAGTTTTGTAATTTACATGAAATAATAAGCAAAATCCCATTTCAAAAGCTATAATTCTGGATAAATGTTGTTATTATGATTATAAATGTGTTCTGAAACGTTTTTCTAAAATCCTAGATCATTTGGTACATTTTTGAGGTTGTTATATGATTTTTAACAAGTATAGGGGTTAAAACTGTCATTTTGAAGCTATTAACATTTTGGGCCAAAAGTGTCATTTTATGAAACTTAAAACTATAAGAGTATATATTGCAAAGTTTGAGACCCTAAGGTTATTATTTGAGGGTTTAAAATGTAAATATTAAAACTATATACTTTAGGGGATAAAAGTGTAATTAAGCTAAAATATAACTAAAAGGGTTATTTTTGCAAATTTTGTAACTATAGAAGATAAATTATATATATGAGAAAGTATGAAGGTATCATGTTAGTAGGGATCTTTGTACAAAGATGTTCCATCTCGATATTACGTTCTGACTGAGTGGTTGGATTTACGATTTAAAGTGCCTCGCTCCTCAAACGTTTATAGAATGGCTTCCGAGTATGATGGCCCGAACAATGATGTTAGAATTACAATAAAATATTAATTAAAGAATATATAACTAATACTTAAAAGTATTAAACTAAAGATCAAAGACTTGATACTATATACAATGTGTTAATTCAGGTTTGTGTAAGACCAAGTTGTTATTTTTTAGACCAAGTTGTTCTCTGTGAATGAAATATATCTGATTACAACTCAGATTCTATGGACATAAGGTGAATTCATATCCTCACTTTTGAAAGTTTATAAATGATTTGAAAACCTGTGAGGGGGATATATGCTAAAACTAGAATACAATGGTTTTTGTATGTTGCATGATATGATTATTGACACCACGTTTACTTATTGCCATTAAGACCCTTTTCACTCGTGACCGTTAATCATTCTACAAATGAGCGCTAATATTGTTAATGGTACTATTTGGGGATTGACATCCCCTACCTGGGCAAGTCGCACTTGCTAGAATGTTGAAGATTTCGACCTAGGCTAAACGGATATACTTTATTTTGCTATACTCAGGAGTTCGGAAAACTACCTGCATTAGGGCAATATGTTGGTTTCTGTATGTCAAGTAGCGGTGCATTTGCATAGTGCAATATGATAAGTATTTTATGTGGGCGTATAACACTGTAGACCGGAGGATATACTTGTATTCAAAATATGTTTAACCCTATGAATTCACTCAACCTTTGTGTTGACTTTTAAGCATATATTTCAGATAATTGTGACTGATTGCATGGAGCAGCAAAAAGATGGCATGAAGAGACACAAGCTTGAAATTATTCTCTTAGATTTTGGAAACCTCACATTGTAAAATTCTGATTTTTAGTGATATATGATAAGTGTGAAAACACTTATCTATTATCACCTAAAAACCCACTAAAACGAGCCTAGACTACTTAATTTTATCTTGTAAAAGTCAGAATTATGCGAGTTTTGTATTCTTTGTGCTTTTGTAGGCAAACAGGTACATTTGGAACAAACACGTTCTTTTACGAGCTTTATCTGAAGAAAAGACGAAGAAAATTACAAAAGAAGCCAATAAGGACCAAATTGCCAAGTACTTGAATTCAAAGATTCAAGGACTGAGTTTGCCATTTCTCAAAGTTAATTATAAAGGATAAAGGCTCTCATAATTTTTATAAAGTTCAAGGGACTGAACTTGTCAACTATTGAAAGATCTACGCAGCAAATACACATGGACCAATCAGAATCAATGAAATGGGACACACGGATTGCCAAATAGACTTTTATCAACCATTGGTTTTTTTTGAACATAATCAACCATTGGTTTGGATAAAGTGTAAATGGCTGTGATTTTGATCCAGAACTCCTCTCCTCAGCAAATACAAATTAGCCACGTCACTTCTTCTTCTTCAACAGATCAAGAGTGATAGGGTCGGTTTCAGAAGAAGCTACAAAAAGGAAAAATGATCCATTCAACATTCTCATCTCGATGATACTAATTAATTTGGCTCAAACTTTCTCGAACTGATTTCTCCAAATCTAGCAATACACGAAGAACCCTAGATTGAATTCATTCTCGTATTTGACACGTGGCTATTTTTTATTGGAGGCAACACGTCATCACACCTCACCAGACTGCTATATAAACCCAGCTTCACCCCTCATTTCAAGACAGTTAGACTAGGAGTTAGTTTAGATTAGGAGGTTAGCTTAAGCTTCTCACATAATGTTCTTCAAATTATGTAATTAATCAGTTTTATTAGTTTATTTCTGTTATAGTTTGTTAAAAACTGTAACCGTTTTCTGCCATTAATGAATCCAGTTCTTCATTTCTGGCAAATAATTCTCTCTGTTTTCACTCAGCTTATTCTGCCATAAGCTCTTTCAAGCTTATGAATTTTCATTCTGATTTCATTTAGTTACTGAATTTTTGAACTAGTTGTACTAACTGCCATTAATGATTCAATTGAGTTTCTAAACTTTTGGTTACAAAGTTGTTCAAATCAGTAAAGTAGGAGATTTAATTTTCAGCTTATAGTTCATAATCTTTGATAAGCTGTTGAGAAGGTTTTTTGTTAAGATTTAGCTCAATTTCAGTTTGATCTCAGAATTAATAGCACATTTTTTGTGAGGAATCATTGTTTTGCAAAATTATGTAGTTACAAAAGCTAAGTTTGGTTCTGCTAAAATGATCAGTTGTTAAGGCTTATTAGTGCACAAGCTGTTTTGATTGTGAAAAAGGATTAAATGATTTCTAGTTCTATTATTAGTATGGATTTAGTTTCAGCTAGCAGTTCAAGTTTTCAGCAAGATAACTCTTCGATAACGGACTGGCTTGGAAGGTTACAAGCTGTTGGAGTTCAATTCAGTTCATGATCAGCAGAAGTAGATAGCTTGTCGACACCAAAGGGCAGGCCTGGACGTTGAGGTTACAAACTTGTTCTATTTCTGTAAATTTTTAGCGTAATCTGCTAGCTGTGTAATTGTGGTTATATTCTGTTGGTTTCATAATTTCTTTGCTAATTTGGATGATGTTTCCTAAGTGTTCTTTGTAATTGAAGTGATTAGACTGGTTAACTCCTATACATTTGCATTCTGTTAGTAGTGAGTGTTTGGCACTAGTAGTCTTTTATTGATATTGCATCATTAATTTGATTACAGAAGTTTGTAAGAGGAGAGTGTTAGGAGAAATTGGTTAGTGTTCAGTTGTATCGAGTTAAATAGCTTAAGCTGTAACGGTATGAAGTAGTAGGATTCATATATGTGATTCCTGTTTTGTACTTGTAAAAATTTGGTTAGTTGGCACATTAGGTCCAAATAATAGTGTTCATAAGGATACTTTAGATTTTCCTGTAATATTTGGTTAGAAGCGTAGACAGCTTTGAATTGAATTTAGTAATGATTTCTCTTATTTTAAAAATAAGCAGCAATTATAGTTTAGTTTAAAATAATCAAAGGAGTAAAAAAGTAGATGTCAGGTTTGGAACCCGTGACCTCATCTTAACGAATCGTCTCTTTGGTACAAGTTGTAATGTTTTGAAAGAGTTATTCTTTCCACACATCTTACTTTCTAGTAGCTGTCATAGTTTGGGTAAAAGCTATAAAATACCATCTTATTTATTGATTTGTGCCGATTTTAAACATTTACTATTTAATTTCGTGACTTTACCATTCTACCTTCAAAATCATTTCGTAATTACCAATTTGATAACTTGTTACCGACACCGTGGCACGGTAATATCCACGTCATTATTTTATTTTTTTTAATTTTTTCATGTCTGATTTCCACTATATAAACATTACTATTAAAAATTTAACTTTATATAAAAAAAAAGTCACCACTAAGCCTGCAACCCCACACAGTCACCATCTTTTCATTATTCCTCCATCAAACCCTTCACCAAAATCAAGATTTGGTTCTGAATCTCATTAGCAATTAGTGAGTCTTATTAAGAGTCACCATCTTCTCATTAAGGTAACTTTACTGAATCTCGTTAGAAATTAGATATACTTGCAACCCCACATCAGTCACCATCTTCTCATCATCTTCTCATTAAGCTTCTCCCAAATCTTAAACTAGGATGATTAGTTGAAATTTATGGCTCCATCACACTTTTCTATTACAACCACCATCAAAGTAAACATCTACAAGGAGCGAAAGAACTAATCTGAGGTAAGTGTGAAAATTAAAAGTGAAGGTTAAAATGTTAAAAAGAATGTATGGATAGTTCTAGCAAACCTATTTTGAGAATTTGGATGATTACACATTTTTAAAGTAAAATACTCGTAAAGTTCAAACCATCATTGGATATTTTGATTTCATCCCCAATCTTTAGCATAGTAAATTGTCGCAACCGAATATGTTTAAACTTGAAGAAAATTTGATTTTGATGTTTCAAACAAATAGTTTTTTTTCTGAACCTTCTTTCCGTTAACCTTTAAGGCTTTAATTTTTAATACTAACATGGTGATTTTAGTGTTTGAGTTCAGATGTGAATTTTGTAGCTGTGGAGACTGGAGACGAAGTGAACGCAGGGGTATTCCTGAGAGAGAAAACCAAAGGATAAAACTTTGTTAAAGCAACTAACGATATATCCACGTCACATATATGAGTAGTTTTTTTATTTTTAAAATAATTATTTTAGTGACGTGTAAATATAAACGGTCATAATGGTAATATTATTACAAAACAAATAAGTAGAATGGTAAAGTCACGAGATTAAATAGTAAATGTTTAAAGTCGACACAAATCAATAAGTAAGATGGTACCCTCATAGTTATAAGATCATTTGAGTTTTTTTCCATCAGCTTATTTCTATTTTTTTCATAGAAATTGTTATTCTAGGCTTATCGTCATTCTCTGTAAGTGTAGTATTATATGGTTTAGAGAATAACTTATTTTCAACTTTTTGTTCAAGTTCTAAATTCATTAGTTGAACTAGATCATTGTTGGGCTTTGGCAAGTTTATTTAGGCCGTGTAATTGCATTAGTTTTCTACGAATGTAAGTTCCAATTTGTTGTTTGATTTGTAGTATTTTTGATAATTTTTGGCATTTTTACTTTTATAAAATAGTTTGTTAAAATTAGGTAGTTTGTTATTTTCATATTTTAGTTTAATATTTTGTATTTTGCATTTTAAATTTGTAGAATAAATTTTGTATTTTACATTTTTAAAATTTTTGTGCATTTAAATGTCGTACTTGCTATGTGTTTTAGATTAGTACGTATACGTAGATAGATATTATTTTTACAACTTTTACGTGCTTTATTTGCCAAGTAGTTTAAATACCAAATTACGAATCTTAACCGAAAACAATTAAGTCTAACTTGAAAACCGGAAGTCAATTCGATTAGATGCCGAGAAACGAACTGTACTAAAAACGACGTATTAAATGGCGCCGCTGCCGGTTCTTATCGTTAAGATTGACGGTTTCTTTTGAGGCGGATTAGATTTTGGGATCCGTTCACTTTGTGAACGTTATTTTTTTGTTGCTAATCAAAAACATAAAAAAAATCAAAAATACAAAAATACAAAAAATTAAAAAATAACAAAAACAATTTCTTTCCTAAGAATTGCACCAAAAAGAATTAAAAAATTCAAAAGTAACTCTTTCCTTACACCAAAAATACTACCTACATATTACTATACATTTTACTTTTCTACTTCGATTTTTCTCTCGGTTTTCTTGTGAATATATTCTCTTATAAAAAATAAAAATAAAATTTATATTACTATAAGTAAATATTAAGTAGACGTAGATACGAACACCCAATCTACCTACTTCCATAAGTATTGCATTGCAATACACCGTTTGTGGCGGCGTTCCGGTGCCACTTACGTGTATTGATCAAATTTAATTAAGGCACAATAGATAAATACTGTAATCTATTTGATCTTAAGAGAGAAGTCACTGTGTGGGGGGTATAAGGCGAGTGTATTTCACATTCTAAAGAAGCAGGCTCTTAAGTGCTACGCGCCGCCTCGTTTCTCTGCTCCTTTGTGATTCTCTTAAAATTGATAGTAGTGTGTGGTGTGCCACCAAATTAGTATAACGTATGTATTTTCTTGTGGATTTTAATTATTGCACCTTGATTGGATAATCCTTTCCCTCTCAAAGTCACCAAGGGCTCCTCCCTTACTCCTCGAGTTTACTACACGTGTACTCGCACGCGTGTAAACATAACACATTTGGTGTATTACTTCCTCCCACAAAGAAGATTAAATGTCGTTCACTTGTATATACATTCAGTCATTTCATTCACGTCACCTTGCTACACATGGATACTCGTTCTATGTGGGAGATTTTGTAATAACAATCCGCCAACGCTATTTATCCGACTTATTCGAATTGTGGTGGTCCACATGATACTTATTTATGTGCACAAAACAATGGCCATTATGGGGAGGGTTATGCTTATAATGGAACCGAGAACCCTAATTTTCAACCTAACTTTCAAATGGACTACACTTGTAATGACTATATGGGATATTCCGGTTTTTCATCACAAACTCAACCATCATTTCAAGATCAAACTTTAATGAGCCATACCAGAACCAAGGATTTTCCAATTATGGAGGTTTTCAAAATAATGGAAATATTCAAGGCGATAATCAAGAAACCTATCAAAATCAAGGATTTCCAAATCATGAGGGTTTTCAAAATGGAGAAAATTTTCAAGGCTATAATAAAGAAACTTTTCATAATCAAGGCCCTTTGCAAACCTATAATCCACCTAATTATGGAAATACACCTCCATCCTATTCTTCGACTTATACGTGTGAGTTTTGTGGTAACGAACCCCATTATGGGTATGATTGTCGACCAAGGGCTCCACCGTCTTATGCTACTAATATTTCCAATGAGTTTTATTCTTTACTCGAGCAAGTACGAACGTTGAACGATAAACTCATAAAGGATCTTACTCGTAAGAAAGAAACGAGCCTTGAGAAAATGAAAGAAGAGAGGTTGCGGATAAGGGAGGAACTTAAGTCTCTTGAGGATGATGCAATAAACAAGCGATATAATCACAAGGAAATTAGTGATGGAAAATAGTGAAGCGTTGGACATTAAATATCGTCACCTCAAGAAAGATTTAGCTAATTTACTCTTCGAGATTGATAAAAAGGAAGGTGAACGTACAGAAGAAGAATATCTTGCTACTCGTGCTCGTATGCCTTATCGATTCTTCTATGACGATAATGACAAATCTTCGATTTGTATGACACTTCGCGATGAAACAACTGCATCACCTTTACCTCACATGGAACCCAACAACTCCTTAACCATGGGGGACGAGCCTCTTAGCATTAATTCAAACACTGATTCGGATGAATTAATCACCTCTAGTGCTGAGAACCTTATCCCAACCCCAAGAGAGCTTGAGAGTGTTTCCAATGAACCATGTGACAAGTTTTGTAGTGATACCTCTTCTCTCCACGATCATATTGAGATTTTACCACATGATGACATTCATGCTACTACTAGTGATTTTGGTGATTTCGATCTTGAAGAATTGTTCAAAGAAAGGGGTGATGAGATTGAGGAAGAGTTTTTGCAAGACTTGCCACAAATGAAGGATGATGATTGTGATTCTAGTGAAGCATCTTATGATATATCATCCGATGACTTATCATGTTAAGATGACTTTCCTAATTTGGATGAAGATGTTGCTCTTATAGAAGAAGTGGAAGATATTCATATTCGTGAGGTGTTATCAAACGTTTATCTTCTTATCTCCTCGATTGAAGCATTGAATTAAAATCCTAATGACGAGTCCATAGAAGAAGAACATTTCATTAATATTTCTTCACCGGTTTTTGAGGTCGCACCTATTGATTTTCATGATCATATCATCCCTTTGAGTGATTCTCTCATTAATACACCTTCTTTTGAGCCTTCTATTCCCACCATTCCACCCTTGAAGTTGGTTATTAATGAAGAAAATCCTATACTCTTAGAGATTGATCCTCTTTCACCTAAGGCACCTTTAGCACCCAAAACCTTTGATATGGACTCTGTTATGGAGATTGATGCCACCATAGAGGCTACTCTTGCTAATATTGATATCGAGGTCGATGATAGTGTTTCTAATTGGGAAGTGGAGATTAGTCTTATTGAGAACTTGCTTTTTTGAAACATAGAGCCTACACTTCCTCCACAAGACACTATTACTCTTGATCCTCCTTTCACTATGCCTTCTATGGAGGATTCCACACCTTTTGGTGAGGATGAGGAGCACGATATTGAAATCATCATTATGAATGTTTTAATTCCTACACCTTCATTGTCTCCCAATGCTCTGATATCTAAGGAGAATCTTCTATGGTTGACATGAGCTCATCTTCTTATTTTCCTATGGAAGGAAAGGTTTTTGGCCCTGGGATCCGTATGTTTGGGAAATATTGGCATTTGTCTACTCCACTTAAGAGTGTGATTTCTATTGAAATGGGATTCTCATATGCGTTTACTTTGTTGATAATACCTACATTGGAGTTGTTCAAGTGTAGAGATGGAAATTATGTATTTGATCCTGAGGTGTTTACTACATGAGAGCTTTTGTATGTTGGTGCAAACTTGATACACGTTGGACCGGTCCATTTATCGAGGCGGATATTGTAAATCTCATTGTAAATGGCAACGTGCTAAGTTTGAGTGTATCGTGTGAGATGTGCTTCAAAGTGGATATCCTTTATTCTCCTTGATGTTCAAGTCAAGCTAGAGACTTTGGTAATAAAATCAAGCATCGAATAACTAGGTTTAGATACTTTAGATCTTTTCCATCAATAAGAGGGGTGATATAGTAGAGTTCAAGTGGAGGGGTGTGCATTTCTTCGTCTTTTAGTGTTTGTTTTAAGGGTTGCTCTCTCTCAATTCATTCATGGAGCTTATGGAGGAGGCCCGTGTATCCGGTTCACTTTGATTTGTTTTTGCTATTGTGATATTAAACACTTATGCTTACAATTAATTCACTTTAGTTGTCATTTCCTTAGCTCGAGTTAAACAAAGTTAGCAATGTCGTAAGTGTAGGGGAGTTTACACTCTAATACTCTTAAACATTGAGGACAATGTTTATCTTAAGTGTAGGGGATACTTCTAGCGAAGTGACATTGGCTATACCATTGCCTTTGCCTTCATGATAATTGGGAAAATTTAGGTGTTGTTTAGTTGGATAAAAATACCCCACTTTTCTAGAAAATTTTTCATATGAAAATAGAAAAACAGAAAACTTGTTTAATTGCACTTTTTTCAATATTTTTCGAAAAATAGAAAATTTTCATTCTCCACTTTTACTTAGAAAAAGAGAAAACTCTATTTAATATTTTTATATTTTTTCCCCTTCCACCTAAACACTTTTCCACTTTTTGAAAAAAAAACCATCTAAACAAGTTTTCAAAATTTTCAACTCTTTTCGAGGGAAGGTGATAACGCCCAAATCCAACATGTTTTCTTGAGTGTTATCTGTATATTTTGCATGGTTTTTGGTTATACTAACGGGATTTATAGCTCATATATGTGTAAAGTTGTGTTTTGTGTTGTTAGTTAGCCAAGATCAAGGAAAGAGAAGAAAAGACAAAGAAAGAAAAAATAAATGATGATTCATGGATATACAAAGGTATCCCGACAAGTACAAGCCTTTGAAGAACTATATCGGGTACAAGAACAAGTGTTTCCAAGGAGCTTACAAGTCACTCAACATGAAGTTGTCACCAGAAGAATACAAGTTGCCACCCACTTTTGTGTAGGCAGATTTTCTACTATAAGTCATATGCATATTCTTGAAGCTTCTATTGGGAGTTCTAGAACTACTTTGCCACCAAGTAAAAACCTTTGGCTACAAGTATTATTCTTTGGCTCCAAGATAAACATTGATGACAAATGCCTTAATTTTACTATAAATAAGACCCTTGGGGTCATTGTAACATATCACTTCATCACTTGTCATTACCACCATCATTATTCACCAAGGAAACTCTCCCAACCTTGGTGAAGAACCTCATTCCCGGATTTAATATTGACGTGCCAAAAAGTGACGTTTTTGAAGCTACAATCATCAAAATAACCTTGCCAAACTCTAAGGGATCATTACCCTTATCATTGGTAGTGTTTCTTGATACTTAATCGCTACCAATCTTTACCAAACCTCTCCTAAACCTGCCTCAAATCTCAAATATGAATTTCATTTGCATAACCCGAAAGACCACAAAACTTGTAGTCATGAGGATTGCTCTAATTCCTTTCATTTACTTATTGTATTCATACTTTGGGTAAACTCTTGTTATTTTTATTATATTGAACTCTATGTCATATGTTGAATGTTTGTTGATTAATATGATCATGGAGTAGTTTTCTTTACACTTGTTTGGATGATGTTGTGACATGAGGATTGTTTATGTTTTATCATTATTTTGATCAGTTTCATGTTATGTTTGAAATTTAATTGTGCTTAAGTTCCATTCCATTTGCTTATCATACTTGATTAGTTGTTGATGATTTCATAGGTCGAAAGGGTTATCATTTACCAACTAGTTATAATCTTTTTTGTCTATGGATGATTATCTATTGTATTGACCATTTCTTTAGTGGTATGATTATGCATAGGAACTTAAGTCGGATTGTTAATAATTTTGTGAAACGACCGTGAATCAAACTTGTTAAACTAAACATAGTCTTGAATTGCTTGATTTGTCTTAATGCTTGATTTCATTTATGTATGATCTTTCACGAGGGTTATATACTTTAAAATCAAATATTGGAATTTGTGACCATCATCTTCTTTACTAATAATCAATTTGTCAAAACCATCCTCATATGAACAATCCAAATGTTATGAACTAATCCAAGCAAGTGTCGTCTTTAATCTTATTGAATTAGCTTAATCATCATATTAGTGTTACTTGTTGCTTAATTGTTAATTGTTACTTGTATGGTAATTTTCGGAGTGACAACCATCTTTACTAATAACGTTACATTGTTACTTAGATTCCTTACAACCGAAAACACCTAAATCCCAGTGAACGACCTCGGCTTACCACAACAAGCTAGCTACAAAGGAAAGGGTCATACTTGCCCATGTGTTCTTAGCTTATTCGGTAATCCTTGTATAAATTTAAAACTTTTGTAATCGCATGAGAACGCATCAGAAGGGAATGATTCCCTTCTATAGAAATTTAAAATCAAAAAAATATGAAATTTTTTCCACAACTAAACAACCCTTTAAATTTTCAACATTTTTCAAATTTTCGATCTACTTTAGCAAAAAAATATCATTTGTGCATTTTCATTTTTGCATACACCTTGCATTTTTCTTTTATTTTCGCTTCTTCAAAAAAATATATAAATAAAAAAAAAGGAAAAAAATATAATAAAGGATATGGTTTTGCTTGTTTAGACGTCTTTGAAATATTAGGCCCACCATGAATATTTTGACTCAACCCGAGTTTGCTTATCCAAGCTTACTCTAGCTAGTATCCTTAACCATGTAAACCTTTCATTTGGTTTATCAGGCTAAGCATCCATGAGTCTCATTATTTATGATTTTAAATTGTGGAGAACGAGAGATGATAGTGTTTGAAGTAAGTGTAAAGGGATAGATAAACTTTATAATAATTACTTGTGTCTATTTTACCCCCTTTCGTAACATTTACTTTCTTGTCAACGCATGTATATATGTTAATAAATAATCAAGAAGTTTTTTAATCGGTTTATAGTCTCTTATGCATTTTTTACTAATCATTCGTGGTTGATATAAGTACGTCTTGAGATTCTATGTTTGATCGCTTTATGTGTCCTAGACTTTTGTTATGCTTACTAAGTGACGGGTGTTAAATTATTGTGAGGAATAAAGAAAAAGAAGAGCGGTTTGAAAAAAATGAGTGGCTAGAAAAAAAAGAAAAAAAATATAATTATTAAAAGACTCCAAAAAGAGGGGCAGTGATGTGTAAAGTTTCTATTGAATTCCTTACTCTCACAAGGGTTGCAGAAATTTGGTAGTTACTTTTCCGGTCCGATATTACTCTCACAAGGGTTGCGGGATAGAGAATCCAAGGTCTTATAAAGGCGACGGATATAATTTATTGCGTGAGTTTTATTTTTCTTTTCTTCGCGAGTGTGTAGCCACTTATCCTAAGCATGACATAAGTTTAGCACGCATAAGGCTATCATCTTATTATTTTAATACGGAATTATATCAATTGTGGGCGGTTTTTCGAGTAATACATAAAATGATTATCTATCACTAAAACCGTGCTTCCTTATTTTCAGATTTTACATTTCTTATATTTCACGCCAAATAAAAACAAATTCACTCAAAAGCAATTTGTTCAATTAAAATCAGATAGAGGCAAAATAAGTGGGGGTATATAGTTAACATAATTAATTTTTATGAATAATTCGATGCACTTTAACTTATGAATGACAATAATCTCGTTTTTAAGCTTGGTATGGGAAACGTGAAACTTGATGGTGACAAATATTCATGGTACAAAATCCCTAATCAAAGTCATTGATTTCTATTCAAGTAATTTCCATCAAACCATTTTCAAGAAAATACAAAAATAAAAATAAAATAGAGTTATATATATTGCATTGCATTCTAAAGTTTAAAAGTCATGCATCATATCACATAGTATAGTTTAGAGCATAATATAATGGCCAAGCTGGGTTAATTATAAGAAAAGTGTACTCTAGAGGTTTGAAATATTGCATTGCATGAGGCTATGGAAATGGTCAATATATTAAGAAAGTTGACTTGCTCACTCCCTTTGAGTTGTTTTCTATCATTATGACTTGTGTTCTATGAAGTAATACCCCAAATTAGCTGCCGCTGCTATAAGGTAAAAATAGGGGTGTTAGAATCTATGTATTTATTTAGAATAAATTTAGTGAAATACTAATCATTTTATTAATTAATTCGATTGAATTGTACATATGTAAGTATGAAGATTTTAAGGTCATTGTAACATATGAGAACATGTAAACATATAAATTACGAAGATTGTTGATATTTACACGTTACATAATATTGTGACGAACATATTAGTAAATACTTTTCAACATCAGTCATAACAACATCGTGATACCGTTTTTATATGAAATGATTTATTATTGTCTAAAGTTATTCAAACTTAAGACTATTATCATTATTCGTAAAATTGTTATCAAGAAATAAGTATAATCATAAAACATCTTACGCGAATAATTTAGTGTTAGGGTACC
Source organism: Glebionis coronaria (assembly GCA_025667525.1). Lineage (NCBI taxonomy): Eukaryota > Viridiplantae > Streptophyta > Magnoliopsida > Asterales > Asteraceae > Glebionis > Glebionis coronaria. The sequence goes on from CM046880.1 coordinate 326,671,955, forward strand.
CGCCGCTGTAACGCGCGAGTACCCCGCTAGTATGACTTTTATATATTTAATATTATAATATATATTAAACTAGTTTTAATACTCGTGCACGACGGGATTTGAACATAAATGATCACTTAAGTAATAATTTTTTATTAAGATTCTATGTATATTATATATATTTTTAAGAACATCCAATATTTATATGTTTCATTATGTTATTCTTTTATTGTGTATCGCGTAAATTAATATAAACACACTTCAATTTTTTATTTTTCAAATTTAATACTCGTTTTACTCTCGATATTTTTATTCTAAAAAAATTATATTTTAATTATTAATTAACAAACCATTTATATCTGTAAAACCCGTATTTAATTTTTAGAATATTAAATACGTGGTTTTGAGAGCGTACAAATATAAAAAAAATATAGAAACTATATTAAGTCTTATAAATAGCCGGTTTTTAAAAAAAAATAATAAGAAAACTAAAAGAGATCTTTGGGCCGGTTTGTGAAAGAAAAAGAAAAAGAAAAAGAAAAAGAAAATTGGGCTAATCTCATTTGGTGTAAGGAAAAGGGACGGGGGTTTTACCCCTTGTGGTGTCAAACAGAAAACAAAAAAAAATCTAGGGTTTCATGTAGGTGAGTGTGGCCGCCGGGTTTAGACAAGATCAAAGAGAATTCGGATTCAATTTTATTTACCAATTCGTGTCTAATCATCTATCTGTTTAACCATTGTAACGATAATCATTCTCGTACTATTCTTATCACGTTTTCTGTTTCATCTTCATGTTTTTATGAACAAAATCAGTAGGAAGCATATAAACAAATCAAATGAGACGGGTTTGATGTTTGGTACACAAATCGAGAGTTTTAAAACTCTCGATGGGAACTTGGCTGTTTAGCCGAGAGTCTATGACTCTCGGTGATGGCCTTTTCCTTGCCCAGCCTCGATCAGAAGCAACAAACAGGGGTCGTTTTGGTGTTAGTTGAACCCAGCCGAGACTTAGAGTCTCGGTGGTATTTTTGTTTGGCCGACCGAAGGCAGAAAACCCCAACCGGGGTGTGTTTGTCTTAAGCATATGGGTTCGGGTATTCTTAGGATCTCGTTGACCCCAGCCCCTGCCTAGCCGTGACCCACATAGGGGCGGCGATGGGCTGCTTCGAACCAAAACAGCCGAATCAAATCATTCAGACTGTTTTAAAATAAGGGTGCGTTTGGTTTATAGAAAACAGTGGGAAAACTTAGACAAGCAGTGGGAACAAGGGTACAATAAGTACCTAGCATTTAGACAGAAAATAATGACTTTTATTTTAAGTTTAGCAACGGTTTTGCGACAAAAATTTCTGTCACAAAATTATTATGACAGTTTATAAACAGTTTTTAAAATCCAGTTTTTGGTGACACTTTTTAGTGACACAGATTCTGTCACTAATTTCATATAGGCAGATTTTACATATTTGGTTGTATTGTTTTAGTGCGACCGAGAAGGGGTATCTCGGTAGGCTCGGGACATAGTTAAAATAATAAAAACGAAGATTTTTAAATTATACCTTTTATTACTTATTTTTATAAATGTCTAAATTGTATTTTAAAAGAATTAAATTAAAATAGTTTTGTAATAATTAAAAGGGTATAATTTTTTTTATAGAAAATTATAAATGATTTTAGAAACTTTCTAATTTAGGAAACTTTCTATTTTTAGCAGGTTACTTATCATAGTATTAATCTAACATCAGAATACGTTTATACCGTACTTAATAGTAGGTCGATAATACATTGAAAAGAATTACTATAAGATCAGATTTATTAGTTAATATATGAACGGAATTTCAGAAATAAAATAAATATATGAGAAGCCAATAAGATCAGTAAATTAGATAAACGAATATAAGTTAACTTATTCGCGTCCTTTATTCATGTAGCTCACGTGAAATCAGAGTAGAATTTCTGTCAGTTGATCTCGGTCGGTTACTGGACACGAGGTACGGATTTTCCGTCCTTTCAGTAAGGACTTCCCTTCTATGCATGATTAGAATTTTCCGTCTGCATCCAATTGTTTTCCCCAATTATATGTTATAAGAATTATCAGAAATCAGTTTTATAATTAAGTTAAATTGCATGAGCCTTATATACAAGCATGACCAGTCAGTAGTACTAGTTACGGAGGTACCGTAACCATGACACTTGAGGCACCGGTGTCATGACTCACCCGCGGGAGAGTGATATTCCGCAACATTCCACTCAGTTCAGCTTGGTCGTTTTATCAGTATTATTAGTGGGGCGTATGGATGCATCCTAGGCTTATCAGTTTACAGTTATCAGGTGAATGTGGTGTGTGCTCTACATCCTTCACATTGGAGTTGATCCCTCCACCCAGCACAGTATTTAGAGGTCACCCCTCTACAGCATGACGAGGTCACCCCTCCAGTTATTCATGAACAGTTCTTACAACACATGACCTATATAAGCTCTGGCAATTAAAATACAGTAAATGCATGTTTTCAGATTCAACAGTTAATAAGTCAGTTTTATTATTTATAAATCAGATATATCAGACTTTACACAGTTTACTCCTACTCGTCATAACATATTTAGTTTCAGTATTTGTTATTTATTATTCTAGTACATTATTATCATGCTTCATATCCGCTCACTGAGCGTTATGCTCAGCCGTAGTTTCCTTTCATGTTTCCAAACGGCAGGTACACAGGGACAATCTTAGGACTTCTAAGAGAGTACGTGCATTGGATGGGAGCTATCCAGACTCCTTTACTTTATGCACACATACATTACTTTGGTTGTTTGGACATTGTTTCGTCCTTTTCTTTCAGTACTTAATCTTTATATTTGAGCTTATGTTTGGATTACCGATGTTTGATTCCGGTAATTCCGTTATGGTCAGTTAATGTTTTATACATTGCCTTGCATGCTTTAATGGTACGCCATAAATGCACGTAACAGTCCACTTATCTAAGTGGGGTGTTACAGTTATGGTATCAGAGAGCAAGGTTCGACCTGTAAGCTCTAAATGTGACCTGTGACTAGTGGGTAGTCACCAAGAACTCCCCAGATTTTGGCGTTGTTATCTTTCATGTTTCTCATGCGATCATCTGTCGGTTTTTCTTTGTTATCAGTCAGTTCTTTAAAATTTTGACTAAGTAAAAGGTTGGTAAAGGACTGACTATATTTAGTCGCATGTGCTTTTCATCGAATTTTTGTTTTGGTGAACTGACCATAGGCGTTCACCCTTGCCCGTTCAGATTTTGTATAGATGAACTGACCATAGGCGTTCATCCTTACTCATGTCAGATTCATGTTTTCAGTAAATGTCATTTTGTGAACTGACCATAGGCGTTCACCAGTATTCATGTCATATTTTGTTGGATATGCCTTCATGAACTACACCATGCATATTCAGATTTGTTACTCCAGGTTCTAATAGATTTGTCAACTTATCCTCTTTCATTTCAGATGCCACCCAGACGCGAAAATGAGAATGATTCTAACGCAACTGCTATTACTGTTGTTGTTCAGGCGGCTATACAAGCCATGTTACCCCAAATTCGTGATGAGATCCGAGCTGAATACCAAAATGGACCTCAGCAGAATAACAACCCTCCTGTTCTACCACCTGCCACTTTAGCCACTTAGTTGGATTTGTTTAATAAACAGAAACCCCGACCTTTTGAACAGACTGTAGCTCCAACAGACGCAGAAAACTGGATCTATCATGTAGAGAAATTTTTTGGGGCTATGGGTTGTGGTGATGCTTTCAAGGTTAGGCTTGTAGTTTACAAACTGGTGGGTCACGCTCTACATTGGTATAGGGCTCAGAAGTTGTCAAATGGGGGAGATGAGTGGGTGCTTACATTAACTTGGACACAAAATCAAAGCATTTGACTGGTCTAAAGGTTTTTTTTGACTTTCACTTTCCACTAAAATTCTCTAATAATCTAATTCTTTTATTATATAAAATATATAGACCAAAACGAGGTCATACTATCTATTTAAAAGTCATTTTGTTAAGTAGGCTTTGTCGTTTTGAAAAACTCATCATAAGACAAGTTGGTCCATAACCAAAATAAAAAACAAATTAAAAAAAAAACCTTATAGTATTATACAACTTATTAAAAATGGTCCTACATTTTTAACTACTTACACATTTTTTTAATTTAACAAAGTTTACTTATCAAATATGAAGCGTATATCTATCAATTCATTTTTTTAAAAATACGGCTAAAAAAATCGTTGAAAGAACCATACGAGCTCAATATTGCAATGCTTTTGAGATATGTATTATTTTATAAATGTTGAAATACACAACACATTTTCATTTTATTCATATGTAAATGTCGTTTGGTAAACCCCATCGAAATAGAAATGTGCCAACGCAAGAATAAAAAATAGTTTTTCAAAAGAACCCTTTACATTATGTGACATATTACAAAACAACCTTAAACTTTTAGCTCATTACATCTTTTTTGGTATAACAAAGTTTATTTATCAAATATAGATATCCATCTTCGATCCTTTTGGAAAAAAATACCGCTGAAAAAATCGCCGGATTGCGAATCACACGAGCACAATACTACAATGCTTCCGATATACGTATGATTAGAGGTGGCAAAATGGTTGGGTTGGGTCATGGGTCTTAGATGGGTTTGGGTTTAAATAGGTTTGGGTATAGATGGTTTTATAAAAAGATAGATCTAGATGAGTTTGGGTTTAGATAGGTTTGGGTTTAACTGGGTTTTGGTTTATATAAGTCTTTAGATAAAGGTGATTTTTTTGGGTTTTGATGGGTTTTTAAAAAATGTAATAATTTAATACACAATTCAATTTTTTTATCGAAATAGTCCTCGAAGTTATTTGTTCTTTGCAAGGCAAGTCAGTAACGTGAACATCCTTTCATTTTATTAGTCAATTGTCAATCGTTAGTCCTTCACCATCTTACATCACTTTCAAAAGTTGTTTTCTTTATTTGTTGGTGTCGTTTTGAAAATCTCCCCAAAACAAAAATGTTACACTACGTGAATAAAAAAACAAATTTACAAAACAAACCTTTACATTGTGCGTCATACTTCAAAAACGACCTTAAACTTTTAGCTATCAACAATTTTTTGTTGTAAACAAATTTATTTATCAAATATTAGACGTATATATATATATATATATATATATATATATATATATATATATATATATATATATATATATATATATATATATATATATATATATATATATATATATATATATATATATATATATATATATATATATATATATATATATATATATATATATATATATATATACTAGTGGCAAAACCCGTCCGATGGACGGGTATGACGTGTAATTATTGTTTACATTTATTTGGTTAGCTAAATATTGATGCTAAAAAGTTTTGATTTTTCTTAGATTTTTTGAAGCGTAGAAAAAATGTTTGTCAAATAAGATAGTGTTGCGTGAATTAGATTTAAATTTCAAGATAAAACGTTGCAAAGCTTACGGGGAACCTTATAGAAAATTAAGTAAAAGTAAATTGATCATTAACAACTATTGATTTTTCACCAAAATTTCTACCACCCTCGGACTCCATTAATTATTGCCTTCTCCACCAAATGACAGGATAATTTCTTGAGATGCGTGTAAAAAATAAAATGAAAGACTCTTGACAACTACAATAGTAACTTACCGTATCTTTGTTTACAACTTCACCAACAATAGCAATGGCCACGTAACATATTGGGATAACCATACATCAGATTTATGTCTTGCTGATCTCATTGAAAACTGTTGCTGGAAACTGATTATCATTTTTATTTGTTTGTTTAGCTAAACATTGGTGTTAAAAAATTGTATATCTACAAAGACGTATTAAGATAGTAGAAATGCTTGTCAAATTGTTTGTGTTTATATAGAATTCGTATTAATTTTTTTGAAATTGTTCACAACAAAACATTAGAAGACTTGTACATTATAAAATAAAAATATTAGAAGTTGTCAGTTTTTAAATCTTGTAGTAAATTATAATTAAGCTTTATTTAATAAAATAGTTTCATAACCCGGGCGGGTAAGCTTAATAATAATGTACATAATTGTATGTGGACATAAATAAATATAGAAAAGGGAAAAACATAATAAACACAACACTACCACAACTAACTTGTCGGTTTTATAAAAAAATAATATGTTGTATGTAAAAATAATGCTGCCTATTTGAATACGACATAAAACTCCTTTTAAATGATTTTTCTTCGAGTTTAAATATTTCTCGTAATACAAAACCTCAAATCCTTTCTTTCTTTTGAATCTTGAATTTTTAAACCAAACAAACCATTGATATATATGAAATCCAAGTAAATTGCATTTTCTTAATAAGAAGAAACCGCATCATGTAGTTTATTGATTGCACCAGGTCTCTTTTGGCGCCTTGTCTAATGGATCCTTTTCATAGTATTCCACGCTTGTTCTGAGTTGATAAACTTTAAAAGATGCACAACTATCATGGTATTTTTATAAAAGGTGTACATTAGTGGAAACATCCTCATCTCAGGTATTTTTTGGCACCAACCATTGTCCACCCCAAAAGGAGTAGCTCCGACAACTCTTTTGGCCCAGAGGAGCAACACATAGGGTGAGACGAGTTGAGACTCGACCCTCGATCTCTTATTCCACAAAGTCCCTCCGGTGTGCCCATTGGTTTTGCAGAGATAGATACCTATCTAAAACAAATGCTAATGATGATACTTGAACTTGGGTCAATTCACTCAAGCACAAAAGCTCCACCCATTAGACTAATACTCCGGTTTTCAAAATAAAAAATAAAAAAAATGAGATAGATTCTCCTACTAAACACACTCTTATCTTTAATTTTCAATTTTAATTAGAAATATCATTTTTTCGAATCTTATTGCAAATTATAATTTCTTTTTCCTTGGGTCAATTGGCTAGCTTCATGAGTTTAATCAGGAGATTACGCTATTAACATAACTTCAATTTTTAATTTGAAGATACGTGAATAATTTGAAGTATAAATCATGTGGAAGAACATATCAAAAAAACATAACCATTCATATGATTATAGTATATGGTTATAACTAAGGACTCAATTCGGGTCAACATGTCATCAAGAGAATCTATACAACTCCTCTTTAACCCACCATTTAATGTTTTATGAACCTTTTCTGTTAGTAATAAGCCACTCAATCCGATACCTCTCACATACCTATAATTACGTCCAACTTTTGTATGATGAAATATAAAGATGTTTACGTCCAACTTTTGTATGATGAAATATAAAGATGTAGAACATGTTTAAGATAAACACTTGTTTGACTTCTACAATAATCTGTCAAGCAATGGTTTTGGGTGTTGTTATTTGCGAAGGTGTTTCCCGTTGGTTGTGCTGACCGCAGTTGCTACATTAGTACATCGGTCATCGCTATATACCGCCTCATCATTTCTTTCCCCTTTATCCCACTATCTGCAAAAACCATTTCTTCTTGAGTCCTTTCTTTAATAGGTTGTAAATCCAAGAAAAAAGTGCAATATTTTTCCATTTTGAAATCTACGCAAATAAATATCATTGAATATCTATAAGATAACAACGATAAATTAATGTTGGGATCCTGAGGTTGGTCATACTGAACTATGCAATCTAAACCAGGGATGTCAAGTCCAAGTGTTGCCATATCAGTACACAGAAGACAGTCATGAAGTAGACTATCATCTTCTATGACTTGTATTTGGCTTTCCAATTTCTGAACCCAAGACATCATGCTGATGTAGAACAACGATTAGACCGAATATCAGACGATCATTGTACCTTATTATTGCAGATAATAATAAAATCAAAAATATCTTGTCCTAACAAAAGGAAAAAAAACCAACACAAATTGTTTCATTATGAAATAAGAAATGTTACCTAGGAATTTTTGAATACTAAGATTCTTGATTGGAACTTCATCTTTTTTATTAGACTTTTTACCTAAATTGCAAGAAAAGAGTACAGGTCTGTTAACAGTTTGGCTTATACAAAAAAGTGACGCCTTAAAAGTTTTTACCATGATAAGCCCGATAATATTTCATAGGCCTTTCTAAATAGACAGGCACACGACTATGCTTCTTTCTTAGTAACAAACTCATAGTGTACACTTATCAGATTATTCTACCATCAATTGCAACCAAGTCACTCATTCTTCTATATAGTTGTTATCTTAGATTAGAAGCGTTTGTTTGCAATAGCGCTTTAAGAATAGTTCCTTGAATCCTTTATGTATCCATGATCCATTTTAGCTAAATGACTGTTTGTCTGGATGCTTCTTAAATATTAGTGTCATTTACAATATAAAGACACACATCACAAGATACTTTAAAATAAACTGAAAGAGGTTAGTATACCTGAGATGGGATGTGAAGAATTGAAAGACCCAATCATCCATATATATTCTTTTGTATCAATACAATGTCTACTGGTGTGTTTGGTATAGTTTCTAAATTGAGGCATATATGAGACATGTGCTACTATTATCATTAACTGACAATTCAGTTGATACTTGCTGTGAATCTGATATTTAAAAACCTTCGTTTCAGATTATGAGAATTAACAGCTCCTAAATACTCTTCTCAAATTCTCACAACAGCGTACATTTTCATATTAATGCATTGCAAAAAAAATTATCTGCTACCACAAACTTGATACGTATTTATGTTTCTAAATAAGAAATATATAAAACTAATATTAACTCTTTGGTCATCTTGTGACTCACAAGATGACAACCATGAAGTTCTACCATCCTTGCTAAGAGATATAGTTTCTTTGCAAGCCTCCCCTAGCATGAGATACTTGAGAAAAAATCTGGCCATTGATGCACTATCAGTTTCTAAATCGAGGCCTATTGACGACACTTTGGGAAGAGGGTGAACACCCCAGGCTCCATCTCTATAGTTAAGATGCAAATTATACGATCCACTCCCTCCCTTACCATCTAATAATGTGGTATCAAAGGTTATTCTATTCAAGTCCGAGTCACCTATACATACCCATATAAACCTTGCAGAGTCCATAGATAGTATGGTTGTTGATAGCTGCACCATATGATCCTTCAAAGGTACTCCTGAAACAAAAAATTTATTGCACAAGACAAAGATTTGAGGTATGTAAGTAAGTAAAAGGTTGCTCACCCTTACTGTCTATAATTTCATCGTCAAACAGCTTCTGAAGGCTCAAGAGCAATGACAGAAGTGCAGCCGAGCCCGAAAAAAGTTACAAATCTGATACCCAACTTATTTGCAACTCTTACAACCCATCCCATGCAATAGTCTGCAATGATGCAAATGATTTTCTGATCGTCTGTTTTGTGAATACCTTTTATCAGCTCTTCTAATTTTCAAGGAATGAATTAGGACATTGCTTTTGTCAACTTTCCTAGGTCATTCATGTCAGCTAGTGGCTCCATCCCGTCAGGAATCCAAACCATTTGCAACAAATCACCGGACTTGTCCTTCTCTGACAAGAAACTCGTAACCCTTTTGTGAGCGACCTTTGTCTTCACAAATGTCACCTTGAGACCATTGGTGGCAAAGCACCTTGACAACTTCATAAGAGGAATCACATGGCCTTGTGCTGGATACGGTATTATAAAAACATGAATATTATTCATATTTTTTTCGTGTGAACTGTTAGAAAAACTGGTATCTTTTGCAATTATAATGACCGCCTTCTATTTATAGACATAAATAGATGAAATTCCAGCTATTTTAAACTAATGTCGAGATTTGTTTTTGAGTTGATACAATTTTTACCAATTATTGGCCCAGCAAGTGCAGAGTTAATGCTGATTTTGGTTATTGTAAAGGCTCCAAAGCCCGCTGAATCAATTTCTTTTGGTTATTGCAAAGGCTCCATAGAATATTAAAATCGATAGACATTGACCTATTCGTAAGTAAATGGGTCGGAACTCCACGTCTAAATCAAATGAAATGCGTGAGATGAAGATGAGTACGATACCAAAAATACACATTCAGATCATCACAATTTCTCCATCGAGAATGTTTATCTTTCCTCCTTTGCTTTTGCGAGATTCCTGTAAAATGTAAACAATTGAACTTTAGATTGTAATTTATCAAAACATATTAAATTTTTTACATAGGTTTACTACACCTTCCCAATTGTATTGTAGATATATAGAGTCACAACTTTTCTCAAAATGGCTTCCTTCTAACCCCCCGTTAGCAGGCTTTATATTCTCACCAGTCACAGAACTTACACTTCAAGCCAACATGCCATAAAACTCAAATGCCATCTTGGAACCAAGGAAGTAACAAAATAGCTTAATATCATAGTCACACGAAACGCGGTACGCTTCGGTACGGAAACGAGAAACGGAAACGCGATACGCGGGTCCTTAAAATTTGGTACGAGCAAGGGTAAGTTCATTTCGATACGTTTCGATTCGATGTACCGTATAATCCGATACGATGTATCCAATTTTGAAACACTGTACCATTTTACAACCATTTTAATACTGATGAGGTTTTAAATATTTAATATTCAAAGATGAGATTCCCACAATACAGTAGCAAAGTTTTACATTAGAAAAAGCTGATAAAACATTAATTATAATAATTTCTCTCTCCTATCACGTGGGTCAATATTAATATACATTATTTTACTCCACTTTTCTCTCAACCCGTTTCATCTTCTTCCCAACAATGTCTACCATAAAATAGTTCATCGGAAAGCATCACAAAAATCCAATTATTGACCGACGTTGACCGGGACGCTACGAAACGCTGAAATTGGCGATCCAGATAGCGAATCCGAGCGATTCGAAACGCGTTCGTACCGCGTTTGGGTACGAGCGATCCGAAACGTAGATCGCGGCCAACCTAGCGTTTCTTAAGACATACTTGATACAACATCTATATTGATATACCTCAGTTAGAATTCTTAATATCGCTGCAGGAATGTTTATATTGTGTAAGCTTCCATCAGATACTGGCTCAAGCCAATTTCTCAAAAGGGTTAAAACTCTATGATCCAAAAACTATAGCTGTAGTTGTTTCCTGGATCAAAATCGGCAATGCAAATGAAATAAGCATACGACGTCTCTGATGTGTGACCTTTACAAATACGCTACTTACTTTCATAATGCTTCAGTAATGATCACCTGGATCGGCACCAATATCATCTATGAACTTATCATCATGTGCTAACCTAGGGCTGTCTTTGTCATCCTACAAAACAATCAAGCAAAGCTCCATCAAGAAACATACAATATTGTTCACACAACAAAATTTTTCCCCTGTTAGGGGAGCAGTGACCAGTGGGTGGTTCCTAAGAACAACAAAGATATTTAAACAAGAAGTATTCATGAAAATAATTTGATTGTATATCTAAGCATGTATATTTCATAGTTGAACCAACAAACAATAATATATACAAATTATTTAGATGAGGCATGTACCTCAGGAGCATGACTTTTCACTGCAACAAACAAACCACCAACACGAATTGACTGAATACGTGGTGACCGCATGCATTATAAACTGGCTGATCAGGCTACCACATATGTGAACACTTCGTTCAGTACCCTGCTGGGCCGACTGTGAACCTGATTGGTTGTCACTTACAACCTGTTAACGATGCCTAGGAGTGGATTTAGTAGATACACGCAGGCACTAAAGAAAGGAAAAGGAAACACTTTTAAAACAAATCTATTCATAAAATTATAAAAATTATTTGGGGAATAACAAATAATACACACCTTCAAAACTGCCAAAAGTGATTACTTCAGGGTTCACGATCCAAAGTCTGGTGTACTAACATATGTGGTGAAAACTGTGTATTTTGTCATTGCGATAGACTCATGGTGCATTTGAAATCAATTTTGGTTTCCTTCTAGTGTTATTGCACTAACCAAAGTGTGAGCTTCACGTGTGATTTCTTCAAGGGCTAATGTTAAGTACAGTTGCATGATGCCTCTGACCCCATTTAAATAGATGCAAACTTAGTATAGTAGCAAGGATATCGGCTATGCCATGAGAAAGGGATAATCTCCTGTAAAAGCCAGGACGCGGGTAAGCAAACAATGTTTCTTCAAAAACTTTAATTCTAAGGGATGACCGACTTTTAAGCTTCAATGTAATATTTCAAGCCGGATGAGAGTGTCTAACAGGAAAACCATCCACATACATACCACCATCAAAAACCTCAAGTCTCACTCATCACAGCTTTTCTTGATAACATAGGCTTGAAACTGTCCTTATTCATATTGTCACATTAAGAAGTCTCAATATCCATAATCGCTGCACCAAGAATGCTTCTACCTTTTAAAGGATCATCGATATCAAACGAAGTAACATAATATAAAAAAATGAAAAAAATGAAAACACTATCAATCTACACCATCTATGAAACTTATTCAAGCATTTTATCGGACACATGATTTGCAATATCTTTTATTTACTAAATTACAAAAAACCTATCATTTCAAAATTAATCATAGCAACCTATCATTAATACAATCAAAAAATCATTACAATCAATAAAAACTGGCATTTAATAAATTCGTGAATAGTTATGAAACATTATAAATAAAAAAACGATGATATACGCAATCAAACGCATGATCAATTTATTTATGCAAAATCTGACAAACCTGATTTGCTGAAATTAGGGTTCGTGTATGCGGCCGTTCAAAACACACATCATGAATTCTCAGATAAGACACATGTTTAATAAAGTTGTAATTAATTGATTGGTGTTATTGATTGAGAAGACCAGACAGATTTTTAGGGGCAGATTATTTAGGGTTCGACAGATGATTTAAGAGAAAAACAGTGGAGGTATATGACCCGTAAATTAACTTGCATTCATGAATTTAACATTAAAAATGAATATGTTTGTATATCTTGGTTCCTTACTTATAAACCAAATAAACCTCTTGTTCTAGTGGTTAAGGATGAGTACCTGCATACGGAAGGTCGCATGTTCGAACCTTGTAAATGGCAGATTTACAAGACTAATATTTTTTAAACAAATAAATTCGAAAAAAATATAAAAAAGGAAACTGATGACATGGATTAGCAACATGATTATGTGGCATATCCCTCCTCTTATATATAATGTAGAGATATCTATATATATATATATATATATATATATATATATATATATATATATATATATATATATATATATATATATATATATATATATATATATATATATATATATATATATATATATATATATATATATATATATATATATATATATATATATATATATATATATATATATATATATATATATATATATATATATATATATATATATATATATATATATATATATATATATATATATATATATATATATATATATATATATATATATATATATATATATATATATATATATATATATATATATATATATATATACTAGCCTTTAGACCTGTCCGGTGGACGGGCTAGCTTTAAGTATATATTTTTTAATGAAAATTGAATTTATGTGTGTTTGTATTAGAAGTTTAGTATATGTAATGTTAGTTATGGCATTGATATTTTAATAATGTAGCATAGAATAGACAAAAATAACGTAATTTAAGATATTTTACTTATTTAAGAATATTATGAGTTAATTGAATTTGCATACGTTAACGCTATGAATAAGTTTGTTACATTAAAATTTTTTATAATGTTAATAATATTGTATAAATATTTTATGTATTTTTTAATTTTATGAGGTAATAAATTTTGTATATGTTAATGTTATGAGTAACGTTTTACATTAATTTTTTTGAAATTAATATTATTGTTGTGCATTTTTATAGAATTTTGTATTTAAGGCATCGTTTCACCATCCTTCCTTATATATTTTTTTATAGAATTTTGTATTTAATGCATCATTTGTAATTTATATATATATTTTTATATAATTTTGTATTTAAGGCATCATTTGTAATTCCTATTTTATTTTTGAAGCATATTATGGAATCATTTTTATAGAATTTTGTATTTAAGGCATTGTTTCACCATCCTTCCATATATATTTTTATAGAATTTTATATTTAAGGCATCATTTGTAATTCCTATATATATTTTTATAGAATTTTGTATTTAAGGCATCATTTATAATTCCTATTTTATTTAGCATTTTATAGAATCATTTTTATAGAATTTTGTATTTAAGGCATTGTTTCACCATCCTTCCTTATATATTTTATAAAATTTTGTATTTAAGGCATCATTTGTAATTCCTAAATATATTTTTATAGAATTTTTTATTTAAGGCATCATTTGTAATTCCTATTTTATTTTTAAAGCATTTTATAGAATCATTTTTATAGAATTTTGTATTTAAGACATTGTTTCACCACCATTCTTTATATATTTTTATAGAATTTTGTATTTAAGGCATGTAATTCATATATATATTTTTAAAGAATTTTGTATTTAAGGCATCATTTGTAATTCCTATTTTATTTTTGAAGCATTTTATGGAATCATTTTTATAGAATTTTGTATTTAAAGTATTGTTTCACCATCCTTCCTTATATATTTTTATAGAATTTTGTATTTAAAGCACCATTTGTAATTCTTATATCTATTTTTATAGAATTTTTATTTAAGGCATCAATTGTAATTCCTATTTTGTTTTTGAAGCATTTTATGGAATTATTTTTCTACAATTTTGTATTAAGGCATTGTTTCACCATCCATTCTTATATATTTTTATAGAATTTTGTATTTAAGGCATCATTTGTAATTCCTATATATATTTTTATAGAATTTTGTATTTAAGGCATCATTTGTAATTCCTATTTTATTTTTGAAGCATTTTATGGAATCATTTTTAAAGAATTTTGTATTTAAGGCATTGTTTCACCATCCTTCCTTATATGTTTTTATATAATTTTGTATTTAAGGCATCATTTATAATTCCTATATATATTTTTATTAAAATTTGTATTTAAGGTATCATTTGTAATTCCTATTTTCTTTTTGAATCATTTTATGGAAACCCTTTAATGAATTACATGTGTCATTTTTATAGAATTTTGTATTTAAGGAATTGTTTCACCATCCTTCCTATATAAGGGTTTTTGATTTGATTTGATTTGATTTGATTTGATTTGATATATATATATATATATATATATATATATATATATATATATATATATATCAATTTTTTGAGAAAAAAATACTATTGAAAAGCCGAGTTAATCATGAATCAAAAGAGTCCAATATTGCAATCCTTCTGTTATACATAAATTTTTTTCTTTAAAATGTTACCTAATACATATTTTTTTTATCAAAATAGTGTTTGAGGTATTCGTTTTCCCCAACATTAGTCATTGACGCGAACAATCTTTCGTGTTATCATTCTACTGCAGCCGTTAGTCTTTCACTATCCGCCGCAGAGACAAGCTATATACCTCGTTTTTATGATTATAATCGGTTGAAAGTTTGTTTTATTATTGGCAATCTTATATATGGTCATAATTATTTGTATGTTTTAGTCTTTCAAATAGCAGTTAAAGAGGACAATGATCTACATATTTGTTAACTATTACTAGTACTTTTTAGCATTAAATGTCTTATTTTTTTTTGCCAACTACATTGTTTCCCTCAGTATATTAATCGTGCTTTGCTCCAGTTCTTTATTATGGAGTAAAGTATTGTTCAACTTTTTTGCGGTATTTAGTTACTTAGTACTAAGACATTATCGTGTTGCGAAAGTTTACTACTTATAATTTCTTAGCGAGAAATATTTTGCCACCCATTGTCTAATAACCTGGCTCCGTTTTTATTAAACTTATCAATAATAATAGATGGGCAAAAAGTGCCCACACATTTAAACAAATGGCTAAAAAATGCCTATAATTAGCAAAATTAGCAAGATTTGTCACCTCTAAGAAACAGAATGATAGTAGAAGAGATGTGGATCCGCTTTCGTTAGAGAGCCTATCTCTTACACGCGGTAGTGAATGAGAAGTGGATCCATCCAGTTCAGTCGGATACCCGCACATCTCAAACCCATCTTTATCCCAACACCCCCATGATGAACAGAGGGAAAAACCAGAGCTTTAAACATTGTTTTAAAAAGGCCCCATGTGGGGTACCCTTTGAGGTTGCCAAAAGACAAAAATGTCTGAGGATAACTTATTTTACCCTGTTTTTTGTTTTGTTTAAAAGGTCAACTCGTCTCATTTTTTTTTTATCAAAATATCAGGTTTTACCTGGTTTTTAACCAAAGTTGTTTGGTTCTAACTGGTTTTCACCGATTGTTAAACTGGTCTTGTCCGTTTTATTAAATCGTTTACAAACCGCCTGATCGGGTTATGAAACCGGTTTAAGTAAACCTGTTTTTTTTCTTTCTTTCTACAATAGTAAGAGCACTAGGAGTGGTCACGGCGTGGCCACCCGTTGCCCGGCGTTGGTCTGCGTAGAACACGTCGTTGCCCCACCCACGCCCGTGGAACACTCCCACTATTTTCAAATTTCACCCTTCTCCATTTTACAAACTTCACCTTTGGTTTAAGATGATGAAGATTTGGTTTAAGACTATGATTAAGTTGAGATTAAGAATGATGATGATGATGGTTTTGCAGCAGCAACGGGGGGCTTGGAGAAGAAGGTGATGATGTTTTGACTTTTTTTTTCTTTTTTAATTTATTTGGGTGAATGTAAAGATTTAATTTATTTGGGTGACTTTTTTTATAGGTATTTTCTAATGGCAATTATAGGTATTTTTTGGCCCATTTATTTCGGGTTTTATGTTTACTCGTATGTTAAGATTTAATTTATGATATAATGTTTTTATGTGAACAAATAAAGTAAATTAGGATTTGAATAAATTAATTATTAAGGGTTGTTTTTGAAAAAAAAAATGAAAAAATGGGTAAATTGGTGTGGAAATGGTGTGATGATAAAATAGTTGTTTTTTTGTGTGGATGTGGTATGGATGTGATAGTGAAAAAGTTGACGTGACAGGGATGTTTTTTTGGTGTGGTTGTGTGACCACTCCGCGTGCGCACGAACCTACCGAGCGTGTGCCGTTTTGGTAAATGTATAAAAGGATAAACCCGCAAAATTAAACCAGTTACTATTTGAGATCGATAAAAAAAATAAAAAACATCAGTTGATTAGGGTTTGGAAATGGTTGAAACAAGGAAACGGAAGAGAAGCCAACAACCTGATGTTGATGTAGCATCATCATCAACATCCCGACTGGTAATTCTTTCTACTTTTCGTTGTCTTTGGATTATCAGCTTATTTGATGTTCATTATTGTTATTCTTTTAGGCGAATACCCATGATTGGCTACCTGATGGATGGACTGTGGTTAAGGCAACTGGACAGAAGAAGTACAAGGTTTTTAAGGAAACTGCAACCGGGAAGAAGTTTTATTCAAAGCCACAGGTCTTCAACTATCTTGCCATTTCCGATACCAGCGATTCCAACAACACAAAAGTATGATACTAAACATTTATTAGTAATATCCTCTTTTTGTGTTCTTTTGTTTATCCGCGCAATTCAGCCAATATTAATCCGTCCTTGTTGTTGATTTGCTAATCGTTGCAGGTCAAGGTTGCACCTCATACAAAAAAACAAGTATCATCTTTAAGCACAAGTATATATGCATTTCTCTTAGCCGCCATTGATGCTAACAACAACTTCATTCACTATATATTGCCGTCTTTCTCCATTAATTATTGTTATTGTTATTGTTGTGCATGACAGAACGAATTGAAATACCAGAGAGGCTGTATGATCTGATTCAGAATGCAGCTAGAGCTAGGAAGTCTCTAAAGCTGAACAACAACAACATGTCTGCAAAACACGATTTGGAAGATTATGAGCTCAAGATTCATATCGTTACTGTGTGCTGCAGAACTAATGATGAGTTGCCATCTGGCTGGAGATAGTATGTTCTCTAGCTGTGGCCTTTATATTCTTGTTTAGCTTGTAAACTGTTGAAGATAATTGATAAACTTCTCATCTCCTTTTGTTCACGTACTCCTACCATTTTCTTGCAGCGACCCTGAAATCCCCATCACGGCCTATGATCCTAAGCCTCGAGCACCACCCAAACCCCAAACAAAGATGACGAAGAAAAAGACACAGAAGACGAAGAAGGAGATCAAGATAACCTGTATGTATTCCCGTTCCTTATTAATGTTACAATTTGTGTTAGAAAAAAGTATCACTAGGCTGCATACGATTTTTTTATTGCACTCTGATCATTAATAAGCCAAGTCCATACTGCATGTATTATGAGGAAAACAAAGACCAAGTTTCTAATCCAAGATAATGTGGATATGTGTTTTTTATTCAGGGAACTCCCCTAATTATCACGGCAGTTATCAGTTGAACAATGATGAGAAGCAAGTCTGGAATTTCTTTAAAAAGAATGATACATCTGTATGTATTAGTTATTCATCCCTCTTTTCCTCTTCTTATCTATATAAACCTACATCCATGATTCTGGCGCATAAGTATTTTATCACATATTTCATGCGTGTGGCAGGAAGCAAGACCGTACATGTTAGTTAAGGCTGACAATTATTTAAATATGGTTGATAAGAATCATATGGTTGTTGATTTACTTGGAAAATTTGCAGTTTACACCTTTAACAGATCATGTCAAATGGTATGGTTACATTTCTTCCACCTGCTTTCAAGTTTTGAGACTGTCTGCGTTGCTAACTGTCTTGCTTACATGAATTAATTCTATGTTGTTAGTATGTTAACGAAGACGAAGACAACCAGGTCAGTGGGGCTGAATTCATGGAGTGCAAATTCTATAAATTAACCTCAAAGTATATCTTCTACATGACCATAGAGGAAATTGAACAAGGGATACCGTGAGTGTATGAGACCAGAGTCGAATGTGACACTGAAGACGGTGCGAAGAGACTGATGAATTTTAAGCTAACGGATCGTAAACCAAAGTGTATGTGAATATATGGAGCATCACATGTCCTTATTTGATTATCTCTTTCTTATTAGGACCTATTGACATGCTCTCTATTAATTGTTCTTGTTACTTGCAATTTAGACTTTATAATCAATGAGTTTTTCCTCTTATAACATTGAAACAGTTAGAGGTGAATTTTGACCTATTTGTATGATAACGGGTTGATTTGGGTTACATATCTCATCTCCAACGGTCCAAGGAGGTCATTTTTAAAACCTAGCCAAAGTTGAAACAGGTTGAAGGTATTGAAAGTCGGCCAATGCTTACAGCCATTTTAATTATACTAATCAGTAAAATAAGTCATTTAGTGTAAAGTACTTGTCACCTCTAGCCAACCCAATAAACTACATAGCACTTTATTAGATTAAGCAAGCTTCATACATTGCAAATTTTCTTTGGTGTGCTGTTCCTTGATGCCTTGTCTTTAATGCAGGGAACAGACCATGGGTCAAACCTCACCTGAAACCCGAAGTCGAGTATGAAACTGTGCAAGGTTAGTCTTCCATTTATTTTGGCTCTGTTTTTTTCCCATTTGATGTAACTTGAAATTGAAATTCGACTTGCTAAGAATGTACTTGGTCTTGTTGTCATAATTGAACCCTTGAGCGTCGTAGTAGCAATATATTGAGGTTTTAATTTTGATTAATGATGTCTGAATAACGCTGCAGATGGTTCCTCTGATCCTCAAGACTATTACGAGCTTACTGGAATGGTGCATAGGCCGACCGAGGGTGGTGGTTTTAACTATCATAACCCAAGATTTTCTGCGCACATAATTGTTTACCCTATGAGTGTCAGCGAGGATTTTGTGCCTAATTTAAGCCAACCGTTAGAATTTCCGGCAGCAACAAAAACTATCCAGGTGGACCGTTGATTTAGCCTAATTATGTCACAAACTAGAAAGCTTGCGACTTTCAGACCATAGAGGCAACATGTCCTGTATGTCTTTCTGATGTAATTACTTAATGATACATATGTGTTATAGGCGGTGGTTACCAACCTCCTTCATATTCTTCTGACGCAACTGCAGATGCTTCGACATCTCAATCTCAAGTTGTTCGACCTATTCCCAACGCCTCGACCTAAGCCGAATTGAAAACTCACCTGAGCGAACGCTGTATACAGACATATAAGAGCCGAAACTGATGCAACAATCTCAATATCCAAAGCCCGGCACCATAGCGTTTTGAAAGTGTTATGTTCTGATAAACAGGCATAGATAATAAATGAAATATCATATTCAAATGTTTTATATACAACGGATTACATTATAAACAACTGTGATGTTTACATGTTACAACAGACTGACAGAGTACATTACATATGCCAAGTGATCACCTTAGCAGTACTTGAACAAAAGTTCCCCTCAAAAGCTACTTCTTCCGTTCCATATATATAAATAATTTAAGATGTTTTTGGAACTCCATTTTTGTTGAGGGGCCAAGAAGCAGAATATCATGGGGGTGAAGGGAGCATCAAAACTGTAGTTATCGCGCTAGCATACATGCCATGAGAGCACCATCATGTATGTTAGTTATGTATGCATAGCGAATTTTCCACCGCGAGGAACTATTTGGCATGTAGGGGGTTCAGGGCTGTATGTATTAACAATAGGCATTGAGCAGTATTTGCCATGTCTAGTAATAAAGCCAGATTCTATATCGTTTAAACTGTTTGAAACTCGATTTCCATATCAACTATTTATAAGTAAAGAGATCTATATTGCCACCTAGAGGTGGCAAAACGACCGAGCGGACGGGTTAAACGGGCGGCGGGTTAAACGGACGACGGGCTAAACGGGCAAAAATAAATCGAAAAATATATATATATAAAAACGTAAAAATAAAAAGTAATAATATTTGCTTGAAAATTAAAGATAAAAATTGAATAAAAAAAGAGTTTTTGATGACTCCGTAAATTAGTGACTCGGTAACTGATGACTCCGTATATAGCTTGGGAAATAATTAAGTACTACAGTAACATTTACTCTGTATAAAATGAAGAAGAAAGAAACAAAGAAGAAATGAATGGCCGCTCATTTAGCCTATTTGCATTTTTCAGCTTGCCTAAATCCGCCCATTAAGAAAAGGATGGCGCGAAAAGTGCTCATTTTTAAAAAAACAAGTGTCAAAATTCGTCCAAATTTAATTAAATGGGAAAGATGTGCCACCTCTATCGACTATTCATAAAAAACGAAAGATGGGACATTAAATAAAGCAGAGTGAGATACACAAGGTAAAGAAGAGTCACGTTCTTCAAAAGATTGAAAAAACCAAACTAGTTTGCAGAGATCTTACTTTGTCAATACTCAATACAAACGTCAAGAAGGTCATCTGATAAGTCCATCTCGGATTCTGTTAATACTTCTATTAGCACATATGTTTGACCTATTTAAAATGGGGTGCAAAATAAGTTAACACGTGATACCTGTTGGATAATCAAATCTAAGATGTACGGTTAAGCGGGTTAAGGGTAACTATTTGTACGGGTTGAAACACATTGGATCAGGTTACCCGTAACACTGTTTGTCCAAAGGTAAGTATCACTATAAAATATACATATTTAATGGGTCGCATGTCATAATTTACTCTTTGGGCTACTTTCATCCCGTTTGACTAACTTTTTATGTTTTTGATATATAACATAACACACATTCATAACTCATAAGTAAATGGGTCAAAGTTGCTTATGTACTTCAATCTGTTAACTTTACTATAACATGTATTTGGCCAAAACATGGAAAAAAGAGATTTTCATATGAAATTGTTTAATTGAAACAGTTACTATAAACTCACTTCTTCTCGCTCCATATACCCCACTTATCTTAGATCAGAGTCGTGGAAGTACTCTTTTCATTGGCTCATTGTCTTTTCCACGGAAGTACGCCTTCCGCTAGCTCCTTGTCTTTTCCTCGAAAGTATTCCTTTCGTTGGCTCATTATCTTCGTCGCGAAAGTACGCCTTCCGCTGGTTCGTTATCTTCGTCGCGGAAGTACTCCTTCCGCTGGCTTATTATCTTCGCCGTGGAAGTACTCCTTCCCCTGTCTCATTGTCTTCGTCGTGGAAGTATTCCTTACACTGGATCATTGTCTTTGCCGCGGAAGTACGCCTTCCGCTGGCTCCTTTTCTTCGCCTCGAAAGTATTCCTTTCGTTGGCTCATTATCTTCGCCGCGGAAGTACGCCTTTTGTTGGCTCATTATCTTCGTCGCGAAAGTACTCTTCCTGCTGGCTCATAATCTTCGTCGTGGAAGTACTCCTTCCACTGGCTCATTGTCTTCGGCGTGGAAGTACTTCTTCCACTGGATAATTGTCTTTGTCACGTGAGTACGCCTTCCGATGGCTCCCTGTCTTCGCCTCGAAAGTATTCCTTTCATTGGCTCATTATCTTCTCCGCGGAAGTACGCCTTCCGCTGGCTCATCATCTTCGTCGCGGAAGTACTCCTTCAGCTGGTTCATTGTTTCGACGTGGAAGTACTCCTTCCATAGGGTCATTGTCTTTGCCGCGGGAGTACACCTTCCGCTGGCTCCTTGTCTTCTCCTTAAAAGTATTCCTTTAGTTGGCTCATTATCTTCGCCATGGAAGTACGCCTTCTGCTGGCTCATTATTTCATCGCGAAAATACTCATTCCGCTGGCTCATTGTCTTCGTCGTGGAAGTACTCCTTCCACTGGCTTATTGTCTTCACCGCGAAAGTATCCCTTCCATTGGATCCTTGTCTTCATCTCGAAAGTATTCCTTTCGTTGGCTCTTTGTCTTCGCCGCGGAAGTACGCCTTCCACTGGCTCCTTGTCTTCGCCTCGATAGTATTCCTTTCGTTAGCTCACTGTCTTCGCCGCGGAACTACACCTTCTGCTGGCTCCTTGTCTTCGCCTCAAGAGTATTCCTTTCGTTGGCTCATTGTCTTCGCCGCGGAAGTACGCCTTCCACTGGCTCCTTGTCTTCGCCTCGAAAGTATTCCTTTCGTTGGCTCATTGTCTTCGCTGCGGAAGTACGCCTTCCACTGGCTCCTTGTATTCGCCTCGAAAGTATTCCTTCCCCTAGCCATTCTCTTTGTCGTGGAAGTACGTCTTCCATTGGCACATATCTTTATTGCGGAAGTACGTCTTCCAGGATGAATTACTTTGCCCGGCCACGGAGTGATTTATCCAAAGTATACATTGTTTGACCTTAATTAGACGGAGCCTGACTATGTTTAGTTTAGAAAAAACGTAATTTTTTTGGAAGTCATCGAATGTCGTGGCCACAAGACAATTATAATATCCGCATCACCTTGTCACATAAGTACGTCTTCTGTTAGCCTTAAGATGAATGCAATATTCACACTATGCTGCATCATCAGTGAGTGCAAGAAGTACACTTTCAAAATGTTCATGATGCAACATACAGGTTCCACCTTCGCCTTCATAAAACCTTCTTATCATCCTCACGTTGAAGATGAACAAGAACGATATATATATTCAATGCTAATGTTACCCCAACTGTAGGTAACATATTCTTTTTTACGGGGTCTTTACCTTCCAGTATCAGGAAACTAAGCATTCTAACACAATCATCTGTCTTATGTATACGTGTTCCCCGGGTTCTTTTGACGTGGATACACTTACAAGTAGCGGATATGATGTAAAGTATAGTAACCTTGGTCACGACCTCGCATACTAGACTGGGGGACATGGTGGCGTATAGTGGCTAGGCTCACTATTCGCAGCCCTGATTCACTTTTCTTCCGCTAAGGCAGCGCATTACAAGTGGGGGCCATATGTTACAGACAACCCACGAGGATGTCCTAAGCAACATACAACAAGCGATTGTTTAGTGAGCGTGATACATGAATATGTCTAGCATAACATGATTATGAACCATATCATACTAGACTAGGGGACATGTCGACGTATAGTCGGTAAAGGGCCCGACCTGACAGGCCCGGAGTCCACACCTTACTTATCCTACAAGAAACCCTTAGAACTATATAAACAGGGGTGGGGCCCTCCTACTCCACAAGTTATCTCTCATACTTACATCTCATATACAACATATAGTCCCAATACTAACTTGACCGTCAGAGGTGGGCCCCGGGGCTCCGGCCTCGGGTCCGCTCCTATTCGGTTTTCCTTTGTTTGCAGCATCACTCAGGACCCGAGAAGACGACGAACGACCCAGGAGAGTCGTCAAGACTGGCTCGGCCAAACTATGCTTCAACACTCTTCATGTGCTAGAGCCCAATTGACTTTCCCATCAACTGATATCATTGCCCTGGAACCTTTTGGACTCCATGGTCTTCTATTATTACCTTTTGGAAGAATTTCAGATGTCCTGGTGCTAGTTACTGATGTTGTCCTTGTCCTCGAACATCTGGTTGCTTCCTTCAGCTTTATCCCTTCAGCATTCCTGATGTTTAATCGCAAGTCTTGAATTTTTATTACAAGATATTACCACACAATTAACTAGAAACACATACACAGGAAAGTATACCCTATCATGTATAGCATAGTGTTGCGTTAAGTCCAGTTCGTTCCACAGGATTGGTGTTATAGAACATAAAACAATTACCTCTAGAGTGTCACAAGTTCTAAAGATATACTTATCAAATGGTAAAAAGGTGTGTTTGGTTAAGGTTACAACCATATGAAAGATAGGTAGCTAAGATGAATATGAGCACATAAACAATGTAAGACAACATGCCGATTACTAGTCTTACACGCAACATCTAATTAATATAACAAAAATTCGACTAAAGATCATGTCATACTATGAGAATTAAGAATAGTTTATGCTTGATTTAAATGGCTAAAGTAATAAATGAGATTATGTAAGAGTTGTTATATGTTTTATTCCACTAATCGTGACAAAAGTGAATAACAAGATTCATTTATTAGATGCACAAGAAATCTATCCATTCACATGAGTACTAGTCATGATCACGAATAAACCCAACACATAACAATGGTCTTATATAATAGCATATAATAAAAAAGCATCTAAATCATACCCATAATCACGGACCAAGGAGGAAAGTGCGCCGCACAAATCTAACTGTGGGCCGCACTTTGCCCTCGCAAAGCCAAAAAATCTATCTAATCATAAGGGTGTTAATCCCCACCCAGTTACACAATAGTCTACTCCATAATAACAGTAAAAATAGTCATCTCATATGTTGTAAATCAAGAGAAATAATAAACATGATTTGAGATAAGAATTATACACACAAAATTGTAATCAGTATATTGCTCCAAAGGTTTATAAGTTTTGATCAAACTTATCACAAGCAACAATCAGTACTCAAAGCGTTTTTGCTACAACGACAATATGCATGAACTAACTAAAGCTCTCTTTCCACTAGTAACAATTATCAAGGATTAGAAAATCCTTGATTACTTGAACCCTTGTAACAGTGGAGTTTGGTGATGGTGTGTCTCTCCCATATGCCTGTCTTTGGGTACAATATATAACATAAAATTCGTAGCTTAAAGTCCTGGAGCAAGCCAAAGGTTTCCTCATAATTGTCATGCATAATGGCACTTAATTTGTGTAACTGCAGTTAGAAGTGCGTCGCACTATTCAGTTGTGCGCCGCACTTTGCTAATTCAAAAAATGTAAATGTGCGCCACAATTACTTGAACCCTCGTAACAATAGAGTTTGGTGATAGTGTGTCTCTCCCATATGCCTGTCTTTGGGTCGAATATATAACATAAAATTCGTAGCTTAAATGTCCTGGAGCAAGCTAAAGGTTTCCTCATAATTGCCATGCATAATGGCACTTAATTTGTGTAACTGCAGTCAGAAGTGCGTCGTACTTTTCAGTTGTGCGCCGCACTTTGCTAATTCGCAAAATGTGAATGTGCGCCACACTTTTCATTTGTGCGTCGCAGTTTTGGTAGTTCTCCAAATTCGTAGTACTTTTAATGTGCGTCGTACTTTGGCTCTTTTTCAGCATAATTTATTCTTTAGTCCTTTTCTTTCCATATCTTAATTCCTTTCTTCCAAAGTTATATTCTTTCACTAAATCAAAACAATACTTAATATCAGTAACAATTCAACACATAATTTAGTTATTTACATAGCAAACAAGGACAAATGCATCATTACAAACATGTATAAATAAGGCGTTATCAAATTCTCCCATACTTAACTTCTTGCTTGTCCTCAAGTAAGGTAAAATTATTTTTAATAAGTGTCGAAAGAATAGATAAGATCAATAATTAAAAGCAAAGATAAAGCCACAAAACACCTCACGAAGTAGATATTTTGATTTCACACACTCTCATATAAATGGGTAAATTATCACTCAAAAAGCTCGGTCATGAAAAGTAAATTACCATAAGCTTGTACAAGGAACTAAACTAAACCAATTTGGCGTAGACACTAAGTAAAATATTAAAAGAGGTTTTTTTTTTCAAAACTTTTATTACCACCACATGCTAAAAGAGTGTACAACATATCATTTCCACCATGTTTGTTATTTCTATACTTTGCACTTTACACTTCTAGGCTCCTTTTTGCCTTTTATTTCTTTCTTTTCTTTTCTTTCTATACATTTTTTTTGCATTGGGGTGCTATGTCTTCCCCCATACTTACGATCTATTATATCACTTCGTAACATGGTTTTCAACAATATATCATCGTCTTAAAACATTGGCAAAACTTTCAATCTTTTCTCTTTTATTTTTTCCTCTCTATCATTTAAAATACTTTTTATCATACAAGTATGATCCCACTACGGCTCGTAAAGATTACCAAGTATAAGTTCTAGAATTAAACTAATCATCGGTCATACTCACAAAATAGTTTAAAGCGTAAGAATGCATACGAATTATACGCTAAAAATCCTCACAATAGTGGTTAAGATATTGTGTAAGTAACATTATCAATTCCGAGTCAAATAGCTTTACAATTACAGTGAATTATCAATCTTTTAACAAAAAACAAAATTTTCAAAAATCCGCCAGAAAGTGCGGCGCACAAATGAAATGTGCGGCGTACTTTTGGTCACAGAAATACACTTTTTTTTAACTTAAAACGCTCTTATTTTCCACTTATCACCCCCCATAGTTATTATGAGTATTGTCCCTAATGCTAAACATAAGGAAAAAGTAAAAATAGAGGAAAATAAGAATAATACTCCCCTTTTATTCCAAGTCGTGAACGAAGCCGAAATCCGCAATCTTTGCCTTATTATGCATCGACTCGCTTATTTTCTGCAATTTAACACAAACAATATATACACAAACATAATTCACATACCAAAATAAATAAAATGCACACACAAAGTGATAATTTGTCCCAAAATTACAACAAAGGCATATTACATAACCAAATGTAATAAATCCTAAAAAAAATTTGAAATTGTTTCAACATGTGACTAAGACAAAAGTCACAAACATACGAGGCATTACATATCCTCTTCAGTTTCATCCTTCCGTGGAGCATTGGATTGGTAGAAATGCGGTGGATAAGGTGTGGTTGTTGGGTGTAGTAAAATGGCTCATGGTAATATCCGGGTGGTCCATATGGTCCACTCATCGGAACATTGTATTGTTCTGCCATCCTCTCGAAAACCGGAGCGTATCTATCCATACTGTAGAAACTAGAAGGGGGTTGAATAGTTTCTCATCGGTTTATCTCCTAATTTAAATTCCTTTCAATTAGGTGAGTGCACAAAACTATCTTTTACTTGAAAGCTAGTTGCTTAATGATTAGGTTCAATTCTAATGCATTAACAATGTATAGTAAGTATAATGATAATGAATGTAAGTAATGAGTAAGGAAAGAAACAACCTAGTAGGAAGAAACCAAGATTTATAGTGGTTCGGCAACGAGGATCTATCCTCGTTCCTACTCCACTCCTCGAGTACACCTTACTCGAGATTTCCACTATATCCACAAGCTCCCTTTTTGGCGGAGAAAACCTTACAACGCCGCTTACATTATTTTTCGACACTAAGCTAAATGTCGAGACCTAATCTTAGCTAGGACCAATCTACACAACATCGCCCACTTCACTATTTTACGACACAAGGCTAGATGTCGAGTTCTAATCCAAAGCTAGAACCAATCTTCACAACGTTGCCTACTTCACCATTTTCTGAGACAAGGCTAGATGTCAAGTTCTAATCCAAAGCTAGAACCAATCTTCACAACTCTTTACTTTGAAGCTAAGTGAGAACTTCACACAACACAACTACATATCACTTTATAGTTTAGTGAGAACTCACAAGACACAACCACATCACTTTATAGTTTAGTGAGAACTAACACAACTAATTACAACTCAACTAAACATATCTAAGTACACACATGTAACTTGGATCTACACAACATAAATCCAAGCACACACATGTGCAATAGATTTACACAACTCTAATCCAAGTATTCACATATATCTTAGATGAACACAACTAGTCCAAGTATTCACAAATACATTGGATCTACACAAGACACAAATAAACAAATGATGAACATGACTAGATCTTTAGGAGAAGGTGATCTTCATCAATGCTACATCTTTAATCACATCACAAGTGTGTGAGTGATCTTCTCTTTGGACAAGGTAAAGGAGATCAAGAGGATAATCATGAGTAAACATACTTAACACATTAAGTGATCATTTACAAATGACTAGGATTAGATAGAAGAAAGAAGGCTGAAAGAGAAGTCCAAAAAGGGTTGATGAGAATGCAGATTTGATCCACTATTTATAGGACAAAACATCCAACGGATATATCTGCCTGTGGTTCATTATTGGAGCCCGCGGTTCCTTATCGATAAGGAACCGCCGTAGGTGCTAAGGTACCGCCGGCGTAGACTCCGCTCCTTTTTATCTTTTAGTGAGTTTGAAATATCTGAGGCTGTTTAAACCTTCAAAGGATATTCTTATGGCATATGGAATATGCCATATTCAAATTTACATTTTTATTTTAATAAAACATTTTCTTAAAAATAAAGTTTATTAAAAATCTTTTGTTACATTTGACAAAAGTGAGTTTTAAGGCTAATCACTTTTATGATCACTAAGCATGATTAAGATATGTTAGTGTAATGATTATTACCTTGATGATAGTGTTTGTTAGATAATTCATTTTACGATTGTGTTTGACAATAAATATCTTTGTAATTTGACGTGATCAAAACTAAGAAATATTAATTAATACTAACAATGTTTTTAGGCATTGCTTTGCATTAACAATCTCCCCTTTTTTGATTACGAAAAACTATAAACTCATTTACCTAAAATACAAGTTTGTTCGAATTATTAACGAGTTTATCACTATCATTTATCCCCCTTTGTCGAAGCAAAAAGGTTAGCACAAGTCTTTGAAGAAGAAAAGAACCGGACTTTTGCTAGTAGCTCCCCCTTGGTGCTTACTCCCCCTTGCTTGGGGCACCAAGTCAATGAGCTAAGGTGACATGCTACACAAAGGTTAGAATAAAGAAAAGAAACACCAATGTATATATGTGCACTACTTACTAACTAACTTGAGAGGGAGAAGGAAAAGAAATCTCAAATTAGAAGCACGCATTGGCTAAGTATGTCTAAAGAATGTGTATTGACAACATCATAGTTCAATTGGTAGAATAAAGGAAGAAAAGAAACATCCAAACCAATCAAAGATGATTTAAAATGTCAATGGATTAAAATTTATAATTTATGGAATCACCCATAATTAATTTTAAGTTTTAACCATGATCAACTCTTTAACTAATGTGTGAAATAGAATTAGAGGGAAAGATAACACACATAACATTCATCTTACATAAATATGAAATAACATACAAGAGAAATATTCATACACACAATATGAATATTTAAAGCAAAAAAATATATGGAAAATAGACCACAAAGCATAAACTACTCTAATAGTGATAATCTTCCAAGAATGCTTAAGTTTTATTGACTCAAACAACTAAAGTACAAAATGTGCCTTAGTTGTAAAAGAAAGGCGACGAGGCATCATTCGAAGTTTTGTTCACGCGAACGAAAACTTTGAGAGGAGGTCGAGTGAGGAGGAATTCAAGAAAATTTAGCTTGTCATAGATATGAGCAAGCTCAATTTGTTAAAACGACAACAAGCACACGAGGAACCATGATGCAAAACAAAGTCGTTAGATGGGGGAGGTACATCAAAATTAGAGGTTGGTGGAGAGGGAGATAATGGATAAGATAGGTTTTCACAATGCCTAGAGAGGTTGGGGAAAAAATATAGGTCATTGAGTTGAGGAGAGTTGGAAGGCTTAGGTGGTGGTGGAAGAATTTCTTTTTCTCTGATAATTGGATTTATAGAGTAAGTCTCATTCCAATATTGAATCAGAGAGAAAGAGGAATTCTTGGAGGATTTTGGAGAAGAATAATCATGAGGATTCTTGTTCTTTTTTATCCAAATGGGTTTAACCGAGATTTTCGGTTTCTTTGAAAGCTTAGAAGAAGAAGCTTTAGGTTGAGAAGTTTGTGACAAAGAAATGTCAAGGTTAGGAAGAGAAGAATTAGGCATTATCAGGGATGAAGGAAACAACTCCCAAAATAGAAGAATTTAAAGAAAATAGACAAGGCAAAGATTTGAAATGAAAAAGAAAGGTTTTAGGAAGTGTTTAGCCAAATTGGGTAAACAAAGAATCTTAACCAAAACAGTGGTCAAAGAAGAAAGACCAAAAATAAGCCAATAACGACTATACTGTGCGCGGTTCTTTAAAATAACCCGCGGTTCCATATCGATATCAGCCTGGAGGCTAAGGAACCGCGTCCAATGGACTGCAAATCTTGATTTTCAAAAGTTTTGGAGAAAAATAAGACTTTTTCAAAATTTTGCAAATCTTGGATTTTTACCTCTTTTAGAACTAGAGTATGCTAGGGTTGCATAAAAGCAACAAATTCACAAAGAATGTCTTGACAAAGAGTGACAAAATATTTAAATAACATTTTGGTCCAATTTTAAGTCAAGTTTTTTTAGAGGTTGTAATAGATTTAGGTTCAATTTTAAATAAATTGAAGTTGTTTAATGTGATCACATAGATTAAAGCACATGATTACAAAGTCCATAAATCATCCACATGAGAAAATCATGAGGAGAGGAAAGGAAATACAAGAAATAAAAACACAATTAACTACTACAAAGATAGCTAACAACTAGGTCTTAAATTCATAGTTTTCTTTTAGCTTGACCTTCTTTTGAAAAGCATGTAAATTTAAAATCCATCATTTATCTCCTAGGAGGTGGAGGATTAGCAAATAGGTTTAACAAGAAGCTTTGCAACTTGATGTGAGCCCCAATCATCTCCAACCTAGGGATATCAATGAGGTGAAAGTTGTTCAAGCAACAAGGACAATTTGTTTCATTGTGCATGAAAAAATCAAACAAGTGTGGATCACCTAAGAAGCGGGAAATGGGAACACCTAATAGAGGAGTGTTGGAGGTAGGAGGATGAGGAGAATGCATGGTATCCAAGGGTGAAATTGGTGAGATGGGTGAATTTGGTGGGGTGAAAGGAATAGGCTCAAAAACTTTGATGAGGTTGTGGTTGAGCATTCACATTTAAGGGAGGGCTAGAAATGAGTGGAGAGGAAAACTCATTCATTCTTGATTGGAATGAAGAGGAGGTAGAACCATGTGAATGGTTAGTACCATGGGTTGAGGTTGTTTTCCATGAAGCAAGTGGTGGTGAAAGTGATGAGGAGATGAGAATAGGTGAGGCTTCACTTTTTGGTTTGAAAGAAGATAGAGAACCAAGTTTAGAGGACTTGAGATTCACCTTAAAACTTCTTTTGGGTGAGGAGGTTTTGGAGGAGTTGGATATTCTAGTGGATACCATGGTTGAATGTTGAGGTTTAGAGAAAAGTTGAAGGGGTGAAGAATACAATTAACAAGAGAGGGTTTAAGAAGAGAAGGAGATGATCCAAACTAGTAATAGGTTAAAATCATTTTATGTGAACAATGAAATTAGGTAGCCTAGTTTAGGAAATTGCAGGTTTTTGCAAAAATTTTATCAAAGTTTTACACAGATTAAAGAAAACAGTGTAAAGTAAAGATTATGTTGATACAATACTAGGTGGTTCCTTACGTAGGTCCGCGGTTCCTTATCGCTAAGTATCCGCGGGTTTGATATGGAACCGCGACCAGAGGTGTTACAAAATAGCACTTCCTCAAACTTTTGCTAGCCCAGATTTTATACGAAAGTTTATCAAGCCAAAGAGAACTAATAATCAAAGACTAGGAGGCTATCTAACACATAAGATGCACAAAGCCGTGTAAATTGAAAAATCGATACCATGGATAATTAGGATTAAATACTAGGTAATCCAAACACAAATTGTTAGTTAAAGAATACACAACATCCTAAGAATAGAGATAAGATAAGAGATAAAGTTAAAAAATGCATACATGTTTACACACATGTTAGTCTCACAAGAGTGGTATATATATCATTCATGTATGAGCATTTCCTCCTTGCCTTGATTCACTTCTGATTTGATTCTGAAGATGAAGATTGAGACAATACTGATAGTCTGAATCAATGTCTAGTGAAGACAATTAAGAGATAGATGATGACAAATCATAACGAGAAATGAGAGAATTGTCTTGAGAGACATTTTCATCTTCATTTGAGTCATGCGTGGGAACTTAAGGGACATTTCCTTCAATAGGAAACATGACTTGAACCACGTAGTGAAAAGAAGGATTAAGAGGAGGATGATCAAGAAGAACTCTCTTAAGAAGCCGTGAGAGAATCATGGTATAAGGAAGAGTAGACCGAGATCCATTGAGAACAAATATTATCCTTTTAGCCATGAAAAATGCAAGGTTGTATAGAGTAGTGGTAACAACACAATACAACATATGTGCAAGATAAGCAGGCACATGGTTGCGATCACCAACCAAACACATTGCATTTTCGCTAATGATTTCGGCCCAAGGGACCATAAAATCACTAAGATCGCTAGTTGGTTATTCCCAAGGAGTGAGAGCACGAAATTCTCCTTCAAAATTACCAAGAATAGGATGTTCACGAGGAGAAGCAAGGGCACGAGAGATGGCCGAAGCCGAAGGAATCTCAGTCAAGTAATGCACATCAATAGGGGCCGATTCTAAGTGGTTTAAACCCCAAGCATCAGTGAACCTACATTGACCTTCGTATGGAACTCCGAGAATCTCACCAAATTCCTCAAGAGTGTACACAAAAGTCTTCCCCTTGATGGAAAATCATATAGATAGACCAGTGTTGATGTGTATTAGTTTGAATGAGTTAAATAATTACATGAGGAAAGAAGGAAAGATTGGCTCATCTATGTCAAGCAAACAATCAAAGCCATTGGTATTGAACATGAATCTAATGAAGTCAAGTCCAAGAAGATTAGAAGGAACAATACGTCCTTCATGGAAACAACGAGATTCAAGATTATGATAAGTATTTTGAAAAGAGCGAGTTTGATTGGTCAAAGAAGGATTAGGCATGTATCTTCTAGTAAGTAGATGGTCATTTTGATATCCTGTAGTCATGATGATAGTACCTAAAAATAACATATAAACATATTTCTCCAATTACTCATATGTTACATATAAACCAAAAATCAAAGAAAGCGAGAATGTGTTTTATCAATCTCTTGATAAACCAAGGTTTAATCCTTATCATTCTCATATTCACAATGTACCAAGTAATGACACATTGACCATGTAAGATCAATAATGAACTTGTTGGAAATACATTTTTCGTATAAAGAAAGTCTCGGTCACTCCAACAATATAGTTATAGGCTCGTAGTATTGTTTAAGTAATGTTTATGTTTAGCCCGACCCATGAGCATGTTCATGGGCCGGAGGCCCAAGTCCATTTAAGGACTTGGGTATATAAACCCCTTTTCACCATGGAAAGGAGTGTTGGTTGTTTTATTTTCTCTAGTAATACACATAGTTTTCTCTCACTTCTCTCTCTAGTTTCTCTCTCTAGAAAAACATCAACCCTCTTGAAATACAAAGATTATCACGATTCTACAATTGGCATCAGAGCCTCGGTTCAATCCTTGGATCGTTGTGTTTTTGTTTTTGATTTGGTGGTCTAAAATTATTTTTATGGTCCGAATCTGATATAATTTTTTTTGTCACAGTTCTTTTCTTGTCATGGGTTATCATTTGTCATATCATGCTATTATCATTTTGTCTATTCTGGTCACGGTATCATAAGTTCAAGTAAAGTCCATGGTTTCTCTGGTCTCTGGTCAAAAAGTATATCATATCTGTCGAAACTTTTCTGATTAAAAAGGTTTTAATACTTTTACATGGAATTCGGATCTGGTTGTTACAAGTTTTTATGGGTTTTTCTAGTATTTTTAGCTTTGAAGATGAAGATTGTGCCCAGAAAAAAAGTTCCTGAATATACGGAAAAAGTACCTTTGGATAAGATTTTCCGATGGCCACTTTCGATCGCATTGACTGCGATGGGGTTTTTGACACATTGCGATAGGTTCGACTGTACCTATTGCGATGGGACTTATTCCGATGAGTCTCATTGCGATGAGTGGTTTGACCCATTGCGATGGAATATTAAGGGAACTGATATGAGTGATTTTACTCATATCATTTGTATCTTAAAACAAACAATAAATGCATATTATCAATGAAAATTGCCTTGTATATGCTTGTTTTGTATTTCATGTGTGTAGGTACCAAAGATCACGAAAACCAGAAAAACCGACACGAGTTTGAAGAAAAAGATCGAGGAAGCCAAAATCGAGTTCAATTTAGAGGATTTAATATTTAAATAATTGATTTGGGCCTAGTGGGTCCCACATTGGAGCATTTGGGCTTAAAAGCCCCTTATTGGATAGAAATTGAATTACTTTTAGACAAGGCCCAAATAAAGCCCAATTGCTAATATAAGACGGATGAAGTTTTATAAACCCAAAAGGCCCATTTGGAAGGTTTACATGGGACGGATGTGTGCATTGTGGGCTTCAAGCCCATTTTGGAATGAAAATATAACGAACGGAAGTTTTGCAAAGATATTATAAATGTTTTTTTAGTCAACCATATTAAAACATCACACGTTTTTATTCACTACCCACAAACATTCATCTCACCACAACCACAAATCTTTTCCTTACTCCCAAAGCCCTTCTCTCCCACTTCACCCAAAAATAAACCTGCAACACAAATAAAACATACACTGTTTCAAACCCTAATCCATTAAAATCAACAAATAAATTGGGGGTTTTGGTTTGCATGTGTAATTCACACGAGGAAATAATAAATCCCCAAGTTTTAAGGAAGAGAAAATGGAGAGGCGAGTGGTACGTGGTAGCATATCACTGGACAAGACAACTCATCATTCCTATCACTCCAATCATTTGTGGCCATCTCATCATCAAACTAGCACAACTAGCACACCCGGATGCCACGTTGGCGATCCGTGTGCTAGTTGTGTTTTTACAACCGTTAGATCAAAATTGGAGGAGAGAGAAGAACGAAGATGCTTCTTGGATGGCCTGGATCGACTCTCTTCCTCAATAAACTCCACCTACAAGCCTCGGGTTCAACTACAAAACCCCCTTTTTCAATGTTATTTGTATCCTATTTTTTACTTTTAATGTTATAATGTTAAATTAGTTTTAGGTTTAATCTTGTATTTCTTTCTTAAAAGTATTTTAAGTTTCCTTGGTAATTAATAAAAAAGTGATTTGAGTATTCTCTTTGTTTTACTTACTGTTCGAATTTATTTTTACATTTTATTTCTTGAATCTGATTTGATATTATAATAGTAAATGTTATTTGGTGAAACTAATTAATAGTTTTACTCAAATTACTAAAAGTAAAATTTGGTGGATAAACTTCCCCACTGGAAGTTTATGAAATACTGTTCGAGATTGTTGATGGATCGAGCAGATTAATTGGTGTTTGATGGTTATGGTGATGACGTTTATGGTTCACAAGGTTGTTCAGCACAACTTTCTTCTCAATGGTTGTCTTCAAATGGTATGTTACTAATTAATTTAATGTTATTTAATATGT
The DNA here is from genome assembly GCA_025667525.1 of Glebionis coronaria. Classification (NCBI taxonomy): domain Eukaryota; kingdom Viridiplantae; phylum Streptophyta; class Magnoliopsida; order Asterales; family Asteraceae; genus Glebionis; species Glebionis coronaria. Next base: position 326,707,927 of record CM046880.1, read on the forward strand.
TTTAACATTAGTTTGTTAATGAATGTTATGATTAATGAAATAGGATCGTTTGGATATGTTTTTGATGAAGCATCTTAGTTGACTGTTAGTTTGTATGCTTTGATTTGATGTATTAGCATAAGATTAAGCTGCTAAGTATTTATGTTGTTCAAACTGCTTAGTCCTTTTAAACTGTTAAGTTTGGTATGATTTAATATGGGTAAAGTATATCTGGTTATTGATTTTAGTTGAGTACTGATATAATGCTTAGTTTTGTTTGATAACTTTCTGTCTTAGATTTCTTATTTTGACCAGTGTTCATTTGAGTAATGAGAAATTGAGTATTGCATTTAGATTTAATATAAATCTGCTGAAGTTATGTTCCATGCTGGTTCTGTTTAACTGTGATAACATTTTGAATGACTGTGTAATTTTAGCTTTGAATGTTTGCCTGCTCTTGGTTTTGGTGTTAGGGTTATGCTGAAACCGAGTCTACTTTGCTGGTTAATCACTGCTGAGTATTTTTGTGATGTTTGTTCATGAGCTTAACATCTGCCTGTTTATGGTTTATAATAAGCTGTTATTAGATCTTCTTTGTTATTGTTGTTTTAGCCTTTTGACTTGGTCTGCTTTTATCTTTTGTTTATTGATTATTGTTGGTTTGCTGAATATCAATAAGAATTAATAGATCCATTTGATCTGTTAAAACCAATACTGATTCCTATCAGTAATAACAATGACCATTTCAACTGATCACTCATGTGATCCTTTTTAGTTTCGTTGTCCAAAAATATAATCACAAATTATTGACCCTTATGGGTCTCGAACCCGTGACCTCACGGATGAACACCTAGCGTGATAACCAGTTCGACTGGGTTGTCACTTTGTTTTAATTTCGCCTTATTGGTTTATTATAGACAGTTTACTTGTGTCAGTTTTTAATTAATTTTAATTTCATAGTTTTAATTAATTTTATAAATTAGTTTTCTTTAAATAATAGATATAATAAAAATTAAATAAAGTTAAAATGTTTTTATTAATTTTAAAAGTTTAATAAGATTTTAAATAATTAGATTTTTATTAGTTTAGATTTAAATATAAAAAAAAAGAGTTTTAAAAATAGATTTGGTTTAAGTAATTTTTAATAGATTTAATTAGTTTAAAAGGTTTAAATAGATTTCAAAATAGTGTAAAAGTATTTTAATTAAATAAGTTTTATTTAAATTGTAATTTTAAATAGTTTAAATTTTTACGTTGTGTTAGTAATTGTCTTTTAGATTAAATAGCGGGGTTACGATTCATGCACTTTAGGATTAAAATAAGTTTTAATTTGGTAGAATTAATTTTAGTTTTTAAAACCGAAAACCAATTCGAATCAATTGTCCAAATCGATACAAAACGTCTCAAATTCATAAGATCTTCGTACAACGAACTTGGTTCATCACGTGTTTAATTGAATTCGTCTTTGGTAATTTTAGACTATTACTTTTTCCTAAAGGTAATTTTTTAATTTACCCTATAACGTATCTAATTATCACTATACTATCACGATCACATCAAAAATTTTGGCGCCGCTGCCGGGGATCTTGTGTACGATTCGTTTTTGTGGAGATTTGTTGATCGTTGATTTGAAGACCCTTTCCGTCCTCGGAAATTTTTGTTATTTTTCTATTATATAGTATGTATCGTTTTTCTTGTTTTTTTTGTGATTAATATATTGTATTACGTAGAACAATAAATTTACATACTTTTCAAATAAGGCCTTAGTTGGGATTTCATCACCTAGCTATTATAGTCGAATCCAAAACAAAAATAAAAGGCAAAATAGATAAATACTAATAAGAAGTTTGAACTCGATTTATACAAACTATAAGGTGGGTATAAGGCGACGTGCTATAAAAGGCCGTCTAAGGAAAAAGGTTTTTAAGTGCTTTGTGACACCTCGTTTCCCCGCTTGCTTGTGCGTATATTGAGAGAGACGACCTATTATTGGTTTGCCGACTCAAGTAGTAATAAATCTTATTTTTGTTGTTTACTTATTGAACCTCGAGACGTTTAGGTTTTCACCTATCGTTTCAAAGTCGACCAAGGGTAATTTACTTCCATAGTAGTTATCCTTATTCCTTGTTTTTATCGATCATTTTTGATTGAGCAATACCAAATAAAAATACCAAAAATAATCTTCTTCTTGTCTAATTTCTTCTCTTCAATCCTCCAAAATTCTCGTCATTGTAGTGTATGCAATTACGTTCTTCTCGACTTGTGATTGGTTTTAATAGGATTGAAAATATTCCTCGTAGAAATAGAAATCGTCAACAACGAATAGTAGAACCCGAGCTTCCACCTATTGTTGTAGAGATGGCCGATAACCGAACAATGGAGGAATTGCTCCGTGCACCCACCGAAGGGTATGGGGAAGCAATCGTTGTGCCGACTATTTTGGCGGATCATTTTGAGATTAAGACGGGTCTTTTATCGCTCATTCGTGCCGACCAATTTCGTGGCAATGAGACCGATAACCCACATTCTCACATTCGGAATTTTCTTCGAATTACCTCGACTCTCAAGTTTAGAGATGTGTCGAATGACGCGATTAAGCTCATGCTTTTTCCGCACTCGCTCGAGGGTAATGCTAAGCTTTGGTATGAGAAAGAACCACCGGGTTCGATCTTAACATGGGATGATTTAGTGTCTAAGTTTATGGATTACTTCTTTCCACCATCCAAAACAACACACTTTAAGAATGAGATCACTAAATTTGAACAAAAAGTGCATGAATAGTTTGGGGTTTCTTGGGAAAGATTTAAAGATTTGTTGAGACAATGTCCACACCACGGTTTCTCGGAATTGCATCAAATAAATACTTTTTATAATGGGCTTAATATGATTGAACAAGATTCTTTAAATGCCGCCACGGGTGGTAATCTTTTAAGAAAAACTCCGAGAGACGCGTGGAGAATAATTGAGGATAAGTCTAGAGCATAATATTCACGAAACACACCGGGTGTTTCCAATGTGAATTCATTTAATCCCGAGATTGCTAGATTGGACTCTAAGATTGACACGATTTTGAATGAGCTTAGGAAGAATCCTCATGGATCGATTAATATGGTTGAGAATGTTTGTGTATCATGTGGTGGAGCACATCCTAATCATGCTTGTTTAACCACGGGGTTTGATCAAGCTAGCGTTTTTGCCGCGACGGGAACTTATGGCTCCAACGGTCAAGTTCCTCGTCAAAATCATGTTGCTCCACCGGCTTTTCCACCGGTTAAAAATAGGTACAACAATGGAAACAATGGGAATAATTTTAACCGTGGTAACCAAGGGAATTATAATCAAGGAAATGGGTTTAATGCTAATCAAAACAATCAAGGTTTTGACAATAATCAAAATGAGTTGTCAAGATATATCAAGTCAAATGAGGCAAATATGAAAGCTTTTCAAAACAACATTCAAAGGCAAATTAATACTTTGAAACACGATTTTCAAAATACGATTAAAGGGCAAAACAATAAGATTGAGCTTAATCAACAAAGGCTAGAGCAAAACCAAAATCGTATGCATATGGAACAAAGTAAAAACAAATTGCTTTCGATGTTTGAATCTTTTATGAGTCAACCTTCCTCGTCTTCGGGTGGCTTACCTAGCAACACAATTCCAAACCCGAAGGGTGAGATGAAAGCTATAACCACACGTAGTGGGAAAGCTTTAGACGGACCTTTGCTTCCACATGTGAGTACCTCTCCGGTGAGGGAAGTGGAGCATGAACCCGAGGTGGTTAAAGAAAAGGAAATTCCTATTCCACCAAAGGTAGACCAATTGCCTATTCCGGAACCCGAGCTTCCGAAGACTAAACCCACACTACCCTACCCTTCAACCAAGAGAAGCTCCACGAAAAGTCCAATGCTCAAATGACTCCTTTTTTAGAGATGTTTAAGAATCTTTATATTAATGTTAGTTTCGCGGATGCATTGCTTTACATGCCTAAGTTTGCTTCGACAATTAAGAAATTGATGAACGATAAAGGGAAATTGGTTGAAGTGTCTACATCTTTAGATGCTAATTGTTCCGCGGTTCTTACACAAAAGCTTCCCAAAAAGCTTGGAGACCCGGGCAAGTTTGTGATACCATGTGATTTCCCTAATATGGAAGAATGCTTAGCTTTAGCCGATCTTGGTGCTAGCATTAATTTGATGCCTTTTTCCGTATGGAAAGGTTATCACTTCCCGAGCTTACACCTACTAAGATGACTCTCGAGCTAGCGGATCGATCGATCGCCTTACCAAAAGGTATAGCCGAGGATGTGTTTGTCAAAGTAGGGAAACTCATCTTTCCAACGGACTTTGTAGTTTGCGATTATCCCGAAGATTCTCGTGTACCACCTATTTTGGGAAGACCGTTTTTGATGACGGCTAGTGCTTTAGTTGACATGAAAGCGGGGAAATTGACTTTAAGAGTTGATGATGAAAATATCACGTTTGATATTGGTCATATCTCTAAATATTCTTCCAAGTATTACGAGGAATCAATTAATCAAATCGATGTGATTGATGTTACTTGTGAAGAATATTCTCAAGAAGTGCTTGGATTCTCGGCTTCTTCTAAAAGTAGAAATCCCACTTCTTCGAATCCTATTATCTCTTCAGCTAAACCTCCACTCACTCCATTTGAGGGAGGTGACTTCATTCTTGAAGAGCTTGAGAATAATGGTTATTCAAAAATCGATAAGGAAATTGATGATTACCTTAGCACACCATTTGATCATAGTGAGTTTGATTGTGAGAATTTTGATCCCGAGGGAGATATTGCTTTAATTGAAAAATTGTTGAACATGGATCCTTTTGCATCACCACCTATGGAATTAAAACTTGTGAGTGAATGAAACTAAAGTGAAAACATCTATTGAGGAAGCACCGGAATTAGAACTTAAGGAATTACCCACTCATTTGGAGTATGCTTTTCTTGAGGGAACGGATAAGTTACCGGTGATTATTGCTAAGGGATTAAAGGAAAATGAAAAGGATGAACTTATCAAAGTGCTTAAGAAACATAAACGGGCCATTGCATGGAAAATCTCCGACATTAAGGGTATAGATCCAAAATTTTGTACTCATAAAATTCTAATGGAGGATGATTATAAACCCGCTATCCAAAATCAAAGAAGGGTCAATCCAAATATTCATGAGGTGATCAAAAAGGAAGTCACTAAACTTCTAGATGCCAGAATGATCTACCCTATCTCGGATAGTCCATGGGTTAGCCCCGTGCATTGTGTTCCAAAGAAAGGAGGAATGACGGTTGTTACTAATGAGGATAATGAATTGATCCCTACTAGAATTATGACCGGTTGGCGTGTTTGTATTGACTATAGGAAACTTAATGATGCCACTAGGAAGGATCATTTTCCATTACCTTTTATGGATCAAATGTTAGAGAGACTAGCGGGGAATGAATTCTATTGCTTTTTGGATGGATTTTCCGGCTATTTCCAAATCCCCATTGACCTTCGTGATCAAGAAAAAACCACATTCACTTGTCCTTATGGAACATTTGCCTATCGTCGCATGCCTTTTGGACTATGCAATGCTCCGGGGACGTTCCAAAGGTGTATGATGGCCATTTTCCATGATATGATCGAGAAAACCATGGAAGTCTTCATGGATGACTTTTCGGTTTTTGGGGAATCTTTCACTTCATGTCTCTCTAACCTTGAAAGAATGTTGCAACGTTGTGAGGAAACGAATCTTGTGCTTAATTATGAAAAATGTCACTTCATGTGCAAAGAGGGAATTGTGTTAGGACATAAGATCTCTAAGGCCGGTATTGAGGTTGATAGGCTAAAATCGACGTGATTGCCAAATTACCTCCACCCACCACCGTTAAGGGAGTAAGGAGTTTTCTCGGCCATGTCGGCTTCTATCGACGTTTTATACAAGACTTCTCTAAGATAGCTCGGCCTATGACCCATCTTTTGGAAAAAGAGACTCCTTTCATCTTTTCGGATGAGTGTATTCAAGCCTTTGAGATGCTTAAAAGGAAGTTAACCGAATCTCCAATCTTTGTTGCTCCGGATTGGGACCTACCTTTTGAAATTATGTGTGATGCTAGCGATTACGCGATAGGTGCGGTTTTGGGGCAACGTAAGTCAAAACATTTCTTGCCTATACACTATGCAAGTAAGACTATGACGGATTCTCAAACAAAGTACACTACAACGGAAAAGGAGTTACTTGCCGTTGTGTATGCTTTTGAAAAGTTTAGACCATATCTCGTCTTGTCTCAAACCATAGTGTATACGGACCACTCGGCTATCAAATATCTTCTTAATAAACAAGATGCTAAGCCGAGGTTGCTCCGGTGGATTCTCCTCCTTCAAGAATTTAATGTCAAAATTCTAGACAAAAAAGGAGCCGAGAATCTCGCGGCCGATCATTTATCTCGACTTGAGAATCCTCACCAAAGCGATCGAGAAAACAAGGAAATCAATGAAACATTTCCTCTCGAGACGCTTGGTATGATTGCTTTTCGTGGTGATGATAGTACCCCATGGTTTGCGGACATCGCAAATTACCATGCGGGGAAGTTTGTGATCAAGGGTATGTCGTCCCAACAAAAACGAAAGTTTTTCAAGGATATATCCTATTACTTTTGGGACGACCCCTATTTGTTTCGTGTGTGCGCGGATCAAGTGATTCGTAGGTGCGTGTTTGGCAAAGAAGCTCAAGATATCCTTAAAACTTGTCATGAGGGACCCAACGGGGGACATCATGGTGCCAACGCCACCGCGAAGAAAGTCTTTGATGCCGGTTTATTTTGGCCTTCCATATATCGTGATGCCCAAGACTTGATCAAGACTTGTGATGCTTGTCAACGTCAAGGAAAGAACTCACAAAGGGATGAAATGCCTCCAAACATTATTCAAGTTTGTGAAATCTTTGACATGTGGGGGATCGATTTTATGGGGCCGTTTCCATCTTCGAAAGGAAATAAATACATTCTCGTAGCCGTGGACTATTTGTCTAAATGGGTTGAAGCTAAGGCTTTGCCCACGAATGATGCTCGAGTTGTGGTGAAATTTTTGAAACAACTCTTTGCTAGGTTTGGAACTCCACGGGCTATTATAAGTGATCGTGGGACCCATTTTTGTAATGAACAATTTGAAAAAGTTCTAAAGAAATATGGTGTCACTCATCGACTTTCTACGGCTTATCACCATCAAACGAGTGGTCAAGTGGAGGTTTCAAACCGAGCTCTTAAAAGGATTTTGGAGCGTTCTATTGGAGAAAATCGCACTTCATGGTCGGATAAATTGGACGATGCATTGTGGGCTTTCCGTACGGCTTACAAGACGCCAATTGGTTGTACACCATTTAGGTTGGTCTACGTAAAAGCATGCCACTTGCCAATTGAACTCGAACATAAGGCGTATTGGGCTCTTAAGCATTGTAACTTTGATTTGAGGACCGCGGGTGATCATTGCAAGGTTCAATTGAATGAACTAAGTGAATTAAGGGATCAAGCTTATGAAAATTCTTTGATCTATAAAGAGAAGACTAAGAGGATTCATGACTCTAAGATCAAAAACCGCACTTTCAATGTTGGTGATCAAGTCCTCTTATTCAACTCTAGACTTAAGATTTTCTCGGGCAAGCTTAAATCCCGTTGGTCCAGACCATTCACCGTTTCACAAGTTTTTCCTTATGGCACCGTTGAGCTAGCTCAAAAAGACGGGCCTAACTTTAAGGTGAATGGTCATCGTGTGAAACATTACTTTGGAGGGGACATACCTACGGAGGTTGTCCCGGATCTTCAAACTTTCCCTAAGGACCAATGAATGCAGGGATCGAGTCGAGCTCATGACTCGGTTAACAAAAACGAGGTGCCTTGTGGGGGAGTCCCATACATTCTATCTTCTTTCTATTTTCTAACACTAATAAGGCTTGATCTTTCAAGCTCGTGCTCGTGTTTTGTTGTGTTGTGAATCTTAGGTATGACCCTAATCATTGAAGACTCTCGCGTTCGGTTTTTGCCGGTCCACTTGATCTTCCATTCTTTGAATGCCAAAAAGGGGCACACTCTTTATTCCTTGATTTTTATCGACTAACGTTTTATCTTGAGGCATAATTAATAAACGGCTTATAAATTTGCGTGCTCTTTCCATGTTAGGATTTTGCATTAGACTCTTCGTGTCTTAGCAAGGGGGTGTTACTCTTGAGCTAAGAAACATTGAGGATAATGTTTGGTTTTAGCATGGGGGAGTCAATCGATATTATCGCTTGTTATTGCTTTTGTCGTGTCCGAACGTTTCATTTTTCTCATTTTTCAATAAAAATTTAAAATTTTTGTGTTGTTTTTAAGTTTTAATAAATAAAATAAGTGCTTTTGACACAAATGTAGGCTTTCCGTTGGTGAAAATAAAAATATTTTTTGACTCGACTCGGTTTTTACCTTAGCTTTTCCTTAACGTATTTGAATTAAGTTTTGCTAGGATTTTATATTGGGAGCTTTAAAACACGAAAGTCTTAATTCATATGGGTTAAGAACAAGAACTTTTCGCAAGTTCCTATAATTGATCCTGGAAAGTCATTTATCAAGAGAACTTTAAAACGCAAATTCTAAAACTTGAAAAAGTATAAGAATATGCAAGATCCTATAGATGACTTGAAAACCCAAAACTTTGATTTAATAGGCTAAGTATCCATTGATTTCACATTTTTGAAATTTTAAAATATGGAGAACAAGAGATGATAGAGTTCAATCATAAGTTTCTAAAATTAACTCTTCTTTGTGCAAGTATTTTTGTGTTTGATTTAATCTCCTCGTATTTACTTTCCACACTTGAATAATAATTGCTTAATAAATGAAGTTTTTAGCGGTTTAGGCTTGATATCTTAACTCGTAACTCCTTCTTTTTCTTCCCTTGTAATTAAAGTGAGAACACATTAAGGGTGTCAGCGTCATGGACTTTTGATCATGGGATTGCGGAAATTTGGCTTACTATAAATATCATATAAATAAGAAGAATAAATAAAAACATGTTCTCTAGGAGCCTTCGGGTGGGAGTCATGTAGCACTAACCTTGTCATTAGAGCCTTAGGGTGTATGGCAAGGGGATGTGTTGAATAAAAATTGCTTCACCATCATGAGCCATAAGGTGGGATGGTGATGTCAATTCCCTTATTTTTGTCCAAGGAGCCTTCGGGTGTGGATTTTAAATAAGGAGCACAATTGCATCTTAAAGAGCCACAAGGTGTTATGATGTAGTTGTTGCTAACTCCATTAATAAGGTCATAATTGACTTCGGAGGTTTTATTTTTGCTTTTAAGTAGCCATATTAGCCAAATTTCGGGTCCGGGGATTTATCCCTCAAATCGTGTTAAGTTATCCTTGATGTGGGCTTTCTTTAGTGACAACGGTTTTTGAAGTCGAGGTTAGGTTTTGAGTGTTGAGTTTACACCGTTCTTGCCTTCATTTTTGGACTAATAAATATCAAATAAAGTCAAATGAGCCTTTGGGTGAATGACATTTAAAATCTAGAGATACAATTAGGAATAATAGGATATTGAGTTTAACACAAATTACTTGTATGAGTTGTTTTAATTTTGGGGCTTATGATTGACAATGATCTTGTTTTTGCACTTGGCTTGGAAAAGTGAAAAGTCGGGGACGATGAATCTATTTGAGTTTTATGATCCTTAAAGTTATTTTTTAAATAATGAAAGCATTACATTATGTCTTTGCAAAATAAAGTTTAAAAAGTTGAATAATGGTGTAGTTAGTGTTTTATTTTATCATTGCGTGAGGACACGGCAATTGCTTAGCAAGGGGGAGTTTGATATGAGTGATTTTACTCATATCATTTGTATCTTAAAACAAACAATAAATGCATATTATCAATGAAAAATGCCTTGTATATGCTTGTTTTGTGTTTCATGTGTGTAGGTACCAAAGATCGCGAAAACCGACAAAACCGACACGAGTTTGAAGAAAAAGATCGAGGAAGCCAAAATCGAATTCGATTTAGAGGAGTTAATATTTAAATAATTGATTTGGGCCTAGTGGGTCCCACATTGGAGCATTTGGGCTTAAAAGCCCATTATTGGATAGAAATTGAATTACTTTTAGACAATGCCCAAATAAAGCCCAATTGCTAATATAAGAAGGATGAAGTTTTATAAACCCAAAAGGCCCCTTTGGAAGGTTTACATGGGACGGATGTGTGCATTGTGGGCTTCAAGCCCATTTTGGAATGAAAATATAACGAACGGAAGTTTTGCAAAGATATTATAAATGTTTTTTTAGTCAACCATATTAAAACATCACACGTTTTTATTCACCACCTACAAACATTCATCTCACCACAACCACAAATCTTTTCATTACTCCCAAAGCCCTTCTCACCCACTTCACCCAAAAATAAACCTGCAACACAAATAAAACATACACTGTTCCAAACCCTTATCCATTAAAATCAACAAATAAATTGGGGGTTTTGGTTTGCACGTGTAATTCACACGAGGAAATAATAAATCCCCAAGTTTTAAGGAAGAGAAGATGGAGAGGCGAGTGGTACGTGGCAGCATATCACTGGACAAGACAACTCTCCATTCTTATCCCTCCAATCATTTGTGGCCATCTCATCATCAAACTAGCACAACTAGCACACCCGGATGCCACGTTGGCGATCCGTGTGCTAGTTGTGTTTTTACAACCATTAGATCAAGATTGGAAGAGAGAGAAGAACGAAGATGCTTCTTGGATGGCCTGGATCGACTCTCTTCCTCAACAAACTCCACCTACAAGCCTCAGGTTCAACTATAAAACCCCCCTTTTTCATTGTTATTTGTATCCCATTTTTTACTTTTAATGTTATAATGTTAAATTAGTTTTAGGTTTAATCTTGTATTTCTTTCTTAAAAGTATTGTAAGTTTCCTTGGTAATTAAAAAAAAGTGATTTGAGTATTCTCTTTGTTTTACTTACTGTTCGAATTTATTTTTACATTTTATTTCTTAAATCTAATTTGATATTATAATAGTAAATGTTACTTGGTGAAACTAATTAATAGTTTTACTCAAATTACTAAAAGTAAAATTTGGTGGATAAACTTCCCCACTAGAAGTTTATGAATAATGTTCGAGATTGTTGATGGATCGAGCAGATTAATTGGTGTTTGATGGTTATGGTGATGACGTTTCTGGTTTACAAGGTTGTTCAACACAACTTTCTTCTCAAAGGTTGTCTTCAAATGGTATGTTACTAATTAATTTAATGTTATTTAATATGTTTTATCATTAGTTTGTTAATGAATGTTATGATTAATGAAATAGGATCGTTTGGATATGTTTTTGATGAAGCATCTTAGTTGACTGTTAGTTTGTATGCTTTGATTTGATGTATTAGCATAAGATTAAGCTGCTAAGTTTTTATGTTGTTCAAACTGCTTAGTCCTTTTAAACTGTTAAGTTTGGTATGATTTAATTTGGGTAAAGTATATCTGGTTATTGATTTTAGTTGAGTACTGATATAATGCTTCGTTTTGTTTGATAACTTTCTGTCTTAGATTTATTATTTTGACCAGTGTTCATTTGAGTAATGAGAAATTAAGTATTGCATTTAGATTTGATATAAATCTGCTGAAGTTATGTTCCATGCTGGTTCTGTTTAACTGTGATAACATTTTGAATGACTGCGTAATTAATGTAAGGTTTTGCTATTTGAAAAAGTTCGTTTTCTCGGTGTCTAATCGAATTGATTTTCAGTTCAAAGTGCGACTCAATTGTTCTTGGTGGAAATGAAAATGGTTTGGTTATCTATTACTAAGTAAAATGAAAATGTAAATTGCGATAAGTAAAAGGAATGCTGAAAGGAATGCTAAAAGGAATGCTGATAGGAATGCTGATAGGAATGCTGATTGGAATGCTAATAGGAATGCTAATTGGAATGTTGATTGGAATGCTGATTGGAATGTTGATTGGAATGCTGATTGAAATGTTGATTGGAATGCTGATTGGAATGTTGATTGGAATGCTGATTGGAATGTTGATTGGAATGCTGATTGGAATGCTGATTGGAATGCTGATTGGAATGTTGATTGGAATGCTGATTGGAATGCTAATAGGAATGTAAAAGGAATGCTGATTGGAATGTTGATTGGAATGCTGATTGGAATGTTGATTGGAATGCTGATTGGAATGTTGATTGGAATGTAAAACATTTTTCCAATCAAGGTGATTGGAATACGTAATTGGAAAGGGGTTTACCCTTTCCGATCTAACTTTTTGATCCGAAAATTAAGCAAAAGCAATAAGCTATGGTTAATAAGATCAAACTAAAACTTGCACGAATCTAAATCGAAATTGACTTAATAAGCATGAATAACAACTTATCAAACTTAAAAATAAGCAAACTTTCAAATCAAACTTTTAAAAAGATGAACTTTTTAAGAAAACTTTAGATCAAATAAGCATTAAGATGAAAACAAATCAAGGATGAACATGAATCAAAGAGAAGCTAAGTAAGAAAGGAAGAAGAAGATGATTAAAGATAAGAACTTGATTAAAAGAAAAGATTCCAAAATAAAAAGACTTACTTGAATTGAAGAAATTAAAAGTGCATAACATGAAATTAAATTGCAAGAAATTAAATGACAAGAAATGAAAATGGTGGAAGTGTGGCTTGTCAAGCCACCAACACATGAAAATGAAACTAGCTAAAACTATATATAGGGGTGATTAGGGAGGAGCTTAGGAAGCTTCCTCCCTCTTTCCTCTTTTCCTTATTTACACACTTGAGTCCTTTTCTTCTTAATTGTTTGTTAATCTTGGACTTAATGTCTTTGTCTCGGGATTTCTTTGAACTCGTCTTGAATTTTCTTCATAAATAAAACTCGAGTTCTTCGGCTTTTAGTAAACTTCCGTCTTTTGACTTTTTCTTCGATAAATCTTCAGAATTGGTCTTGGACTTCCGTTCTTTTTTCCACTCTTGATCTTTCGACTTCATCTTTCGTCTTTTTCTTCGATAAAAGCCCTTGAATGCCGTGTTTTCTCCACTTTTCACTTTTTCGTCCTAAATCACAACAAAAACACAAACCACGCATAATTCCGACATAAATGACATAAAATACACGTTTTGGCTCAGTTATTATTGTAATTAAGTGGTAAAAAGGATGGGTGTTTTCACACCTATCAAATCCCCTACACTTAACCATTGCAATGTCCTCATGCAATGCATTAGTTACAAAGCACGTTTTACATTTTCCATCATAATCAACCTACCTTGGCCTTTATTAAACAACTAAGGAAAATCAAAAAGATAGAAAATAACAAGATGCAAAAAGGAAGAAACTTGTAAAGAAATCTAAGACTTACATTAGGGCTTGTGTGTCATGAATGTTCATCACCCTCAAGTTTCACGTTCCCCATGCCAAGCTTAAAAACAAGATCATTGTTAGTACAAGTTAGCATAACAAACATTTACTCATGTGGTTCAGTTAATCACTTAAACTCCCTTATTCCTACGAGTATCTCTTATATTTTATTGATGTCTTGAATGATCACGAGGATGCATTGTTGACTTATTTCGATAATTTATTTAGGCTGAAAGCAAAGTAGGACGATTTGATCAATAGTTAGCTAAAGGACAAAATCTCTTAAAACTGCTTCTCGGGATATCAAAAAGTTCATATCTTGGCATAACTTGGTTCACGATTTGAGACCTTTCTCGGGCCGATATTTGGCATGTACTTCATACTTCATATCTTCGAGAGACGTTTTTGAGATAATGGTCTTCTCTTCGTTATAGAGTTTCTTCACTTGGAGACTTTTGAGGGGTACTCCAGCTTTGTTGACCACGACTTCATGATTATTTCTTCAATCTCTAATTGGGATTTTGAGATACAACGATCCGCCTCCTTTTCGGACTTGGATCTATTTATCCTCATACCTTGTTAGGGTCTTTTCGGATAGACTTCTCCATGATCTTTATGGGAGTTGATTGCTTTTCGTCGTGAGTCTTGATCCTTCATATTGATTTTGGGAATAATGCTTTTCACATCACTTTGGATCTTCAGCAATAAAATGGAATCCTCATGCCTTGTTAGGGCCTTTTCGGACTCGCCAATCTTCGCGCCCCGCTTCATAAGTTATGCCTTGGCTATGAACTCTTATCATTACCGAGCAACTTTTAAACGATCTTGGGCTAGAAGCTAAGTAACTTTTCAAATCGTACGACCTTACTTATTGCAGATAATTTATTAGCAAGTGATGGGAGAAAAAGATCATAATTAACTCACATAAGTTAATGAGAGAATACCAAACTTGTAACCAACTCTATCATTTCTCGTTCTCCACAATTTAAAATCTCAAGGAATGAGACTCGTGGATGCTTAGCCTAATAAACCAATTAAGGTCTACATGGTTAAGGATACTAGCTAGAGTAAACTTGGATAAGTAAACTCGGGTTGAGTCAAAATATTCACAACGGGCCTAATATATCTAAGATATCTAAACTTGCTAAAACCATTTTATTAAAATGCTAGAAAGTAACAAAAATAAAGGAGACTACAACTAGGCCAAAATAGATTAAAAATTTTGAAAAATGTCGATAAATTGATTTTCCGGTTAAAATGAGGGTAAATACAAGGAAAAGAACACTTAACTTCGATAGAAGTCCCCCTACACTTAATATAAACATTGTCCTCAATGTTTAAGCATGTGGGAGTAAACTCCCCTACACTTAGGACATTGTGCACTTTGTTTAAATCTCGTTAAGGAAAAGACAACTAAAGAGATTCCTATTTTAATATTGAGAAATATAAAATAGTGAATCGAAAAGAGTTTAGGATAGAACCGGGAAGAAGGGAACACGGAATCACGGTTCGTCAAAAGTCATCAAGAGCGTGTCTTTGAAGCTCTAATCCCTGCACATGATAAGAAAGAGAACAAGAAACACCAACGGGGCTCCCCCTACACTTATGGTGAAAACAGGAAAGATAGATAGATAATTGGGTTGCCTCCCAAAAAGCGCTTGTTTATATTAACCGAGTCACGAGCCTGACTCGTCCCCGAATTAAATGGTCCATGGGGAAGCCTCGTATGTAATACCAGGATCAAAGACCTTGTCCTCGTTCCCGAAGGACATCAATAAAGGAGAGGCAGGAGGATAAGTCTTGAATGGTAAAAAGGTCCTCTCAATACCAGAAAAGCAAGTGAAGTCCAGATTGACGGGAGGTGGGGTGGGTAAGGGAATCACATTGTCATCGTCCAAAGACAATGGAGGCAGACCAATTGGCAAAGTCGAAGAAGTATCAATCATAGAATGGTCCATGTCACCTCCCGGGTCAAAGCATTTATCCTCATGATCGTAGAGAAGGAGTGTAGAAACTCGTTTGAAAAGACCACGATCAAGTACGAAACCATCATTCATTTGTGGGGATTGTTGATAAGTTAAATCCTCACGAATGTGGTAAACGTAATTCTCATAAGAGGAGTGTTGATTAGGTAACTCCTCGAGAATAGGATGTTTGGGCATGTGAGTTGGTTCGTCATTATTATGAAAAATAAGACGTTCCAACTCATCAAGTTCGGCAACGATGTTGGAAAAGTCGACCTCGCTTGTAGGTGGAAGCGGAGGCAAAAGAGCTAGCTCTCGGTCGATAATTTCCTCAATCTCTGGCTCGAAGACGAAATCATCATACTCACCACATGTTGAACTCTCGTTGGGAGGATCAAATATCGGATGTGGAGTTGTGAGTATGTGATCATTGACTAGCGAAGCAAACTTGTCCGTAAGCTCCACAAAAGTCGGCACATCACACAAATTTTCCGGAACACCTGCGGGCTCACTTGGGATGACGACAAGTTCCTTGACACGAGACTTTAGGAATTTGTCCGATTCAATTGCCGAGATAACGTCAATATGCTCATCCTCCATGATGAGAGAGCCAACGGGCTCCTCGGGTGTGATAGCAATAGACGAAGTAGGAAGGGAAGAAGTCTTACTTTGCTTTAGAAATTCCTCCTCGTCGAAAATAACCTCAATATCGTCATCGCTCTCCTCATTACCTAAAGGGCCGATAATAAGCTCAGGGATATGAGTACTGGTCTGATCTCGCTGCTGTAAAAATGACTCCATACAAGTTTGCAGCGTGTGTAAAAGCTCTTTGCTTTGTTCTTGAAAAGCTATAGCAAGATCGTTTCTTTGTTCTTGAAAGGCTGTAGCAAGATCGTCAATTGGTTCTTGGTAACTCATCTCGTGACGAGGCTGATGATCAATTGGGTATTGCGGGGGTTGGTCAAAACTGGAAGGGGTATAATTATAGTAATTTTGATCCCCTGTAGGGCAGTGAAAACTTTCGTGAGGACCCCCACAGTTGTTGCAAAACGGGTGAGGAAAAAGACTGAGTGCGTCTTGGGGATAGCTATTTTCATTGTCATAATTGTACCCCGGTTCTTGCCCGTGACCATACGGGTATCGAACCGGGCACGAAACATGCCAATGAGAATCGCTTCCATAATAGATGCACGGGGGAACAGGATGTGGGTTCAAAAAGAATGAATTAGTCGAGTTGCACAAGGGACAAAATCCGAATTGTGTGTTGTCGATATCGTTTCCGCACCACTCACATGTACCCCATTGACAAGAGTCGTTCCCGTACAGTTGTCTCCCGCACCCGACACAATGGACATAAAAATCCATGGAGAAAGATAGATAAGCAAGAAGAATATTTTTGGTGTAAAACTTTGAAAAAGAAATGCTTTTTAAGATTTTTCAAATGTTTTTGGATTTTTTTATTTATTTTTTATTTTTTTTGAAAATTTTTGACTCGAAAAAATAACGTTCACAAGTGAACGGATCCCAAAAGCCAACGCGTCTCTCACAAAAAACCATTAATCTTCACGAAAAGAGCCGGCAGCGGCGCCATTTTAATGTAAGGTTTTGCTATTTGAAAAAGTTCGTTTTCTCGGTGTCTAATCGAATTGATTTCCGGTTCAAAGTGCGACTCAATTGTTCTTGGTGGAAATGAAAATGGTTTGGTTATCTATTACTAAGTAAAATGAAAATGTAAATTGCGATAAGTAAAAGGAATGATGAAAGGAATGCTAAAAGGAATGCTGATAGGAATGCTGATAGGAATGATGATTGGAATGCTAATAGGAATGCTAATTGGAATGTTGATTGGAATGCTGATTGGAATGTTGATTGGAATGCTGATTGGAATGTTGATTGGAATGCTGATTGGAATGTTGATTGGAATGCTGATTGGAATGTTGATTGGAATGTTGATTGGAATGCTGATTGGAATGCTGATTGGAATGTTGATTGGAATGCTGATTGGAATGCTAATAGGAATGTAAAAGGAATGCTGATTGGAATATTGATTGGAATGCTGATTGGAATGTTGATTGGAATGCTGATTGGAATGTTGATTGGAATGTAAAACCCTTTTACAATAAAGGTGATTGGAATACGTGATTGGAAAGGGGTTTACCCTTTCCGATCTAACTTTTTGTCCGAAAATTAAGCAAAAGCAATAAGCTATGGTTAATAAGCTCAAACTAAAACTTGCACGAATCTAAATCGAAATTGACTTAATAAGCATGAATAACAACTTATCAAACTTAAAAATAAGCAAACTTTCAAATCAAACTTTTAAAAAGATGAAATTTTTAAGAAAACTTTAGATCAAATAAGCATTAAGATGAAAACAAATCAAGGATGAACATGAATCAAAGAGAAGCAAAGTAAGAAAGGGAGAAGAAGATGATTAAAGATAAGAACTTGATTAAAAGAAAAGATCCCAAAATAAAAAGACTTACTTGAATTGAAGAAATTAAAAGTGCATAACATGAAATTAAATTGCAAGAAATTAAATGACAAGAAATGAAAATGGTGGAAGTGTGGCTTGTCAAGCCACCAACACATGAAAATGAAACTAGCTAAAACTATATATAGGGGTGATTAGGGAGGAGCTTAGGAAGCTTCCTCCCTCTTTCCTCTTTTCCTTATTTGCACACTTGAGTCCTTTTCTTCTTAATTGTTTGTTAATCTTGGACTTAATGTCTTTGTCTCGGGATTTCTTTTAACTCGTCTTGAATTTTCTTCATAAATAAAACTCGAGTTCTTCGGCTTTTAGTAAACTTCCGTCTTTTGACTTTTTCTTCGATAAATCTTCAGAATTGGTCTTGGACTTCCGTTCTTTTTTCCACTCTTGATCTTTCGACTTCATATTTCGTCTTTTTCTTCGATAAAAGCCCTTGAATGCCGTGTTTTCTCCACTTTTCACTTTTTCGTCCTAAATCACAACAAAAACACAAACCACGCATAATTCCGACATAAATGACATAAAATACACGTTTTGGCTCGGTTATTATTGTAATTAAGTGGTAAAAAGGATGGGTGTTTTCACACCTATCAGTAATTTTAGCTTTGAATGTTTGCCTGCTCTTGGTTTTGGTGTTAGGGTTATGCTGAAACCGAGTCTACTTTGCTGGTTAATCACTGCTGAGTATTTTTTGTGATGTTTGTTCATGAGCTTAACATCTGCCTGTTTATGGTTTATAATAAGCTGTTATTAGATCTTCTTTGTTATTGCTGTTTTAGCCTTTTGACTTGGTCTGCTTTTATATTTGGTTTATTGATTATTGTTAGCTTGCTGAATATCAATAAGAATTAATAGATCCATTTGATCTGTTAAAACCAATACTGATTCCTATCAGTAATAACAATTACCATTTCAACTGATCACTCCTGTGATCCTTTTTAGTTTCGTTGTCCTAAAATATAATCACAAATTATTGACCTTATGGGTCTCGAACCCGTGACCTCACGGATGAACACCCAGCGTGATAACCAGTTCGACTGGGTTGTCACTTTGTTTTAATTTCGCCTTATTGGTTTATTATAGACAATTTACTTGTGTCAGTTTTTAATTAATTTTAATTTCATAGTTTTAATTAGTTTTACAAATTAGTTTTTTTAAATAATAGATATAATAAAAATTAAATAAAGTTAAAAATGTTTTTATTAATTTTAAAAGTAATAAGATTTTAAATAATTAGATTTTTATTAGTTTAGATTTAAATATAAAAAAAATAGTTTTAAAAATAGATTTGGTTTAAGTAAATTTTAATAGATTTAATTAGTTTAAAAGGTTTAAATAGATTTCAAAATAGTGTAAAAGTATTTTAATTAAATTAGTTTTATTTAAATTGTAATTTTAAATAGTTTAAATTTTTACTTTGTGTTAAGTAATTGTCTTTTAGATTAAATAGCGGGGTTACGATTCATGCACTTTAGGATTAAAATAAGTTTTAATTTGGTAGAATTAATTTTAGTTTAAAAAACCGAAAACCAATTCGAATCAATTGTCCAAATCGATACAAAACGTCTCAAATTCATAAGATCTTCGTGTACAACGAACTTGGTTCATCACGCGTTTAATTGAATTCATCTTTGGTAATTTTAGACTATTACTTTTTCCTAAAGGTAATTTTCTAATTTACCCTATAACGTATCTAATTATCACTATACTATCACGATCACATCAGAAACATGCTGATGAATTTTTTTTAACATTACGATGGAAGTGAAATACACTGCGATGGATTTTTTTTAAAAATCATTGTGACCTGACCATATTGTTTAAAAACATTCCGAGACCAAGACACCCCTTAATTAAATTGACATAAACAGAAACCAACATCTATCTCACAACAACAACCCGACTTGATTAATTTCCCTTCGTCACTAATCCATTTCTCATAAACCATCTCCTCGATACAACATCCTAACTCGAACACAATATCTAAAATCATTAAACAGTAAATCTCAGATTCGTTCTAATACATAAAAGATCTTTATAGATCTTGATTGTTTGAACAAAAATCATCATAGATTCGTGTTTGGTTTTAAACCAAGTATTAATATACGAAACTATATAAAGATCTATAACAAACTTGTGACAAAAAAATTTTATATCAGATTCGGACCATAAAAAGAATTTTAGACCACCAAATAAAAAACAAAAACACGACGATCCAAGGATTGAACCGAGGCTCTAATGCTAATTGTGGGTTTGCTATAATAAGATCCGGTGGTCTAGGTGGGTGGTGGAAGGTGGTGGCTGCCATGGTAGAGTTTAGAGAGAGAAGGTTGTGTGTGAAAGAAAGAAAAATGTATTAAACACAAAATGGAAACACAAGCAACACCCCTCCTTGGAAGCCTTGGAGGGGTATATATAGTCACACACCACACCTAAACTATACAAAGTTTCTAGTCTATGCGTGTGTGACTATGATAACTAATGGGAATTCTTAAATGTCGTCACATAAAGTGAATTTCCAACAATATTGTGGGTTTGCTATAATAAGATCCGGTGGTCCAGGTGGGTGGTGGAAGGTGGTGGCTGCCATGGTAGAGTTTAGAGAGAGAAGGTTGTGTGTGAAAGAAAAAAAAATGTATTAAACACAAAATGGAAACACAAGCAACACCCCTCCTTGGAAGCCTTAGAGGGGTATATATAGTCACACACCACACCTAAACTATACAATGTTTCCTAGTCTAGTCTATGCGTGTGTGACTATGATAACTAATGGGAATTCTTAAATGTCGTCATATAAAGTGAATTTCCAACAATCTTCCCCCATGGGACGACGTGTAGAATTCCTTACAATATTTTTCCTAACAAGTACATAATGATTAAGAACAAAAGCTTTCATGAATCGTCCAATGCTGATGATGTCTTCTGAGGCCTTTGACTTCAAGTCTTCACTTCAAAACGACTCATCTTTAAAGTAACTTGTAGTAGAAATACTGTAACGGCACGAGCTAAGTAATCCATATACTTCTGGTTAAGGAGAAGCTTCTGAATTAACTTCCCCCTAATTCATTCCACATAAACTTGATGTAGAAGATTTTAAATAGCTTCCCCCTAAACCGACAATCCTCATAAGCAACTTCAAAGCTTTCAATAAAGCTTAGAATAACTAAGCGCACAATGGAATCTAAAAAACAAACCCCATCATATAACATGATAATGTTTCTATGAGGGATTGAAAGTTTGGGGCACACCAAGTAGATCAACAACTTCTCTTCTCACGCTTGAATAATTCTTCTGAATTTTTCTTCCCCCTGAGAGTTCAAGTTATGCATACCATAAAGAATCAAGACATTTCTTCCCCCACATAGTTGAAGAAAATAAACCAATCCCAAGTATGAAGCTCAAATACTGAAGTAGACACTTTATCCCATTCATGAAGTTGACATCGTAACACCAGAGTCAATTAAGTCCCGGAAATGCACATATCTTCTTCCGGAGATGCACCAGAGTCAATTAAGTCCCGGAAGTGCATATCTCTCCATATAGGATAATGATGATTAATAATTGCAACATCAAAACAATTAAACATCGAATCAGTAGTGTCCTGTTTAGAGATTGATAACGCCACGAGTTAAAACACTAATTTTGTAACACCCCCAAATATACACAATTCAATACAGCGGAAGACTCGTTGGTGTTACGGGATATCACATTACTCACATCATAGACAACGCTTAAAAATCGCGTCGTTTAATAATAAAGCATTTCCATTCATAAATATCAAATTTACATAGGTCCCAAGTTATAATATTTCATACAATTTTACAAAGCATTTGAATGGAAATTGTTATTTAAGTGCGGGTCATGAATTCTTTTCGTCTTCCCGAGAATTACCTTCAAGTACCTGAGATATAACTTGTTAAAAGAAAAGGTCAGCGAAAATGCCGAGTGAATTCATAGAGTTTAATAAACCATTAATATATCATCGGTATATATTTATTACCGAAAATCATTTTGTACAAATCCTTGTAGTAGGCCATAAAATAGGCCAAAAACATTTTATACAAATCCTTGTCAAAATCATAATATAGGCTTTTGCCTTCAAAACCATTATACGAACCAATTTCATAAATACATCATACAATACGTTTTATAATGTTGTAAAGAGTTAAATAAAAACCGTTATATGAATATGGTTATGTAAAACCAAAACACGAACATATTATCAATAATAAGACCCCGTATTGCTAGTCAGGTAATATATTGTAATTCAGTGCGTATAGCAGTATTTCGTTATTTGGATTATTATAAGCCGCATGACATTGTTACCTTACTACAACAAACAACGGGTAGCTAAACCGAAACTCAATTTGCCCATCTAAGTTAGCGTGTCGTCACAAAAATCACGCTATGGAAATCTTCTCATACATAAATTCGCTTACCAATCAATGTGGCACGACGAGGATCAACTGTCAAGGCACGAACTGGGGTGATCGTCCCCAAATAGTACTATTATATGCATAAGCGTCTATCAAATCCCGGTAGTTCACAGTTCATGATAATGGGACTTTTAGTGACATAACCTAACTTTAATAATCCATTTCATTTCATTTATCGGGTCATATAATCCTTCATCGGGTCATACAATCATTCGGGTACAAATCAATAAACAAACAGTCGGGACAACTGGTGTCCTATTTAATTAAAACTAACATGTTATCTCCCTCGCGGGTTTATAAAACATTTCATAAAAACATTTAAAAGAGTGCGAGACTATGAACTCACGTTGATTGGGAAAGGCGGTTATCGGCGATTTGGATGTATGGTACGTGCTTCAATCACGGAAACCTAGACAAATAATACTCGTCTTACACTCTTGTCCAATGACTTTATAAAAATATTAACTATGTATATATATGATGATTTTATAAATATGATGATGATCAAGTGGGATTGTACATCTTTATCCACTCATTATAGTGTTATGTGTTGGTAAATCTTTTATACTAGTTTCACTAGTTTAACTTCTTTACTTGTTAAGGCCCAATAAGCCCATTATAAACCAATACATTATATTATTCCAATTAATATTTTAACATCAGCCCTATACTTACATGTTGGGCCCAAATGGGTTAAGCCCAAAGAGTAAGTCCATAAGTGTTTAGCCAAATTAGTTGGATTAATAGTCCAATAAGGCTAACTTGGCATGTTAATGTCCAAATGTTATAAAGCTCGGGTCTTATCGGTTTTTACTTGTAATATGTACTTATATATCAGTATATGAGTTATAAAAAGTTTACATTAGACGGGTCCGACCATCTAAGTTTTAATTGACGAAAACGTTAATTTTACGGTTTTAGCCGAAAAGACGTAAAAATCATGTTTATAGTTTTATAACTTATAAAACTTATCAAATTACCATTTTTATAAAACGTCCCATTTATTTATTATTGTACATACTTATATAAATGTAATATATAAGTTAGTGGGTTTTAATTTACATTTTATACTATATTTATTTGAGTGCTATTATAATACTATTATACTTTAGTTTCATAAAACTTGATTTTTAGTTTCACTTTCACCATTTTTATCATATCTTGAGTTCTACAAGGAGATAGAAGCTCATTTTTGGATGACATAAACTTCATATTATGTGCTACAAATAACTTAGTTTTAGATACTGCTCAATCAAAGTCTAAGTATCCCTAAAATTCCTCACAAAACAGACTATTCAGATTGATACATTAATTTGTTTTGATCATATCTCACTCATTATAATGATTCCATTGCATGGCCAACTCTCACATGTGTACAAGACCTAATAATTACTGTATATTGATTTCAGTATGCCATTTTATCAGTTTAACATATGGTTAGTTACTGTTTTTATACAGCCAACTTATTAAGCAAGATTTGAACCTTTTTACATATGGTTTTCCATCTTTTAAACCATGTTTATCAACACATGATCCCCACACAACATTTTTAATCATCATTCATCATCATATACATATACATAAATAAAGAAAATACAAGATTACATAATCAAAATAACAAGAGGATAGGGAGAAACAATCTCTATACCACCATTAGTGATGAAAAGATGAGTTTTTGATGAACAAGGCTTGGATTTTGATGGCAAAACTTGTGATAAACCAATACCAACTTCAAGTCTACCAATATTTATAAACTCCTTGTGGGAAATCAGCCCTATGACACCCTCCTCTTTGGATGTTAGAATCACCTCCAATCTTCAAGTCTTCAAAAGGGCATCATCATATGTAGGAATAACATAAGGTTTATGGTTAAATTTGATGAATCATGGTGGTGGTGGAGCTTGGTGGACGGAAAAATGAGAGGAAAAACGGAGAGATTGTGAGATTTGCATGTTGAAAATGAAGGTAGTAGTTTGAGTTTGGTTGTTTTGTAAGTAAAAATGGTTTTGGTGGAAGGCTAAGGAGAAGTGTCCTTAGCTTAAAGATTAAGTTGACACCTTTGTGGTATTGTGTAGCTTATCTAGCCGTCCCATGTGGGGCTGAGGCAAGTTTATTCTTGTCTCATCCCCATTTAATTACGGGTACTCCTCGATTCTAGTTTCCTCGATTTGCGTGTCCTCGGGTCGTTTTACGAAAACGTTATTATAAATTATGAATCAACAGCACAAAACGAATCTAATAAAAATTGTGTCGTCAAAAACGGAGTTTAAAAACGCAAATACGTAATCCTAGGGTTTCTGGTTTAATCGTAAAGGACGTTAAATTATTCACGTAAATCCTAATCTCTTCTCGTAAATTTGTGAGTTTATGAACCAACTCAAATATAAAATCCCAAAATAATATTCACGGATAAATTTATTTCGTGAAATGTCGGACTGTCACCAATAACGGTGTATGTAAACGTAAGCACGTAACGTAGAATCCTCCGGTTTAGACGTAGTCGATGCTACTTCAAGACGTAAACCCAAATTTCTTCCCAAAAATGAGTGAGTTCATAACATAACATTAAAATATTGTTTTTAAATAATACTTGAGAATAAAATATCAACCATAAATTGACGGATTGTCACAGATTTTCTCTGCGGTTATGACAAATGTCTTCCCGGAATGTCTTCAAATCAAAAGAAGGTGTGAAGTTCATCACGTGTACTCGTTGTGCGTTTAATGTGTCTTCTTCTTCCCCCTTGATGGTTTCGAAACCTCGGAACCAGCAATAAATCGTACGCACATGTACCTGAAATCTCGTGAGAATAATAAATAAACTGAATTATATATTTTGTGAGAATCAGTTACTGATCGAAATTCTCTACTCATAAACTCTCCATGGCTATATTTACCAACCCCCTTGTCGGCAATTTGAAGTGACCACTGATAGAATGAACCGGATATACCAAACATGAACTGAATAAGAATCCCTCGATCTTGTGACTTAAGCTTGCAAAATTGTTGAATGAGGAACGGTGGAGAAATCTCTAAGTACCCGATACATCACTGAAGAAGTATATAAGCACAAAACCTCTTGAAATTATCCACGTCGACTAAGCGCGTGACACTGAGTACAACAATGTAACCCCTTTAAGTGATAGTTATTCGAGTCATCAACCAACCACCCCGAACCCGAAAACTAGATAAACAAGTCGTCATTCTAAGATTAAGCACGAGCAAGTTAACTTCAAAGATGATGTAGATTACCTACAATAATGTAGGTAATGATGATGTGCATGACATATCTATGAATATTGTTGAACCTGTGAATAATGTAGATAATCATTCTTGTCATGAATCTAACGCTGAATTTTTAAAGCTTCAAGATTCTTATAACTCACTTTTAAAACGTTTTGATGAGCTTCAACAACATAGTATCTCTCTTGAAATTGAAAATCAATCTAAAATGAAACTCTTTCAAAAACAAATGATTGTGAAAACTCCGTTGAGACGAGTGACAAGATGATTCAGGTGGTTCAGGCATTAGAGGAAGAAATTATGAGACTTAAGAGAGAATCCGTAGAAGAGAAATTTAAACTAGAGGCTGCAAAGATTAAAAATCATGCCCTAGAAGATAGAATTAATTCTATGCTAGGGGAGTTTGATAAAGTAAAGCAGGGTTTTTCACAAATTTATGGTTCATTAGAAGATCGCTTCGCTTTTAATGCGGCAGAGCAAAAGTCACTCATTGACCAACTGAACCATAAGTGCGAGGAAATCTCTGACTTAAATATTCAACTCATAGACAAAAACATGGTTTTGGCTGAATTAAAGGAGATACTTCAACTCAAAGGACAAGAAGTTGTTGATAATCCAGCTACCTTCTCTACATCGACCTCTAGTGCTCCCAAACCCAACCCACGTGTATCGGGACCCAAAATTTAAGAATAGTCCAACTAAGTTTGCCACATACATGAAAAATGCCTTAGAACATGCAGATCTAGCTAGAGAGATCGTTGATGACATGCGTGAACTAGATCCCACAAGTCATCTTCTATATGAGCTTTTATTATATGTGGATCGCGTTCAGGATTGTTTAGCAAACTTAGAGTACATAGGGCAACCGATATCTGTACCCCCGAAACAACAAACCCCCACCATTGCCATTACTCCATTCAATAAGAATCCAGGATATAAGCCTATATTAAACACACCCATCAAGGCTAAATCAAAATCTGTCACTAATGTTCAAATGGCTTCTATAGGAGTAGTTATGTCTACTAAGGCTAAAGGATCTCAAGACAAGAAAGATAGGATCAAGCCTTCCACTAGTAGGACTGCCAAGAAGAAAGTAGAAGTTCACCCTACGAATGTTATTTCAGTTTCAAATAAAAAGAATCATGTATCTAAGACAAAAGGATCTGCCTCTGTGCAGAAGCCTAAGCAAAATATGAATTCGAATTTGCGATGTTGGAATTGTAATGAATGCATGTTTTCTCAGCATCATGATTTATGCCTTGTTGATCACGTGAATGAAATGTATGCCATTAGGAACAATCTTGAATGGATTCCAACGGGGAAGAAATTCACCCAAGTTGGTTGGCAATGGAAACCCACTTGTAGGACCTTCACTGCTAATGGAACTAAGTTCCCTTTAACTAGGATCACATCCACGGAAGTTAGGTCTCAGCGTCCTTTAAATAGGAACACTAGCACTAAGAAATGGAAAAAGCGCCCTTTAACTAGGCTTGCATCCACTATTGTGCCTACCAGTGAAGAAGTACCTAAGGTCTTTAGACAACTAGAATCTAAACCAGCATCTAGGAAGCAAATCTGGAAGCCTAAGAATTCTTCGGTTAGCAAATCTAAGATAAAAATATATGTACCTGCTAACACAGAGTAACTACTAGATTCTGATACATCGTCTTTGTCTGGTGATATTTTCAGGTGGTCCAAATCATCCTCTGGTACTTGGATTATGGATGCTCAAAGCATATGACCGGAGACCGCTCGATGCTCAAAAATTTTGTCAGCAAGTTTCTAGGAACAGTGAAATTCGGCAACGACCATATTGCGAAGATCATGGGTTACGGTGAATATCAAATTGAGAATGTTACGATTTCAAGGGTATACTATGTGGAGGGACTTGGTCATAATTTATTTTCAGTGGGACAATTTTGCGATTCAAACCTTGAGGTGGCTTTTCGACAACATACTTGCTTTATTCGCGATCTTGTAGGAAATGATTTGTTAAAAGGTTCTCGAGGGGATAATCTCTACACACTGTCCATTCAAAACATGATGGCCGCCTCTCCTGTATGCCTTCTTTCCAAAGCATCTAAGACCAAGTCATGGTTGTGGCATCGTCAGTTATCTCATCTTAACTTTGATGCTATAAACCATTTGGCTAAAAACGAACTTGTTCGTGGTCTTCCAAAACTTAAGTTCGACAAGGATCATTTATGTTCGGCGTGTTCTTTGGGGAAAAGTACCAAGAAATCATACAAACATAAAGCTGAAGACACCAACCAAGAACCACTATATCTTTTCCACATGGATCTTTGCGGGCCAATGCGTACGGCTAGTGTGAGTGGTAGAAAATACATCCTCGTCATGGTGGATGATTTCTCAAGGTTTACATGGGTAAAGTTTTTAGCAACAAAGGATCAAGCACCAAATTATATTATTATTTTCTTAAAGATGATCCAAGTACGTCTTAATGCTACTGTTCGCCGCATTCGCACTGATAATGGAACTGAGTTCGTCAATCAAACTCTTCGAGACTATTATGAAAAGGTCGGTATTTCATATGAAACTTATGTTGCTCGCACTCCACAACAAAACGGTGTCGTGGAAAGACGTAACCGTACACTTATGAAAGATGCTAGAACTATGCTGATTTATGCGAATGCTCCTTTATTCTTATGGGCTTAAGCAGTGGCAACCGCATGTTATACCCAAAACCGCTCCATTATTCGTAAATACCATGGTAAAACTCCATATGAGCTACTTCATGGACACAAACCCGATATTTCATTTCTTCATGTGTTTAGTGCACTATGTTATCCAAATACTTATAGTAAGAATTTGGTCAAACTTCAACCGAAGGCTGATATTGGAATTTTCATTGGTTACTCACCCGCAAAGAAAGCTTACCAAATTTATAACCGTCGTCTTGGCAAGATAGTAGAAACTTTGGATGCCGATTTTGATGAGCTGACAGCAATGGCTTCTGAGCAACACAGCTCTGAACCCGCGCTTCATGAGATGGGAACCGGTATAATTAGTTCCGGATTAACTCCCAACAATCCTACTTCTCCATCATTTACACCACCTACAAGGCCCGAGTGGGATGAGTTATTTAAACCTATGTTTGATGAATTCTTTGATCCACCTAGTAATGATTCTCCAGCACCTACAACAGTAGCTCCGATTCCCGAAGTTGTTGCTCAAGATAATGGAAATCAGTCCGAGGCATCTTCTGTCACTATCGAACCAGATGTCCCATCCCCCACCAATTCTCAAACTACACCTGAATGGCTGAATCATCACCCACACTTGTTCCTAATGATGTTGAAGAGGATCTCTATGATCACGATTTGGACGTTGCTGACTTACAAGAGCTTCCTTTCTTTGGTTCACAAATACCTGAAAACCCTAACGATGCGTCTACCTCAGAGGAAGCTCCTGCAATCGTTCACTCCCGACCACCACGGATTGAAACTCACAACACAAAATGGACAAAGGATCACCCAATCCACAATATTATTGGTGACATTGATCGAACAGTCTTAACACGCCACCAACTCCAAGAACATGCATTATATTGCTACTTTGATGCATTTCTTTCCGATACTGAACCTAAAAATTGGCAACAGGCCATGACTAAATCATCTTGGATTGAAGCCATGCAAGAGGAACTTAATGAATTTCAAACCCGATGAGTTAGGTGGAGTGCTAAAGAACAAAGCTAGATTGGTTGCTAGAGGTTACAAACAAGCTTTGGGTATTGACTTTGAAGAATCCTTTGCTCCTGTTGCACGATTGGAGGCGATTAGACTATTCCTTGCTTATGCTGCTCACATGAACATGATTGTCTACCAAATGGATGTTAAGACGGCATTTCTCAATGGTGAATTAAAGGAAGATGTCTACGTAAGCCAGCCGAATGGATTCGTCAACTCGGAGTATCCTAATCACGTGTACAAGCTCAAGAAGGCTCTTTACGGGTTGAAACAAGCTCCACGCGCGTGGTACGATCTCCTATTGTCGTATCTCATCTCGAAAGGCTTCTCCAAAGGCAAAGTGGGCCCAACATTATTTATTCTCAAGGAGGACAACGACATGATACTGGTACAAATTTATGTTGATGATATAATATTTGCTACCACTACTCAAAGACTGTCTGACCATTTTGAGAAAATTATGTCCACACGTTTTAAGATGTCGATGATGGGAATATTTTCATTTTTCTTAGGGTTGCATATTTCTCAAAATCCCAGAGGAATCTTCATTAATCAATCCAAATTTTCTCTTAAATCATTAAAGAAGTATCATTTTGAAAATTGTGACCCCGTGGATACTCCAATGGTGGAGAGATCCAAGTTAGATGAAGATAAAGAAGGGATAGCCGTCGATCCTAAACTTTATCGTGGAATGATCGACACCCTTCTCTATCTGACTGCTAGCAGGCCTGATTTGCAATTTGCTATATGCGTGTGTACCCGGTATCAGGCTCGGCCTACCGAAAAGCACTTACATGTTGTGAAAAGGATCTTTCGGTATCTTAAAGGAACACTTAATCGTGGTCTGTGGTATCCGAAGGATTCCTCTATTGCACTAATCTCATATGCAGATGCGGATTATGTTGGGTGTCAAGATACTAGACGTAACACTTCTGGCAGTGTGCAACTTCTTGGAGATAGACTGGTTAGTTGGGCATCCAAAATGCAGAAAAGCGTTGCGATATCAAGTACATAGATTGCTATGTCTGGTTGTTGTGCTCAAGTTCTTTGGATGAGATCACAATTAACTGACTACGGTCTTGGATTCAACAAAATTCCGATGTACTGTGACAACGAAAGTGCAATTGCCCATTGCTGCAACTACGTTCAACATTCTCGGGCAAAGCACATTGACATACGCTACCACTTCATCAAAGAGTGGAAAATGGAGTGATCGAACTGTATTTTGTCAACACTGAGTATCAACTGGCAGAAATATTCACGAAGGCCTTAGACCGAGGACGTATCGAGTTTTTGATCGAAAAGCTAGGCATGAAATCATTCTCACCAGCGACACTTAAGGAGTTGGCAGAAGAATTTGCAGAATAGTGGTGGTAAACTAGTCTAGAGTATCCTTTGATCGTGATCTTGTATATTATCGTATATATTTAAACCACCAAAAGAAAAATACAAAAATATAAAACATACAAAAACTATAAAAAATATAAAATCAAGAAAATCCAAAAATATTTTCCATTTTAAAACGGGCATGTCTTTTAGTACGGTAATATTTACGGCCTTAGAAATGTCGATTAAAATTGACCCGGCGCCATAAATAGAGTTCGTATAAAAGTTGTACATATTTTAAAACATGCCCATATGGCTTGTAGTTATTTCAGACTGCAACCCGCTTTTCGAATTAAAGTCACGTATTTCTTACGAAAACGTTGGCTCACAACGGGAATTAATTTTCTCGGGCAAGGTTTACTTTAAAACCTTGTAAGGGACCAAGTTTACTTTATAACTTGGTCTAACACAAATAAGTGTACGTGTAACACCCCATTTTGGAAATGGAAATATCACAGTAATTATGGCGTGTCATCAAAGCATACAAGGAAAAATGTCTAAACATTACTTGACCATAAAAAGGAAAATACCGGAATCAAACATCGGTAGTCCAAAAGTAAAGCTCATCACACACAAACATAGTATAATAAAGGACAAGGACTAAACAATGTCCAAAGCATAAGTATCATAAGAAAGGAAATGCATAATGTAAAGAAGGCTAGACAGCTTCCAGTCCATATGCACGTACTCTTAGTGTCTACGAGCGTCCCTGAGTACCTGCCGTTTTGGGAACATAGAAAAGGAAAACGGCTGAGTAAATACGCTCAGTGCACGGATGTACAATAAAGCATGAATAGGATAAGCATATAACATAATAACAGCGGAAGAAACTAAGTCCCGAGTAACCTGGTTAAGTCTTAATAAAACTGGTTTAATAGTTTGAAAGTCTTATGTTTATCTTATAAAAGCTGTTTGTCATATTTTACCATTAGCCAATATAGGTCATGAAAATCCACCGTGCATGAATAATTGGAGGGGTGACCTCATCATGCAAATTAGAGGGGCTGCCTCTAATTTAATATACTGGTTTTTGGGTAGGAGGGATCAGCTCCTTGTGAAGGATGCAAGGCACACACCACATTCACCATGTAATCCTGAATAAAAACATGTAACTAGGATGCACCCATATGCCCCACATGATAAATATAAATAAATGGCCAAAAGCTGAAGGGACGCCACGAGCAATCACTCCGCCGTGGTGAAGTCATAACATCAGTGCCTCTAATGTTATGGTTATGGTACCTCCATAACTAGGTGAAACTGGTCATGCATGTATATGGCTATAGGTATTATTAATTAAACATAAGCAATCAAACTCATAACTTATACTACTGGAAAACAGTTGGCTGCATACGGGGAATCCTAATAAGGAAAGAATGTCCATACTGAAAGGACGGGAATCCGTACCTTATGTCCAGTGAACGAGAAAGACGAACTGGGAGAATCCTACTTCCGAATCACTAATGCTACATAAATACGTACATGAATAAGTATCTGCTTACTAAATACATAGCTGGTTCTATGTCATGTCTTAGCTTATTTTATGTGTTCTTACTATGTTTTACTGTTTTAAAGCCTTAAACTGTGTTAAATCTTATATTCTGTTTAATCTGATTAAGTATTTCTGGTATTTCATGCGTTATTATACTACTGTGTAATAATAAGTAACTTTCCAAAAATAGCAGGTTTCCTAAAATAGAAAGTTTCCAAAAATAGAAAGTTTCTAAAAATAGAAAGTTTCCAAAAATAGAAAGTTTCCAAAAATAGAAAGTTACCAAAAATAGATTTATGCTTAAAATAGATAAGTTTCTAAAAATAGAAAGTTTCCATAAATAGATTAGCTGCCTTAACTAAATAAGTTTCCATAAATAGATTAGCTGCCTGAAATAAATAAGTTTCTAAAAATAGCTGGTTTCCATAAATAGATTAGCTGCCTTATTTAATTAAGTTTCTAAAAATAGAAAGTTTCCATAGTTAGAAATAAGCTGGTTAAATAAGCTAAGTATATAAGCCTAAGTGTTTTTCATGATTATTTTCTAAGTCATATGGTATATTGTATAGTTTAATAATTATTTCATGTAATTTAATTAAACTATAGGTTATAATATTTAATTAAAGTATAACATATTTTTAATTAAGTAAGTTAAATACTTAGGTTAAAATACGTATTATTATATATTAATAATATAACCTAAGTCATGTTAATTAATTAATTATATCCATGGTTTTTAAAATAATTAATTAATTATAAGTCTTAAAAATATAAATACTTAGGTTAAAATAATTTCATGATTATTAATAATTAAATAACCTAAGTCATGTTATTAAATTAATCACATCATTTTATTAATTTAATTTTAACATAAGTTCATAAACATAAAACAAAACTAACATACACCATGAACCGGATCAAGGCTAAAAAACATGAACCGGACATGAATCGACACCGTACCCCGAACCAACTCGGGGTACCCCGTGTTTCCCCTTGCTGCCGTGGGACCCACACGCACCAACCAAGACCATATGGTCTTGGTGGTGGTCGGCTTGGCAAACCAAAACCCCTTCGGGTTCGGTTGCAGCCTGCGGCCAAAACAAACACCCCCTTATAACAACCCTTTGATTTAATTTAACACCAAAACATGTTAGATCTATGATTAATTATTATGTTTTTTTATAAAAACATCACATGTTCCTAATTAATAAAAAGATTAAATCAAAAGAAAAGGTTTAAAAAGGTTTTATCGAATTCGTGGATCAAGAGAACGAAGAACAAACACGATCAATCACCAAATCTTCAAGATCAAAGATCAAAAATCACCTTGTATGGTGTTCTTAGGGTGGCGGCACAAAGAACAAGGGAAGAGGAGGTTTTAGGTTTTTCTTAAAATCTTCTGTAAAGTTATTTTGTGTAGTGTAACAATAATTAACCCCCTTTAATAATTTTGACAAATGGGCTTGGCCCATTTGTCCTTGTTGGCCGCGGGTAGGGACCCCACTTGGGGTGCCCGTACCTTTTTCCGTGTCTCGTTATTTAGTTACTCGTTTGTGATTATTTATGTTCGTGTTTTAATTGTTCTCGTTACGTAAATACCGTGATTTAATATATTTAATTACGCTCGTAATAAATATATATACGTAATATATAATAGTTCGTGTTTTAATTACGTTCATGATTTCATGATCGCATGTTCGTGATTAATTATTGTTAAATAATTATTACGTGATCGTGCATAGTAAATACTTATCGTGTTCTAACACGTACGCAATACGTAAACTCCTAACACGTAATCGTAATCATGCTATATTAGGAAAGTTTTAACTAGTACGTACGATCCTAAGGGTACTATGCATGGTAAAAGCATGCGGGTTTTACAACTCTTCCCCCCTAAAAAGAATAATTCGTCCCCGATTTATAGATAAAGTAAACTGGAAAAGAAGAACACACCCGAATTCAAAATATGAAATGAGGGTAAGAAGCCCGGATAGACTCCTCCGTTTCCCAAGTGGCTTCCCGCTCGGTATGATCCCTCCGTAGAATTTTGACGAATGGAATCGTCTTCTTTCTCATGACTCGTTCTTGTCTGTCAAGAACTCGTTCGGGTTCTTCTATAAAAGTGAGATCTTCACGTATCTGTTCCAGTGGATACTGAACCATGTGAAGGGGATGATACTGGTACCCTCTAAGTAAGGACACATGAAACACATTGTGCACATGCGAAAGCTGCGGAGGTAACGCCAATCGGTAAGATACTTCACCGACTCGTTCAATGATATCAAACGGTCCGATGAAACGAGGACTGAGCTTCCCTTTAATCCCGAGCGTCTAACACCACGTGCCGGCGAAACCTTAAGGAAGACGTGATCTCCTATGTTAATGTGTATATCCCTACGATGCTTATCGGCGTAACTCTTCTGACGTGACCGTGCCTCCTGAATCTTCTGCTTAGCTACTGTGATCTTCTCATTTGTCATCTCTATGATTTCCGGTCCTTCGAGTGTTCGCTCGCCAACCTGATCCCAGCAAATTGGGGCGCGACACTTTCTGCCATACAACATATCAAATGGAGCACATTTGATGCTTGCGTGCCAGCTGTTGTTGTATGCAAACTCCACCAAACAGATGTATTCGTCCCAATCACCCGTCCATTCCAACGCACATGACCTCAACATATCTTCCAATGTCTGAATGGTTCGCTCCGACTGTCCGTCCGTTTGAGGATGAAAAGCCGTGCTAAGCTTAAGTTGTGTACCCCAAGCTTTCTGCAGACTTTTCCAAAAGCGCGAAGTGAATCGAGGATCTCTCTCTGAGACGATGCTGGATGGTGCACCGTGGAGTCTCATGATCTCTCGTCTATACGTATCTGCGAGTTTACTTACCGGATCTTCCTTGCGGATCGGTAAGAAATGAGCTGATTTGGTAAGTC
Source organism: Glebionis coronaria (assembly GCA_025667525.1). NCBI lineage: Eukaryota > Viridiplantae > Streptophyta > Magnoliopsida > Asterales > Asteraceae > Glebionis > Glebionis coronaria. Next base: position 326,742,928 of record CM046880.1, read on the forward strand.
GATCAACGATAACCCAAATTGCATCGTGCTTCCTTTTGGTAGGCGGAAGACCGGTAACAAAATCCATGGTGATTTTGTCCCACTTCCACTCTGGAATATCTAACGGTTGAAGGAGACCGCCAGATCGCTGATGCTCGATCTTAACCTGCTGGCAGGTAAGACATTTGGAGACGTAAGTGGCCAAAACCTGTTTCATACCACTCCACCAAAAGTACTGCTTGATGTCATGGTACATCTTAGTCGAACCAGGATGTATCGAGAATGGGGAGCTATGAGCTTCAGCTAACAAAGCTTCCCGGAGTTCTTGGTCATCAGGAACACAAAGTCTAGTGCCCTGCCATACGATACCATCTGCATCTACTCTGAATTCTGTCTGCTTCTCCAAATTCTATACTATCGCCCAGATTTCTCCGTCATCCTTCTGAGCTTCCTTGATCTTAGATAGCAACTCGGGTTCTACTCTAAGATTAGCCCAGTAACCGTGTTGTCCACGTACCATGTACTCGATGTCTAGTCGCTCCAAGTCTCTTATGATTTCCTCTTCGATTCTAATGCCGTTGATCATTCCGGACTTCCTGCTAAGGGCATCTGCTACTACATTTGCCTTTCCGGGATGATACTGTAGATTAATGTCATAATCCTTCAACAGCTCTAACCATCTCCTCTGCCTCATGTTCAATTCACGCTGAGTGAAGATATACTTCAAGCTCTTGTGGTCCGTGAAAATGTCACATGATTCTCCATATAAGTAGTGTCTCCATATCTTCAATGCAAACACGACTGCAGCAAGTTCCAGGTCGTGCGTGGGGTAATTTTCTTCATAAGGTTTAAGCGGCCGTGAAGCGTACGCGATCACTTTTCCATGTTGCATGAGAACACAGCCAAGTCCCTTCCCCGATGCATCGTTGTAGATTTGAAATCCACCCGTACCAGATGGTAGAGTAAGAATAGGTGCAGATACTAGCTTCTGCTTCAGGTCTTCAAAGCTCTTCTCTCGATCTTCAGTCCAGACGAATTTCTCCCCTTTCCGCATCAGTTTGGTCAATGGTAGTGCTAGGCGAGAAAAGTTCTCTACGAACCTACGGTAATAGCCAGCTAAGCCCAAGAAACTGCGGACTTCCGTCTCTGATGTCGGCCTTGGCCACTTAGTAATGGCCTCAACCTTCGCTGGATCCATAGTGATTCCTTCTGCTGATACAATGTGACCTAAGAATGCCACCTTGTCTAACCAGAACTCACACTTGGAGAATTTAGCATACAGCTGCTTCTGGCGAAGAATCTGTAGTACTGTACAAAGATGGTCTTCGTGTTCCTCCTTGGACTTTGAGAAAATCAGGATGTCATCGATGAAAACAATGACGAATTTGTCCAGAAATTCATGGAAGATTCTGTTCATCAGAACCATGAACACTGCTGGAGCATTTGTCAGGCCAAATGGCATAACTACAAACTCGTAGTGGCCATAACGAGTACGAAAGGCAGTCTTAGCTATATCCTACTCCTTGACCCGTAGCTGATGATAGCCTGACCTAAGATCAATCTTGGAGAAGTGTTTGGCCCCTTGGAGTTGGTCAAACAGATCGTCAATGCGTGGCAGTGGATATCTATTCCAAATGGTAATCTTGTTGAGCTCACGATAGTCTATGCAAAGACGCATACTACCGTCCTTCTTCTTAACAAACATAACCGGTGCGCCCCATGGAGATGCGCTCGGTCGAATGAAACCTCGTTCAAGAAGTTCTTGCAGTTGATCCTTCAGCTCCTTCAGCTCTATGGGAGCCATGCGATAAGGAGCCTTGGAGATTGGTTCAGCTCCTGGAATCAGCTCGATACTGAATTCCACTTCTCGTGCAGGTGGTATGCCCGAAAGTTCTGCTGGAAACACGTCTTGGAATTCCGACACTATTGGTTGATCCTGAATCGATGGAGATTCAGCATCCATGTCGTGAACCGTAGCTAGATAACCCTCGCAGCCATGTGACAGTAGTGCACGCGCTTGCAGGGTAGATATGATTTGTACAGACCGTCCGGGTATGAACCCATTATGAATGTACTCTGGTGAATTAACATCGCCGAAGATAACTTGATATGAATGGCAGTCTATGGTAGCATGATGCTGGGATAGCCAATCCATGCCCAAAATCATGTCGAAGTCATTCATGTCCAGCGGAAGTGCGTCGACAGGTCGAACCTTATCATCAAATTCTAGAGGAAGACTCTTGTATACATGGGTGATTAATACAGAGTCCCTCAAAGGCGTGGAAATAGTAAGCCTATTTTCTAGTGGCAAGGGAGGCATCCTAATGTTCTTAGCATAATCAGTAGAAATAACCGAGTGAGTAGCACCCGTATCGAAAAGAACACATGCAGCGCGACCATACATATACAAGATTCCAGTGATGGTACCTGTAGACTTGTTGGCCTGGTCTTGAGATGTCGTGTAGACACGCCCGGCAGTAGGAGGCGGCTTGGTATCAGCATGTCCCGATGTACCCTCCATCTCGCCCTTACGGCAATCCTTCATAATATGACCAGGAAGGCCACACTTGAAGCACGCATCAGTATTACGGCGACATGGTCCTGGATGCCTATGGTGGCAAGTAGAGCAAAGAGGATGAGTGTATCCTCCAGCAGGTGCTCTGGCTGGCTGAGGACCTGATAAAAACATTTTACATAAGACATGATAGTTGGGTACAAAGGACGAAGCGGATAATCGTAAGGTTGAATACCAGTGATAGCTGGACGGCTAGGCTACGAACCTCTCTGGTTCTGGTCCCTACCGTTTCCATGGTTCCTGGTACAAGTTTGATAAAGTGTCAGAATATGAGTTATAACATAAAACATAAGGAATTTCGTAAGTATTAGGACCTGCTGTTATTGGAGTGCCCGGCGTTGTTACGGTAATTGTCATTACCGCCACGCCTATCCGTAGCAGAACGGTCGTTAGTCTGATCGTTTCCCTTGGGCTGATGAGGCTGCTGCTGAGTAGCCGGCTGAGACCGGTCCCCAGTTTTCTGCCTGGAAGATACATTTAAAGAGATGAATAATTGACATATGGAAAGTATACGGATTGGTCACCGCTTGAATACGAATGTTTACCTCTTGTCGGGTCTTTCAGCTTCCCCGAACTCATCTCTCTCCTGCAGCATCTCCAGTTTTCGTGCTGCATCAACCACTTGTGCTACAGTGTTGAACGTAGCACACACCAGATTGTTTGTGACCGATGTGCGAAGATCCCATCTGAAGTGATGTGCCTGCTCTTCTGGAGTACCTGCTGCCGCACCAAGGAAACCAGCCAAGCGAAGAAAGCGCTGCATAAACTCGTTGCTATTCTCCCCAGCTCTCTGTCAGATCCCATGGTACTCTCTCTTGAGCTTGTCTTGCTCAGCCTTGAGAAAGAACTGCTCCATCACCCTGTCCTTGAACTGAGCCCAAGTCAAACCAGCAACCCACTCATCACCACCTTCAGATTGCATCAATGCTAACCACCAGTTGAGTACATCGCCTTCGAACCGATAGCATGCCAACCTCGCCTTGTATGCGGGGTCACAGCCCATAGCGTTGAAAATCTTCTCGATGTGAGCCAACCAGCTTTCAGCATTGCTGGGGCTATCTGTCTTCTCAAAAGCTCGAGGGCGGAGCTTGTTGAATCTCTCCAGCCATACTGCTAATGTCACTGGAGGAGGAGGAGGAGGTGGCTGATTGTGCTGCTGATTGTTGGCAGCTTGAACTTCATCCCGGATGTCATTCCTCAGTTGAGGAAGCAAGGCTTGCATGGCAGCCTGAATTGCAGCATTGAGCTGCTCCTGTTCGCGTGTGAGAACCATCTGACAGTATAACATAAAACATATGATAAAACAGTTCAAAACATAAAATATAAATATATACATGAAAAAATTTATACTAAAATTTTACGAGAAAAATTTTATGCAAGAAAATTTTGTGTATGAATGCATGATGCAGTTTTATGAAAACTTTTGTATGCTCGAGAGTGAACGCCTCTGGTCAGTTCACCCAAAACAAAGACATAGCGAGGGGACGCCTATGGGTCGGTCCCAAATCTAAAAGTTTCGATAAAAGACATGCGACTAATAGGGCCAGTCCTGTACCAACCATTACTTAGTCAAAAACCCTGCAACAATGACATGTATATGTATGCTTAAAAATGATGAATGCATGAAAACAACTGTCAGTTCTAGGAAGACCGTAGTGACTACCCACTAATCACAGGTCATATTTAAGAGCCTACAGGTCGAAGCCTTGGCTCTGATACCATAATTGTAACACCCCATTTTGGAAATGGAAATATCACAGTAATTATGGCGTGTCATCAAAGCATACAAGGAAAAATGTCTAAACATTACTTGCCCATAAAAAGGAAAATACCAGAATCAAACATCGGTAGTCCAAAAGTAAAGCTCATCACACACAAACATAGTATAATAAAGGAAAAGGACTAAACAATGTCCAAAGCATAAGTATCATAAGAAAGGAAATGCATAATGTAAAGAAGGCTAGACAGCTTCCAGTCCATATGCACGTACTCTTAGTGTCTACGAGCGTCCCTGAGTACCTGCCGTTTTGGGAACATAGAAAAGGAAAACGGCTGAGCAAATACTCTCAGTGCACGGATGTACAATAAAGCATGAATCGGATAAGCATATAACATAATAACAGCGGAAGAAACTAAGTCCCGAGTAACCTGGTTAAGTCTTAATAAAACTGGTTTAATAGTTTGAAAGTCTTATGTTTATCTTATAAAAGTTGTTTGTCATATTTTACCATTAGCCAATATAGGTCATGAAAATCCATCGTGCATGAATAATTGGAGGGGTGACCTCATCATGCAAATTAGAGGGGCTGCCTCTAATTTAATATACTGGTTTTTGGGTAGGAGGGATCAGCTCCTTGTGAAGGATGTAAGGCACACACCACATTCACCATGTCATCCTGAATAAAAACATGTAACTAGGATGCACCCATACGCCTCACATGATAAATATAAATAAATGGCCAAAAGTTGAAGGGACGCCACGAGCAATCACTCCGCCGTGGTGAAGTCATAACATCAGTGCCTCTAATGTTATGGTTATGGTACCTCCATAACTAGGTGAAACTGGTCATGCATGTATATGGCTATAGGTAATCTTAATTAAACATAAGCAATCAAACTCATAGCTTATACTACGGGAAAACAGTTGGCTGCATACGGGGAATCCTAATAAGGAAAGAATGTCCATACTGAAAGGACGGGAATCCGTACCTTATGTCCAGTGAACGAGAAAGACGAACTGCGAGAATCCGACTTCCGAATCACTAATGCTACATAAATACGTACATGAATAAGTATCTGCTTACTAAATACATAGCTGGTTCTATGTCATGTCTTAGCTTATTTTATGTGTTCTTACTATGTTTTACTGTTTTAAAGCCTTAAACTGTGTTAAATCTTATATTCTGTTTAATCTGATTAACTATTTCTGGTATTTCATGTGTTATTATACTTACTGTGTAATAATAAGTAACTTTCCAAAAATAGCAGGTTTCCTAAAATAGAAAGTTTCCAAAAATAGAAAGTTTCCAAAAATAGAAAGTTTCCAAAAATAGAAAGTTACCAAAAATAGATTTACTGCTTAAAATAGATAAGTTTCTAAAAACAGAAAGTTTCTATAAATAGATTAACTGCCTTAATTAAATAAGTTTCCATAAATAGATTAGCTGCCTGAAATAAATAAGTTTCTAAAAATAGTTGGTTTCCATAAATAGATTAGCTGCCTTATTTAATTGAGTTTCTAAAAATAGAAAGTTTCCATAGTTAGAAATAAGCTGGTTAAATAAGCTAAGTATATAAGCCTAAGTGTTTTTCATGATTATTTTCTAAGTCATATGGTATATTGTATAGTTGAATAATTATTTCATGTAATTTAATTAAACTATAGGTTATAATATTTAATTAAAGTATAACATGTTTTTAATTAAATAAGTTAAATACTTAGGTTAAAATACGTATTATTATATATTAATAATATAACCTAAGTCATGTTAATTAATTAATTATATCCATGGTTTTTAAAATAATTAATTAATTATAAGTCTTAAAAATATAAATACTTAAGTTAAAATAATTTCATGATTATTAATCATTAAATAACCTAAGTCATGTTATTAAATTAATCACATCATTTTATTAATTTAATTTTAACATAAGTTCATAAACATAAAACAAAACTAACATACACCATGAACCGGATCAAGGCTAAAAAACATGAACCGGACATGAATCGACACCGTACCCCGAACCAACTCGGGGTACCCCGTGTTTCCCCTTGCTGCCGTGGGACCCACACGCACCAACCAAGACCATATGGTCTTGGTGGTGGTCGGCTTGGCAAACAGAAACCCCTTCGGGTTCGGTTGCAGCCTGCGGCCAAAACAAACACCCCCTTATAACAACCCTTTGATTTAATTTAACACCAAAACATGTTAGATCTATGATTAATTATTATGTTTTTATAAAAACATCACATGTTCATAATTAATAAAAAGATAAATCAAAAGAAAAGGTTTAAAAAGGTTTTACCGAATTCGTGGATCAAGAGAACGAAGAACAAACACGATCAATCACCAAATCTTCAAGATCAAAGATCAAAAATCATCTTGTATGGTGTTCTTAGGGCAAGGGAAGAGGAGGTATTAGCTTTTTCTTAAAATCTTCTGTAAAGTTATTTTGTGTAGTGTAACAATAATTAACCCCCTTTAGTAATTTTGACAAATGGGCTTGGCCCATTTGTCCTTGTTGGCCGCGGGTAGGGACCCCACTTGGGGTGCCCGTACCTTTTTCCGTGTCTCGTTATTTAGTTACTCGTTTGTGATTATTTATGTTCGTGTTTTAATTGTTCTCGTTACGTAAATACCGTGATTTAATATATTTAATTACGCTCGTAATAAATATATATACGTAATTAATAATAGTTCGTGTTTTAATTACGTTCATGATTTCATGATCGCATGTTCGTGATTAATTATTGTTAAATAGTTATTACGTGATCGTGCATAGTAAATACTTATCGTGTTCTAACACGTACGTAATACGTAAACTCCTAACACGTAATCGTAATCATGCTATATTAGGAAAGTTTTAACTAGTACGTACGATCCTAAGGGTACTATGCATGGTAAAAGCATGCGGGTTTTACAGTATGCTTCAGTGCATTTATTTTGTCAAAATAAGAGAAATCTTATTGCCACCAGAATCGTTTCCAACCAATCACTAAACCGGAAAAAGTCTTCATGGATATTTGCTTCTTTATAACAATGACTACAGCTCGTTAAATAGAAAACGGGTCCTTGTTTAAGGGGGATCAAATATTAAATTTTCTTGGAATTAAAATTGGTCTTCAAAAAGGGTTTTCAGAAAATATTCACTGATCATCGTCATCATTATATGCAATGCATGCTTTAAGTGGAAAATGGTTTGAGGTATAGGTTGTTTGCTATTTAGCGTTAAGTGTAAGTGTTCGTGTTTGTGTGTGGGTTAGTACCTCGTTAAGTCATTCGATTAATCCTTGTGTTCTTAACAAATCTTACTAACTGGGGGACTGACAATGCATTATTTGCAAATGGGGGGGGGGGGGGGGGGGGTCTCACGTGTTATTTTGGCACAAAGTTGACCAAGTCAACTACTACACTCCCTCCCCCTCCCCGTCTCTTTCATTTCTATCACAAAACACAAACATAAAACTCTCTCCGCCATTAACAAACCTTCATCTTTGATTTTTTGCTTGCAATCCGCCCATCCATCTAGGTATTTGTTATTTAACTCTATGTTTATTATGCTTCTAATCTTAACATAGCACACAAACCTCTAAATCATGCTTTAATCAAGATTAGGGTTTTAAACTTTTTGCGATAAAAATGTCAACTGATTGGTGGGATATGTTGCTATTGCTTAGATAAACATAGGTCTTGCCCAGTTTTGCTTAAAACATTGCCAAGGTTCCGTAATCGCGAAGTCAAACTTTAGATCGAATCCATGTCTCAGATTGCGATAGATATTGCGATACAAACATTGCGATGCATGGTCATTGCGATGAGTCATTCTGATGGCTCATTGCGATGGGTTATTGCGATGGGTCATTCCGACGGCTCATTGCGATGGCTCATTGCGGTATTACGATGACACATTGCGATGGCATATTGCGATGGTGCACTCCGAGGCATCATTGCGATGGCATCGTAATGGTATTGCGATGGGGACAAATTGCAATATTTTTTCAACATTGCGATGGAAACACAAATATTGCCATGATTGTGAGATCGTGATAGGACAGGATTGCGATAGGATTGCAATGGTTAAACATTGCGATGGTTGTAAGATTACGATGGATGGTTAGATTGTGATGGATTTAGGATTGTGATGCAGTTATAATTCCGATGACTTGAAAGATTGCGATGAGTAGTCTTGGTAAACATTGTGATAGTTTATAGTACTATGTTAACATATAAGATTGTGATGAGTAATAGGATTGTCATGCTAGTATTACGTTAGGTGACACCTATAGACATGTGTCCTGATCAAGTTATAGTTGTTCAATAAATGTAACGCGCTAATGCTTGTCGTGTGTTACTGCAAATGCTACAGCTTGACATGGATTTAAGATATATATATATATTTGTGTATATCATTTGTGTTTATGTCATCTAAGCAGGAAGATGTCGGTCACAAAAGAACAACAGCAGCAACATGATCTCGAACTTGTTTCACTCAGCAACAGGCTACCATATGCAGAGAACAACTCTCGTTTACAAGAGGATTTTGATCCGTCTTTAGCAGCTTTCAAAATCGCCACGGATATCCTTGACATCTCACCTATCAAAGATGCATTCAGACTTACTGCCTCTGTTCCCGAAGTCTACATGCACGAGTTCTGGACCACTGCAACTCTTTCACAGGGTCAACTATCTAAAAAGACTATCTCATTCCAACTAAACAAAACGCCAATGGTACTTAACTTGAGCATCTTTAGGCAACTGTTTAACTTTCCTAAGTTAGCAAAAGGAGAACACTTTGTGGCTAACCCAAACACCGATGAATTGTTTTGAGTTATTCGTGCTCTGAATTATGAAGGTGAAATCCACAACCTATCCCAGTTCAATACATCACACATAGGGCAACCCTGGAATGCACTTATCACCATCATTGTCAAATGTCTTACTCCAAAGACTCGGGGCTCTGACGTAATGAGACCACCTCAGGCTCACATATTTTAGGGACTTTACACGGGATCTAAAGTGGACTATGCACTACTTATCTGGCAAGAATTTTGTTATCAATTTACTGGAACCAAGAAGAAATCCGTGCATCTTCCATTCCCAAGGTTCACTAAGCTCATTATCAATCACTTTATGAATAGTGACCCAAACATTGATACTCGCGGGAATTTCTTCTATCACACAAAAGATGATGACTATGTGATTCTACAAATGAATGCGGATACTCAATCCACAAAGTATTCATTACGTCCAGCTCTAGTACCTGATGCAATGATCAATGAAGGAATCAAGGAAAGTGATAAATATCAAGAGATGCTCCAAGATATTGACACACAGTTTCGACGAGCAAATTCACTTCCCTTAGAGAAGCAAAAAGGTAAACGATAGAAAAGAGTTTCCAAGCGCCAATCGACCGCTTCCTCAAAAGATAAAGGCACAGGGAAAGAGAAATTAGTTGATGAAGATAATGATGAAGATGAGATGATCCACACTGAGGATGAACAGGAAGAAGTACCACTAAGAATGCCAAAGAAAGCAAAGCAAACCAAAGGTAAAGAAGCACTTGTTTCTTCAGATGAACCAACTCAATAAACCATTTATGAAGCCAAACGACTGCGTAATACTCTTCAGCAAAGTAGAGAGGAGGCTTTTGCAACATCCAAAGGATCATGTTCAACATTGTTTGAGGACTTAGAGGAATTTGGTAATCCTGATGCTGATATTGCCTTTTATGAAGATCCTAACGATGAAGATGTTGATAACTTCCATTTTGAAAGTCGTGAGCAGAGTGAAGAGGGTGCTAGCAGTGAAAACACAGATAGAAATTTGATGTATCATGATGTCAATATCACCACATCTTTACCGGAACCAACTAACACTGTGATTAACGACGATGCTCACGCAACTCTCATTCCAGGAACTCAACTTCAAAGTAAGTCTACTTCCGGCTCTGATGATGTTATGAAAAATCTTAATTTTGAAAGGGAGGGTGTCGAGGTTACAAATACTGATCCATCGACAAATGAAAACATGGTGGATGTTCCTATAACTTCTGTTACATCAACTACCATTCCACCGCTATCCACCCCGGTCATCACTAATGTCATAACACCAGCTATCACACCAGTACTTGTTGAACAACCGGTATCAACTACCACCCCAACGACTGAATCTACACCGTCATCAATAGTTGAACAACCTATATCAACTACCGCCCCAATCACTGAATCTACACCATCACCTATCCTTGAATAACCCGTATCATCCACCACCACTTTAACACTCATGGTTACACCTCCACCATCAGTACAACAAGTATCATCCACCTCCAACCCATTCCTCACAGACAGTGATCCACTGATTCAGTCTCTTCAACAACAGCTGGAGGCTCAAGCTAAACAAATAGCCGCACTGATTGAAAGATTCACCACTCCTGACACACAAACTCTTAAGGAATCGCAACCTGATGAGCCTATAATTAAGAAAATATCCGACAGCGTGTCTAAACTTAAAGAACAACATAAAACATTTCTTGGAGAGAAGAAAACTCGTGACAAAGAGAATGCTGCCTTTCTTGGGTCAATTAATGAGAAGATGACCAACATCATTCGACAAGAAGTAAAGTCATATGTTGATCAGGAGCTACCAACTCTTTTCAGTACTGGTTTATCTACCCTTCAACTAATGAAATTGTTACAAACACGCCTGAAAGATATGGGGCCTCGTAAATTGAAATATAAATGAAAAGTTATGTAATATCTCAACAAAGAAATCATTGAAGATACACCTGCAGACACTGAAGACTCTGAGTCTGAGGATGAAGAAGAGCTCGAGGAGGCAGATAATGAGGATAACGGTGATGAGGATGATGGTGATGATGATTACAATGAGGAAGAAGAGGATGAGGAAGAAGAGGATAAGGATAAGGATGAAGATGAAGATGAGGACGAGGATACAGATGAGGATGAGGATGATGATGATGATGATGATGATAATGACGACGGGAATGGAACCAAAGAGGGTGATAAGAATGACAAAATGGGTACGAATGCCGATGAGTCAAATAAGGATGAAGGTGATAAGGAAACTGAGAAAGGTATTGAGGAAGCTGAAGAAAGTGTTGATGAAACCGCATAAAAGACGGTGGACTCTACTGTACTAGAATCTTAGCATATTGACACAGGTATATCTACTGAACCAGTTTCTACTACTGCTTCTCAAAACGAATTTGTAGAACCTATGCTAGAAGACGAAATTCCTATGTCTATGCATGAAGAAGAACCCACAGGGTCGATGCTAGAAGACGAGATACCAGTCTCTATGCACAATGATGATATACCGATGACACAAGCACAACCTTCAACACCATCTGAAGATAAGCACAATTCCGATATGGAAGTTGAAGAATTAAATGCACTAGAATCGACGTTTGCTGAATCTCTTATCATCGATGACACGGTACAGGAGCAACTCTGGCTTACAAATGCAGCACCACAGCATCCTTTCGCCACAACAACTCAAATGGAGCTCACTCAATACCTAAACAATCCAATCGATTTCTCGGCCTTTCTAAGGTATCATCATGGGAAACCAACAATGACTCCGGACCTTATCAAAATGGCAGCCGCAGATGTGGACTTCTTTGATACTTTGAAGATCAGCCATAATGAGGCTGAATATCACTTAAATGAGCTGACAAAGGCCATGAGAGCGACGACTATGGGAATTCAGACTATAGTGTTACGACCTCTTACACCCACAGTCATCGCCGGGTCTGCAACGATTCCGATAGAGCACTTCGTATCTCATGATCTCGAGTATCTTGAAAAAGGCGCGAAGAAATATGCCACATCACTTACTATGCTCAAGGCTATTAATCTGGAGAACGTACATTGGATCGAAGATAAAGTACCTGATGCGTTATGGAGAAGGAAATTGCTCAAGTTTTATGATACTTTTGCATCACTTGGCATCTCTCACTAGAATGCAAAGAAAAGGTTAGCTTACAATCACTTCCATCGTCTAAAGAGAGGTTCTTCTATTGTTTCAGCTCATAGAATTAAAAGAATAAAAGGAGCAACTACTCAGACTGTATTCGGTTATGATTACTTGAATGTAATCGTGTTCAAATGTATTGATGAAAACGAATACAGAATTGACGAAAGTGATCTCCAGTACCTTCGCCTTGAAGACATAGAAGATATTTTGTTGTTATTGGCTCAGGAAAAATTCGACCATTTACTACCTGAGATAGTCATTGCGTTGAGCTCCAACCTTCGTCAATATGCAAGAAAAATCGTCATTCAAAACCGGGTGGAAGATTTTCAACTTGGAGTGGAGAGCTATCAAAAGCAGCTAAACTTGCAACGTCCCCATACAACTCCGCTCAGTAATTTCCACAAGAACAAGAATCCTTACGTGGGAACCACGACACCAGAAGCAGGGATATTTTATCCGAATGAGACTGGCGTCATGCAGTTTATGCGATTCTCCGAACTACACAAATTCAGCGATGGTACGCTCAAACATGTTCGTGATGATTTGACTGTTCTCAATGCCGACCTACCGCTTCCAGCAGTCATGTACACCTGGACGAGTCAGTGCAAAAAAGGAGCTAAGTACGCGATCAAAAAGATCGAGGAACTCTTAAGGAAGCGCCGGTTGCTAAGAAGTGTGGAACGATTTGTAGGTGGAAGACCATATGGAGCTCACCATAGGTTCACGGAACGATCTATTTAATTATGGATCGTCTTATATCAGGTCAACTCCATATGTCTATTACTATGAATATGTCAATTTATGTATAATCAACTTTTGTGGCATGTTGTAGTGTGAAAGTATGATATTTTTCAAGAATTTCTCTCGAGATTCTAAATCTTTCAAACATATCATACTCGAGCAATAAAACTAACCCTCATTAATTTTAGGGGGAGAATTAATATGTTCTTTTACCAGCATCTAATTTCATTTTATTACCCAAAGACCGGTTAATCCATTAATATCCAAAGTATTGATGGTTAACATTTTGGAAAAGGGGAGAAAATGGGATTAAGGAGACTTAATGATATTTGGCTAAAAAATGAAAAAGACTTAAAAGATAAACCAACTTAATATGTGTAATGCACATGTTAAGGGGAGTGTTTTTGATGAACAAAACACTTAAGGACAAAAACTTTGATTATAATATCACAAGTGCTTTAAGTGATTTTTTCAAGGATTTATTTTCATGGTGACAATACTTACCCAAAACACACTTAATTCACAACGGATGTGGTGACAAAAGGGTGGTAGGATTAGGTATTAGTCCAATGATTCATCAGAACCGATGGAATCTTCCCAAGGACAATTCCCTAGATAGAATTAGAAGTCCTAGGAAAGTTGGAGATGATTGTGAACATAGCAGAGTACAGACTAATTACTGATGCTAGCACTAGAACAATCACAACAAGGTGCTAGTGATGATGTATTGGTAAGTACTGAAGGGGTTGAAGAATGAAAAAGAAATGTAAAGATAAAGGGTGTAAAGAAAGAAGCCCTCCTTACAACTTAGGACAGAAACATGGTCAACACATCTATTATTGGGATCATTTTTAAATGATTCTCAATATTGAAGACAAGATATCATGGAACCAGTGATGTCATGCACAACCCCTCCCAGCTAACTCAAATATCTCTCAAAATATGTTTCTTTTAATCACACGGAGTTTAACACGTTATCTATTGGTTTATTCACTCTGAATAGACTGATATTGAATAGGTGGCAATCCTCTCCAGCCATCGCTCACTAAATCAAAACGCACTATGGAGTCTAGAGCCACGAGATCATTAAAAATCTCATTAGGACACTTTCCATTTACTCCTTGCTTCTTCACACACTGTGAAAAGTAAGAGATCTTTATGAGTCCTACGCAGTATTCTTGTAATATTGCCAGAACATCCGAGTGATACGCAAGTATTACAATGAAGATGGAAATCCTGCTTGAGCCAACATCAAACAAGCTCATGGTAGGTGACACGTGCGGTTCTTTAAGAACCAATCTTGTGAAAACTGGAAAGAAACAGTAGTTTAATTCTTAATTGAACCTAAACTCGTTCCAGGCCTCTACGCATTATCATATGATCTTGCCAGAACACTCAGAGTGACACTCTTTAGTGTTCATAATGATGATTGGAAATCCTTCTAGTGTTAACATCAAACAGCACTTGGTAGGTGACGTGTAAGATTCTATATGAATCTAGCTCGTGACAACTGGAAAGCAACGATGGTGAAAATCTTAATTGAAATTCACTTGTTCCAGGTTTCATGAATTGACGGCTTCAATCATAAGGATTTTTTTAATCCAAATGATTCACTCTTTATGTTCGCAGTCAGCTTTGGACGGTCGAATAAAGAGAACGGGTTTACCCGCGAAATCTTGTCAAGGAGATCTTTAATTAGAGCTACCTGTCACAAGTACGATATCTATTATCGTCCAACGCTCTTCACCGACCGGAGGTAAAATGCTACCGAATTAGAATAAAATGTCAAATCCATTTTATTCGTGTCTTATTATGTTGCTCCATTCGAAGACGGTGGCGTTGCGGTGTACCAGTTGAATTCGTCCTCACATACTTATTCCTTCTGCATCAAATATTTCAACAAATTCAAGAAAGTCTGACCTAAAAGTCTTCCACTGTATCAACTCTGAAACTTTCAAGAATTCAACAAAGGATAGGTGTGTGGGACATGAAGTCATGAAGAGGCGAACATCACAAGAAGATAAAGATTGCACGTGAAAGGCCAAAAGAACATGTTCCAAGCAAAAGCCTGATATTATTCAACACATATTCACAAAAAGAAGAAAAGTTAAAGAAGAAAAGATAAAGTGGACTACGAGCTCAAGAACAAGATCTAACATGCTAGATTAGGACTTTGTAAATTTAATAATGTAGATAATCATTGGTTAATAATGTAGGTAATGATGTAGGTAATGATGTAATAATGTAGATTAGGACTTTGTAAATTTAATAATATAGATTGGAATATGATTCTACAGAACTTGAACATTGGTTTTTCAAAATAAGGTTTTTAGGTAAGCATTTAACAATGCCATTACCAACTTGTTCATGGGTTCATCTCAATTCCATCAATCAACCAAACTATTTAGTTAAAATTCGGATTTGTTCTACAAATGGGTTTTAGTGCAATCTCACTGAATATGAACCTAAGGAATCATAGTAACAATACTATGTCAACTCTTATTCCTAGTAAGGTTCTAATTCAATGTAAATTTTAAAAATCCCCAATTATGAATGTATGAACCCTAGAACAAATTAGATGAAATTGAAAGAAATAACTTACAATTAATTGATCTTGTATGATGGATGAGTGAAACCCACGAACTTGAATCAATTAATTTTAGTGATTGAAGGTTTTTGAAGCTTTAACAATGGTGGAAAAACAAAGAAAAACCGTCGGTTGTGTGTGAAGGAGAGAGAGGGTCTTGTTTGAAAAAGGTTATTTGACAAAACTGGCGCTCTGACAAAAGATTCTGCCCGCGGTTCCTTATGGATAAGGAACCGCGCCTTTGAGCCGCCAGAGATAAAGAACCGCCTATAGAGGCAGGTTTTTACCAAAGAAAGACAATGAATTTTTGAAAACCAAAATTTTTAAAATACTTAAAAATATATCTTAAACCTTTTAGGATATCATTGGACCACCACAACACTAGGTAATAATGCCTTGTTGAAGGATTACGAGTTGAATCGAGATAGGAAAAGACCAGAACGAACAAACGACTAGTGTAGCAAAAAGGCAAAGGGAGAGGAGTCAAGAGAAGTGAATCAAGACCAAGAACATTGCTCAAGAGACAAATAGCATTCTTCAAATTAAAGAGCTTGTGTCATATATAGTGGTTTAAGACGTGCCTTTCCATCGAAAGTCTAAACGGCTTTGGTAATGAATTATACCAAGCATTTTTGATGCATAGAATAAGATCATTTTTAAGAGTAGTCTTATTCTATTTCAAAACATGAGCAAAGTATAGATTCACTTTCTATCCCACATGATCGGATAAATATTGCTATAGTTAACAATAACAATATCCTTGTAATATTTCAATTCCAAATGTGTAAAATCTAGCTACAACTTAATGAAGTAGACTGGTATCTCAAGGGATTCACTAATCATCCTAGTGATGAGCTTAATTGGACAAATTACACATGATATAGGGCCTACTAACCGTAAGAGTGAAAACCATGGAAATCATGCTTGATACTTTAAGCTTCTACTAACTCACCCTACATCTCCATAGTGAGTCAAGTATTCAAGCAATGAAGGTTTGAGAGGGAAAAAGAAAAGAATCACAAACCAAACATAAATGTCAAGGCAAGGATGCCAAGAACAAGCATATAGTCAATTAATGATCAAACGAATGATCAATAGGGCGTGTGGAAGAACGAAAGCGTACCTTAGCCACAAATTGCATTCCGAGCTTTCAAGAAACCGATGTAAAGCCCAAATATGACAAATAGTGACTACTAACTCTTCAAAGACTGGTATCACTTCTACCCATCTTGATATCATCATTCAATGATGTTAGAAATAAAAGAAGATGAGTATTCTACAAGTGTAAGTAACTCAATCCATAATCAATAGAATGATTTATCTTCATGAGTACCTACACATAACAAGATGCAAACTAGTAGATACATTTCAAGAGTAAATTTAAAATGCATTAATACTACTAATTTAAGTAATATGCAATATTAACATTTTAAAAGGCTTATTTTCAACAAAAAATAGTTTTGACCAAAGAAAAAACTTTAGTACGACTTAACCTTCTAATTTGAGGAGACAATGGATCGATCCAAGTTTTAAAGTACAATATACTTCAAAGATCTTGTGTCACCATCGCTCTGATACCAATTGTAGAAACTAGAAGGGGGGTTGAATAATTTCTCATCGGTTTATCTCCTAATTTAAATTCCTTTCAATTAAGTGAGTGTACTAAACTATCTTTTACTTGAAAGCTAGTTGCTTAATGATTAGGTTCAATTCTAATGCATTAACAATGTATAGTAAGTATAATGATAATGAATGTAAGTAATGAATAAGGAAAGAAACAACCTAGTAGGAAGACACCAAGATTTATAGTGGTTCGGAAACGAGGCTCTATCCTCGTTCCTATTCCACTCCTCGAGTACACCTTACTCGAGATTTCCACTATATCCACAAGTTCCCTTCTTGGCGGAGAAAACCTTACAACATCGCTTACATTATTTTTCGACACTAAGCTAAATGTCGAGACCTAATCTTAGCTAGGACCAATCTACACAACATCGTCCACTTCACTATTTTACGACACAAGGCTAGATGTCAAGTTCTAATCCAAAGCTAGAACCAGTCTTCACAACGTCTCCTACTTCACCATTTTCCGACACAAGGCTAGATGTCGAATTCTAATCCAAAGCTAGAACCAATCTTCACGACTCTTTACTTTGAAGCTAAGTGAGAACTTCACACAACACAACTACATATCACTTTATAGTTTAGTGAGAACTCACAAGACACAACCACATCAGTTTATAGTTTAGTGAGAAGTAACACAACTAATTACAACTCAAATAAACATATCCAAGTGCACACATGTAACTTGGATCTACACAACATAAATCTAAGCACACACATGTGTAATGGATGTACACAACTCTAATCCAAGTGTTCACATATATCTTGGATGAATACAACTAGTCCAAGTATTTACAAATACATTGGATCTACACAAGACACAAATAAACAAATGATGAACATGACTAGATCTTTAGGAGAAGGTGATCTTCATCAATGCTACATCTTTAATCACATCACAAGTGTGTGAGTGATCTTCCATTTGGACAAGGTAAAGAATCAAGAGGATAATCATGAGTAAACATACTTAACACATTAAGTGATCATTTACAAATGACTAGGATTAAATAGAAGAAAGAAGGCTGAAAGAGAAGTCCAAAAAGGGTTGATGAGAATGCAGATTTGATCCACTATTTATAGGACAAAACATCCAAAGACTATATCTTCCCGTGGTTCATTATTGGAGCCCGTGGTTCCTTATCGATAAGGAACAGCCGTAGGTGCTAAGGTACCGCCAGCGTAGACTCCGCTCCTTTTTGTCTTTTAGTGAATTTGAAATATCTAAGGCTGTTTAAACCTTCAAAGGATATTCTTATGGCATATGGAATATGCCATATCCGATTTTACATTTTCATTTTAATAAAACATTTTATTAAAAATAAAGTTTATTAAAAATCTTTTGTTACATTTGACAAAAGTGAGTTTTAAGGCTGATCACTTTTATGATCACTAAGCATGATTAAGATATGTTAGTGTAATGATTATTACCTTGATGATAGTGTTTGTTAGATAATTCGTTTTATGATTGTGTTTGACAATAAATGTCTTTGTAATTTGTCGTGATCAAAACTAAGAAAGATTAATTAATACTAACAATGTTTTTAGGCATTGGTTTGCATTAACACATACTGTAACATTGTCGCTCCATCATAAACCCATGTTGGTCTTGCCTAACCTCCATCCTTCCCATCCTATCACAAACATCTTAAAGTGATGCACGAGGAGCACGTGGCATGTTCACACTGGTGCTCTAACCGGTGTGTCTTCCCGTATCAACCTTCCATCTACTCCAATCAAATCTCTCAAAGTAATTTTGTCAATGGTATCACACACAATCGGCGGACTAAGACTACCCACAATATCATCGGTTAAAATTCTCATTTTTTGGGCTAACCTAGTCACAAATTGTCCACACACAATCATGCTACTTGCTTGACTACCATGACCCTTCCTTTTCATCCACTTTGCAATGACCCAAGCCATATTAGCATATTGCTCACGGTTTTTGTCCATAAACATATGCTCAATAACCATAAATCATTCTTTTGAACCTTGTCATATCTCGTGGTTCTTTGACAAACCGCATAGGCTATCATATTTTGAAGCACTCTCAAAAGTGGACTAGAAATCCTAGTAGTTGAGCTCCTAGATAAGCTCAATGGATCCTCATCCAAACAAATTGATGCCCAAAACTCATTAGCATTAAAATTACCATGCTCACATTCCCCTCCTTAGAAATAAACTTCAAATCCTTCCTCATCTCGCTCCTCTCTAGTATACAACTCCAAGTATTTAGCAAATTCTTTCAAAGTCAAAGAATGTCCTTTTCCACAAAGTCGAAAACTCAAAATTTTCTTAGTCACTAGCTCATCACCATCAACGTCTTCATTAAAATGAAAAATTGATAAAAACTCAAAAACAAGCTCCGCATAGATCTTCTCCCTACAAGTAAAAGAACGAATCTAAGCATTCGATCGAAAAAAGACTTCATTACCTCCAACCTCTATCACAACTATAGAAAGTATCTCTCTAATTTGAGCTTCACAACCAAGCTCATTCAAAACTCCAAAGTGTACAATGCTAGGTACGAAAATATGTTTTGGTAGTAGAAGACTAAGAGCATTGTTGTAGACGGTTTTCGTATCAGTCGTACATCCAGGCCAACTCATAAATGGGTAATTAGGAACTCCTATGAGTGCGGCACTTGCCGACTCGATAGGCTTTCGCCTCTTTGCTCAACTTGATGAGCCGGTCTCATAATTTCCAGAACCTGTGTTCTGCAAAATTTATCACACAAACAAACATATATTAACATTATATAAACATTAGGGTCAACGGTATCCCTATGTTGGTGTTCTGATCTTTCTGTTGGTTTTCAGACAAAAAGTGTGGCGCACAATTCAGAAGTGCGACGTACTTTCTAGGAAAAATCTGCAAAAGTGTGGCGCACAAAAGAGAAGTGGGGCGCATAATCTGTGTATCTTTAACATATGTCGGGGGTACTAACAATTTTAACCAAATCCGCAAACTAATGGCTACAAATTAACAACAATGGCTAGAATCAAACACTAAACTATTCCCAATTCATTTCAATCCGCGACATTGCTCAATCTTAAGGTTTAATTTCAAAAACCCTTATTCTTGTATTTTTATATTTTTCTAATAATCAAAATCTATATTAATTATTATCCCTATTTCTAATTACGAGTCTGATTTATTACCATTATGAATTGCTAAGAACCCTAATTGAAAAACTAATCAAAAATTAAAACTAATAAAATTAAAGTATATATGAATCAAAGATTAAGAACTTACCCAAGACATGATCTCGAGTGTGAATTGGAGTAGAAATTGAAAATATTTTTAATGATGATCCAAGAAATCGTCGGGTGTGTTTTTGTTTTTTTGTTTTTATTTCAAATGAAAAAAATAAAGTTTATACAAAAAAATTCGTCCAGAAGTGTGGCGCAATTTTGAAATGTGCGGCGCACTTTCTGCGCTCACAGACATTGTTTCTGTAATTTTATTACACAAGACACAAAACTTCAAAGAAAACCTCCAATTCATCTGATTTCATAAAAGAAAAATGACAAGAAAACTAGGGAAAACATTCCCTTCTTCTAAGATTATCCTAAAACATCTAGGACTCTTAGATTTTACTTCCGTTTTATTGGTTATCTACATACAAAAAGATAAAAATGCATAAAGTAACTAGGAGTCAATGATGCACTCCTTTCTTTCTCCATATCCTTAGTTATAGCAGAAATTTAGAGGTGACATGATATCACTCTCCGTGTAACGTCCCGAGACCTCTCTATTGGTGTCCTTTATCTCGTATACCTTCTCGTTCCTCTTTCCACATGGATCAATAATAACCATGACAACGTGCCATTCACTATCTCCATCTTTAGCAATTTTTTCAAACTCTCGCTTATTCCCCACTTGCCAATCGTTGTATTTCAATGAAACGGGAAGTGCTCCAAGCATCTCCACAATTTTCTTGTATACACATATGTCAAAGAAAGGGTTGTGGTAGCTCCTTTCACTTAGTGAAGCATCAAAAAGTTCTTCCGGTCCCGTCCATGGTTGCAAATGTGGACCATAAATTGGCATACCGTTCTCATCTCTTTTCACGGTGTAGTGCTTATCGTCTTCATCATCACTATCATCATGTTTCTTTGCTTTTAGCACATTATAGTTTTGATGAACGAAACTATCAAAGCTAGTCATAATAGCTTTTCCAACATCTAGATTTGCACCAACGGTGTGCAAAAATTTTCTTCCAACCACTAGTTAAATATCTCGATCAATAAGAATGCCGAGAAGCATAGAATCGGCTAGTAGTGTAGTTGTTCCCACTTGGCAAAGAACTCCAAGCAAACGCCCAAATCCCTCTGCGTAGGAGTGATCAAGCATTTTAGTACAATCAAACCTCGGTTTGACTCTACCAACATCTAACATTTTGAAGATTCCAAATGGAATGACATTAATATTCGAACCGGTATCAACCAAAGCATTATAAGTAGTTTTACCCTCCAACCTTATTGGTAGGATTAAGTACCCCGGATCTTCTCTCTCAAGCATTACCTTGTTCTCACGAAGCATTTGTATTGCTACATCTTCGTACTCTGGTGTTAATCCATCTTCAACTTTCAATTTATCGAGCAAAACCCCATCAACAATCATCTTATATTTATCACTATACTTCAAAGTTTCAATGATAGGTCGGTTCATGTTCAACAACATGACTCTTTCTTTAATGTTTTCTTGCAATTCCTCCATTGATAGTTCTTCTCTAGTTAAAGGCCTGTTAATGGTGAGTGAAGGCCCTTCACCATTATAGCTCAACTTGTAAGCGTGGGCGGGCTTCTTGCCTTTGTTCCTTTTGTTTTTCCCCATGCTACAATTGATTTCCTCGGTTTCAATAGGTGGCAAATCATCAAAATTGAGGTTGTCAAGTATTGCATCAATTTATCCAAAGTCTAAGATTTCATGCACTTTTGGCCATAAAGTAAGTATGCCACAAGTGATGTCAAGTTATGCATTAGCTTGCTTTAGGAAATATCTCCCAAAGATTACACACGGTTCACAATCGTCTTCCTTCGGATTAACAAAGAATTCAACGAAAAGAAATTCGTCTTTAATCATGACAATGAGCTTCTTATCTATCTCTTTGTCTCCATTACGATTAGTTATGTAGGTTAAGCCAAGCTCAACTACAAATTCGTTATTAATCAATATTCTTTCCAATTTCAAATCTCCTTGCCCATCATAAGCAAATTTTCCTTCCACGTGGCAAGGTATCAAATACTTCTCACTAGGTATTAACTCTTCCAAGCGATGGAAAATCAAGACCTTTTAGATCCCACTATCGGCCGAGTCCTTACATTAAAAACCTGTCCAGTCTCCTTCCGATTTGTCATTGAGACTAATATGTTAATCCACTCTTAAGCATAGTGTAACACCCCTATTTTATCTTTACACAGCGAAACATTAAAGTAGGGTATTACTTCATAGAATACAAGTCATAATGATAGAAAATAACTCAAAAGAGTGATAAAATCAAGTTTCTTTATATATCATTAAAATTCAAAGTTTTACAATATAAGGTTCCCAAAATCTAAAATAATAATTTCAATCTTGTGCCTCTTCATACCATCCGTATGCTGCTCTGTTAGCCTCAAAATATTGAGTCAAACAAGAATGCTCGGTCATATGTTTATTATGTATCGTATATTACAACGTTGTAATAGGTAGTAGATTAGTCGTGTATTACGGGCTTAACTTTAAGCTAAGGTTCATTCATAAGTAACCAAAGCCCAAAAGGAAAGCCCGACCCATTATCATATAGCCCATTATGCCACATGTAGGCAAGGCTATATAAACCTCTCCTTGCATGTAAGGAGAGGTTGGTTGGTCATTTCATTTTCTCTCAATCTAATATTCCACAAGTTCACACACTTTTCTCTCTCTAGTTTCTCTCTCTAAAATTCATCTCATATCTACCTTTCTTTCTTCATTAATCGTATAGAATCATCATATATTAGGGACAACAATTGGTATCAATCGCCATGGGGTAGTTTTGTGATTTTTTGTTGATTTTCTACTTAGTTCGTGTGATTTTACCATAAAATCTACGGATTCAGGTTTTTTTTCTTGTGTTTTTCGTGCTCTAAATCATCCTCTATTCATCTCTACATCTTTAATACGTGTGGTAAGATTTTGGTTACATTCGTTTGGTTATAATCACGAATTCTGTTGGAAATACGTTTTACGTATTTATGAAGGATCGTTCGCTCCAACGATATTTATGTAATGGGCTCGTGATCTACTTAGTAAACGTATAGTCCATATAGCCCACATGTAGGGTGGGCTATATATATACCCCTCCTAGCATGTTAGGAGGGGTTGGTGATTTCATATTTCTCATAATTCTATTTCACTTTCTCTCTCTTCCTCTCTTTTCTCTCCTATCTCTCTCTACACCCTCATCTCTTCCTCATCTCCCTTCTCATCTTCTTTATATTATTAATCAATCTAAACATCAAATCCATCTAATCAATCATGTAGAATAAGCCAAGATTTCCGTAGACCTTCAATTGGTATCAAGAGCCAAGGTTAGATTGGTTTATTCTTGCTTTTATTTTAATTGATTTTGGTGGGTTTTGATTTAATCAATCTTTAATCTTAAAAAGTTTGTATTTTTATGCTTTAAATCATAGTAAAATCTTTAGATTTACTTATTTTATATAAAAATCACAAATTTTTATTATCAAATCTTGAAAAAGTTTGTATTTTTACAAATGTTGCGGGATGATTTTTCATTTTATTCAATTAAAAAAATTTAATTTTATCTTTTTATCTTTAAATTTTGATTGCAAAACATGTTTTTACTTTTCGTTTGATTAAATTTTTTATTCAACTTTTAATTTTATCTTTTCAATTTAATTTTTTAATTAATAGTCAATTTTTATTTTCTTTTCATTTTTTTTGTTTATTTATTTTTGATTTTTTGATTTTTCATTTTTTAAGGTTTTACTTTTAAGTTTTTTGAAGTATTTTATTTTTTTAATTTTAACTTTTTTATTTTTATTTATAGTCAAATTCATTGGTCCCTTTTTTTGTCTTATATACCAACTATCAGTCCGAACCAATACTGTTTATTCAGAATCAAGATTTTTCCCGAGTGAACATTTTTTTTTCAGAATCAACCTTTTTCCGCATCAACTGGTTATTCAGAATCAACCTTTTTCCGCATCAACTGATTATTCAGTATCAACCTTTTTCCGCATCAACTGATTATTCAGTATCAACCTTTTTCCGCATCAACTGATTATTCAGAATCAAGATTTTTTTCGAATCAAGATTTTTTTTTCCGAATCAACGCTTATTCCGAATCAACGCTTATTCCGAATCAACGCTTATTCCGAATCAAAGCTTATTCGGAATCAAAGCTTATTCCGGATCAAGCTTATTCCGCATCAAGCTTATTCCGCATCAAGGTTATTCCGCATCAAGGTTATTCCGCATCAAGGTTATTCCGCATCAAGGTTATTCCGCATCAAGGTTATTCCGCATCAAGGTTATTCCGTATCAAGGTTATTCCGCATCAACTATTATTCCTCATCAACTATTATTCCGAATGAAGAAGATTCAAATATAACGGAACTCACCTCTCAATAGCCTCTCGACTCAAGACCCTCGACAACACTCAAACTCTACAATACTTGAACAACAAAGACCGAGTCTCACTCACTCAACTCACACTCGTCTCAACACTCATCAGACAACATTCACTCCTCACTCAAACAAACACCTTCGAACATACAAACACATACTCTTGAACTCTTCACCACTCGACTCAACCAACTGACCAAGTCAACCAGACTCGAATCTTCACAGAAAATCGATATAACATTTGTTACCAAAACATCACTCGACCCAAGACTCACACTCTTTCTCACAGACTCGACCCAAAACTCACACACTCCTCTCTCGACTGAACCTCGAACACACAAACATACCTCATCGACCCAAATACTCAAGACCAAACAGTAACATCTCCGTCAAACCATCATCGATCCCAAAACCAAAAATAAAACATAAAAACACCTACCCGAGACCATCTCCGTATGATCTTGATGCCATCATCGACTCAGTTACTCTCGATCTATTGAAGTTACGGTTTATTTTTGTTTCTGGGTTAGTTTGAATTGATGGATTAACTTATGTACATTTGATAGAGATATGGGACACTTGATGATTGGTGGATACATAGAAAATCAAGTTTGAGTTTTAAGGTGTGATTTGAGTTTTAAGTTTGGGTATCAAGTTTGAGGCGATAGGTTTAAGGTGTGAGATGGGTATTCGTTTGTGAACAAGATAGAAGAAGATTGGTATTTTTAAAAGAAGGGGGGCTGGACTGTTTAAGATCATAGTTGTGTTTCTGAGATTTTGAGGAGAGAGAGAGTGCTATAGGGGGACGGAGGTTACAAGGTTGGGGTGGAGTAAAAGAGTGAGATTTATGTTTGGGAGAAGATAAGAGTATTAATAGTGGAATTTTTTATGGGCGGAGGTTACTAAGTTTTTCACTTGCCACGTTTTAGGGTTGCCACGTTTTAAGAGTATTAATCATTTTTGACAAATCAAATTTAAGTTTTTATTTAAAATCGATACATATCAGAGTTTTTATTTATTTATTTTTTTGAATGTTAGTGAAGTAAAATTTTTTTAACGTTTTATCTTTTTATATTTTAAAGTTAATTTTTTTTAGTTAAGTTAATTGTGTATATTTGTCAATTGTTATTTTTGGTTTTGGTACATCGTGTTAAGGCGGATATTTCGAAAGAAACAAAATATTTGACAGGCCGATCATTATATTTACCGTAGCTTGGATTTATTCGTTGACGGGCTTTATTTTTAGAGTGAGCTGAGTTTGAATTGGTCTCTGGTTTGTTTTATCAACATTTGAGCCGACAATAATTTTTGAGCCAAGAAAACAGTTACATCATCACTCGAGGATTTTTTTTAAGAATTTTTACGGATCTTTCGTTTCTTCAAGTATTGTTAAATTCCGAAAACAACGACATTCATTTTTCATCAAACTTTCAATGGAGTCGTTGAATTTGACACTTCAAGAGGGAGACTCGCATAATTTGCAAGACAAAGTTAGAGAAAGTGGCATCACTTCATTTCGAATGCTCTAGTCTCATCTTCTCACTCTTTCATGGATTCAAGGAGGGAGCGAATTTGTGACCATCTTTGGTCAAGACTGTCATATATTCATCGACTCAATATTCACCACTTTGACCCAACTCGCCGAGCAACTCAACAATGAAAACTTTAATTACTCTGCATCGGCACTTGCATATCAGACTCTTGTGACACAACTCACGCCTTTCCTCCAATTTAATATCATCAAGTCTGAAAGTTCAGTGATTTGCCAATCATTTCTTTGAGATACACATACCGAGCTTCGAGATTTCCGTGGTACAATATTGAAACTCATGACATCGGTCTCGTCTTCGATTTATGAAAGATCTCGACTTCAGCAAGCGTATGATAATGGAGTGCAAGAATCTATTATGCAGATGCAAGAAGAGAATGGTCATACGGTTGACAACTTAGAGCCTAACAATGGCAAGAGCACGGAATCAGGAGGACAACATGATACCAGTGGCACGTCAGGGAATTTTCACGAGATCTCTTTTGATGACACCTTACCCGTTTATGACGAAGAGCCTGCAAACATGGTACAATGTAATGTTGCTTATGATGTATATGTTGATGCCATGCCGCATATTGAGCATTCTGAACCTAATTATGACAAACATGGGATGGAAAATAGTGATAGAAATACCACTTATGATTCATCCGAAGTGAGTCATAATGAGGGAGAAAGTGTTCAAAATGCTAAACATCATGATAATTGTCTTTTGACTGCTTCATTGACTGCTTCTGATTCTAAGATTAGAGAGCTCGAAACGATTGCAGCTCAACAATCAAAAGATCTTGAGATGCCAAACTTGAATTTTCTAAGAAAACGGACAAATTTGAAACATACTTTGAAAAACTTGAAAAGTCTAACGTTGTTCTTGAAAGAAATTTGGATAAAAAAGTTTTAGATTCTAAAGCTGAAAAGGATAATCTTTTGAAACAAATTCAGTTACTAGAGTCTAAATTAGCATCCCAAGATAGATTGCTCAAAGAAAATGAAACTTTAAAGGCTCAAGTTCAGGAAAAGGTTTTTGCTATAGCTGCGTTGAAAAACGAGTTAAGGAAAACTAGAGGACCTAGTGTGGACACTAAGCTTGAAAAACCATCAATCTTGGGGAAACCGCCTACAAATCAGTTCGTTAGACTACCGACTGCATTTAGATCCGAGCGACCACAATCCTCGAGACCGCGGTTTGCCTCCCAAGTTGATTTGGTTCATTTTCCTAGACCAGTCACTCCAACAACTAGGCCCAATGTGATCAAAACAGCTTTGGTAAGACCTAATCACATGATTGCCTCTAGTTTCCCTAAAAATACCAAGACCACGTCTAGAACTAGTTCAAATGATGCTTGCCATAAATCTGGTCTAGCGGAAGCTATTCAAAAGACACAAGTAAGAGATAAGACTTTCAAACCTAGACAGATGCCTTCTAGATTACCCAACACTGCTAACCGCAGCATGTCAAATCCTAGGAGCATCAATCAATCGTCCAGGAATTCGAGACAGATGCCTTCTAGATTACCCAACACTACTAACCGTAGCATGTCAAATCTTAGGAGCATCAATCAATCGTCCAGGAATTCTAGATCTTACTCGGACATTAAATATGCTACTTGTAAAACATGAAGAAAATGTGTCTTTACGGTAAATCATGATTCTTGTATCAAGAAACTACTTAATGAGGTGAACTCCTGTGCTAGACTTAAATCCCAGTGGGTTGCTAAAATCAAACCCATTGGTAAAATGTGGCGCCCCACTGGTAGAACTTTCACTCTTGTAGGAAACGAGTGCTCTTTAACTAGGATAATCTCCGACTCTACTAAGGCTGCTAGGGAGGAAATTGAAAAAGATGATACATCACTTAAGCCTGAACTTAAGGTTTTCTATAAACGGAAACGTTTGCCAACTAAGACAAGTGAATCATCCACTCAGGTCGCCTCTGGCACTAGAAAAGACAACTGTGAACCCCCACTTGCTTCTAAGATAGATATCGCTAACCCATATCAAAGCATGCAAACTCCTAATGAGAATGCAGGTACCAAAGTTGATGTTCCAAAAGAACGAAGCGGTCCAATCATTGTATACCGTTCAACTAAGGATGCTCTTAGAGTTTGGTTGCTGAAGAAGCAGATATCAGAGAAACAAGTGTCTCAGGGGATTCATGGTTAAGCTTACACAATGGCTCACATTCAAATCACAGTCTGTGACCCGAACTTCAGAGAAAGGGAAGCTTATTTCGTCAACGATAACTTACCCTCACAACGAGAAATTAATTTTTCTCGGTCACGAGCTTACACTAAAACCATTCAACCGTTTTAAGCTCGTGTATAAGGCTTATAGATAAATGACAGTCTGTAACCTGCGCTCAAAAGAAAGGAAAGTTTATCGTCAATGATAAACTTATCCTAACAATAAGAAAATCATTTTTCTCGGGCATGAGCTTATATTAAAAACATTCCACGTTTTTAAGCTCATGCATAGATGGCTCCTCGTTAAATGACAGACGATGACCCGGACTTCAGACACAGGGAAGTCTATCTACGCAATGATAACTTACCCTCTTAACAAGAAATTAAGTTTTCTTGGACACGAGCTTATCCTAAAACTATTCAAAGGTTTTAAGCTCGTGTAACTCGAACTTCAAATAAAGGAAAGATTATCTTTTATGATAACTTATCCTCATAACGAGAAATTAACATTTCTCGGTCATGAGCTTGTATTAAAACATTCGAAGTTTTAAGCTCAGAAAGGAAAGTGTATCTTTTAAATAAGAGAACTTTTCCTCATAACGAGAAATTAACCTTTCTCGGTCATGAGCTTTCCGTTAAAACAGTCAAAGTTTTCAAGCTCATGAAAACAACTTCTAAGTAAATGTCAGCTTAGGACTCGTCCTTCAGATAAAAGGAAAGTTTATCGCCGATGGTAACTTATCCTTAACAACGGGAAGTTCACAACTTCTCGGACTTGCGCTCGATTTTAAGATATTCAACATCTTAAGCTCAAGTAATTGTTTTTCAAAACTTTGAACATAATTTTTCAAGAATTTTTCAAAAGGTTTTTTCTAAATCTTTCAAAATTGTGTGTTCAAATATGTTTTGATAAAAAGAGCATGTCTTCTGGAATCGATAATATTTACGAACCTAGAAATGTCATTCAATAATGACACGGGGTTGTAAATAAAGTTCGAGCTGAAGTTTAAAATATTTAAAACATGCTTAACATGGTTTGCTATTATTTCAGATAGTAACCCGCTTTTCACTTTGAAGTCAAGCATTTCACCGGAAAGCTTTGACTTCAGAATCCGAAGTTATCATCTCCACCAACCGTAGCAATTTACAATTGATATCTACATACTCGACGATGCGACTACTCAAACGGCGACTACAGCTCTTTCAATAGAACACGGGTCAACAATTGAGGGGGAGCAATTGTCCAGCATTAAGAATCTTTGACGCCGAAAGTGCCAAGTTCACATGTTGGTGTCAAGACAATGATAACAATCAAATGGAGTCAAGAGATAACTTCAGACGTGATGAGGCGACCAACATTCGTGAACAAGAACCATGTGCTTCTTTCATATGATGTTCTCCATCATTTAGGTCCAACCTCATAAATCGCTAATCTTGTGAATTCACTATCATATATGATCTTTGCACGTGATAAATACCTTACACTTGTGTTTAAAAGGTATTTAATTTACGTTTCAGCACACCCTCATTAATTTGAGGGGGAGCTTGTGTAATTCATGAAGATAATTGGATTTGCATTTTTCTTCCCAAATTCTCTTAAAATACTATTAAATCAATTGATATTAAAAACATCGATTGGGTTAATATTTTTAATATGGGGGAGAAAATGTGATTTAATATTGAGATCAATAATGGTTTGACTTAATGTGCTGACTCATCCCGACATGTGCGAAATGTTTTCGAATATCGTGGCATATGTTAAGGGGGAGCAAAATGGATTTGGATATAAAAATGGATTTCATGGTGATTTATACTTACCCACAACCCATTTATTTCACGACGATGAAGATTGTGGTGACATAAGGATGGTAGAATAGGTTAAAGTCCAATGATTCCTCTAGAACCGGAGGAATCTTCCCAAGGACATTCCATAGCCAGAAATAGTAGTCCTTAGGGAAGATGGAGAAAGATTGTGAATTGAAACTAGGATTTTTGTATGTAACAATTAATTAAGTTCGTTTTCCTCGACTCACTCGAATTGATTTCTAACTTAACGTTTCGACTTAATTTGTTTTTGGTAAATAATATTTTTGTATTTTAAATTAATTTAAAACTATTTAAAATAAAAGCTATTTAAAACCTATTTAATCTAACTTAAAAATTAAAACTAATTTAAATGACAACTAAATAAACTATATAAACTAATTTTGAAAACAAAATTTAACTTTTAATAAAACTTTAAAATTAAATGAAAACTTAATAAAACTAATTTTAAAACTAAATTTGAAAACTAACAACTTTAAATAAAATTTAAACAAAACTAATTTAAAAACATAAAAATAATGAAAATAAAATTATTTTTTATCTTTTTATATTTTTTTATTTTTTTTATAAAAACAGAATAAAATAAAACTTTAAATAAAACTTTTATATAAAAAATTAATTAAACTAAAAATGTATTAAGACTATATTAATTAAAACTGCCAATATTAAAATTCTGTATATTAATTCAATGTTGCGAATATAGACACAAAACAAGTACTAGAACAGATGGTGAGGGTGTTGGTCTATTGAACGAAAGGTCAGGGGTTCGAGTCCCCTGACAGACAGATTTTTGCTTATATTTTTGTTTATGACTTTTTGGAAAATGTAACATACAGATCAATTGAATCTGTATGTTCATGCAAGCTATATCAAATAAGAAAGTAAGTCTAAACAAGAAAATAAGCATACAAACTAAAAATAAGCAAATCAAAATTAAACTTAATAAAAACTAAATAAGCGAATGAAGACCTATCATCAAATAAATAAGCAAAATGATAAACGAAACAGTAGACAATTTAGTAAGCAAACCAAATAAGCATATAAGCTAAAATCAGAAAATAAGCAATTCCAAACAGGAAGCAAGAAAACAGGTCTAAACTAAACAATACGCTAAATAATCCCAATAAGCAAAAACTAATTAAACCAGAATCCAACTGAAACAAACTAATCGGTTCTACAGTAAAATATTCAACAAGCAAAAACGCAAACACATATCAAAGTAAGCAGATAATATAATAAGGCAGATTCAAACATTACTGAAACTTAAAAAAAAAGATTCCTCTAAATTTAAACATCCAAATTAGAACAGTAAGCATAGATCAATACATAAAGCATTTTAAACAAATTAATCTAAAACATAGAAAATTAAATGAAGAACATGAACCTTGTGTTGAATCCGTTGCGACGAAGGATGGCGCTGTGCCTCCTTAATGAACCGAAACAAACACCATCATTAGTCATCAACCCGAATCACCAAAGAACACGGCTAATCATCAACATCAATCTCGAACAAGAACAACCATCGAACCAGTTTAATAAACTTCCAGTGGGAAGTTTATTTCCACTTTCTTCTTTATTTATTTTTTTATTTATTTATATATATTTTTTAATTTTTAATTATAATAATAATAATAAAAGGACGAACAGTATCAAAACAAAAATTAAAGATTAATATCAAACCTTGCAGAAATTTAAATTGAGATGAACACTAAAAATACTGTAAATTAAACTTTTCATTAATTAATAATCAAAAATTACATTAACTGGAATTTAATGAAAATACATTAAATCCTAATCTACTTTGCAAAAATAAAATTAAAACTAATTTACTCTACTCCTAATTTAAAAAAACAGTAAATAAAATCAAAGAAAAAGATGGACTCCTCTATCTGATTTCTTCAGGGGTTCTTATAGATGAACAAGAGCTTGGGGTCTTCTTTCTCAACCGTTTGATCTAGCTTGAAAAGAAAGCCAAAATATGAACCGTTGGATCTTCTTAATTTCTCTTTCATCACAAGGATTGCCACATCGGATGGATTGAGGACCACAGGGTGGATGTGCGAAAAAAATGGGGGATTTAATTGTTTTGGTGTGAATTAATCATCTATGTAAAAAGCCCCAAAATTTCGTGGTAATTTTTATGATGTAAAATTTAGGGTTTGTGGAAGGCTGCGAGTTTGGTGGGAGAGAAATGGTTGAGTGTTTTTGCTTTGGTGATATCGAAATAATGGGAGAAAGGGTAGAAAAAAATCTGTTTTATTAAAATTGTGAGTGGGGATAATAGGATACACGTGTGATGAGGGAGTGATTTGTTGTTGGATTTGACTGGTCAATTTAGGGGGTGGTACGTGTGAGGTATTATGGGGTGCGATGAGGGTACAGGATAAGAGAATGGTGTGGGGTGAATGTCGACACGTGTGTGTGTGTATTGTTTGTGAGGTGAGTGATTGGTATGTGTGTTGACAAAGTGAGGTGAGGGTGTAGGGTAAGGGTTTGACCGAGTATTTTGACCAGCAAGTTACAACCGTCCCATTCTTTTAGCAAACATTTCCATTCGTTTGCATTAGAAATGGGCTTGGCCCAATTTAAGAAGTTCACCCGTCTCTTTTACTAATCAAATGGGCCATATTGGGCTATTGTTTATCAAACAAGCAACATAAGCTTACAAATGGGCTTTTAAGCCCATTAACCTAAATGTGGGTCCCCCAAGCCCGATTAACTCAATACATATTAAATCTGCTAATAACGAGCTCGATTTCGGCTTTGTCAATCTTTTTCTTTAGACTCGTGTCGGTTTCATCGGTTTTCGTGAACTTCGGCACACTTTTGATCTTTTGACTTAGTCTTCGTCTCTTTTTGGACTTTTCTTCAACATTTGACCGTGAAATCCCGTGTTTTCTCTTCTTTTGATCATTTGTACCTATTTAAACACAAAAACACAAAACCACGCGTAATTCCGACTTTTAAGATTTTAAACACATGATTTGGTCTTGTTTTTACTTGATTTTAGTGGCAAAAGGATAAGTGTTTTCACACTTATTAAATCTCCTACACTTGACCATTGCAATGACCCCATGCAATGCTTTATTTCAAAGCATAAAGTTATATTTTTCTCATAATTAACCCATCTCGGCCTTTATTAATACTACTACAATGAAAAGATAAAAATTAAAAAGGAGACAAAAGTTATAACACTTTTATTTAACTTGGAAATTATTCGATGGAAAAAACTTGTAAAGAAATCTAAGACTTGAATTAGGGCTTTGGTGTCATGAATATAAATCACCCTCAAGTTTCACGTTCCCCATACCAAGCATAAAAACGAGATCATTGTTATTACAAGTTAGCACTACTAACACTTGCTCATGTGGTTTAGTTAATCACTTAGACTCCCTTATTCCTATGGTGTAACTCTTGTATTTTATTTTTGTCTTGAATGATCACGAGGATGCATTTTTGACTTATTTCGATAATTTATTAAGGCCGACAATAAAGTGGGACGATTTAATCAATAGTTAGCTAAAGGACAAAATCTTTTAAAACTGCTTCTCGAAACCTCATAAAGTTCATATCTTGGCATAACTTGTTTCACGATTTGAGACCTTTCTCGGACCGATATTTGGCTTGTACTTCAAACTTCAAATCTTGAGAGACGATCTTGAAATTATGGTCTTCTCTTCATTTTGGTATACATCTTTAAGGAGTGAAAGATGCTTCAACGTTGACCACGACTTCTTCATTTATCCTCTTCTTTATTTAGGATTTTGATATACAACGATCCGCCTCCTTTTCAGACTTGGATCTATTTATCCTCATACCTTGTTAGGATCTTTTTGGATAGACTTCTCCATGATCTTTAGGGGAGTAATTGCTTCTTGTCGTGTGTCTTGATCCTTCATATTGATTTGGATTAATGATCTTCACATCATCTTAGGATCTTTAGCAAAAAAAGTGAATCCTCATGCCTTGTTAGGGCCTTTTTGGACTCGGGTATCCTCATGCCTTGTTAGGGCCTTTTTGGATAAGCCAATCTTCGCGTCCCGCTTCAATAAGTTATGCCTTGGCTATGAACTCTAATTAATCCCGAGCAACTTTTAAACGATCTTGTGCTAGAAGCTAAGTAACCTTTTAAATCGTACAACCTTATTTATTACAAATATATTTATTAACAAATGATGGGAGAAAAAGCTCATAACTAACTCACATAAGTTAATGAAAGAATACCAAACTTATAATCAACTCTATCATCTCTCGTTCTCCACAATTTAAAATCTCAAGGAATGAGACTCGTGGATGCTTAGCCTAATAAACCAATTAAGGTCCATATGGTTAAGGATACTAGCTAGAGTAAACTTGGATAAGTAAACTCGGGTTGAGTCAAAATATTCACGACGGGCCTAATATATCAAAGATATCTAAACTTGTAAAAACCATTTTATTTATTTTACTTGAAAATATAAATATGATGCAAAGAAAAGAAAATAAAAGAAAAATACTATAAGGCCAAAATAGATCAAAAATTTGAAAAACGTTGAAAAAAAAAAATTAAAAATTTTCCGGTTAAAATGGGGTCAAATTCATGGAAAAGGCCACTAAAATTTCGATAGAAATCCCCCCTACACTTAATATAAACATTGTCCCCAATGTTTAAGCATGTGGGATAATAAACTCCCCTACACTTAGGACATTGAGTACGTTGTTTAAAATCGAGCTAAGGAAAGGACAACTAAAGTGATTACATTTATTCGTTTATTTATATACAAGATTGAATCACAATAGCAAAAACTTATCGAAGGAACCGGGTACACGGGAAACACGGGAACACGGGTCTCGTCAAAAGTACCAAAAGTGGATCATCAAAGCACATGTCCCTGCATAATCTCAACACACAAAACAAACAACCTACATGGCTCCCCCCTACACTTATTGTGGAAAATAGATAAGAAAAATAGATCATCGGGTTGCCTCCCGAGAAGCGCTTGTTTTTGTTAACCGAGTCACGAGCCTGACTCGACCCCGAATTAAATGGTCCATGGGGAAGCCTCGAATGTGATACCGGGATCAAAGATCTTGTCCTCGGTCCCGGATGAACATAATAAATGAGAGGCAGGAGGATAAGTCATAGAAGGTAAAAAGGTCCTCTCAACATACGAAAAGTATGTGAGGTCGTGATCCACGGGAGGTGGAATGGGTAAAGGAGACAAATTGTCATCCCCTAAAGACATAGGATGGTCACTATTCGGCAAAGCCGTAAAGGTATCAATCAAAGAATGGTCAATGTCACCTCCCGGGTCAAAGCAATCATCCTCATGAACGTGAATCTCTTCGATTTCTTCATCATAGACAGGCTCGTCAAACAAAGGTTTGTCGTTCCCCTCATTGAGGATTTTAGAAATTCTCTCGAAGAGATCATGATCAAGTACGAAACCATCATTCATTTGTGGGATTTGTTGATAAGTTAAATCCTCACGAATGTGGTAAACGTAATTCTCATTAGAGGAGTGTTGATTAGGTAACTCCTCGAGAATAGGATGAGAATCGATGGTAGAATCAAAAGTAATTGGCGAAGAGGCAAATGTGAATTTGTCAAAATCCAAGTTCTCAAAATCGATATCAATATCAAGTTTTAAAACACCGTTTGCCTTCTCATCAATACCATGATAACCATTAAGCTCATGCGAGAAATCCAATAACACGGGATCATAAAAAGTATCCTCATGATGGAATTTCTCGATACTTGGGGTATGAAAGTCATCACTAAGGAGTAAAGAATCCGATAAATCATTAGTATCGTGGTTTTCAAAAGTCGGTCTTGGTAAAATAGGCGAATCATCCTCATCCGATCCCGAGGAATAATTAAAAATGTAGTCGGAATCACAAGATAACTCATCCCTATCTACAAACTCCTTAGGTGTAGGACAACTTATGGGTTCTTCTTCTATGCACTCACACTCCTCAAAAATTGGTTTCTCAAAACATGTCTCGCTAAGAGGATTTGAAGAAAGCATAAAGTCATTTGAAGGGGTAGGTGAAGGAGGCATAAAAGAAATGGGGTCATCAACGGGTAATGAAGGCTCAAGAATAATCTCGGGAATTTCCTCAATAGGTGAGGAAAGAGGAGAGCTAATAGTGTCTGTGGGTGTCAATACCGGAGGGTGAGTAAAACTCATGATAATCTCCGGGCCTTGTCTCTCCTTTATTGGCGGAGAGATGGAAGGATCCACAGTGGGAACATCACTACTAGTAGTGGTGTTAGCCTCAATATCATCACTCAAAGACGGCTCAATATCAAATTGATCTCGATAGGTTTCTAAAAAGAGCATGAATTTCCTATCGGTTTCCTCTTGCATTTCTCTTAAGAATCTACCATGTTCCTCAAGTTTATGAAGAATTAAGTCCATTTGAGGTTGTGAAATACTCCCTTG
Organism: Glebionis coronaria; assembly: GCA_025667525.1. Classification (NCBI taxonomy): domain Eukaryota; kingdom Viridiplantae; phylum Streptophyta; class Magnoliopsida; order Asterales; family Asteraceae; genus Glebionis; species Glebionis coronaria. Next base: position 326,779,744 of record CM046880.1, read on the forward strand.
ATTATAGTTTTGAAAATTGCCTTCATTTGGAAAACCTTCATTATTTGAAAACCCTTGATTTTGAAATTCCCCATAAAACCGTGGATCATATTGTGGTGGGTCACTAGTCGTAGGAAAACTAGGGGAGCCAAAATAAGTATTAGTATCATAACACATACTTTCCTCATTATTATAAACCTCCTCATAAGTTTTGTCACAATTAAAATAAGCATGAGGCCCACCACAAGTCGAACACTCCTCGGACATAATCTTATAACGCTCTTCTTGCAAGATTTCCCAAATCGGACGATTATCCATGGTAGTGTCGAAAGAAAACGAAATAACAATAATTATTATGCTACGTAATATATTATAATAAAAGAAAAATCTTTTTGTATTTTTTTAGAAAAATATATATTTACAATAAAAATCGAAAGAAATCGAATTAAGAAAAATAATACTAATACGTAATATTTTTGGTGTAATACTTTAGGAAAAGTATTACTTTTGGATTTTTTAATTTTTTTGGTGCAAATCTTATGAAAGAATTTGCTTTTGTGATTTTTTAATTTTTTTTTTTTGTATTTTTAAGTTTTTGATTTTTTTGTATTTTTGATTTTGTTGCAAGAAACGTAACGTTCAAAAAGAACGGATCCCAAAATCCAAACGTCTTCACGAAAAATCGTCAATCGTACGAGCGAAGCGGCAGCGGCGCCATTTGAAACTAGGAATTTTGTATGTAACAATTAATTAAGTTCGTTTTCCTCGACTCACTCGAATTGATTTCTAACTTAACGTTTCGACTTAATTTGTTTTTGGTAAATAATACTTTTGTATTTTAAATTAATTTAAAACTATTTAAAATAAAAGCTATTTAAAACTTATTTAATCTAACTTAAATATTAAAACTAATTTAAATAAATCTAATTTAAATGACAACTAAATTAACTATGTAAACTAATTTTGAAAACAAAATTTAACTTTTAATAAAACTTTAAAATTAAATGAAAACTTAATAAAACTAATTTTAAAACTAAATTTGAAAACTAACAACTTTAAATAAAATCTATTTTTAAACAAAACTAATTTAAAAACATAAAAATAATGAAAATAAAAATATTTTTTATCTTTTTATATTTTTATATTTTTTTTATAAAAACATAATAAAATAAAACTTTAAATAAAACTTTTATATAAAAAATTAATTAAACTAAAATTGTATTAAGACTATATTAATTAAAACTGCCAATATTAAAATTATGTATATTAATTAAATGTTGCGAATATAGACACAAAACAAGTACTAGAACAGATGGTGAGGGTGTTGGTCTATTGAACGAAAGGTCAGGGGTTCGAGTCCCCTGACAGACAGATTTTTGCTTATATTTTTGTTTATGACTTTTTGGAAAATGTAACATACAGATCAATTGAATCTGTATGTTCATGCAAGCTATATCAAATAAGAAAGTAAGTCTAAACAAGAAAATAAGCATACAAACTAAAAATAAGCAAATCAAAATTAAACTTAATAAAAACTAAATAAGCGAATGAAGACCTATCATCAAATAAATAAGCAAAATGATAAACGAAACAGTAGACAATTTAGTAAGCAAACCAAATAAGCATATAAGCTAAAATCAGAAAATAAGCAATTCCAAACAGGAAGCAAGAAAACAGGTCTAAACTAAACAATACGCTAAATAATCCCAATAAGCAAAAACTAATTAAACCAGAATCCAACTGAAACAAACTAATCAGTTCTACAGTAAAATATTCAACAAGCAAAAACGCAAACACATATCAAAGTAAGCAGATAATATAATAAGGCAGATTCAAACAAACTGAAACTTAAAAAAAAAGATTCCTCTAAATTTAAACATCCAAATTAGAACAGTAAGCATAGATCAAAACATAAAGCATTTTAAACAAATTAATCTAAAACATAGAAAATTAAATGAAGAACATGAACCTTGTGTTGAATCCGTTGCGACGAAGGATGGCGCTGTGCCTCCTTAATGAACCGAAACAAACACCATCATTAGTCATCAACCCGAATCACCAAAGAACACGGCTAATCATCAACATCAATCTCGAACAAGAACAACCATCGAACCAGTTTAATAAACTTCCAGTGGGAAGTTTATTTCCACCTTCTTCTTTATTTATTTTTTTATTTATTTATATTTTTTTTTATTTTTAATTATAATAATAATAATAAAAGGACGAACAGTATCAAAACAAAATTAAAAATTAATATCAAACCTTGCAGAAATTTAAATTGAGATGAACACTAAAAATACTGAAAATTAAACTTTTCATTAATTAATAATCAAAAATTACATTAACTGGAATTTAAAGAAAATACATTAAATCCTAATCTACTTTGCAAAAATAAAATTAAAACTAATTTACTCTACTCCTAATTTAAAAAAATAGTAAATAAAATTAAAGAAAAAGATAGACTCCTCTATCTGATTTCTTTAGGGGTTCTTATAGATGAACAAGAGCTTGAGGTCTTCTTTCTCAATCGTTAGATCTAGCTTGAAAAGAAAGCAAAAATATGAACCGTTGGATCTTCTTAAATTCTCTTTCATCACAAGGATTGCCACATCGGATGGATTGAGGACCACAGGGTGGATGTGCGAAAAAAATGGGGGATTTAATTGTTTTGGTGTGAATTAATCATCTATGTAAAAAGCCCCAAAATTTCGTGGTAATTTTTATGATGTAAAAATTAGGGTTTGTGAAAGGCTGCGAGTTTGGTGGGAGAGAAATGGTTGAGTGTTTTTGCTTTGGTGATATCGAAATAATGGGAGAAAGGGTAGAAAAAAATCTGTTTTATTAAAATTGTGAGTGGGGATAATGGGATACACGTGTGGTGAGGGAGTGATTTGTTGTTGGATTTGACTGGTCAATTTAGGGGTTGGTACGTGTGAGGTATTATGGGGTGCGATGAGGGTACAGGATAAGAGAATGGTGTGGGGTGAATGTCGACACGTGTGTGTGTGTATTGTTTGTGAGGTGAGTGATTGGTATGTGTGTTGACAAAGTGAGGTGAGGGTGTAGGGTAAGGGTTTGACCGAGTATTTTGACCAGCAAGTTACAACCGTCCCATTCTTTTAGCAAACATTTCCATTCGTTAGCATTAGAAATGGGCTTGGCCCAATTTAAGAAGTTCATCCGTCTCTTTTACTAATCAAATGGGCCATATTGGGCTATTGTTTATCAAACAAGCAACATAAGCTTCCAAATGGGCTTTTAAGCCCATTAACCCAAATGTGGGTCCCCCAAGCCCGATTAACTCAATACATATTAAATCTGCTAATAACGAGCTCGATTTCGGCTTTGTCAATCTTTTTCTTTAGACTCGTGTCGGTTTCATCGGTTTTCGTGAACTTCAGCACACTTTTGATCTTTTGACACGTTTTGTGCAAGTCAATGTGCAATTTCTTCAGCAACTTCAACCAGAGTGGACACGTTTTGTTACTTTGGTGAAACAACAGAAGTAGTTAGACAAGGTAAACTATCACACCCTCTTTGATATCTTGAAACAATTTCAACATGAGGCAAATGAAATTCAAGCTGAACGAGTTGCAAAGACGGCTAATCCACTTGCTCTAGTGTCTACCACTCAAGATCATCGATCTCGTACTTCAAAGTCATACTCCATTCAATCATCCTCCCCACGATATTCCACATCATCCAAGTCTTCCTCATCCACAAGATCACACGGCAAAGAACCAAGAGCACCATCACCACCATCTGAGTCATCATCTGAAGAGGATAGTGATGAAGATCAAGCTCAGAAGAATCGGGAAATGAAACAACAAATTGCTTTCATTATGAAGACCTACAAGAAAATCTTCAAACCCACCAACAACTATCTTCGAACATCATCCAACATAAAGAACCAATATGTTGAGAACCCTTCAAGGTATGACACACGTCGACGTGGTGAAAGTCCTTCTAGGTATGATTGACATAATCCAACACATGTTGAGGATTCCGTAAGGTATGATCGACAAACTGCCAAGTATGATACTCAGAGGATTGCTGCTGCTACTGGGAATAGGTAAACTGTTGGAACGCAGGTGGTTCAACAAAGTGGGATTCAGTGTTATAATTGCCAAGGTTATGGGCATATGGCAAAGGAATGCAGAAATCCGAAACGGGTTAGGGACTCCAGCTATCATAAAGAGAAGATGTTGTTATGCAAGAAGATGGAAGCAGGGGTCAAATTGTCAGCTAAGGAAGGAGCAATGCTTGATGATACTGATGATGAAGCCTCTGACCAAGAATTAGAAGCACATTACTCGTACATGTCAAAGGTTGACGAAGTTCTCAACGTCACTGAAGATGACAATGGACCTATCTTTGACACTGAGCCACTCGATAAGGTACACACCACTGATGAATATAATGTGTTTGGTGATACTCATGAGCATAGTGAGCTACCCAATGCCATTAATGACACATGTATGACGGAAAAGGTTGATAGTAATACCACACCCGATTCATCAGACATGTGCAATAATGAGTTTGAGGATGATCAACATGCAAATGAGTATGATGATGAGGAGCGTGTCGCACTTGCTAATTTAATTGCCAGTTTACAAAAAGATGTCAATGAAACTAGACAAACTCAAAAGCAATTAAAGAAGTAAACGCAGCGCTCACTCAAAATTTTGAAGAATGCAAAGCCGCACTAATTACATCTAGTGAGACCATTGAACACTATAAAGATGAACTTCTTCATAAAACCAAAGAACTTGAGGGGTACAAGGGTAGTGCGTTAAAAAGTCAAAAGGAAGGTCTTGAAAAGAAATACAACGAAACTCTTGAGTTATTAACCAAAGAGAAACGTCACTTTAATGTTTTGTTAATGGATGAACGTCAAAAAACGTACCTTGCTACCACCAAAGTTAACGAACTTTAAGAACGACTTTCGATGGATAACACCGAGTCTGCTAAAATTCTTGATGTTAAGAAACAAGAGGTTGAAACGTTAAAACAAGATTTCAAAAGTCGACATGAAAAAGATACTGAAAAAGTAACGGAACTAGAAAAACAAGTCGAATTTTTGAAGAAAGTTGTTTATAAAACGCATGACTCTATTCAAACCGTACGAATGTTAGCACATCCGTCTATGTTTAAGGGTCAAGCTAGCTTTGCAAGTCCTGATTATCTTGCCCAAGCTCAAGCTGCGAACCTGCGCATTTATATGGATGAGTCCGAATGGACCGATCCTGAATATCCTCTTGGTTATGATGAGACATCCCTTTGGGAAGAGGAGAGTAGATCGCCGGTCAATAAAGAGTTTGTGAAACCATACAATTATGCTTATGAGAATAGTCTATATGGTCTTTTCACTACACAAAAACAAAAGTCTCGTGAGGAATTATTTTTAGAATGAAAACAAAGAAGAATTCAATGGAAGAAAGCTTTTGCTACTAAGAAAACAAACGTTTCTAAGTTTATCAACTACTTGCCTCTTGATGCTTCTAAAAGCAAGAGTAGGCAGACATTTGGGTTTCTACAACATTACAAATATTAAATCCATTGTTTACAATGAATGGAAACAACGAGAAAATGACGAGTGAAAAAAACTAATTCCTCAAGATATAACTGTTCTTGTCAAACAAATCTTAATACCGAACACGACCACATTAAAAGAAAATATGCTTGAATTTGAAAGATTAATTCGGTCTGAAATGTTTGATGATTTAAAATATGTTGAGTCTATTGAGAAAGAAATTGACGATCTTCAAATGGACAAGTCCGTTTTTTCAGATGAATATGATTTACTCTTAGAAGAATGTCTCTCCAAAGATATTTTGTGTGTTACTCTTCAATCTTGTGCTGATATCGATGAATATTCTGATGTTGCATGCAAATATCTTGATAAAATCAAAGAATGTGAGTGTCTTGAACTTGAGCTTTCGAAACATAAAGAAAATGTTGATAAAAAGGTTTTTGAGTTACTTCAACACAAAACTGATTTCCTTCAAAAACATTGTCATTCTCTTGAACTTGCTTTGCAAAAAGATGTTGGTCGTTTTCCACATGATAATAACTTGCAAGAAAAACTTTCCATAACGTTTCGAGAAATGAATGAACTGAATTTGGAAATTAAAGGGTTGAAAGCTCAGTTACAAGACAGGGAAATAGCGATAGCAGAGTTGAAGAAACTCGTTGCTAAGATGGGTGGGAAAATTGTGGAACCTAGTGTTAAGAAACCTGTTGTAAGACAACCCAATGCGCAAAAAGTGACTAGACCCTCTGTCTTGGGAAAACCATCTGTTTTCTCTAATTCTGCATTTGCAAAACCTGCGTTTGCCCCCAAGACGGATGGGAAGGATAGGTTACCACAGAATACTCCCAAAACGCATATTCGATCACCAAGCATTAAGAACACAAATGTGATTTAACCAGGGATGTATAGATTGGCCACTAAACCCACACAAAACAAAGAAAGTCAATCACCTCAGACTTCTAGAAACACTAATAGACATGTGTCTTTTACTACAGGAGTAATCCCCACTGATAGTGTTAGCCGGCCTCAGCTTAAGAGCACTCACATGAATGAAAAGGTTTGGCAAAACAAATGTCAAGGGAAGATGAAGACAGTAGAAGACCACCCTAGGATTTTCAATGTTTCTAAGAATAAAACGTCTGTAATCGCGTGTAATGACGATTTGAATGATTCAACTTTGAATGCTTTGAATGTTAAGTTTGTTTGTATGAAATGTGGAAAGTGTGCTAATGCTAATCATGCTATGTGTGTTTCGAATAATGTAAAAGGCGTAGATACTAGAACTAAGAAGCAAACTGCGTTGCCTATTAGTGCTAGAAAACCCAAACGCAAAGTGAACCATTCTGGTGTAACCCCCCCTGAGAAAAGTATTGCATCAGACTCCACCACTAAGTCCACTAGAAGCAGAATTAGGGAATTATATGAGTCTGCTAGCAAGTCGTGGAAATGGTGGTTTGCTAATCAATGTCCTCCTGGATATAAATGGATGCCTAAAGTTAGGACAGAAAATGTGACAACGAGTGTTAGTATGCCTTTAAATGTTGCTAAGGACACTAATGATTCTACAATCACAACTATTGTGGTATCCAATTTAGCAAATGCTCCATCGTGTTCTAACTCTTCTACAGGTGATACAAATAATTCTCTTCATACTGGACTCCGGATGCACGAAGCACATGACGGGGAATCTCAAGCTTCTAATTAACTTCGTAGAGAAGTTCATGGGTACGGTCCGATTCGGAAATGATCAATTTGCACCGATCCTAGGATATGGAGATTTGGTTCAGGGTAATATCACAATAAAAAGGGTATACTACGTCGAAGGGCTCAATCACAATCTTTTCTCGGTTGGTCAATTCTGTGATGCGGATTTGGAGGTTGCTTTCATGAAGAAGCCATGTTTTGTTCGTAATTATGATGGGAATGATTTACTTACCGATACACGGGGTACTGATCTCTACACTATTTCACTTCAAGATACAACTTCATCAAATCCAATTTGCTTCATGGCTAAAGCTTCCACGACTCAGGCATGGTTATGGCATCAACATCTTTCTCATCTCAACTTTGATACCATCAACTTGCTTTCCAAGAAAGATATTGTGAGAGGCCTTCCAAGTTTGAAATTCATCAAAGATCATCTTTGTTCTTCTTGTGAGCTTTGTAAAGCTAAACGAAGTAGCTTCAAAACAAAGACCACACCAAGCTCTAAAGGACGGTTAGATCTTCTCCATATGGATCTGTGTGGTCCCATGCGTGTTCAAAGTATCAATGGGAAGAAATATATTCTGGTAATTGTCGATGATTACTCAAGGTACACATGGACTCACTTCTTGAGGTCCAAGGATGAAACACCCAAAGTCCTCATCAGCTTCCTTAAACTGATACAACGTGGTCTTCAAGCTCAAGTTAAAGTGGTTCGTACTGACAGAGGTACAGAATTTTTGAATTCAAATCTGAGAAACTACTTTGAAACCGAAGGAATTGAACATGAAACATCTATTGCTCGAACACCCGAACAAAACGGCGTTGTTGAAAGACGAAACCATACTTTAGTTGAGGCTGATCGAACATTATTATCTGCTTCAAAACTTCCACTATACTTTTGGGCCGAAGCCGTGTCAGCCGCATGCTACACACAAAACCGCTCCTTAGTTATCCCAAGACACGAAAAAACACCATATCACATAATTCATGATCGAAAACCTTCACTCAAACACCTTCACGTTTTTGGATGTACGTGCTACATTATTCGAGATGGTGAAAATCTGGACAAGATGAAAGAGAAAGGTGATGCATGCATTCTAGTGGGATATGCTACTCAGTCTAAGGGGTATAGAGTGTACAACAAGAGAACAAAATTGATAGTCGAGACTATTCATGTCAGATTTGATGAATTACAAGAAATGGCACTTGAACAAAGCAGTTTAAGTCCCGATCCACAAAGACAAACGACTTCCGTTCACAACCGCACGGAACTCGGAACTCAAGACCACAGCAATGAACCGTCAAGTTCAAAGCTAGTTCCTGAACATGTTCCTAGAGCAGATATGACAGTGGACACGACACTTGAAGAGTTGGAAATGTTATATGGACCAATGTATGATGAATATTTCACGGGGGAGAAACAAGTTGTATCGAAGTCTTCCGCTGTCACTCATGATAAGAATGATGATACCGATCATCGTCAACAACCAGATACAACTTCCTCTACTTCAACACGGGTTGCTGCAGATTTACCTCCTCATAATATTACTTCAACAATCAATCCTACAACATCCACAACTACTGTCATTGCTCCAGAGAACACAAATCAAGCAGACGATGCATTATCTGACGAAGACGAATTTATCAACCCATTCGGTACACCGGTACATGAAACTGGAGAGTCTTCTACTCGTCATGTTGATCCGTCAAATATGCATACGTTCTACCAACTACATCCTTCAACACATCATTGGACCCGAGATCATCCTTTGGTTCATGTAATTGGAAACCCTTCACAGCTTGTTCGTACAAGACGACAACTCACAACCGATGGCGATGTTTGTATGTTCGCACTTGCCGTGAGTTTAGCTGAACCGAAAAACATCAAAGAAGCCATGGCTGATCATGCTTGGATTGAATTGATGACAGATGAACTTCAACAATTTGAAAGACTTAAAGTCTGGGAACATGTTGACAGACCATACGATGTAATACCATTAAATCTTCGATGGATCTGGAAAAACAAGATGGATGAAGAGAACACGATCATCAAGAATAAATCTAGGCTAGTGGCTAAAGGGTATGGACAGAAAGAGGGTATTGATTTTGAAAGATCATTTGCACTAGTAGCTCGAATGGAAGCGGTCAGGATTTTTCTTGCTTATGCTGCACATGAGGGATTCATTGTCTATCAAATGGACGTAAAGACGGCGTTTCTTAACGGTCCTTTGAAGGAATAAGTCTATGTCACGCAGCCAGAAGGATTCGTCAATCCTCATTATCCTGACAAGGTGTATCGTCTCCACAAAGCACTATATGGACTCAAGCAAGCTCCAAGGGCGTGGTACGACGAGCTCTCGAAATTTCTGGTCTCCAAAGGTTTCTCAAAAGGTTCCATTGATTTAACTTTGTTCACTTATACATATGGGGACGACATTTTGCTTGTGCAGATTTATGTTGATGACATTATTTTCGGGTCTACAAACCCAAAACTTTCAAAATGGTTTGAAAAAGTAATGCACAGCAAATTTGAAATGTCAATGATGGGCGAACTAGAATTCTTTCTAGGAGTTCAAGTTCACCAATCCCCAAGTGGTATCTTTATAAACCAAGCTAAGTATTGTCAAGAGATAATCAAAAAGCATGGTATGACTTCATGTGACCCCGTTGGGACACCATTATCAACCACATCCCTAGATGCTGATTTGGAGGGATTACCCATAGATCAAACGAGATATCGTTCCATGATCGGGTCCCTCATGTACTTGACAGCAAGCAGACCTGATATTCATCATGCTACGTGTTATTGTGCACGTTATCAAGCACGACCCACTGAAAATCACCTCAAGGAGGTTAAACGGATCTTTCGGTACCTTAAGAATACCATTCATTTGGGACTCTGGTATCCGAGGGAAACCGGTTTTTTTCTAACGGCCTATTCAGATTCTGATCATGTAGGGTGTCTTGATACACGAAAAAGTACTTCTGGTGGTGCACAATTTCTAGGTCAAGATAAGCTTGTGGGATGGTCTTCCAAGAAGCAGGATTACACGTCACTTCATCAGCCGAAGCGGAGTATGTGTCTCTATCTGCGTGTTGTGCTCAACTTCTATGGGTGAGAACACAACTCACGGATTATGGCTTTCATTGATAAAGTACCTATGTACTGTGACTCAAAGTCGGCCATAGCCATCTCCTGCAATCCGGTACAGCATTCCCGCACGAAGCACATTGATGTCCGATATCACTTCATTAAGGAACAAGTTGAAAGAGGTATCGTTGAACTATACTTTGTTGGAACGGATTACCAATTAGCCGACTTGTTTACGAAAGCTCTGTCGAAAGATAGGTTTGAGTACCTTGTTAGGCAAATTGGTATGAGATGTTTGACTCCAGCAGACCTGGAGATTCTAGCAAAGGTGCCTGCTTGATTTATCTATCAAACATCAACCTGTATATATCTATGAAAAATCAAAATACAAAAATATAAAACATATAAAAACAAAACACAAAATTAAAGAATCTTTCAAAATCCAAAAATATTCTTCTCGACATGTCTTTCAGTATCGATAATATGGACGTACCTAGAAATTTCGCTCAATAACGACACGGGTGTGTACATAAAGCTCGAATGAAAGTTGTAAATATTTTTCAAAACATGTCATTTCTTCTTTTAATAAAGGAAATTGTCTATTTTGGACAATATTTCCAAACAACGGGTAGAGCAATCTATCACGGGTTGAGCTTGTCACAAAACATTCCACGTTTTGAGCTCAACAAAAGAAGAGAAATCTTCTTACACTTGAGTGGATTCGTCAAGACATTCAAAGTCAAAGAACTCAAGTTTATGCTTTAGAAAAACCACTTAGCCAAAAAGAAATAGTTTTTTCAAAAAGCGTTGAACACAATTTTTTCAAGAATTTTTCAATGATTATTCAAAATCTTTCAAAAATTGTATGTTCAGCAACTCCCATCCTCAAAAAGTGAAATGTGGATCAAATCCTCACAATGACAATTAAATTGGATCAATTTTTGAGGGGGGGCATTTTAACTTCATGCAAAAGATTAACACATCTTTCTCCCAGATATTTTCAAGACTATTTTTCAAAATATATTTTAATCAAATTTGGTATCTCTAATATCAAAAGATTTTATATATTAGAGATAGGGGAGAAAATGTGATTAAAATGTGATCTTATATAAGACTCAAGCACTTTAACTCTTACCTACATGTGCGAAACACTTTCGATTATCGATGCACATGTGAAGGGGGAGCTTTTCTGAAACGACAAAACTAGCAAGGTGTTAAATGTTTTTAAAACACTTTGTTAGAATTTAAAGTGGTTTTTATGGTGACGATCAAATACCCACAACATCTTTAATTCACGATGTTATTGGTGTCAAAAGGGTGGTTAGGTTTAAGTCCTATGATCCAACCAGAACCGGAGGGATCTTCCCAGGGACAATCCAATAGATTATTAGAAGTCCTTAGGAAAGATGGAGTAGAATGTGAACGTAGCTGAATGCCGACTAAGTACTGATGCTAGCACTGGAACAATCACAACAAGGTGCTAGTAATGATGTCTTGGTAAGCATTGAAGGGGTTGAAGAATGAAAAAGAAATGTAAGGATATAGGGTGTAAAGAAAGAAGCCCTCCATACAACTTAGGCAGAAACCGGGTTAACACATCATGAATACAAACTCATCATGGACCCAGTGATGTATGCACAACCCTTTCCTAGCTACTCAGGCTTCTCTCAAAAGAAGTTTGTTTTATTGTCACGGAGAACAACATGACTTCTATTGACTTTTTCACTTCGAGATAGTTGATATTGAATAGGTGGCATCTGCTCCAGCCTCCGACCACTAAAAGTGCACAAATCGAGTCTAGAGCCAAGAGATCAATCAAATCTCGTTAGGACACATGGATGAAGATCAAGAGAGTCCTACGCTATATCCTTGTGATATTGCTAGAACACTCAGAGTGATACTACTTAGTATTCACAATGATGAGTGGAAATCCTTCCAGTGTTAACATCAAACAGCACTGTGGTAGGTCATATGTAAGATTCTTCATGAATTAAACATATGTAAAACTGAAAAGCAACAGTGGTTTGATTCTTAATTGATTCAAACTTGTTTCAGGTTTCTACGCAATATCTTTATGGTCTTGCCAGAACATTCAGAGTGATATTCATTAATATTCACAGTGACGAATGGAAATCCTTCTAGCGTCAACATCAAACAGCGCTACGGTAGGTGACTTGTGAGATTCTTATGAATCAAGCTTATGTCAACTGGAAAGCAACAATGGTAAGATTCTTTATGAATCACACTTGTTCCAGGAAATTGAATTGACGACTTTAATCAAGCGGATATTTATCCAATTGATTCACTCTTTATGTTCGCAGTCTTGCTTTGAGACGGTCGAGTAAAGAGAACGGCTAGTACAGCCGCGAAACCCTGTCAAGGAGATTCTTAATTGAATCTACCTATCACAGGTACGGTATTTAATATTGTATAATGGTCTTCACCGACCGGAGGTAAAACGCTACCGATTTAGGACGAATGTCAAAGCCATTCAGTCCGTGTCTATGTTTTGTCTCGAGAAGGTGGCGTCACGGTGTACTCAGCAAAGTCAAAGATTCAAAACCACATACTCATGCCTAAAGACATATTCAACTATTAATAGTGTGAGCATGTGGATAAAGACACAAGATCGCAAGATGGCAAGAACAAGTAAAGGATGATTTGAAGATCTCAAGATAAAAAAGACAAAGTCGAAAGACAATGACAAAGGCTCAAAGATCACAGCATGAAGGAAAAGGACTACTGTTACACGTTCAAGACTCATTTATGGAGAGATTAGTAATCTCTACAAACTTCCTAAATGACCAAGTTTTATGACCTCTCATTGGGGGAGATTGTTAGCCTCAAAATATTGAGTCAAACAAGAATGCTCGGTCATATGTTTATTATGTATCGTATATTAGAACGTTGTAATAGGTAGTAGATTAGTCGTGTATTACGGGCTTAACTTTAAGCTAAGGTTCATTCATAAGTAACCAAAGCCCAAAAGGAAAGCCCGGCCCATTATCATATAGCCCATTATGCCACATGTAGGCAAGGCTATATAAACCTCTCCTTGCATGTAAGGAGAGGTTGGTTGGTCATTTCATTTTCTCTCAATCTAATATTTCATAAGTTCCAACCATTTCTCTCTACTTTCTCTCACTACTTTCTCTCTCTAGAATTCATCTTCTTCTCCTATATTTCTTTCTTTAAATTCGTGGTATATCATTCATATATTAGGGACAACATGCTCCATGCTATCAGTCACAATTTCCTAAAATATATGCTTACAAGGCAACACAAAGGTTGAGTGAATTCATAGGTTTTTAATGACAGTTTTGAATACATGTCTATCACGTTGAGCTATGTTATTATTCTTTCACATAAAGCTATGTTTTTTGTACTAGGTTCATGACATCAAAACTAACGGAATTCACCGAAGTGACTGTCATGACATGAACTCATGACATGTAATCTGTAGGTACAGATTACCCATTACTTCTAATAAAGTATGCCCGATTACCCACTCGAACAGGTAACACAAACAGGATTCGTTAAACCTAAATAGATCTATTCACCATATTAGTGCACACATAAAGTGTTCAACGAGGATAGTTATAATAAAGTGTGCTCGGTTACCCACCGAACAGGTAACACAAACAGGATTCGTTACTTCCAATAGATCTATTTTACCATCTTAGCGCACACGGATGTGTTTAATGATTCATCCAATTTGGGTAGCAAATAACAGTTTGGGCAATCATGCAATAACATATTTTAGTAAAAACGTACAGTTTAAAAACACAAGTATTATATTTTTACAAAATTAGGGTTTTAAGACATCTTTAACTTATAACTTCCATTTAAAATGATCAAATGACTTAGTTTCTTTTAGACTATATTTCTAACAATATTTTGGCATTATAACAACTCTAAGAAAGTATTGTAACAAGATCAAACTATATCTAACATAGAAATTACCTAGGATGCTCCAAAATGTCTCCTAATGGCTTCCTATGAGCACAACTTGCTATCAGAGCTTCAAGAGCTTCAATGGCTACATTCTAGACCTGGTATCTGGTCTTGGGACATGTCCTAGGACGTATATAGAAGTGGAAATTGAGAATGGGTAGGAGATACTTAAGAAACGGGGTGCAAGTTCTAACTATGCACATTCCTCCCTATTTATAGTAATTCGAACACTTAGGCTCCAAGGAAAGGTATGAAACGTGTAAATCAACTATGGTAGTGACTAAGGAAGCCTAGGAAATATCTATTCAAGTCTAGGAGCTGAGTATACAAGCTAATTCAAACCAATCTTTAACTTATGGCTATAAAAAGGTCACGACTTGAAAAGATAGGAACAAGTATGTGTCATTGACAAGTATGTGCATCACCTACTTGTAGAATATCTCCTAAATATCTATATGATCTGATACAATGTTTAAATTTAGGAGGGAAAGGGTTTTGAATGCATTTTTGGAGGGAAAACATAAAGCGGTGTCTAAATTAGGGCTTGTAACTTGTAACTTTGTAATTTTGGTGATTAAGGGTTTAGTAATGTGATTAGTGATGGATTAGGGTTTATTTAGGGTATATACATTGTAATTAAGAAGTTTGGGTCTTTGGTTTGAAGCTTAACAAAGGTTTGAAGTAAAATTGGGAAGAAAACTTAGGCGGGTTAGGGTTTCTAATGATTTATGGTTAAGTCTTAGTAAAAGTGATTATCCTTCAATTAGCTACTGAGTTAAACTCAATTTATACATCTTACATTGTCCTTAATGTGTTCATGAATTCCCTACATTGTTTTTATTAAGTTATTCTAAGTAAACATGTCTAAAGGGTGAAAATACCTATTTTGACCTAATTTACAAGCCTTGCATTGAAATGTTGTACCTTGTGCTTTAGGGTACCTGTCATTGTCTTAATATAGTCTTATAACCTTAATGAAGTCCTATGAATATTTATAGACTTGTCCAAAAAGTCTAGGTAGTGATTCTATGTAGATTTCTTAATATAAGGATGTTTAGGTCATTAATCATAATAACTTTCTATCTTGGGTAATTAGTGTTTGTACCTTTATAAAAACTAATTCTAGGGCTTATATAGTATGTTTATTACTTCTAGGGATTCTATATTCTTAGTTTAAGGGTTGATATAGGTTGATCATATTCTAGGGATAATCATGGGAGCTTAAGATCCTATGCTTTGATAACTTGTACCTTATGCTTTACTAACTTATAACTTAACTTGAAATAAATGTATAATCTTAATATGATACATAGTTGAGTTTTATAATTTGTGGCAAAAGATTAGACTCTAATTCAATGTATAATATATTTTATATGTTAATCTTGGTTACTAGGTCTTAACTTGTAATTATCTTTGGATTAGTAAATATTAGTATTTTATGATTAATTAACTTTACTTTATACGATAGATTATATTAGCATATTGTTTTTATACTAGTACATAGATATTATGTGATTACATTGCTTGAAATATTGTTTACCAAGGGTTTCTAGGTGGTGATCTAGACTATTATGTACATTTACTTGTACTTAGCTTTGTATTGTTTGTTCTTACTATTCTTAGGTATTATTATTTCTTCAAAGTATAGTTTATAACTTGTTTATAATTCATAATGACTTATTCATATGTATTCTCCATTCATAGTTTACCATTCTTGAGTTTATAACTCATTTATAGGAATTCTAGGGTTTCTAAGGGAATTTAGGACATCATAGTTATATTTGAGATGTTCTTATTCATAATGTACTTATTGGATTAATTTTATAACTTAGACTTGATATATACATTATATTTCCAACATATAGGAACATGTAAAAGTGGCAATTCAGGTTGTGAGAAACAATTCATCTTACCAAGTAAGGTATAAAAAAGCAAAAATTTCTAGTCAAATTTTCATATCATAACACATGACACATAAGTGAAATTTGAGGATTGTCATAGTCTCTCCCCTTTAAAGAAATATCGTCCCGAGATTTAGATAAAGAGTAATGTCATAGAACAGAGATGAGAAAAATCCTCGCGTTTCTAATATACTATATAGTAATATACGTATTCTCTTATTTAGTATTCTAATGATTTATTAAGTCTACACTTGTCTTATATCGAATATCTTTAAGTCCATTTATAAATTATTACTAGCATAAAGATGCGTCCAACTTTATGAAAGGAAGAAATCATAAATTTGGTGATTTATATTTATTCATTTGACCGAAGAAGTGTCCTAATTCAATCAAATAAACAGAATGTAAATCATTGACTTAGAAATTTCCGACATAACATGAATATAAACAAATATTCTAGTATTTAATATATTAATTATACCCTTAAGTTTCCTTCTTACGTTGACGTGTGTAAAACGTCTTACATATAATATCTAAGAATACGATTTTCTAGAGATGAATGATGTTAAAATAGAAGACGATATTATATTCCTTACAACATGTATAAGATACATGATAATTCTATCGGACATATAGCTTATAAGGCCACTTGCTTTTGGAATTCCCAATCCAACGACCTACTATGTTGAAAATCTGACACCGGATGGTGCAAAGTCCTGTGTGATGCATAGTGCATTTCTTACATAGAAGAAAATTTCCATCATATTCACCGTAGGTTACTTAAATTTTACAAATGTTCTTTCATTGCTAAATTTTCGCTTAAGATTTTTCTAATTTTTGCACAGGATTGTGCTTAATTACCTTATTCATTAACTCTTTGGGTAAAGGTAAATGACTATTTCCAATATATTGGTATTTTGGAAGTGGTAATCTTTCTTCAAAATCTTCGATAAATTTCCTTAATAAATTTTTCTAGCAAAATATTCTAATGGAGTTTTAATAGAATTTCAAATGAAATTCCATGACAAAATTCCATGATAAAATCTTCTGATGAAATCTTTTATCATTTCTATGGAATAGGATCTAACTCTACTAACCCTTGAAACTTCCTCGTGTATGTCTCGAGGTTAATTCCTTTTATCATTGGATAGCGGAGTTCTTCTTTCATCTTCTCGATAAGAAATATTTGAAATTTAATCAAGCGATCTTATGTACTCCTATTATCTCAATGGGTTGAGCATAAAGAAATTACCAAGATAACTGATGAAGTGCTATCTTCTTATAGCAAGCTTAAGTTTATCATTTCAAATACTATAAGAAACTGAATTGGCTCTTTCAATCCAACGGGTGATACTAATAGCATCTTTTCTTCCTTTGATATCAAAAACTAACTAGTCATCGAGTCTTCTTCCAGATAATTCTTCTTATTGACAGTTTGCACTTGCAGGATTGCAGCTAGATCACCGTCAATTCTTCGTCAAATACTTTTAGGGTTTAGAATGAGGGGAAAGAGTAGAAATAATTCAGAATCCAAGGTATACTTATATCAGAAAACATTTGTCACATATGTATAGGGATACATATAAATGTTTATCGAACACAAGGTATATCTTTTAGGTTTATAAGAAACTTACTATGTTGATTATTATTCTTCATATCTAAGGATAATAAATCCAACTATGAAATAGAATTTCAAAGTTTTCCACGGATTTATAAAGATATGACTCATGCATAATCGTAACATAATTTTTCCATGATATGGAATGGAGGAATATAACAGAAAATGTAAAAACTCGTCTTATAAAACAAGCTTCTCTTTTACATATCATATATTCTATAAAAAGAACTATTCGATAGACAAAATCCAAGAATGGAATGTTTCTAGAAAACTTGGGAAGTTTCCTTACTAAACTTGTGGTTTATATTCAACTTGATAATTATCATTATCATAGAATATAACAGAAATTCCAAAAATATATACTTTATCAAGTATATGCTTTTCTTAGAATTAACGCAATTTAATTCATAATCATTTGTGAGAAAACTAAGAAATAGGGGTTTCTTACTCCTCAAAAATAAATATGAAACGACAAGATGAGAAACACAACTTTTATTTATTAAAAACTTGTCTGTTTAAACTTACAAGACAAGCTTCACTGTTAACATAAAAGTAAATACATAAAGTTGAAAGTATTTACAACTTAATAGTCTAATGTCTTCATCTCTCCCTCTAAAGTTCTTTGATGGCATCAAAAAGACTTCGTATGTCGGCTCGATGTCTAATTTGAATGTCCTCAATGACTAACTCAAGAGTAGAAATCTTTAGTCGAGCTTGAACAATCTCTTCATCTTGTATCATCTGGCTTCTCTGCAAATTGGCTTTAGCTTCTTCTAAATCTCCTTCTAACTTCTCAAAATCTCGTTGTATAATTCTTCGGCCTTTCTGAAGTCCTTCAACTTTATCTTCAAGATCTTCAATACGCTCGGGAGGAAGTTCTTTCATATGGGTAGGATATCTTTAATTTGTCGTTCATAGGTATTTTTAGGTAAGTTTTCATATATAGGTGATGGTATATTAATAGGGTAAGGCGGTGGAAAATTTTGGTATCGAGGTGTAAAATCTATTTCTTCATTATATGCTCATATAACTTACATATAGGGGTCGTCATCGAAAGGTAAAACGGCTTTTGGGATTTTCTAATATTTGGATGTATTTTCTGAAGTATCATAAGGGTTATTCATCGGGAGATTGGAAATATACTTCAGGAAATCATCGAAAATACTTGTAGAATGCTTATCTTGAGAATCCTATAAGATGATAATAGAAGGAAGATAGGAATACATATTTCTGGAGATGTCGATAAATCCTAATTTATTTATATTACTCATATTATATTACATATACTTAAACATATGTACTTATAAGTATAATATTTATACATACACTTAATCATGGTATTACACATTGTTCTAGAGAGTAGCAAGTATAGGCATTGGTATAATATTACCTTATTCTTGTAGCAACACTGGTATTGGCACGGAGGACTTTCTTGAAATCATTTTAAAAGTAGTTATAGTCAAGATTTTATTTCTTGTTCTCTATAACCATGGCTCTAATACCAATATGTACACCCCCATTTTACCTTTACGCGACGGAACATTGAACTGGGGTATTACTTCATACAACACAAGTCATAATGATAGAAAACAACTCAAAAGAGTGACAAAATCAACTTTCTTTATATATCATTAAAAATTCAGAGTTTTACAATATGAGGTTCCCAAAATCTAAAATATTAATTTCAATCTTGTGCCTCTTCATGCCATACGTATGCTGCTCCATGCTATCAGTCACAATTTCCTAAAATATATGCTTACAAGTCAACACAAAGGTTGAGTGAATTCATGTCTATCACGTTGAGCTACGTTATTATTCTTTCACATAAAGCAATGTTTGTTGTACTAGGTTTATGACATGAAAACTAAGGGAATTCACCGAAGTGACTGTCATGACATGAACTCATGACAAGTAATCTGCAGGTACAGATTACCTATTAGTTCTAATAAAGTATGTCCGATTACCACTCGAACAGGTAACACAAACATGATTCGTTAAACCCAAATAGATCTGTTCACCATATTTGTGCACACATAAAGTGTTCAACGAGGATAGTTATAATAAAGTGTGCTCGATTACCCACCGAACAGGTAACACAAACACGATTTGTTACTTCCAATAGATCTATTTTACCATATTAGCGCACACGGATGTGTTTAATGATTCATGTAATTTGGGTAGCAAATAACAGTTTGGGCAATCATGCAATAACATATTTCAGTAAAAGCGTACAATTTAAAAACACAAGTATTCTAGTTTTAGCATATATCCCCCTTACGTGTTTTGAAATCATTTAGAAAGCATTTAAAAAGTGAGGCTATGAACTCACCTGATGTCCATAGAATCTGAGCTATAATCAGATATATTTCATTCACAGATAAACAGCTTGATCATACAAACCACAACTTGGTCTCATGAACAACAACTTGATCTCACACAAACCTAAATTAATACATTATGTATATTATCAAGTCATTAATCTTTTGTTCAATCTTTTCAAGTATTGGTTATGTATTCTTTAATTAATATTTGATTGTAAATCTAGAATCATTGTTCGGGCCATCATACTTTAAAATCCATTCTATAAACGTTTGAGGAGTGAGGGCACTTTAAATCGTAAACCTAACCACTCAGTCAGAACGTAATATCGAGATGAAACATCTTTGTACAAAGCTCCCTACTAACATGATACCTTCATTACTTCCTCATATTTATAATTAATCTTCTTTTGTTTCAAAGTTGGCAAAAATAACCCTTTTGTTATACTTTGGTATAATTAAACTTTTAACCCCTAAAGTATATAGTTTTATTATTTGCATTTTAAACCCTCAATGTTTAACCTTAGGACCTCAAAATTTCCAAAATTTTATATTATAGCTCATAATTTCATAAAATGACACTTTTGGCCCAAAATGTTAAATAGTTTCAAAAATGACATTTTTAGTCCCTATACTTATAAAAATCATATAAAAACTTCAAAAAAGGACCAAATGATCTAGGATTTTAAAATGAAATTTCTAAACATGTTTATAATCATAATAAATTTTTTTACCAGAATTATAGCTTTTGAAATGGGTTTTTGCTTATTATTTTATATAAATTATAAAATTAGGGTTTTAAGACATCTTTAACCTATAACTTACATTTAAAATGATCAAATGATTTAGTTTCTTTTAGATTATCTTTCTAACATTATTTTGGCATTATAAAAACTCTAAGAAAGTATTATAACAAGATCAAAGCATAACTAACATAGAAATTACCTAGGATGCTCCAAAATGGCTCATAATGGCTTCCTATGAGCACAACTTGCTATCAGAGCTTCAAAAGCTTCAATGGCTACCTTCTAGACCTGGTTTATGATCTTGGGACAAGTCCTAGGACATATATATAAGGAAAATGGATAATGGGTAGGAGATACTTAAGAAACGGGGTGCAAGTTCTAACTATGTACATTCCTCCCTATTTTTAGTAATTCGAACACTTAGGCTCCATGGAAAGGTTTGAAACGTGTAAATCAGATATGGTAGTGACTAAGGAATCCTATGAAAGATCTATACAAGTCTAGGAGCTGAGTATACAAGCTAGTTTAAACCAATCTTCAACTTATGGCTATAAAGAGGTCACGGCTTGAAAAGACAGGAACAAGTATGTGTCATTGACAAGTAGGTGCATCACCTACTTATAAAATATCTTCTAAATAACTATATGATCTGATCCAATGTTTAAATTGAGTAGGGAAAAGGTTTTGAATGCATTTTTGGAGGGAAAACATAAACCGGGTCCTAAATTAGGGCTTGTAACTTATAACTTTGTAATTTTGGTGATTAAGGGTTTAGTAATGTGATAGTGATGGATTAGGGTTTATTTAGGGTATATAAGTTGTAATTTAGAAGTTTGGGTCTTTGGTTTGAAGCTTAACAAAGGTTTGAAATGAAATTGGGAAGAAAACTTAGGCGGGTTAAGGTTTCTAATGATTTATGGTTAAGTCTTAGTAAAAGTGATTATCCTTCAATTAGCTACTAATGTAAAATCAATTTTGTTAATGCAAGTGATGGCTAAAAACATTATTAGTGTTAACTAATCTTTCTTAGTTTTGATCACAACAAACTATACAACACATTTAGTGTAAAACACAAAACGAATTATTTAACTAACACTATCATCAAGGTAATAATCATATCACTAACTTTTCTTAATCATACTTAGTGATCATCAAAGTAATTATCCTTAAAACTCACTTTTGTTAATATGACAAAAGATTTTTTAATGAACTTTCTTTTTAAGAAAATGTTTTATTAAAATGGAAAATGTAAATTTGAAAATGGCATATTCCATATGCCATAAGAATATCCTTTGAAGGTTTAAAAAACCTCAGATATTCCTACCCCACTAAAAGACAAAAAAGGGAGCGGACTCTACTGGGCGGTACCTTAAATAGCTAGGCGGTTCCTTATCGATAAGGTACCGCCGGCTAGATAAGGATCCGCGCCCAGCTAGCCGTTGTACTTTGTCTTCTATAAATAGTCGATCAAATCTCATTTTCCAACAAGCCTCTTGGACTTTTTTCTCAGCCCCCTTTCTCCTTTCTATAGCATAATCACTAGTAAATGATCACTTAAAGTGTTAAGGATGTTTACATATGATTATCCTCTTGATCCCCTCCTTTACCTTGTCTAATGAGAAGATCACTCACTCACTAGTGTTGTGATAAAGATGAATCCATGAATTAGTCATGTTCATCATGTTAGCCTATTTATTTTTGTTGATCCATTTGTATTTATGAAATACTTGGACTAGTTGTGTTCATCCAAGCTATTTGTAAATACTTGGATTTGTTATGTACATCCATTGCATATGTGTTTGCTTGGATTTGTGTTGTGTAGATCCAAGCTACATGTGTGTACTTGGATATGTCTAGTTGAGTTGTAATAGATTTGTGTAGTAGTTCTCACTAAACTATAAAGTGATGTGGTTGTGTCTTGTGAGTTCTCACTAAACTTGAAAGTGATTAGTAGTTGTGTTGTGTGAAGTCCTCACTTAGCTTCAAAGTGAAGAGTCGTGAAGATTGGTTCTAGCTTTGGATTAGAACTCGACATCTAGCCTTGTGTCGTTAAATGGTGAAGTAGGCAACGTCATGAAGATTGGTTCTCTCTTGAGATTAGAACTCGACATCTAGCCTTGTGTCGTTAAATTATGAAGTAGGCAACGTTGTGTAGATTGGTCCTAGCTAATAATTAGGTCTCGACATTTAGCTTAGTGTAAGAAAATAATGTAAGCGACGATTTAAGGCTTTCTCCGCCAAGAAGGGAGCTTGTGGATATAGTGGAAATCTCTAGTAGGTGTACTCGAGTAGTGGAGTAGAAACGAGGATAGAGCCTCGTTGTCGAACCACTATAAATCTTGGTGTCTTGTCAGTAGGTTGTCTCTTTCCTTACTCTTTACTTATTTCATTATCATTATACTTACCTATTACCATTTCTAATGCATTTGAATTGAACCTAATCATTATGCAACTTAGCTTTAAGTAAAAGATAGTTTTGATACACACTTAATTCAAAGTAATTTAAATTAGGTAACAAATTGAAGAGAAACTATTCAACCCCCCCCCCTCTAGTTTCTACAATTGGTATCAGAACGATGGTCACTCAAGATCTTTGAAGTATATTGTACTTTAAAACTTGGATCGATCCATTGTCTCCTCAAATTAGAAGGTCAAGTTGTACTAAAGTTTCTCTTTGGTCAAAACTATTTTTTCTTGGAAAATAGGTCTTTTAATTGGTAATATTGCATCCCTCTTAGATTAGTAGTCTTTAAGCATTTTAGATCTACTCTTGAAATGTATCTACTAGTTTGCATCTTGCTTTGTGTAGGTACTCATGAAGATCAATCACTTAATTGGTTGTGGATTGAGTTATTTGCAATTGTAGAAGACTCATCTTCATTGATCTTCAACATCCTTGAATGATGATACCAAGATGATTGGGAATGATACTAGTCCTTGAAGACTTAGTACTCATCATAGTCATTATTGGGCATTGCATTGATTCCCTGATGGATTGCTCTTTGTGGCCAAGGTACGCTTTCGTTCTTCCACACGCCCTTTGATCATTCTTTTGATCATTACTTGACTATGTGCTTGTTCTTGGCATCCTTGCCTTGACATTTGTTTGTGGTTTGTGATTCTTTTCTTTTATCCTCTCAAACCTTCATTGCTTGGATACTTGACTCACTATGGTGATGTAGAGTGAGTTAGTAGTAGCTTAAAGTATCAAGCATAACGGTTAGTAGGCTCTTTGTGGGAGTGAAAGTGAATTAATACCTTGCTCATATTTTGGTTTAGACTAAGACTATTATTGAAAGTGATCTTAGTCTATACATGAATAATTGCTTTGTGTTTATTCATTACCAAAGCCTTTTAACGTTTCGCCGGAAAGGCACGTCTTAAACCACTATATATGACACAAGCTCTTCGTCTCCATGATTTGAAGATTGTCATTAAGCCCTTGAGCATTGATCTTAGTCTTGATTCACTTCCCTTGACTTCTCTCCACTTTGCCTTTTCGCTACGAGTAGTCGTTTGTCCGTTGCGGTTCTTTTCGATCTCGATTCATTAAGGCATATTGCATAGTGTTATGATGATCCAAATGATATTCTAAAAGGTTTAAGATATATTTTTAAGTATTTTAGAAATTTTGGTTTTAAAAAGTTTTGGCGTGTTTCATTGATAAAAACCAGCCTCTGCAGGCGGTTCTTTATCTCTGGCGGCTCAAACCCGCGGTTCCTTATCGATAAGGTACCGCGGGCAGTAAAGTATGTCAGAGCGCCAGTTTTATTAAAATAACCTTTTTCAAACCAAACCCTCTCTCTCCCAAAAACACACAGCCGACGATTTTCACCTTTTCCACCACTGTTGAAGCTTCAAAAACCTTCAATCACTCAAATTAATTGATTCCAAGTTGTGGGTTTCACTCATCCTTCATCAAACATCAATTAATTGTAAGTACTTTCTTTCAATTTCATCTATTTTGTTCTAGGGTTCATCCTTTCATAATTGGGGATTTTTAAAATTGAAATTGAATTAGGACCTTAATAGGAATATTGGTTGACATGGTTATTTTACTATGATTCCTTAGGTTCATATTCATTAAGATTTCACTAAAACCCACTTGTAGAACAAATCTGAATTTTGGCTAAATTATTTTGGTTAAAAGATGGAATTGAGATGAACCCATGAACAAATAGGTAGTTGCATTGTTAATGCTTACCTAAAAACCTTGTTTTGAAAAACCAATGTTCTAGTCCATTGTTGATCTAATATAGGTCATATGTTCTTGGTTAATAATGGAATAGACACATTGTGAACATGAAAATGTTATGGATTCAATCCTTTGTTTGTCAAGAAATTGTTATAACACATTCTCATATTTTTTAGTTTTGAGTTTATTTTTCATGTGAGTGATTGGAAAAATATTGTCTTATGTTTATATTAGGTACTAATCATGCCTTCTCAATATCAAAAGGATCATCAATTCACTAGACAATACATGCCAAACCTTTCCCAAACCTATGCTTCCACTCAACTTTGAAACTCCTTTCCATCCCTTTCTACTCGTTGTTTCCATGAGGGTAGAGTCGTTGACAAGGGAATAACGGATTATGACTATATCCAATCTATGTTTGAGCATTCGGGGTTTGATTTCTTGCTCAACATAGAAGAAGATATTTACCCCTTGTTTCTTCTAGAATTCTTTAGCACTTACTCCATGTTTGAATACAATGGAGAAATCTTCATTCGATTCTTGTTGAATGATCAAATGATTCAATACTCTCTCGAAAACTTTGGTGAAATTCTTGGTGTGCCATATGAAGGCACTTGTCGTTTCACGGATAAATGGAGACTTGATGCTCTCTTGGAATCCTACGATAAACCTCCAAATGACCACACCGAAATTGATCCGGGGTTTATCCTTGACATCATTTCGAAAGAGCGTGAGGGAAACGTTGTGAGAAGCCTTCATTCAAATGTGCGAAATGTGAATCGCTATGAAGTGCTCTCTAGCGACCTTAAGGATTTTATGGTCCAATGGGCAAATATCCTTAGGGAGAATGTATTTTGTCTTGGTGGAAACCGAGATCATATCCCAGCTTGTATGGTGCATATGTTGAGTTGCATCTTTACATCAACCAAGTACAATTTCACATTCTATATCGCTCGACGAATAAATTATGCCCTTTCAAAGCCCAAAACAAACCTTCCCTATGCTATGCTTCTTATTCACCTTTTCAAAAGGGTTGCTCATGACTTTCCCCACCTCGACCTTTCTTGCTTTCACCCGGTTCATCGGGTTATGTTGCCTATTTAAGAGGTATATGCAAGAAAGCCAAGAAGTTATCAAGGTTCGCGAAAATCCGATCATCAAGAGACGGATGATGAGGACACCTATATGCCAACAAGTGATGGTGATGGCATAGGTTCTAGTTCTCACTTCAACTCTTCGAGTAATTTCCACCCATCCTCAAACTCATTCGTGGATGGACTTGAAGACTTAGCTCCCCCACCTCATTACTCCTCTAGTGAAGTACCAGAAGATCTCAACATGGAGCATCTCTACCGTGAAAATCTTAGGACTAGAGGTGAGTTGCATGAACATCAGGTTGAGTCAAGGAAGGGATTCAATTATTTGGGGAATATGATCAAGGGATTGAGCAAGAAGAGAAGGTGAAGACTTTGAAGCATTTCATAGAATACATGTTGGTAAACATGTAATGTTGAACAATTTTATTATCTTGGATGTGTATTAACTAAATTCTACTTGTTTGAATTATTTGTTATTTATCCTAAATTTTTGTCATTGTGATTATGATTTGCATAGCTTTGTACATCCTATGTGTTAGTTAGCTTCCTAGATTTTGGTCAGTAGTTTACTTTGGCTTGAAAATCCTTTGGTAAAAATCTGGACTAACCAAAATTTGAGGAAATACCATTTTTGAACACCACTGGTCGCGGTTCCTTATAGACCCGCGGTACCTTATTGATAAGGAACCGCCGCCCCTAGATAAGGAACCACCGGCTACTGTGTCTGACAAAATCTTTGCTTTACACTATTTTCCTTAATCTGTGTAAACCTTGCTTGATTCTTTGCAAAAACCTGCACATTTCCTAAACTAGGTTAGCTAAATTCATTGTTCACATAAAATGTTTTTAACCCATTACTAGTTTGGATCATCCCTTCACCCTTTTAAACCCACCTTGTTAGCCATGTTCTTCACACATCAAACCATTCTTCCTTAAACCTTAAACCCTTCATTTCAACCATGGTTTCTACAAGAAGCTCAAACTCATCCAAAACCTCCACCACAAAGAAAAATCTTAAGATTAAGATTAAAATGGCTAAACCTAACTCCTCACCCTTTCACACTCCCAAGAATGAGATTGTCCTAATTCTCATTTCTTCATCGAACTCACCACCTCTTGCTCCATGCAAGACTTCATCAACCCATGAAACCAACCATTCTCATGGTTCTACCTCCTCTTCATTCCAATCTAAGATGAATGAGCTTTCCTCACCCTTCACTCCAAGTAATCTCTTGGATGTGACCATCCAACCACAACCCATCCAAAGCATTCCCATTGTGAATGACTTTAATGATACCATGATGACTTCACCATTTACCCCTCCTAACTCACCCTTTTCACCCTTGGAGATCTTGCCTCCACACTCACCCACATCACCCTTGGAGAACATTCCTCCTCCACCTCTACCTCCCTCAAACACTCCCATTTTGGGTGTTCCACTTCCCTTCTTTATGGGTGATCCTTACTTCCTTGGGTTCCTAGAAGCTCATGGTTCTCATTGTCCATGTTGCCTCTACAATAACTACATCATTCAAAACCTTAGGATGGAGATGTTGGGACTTCATATGAGGTTGCAAGATTTCTTGCTCACCTTGTTTAACATGCCTCATCCTAGGAGATGAATGGTGATTTTCTTTAAAAAATAGTTTTCAAGAAAATTCAAGCCAAGGAAGATTACTAATCAAGACCTAGCTTTTTAAGCTATCTTTAGTTTAGTTAGCCATTTTTCTTTATTTCCTTTATGTATCTCTTTCATGAGTGTTTTATGAGAATGAATTATGGACTTAGCATTGTGTGCTTCTATCTTTATGTGGACATTAATCAACTTTAATTCCAAATTAAAATTGAACCTAAATCTATCACAACCTCTAAAACTTGACTAAAATTTGGCTCAAAATGTTATCTAAAATTTTGTCACCCTTTGTCAAGACATTCTTGGTGAATGTGTTGCTTTTATGCAACCCTAGCAAAATTTAGTGCTAATAGAGGTAAAATTCCAAGTTTTGCAATTTTTTGAAAAAGTCTTAGTTTTTCTCAAAACCCTGGTAAATCTAGGTTTCATGTCCACTGCACGCGGTTCCTTAAAGAAGCGTGTTTCCTTAAGTGATAAGGAACCGCCGGTCCCTATAAGGTACCGCGGACAGAAAGCCACTTTATGGCTCGTTTTTGGTCTTTCTTCATCACCCTATTCCCAGTCAAGATTCCATGTTTACTCTATTTGGCTAAACATTCCTTGACACTTAACATTTGATTTTCAAACCTTTGCCTTGTATACTTTCTTCTTATACCCCAACCTTGAGATTTCATTCTCACACCTCAATAATGCCTAACTCTCCCTTTCATAACCTTGACATTTCATTGTCACAAACCTCCTCACCCAAAGCTTCCTCATCCAAGCTTTCCAAGAAACCGAAAATCTCGGTTAAACCTATTTGGATCAAGAAAAATGAACCCTCTTCATCCAAACCACCCAAGAACCCCACCTTCTCTCCAATCAAGTATTGTAATGAGACCTACTCCATTAACCCAATCACCGGAGAAAAGGAGAATCTCCCCCCACCACGAAAACCCTTTGACACCCCTCAACTCAATGATCTTTCAACCTTCCCAAACCTCACAAGGCATTGTGAAAACATTACCTACCCACTCTCCTCACCACCACTAAACCCTAGGTGTGATGGCCTTCCCTCATCAACCGAATTTATGTTGCATCATGGATCCTCGTGTGCTTGTTGTCAATTTCAACAAATTGAACTTGCTCATGTGTATGAGAAGTTAAATTTTCTTGAATTCCTCCTCACTCGACCTCCTCTCAAAGATTTCATTCCCGTGGACAAAACTTCGAATTATGCATCGTCGTCTTATTTTTCCAACTAAAGGGCTACACTCCATTGGAGTCAATAAAACTTTAGTTGTTTTAGAGTCATTTTTTAAGCAATCTTGGAAAATTGTCACTATTAGACTAGCTTATGCTTTATGGTTTATTTTCCATATCTTTTGCTTTAGATACTCATATTGTGTGTATGACTATCTACTTTGTTTGTCTTTTTCATATTTATGTAATATGAAATTTTTGTGTTGTGTTTGTTTTCTTTATTTGATCATTCTCTCTTTCTTTTTGAGTTGATCGTGGTTAATATTTACAATTGTTTATGGGTGATTCAATCATTTCTAAATTTTAACCCCTTGACAAATTTATCATCTTCATTGGTTGGATGTTTCTTTTCTACCTCCATTCCACCGATTGAACCTTGATTTTGTCATTTACCTTTTTGGACATACTTAGCAAATACTTGCTTCAATTTGAGATTTCTTCTCCTTCTCCCTCTCAAGTTACTTAGTAGGTAGTGATCATATATACATTGGTGTTTCTTTCCTTTCTACTAACCTTTGTGTAGCATGTCACCTTAGCTCATACACTTGGTGCCCCAAGCAAGGGGGAGCAACCACCAAGGGGGAGCTACTAGCAAAGTCTGGATATCTTCAAAGACTTGTGCTTACCTTTTTGCTACGACAAAGGGGGAGAAATGATAGTGATAAACTCGTTAATAATTTGATATTTTGTGTTTCTAAGTAAATGAGTTTATAGTTTGTCGTAATCAAAAAGGGGGAGATTGTTAATGCAAGTGATGCCTAAAAACATTATTAGTGTTAACTAATCTTTCGTAGTTTTGATCACAACAAACTATACAACACATTTAGTGTAAAACACAAAACGAATTATTTAACTAACACTATCATCAAGGTAATAATCATATCACTAACTTTTCTTAATCATACTTAGTGATCATCAAAGTTATTATCCTTAAAACTCACTTTTGTTAATATGACAAAAGATTTTTTAATAAACTTTCTTTTTAAGAAAATGTTTTATTAAAATGGAAAATGTAAATTTGAAAATGGCATATTCCATATGCCATAAGAATATCCTTTGAAGGTTTAAAACCTTAGATATTCCTACCCCCACTAAAAGACAAAAAAGGGAGCGGACTCTACTGGGCGGTACCTTAAATAGCTAGGCGGTTCCTTATCGATAAGGTACCGCCGGCTAGATATGGATCCGCGCCTAGCTAGCCATTAGACTTTGTCTTCTATGAATAGTGGATCAAATCTCATTTTCCAACAAGCCTCTTGGACGTTTTTCTCAGCCCCCTTTCTCCTTTCTATAGCATAATCATTAGTAAATGATCACTTAAAGTGTTAAGGATGTTTACATATGATTATCCTCTTGATCCCCTCCTTTACCTTGTCCAATGAGAAGATCACTCACTGACTAGTGTTGTGATAAAGATGAATCCATGAATTAGTCATGTTCATCATCTTAGCCTTTTTATTTTTGTTGATTTATTTGTATTTATGAAATACTTGGACTAGTTGTGTCCATCCAAGCTATTTGTAAATACTTGGATTTGTTATGTACATCCATTGCATATGTGTTTGCTTGGATTTGTGTTGTGTAGATCCAAGCTACATGTGTGTACTTGGATATGTCTAGTTGAGTTATAATAGATTTGTGTAGTAGTTCTCACTAAACTATAAAGTGATGTGGTTGTGTCTTGTGAGTTCTCACTAAACTTGAAAGTGATTAGTAGTTGTGTTGTGTGAACTTCTCACTTAGCTTCAAAGTGAAGAGTCGTGAAGATTGGTTCTAGCTTTGGATTAGAACTCGACATCTATCCTTGTGTCGTAAAATGGTGAAGTAGGCAACGTCGTGAAGATTGGTTCTACCTTGAGATTAGAACTCGACATCTAGCCTTGTGTCGTTAAATTGTGAAGTAGGCAACATTGTGTATATTGGTCCTAGCTAATAATTAGGTCTCGACATTTAGCTTAGTGTCGGAAAATAATGTAAGCAACGATGTAAGGCTTTCTCCGCCAAGAAGGGAGCTTGTGGATATAGTGGAAATATCGAGTAGGTGTACTCGAGGAGTGGAGTAGAAACGAGGATAGAGCCTCGTTGTCGAACCACTATAAATCTTGGTGTCTTGTCACTAGGTTGTCTCTTTCCTTACTCTTTACTTATTTCATTATCATTATACTTACCTATTACCATTTCTAATGCATTTGAATTGAACCTAATCATTATGCAACTTAGCTTTAAGTTAAAGATAGTTTTGATACACACTTAATTCAAAGTAATTTAAATTAGGTAACTAATTGAAGAGAAACTATTCAAACACCCCCCCCCCCCCCCCCTTCTAGTTTCTACAAATTTATACATCCTACATTTTCCTCTATGTGTTCATGAAGTCCCTACATTGGTTTTATTAAGTTATTCTAAGTAAACATGTCTAAAGGGTGAAAATACCTATTTTGACCTAATTTACAAGCTATGCATTGAAATGTTGTACCTTGTGCTTTAGGGTACTTGTACATTGTTTTAATATAATCTTATAACCTTAATGAAGTCCTATAAATATTTATAGACTTGTCCAAAAAGACTAGGTAGTGATTCTATGTAGATTTCTTAATATAAGGGTTTTTATGTCATTAATCCTAATGACTTTCTATATTGGGTAATTAGTGTTTGTACCTTTATAAAAACTTATTCTAGGGCTTATATAGTATGTTTATGACTTCTAAGGATTCTACATTCTTAGTTTAAGTGTTTATATACCTTGATCATATTCTAGGGATAATCATGGGAGCTTATGATCCTATGCTTTGATAAGTTGTACCTTATGCTTTACTAACTTGTAACTTAACTTGAAATAAATTTATAATCTTAGTATGATACATAGTTTAGTTTTATAATTTGTGGCAAAATTTTAGACTCTAATTCAAAATATAATGGATTTTATATGCTAATCTTGGTTACTAGGTCTTAACTTGTAATTAGTTTTGGATTAGTGAATATTAGTATTTTGTGATCAATTAACTTTCCTTTATATGATAGATTATAATTAGAATATTGTTTTTGATACTAGTACATAGATATTATGTAATTACATTGCTTGAATATTTTTTACCAAGGGTTACTAGGTGGTGATCTAGATTATTATGTACATTTACTTGTACTTAGCTTTGTATAGTTTGTTCTTACTATTCAGGTATTATTATGTCTTCAAAGTATAGTTTATAACTTGTGTATAATTCATAATGACTTATTTATATGTATTCTCCATTCATAATTTACCATTCTTGAGTTTATAACTCATTTATAGGAATTCTAGGGTTTCTAAGGGAATTTAGGGCATCATAGTTATATTTGAGATGTTCTTATTCATAATGTACTTACTGGATTAATTTTATAACATAGACTTGATATATACATTGTATTTCCACCATATAGGAATATGTTGAAGTGGCAGTTCAGGTTGTGAGAAACAATTCATCTTACCAAGTAAGGTATAAAAAAGCAAAAATTTCTAGTCAAATTTTCATATCATAACACATGACGCATAAGTGAAATTTGAGGATTGTCACACATAGTCTACCCAAGCTAGTATTTGGATCCATCTCAATCTTAAAACAATAACACATCAAAAGAAACATTAGTACGTTAGCGCCATAAAATCCAAATGATATTACATACCCTAAAGTTCTTAGGCAACACATTAGTTTTAATGAATATCTCAATTTGAGTGCATTATAAGCAATTTTACCCTTCTGTTTTTCCAGTTCTGAGGCGCACATATGAGAAGTGCGGCACACATATGAGAACTACGGCGCACTTTTGTGCGACACATGAAATCCGGCGCACATATGAGATGTGCGGCGTACTCTTTGCGAGTAAAAATATTTTTCACAACTTTGAAACTTGTAAGCCAATCAACCCAAGTTATAAGACATTTTTCATAGCAATTTCTTAACAAATAGTCAAAATAAGGAATCATGATCAAGTTTAGCAACATGTATATAAGTATTTTCCAAGAATAAGCCATTTTTTATTATCACTTGTTTTTTTCATTTTATAGCTAAAATTTCAAAAAATTACCACAAACTATGATAAATATCAAACAATACATACCAAAGCAAATTATTCTGCCACAGAGCAAATTGAATAGAAAATAAAATTTTGAAAGCAAATATTTTCTGTTTTTCTTTAAGCATAATATGAACAAACACAGAAGCTCAAAAAGCATAAGTACACACAAAGCAATTCTCATATTTTCAGCAGTAAGTGTTGAGATTAAAAGGTTTTGGTAGTGTTTTGGGATTGTTTCAACAAACATTTTTGCAAATTCGACATAAATGTGCGACGCACTTTTGAAATGTGCGGTGCACTTTTGTACTGTTTTCTTAAAAACTTTTTCATATTGCCAGAAATCTGTACGGCGTGTTTAGAGATTTTATGTTTACCAATTATTTCATAATGTTTTTAAACTAATAACAAATCAATCCCCGGTAGCGTCACCAAAAACTTAATGTTTGTTTCGCAAGTCTTAAATTTTTATTACAAGATATTACCACACAATTGACTAGAAACATAAACATGGGAAAGTATACCCTATCATGTATAGCATATTGTTGCGGTAAGTCCAGTTGTTCCACAGGATTGGTGTTATAAAACATAAAACAATTACCTCTTGAGTGTCACAAGTTCCAAAAATATACTTATAAAATGGTAAAAAGGTGCGTTTGGTTAAGGTTACAACCATATGAAAGATAGGTAGCCAAGATGAATATGAGCACATAAACAATGTAAGACAACATGTCGATTACTAGTCGTACACGCAACATCTAATTAATATAACAAAAATCCAACGAAAGATCATGTCATACTAAAAGCATTAAGAATAGTTTATGCTTGATTTCAATCGCTAAAGTAATAGATGAGATTATGTAAGAGTTGTTATATGTTTTATTCCACTAATCGCGACAAAAGTTAATAACAAGATTCATTTACTAGATGACAAGAAATCTATCCATTCACATGAGTACTAGTCATGATCACGAATAAACCTAACACATAACAATGGTCTTATATAATAGCATATAATACAAAAGCATCTAAATCATACCCATAATCACAAACCAAGGAGGAAAGTGCGACGTATAAATCTAATTATGCGCCATACTTTGCCCTCGCAAACCAAAAAATCTATCTAATCATAGGGGTGTTAATCCCCAACCAATTACACAATAGTCTACTCCATAATAACAGTAAAAATGGTCATCTCAATATGTTGTAAATCAAGAGAAATAATAAACATGAATAGAGATAAGGATTATACCCACAAAATTGTAATCAATATATTGCTCCAAAGGTTTATAAGTTTTGATCAACTTATCACAAGCAACAATCAGTACCCAAAGCATTTTTGCTACAGCGACAATATGCATGAACTAACTAAAGCTC
Organism: Glebionis coronaria; assembly: GCA_025667525.1. Lineage (NCBI taxonomy): Eukaryota > Viridiplantae > Streptophyta > Magnoliopsida > Asterales > Asteraceae > Glebionis > Glebionis coronaria. The sequence goes on from CM046880.1 coordinate 326,814,188, forward strand.
TCTTTCCACCAGTAACAATTATCAAGGATTAGAAAATCCTTGATTACTTGAACCCTTGTAACAATGAAGTTTGGTGATGGTGTGTCTCTCCTATATGCATGCCTTTGGGTCCAATATATAACATAAAATTTGTAGCTTAAAAGTTTTGGAGCAAGCCAAAGGTTTCCTCATAATTGCCATGCATAATGGCACTTAATTTGTGTAACTGCAGTCAAAAGCGCGCCACACTTTTTAGTTGTGTGCCGCACTTTTCAGTTGTGCGCCGCACTTTGCTAATTCGCAAAATGTGAATGTACGTCACACTTTTCATTTGTGCGCCTCACTTTTGATAGTTCTCCAAATTCGTAGTACTTTAAATGTGTGTCGTACTATGGCTCTTTTCAGCACAATTTATTATTTAGTCCTTTTCTTTCCATATCTTCATTTCTTTCTTCCATAGTTTTATTCTTTCACTACAATCAAAACAATACTTAATATTAGTAACAATTCAACACTTAATTTATTTATTTACATAGCAAACAAGGACAAATGCATCATTACAAACATGTATAAATAAGGCGTTATCAATTCCCTAGCAAAATGTCCAAGCTTTCCACAACTGTAGCACTCTACCTTTGACTTGTCATATCCTAGTGGCTCCCTAGGATCAACAATCATAGTTCTTCCAATCTTCTAAAAGAATCTATTAGATCTGACAGATATCATTGTTACTTGCCACTTCAGATCCATCTCTTCTACGTCAGCATCATCCATCTAGAATAGATCATTCTCGTAGGAATTCTAGCTATCCTAGATCTAAACCAAGTTGTGGATATTTATTATCCCAACAAATGGTTGATATTCGTAGAAATATAGATATTAGTTGATTGTGATATTGAAAAAGAATTGGCGAGATTAAATCTGATATCGATGTCATGACGATCTTTTCTTATAGAGTGGAGTTTGACAAAACGTTACCACCTAGAAAGATGTCATCTGATTCGTTGTTATCCAATTCTTAAATTTGAAATCGAAAGGGTGAATGTTGCACTTGAGGCTGTTATTGGAACCATTACCCAAAAGCCTCATGCCACTAATACCTTTCCGAAAAGTCTAGTTGAATGATCAAGTCATTTCATATTAATGACTCAATTGATAATTGTTGTTGTAAGAGCTAATAGGATTGGAAATTAAGTGTTGATTCATATTTGTATTACCTTTACAAGGCCGAAGAATAAGTTTGTAAGTATTAGAAGAATAAGGTAGAATATCGAATTGAGTATAAAATTGGTTAAAACTTGAATAAAGTAAAATTTAACCCGTATGGAATATGAGATTGATAAGAGGAAGTCGTTAAGTTCTGTGATTGAATTATAAGGATCTAATTGATTGTAGGTTTGTGTTAAGGGTTGTTCCTAGGCCATTGTCCACTAACGAGGATGCCCAGTGTCCAAGAAATAAATTAAAGAAATCTTCTTCTAAATTGGGACCGATGGATCTTCCGGGACAGGTGGGACACCTAATGACTCTTGTAGATTAGTATTCATTGTGGTATCTATTAAAAATAATCCCTAACTTAACTGAGACATCAGTTGGTAGGATGAGTTCCGAGAATTGTATGACATAGTGACATGTAATGTGTTACGGTACAATTTGACTTGTTTGTGATTAATGAAAAAGACTACCTTTGATTACTAAATTCTACATGTATCGATGTTATCTATCTTTTATTGCTTTATCCTAATGTTCGCATTAGTGATGCAACCATTGAACAAGTACTCATCTTGATTTGAGTTACGTTGTGGATTATTCTCTTTGTATTCCTGAGTGCCATCGAAGTCATGAACCTCATGATTGTTTGGCTAAGCTCATTTCCTATCATATTGTAGTTAATTCTTGGTGAACAAGCTTTCATCACTCTTTTGCAGATCACCCATTGTTTTTATAAAGTTAAAACGGTATCCTTTGAGGAAATTAAATTTTCATCACAATAAGGATTATTTAAAGTGAGATTTATAAGTGATTGATATCAAAATAAAGTTGTTTATGAGACGCTTTGGAAACTTAATTATTTCCATAACAAAGAAAATCTTTGTAAATTTATTTTTGATTCTTATTTAAGAATTAAGCATAAAAATGTTTTTATTATAAACATGATGATAAAATTTTGACGAACTGGGTATTGCATCGTTAATCTTGAAATTGTATATAGTTGCGCGCCTACATACAATTTGGAATGGACCATGCAAGGCTGATTAGTAGTCACCATAAAACTAATGAATAAACACTACATTTTCTTTGAAGATTGTGAAAGATTAAATTTTATGAGATCTGCAAAAAGTGAAAAATAGGGACATAATGTTAGGGACACCTACATATGTGCCTGTAGCATCTATTCTTCTGAGCCGAATTTACTCATCTGTGGAAATTGTCTTATTTGACAATTGACAATTCTTTCTTGTCCAATTCCCCTGTAGTAAGATTATTAGGAAAAGTATTTGATTACCGAGTGTTGATACCCGACTGGATGTATTGACATTCTTATCATTTCTTATGATTTGATTTCATTTGAATGACCTGGGTAACGATCCGAGGAGCTTTCGAATGCGTACTCAAATTATGAAAACATGGGATATATTAATATTCGTTAAATGTTTTCGTCTGTATCTAATTTGAAATTCTATCGCGTAGATTATGTGTTGACCTTACTCTTTTAATAGTAGTGTGTATCCTAATATCCTTGATTTGTGAAGGATTATGAGTTATTATTAGTCTTTTGAGAAGATCACATCTTATCGACGGCAATGAAAACTGGAAAGTTGATAGTGCCAGTAGAATGGATTGATTGATTATGACATGACGACATTGTCTTAATTGATGGGAACTCGAATAGAATTCCCCTAAATTATAAGATGTTGATTATCAAAAGTGATCTAAATAATTCTTGATGGATGTCCATATCCTGCATTTAGACTTGAAGTTATACCATGAATGGTTGTGAACTAGTTATAGATATTGTAATATAGGAAGAACCTAATATGAATTTATTAAAAGATGTTTATGTGATCTGAAACTTTAGTAAGTATTTGTTGATGAATTACCTAGACTTTCGCCATTAAGGCAAGTTGAAATCGGTATTGATTATATTTCCGGTACTGCACTTGTGGCTTGTACACTATACGTCAGCACCATCTAAATTTAAGGAATTACCGTACAACTGAGAGAGTTGTCGGAGAAAGATTTTATTCTACCAAGCCTTTCATCATGAAGAGCTATGGTGTTATCATTCCTTATATTTATAAATTACTGTGAACTGAGTAAATTGACAATCGAAAACGATATCCATAACTCGAAATGGAAGATTTGTTCGATCATTTACAAGGTTTTTGATCCTCAGCATGGTTATTGTCAACTTCGCGTCCGTGAAGAAGATTATCTATTCCAATCATTACATCCAGAACTTGTGATGAACATTATGAGTTTCACGTGATGTCGTTTGGATTAACCAGTGCACATGTAGCATTCATAAATTCGGTGAATCACGTGTGTAGGCTGTAATTTGATAAATTCATGCTTGCGATCATTAAGGACTATTTGTTTGTTAATACGAATAATAATGAGTTAATAATTAGTTGTAAATTGCCCTGAATTGGCTAAACAATGAAAACCTATACCTTAAATATTTAACATGTGATTAAGGACTTAATCCTTTATATGATTTAACCATGTAATTAATAGATAATGGAAGCTATATTGACTTTTCAAAGATTAGAACCATTAACGCTTAGGGATTAAAAACTTAATTCTTTACATAAAATGACCGTTGGATTAATAATGGTAAGATGTATGCATATAGACTCTTCAAAAATTAAGAGCCCTTTTAAGACTTTGAGTATTACTAAAAAGAAAATGGAAATATGTTTTGACGAATGTTTTAACAAAGGATTTTAAGGGATTATTCCCTTATACACAAACCATTTAACTAAACTTCTGTTTAGGGGTAAATGTTTGTGTATACCTCAAGATAACTTAAAAAGGATTGAGTAAAACCATTTAAAACATGACTTGAAATTTGAAACGACAATTTTTGCTTTTCAAACTAAGAAAACTTTGACCAAAGTATAAACAAAGGTTTTTCGAACATTTACGAATCTTATTAAATATTTTCGATAAATCAACAAAAATCTTGTTAATTAAATTCAAATTTGTTTTGAACATTTTATATAATTGGTCGAACTAAGAAATTTAAAACTTTTACGCTTCATAAAAATTAACTAATAATTATTTAATTAATTATAATAATTATCGACGCTTTAGACGACGGATTGAGTAAAACGGATAAGGATGATAGTTGAGAAGAAACTAAAACATATAAGATATGAAAAAATGATTTTTGAATAAATACGGACATGATAACAAATTTATTAGGAAGGTGAGTGTAATTACTGACGCATAATATAGAAAGAATATCTGAGTGAATTGTGGACATGATAATTATATCATCATGAGAAGTGAATATAGATACCGACGCATTATGTATAAAAGATAAAGAACCAGTTAGGACATGTTCCTTAATAATGAAGGTGCAAAATAACTTGCTGGACGATATAAAAATAAATAATGTTTGTAAAAAGGATAATATAAATAGTGAAAGGTTTCACGGCTAATGTGAACCATTAAAATGGAGAAGCCAATAGCGTTAAATGTTTTAAAGGCCACTTGTGGTTGCCTGAATATGGAAATTTTGAGATGTAGTTAAATTGGAAAAACTTGTAAGTATAAGTATTCTATTCCTGTCATTTCTGACTTAAAGTATCTTTGTCTGAAAAAGTTGTACTAATAGACATCGCCTCATACATTAGTAAACGTCTAACTATTGCAAAGGTCATCATCTGAATTTGACTCGATTTGGTTCATCGTCGACAGACTGCCCAAATCTGCTAATATCATTCCCGTTAATGATAAATGCAAAAGAGTTATGTAAACATAGTGTGCCTGTATCGAACATCTATATCAAGATCCTCGTTTCGCATCGAATTTCTTGAGATTTGCTCAGAAGTCATTGTGAACGAATCTTGATGAGAGTACTATGTACCACCCCAAATCGAAGGGACGAGGTAAAGTAACGATACAAAATACTATAAGTGTTGTTTTATGTTTGAATGATTGACCTTTGGTAATAGACCGTATAATCGTTTTCATTTGGAGATATTACCATTGATAATCATTGTATTAGGATTGAGATCAAATCTTGTTAGGATCTAAATCTTAGAGCATCTGTAAGCAGGAGTTGAGATAAAGACACCCGACATACACCCATTGTGAGTTGGACATGTCTTTTAGGTTTAAGGTTTCCTATGATGGCGAACCTAACATTACAAAATACTCGACCCGCGAGACCTGAAATGATTGTTGAAATTAGGATCTGATTATTGACAGCCGGCAGTGGGCAAGAGGTTATGTGAATGTGAAATGTATATCTTGAAGTGCCAAATGGGTAGCGAAGTTATGCCACAATTTTTAACCTTAGAAAAATGAATTCATAATCTGACAAATCATGGGATATAAGTCCCCGTTGTATGGGACCATTGAAATGATGTAAAAGTTGGGATTGAAAGGCATATAAGCTGGATCTACCCTAGGACTTCAAAGACTGCGTGAATTATATTTTGTATATCGAACTTGATGGAATATCTATCAAGTGAAAATCTGATTGTTCTTAGTAAAGCTTAGATCGGCGAAAAGTTGCATTCATCAGATACCCGTGAACATCATGGATAGAGAAAGTAAGTCAACATTAAGCCTGATCTTATTCCCGTAGTTATGTTTGATAGAACTCGCGTATTGTAATGAATTGCACTTGTGAGAAAAGACCGAATGTGGGGGAGATACCCACATGGCTTTAACTCTATAAGAAGCGAGTAGTAAGGTAAGATGATCTTTGAGGACAAAGATCCTGTTTAGGGGTAAATGCTGTGACAATCCGTCAATTTACGATTGATATTTTATTCTCAAATATTATTTGAAAATATTATTTTAATGTTACAATATGAACTCACTTATTTTTGGGAAGAAATTTGGATTTACGTCTTGAAGTAGCATCGACTACGTTTAAACTGGAGGATTCAACGTTACATGCTTACGTTTACATACACCGTCTTTGGTGACAGTCCGACATTTCAGAAAATAAATTTATCCGTGAATATTATTTTGGAGTTTTAAATTTGTGTTAGTTCATAAACTCACAAATTTACGAGAAGAGATTAGGACTTACGATTTTATTTTAACGTCCTTTACGACTAAACCGGAAACCCTAGGATTACGTATTTACGTTTTCGAACTCCGTTTTTGATGAGACAATTTTTATTGGATTCGTTTTGTGTCGTTGATTCATAATTTATAAAAACGTTTTTCGTAAAACGACCCGAGGGCACGTAAATTGAGGAAACTAGAATCGAGGAGTACCCGTAAATAAATGGGGATGAGACAAGTGGGACACTTGTCCCACCCCCACTCAAAACCGGCTACACATCAACACCATACCACTTTGGTGTCAAGTTTTAAGCCTTGTAGTTACATATGTCACCTAAGCTTACAAGTTAAGCAATACTACCACTAGTTACAACAAAACCACTCCACTAAACAACTAACTCATTTTTACTCCATGCAAAACCACAAACTCTCTCATCTTCTCTCAAGTGTGCCGTCCACCATCATCACTCTACACTCCATTTTGATCAAATTTAACCATAAACCTCATGTTATTTCTACATATGTTGAAGCCCTCTTAAAGCTCTCTTGAATGATGGTGATTATAACATCCATGGAGGAGTTTTTATGGTGTCTTGGGGATGATTTTCCACAAGGTGATCATAAAGATTGAAGGTCTTGAAGATGGTGTTGGCTAAGCACAAGTTTCTCCATCAATTACCATGTCCAAATCATAACCTACATCAACTTGGTGGTATAAAGATTGTCCTCCTCATCTTCTTGTTATTTTGATTATGTAAACATGTATTTTATTTCCTATTGTATATGTATATGATGATTATATGATGATAAAAATGTTATGTGGGGATTTGGTGTTGATAAACATGATTAAAAAGGTGAAAAACCATAAGAAACAAGGTTAAAATCTTGGTTAAATTTGTTGGCTGTATAAAACAGTAAAGAAACATGTTATGAACTGATAAAATGATGAATTAGAATCCATTTAAAGTAATCTATGGGTCTTGTACACATGTGAGAGTTAGCCATGCAATGGAATCAAAGTAATGAGTGAGATATGATCAAAACAAGTTTAAGGTATAAATCTGAGTTCACTGTTTTGGACGATTTTTAGAAAATATTTAGAAGATGATTCAACAGTAGCTATAGAAGAGTTAAATGTAGCACATATCATGTAGTTTATGTGATAAAAATTTGAGCTTCTATCTCCATATAGAACTCAAGATATGGCAGTTTTGGTGAAAGTGAAGATAAAAATCAGATTTTGGAAAATAAAGTATAATACTACTATATAAGCACTCAAAATTATATTGTATAAAATGTAAAGTTAAAACCCACTAACTCTTGGATTCTATTTATATAAATATGTAAAAGGTGTAATAAGTATATAAATTATAAAAATGGTAGTGGAATAACACTTATAAGTTATAAAACTATAAACTTGATTTTTACGACTTTTTCGGCTATCGCCGTAAAATTAACGTTTTTGTTAAATAAAACTTAGATGGTTGGACCCGTCTAATGTAAACTTTATAAAACTTATATACTGATATATAAACATGTATAACAAGTAAAAACCAATAAAACCCGAACTATAGGACATACGGACGTTAACGGACTAAATTAACGTTATTGGACTAACAATACAACAAAAATGGACTAAAACACTTATAAACTTATTATTGGGCTTAACCCATTTAGGCCCAACTTGTAAAGTTTAAATACTGATAATATAAGTGTAAAAAGGATTAAAACTATTTAAGAACTTATAATAGGCTTATTGAACCTAAAACACGTAAATAGGTAAAACGAGAAAACTAGTATAAAAATTATCGACACATAACACAAAAATGAGTAAATGAGGATATGTGAACCCACTTGATCATCATATATATATATAATCATCATAAGTATACATAATTGGTATTTTTATAAAGTCATTGGACATGAGTCTAAGACCGAGTATTATTTGTCTAGGTTTCCATGATTGAAGCACGTACCGTACGACCGAATTGCCGATAACCCGCCTTCCCATATCAACGTGAGTTCATAGCCTCGCACTCTTTTAAATGTTTTTACAAATGTTTTATAAACCCGCGAGGGAGATAACATGTTAGTTTTTATAAAATTAGGACACCATTTGTCCCGATTATTTGTTTATTGATTTGGACCCGAATGATTGAATGACCCGATTGTATGACCCGATAAATGATTAAAGGACCCGATAGATGAAATAAAATGGATTATTAAAGTTATGTTATGTCACTAAAAGTTCCATTAGCATGAATTGTGAACTACTGAGATTTGGTAGACGCTTATACATTTAATAGTACTATTTGGGGACGATCACCCCAGTTCGCGCCTTGACGGTTGATCCCCGTCGTGCCACACTGATTGGTAAGCGAATTTATGTATGAGAAGATTTCCATAGCGTGACCTTTGTGACGACACGCTACTTTAGATGGGCAAAATTGGTATCGGGTTAGCTACCCGTTGTTGGTTTAGTAAGGTAACAATGTCATGCGGCTTATAATAATCCAAAATTAACGAAATACTAATAGACGCTCCGAATTACGATGTATTGCCTGACTAGCAATACAGGGTCATACTATTGATATTATGTTCGTGTTTTGGTTTTTATAACCATATTCATATAACGGTTTTTATTTAATCTATACAACGTTGCAAAACGTATTGTATGGTGTTTTTAACGACAATGGTTCGTATAATGATTTTTAAGGCAAATGCCTATATTATGATTTTCGATAAAGATTTGTATAAAACGACTTTGGCTATTTTATGGCCTATTAAAATGATTTGTACAAAATGATTTTCAGTAATAATTTTATACTGATATTATATTGATGGATTTTATTAAACTCTATGAATTCACTCGGCGTTATCGCTGACCTTTTCTTTTAACATGTTTTATCTCAGGTACTTGAAGGTAATTCTCGGGAAGACGACAAGAATTCATGGCCCGCACTTAAACAATATTTTCCATTCAAATACTTTGTAAAACTTTGTATGAAATATAATGACTTGGGACCGATGTAACTTTGATATTTATGAATGGAAATGATTTATTATTAAACGACGCGATTTTTATGCGTTGTCTATGATGTGAGTAATGTGCTATCCCGTAACACCAACTAGTCTTCCGCTGTACTAAGTTGTATAAATTTGGGGGTGTTACAGAACGACCTCTATGCCAAGTATCATAACGCAGACTTCAAATAATCATACAGTCAAGTACCTGAGAATACAGGCTTAAAAGTGTCAACACAATGGTTGGTGAGTTCATAAGTTTTATAAAAATGTTTATGACACTACAGAAGTTTATAAGGACCACTACCAAAAGTAGCATTGCAAAAATGTTTAGAAATACAGAATTTCGTAATAAAAGAAACATTACCACAAAGTTCGGTCATAAATCAATGTTTAGCAAAAGCATTACAACTACCACAAATACTTATATTTCATAGAAGACAAGTTGTAGTTAACGCTCACACTACATTTTAGTTCAGTCCTAAGTTCATGATCACATTCATATCCAAGTTCAATTCAATATTCACGGTCAACATACATAATAATATCATATTCTAGGTTCATGTCAGTATCACAATCAAGATCACATTTGAGAATCATAGTAAAATGCATATAAGCATTATATCAAACCAGCATACAAATATCATATCAAACCAACATACATGTATCATATTAAGCCAGCATACAAATATCATATCAAACCAGCATACTAGTATCATATCAAACCAACATATAAGCAACATACCAAACCAGTATATAAGCATCATGTCAAGACCACACATAAGGATCATATCAATCTACGTACAATAATCATATCATAATCACATGTAAGAATCATGTGAGAACCACATAATAAGATCATGTTGAGAGCATTTCATTACTATAGTCAAGATTCATATCGATATCACAATTAAGATTCATATTAGATCAGTACATGATCATATTCAGGATTCATATCAGTATCGCAGTTAAGATTCATATCAGATCAATACATGATCACAGTCAAGATTCATATCAATATCCATAGCAAGATCAAAGTCAAGATTCACATTCAAATTTATAACAAGATGGACCACAAAAGTTCAGTTCAAGTACCCAAGGCAACTATAGGAGATATAGTACCAAGTGTAGAATAAATCGGGTGTTTCATTGTTTATGATAGCACAAAGCTCAGGAAATCAAAGATAATGATCCAGTACGTACACCACAATGTAAATATAAGTTGCCCCAAGTGGGAGTCTAACCAAGACTACCCTAGTTCACACAATTGATATATACTCGTTTGACGTCAGAATGCCCGAGTGGAGGTTGTCAAGCCTCAATAGATCTATCCATAACATAAGAGCTTACTCAAGCAGAGCAATTAACGATTCATGATGGTGGGGACTATGGCTAACACTACTTAGGCTAATCATAAAAGAAGTTCACTGAGCATTCACAGAAATCAGTTTTTGCGTCCACAAGCAAGTACAATCAGTTATTTCACGTCACAGTATTAAACATATAAAGCAGTTTAAAATAAGCTATGAGATAGCTCAGATATTCACAAGTATAAATCATCAACAATCCAAAAAAGTTTAAACTCATATGTCACGTAAAAAATCCTCAAAATTACAAGCACGTACACAATATAAACAATCTTTGAAAAGATATCAACGCATATGTATCACAATAATACTTAGAAAGAATATACAAGTAAATCGCAAACAATCATTGTAAGAATGTGCAAACATGTATTTGACATCGACAAGCATGTATCTCCCCCAAAAGAGATTCAAAACATTTATAAAGCGATTTGAAAATAAAAAGAGGGGGTATGAACTCACATGGATGTTGTAGAGCAATTAGCCGATATGCGAATACCAAGAGCTGCGTAACGTAAACCAAAACTGCTCAGCACCAGAAGTCGTCGTTTATCTTATCTATTATCTCTCAGCATCCCAAATCGATGCATCCAAGCTTTCCCATTGAAAGGTTTCTTCAATACCATCGGTTCGTAAACCGTTTAAATCCCATATCAAAATCGTTCAGTAATCGGTTCGGTAATCAGTTCAGTAATCGGTTCAGTAATCGGTTCAGTGACCGGTTCGGTAAGGTGTAGCGGAGGATACCACCATGTATTTAATATATACACCTAGTATACATTACACACGAAATAACGGAACATGTATTAATTCATAGCTTGAATTATATAGGAAGAACAGACAACGCACAAATAACTCGGAATGTACATGACACGCGACATGTACTAAACTCAAGAAAGATGACAACCAACATAATAAGATAGTCCAATTATACAATACCTTGCAACTATTATATAAACAAGAAAATAAATAAAACCAATATTATTCGACACATTCTCAGAATCATCCATTAATTTAATAAAGATCGTTTATAAAAGGGGACACACGTTTTAAGTTTCAAATGAAGTTTCAAAAGGAAACACAATAATTATGATTTTATAAAATAATATTTTATAAATCGTAGTTTTTTTAATCGTCCATATAATATTTCCAAAAGCGTTTTAGTTTCTAGATAATATTTAAGAAAACTAATAAATATCAGATTTATAGAATTTTCGGCATGACCTATTCGTTTATATAACGTTTTCCATAATCACAAAATATAATATTTCCACTTTCAGAATCAATTTGTGTTTCAAATATCCACATATTTTTATTATATCAAATTAATTGTTGTCGAGTAAATACCGATACTCGAGTAAGTAACCAACACTTTTAATATTAACTTTCGGTAATCAACACCTTCAACCATTCATTAATCACAACACCAAACGCCCCATTAACGTATTCCAACCTCATAACTAACGCCCTTAGCGGCTGTTAAACCAAACCAAACGACACTAACGATCGTTAAATCAAAAAACCCAACATAATAGCATTTGTAGACAATATTTCAACAAAATATCAATAACTATAACCAATATACTCACGAGCCGGCACCACCTTTGGTGCGGCTCGAGCATCACTTTGTGGTGGTCTCGATGGCACACAAACAACAAACGAACACCCATTCGGGGCTGATGTAACTCGAACAACCGGGACAATACCCTTTTGGGCTAAACATTGCAAACCAACACCACGTGATGGTGGCTGACGGTTTTCACCGTATGGTGGTGATACAACGGCTGAGTCGTGGTTGGGGATGCTAGTAGTGTGGTTCTAAACAGTGGTGGTTTTAACAAAGGGTGGTGGTGGCTAGGGCTACGCTAGTGGTGGCTGTTTGGTGGTCAAGGTGGAGAGGGGAAAGTGACGGATCTATGGTGTTGACGGTGAGTCAAGGTGGTGGCTGTGGTAATTTTGATGGCGGACGTGGCTGCTGACCACGGTGGTCCATGGTAATGTTGGCGATATGTGGTGGTGGTGATGATGAGTTGACCACATCATCGGTTAAACTGCTTGTGGTGGTGGTTGATGACGGATATTGGTGATGGTAACGACGGATAGTGTAGGCCACGACGAGGTGGGTAGTCACGATGGTGATATTGCGGTGATGACAACTGTTAGATGAACAACAGGGACGTCATGGTGGTAGCCGGCGACGGCTGAAGGTAATGGAGTGGTGGAGGCGCGTGACGGCGTGTCACCTCATATATCAGGTAGATCGGCTTATTTTGGAATTATTTGGTGTTCGTCGGAAAGTTGGCCGGAAAAGTTTTCCGGTGGTGGTGGCCGGATTCCGGCAGCTGGAGTGGGGAGAGAGAGATACGATTAGGGTTTGGTGTATGTTTTTGGTAGAGATGAAATGATGAGAATGATGTAGGAGTTTATATTTATATTAATAGAATAAAAGTTATTAAAACTAAATGGAAAGTAGTATAAAGTTCAAGGTTGAGAACGTAAAGAGTTTACTAAACATTTCTTTTATCTTGTTTAAACGTAGCTCCAGACTCGATCGGGATCCCATAAAATTAGAATGAAAACTCAAAATTTTCATCATTGCGTTTAAAATACTTTTTCTACGAAAATAGATCATTTATACGACTAGTAACTCATAAATAACTTATAAATCCATTTAAATGTTAATTATCTTCCAAGTTTCTCAGACAAGCGTAGTTTTAACGAAAAATGAATTTCAAATCGATTATCCGCATTTTTAACAGATGTTATTGAAATAAAATACTAAATAATTTAATAAATCATTTTATTACATATCTCCTCACAATTAAATATGAAATTTTAATATTTACTATGTAGGTACGCACACTGTGTGATTTTTTTTCTTTAAGTTTTGCGAAATATGTCCTGCTCTAATCCAATAAGTTTGGTAGCGTTCAAAAATGAATTTAAAATAATAATTAATATAATTTATTATTATTTAAAGTAGGGTAAATTCTCTGGTGTTACAGCCATATCCACCACGGAAGCCGAGTATGTGAGTGCCGGAAAAGCTTGTCAACAAGCTCTACGGATGAAGCAAGCGTTTGTTGGTTACGGGATTACACTTAATGAGGTTCCCATCATGTGTGATAATAAGGGTGAAATAGACCTTAGCAAGAATCCCATGCAACATTCGCGAACTAAGCACATAGAGATTCGCCACCATTTCCTTAGGGATAATGTTAAAAAGGGGAACATTTCGATAGAGAAGGTACCCTTGGTAGAGAACTTAGCTGACATTTTCACTAACCTACTTAAGCTGGAACCTTTTAATTATTCGCGTCTAGGTCTAGGTTTAATGGAATTTATACCTTAACTACTCATTTTATTAATTGAGTCTTTTTATCTTTAGAGTCTTCTCTTTTCTTTAAGTCTTTTAGTCGAGTTAAACTCTTTTGAAAATCTTCTCTCTTTTTCAAAATTTCTCAAAGCTCTTTGTAAAATGGTGGAGAAATATTTTTGCATTGTTAATTCAATCTAAAAACTTTTTTCATGGTTTCTTGCTATTGATCTCAAGCATACATCATTCATATGTATGAGTCACTCAAATATAGCGAGAACAACACTGAACCATGGAGGATTATTGGATTATTAATATGTGTTTAGATAACTCCACCTCCAACATCAATTTTACTAAAAAATCCTTATTTTTGGTCAAAAATCGTGTTCGATGAGTTCTTGCATGTTTCTTAGTCTTTGATTGCTTTTGAGCTTTCTCTATGATAAGTTAGACTAGAAAATTAAGATTTGCTGAATTGAAAAATTCCCCTCATCCACTAAAACACGCCCTCTGGAGGCGGTTCTCTAATTGAACCACGACTCCATATATATATGGAACCGCGGGTAGGGATAAGAAACCATGAACATACATCTCCAAATTCGGGTTTCCTAAAACTCCAAATTTGATCAAACACTTTTTGGAATCTTTGTTTCAACCCTTTAACCACCCCCAAAATATCTTGAGATTTCTCTACTTAACCCTAAGCATTTTGCATCACTTTTCTCAAATCAAAATGTCTTATTCCCCAAATGAAAGCCTTGATTCTCCTTTATTTTCCCCACTCCCTTTCAATCCAAATTCACCCAAGAACACTCAAAATCATACTTCTTCTTCTAAGAATATTGATTATGGGAATTCTTCTTTTCCACCACCTCCCGTTTGTGTTCTTCCTCCCTTACATGATAATGTCATGCATCATGGGACATATTGCCATTGTTGTTAATATCAACATCTTGTTATGGCTCATATCTATGAGGAGTTGATTTACATCAAGAGTCTCCTAGTCAAAGCTCCTATTCATTATGACTGTGAGACCATTGCCAAGCCTCCACCACCTCCTTCTGCCACTACATTGTCTTTCATCTAAGCATGTGGATTGCTTGTTGCTAAGACATATAATTCAATAATATCTTAGAGTTCTACTTTAACTAAGATTAGATTTATGATTTTATTTTAGGCTTGTGCTTCATACATCCTTGTATGATTTATTTCCTTATATATTTTTCATGTCTTTACATGATTTCTTATGGATCTTGGTTTTCTTTATTTTCTTTTCTTTTTCTTATTTTTGTGTGACCTTTGCTAACCCTTCTATGTAGCTTGTTACCTTAGCTATATTCCTTGGTGCCTCAAGCAAGGAAGAGTAAGCACCAAGGGGGAGCATTTGCAAAGTCTGATTCTTCTCTTCTACAAAGACTTTGGAAACCTTTTTGCTTCGACAAACGGGGAGAAATAAAATAAAATCGTCTTCGTTGTTTTTCATATGATTGAGTTTATGTATTGTCGAAATCTAAAAGAGGAAGATTGTTAATGCAAGGATGCCTAAAAACGTTACTTGCATTTTTCGGTCTCGCTTTGTTTTGATAACGATAATATATAAAAAACAAGCATTTACGAAAACAACGTAAATCGAATTCTTTAGTTCAAGTAATTTTCATTTCATCCAACTATCACTTAAGGTATGAATAAACAATTTCTCAATCTAATTAAGTAATCAAGGATTTAGTTTTTCTTAAAACTTACTTTTTATTTAAATGTGACAAAGTTTTTTATTAAACTTTATTTTTTAAAAAAATGTTTTATTAAAATGGAAATTGAATATTTGAATATGGCATATTCCAAATAGTTTAGGAATATCCTTTGAGGATAAAAACTCCACCAGATGGGACATCCCCACTAAAAGACAATAGGGAGCGGAGTCTACTCTGGCGGTTCCCTAAATAGGGCCACGGTTCTTTATTGATAAAGATTCGCATGTGCCTTTAAGGAACCACGCCCAGAAGTAGCCGTTGGGCTCTTATCTTATAAATAGTGGACCATTTCCAGATTCTCAATTCACCTCTTTTGCACACAAATTTCAAGATTCAATCCACCTTCTTAAATGACTCAAATCCTTGGTTACTTGGTTGATTACTACTTGTTTAGAAGTGAATATTTCTCCTCCCATCTCTTCCTCTCCAAGTTCAAAGAGAAGAACACTTTCATCCTTGAAGTGTTGTGTCTACCTCAAGATCCTTTGAAGATCAAACTTTATTTGTTCATTCTTATGTCATTTTGAAGATCCAAATAGTTGTGTATATTTGGAAGTTGTTTATGTATATTGGTTAATACTTAGACCACAAAGTATATTGATGTAGATTGGTCCTAGCTAAGATTAGGGCTCGACTTTTAGCTTAGAGTCGGAAATTGGTTAAGCGACGTGTACGGTTTCTTCACCTTAAGGAGCTTTTTGATTAGTGAACTCTCTAGTAAGTAGTACTTGAGGAGTGGAGTAGGAACGAGGAGTGAGCTTCGTTGCCAAACCACTATAAATCCGTGGTGTTTGGTTTGATCTTTCTTTCCCTTAACTCTTTACATTCTTTATTCATTTCTTGCATATACTTGTGAGTATTATTTTAGCTACACTATCTATTGTTCATATTGTGCATAAGAATATTTAACATATTTGCTCAAGTCTAAGTTTTTGAAAAGGATTTTCTCCTTCTCAAATTATTTTGTAAGTAGTGTCTTTGCCTTTACATGGGCGTTTCTTTCCTTTTTACTAACTCTTCTATGTAGCTTGTCACCATAGTTCGATCACTTGGTGCCTAAAGCTAGGGGAGTAAGCACCAAAGGGGAGCTACTAGCAAAGGAGATTCTTCTCTTCTTAAAGACGTGTGCTAACTTTTTGCTTCGATAAAAGAGGGATAAATGGTAGTGATAAACTCGTTAATAATTTGAAATTTTTTGTTTTTACATAAATGAGTTTATAGGTTGTCGTAATAAAAAAAGGGAGATTGTTAATGCAACTGATGCCTAAAAACATTATTTGTAATATATAATCTTTCTTAGTTTTGATCAGGACAAAGTAGAAAAACATTTATCGTCAAAACCGTAAAACAAATTATTTAACAAATACTATCATCAAGGTAATAATCATTCAAGTCTTACACAAACATATCTTATACATGGAAAGTGATTAACCTTAAAACTCACATTTATACAAATGTGACAAAACATTTTTTATAAAATTCTTTTTTAAGAAAATATTTTATTAAAATGGAAATTTGAATTTGGTATATTCCAAATGGTCTAAGAATATCCTCTTGAGGTATAAACTTCACCATATGAGATTACCCCGCTCGAAGACAAAAAGGAGTGAAGTCTAGAGCATGTGGCTCAGTATAGGTGACTACGGCTCAATAATGATAATGAGCTGCCATCTTATTTATTGATTCACGGCCAGACTAGCCGTTGAACTTGTATCATATAAATAGTGGATCATTTCTCTATTTTTCAAGGAACCTTTTTGGATAGTTTCTACTTCTTATTTTCTTTCTATGATTCCAATTATTAGTAATCATCACTTAATGTGTTAAATATGTTTACTTATGATTATCCTCTTGATCCTCTTTTTTACTTGTCTAAAGAGAATATCACTCACACATTTGTGATGTGATAAAAAATGAAGCCTTGATGAAGATCTTTTCTTAGATCTAGTCATGTTCATCATATTGTTGTTTGTGTCTTGTGTAGATCCAAGGTATTTGTGTATACTTGAATTAGCCTTGTGTAGATCCAAGGTATTTGTGTATACTTGGATTTGTCTTGTGTAGATCCAATGTATATGTGTATACTTGGATGTTTCTTGTGATGTAGTGAGTCTTTTGTGTAAGTTCTCACTAAACTACAAAGTGATGTAAATGTGTGTATGAGTCTTGTGATTTCTCACTTATCTAGAAAGTGATGTGTGTGAAGATTGGTTCTAGCTTTGGATTAGAAGTCGACATCTAGCCTTGTGTCAAAAAAGAAGTTGGGCGACGAAGATTATTTCTAGCATTCGATAAGGACTTGACATCTAACCTTGTGTCAGAAAATAAGATGGGCGACGAAGATTGAGTTTAGGATCAGAACTCGACATTTAGCTTAGCGTCAGAAAACATTGTAAGCAACGTTGTAAGGTTTTCTCCGCCAAAAAGAGAGCTTGTGGATATAGTGGTGTTGGTCCCTTGTAATTAGTACTATACTTAAGTATACTAAGTATAGTCCTAACCCATGGTTAAGTAATGCAATAAACTTAATACAAGTAAGTAAATAACACAAAGGTTTTCAAAGTTTAACTCTTAGCTTTATTAAAAAATTATACCCTATTGTATACGAAGCTACAATAGGGATTGAATAGACAATGTGTGGTTTTGTGATCTCCTCACTAACAAGCTAGTCCAATCCTAACGATTGCTAAGCTTGACGATTCTATCAACAAGAGTTTAGAGCTCAAGTGTTTGATCGTATTTGGAGGAGAGAAAGCTTTGTTTGTGAATGTCTAAAGCATTAAGTGCACAAACTTATTTTCTCTTCTTTTACAAGCATCCTATTTATAGACGGAAAGTTGGGTAGAAGACAATAATTGCCCATGTGCAATTCTTGTCTTATTGGTACAGTGTAGTATCTTGTCTTACCCTATTCTAAGTAGTAAGACGTAAGTCCTTTACACTTGTCAGTACCCCATCTATCCCAAAAGGGTAAGTCACGCTAATTGTGTGATGTACTTCATCTTGTCACAATTCAACTTATCCCGCCTTTACTTCAGTCTTGGAGAATGCTTGTTTTCTTCAGGGAGATCGTATGGGGTCCAGTGAGTCTATTGCCACAACTCACTGAACCCATCACCTTCTTCTTCATCATAGAAGACATTCATTGAGCTTCGCCTCTCTGAATGCTCGAGTCTTTCTTTTAGACTCAGTCTAGGAACTCGAAGGCAACTCCCTAAGTGACTGTTCACTCAGTGACTTCGTTATGTTCAAAGTTAATACTTCACTTAGGCTGATTGTTATTCAAATCCATCAGGGAGGTCATTAGGTACTGAATTGACCTAACAATCTCCCCCTATTTGGATATAAAATTTACCTAAGTGAAATTTTTATAAGTGAGCAAAGAGGCTTCTTCTTATTACAAATTATTCTACTGATGAAAGGACTTGATCTAACAAAGTACTTGATTTTCATTCATCATTACATAAGACTGAATAGTCTGATACAAGAAACATAAATAAAACAAAAGATTATAGTTATTCAGGAATCCATTGCTTCCCTCTTCACCCTTGATGACTTTAACACCTTTTCTTTGTCAGGCCTCCTAGCAATTATCTCCCTGAGCTTCTCAGCAAATCTTTTATTCTCATCAGTCTGAACTTGTCCAACCATCACAAGAAAGATGAGAACACTCTCAGTAGTGAATTTCTCTATGTTACTCAATCTTTGAAATGCTTGATCCCCAAATACATCAATGAAGAATATACCCCACTCAGGTTCTTCTATAACCATGTTATTCACAAAGGGGATATTTTCAGGGAGGGTGCGATTGCAGTCTAACCCAGGGATCTTAGTCTCAGCTTCAAGCTCAACTCTTTTTCTCTTTCTTCCCTGAGTTTTGGTAGGATCTTGTACAGTTAAAGGAAGATCTTCAGTGATTCCTAATTGTTCCTTCAACTGATTCAACCTCTCATATCTCTTACTGAGAGATTTGAGTATCTCAGGGACACATTTGTTTGTTTTGGTCCTGAAGATCCTTCCCATTTCATCCCACTCACTGAGACCGAAATCACCAAATGAAAATTTCTTCATAACTTCAAAATTCCTCTCATCATTGTTTCTGTAGACAGATACTGAGACAGGTGTGGTATGAGGAATGATCTGAAGGTTAGTGATTGGTCCAGGCTTTCTTCTTTAGGTGACGACTTTGGTGTATTGGTCATACAGTTTCTTAAGTTGGGTGGTTCTTTGTTGTTGCTTCAAGACCATTTCATCCTGAATGGCCTTGAGTTCTTCCTCCTGCTTTTGGATGAACTCCTCTCCCCCTTTCTTGCTCAGCAAGGCCTCAGGGTTACCACCCACTTCTTTCACAAACTCAGTGGATACATTCAAGATCTCAGCCTTTGTTGCTTCATTAGCCTTAGCCGACTCCATTCTATCTAAGTACACTTGGATTTGATCAGGAGTCATCTTATACATTATTCCATTAATCTCATATGGTACCAAGACAATGGCATTAGGATCAGGCCTTCTTTCTCTTGAAGCTTTTAAAAGTTTCTTTGGTAGAGGTGTTAGGGTTTCATCAGCAATACCTTTGCCCCTATCTACCTTAGATACTGAAGGCTCAGGGTTGGGAGGAATTGAGTTTAAGGGTTGGTGTTGTGCTAGTTCTTCCTGCTCCCCCTCAGTGTGAGAAGGAGGTTCAGTCCAAGTTAACATCATTGGTGGCACATTCTCCCCCTCAAAAGTTGAAGGATCAGCCTGACTAATCCTAGCTTTTGCCATATGTGAGGGTCCTGAGGTGGTGGAGGATCCCTTGAAAGCCTAAAACATCTCAGTTACCATTTCCTTCATAGACTAAGTGTCAGCTTTACATCCAACTAAATTAGGGATCGAGTGTTTTCTAGTGGTAATCCTTGTCCTAAGTCTAGGAATATCAGCTTCTTTTAGGGACTTGGAGATGTCAAAGAGATTGGAGGCATTAGCCATGTAACCTTGTGCAGCCCTTGACAATCTGAACTCTGCTTCAGCATCCATATGAACATCTTTATAGATGGCATCACATTTCCCTTTCACCATATCTAAGTCAGACCTGAGAGAGTCTAACCTGGTGAAAACCTTAGTGAGCCTGTCCTCCTTCAGTAACTCAAGTAGTTGACTAACTATGGAATTGGACTCAGTGGTACTTGTGATCAGTCCATCCAGAGTTGTCTTCAAGGACACATTTGCTTCTACAGTAGGAAGAGCACGGTTGAGGAAGTTGATGAGCTTATTCTCTTGATTTTCATGACTATTGTTAACAGAGCTGATGAATTCCATTTGGTTGTCCACCTAAATTCTCATCTTCTCCTCAGCCAGGTCAAATCTATCACCATATGTCCTGAACTCGTCAAGGAGTTCATCAGCCTTTAAAGCCAAGTCTTCATGAACCTGAGTGACCTCAGCTTTCAAGGCTGTGGAAGCATGAGTTAATACATCCTTGAGAGTTGCATTCAACACCTTCTCATCTAGAACCACAGTCTGAGTCCCCAACGAAGAGGTGTCAAGTTTTGCCTCTTGGGAGGGCTTTTTCGGTACCTCAAGGGAGGGATCTTTTTGTTCAGATGCCTCAGGGGAGGGCTTTTGTTGAGCCTCAGGGGAGGGCTGTATGTCCGCGAACAATGGTGGGGACTGTGGCTTCTGGTCTGATTGAGGAGGGGCCTGAGTTTCAGGTTCATCCCCAGCCTCAATCATATCATCGTCGTCACTGAAAACTTGGAGTAACTCGTCAGGATTCTCGAGTAAACTTACAAAATCTCCAAAGTTCAGTGAACCCTTAGGCTTGTCCAGCTCCCCTTCAAAAGAAGGGTTTCCTTGGTTATCGTCACTCCCTGCCCCAAATCCTGAGGCTTGGGATTTAGCCAACTAATACTCAGGGGCAGTTTGTGATTGATCAGTTGTGGAGGTAAGATCCCTATCAGCGGGGTGTTTTACCCGTGGGCGTCCCTCTAAGTCTTTGGGATCAAGAGTGGTTCCCTCAGGCAAAGACTTTTGGTTTAGTGTGCCTTCATCGGGATTTGTGGAGGTGAGATTCCTATCAGCGAGGTGTTTTACCCGTGGGCGTCCCTCTGAGTCTAAGGAATCAAGTTTTGGGTCCTCAGGCAAAGACTTTTGAGCTAGTGTGCCTTCATTGGACTTGGTGGAAGTGATAGGCCTATCAGCGAGGTGTGTTACCCATGGGCGTCTCTCTGAGTCTTTTGCCTTAGTTTTGACCTCATGCAAAGGTTGTGATTTACGAATGCCCTCATCTGTCTGAGTCGAAGGCAGTCCCGTAGGAGAAGGTTGTTTGTTTCCTTCTCCATCAAGAGGACCAGTAGGTTGGCCCGTCGACCATGACTGTGATGTATCAGGGCCTCCCGAAAGCTATTTCCCTTGGGGTATTTGAAGCTTGGTCTGAGAAAGGGTAGTATTTTTAGCCTTGGCCTTTTTGGGTCGTGCCTCGGAAGCCTCAGGGCCTTGTTCCTTTGTTGGTTTGGTCTTTGGCACAGTCTGAGTCTTCTTGTTCCCCTTCTTTGGTAAGAAGGGAATGGGAGACACGGATGATTCACGACTGATCACCTCAGTCATGTGAGCCGTCAATGCAATGGGGTGGACTTTAGATGGGCTCTTTGAAAATTTTGTGGAACTCAATATGGGAGTAGAAAAAACATTGAATTTTTCCTGAGTGTAAAGGGAACCCAGTAACCGTTCTAAGGCGCATGATATGAATCTTGGGTAAGAAACATACTTTTGCCTAGACTCCGTCAGGAGCCTGGTTACGAGATCATTGTAAACGACCTCTCCTATGTTAATCTTCAGTCCATTAATAAGACTGTAGATTAGCATCTGCTGAATAGAATTAACTTGCTCAGTAGATGAATAGTTCCCACCGATCACCTGAATCACAAAAGTGACCAGGATCCTCCAAGCCATAGGGAAAGCAGTTTTGATCAATGGGGTTTTAGTCACAAGTAACTCAGGGACCCCGATTTATTTTAGTCCTTTTTTAACTGACTCCATGTCAGGATGTGCAACATACTTTCCATTGTTATAATCAAGTCCACTGGTTTGACAAAATGTTTTGAAGTCTAAAATCAATGGTGTCTTCCCATTGTTTACAGTGAACATGATGACACAGTTCTTATGTGACTTGATCTCAGACCCCTGAGATCCTTCAGGCCCTTGGGTAGGGGTTACAACCACAGCCGTATACCAGAATTCCCTGAGATATTCAAGGTAGAAGACTGAGGGGGTTTTGTAAAAGCATCAGCCCAATCATAGTTTTTCAAGAATTTGCAAATTGGTTTGTAGGCTGATACACTACTAGGGTAATTGAAATTTCCCTCATAGTTGTTTCCTGCAAAATGGACACCCTCATTGGTGAGATGTTCAGTCTGAGGGGCATATTTGATAGCTTTGTACATTGCCATTAAAGATAGCTTTTAAAGATTTGAAAAAAAGGACAATGGCAATTTGTGGAAATCAAATCAAGACTTGTTTCTTGTTATAATACAACAAGATTCACCAAGTGACCTAATGCGAACTTTCGTCTTATAAAAAGGATCAATAGTTATAAACAATAGGTAACTTTGATTGTTTGTGCTATATAACAATAAAACAAGTGATCAATGTGATTGCCTTTTTACAAGAAACCTTTTCTGGAAACTCGTTTGAACACACACAAATTTTCTTTGAGAGAGAATTTCGGCAGAGTAAAATTGCAAGTTCTTTGTGTGTGTTTTTTTTATTGAGGGGTATTTATAGGCTCGGATGTGAAATAGAATTTTATTTGTTATAATTTTTTTTCACATCCGCATTAAATGAAAGCGTACAAGTGGTCTCCCTATTTTCTTGGCAACTGTTCCATTACTGCAAAGATAACGCTTTTTGCAGAGATGACATGTGGTCACGTGCATTTGAAAGGACGTTTTTACAACAGATTTTGCTAGAAAAAGGGTAAGCATTTAATGCTTAGTGGGATACTTGACATGAGTGACCCCTTGACTCGTTTATGACAATTTATTGAAGGAATATATGTTCCTTATTTAATATTGCGACTCACCAACCTAGGACATTAAGTAACTAAATCCTTAGAGCATTTAGTTACATCATTTAATGTACCTCAGTGTCAAGGGGAAGATGATAAGAGATATTTACTCAGAGAGAGGATCAAGAATATACATTATACTGAATCTAATGTCATCAGGGAGTCTGATTAATCAATATTCAGCATACCAAGTTCAGCTTTCAATCTAGTGAACGTTGGTTCATCCAAAGGCTTGGTGAAAATATCAGCTAGCTGATATTCAGTGGGGATGAAATGTAATTCAATATCTCCTTTTATGATGTGATCCCTGAGGAAATGATATCTTATGTCTATTTGTTTAGTCCTTGAATGTAGGACTGGATTATTTGAAATGGCAATTGCACTGGTGTTGTCACAAAAGATAGGGACTACTTTGTATTCCACATTATAGTCCCTGAGTTGAATTTTCATCCAAAGGATGTTTGCACAAACAGCTGCCACGTATTCAGCCTCAGCAGAGGACATTGCGACTGACTGCTGTTTCTTTGCACTCCAACATACTAGCTTGCCACCTAGGAATTGACATGCACCTGAGGTACTTTTTCTATCCATATTGCAGCCAGCATAGTCTGAGTCTGAGTATCCTTTAAGATCGAAGCCTGAGCAACGAGGATACCATAGACCTAGTGAGGGAGTACCCTTCAGGTACCTGAAGATTCGTTCAACAGCAGTAAGACGTGATTCTTTGGGATCGGCCTGATATCTTGCACATAAGATTGTTGAGAACTAAATATCAGGCCTGGTTGCAGTTAGGTACATTAATGATCCAATCATTCCCCTGAATAAGGTTTGATTGACTGATTTACCAGTAAGATCAGGACCTAAGTTATTGGGGGGAACCATGGGAGTCTTTAATGAAGCACACTCAGAGATATCATATTTCTTAAGTATTTCTCTGGTGTATTTTTCTTGACAGACTGAGATCCCTTTGTCCCCCTATTTGATTTGTAGTCCAAGAAAATATGTTAATTCACCCATCATACTCATTTCAAATTTCTTTGTCATAAGTTTTTCAAACTTTCTACAAAGATTATAGTTAGTAGATCCGAATATGATGTCATCAACATATATCTGAATTAGTAGAACATCCTCCTTGGTTCTGAAGATAAACAAGGTGTTGTCTATCTTTCCCCTAACAAATTTGTTCATTATCAGGAATGTAGAGAGAGTTTCATACCATGTCCTTGGTGCTTGTTTCAGTCCATAAAGGGCTTTGTCAAGTTTACAAACATGGTTTGGAAACTCAGAACTCTCAAAACAAGGAGGTTGAGCAACATAAACTTCTTCAGTGATCTTTCCATTCAGGAAGGCACTTTTTACATCCATTTGGAAAACTTTGAAGTTCATGTAAGTAGCATAGACAAGGAAGATCCTGATTGCTTCCATTCTTGCTATAGGGACGAAGGTTTTCTCATAGTCGATCCCTTCAAGTTGACCGCACCCCTGAACAACCAGCCTAGCTTTGTTTTTAATGACAATTCCATCTTCATCAGTCTTGTTTTTAAATACCCATTTTGTACCAAGAGCTGATTTCCCTTCGGGGAGAGGAACTAGTTTCCACACTTTGTTCCTAAGGAATTGGTTGAGCTCTTCTTGTATGGCCTCAACCCACCCTGGATGTGTCAGGGCCTCTGAAACCTTCTTTGGTTCAATTTCAGAGAGAAAGTTTGCAAACAGACATTCATGGGCTGAGGCAGCAAAGAGTTTAGCAGCCTGACTGCGTGCGAGCATCCCCTCAGATACATCACGAATTATATTTACAAGCTCTATATGTTGTTGTCTTAACCATCTGTCCTGAGGACTTGGATTAGAGCTTGTCGATAGTTGATGATTATCAGGGACTAGAGATTCAGTACATTGTACTGGGACATCACCTCTTACTGAAGGATTTTTAGTAATAGGGGGATCGATATTTTCATCACTTGTCCCTTCAGTGTTCTCATAGATGGGTGAATCATTTGATTCTTCAGCTTGAAAAGTGATAACTTCAGGGACATGTTGAGGTGTGATTAAATTATCAATTGACCTATTGTGAGGTGATATATGGAAGGATATATCAGCATTAGTTTGATACTGCTTTGAGGGACAATGTTCATACTCATCATGAGGATATCTTGATGAGTCATTGATCCCAATCTCTTCCATTGATTGATTCGTGAAGTTGATGCCATCCATACTTCCATCAAAGGTGACATGAAATGACTCCTCAACCTGTTGTCTCCTTGTGTTAAAGATCCTGAAGGCTTTGGAGACAAAAGAGTATCCAAGAAAGTATCCATCATCAGCTTTGGCATCAAATTTACCAAGATGATCCTTTTGATTATGAATGAACACAGGATATCCAAACACGTAAAAGTAGCTGATATTTGGAATCCTTTCCCTGAATATTTCATAAGGAGTCTTATCATGTCTTTTGACAATAATACACCTGTTCTGAGTATAGCACGCTATTTTTACAGCCTCAGTCCAGAAGTGTTTTGAAAGATTGGATCCATTGAGCATGGTTCGAGCAGCTTCAATGAGAGTTCTATTCTTCCTTTTGTTAAATCTTTCAACTTCTAACTTAGGAGCGTTAATAGAGTAACTCGCTCCTTTTTTGTTAACAAGTTGGGGTACATTACTTTCAACCATAATGGATCAAGGTTTTAAAAAGTTTGAGACGGTGGTTAAAAGTTTTATAATCCTACCGCTCTGATACCACTTGTTGGTCCCTTGTAATTAGTACTATACTTAAGTATACTAAGTATAGTCCTAACCCATGGTTAAGTAATGCAATAAACTTAATACAAGTAAGTAAATAACACAAAGGTTTTCAACGTTTAACTCTTAGCTTTATTAAAGAATTATACCCTATTGTATACGAAGCTACAATAGGGATTGAATATACAATGGGTGGTTTTGTGATCTCCTCACTAACAAGCTAGTCCAATCCTAACGATTGCTAAGCTTGACGATTCTATCAACAAGAGTTTAGAACTCAAGTGTTTGATCGTATTTGGAGGAGAGAGAAACTTTGTTTGTGAATGTCTAAAGCATTAAGTGCATAAACTTATTTTCTCTCCTTTTACAAGCATCCTATTTATAGACGAAAAGTTGGGTAGAAGACAATAATTGCCCATGTGCAATTCTTGTCTTATTGGTACAATGTAGTATCTTGTCTTACCCTATTCTAAGTAATAAGACGTAAGTCCTTTACACTTGTCAGTACCCCATCTATCCCAAAAAGGTAAGTCACGCTAATTGTGTGATGTACTTCATCTTGTCACAATTCAACTTATCCCGCCTTTACTTCAGTCTTGGAGAATGTTTGTTTTCTTCAGGGAGATCGTATGGAGTTCAGTGAGTCTATTGCCACAACTCACTGAACCCATCACCTTCTTCTTCGTCATAGAAAACATTCATTGAGCTTCGCCTCTCTGAATGCTCAAGTCTTTCTTTTAGACCCAGTCTAGGAACTCGAAGGCAACTCACTGAGTTACTGTTCACTCAGTGACTTTGTTATGTTCAAGGTTAATACTTCACTTAGGTTGATTGTTATTCAAATCCATCAGGGAGGTCATTAGGTACTGAATTGACCTAACAAGTGGAAACCTCGAGTAAGGTGTACTCGAGGAGTGGAGTAGAAATAAAAAGAGAACTTCGTTGCCGAACCACTATAAATCTTGGTGTCCTTCCTTGTCTCGTTACTTACTTATCTTTACATTCATGCATTGCACAATCATAATCACTAGATATAACAAATATTTTAAACTATTGAAAATTGGCTTAATTATTATGAAATAAGTTTTAAATAATGGTCATTTCTAATAACGAATATAATTTAAAATTCAGACTTAATTAAGGAAACTATTAAAACCCCCTCTAGTTTCTAAAAAAATTTACATACAAACTTGGAACAATCAAACAAATACATAAAAACTTAACTCGTTGAGGCTAAAAAACTCATTCACATAGCCAGGTTTTTATGATCCAAATCTTACTATTTTCAAGTACTTAATTTGACCCGAGAATACCAGCTTATAAGACTAACCCATGGAGAAAATAATGTAAAATAAGATTAAAATGAAAAGTGGAAAAACAAGAAATATCATTTTGAATTTAAAATTCTTTAGTTCAATTTTTTTTTTTTAAATTCTTAAATAAAGATAAAGTAAAAAGAAAAGTGACTCGCAAGTTTGCAAAAATTGGCTTTCCAATATAACTCTATACCTATATGATAAAAAAAAATTCTACAAATACCTTTTGATTTTTTTATAAAATTAGTAAATCAAACTGTGACATAATCAATATTAAAGCAAACAGTCTAATAAAATGACAAATGTGCAAAATTACTAAAAAATGACGTCATGTAAAAGTGCGTTTTAGTATAATAATTTATATTTATTTGGATATTAAACTTTATTTAGATAATAACGAGCTAATTTTCACCTTCCATATTCATTTTAATTTAATTGATGAGATTAAATATAAAATTTATTTTCACAATTTTTTCAAACATTAATATCTATTAAACCGTTAATTGTTACGCGAAAAAACATACTGTTACGAAAAACATTTAGTTATTTTCTATAAATATGCTATATGATACACTTTCAACAATTCTTTTTCTTGTTTTTTCACGTTTTCA
The DNA here is from genome assembly GCA_025667525.1 of Glebionis coronaria. Taxonomy (NCBI): domain Eukaryota; kingdom Viridiplantae; phylum Streptophyta; class Magnoliopsida; order Asterales; family Asteraceae; genus Glebionis; species Glebionis coronaria. Next base: position 326,842,584 of record CM046880.1, read on the forward strand.
TAGAAAGGTTGTTATCACGTTGTGGGGGATAGTACGAACGGTTCGTACAGTTTGAGTGAGATGGTTGTGGTGAACAATATTCAAACCCGGTGGGTCTAAACTGAAAGTTAGGTGACACGCCGGATAATCGAAAAGCCGAATCCGGCATTACATGTGGAACGGTTTCGTGACGAACTCGGGTCTTGGGGTTTTGGTTTTGGAGGTTCTCTTGCTAGACATGTTGGATAGTTATGTGTAGAAATTTGAATGTGAATGTTTGAAAAAATTAGAAGAAATAGTTAAGTTTATATAAGGGTAAAAGTTTAATTTTCTTTTTTTAAGTTTTTATTTCCAACGGCTAGCAAGCAGTGCACTTTTCCTTTTATTCACTTTCCAAACTTGATCGCAGGTAGAGTCGTTTTAGGTCGATCATTGGGACGAATCGGTCGCCACAACGGGGCGATCGAGTGAGGTCTCGGTCGCGACTGAAAAAAAAACATCCTTTGCGGGTAGCCTAATATTCCCGATGTCATATAATTATAGTCTACCGACAAAAAAACACACAGTTTAATAAAAATATTACTTTTTCAGTTTTTTCTCTCTTTTACTTTTTACATAATAACAATTTTACCATTAAACAATTAATTTACAACTAATTTATTATTTGAAATAATACGCTCAAGTGAGCGTAATATAGTAAAATTAATTTATATCTTTTATTTATTTTTGAACTGGATTATTAATTTAAAACGTACAAAAATAATAAATTGGATCATTAATATGGAACGGAAGGAGTAGCATTTATAGATTTATAGATTTGTTTGAATTTGTATATTTTGCGAAAGAATGTAGTTTTTGTATATTTTGCGAAAGAATGTAGTTTTGTAGGTTTTATGTTTTGAAATGGAGTTGCAGATATGCACGTGAGAAAAAGCGAGTTTTTTTTTCTTCTTATAATCAATAAATTTTATTTTGAACCTTTTTATGTTTGTGATAAATTTGTACAAGATAACATTTGAAAAACAAATTTCTAGTACAGTGTCTATTTATATAAGAAAGATTATTTGCACTTAATTATATATAATAAATTCTTCTTTATTATTAAAAAATTGTTGAAAAATAAAACTCATCTTGTAATGATAAATTTGTATGTAGATTGTCGAAGAGAAAAAGTTGACGTAATAGAAAATGATGGTCATTCGACTTTGTTGCATTGGTTAGCCAGAAAGTAATAGGTATGTCAACGTAGAACCCTTGTCGTGTCTGATGTGGCGCTCATTCGATGAATTAGACGTTTGCCGTCACACTGTGTGTCTTTGCCACACGCTTGCAGACAACACCTCGTTAATTAGACGTCTTTGTCGCACGCTCCCAGACAACACCTCGTTAGCCAGACAAAAAAAAAAAGTTCGGGTCCCGGGGCCTGCCCGTTATGGATGGTATAACTCGGAGGTCGGATTTCAGTGAGATTGAGGTGCCGTTCTAAAAAAAATAATAATTAAAAAAAAAAAAAAAATTTGTTTTGTTTTTTTTTTTTTAATTGTGTTTCATTTATATGGACTATGATTTTTAAGAGTACAATTTAAACAGCCACGGAACTAGAGGGATCAGATCTAAAGCTTTAGAAATTTAATAAAGAGGGCCATCACTTGTCGCACTGTCGTTGGACGAGAAAAAGCGCACGGACCTACCAAGCGTGTGCCGTTTTGGTAAAAACAGGTATTTTTGGAGAAGCCAGCAAAATTAAAACAGTAGTATTTGAGAGAGATCGATCGATCGATCTGTCAGTTGATAGGGTTTGGAAATGGTTGAAACAAGGAAAAGGAAGAGAAGCCAACAACCTGATTTTGGTGTAGCATCATCATCATCATCATCATCAACATTCCGACCGGTAATTCTTTCTACTTTTCGTTGTCTTTGGATTATCAGCTTATTTGATGTTCATTATTGTTATTCTTTTAGGCGAATACCCATGATTGGCTACCTGATGGATGGACTGTGGCTAAGGCAACTGGACAGAAGAAGTACAAGGTTTTTAAGGAAACTGCAACCGGGAAGAAGTTTTATTCAAAGCCACAGGTCTTCAACTATCTTGCCATTTCCGATACCAGCGATTCCAACAACACAAAAGTATGATCCTAAACATTTATTAGTAATATCCTCTTTTTGTGTTCTTTTGTTTATCCGCGCAATTCAGCCAATATTAATCCGTCCTTGTTGTTGATTTGCTAATCGCTGCAGGTCAAGGTTGCACCTCATACAAAAAAACAAGTATCATCTTTAAGCACAAGTATATATGCTTTTCTCTTAGCCGCCATTGATGCTAACAACAACTTCATTCACTATATATTGCCGTCTTTCTCCATTAATTATTGTTAATTTGTTATTGTTATTGTTGTGCATGACAGAACAAATTGAAATACCAGAGAGGCTGTATGATCTGATTCAGAATGCAGCTAGAGCTAGGAAGTCTCTAAAGCTGAACAGCAACAACATGTCTGCAAAACGCGAATTGGAAGATTATGAGCTCAAGATTCATATCGTTACTTTGTGCTGCAAAACTAATGATGAGTTGCCATCTGGCTGGAGATAGTATGTTCTCTAGCTGTGGCCTTTATATTCTTGTTTAGCTTGTAAACTGTTGAAGATAATTGATAAACTTCTCATCTCCTTTTGTTCACGTACTCCTACCCTTTTCTTGCAGCGACCCTGAAATCCCCATCACGGCCTATGATCCTAAGCCTCGAGCACCACCCAAACCCCAAACAAAGATGACGATGAAAAAGACACAGAAGACGAAGAAGGAGATCAAGATAACCTGTATGTATTCCCGTTCCTTATTAATGTTACTATTTGTGTTAGAAAAAAGTATCACTAGGCTGCATACGATTTTTTTTATTGCACTCTGATCATTAATAAGCCAAGTCCATACTGCATGTATTATGAGGAAAACAAAGACCAAGTTTCTAATCCAAGATAATGTGGATATGTGTTTTTTATTCAGGGAACTCCCCTAATTATCACGGCAGTTATCAGTTGAACAATGATGAGAAGCAAGTCTGGAATTTCTTTAAAAAGAATGATACATCTGTATGTATTAGTTATTCATCCCTCTTTTCCTCTTCTTATCTATATAAACCTACATCCATGATTCTGGCGCATAAGTATTTTATCACATATTTCATGCGTGTAGCAGGAAGCAAGACCGTACATGTCAGTTAAGGCTGACAATTATTTAAATATGGTTGATAAGAATCATATGGTTGTTGATTTACTTGGAAAATTTGCAGTTGACACCTTTAACAGATCATGTCAAATGGTATGGTTACATTTCTTCCACCTGCTTTCAAGTTTTGAGACTGTCTGCGTTGCTAACTGTCTTGCTTACATGAATTAATTCTATGTTGTTAGTATGTTAACGAAGACGAAGACAACCAGGTCAGTGGGGCTGAATTCATGGAGTGCAAATTCTATAAATCAACCTCAAAGTATATCTTCTACATGACCATAGAGGCAATTGAACAAGGGATACCGGGAGTGTATGAGACCAGAGTCGAATGTGACACTGAAGACGGTGCGAAGAGACTGATGAATTTTAAGCTAACGGATCGTAAAGCAAAGTGTATGTGAATATATGGAGCATCACATGTCCTTATTTGATTATCTCTTTCTTATTAGGACCTATTGACATGCTCTCTATTAATTGTTCTTGTTACTTGCAATTTAGACTTTATAATCAATGAGTTTTTCCTCTTATAACGTTGAAACAGTTAGAGGTGAATTTTGACCTATTTGTATGATAACGGGTTGATTTGGGTTACATATCTCATCTCCAACGGTCCAAGGAGGTCATTTTTAAAACCTAGCCAAAGTTGAAACAGGTTGAAGGTATTGAAAGTCGCCCAATGCTTACAGCCATTTTAATTATACTAATCAGTAAAATAAGTCATTTTTATTTTAGTGTAAAGTACTTGTCACCTCTAGCCAGCCCAATAAACTACATAGCACTTTATTAGATTAAGCAAGCTTCATACATTGCAAATTTTCTTTGGTGTGCTGTTCCTTGATGCCTTGTCTTTAATGCAGGGAACAGACCATGGGTCAAACCCCACCTGAAACCCGAAGTCGAGTATGAAACTGTGCAAGGTTAGTCTTCCATTTATTTTGGCTCTGTTTGTTTTCCATTTGATGTAACTTGAAATTGAAATTCGACTTGCTAAGAATGTACTTGGTCTTGTTGTCATAATTGAACCCTTGAGCGTCATAGTAGCAATATATTGAGGTTTTAATTTTGATTAATGATGTCTGAATAACGCTGCAGATGGTTCCTCTGATCCTCAAGACTATTACGAGCTTACTGGAATGGTGCATAGGCCGACCGAGGGTGGTGGTTTTAACTATCATAACCCAAGATTTTCTCCGCACATAATTGTTTACACTATGAGTGTCAGCGAGGATTTTGTGCCTAATTTAAGCCAACCGTTAGAATTTCCGGCAGCAACAAAAACTATCCAGGTGGACAGTTGATTTAGCCTAATTATGTCACAAAACTAGAAAGCTTGCGACTTTCAGACCATAGAGGCAACATGTCCTGTATGTCTTTCTGATGTAATTACTTAATGATACATATGTGTTATAGGCGGTGGTTACCAACCTCCTTCATATTCTTCTGATGCAACTGCAGATGCTTCGACATCTCAATCTCAGGTTGTTCAACCTATTCCCAATGCCTCGACCTAAGCCGAATTGAAAACTCACCTGAGCGAACGCTGTATACAGACATATAAGAGCCGCAACTGATGCAACAATCGCAATATCCAAAGCCCGGCACCATAGCGTTTTGAAAGTCTTATGTTCTGATAAACAGGCATAGATAATAAACGAAATATCATATTCAAATGTTTTATATACAACGGATAACATTTAAACAACTGTGATGTTTATATGTTACAACAGACTGACAGAGTACGTTACATATGCCAAGTGGTCACCTTAGCGGTACTTGAACAAAAGTTCCCCTCAAAAGCTACCTCTTCCGTCCCATATATATACTAATAATTTAAGATGTTTTTGGAACTTCATTTTTGTTGACGGGCCAAGAAGCAGAATATCATGGGGGTGAAGGGAGCATCAAAACTGTAGTTATCGCGCTAGCATACATGCCATGAGAGCACCATCATGTATGTGAGTTATGTATGCATAGCGAATTTTCCACCGCGAGGACATAAGGGTTTTCATGTTGAAAAGTTTATTACCCAGACTCAACTATTTCGCATGTAGGAGGTTCAGGGCTGTATGTATTAACAATAGGCATTGAGCAGTATTTGTCATGTCTAGTATTAAAGGCAAATCCTTTTTTAGTTTAAACTGTTTGAAACTCGATTTCCATATCAACTATTCATAAGTAAATAGATCCATATTGCCACCTCTACTATTCAATAAAAAAACGAAAGATGAGACATTAAATGAAGCAGAGAGAGATAAACAAGGTAAGGAAGAGTCATGTTCTTCAAAAGATCGGAAAAACCAAACCAGTTTGCAGAGATCTTACGTTGTCAATACTCGATACTAACGTCAAGAAGGTCATCTGATAAGTCCATCTCGGATTCTGTAAATACTGCTATTAGCACATCTGTTTGACCTATTTAAAATGAGGTGCAAAATAAGTTAACACATGATCTGTTGGATAATCAAAAGCGGGTTAAGGGTAACTATTTGTACGGGTTGAAACAGTTTGGGGTCAGGTTACCCGTAACACTGTTTGTCCAAAGGTAAGTATCGCTATAAAATATACCTATTTAATGGGTCGCATCGCATGCCTTAATTTACTCTTTGGGCTACTTTCATCCCGTTTGACTAACTTTTTACGTTTTTAAAATAGGGAGATTTGCATATATTTTTACGTTTTCGTGTCCCATTCATAACTCATAAGTAAATGGGTCAAAATTGCTTATGTACTCCAATCTGTTAACTTTACTATAACATGTATTTCGCCAAAACATGGAAAAAGGAGCTTTTCATATGAAATTGTTTAATTGAAACAGCAACTATATACTCACTTCTTCTCGCTCCATATACCCCACTTGTCTTAGATCATAGAGCCTAAAAGCAACTGCAGGAGGAAAAAAAAGATGGAAGCCATCATCGTACATTTTTTCACCAGATAAAATTTAACTGTGTACGGAAATATAGCTTTTATCTTCTATATAGTAGGTGCATACGGATGGAAGATACTCAGAGCATGGACAAATTCCTCGAATCCAATTACACCATTTATCTTCTCATCAAAAAGACAAAAAAATATACAGAACACAAGAGCAATTTGGTAATTATAGGGAATCGGAAAATATACTATACTATTTTATGGTACATATTTCCTGTGATCATATTTTATCCACACACTTGTTCTCTCAGGTCAAATGAATCTTTATGTTATGGAAAACTAAGCACTACCGAAATGAGTATGGAACACGGCTTAGTTGAGTAAGATTTATTGAACATGAATGATTCAGATTATGCATATTCCGAGTGAAGTGGGATATAAGTTCTGTTATAACGGTAATCAATGGACCACTAGATATGTTGGAACTAAGGGGATGGACCAATATTCTCTCCCGAAATATAATAATAAAAGGAAGCCACATGTTTGGAATTCTTGACACCAGAAAGTGGTAATTATACGTTCAAGGATCAAGACCAGAGATCTACCCACTTTACTCTAAAATGTTACTTTTATTAGCATCAAAAACTAAGAATCTGGGATTCTAACTTATGACCTGGATGACCCAATGTTGCTCTAATACATTTATCCAATAGAAAATTGTACCGGATCCACATTTACTTTAATGTTGATCAATAGGGTCCATCAAAGTTTTCTTTAATTTCTTTCTTGGGGCTGGGAGGAGGGGGTGCCTCTCTTTTGTCTGAAAAAGAGGCTTGTGTCATGTTACAGTGTGCTCTCTTTGAACTCACAATCTGTTCAGTATGTTTTCTTGACCTCTGTTTCGTTTTTTAGTTTACGAATCATTTTTGGTCTAGAATCCTAACCTTTATTTTAGATACCTGTAATAAACATTCTTGTCGTATCAGAAACTTGATCATCTATCAGTTGTTTCTGTTAATGTATTGTATTCCTAACTAGTATATACCAGCAGGATTTGCACAAAATCCAATGTATTTGAAGCACCTGCACTTAGGAAATACTCCGTAGTTAGATAGCAAAGGGTCCCCTTTGATACAGGTGCATGACAAAGTTAGTTCTTCTGTGGACCCGATTTAACTTAAAGAAACAATGCTTATCGAAGTTTTGTTATTTTTAACTTTTTATTTAATATAATGCAAAAAAACATTGATTGCAGTATTCCATCTATAAAGAAAGGTGGCACTCTTACTTCCCATGCTAAAAAAACTACACATATTTCCCCTGCTTTGTCTCTGTCTCAAAACTACACATATTTCCCCTGCTTTGTCTCTGCCTCAACCCAGCCCCCCTCCCAACACACATACACACCTGCTACACATATAGTTGCTTATAAATTCTTAACGAGGAAGAGAACTGTTATCTTGGTTTAAAAATATGATTGGGATAATAAGTTAGAGCGGGTCATGGAGAGGAACGGTAGAGTAGTGTTAAGAACAGTTTTCTTAGTGGTATTTTGCTGGTTTTTGTTGTTTGGGGTTTCCACAAGTTTCGGGGTTTTCAAGTCAAGAGAAGTAACAAGGGAAGAGGGTTCGGTTCTTAACTACGTGAGCAAGAGACGTGTACCAAATGGACCTGATCCTATTCACAACAGGTATGCAAACAATTCTTCTATATGCTATTATTACATATATATAAAGAATAAGGACAATGCTTTAGTTGAGTTGTATAATTGGAAGGAACTATACAAATTTAACACCACTCGTGTAACATTTATTTTGTAAGATGTCACTTTTGAGTCTTGTATGAAACCGATTTTTCCAATACAAACTTTGCTTAAGTTTATAAATCTAAGTATGTTTTAATAAGAATTTGCATGCATTTGCATGCTTAATGTACTTTCTGCAAACAATTTAAGCTCTGGATGCTATTAAAATATACTAGCAAAGAATAAGGACGAGCTTGCACGAAGTATATGAATCTAACACCACATGTTTAGCAATTTATTATTATATAATGTCTTTCTTGAGTCATGTATGAAACCGAATTTTCGGATACATATTCTGCTAAAGATTATAATTGAAATTACATACTGATGGGAAATACATGCATTTGTATGTCAATATGCTATGTGAGCAATTTATGTCTTTGGATGGTCTCTCATAATTGGTTGGTTTACAGGAGAACAAGAAATACTGGACAACCTCCTAACCGAGCCTAGAAAAGCAAAGAGCATAACAATTACCATCTCGGTATTGGGTTTGACGAGTCGTGTACATGAGATATGTTTAAGATATGCTGTTATATTGCTTGTTTTGTTGTGTAGAAGAAGTACATGAAGAAAGAAAAGGTTGAAGGTATTTCCTGAGTGTGTATTTTTTTTTCATACTTTGAATTCAAAGATTCAGGGTGATTGAGATGTTTGCTTTTGCATGAAATTAGAAGAATCAAATCCAAATGTATTATCATGATCAGTAGAGAGGTAGTATTATCTTTAGTGTACCTTTTGCATACATTTTTTGTAGGTGGTATGTAAAGATGCATTGTTAAAGGGTTATGGTATTTGCTTTAGCTTTGAGCTTTTAAAGGGTTGGCTTTATTCCTGTAGTTAAGTGGGTTGTGTTCCCTAAAAAAGCATATTTGCATCTGCTAAAGCTTCTCTTCTTTCAACAAATCTTCTTTTTTGAATGAAAGAAAGTAAGTCCCGAATAAGAGTGATGACCAACAAGTTAAAGGTACGGTCTTCATTCAAACCCATGACCATGCTTTATATCAACATTATGCCTATAGATATGTCCTTCGGGACCGCACCCGCTTAAGGTTGGTGAGCAATCTTGTCCTTTAACATGGTTGTTGTGTTAACTAGATGCAACTATTGCAATTTATAGTGTACATACAACATACAGCCGTACAGCCTACTAACTATTAGCGTTAAAAGCTATTATAAAGAAAAAATTAACATCGTCTAAAAATATTTTTTCTTATCATAACTAACATATAAGCTTTTCTAATATTTGTTCCAATTAGATATAAGGTACCAGGTCAACCAACCCGTCGTTTCGACCTATATAAAAACTAACCATTTTGATATAGTATCCGGCATGCCATTTTACCACCTCTGGGACACCAAGGATATTTTATTAGAGTATTGTGGATAAGCAGGCTAATGAGTAGGGAAGTTTCCATTCAAAGATTGGTAAATGGGAACTTAGGAAAATGCATACACCACTCATGTAATCATGTTAGCAAATCAATTTAATATACAAACCCTGCCAATAACTTTATTCTATAGTATATCTTCACTAGTACCAAGAGTTTGGTACTTTAGAAATCTTTCATATAGTAAGATGAAATGCAGTATAATGTCTTCCTGCAGATAACTTTTAGAATAGATAATTATAGACACAAAATGATACTTGTTGGTAACAAGATCTCGTAGATATTGGTTTAAATCATTCGTCATACTGTTTACAGTTATTGCTGCAACACATACAAGAAAGCACATGACAATATTTTTCAGAAAAACATCGGACATGTAACACACTCGTCAAGATAACTAACACATCGTGCGAAACCTTTAAGGATTCGCATCTACAAGGCTTAGCTTAGTGCATACTCTAAATCAGCTTTTATGTCACACATACAGCAATTAAATTTGTAGTTGTGATCAAGAGAGTTTAATTATATACATCTGATGCAGAGGGGCAAAGGGATGGCAAACATGACTGGATTTTGTTTTACCAAAGGAACAATGACATCATATTATCCTGTATATGTGCTTATTTTATCATTTTGGTTTCTTTCCCATCTTATCCTTTCTTGGTTATATTATTTGGTTTTTCTTACTTTTTTAGAAATTGGATTTTGAATGTTTCAAGAAACAGTATTCCCTATTTCTTAAAGTAAACAAGATTCAAATTTTAAAGGTACCTTTTGTTTCTTTAGGTTGCATGCATGAGTTGCATAACTATAATTATAACCCCATCTTCACTTGCCTTCTCCTATAAGTTAATGACCTTTATCCCTTTTACTTTTGATTAAACAAGGATTAGATTACACAATACTTGTTCATCTTACGCTCAGAATTAAAAAAAAAACATCAAGATACAACAAACCCCAGTTTTAGCTAGTGTTTGCTCACCAACTCAAGCTTTTGAGTAAACTGTCATGGTAAGCTAAAATTTGTTTGACATCCAAACAAGTTTTTCTGGTGCTCACGGATGATTGAAGCTCCAAAAATTCCTATCAGAAGTTTGGTTCAATTCTAGCTCAAACCGAGAATAACTTTATATAATTTGAAAATATATCATAATATGCAAGCTCAATTTTAGTCTGACCCAAAAATATACACAAAATACCTACATACCAATACTCGACTAACGGAACCCAACGTGCCCTATCATCCAACCAACCATAGGCTATTGTGTGTTCATTAAGCACATGTGCGTCTGGTCATTTGTTGTTAGAAAATACAATGTCCACTCCATAAGAGTTTGCACTCGAATTATTTTCTAAAAGCTCAACTTTTCTAGTGTCCTAGTTGTGACCACATGCTAGAGTTAAGCAAATGAAGAGATCGTGAAAGAGTAATTTTTGTATATTCACTAGGGGGAAAAGTAGAAAATCTTCTTTTTCAAGTTTGTCTTTTTTGACTTCTTTAGAGAGTGACCTTTATCGTGAACTTTAGGACTCAAGCACTATACATATGGCCATATGGGTGGCCTGGCCAAGAACACAACATTCAGATGCACGCTGAGGCTGACCTTTGATACCTAAAGCCTTAACCAATGGCTGCTTCACTTTTTCTCTCTAACCATTCTTTTAAAGAAATGAATTAAAATACGAAAATTCGATAAATCAATGATCTAATACTTAAACGCGAGGATGGTGTTTCTGGTCACTGTATGATAGGTGTGAGACACCAAGATGGAATGCTTGGTTAAGGCTACCGACATCTGACCAACTTCAGGGTCCTATCATATGATGCCAAAAGAAATAAAGACAGGACCTATTGTTTGATGTGAACATGAGTCAAGAAAAAATGGGAAAAAGAGAATAGAGGGAAATAGTTATTTAACAAATGAAGCGTAGACAGCCCATAGTCACATGGAATGGGGATCGCTTCGGAACGGGATCGTTGTTCGCTATTTCTCAAAATCCGGTACGACGTGAGGTAGGCTCATTTCGGTACGCTTCGGTTCGGTGTACCATATATTTCGGTTCGATGTACCAAATACTTTGGTACGGCGTGCACAATAATAATAAATATAAAACATTTCATTCGATTTAATACTTAATGATGAAGGAAAAACATAATTGAAACTTGAAAGGAAAACGTGTTTGAGATTGTGTTTCGCTTTGAGTCATACTCTCATCAAGCACATGTTCATCTTCAAGATCATAGAACTCTTATGTCATGTTTTTTTTCACGTTGATCCAGAGATCTTTTTTGACCATTTGCTTGATGACCAAATGTCATTTTGAAGATATGACTTTTTTTTAAGAAAGAAAAGTGCTTTGTAAATATAAAAAACCAAAAAAACTACAGCTTCACTCTTCCGATGAAAACACACCTTTACTCTTCCCATGAAAACACATTTAAGAGTATTGTAAATACAAACTTCGTATTAGATAGTAATCAGACACGTTTTCGAGGCCTATAAATCGCCATCTGTAAAGTTTTGGATCGCGATCCGTTACGATTGGGAACGCCAATTGGGTACGACTGGGAACGACACTTTATGGGTTTTGGTTCGCGATCCATGGCGATCCGGATCGCGACCGTACCGCGATTGAGATCGCTCGTACCAGATCGAAATTTGCCCAAGGTTTGGCGATCCATGTGACTATGAGACAGCCAACCTAGATGACATAAACAATAACCACACTTAATAGTATAACTCATTGCACAGACGAAAGCACAAATATACCTGCAAGGATTTGAGCCTTAAAATTCCTGTAACATCTGGTCCTCTTCTAGCATACAAGTCCGCATGGTATGGATTAGCCAGTTTAATCTGTTAAACAAGAAAATGTCACATTATTCCTAAATCAACTAACCATTCAGTATTATGATAACTGAAGCGTCTGATACACTTGGGGTTGCAAAACGGTTTGGAAAATAATGATGTTCACAATTGTGAAATTCATGAATAAAAGGAAATATTACAGTAATTACCTCATGCTTTTCATCCACACAACTAGTTGAAGTAGCATGCAAATTAGCATCCAGGTTGTAGGCCATGGCTTTTAGCCTTTTACAAACATGTCCTGGCTCAGTGATAACGAGAAATACGCATCAATATGAACCATATAACAACAAGCTGCCATCAGCAGTGATTTACAGAATCAAATATCAATCTACAGAATTACAAGGAATCGTATCTACAATACAGGGCGCTGAGCAGTTCACACGAAGCGGAATGCAATAGTTTTAGAAGCTCTTGTGTGATAAATTATACAGTTATTTGACAGATATATAGGGCGTATCACAACAGCCAGCAAAAATATAGAGTACAAAATAATTACAAACAAACAAGCTTCAGTAGAATAATATAAGATAGCTCAAAGTTTCCTTGGCCATGTTTGAACCATATGGCCAAAGCTTCTCCCCACATCCTCAGCACCACAGCTCAAACAATCTAGTCTGTATCATTTGTGTCAAAAAGAAGTGGAAACTCGTCATAGTGTTGTGAGCCGCCTAGTTCTTGTGCTACGCTACTCAATGCTTCAGAAACCCGGTACATTGACCATCTTGCTCGGGGTTGAGGAGATACACAGTTACCTGCAATACGAAGAACTTGAACAATTTCATCATCATGACCTGTGCCAGAGATATTCTTATCAATGGCATCCTCAATTTGTCCGGAGCTGGAGAGTTTGTTTACCCAATCCACTAAATTACCCTTAAACCCTTCTTCAAAAGTAGTTACGGTAAGAGGTTTTTGTCCAGTTGCCAATTCCATGAGCACAACGCCAAAACCATAAGTATCACCTTTTGTAGAAGCAACCAAGGTGCTGGAGTACTCAGGGGCCACGTAACCAAACTCACCCACACCCCCATTAGCATAGCTACTCTCATTCGGATGGTCATGAGGGGAAGTCAAAAGTCTAGCCAGTCCAAAATCCACTAATCTCGCATTGTAATCGTCATCAAGAAATATGGCATCAGAACTAACATTTTGAAGCAATATTGCAGGACGACAACCATGATGAAGCCAAGCAAGCCCTTTTGCTGCACTTATAGCAATCCTAAACCTAGTAGGCCAATCCAACAGCTCCCCGTTATTATGCAACGCTGACGATAAAGTTCCATTGGACATATACTTATAAACCAAAAGCTTCTCCTCTTCCACTAAACAATACCCCAAAAGCGGAGTCAAGTTAGGATGTCTAAGCTGACCCAACCTATTCATCTCCAACCGAAACTGCTTCTCATGAAGCTTACACTTATTAAGCCTCTTAACCGCAAGCGCAGAACCATCCGATAAAACAGCCTTATACATCGTCCCACTCTTCGTCCCTACAATAACACTCTCCCTCCCAAAACCATTCGTCGCAATCATCAGATCCACAAGCTTCACCTTCACAAGTGGCTTTTGAAACAACGAAACCTGAACAAGCTTATACCCTCTCAACCTATCCGCCCAACTACTACTATCATCATCCCTATCCACACCACTCCTCTTCCCCTTCCCTTTCTTCACACACCACCACCACAACCCAAACCCTAACAACAAAGAACCAATCGCACCTAACACACCCGCCGCAACAATAATCGCCAAACTCTTCTTACTTAAACTCCCACACTTTCTCAACGGCGCACCACACAATCCACTATTCCCTTCAAAATTCTCCTTCCCAAACGTCCCTAAACCATTCGGAATACTCCCACTCAATTCATTATTCGCTACGGAAAACCTAGTCAACCGCCCTAAATTCGTCAACCTACTCGGTATACTCCCACTCAACTTATTACCAGACAAAACAACACTATTTAGAAAACTACAATTACCAAGACTGTCAGGTATTGCGCCAGTCAATTCGTTATCAGATAAATCCAAAGTTACTAAATAAGGCAACCAAACACATAAATCATTCGGTATCGAACCCGTAAGCTTATTACCTGACAGATCTAAGTTCTGCAAGCTTTCGCAGTACCGCAAATCCATCGGCACACCTCCCGCAAGCCCGAAATCGCGTAAATTAAGCGAAATTAACCTGTTCTGCTGATCATTCCAGCAAGCCACTCCGTTAAAATTGCAAATAAACCCACTAGTACTATTTGAGAAGGTCCACGTGGCAAGTGATTGTTGTGGATCGTTAAGTGAGGTCTTGACGCCACGTAAGCACTGGACGTCATCTTCGCCGTAAACTAACGGCGAAAGTAACGGCAGGATTAACGTGAGTACGATGATGAGGTTCATGGTCGGAATTTAAGATATTTTAATGTGTTTTTTATTTTTTCCGGTGAGTTGACTATTCGTGTTTTGGGTAAAGTTTGACTTGGAGTTTTTATGTGTTTGGTTGGCGGGTTTAAGGTGATAAAAATGGGTGGAAATTCAAGTACATTCATTCAACACGGTTAGTGAGTGGGACCGTTGGAATCAAATGAATAATTGGGTTTTATTACTTTAGTTGGTTTGATTTTTCTATTTAAAGGTTTCAATGTTTAGGTGTTTTTTAATGGTTTTTGGTTTTAATGAAATCATTATGGGTGATTAAATATAGAAAGTGTGCTTATGAATGATCATACGTATTTAGTCAAAGATAATCATGACTTTCGTAAAAAGATCTTGATAAACAAAAGACATGTTAACAGGTTAAGACAATGAGTTATGCTATGTGACCAAAGTTATTTATGTATTATTTAATTATTATTTTTTTCATAAATGAAAATAATTTTTTTCTTGTAGTTTTAGCCATTTATACTTGAAAAATGATTTGTAAACCTAACTTGTATGTTTAAATATGAATTTACAAATATGATCGGTTGAATTCAAATTTTTATCGAGTAATATTAGAAGAGATAAATAATTGTTTGACACTTAGCAAAATATGAATGATGTATATCCATTTTATAGGTCTATTTTATCTTTTTAGTTTTTTTAATCAAATTAAATTTCCGTCTTTCTAATAACCAATTTTTTAAACATTACTTTCATGAACATGTCGATATAGAAATATCATAAATCGTGGCGGTGGTTGTGTGGTGGCAAAGGGTGGTGGTGGTTTTTCAATTGGGGGGTTTTGAAGCAGTACTCTTGATATTGAATTAAATTAATCGTAAACTTAAAAAAATCAAAGCGTTGAAGCAAAACGAGGATATATGAGTCATTTTGCAGGACTTTGCTCATGATTAACGAGTAAAAGTAACGAACGTTGACCATAATAATTCAGTGGAAACAACAATATGACTTTAGAGATATTTGAAATAATACAAACTTAGTTTAAGTGGTTAGCATTAAAAATTCGTTAACTTATTGTAATTTACCAAGAAAAAAAGTAGCAAAAATCAAACTACCCTTACGCCAAGAGTTTGGCTTGGGAAATGGCGTGAGAGAGGGGTGCTGGTGTGTAAACACTCAAATGGTAGTGCCGATTTTGGTTTCATGTCAGAAATGGCGTAGCTCCGAGCCATGATATCGTATGCTCCAAGGGTTTTTTATTTGTTAATAAAATTATTTATCTAATAACCTACTTGCACGGCTTGTGAGACAACATTGTATTTGAATTTTGTAGATGACATTGCTATGGTATTTTCGAACTTCTCCATGTTGCTACTCCTCCATTCATAACAAACATGTAGCATGATTGAGACTTTGTATCATCTTGATTAGTTTAGAAAATAACATACGTGTAACTCTTTACACTAAGTTCTTCCTTCAAACTTCCATCAACAAAAACATGTCATTGGTCCTTCGCAAGTACCTTAAAATATTTTTCACAACAATCCAATGTTCCTCCTCGTGATTCTTTTGAAATCTACTTGTCATGTTTAAGGCATAAAACACACCATGTCTCGTGCAAGTCACAACGTACATTTTAGATCCCATGATTGAAACATATGGAACTTTTCGCATCCATCTCTTCTTTTTAAGAGTGGTCGGACTTTGAGCATCGGAAACCTCTTTGTGCCTTATTAATGAGTTGTGGTGACTCAAGTCATTTCAGTATTATTTAATCATTTCATTTTTCGTATTCATAAACGAAACAATTTCATTGCTAATGGTTTTAAGCGACTTTTATTTTTTGAGACCTACTATTTTTATTTTAGATTTTTTTTCAATCAAATTTATTTTTTGTCTTCTTATAACTAAGTTTTTAGACATTAATTTTGCGAACATACTAATATAGAGAGATCATAATCGTAGTGATGGTTGTGTTGTGGCAAAGGTTGGTGGTGGTTTTTTCACCGGTGGATTTTGAAGCAGTATTCTTAGTGTTGAATTAAAGTTGATTGTAAATTCAAAAAGAAATCAAGGCGGGGAAGCAAAACGAGGGTATATTCCTCATTTGTAGGCCTTTGACCATGATTAACGGGTAAAAGTAACGAGCGTTAGTCATAATGATTAGGTAGAAACAACAATATGACTTTACAGATATACGAAATAATACAAACTTAGTTTAAGTGGTTAGCGTTAAAAATTCGTAAACCTTTTGTAATTCACCTAGAAAAAAAGTAACAAAAACCAAATTACCCTTACGGCAAGAGTTTGGCTTGGGAAATGACGTGAGATAGAGGTGCTGGTGTGGAAACACTCAAATGGCAACGCCAATTTTCGTTCCATGTCAGAAATGGCGCAACTCCAAGCCATTATACCGTGTGCTTTAAGGGTTTTTATATAATTTAATAAAATTATTTACCTTATAAGGTACTTGCACGGCTTGTGGGATAACATGGTATTCCAGTTTCGTAGATGACATTCTAGTATGGCACACCCAAAACCGACCCGGACCGGCCCGACTCGAACCGGATCGAACAATTTTAGTCCGATCTTCGGTTCGGGGTTTCGGACCACATCGGTCCTCGGTCTGGTCGGTCCAGTTCGGTCTTACCCAAAGTGTCATTGATTATGCCTAATAAGACCGGACCATAATGAGGACCGTACCGGACCAGACCGACCTAGACCGGACCATTTTGGTTCGGTCTTGGTTCAGGGTTTCGGACCATTTCAGTCATCGGTCCGGGTCCGATGCTCAACCCTATATAGCATGGTTGAGACTTTGTATCATCTTGATTACTTTGGAAACCAGCATCCGTGTAACTCTTTACACTAAGATCTTCTTCCAAACTTCCATCAACAAAAACATGTCCATGGTCCTTCGCAAGTAGCTTAAAATGTTTTTTCACAACAATCCAATGTTCCTCCTCGTGATTCTTTTGAAATATACTTGTCATGTTTAAGGCATAAAACACATCATATCTCGTGCAAGTCACAACGTATATTTTAGATCCTATGGTCGAAGCATATGGAACTTTTCGCATCTATCTCTTCTCCTTATGAGTAGTCGTACTTTGAGCATCACTCAATTAACACTTGGTCGCCAATGGTGTCCACCCTTTTTAGAGTTATTCATCTTGAGTCACTATAGAATCTTATGTATGTATATGCTTCGTCTTAACCCTATAAATTCTCTTAGGGTGTGTTTGGTAGGGAGATATGGGATCAAAGAAACAGAATTGAAAGTGTTTCCTTTGTTTTGTACTTCGAAGAATTAAAAAAGTAGAGATATTCAATTCTCAAGAATTGTCATCTTTGTATTTTTATTTCCACCCATTTGGTGATGGAAATTAAATTCTGTATGTCTTATTATTTATCCCGTTCTATCACTCATGTAAGGGAACTTCTCTATTTATACTTTCCAGTGGGTGACCTTTCAAGCCTTTCAATCTCTCGGAACTACATCTCGTCACCTATGAATCTCTCGTTAGTATGGTTGGATTATAGTGTCATCTTTTCTTACACCAACCACAGATCTCTAAGACGTTGGGTGTTAGTTTTTTGATTTGTAAGATTCGTACTTTTGTTATTCGTTGATGCATATTAATGGAGCTGATTGAAATTTATTTTATAAAAAGCAAAAATTTACTTTGAAAAGGTACCACACATGGAGTTGATTGAAAGTTATTCATAGATGCATAACATAGTTTTGATTTATCAAAATGGAACCCGAGTTGATCCTTGATTGTTTTTTTTATTTATTGGGTCAATTTCTCTGTGTCACCAAAATATGGAGTTAATTTATAATTCCCTATTAATTATAATTCTCTACATTCTATTCTCTGTTTCATTTCTAATCTCTAAAATTATCTCTACCAAACATGCCCTTAAATCTATCTCTATTGATATTGATCCAAAAGTAAAAACGAAATTTCGTAAATCATTCATGGGAAAAGCATCTCTTCAGCCATGCTTTTATAACTAGAAGCATAGGGGTGCCATTCCCCATCATAAGTATGTCACCCACATACATAATTAAGAAAACTACTTTATCCTCTATAGTTGTCTTATAGACACATGTTTCTTTAGTATTTTTGACAAAACTAAACTCTTTGATTGTCTCATCGAAGCTCATATTCAAACTACAAGATGCTTGTTGTAAACCATAAATGGATCTCTGAAGTTTTCAAACTCAATTAGGATACCTTTGACTTTGAAAACACTCATGTTGCCCCTATAAACAGCTATCTCTAAGCGGCTGTTTAGAAAGCGGTTTTCAAGTCCATTTGTCATATTTCATAATCATAAAGTATGTGGTTATAGAAAATAACATCCTTATAGCTAGAGTGATGGCCAAAAGAGAATGGGTTTCACTATTGATGAGACCACAATTATACATGGTCTCATCGTTCAAATCGGGCTTAAAATGTACAAAAATATCATAAAAACTGTGCAAAACCCTTTGTATTTGTTCATTGTGTGTTTGTAGGTCCGGATATCGTGAATTCAACAAAATATTAAAAGAATCAAGCAAAAATGAACACCGGAAATAAACCCGCACAAAGAACCGGACTCGAGCATTGATTTTCCAAGAAAAGTCCCTCAAGTTTGAAGATTGTACAAGTTTGGTCCCTACATTTTGAATACTTATCACTTTAGGCCCTTGTAAATCCTCAAAATTACAAGTGGGTCCTTAAAGTTTCAAGATTTGTCATTATCATCCCTTGAAGATCTCTAAAATTGCAAGAATAGTTCTTTATTCAAGTTTCATAAGCTGGAAGGACTAAATGTGGCATTTGCTAAAGATATTTGTGAAAGAAAGAGCCCTAATATTTGTTATCATACTTTTGGAAGAAAAAGATAATTTGTTGATACCTTGGGCATCAAATCTGCCAATTCCATAACCTATAGACCCTAAAACCCGACCATACCTGGCCCCTTTACCCAACCAGCCCATAACCTCTAACCCGCCACCTCACCCCTCCACTAACTCAGCTTATTATTATTAAACTTTTTAAAACGTTTAATTAATAATATAATTAGGTGGCAAACATGACCATTTCCCCTAAACAAGATCTAATCTATCCATGTTCATCACTATAAACCCTAATCTCCCATCTTTTTAATTACAACGAATTAGAGTAATTAACCTTCTAGAATTAATGTTGCCCTTCGCCTAACCAAAACTCCACCATCAAACCCAACCCTAACTTACCCATGTGAGCTGTTGGGACCTCCCCTACTCATGTCTCTTTCCCCCAAACCCTATGAGGGGACCAAATCAAAAAACTAGCTTAATTCCTTCTTCTACACAACTAAATGGATGGATATGATGACATTTCAACAACTGGATCACATGGGTTGCCACTGCCATCTTCACATGATCAATTTGACCATTTTGAAATTCAAAATCCAAAGGGCTTTCTAAGAATTCGACTTGATCACATGTAACTTAGTCTAGGATCATCTTCTTAGTACTATAAAAAAGACCACTCAACATGTGAGATGGCTTTTGTTCCAGCTTTTTGTAAAATTTTCAAATTAATGAATAGTTAAAGTGTTGTTTTTAATTTTGCAAAAAACTGTGTTCCCTTTTAGTTTAGATTCAATTAAATTTGTGTTTTAATTTTATGCAATGTATCTTTCATTTATTCAACTAGTTTTCTAAAAGAAATTTTTTGGAAAATTGTTTGAAGATCCACAAATCTTAAACAATTTGCAAAAAAGTAATTGACAGCTGATTTTTGTTAAAAGGTTTTGGTTTGTGTTAAGTTCTTGTTGGTAAAAATTCATTTACAAAAATTGGTTTCACAAGTTGAGGTTTCAAAAAGTTTGGGTTCTCTTGTTATTTTATACTCACTGTCCTATAAGCCCTTGCACAAGTTAATTAACAACCAGCTTGTGCATAAGCTATTAGAGTTTTTTTCGTTTTCTTTGTGGTGTTGTGTTAAAGTAGGTACCCAGAAGGTCATTGGTGATCTTTCGCAAACTCTCACAAGCTCATTCCCATAAGCCTTCTCCATTAGTAGACAACCTTTTGGTGTTACAAGATCGGTGTGTATTTGGTCTGAACAAGACCAGATGTGGTAACCTTTGAAACTCCCTACTTGCTAACTACTTCTTGAGTACTTTTGTGATTTGCTATGCTATGAGCTATTTTAGTTTGATGCTTATTTGTTTGATGATGATTTTAATTTTTCTGCATGATTTAGGGACATGTTTTATTCTTTAGATAAGTTTTGAGTTAGTTTAATGAAAGTTCTCTTTGACAAATCTGCTTAACTGATTGATAAAGGGGTGTTTGTATTAACTTTTAAATTGGCTAGGGTGACAACTAGGTCAAACATTTAAACCTACACTTTTCTTCATCTTGTTTGTTAAGTGGTATTGAGTAATTGTTGAAGTTAGTTTGCTAGTGTAGTCTACATTGCATACTTTCGTTCACTATCTGCCTAAAACACAAAAGATAGAAATTTAGGGGTGGTTTGTATGAATTAAAGTTTGAAGTCTTGTTTTCTGTTAGAGAATAGGTTTGTCTAGGTCTGCACTTAGGTTAGTATTCATTTGGTAGCTTATTGGTGGCTTAACAACTAATCAAAAGTCACCAAAAAGTATAATACAGGTCATTGTCAGATATATCCCTTGAGTGTTACATCTGATATCTGATAACAAAGGTTGTTGTTTATCATATATTGGGCATTAGGTGTACAACTGTTTGCTTATTAATGGGTATCTGTGTGCTTTTGTGAGCTTATGTGGCTTTTGTCTTTGTTCTTTTTGCTTATTATTGACTCCCCAATAACAGAAAGCTATTGGGGTGCCTTTGCTCCAAAAAGAAAAATAAATAAAAACATACACTAGCCCACTATCGAACGTGTGACCTGTCGAGCAGGGTTCCAAGTGCGTACCAGTGTGCTAGTGTTGCTTTTCTTGTCAACTTTTCCCTTTTCTTTTTATTATACTTTCTTTTATTTTCCTATTAGAAAATAATCTGTAGGCTTATTAGGCTTTTTCGGTTTATTTAGTTAACATTATTAGTCTTTGTTATTTTTCCCTTGTTTCTGTTTAAGTTTAAGACTTTTTGATAAAGGTTTTATATATTTCCCATTTGTAGTTATTTTTATATTCATTTTTAAATTTCTGTTTTTATTAAATTGTTTAAAAATAGTAAAATTTTATTTTATTTTTTTGGAAAAATACTTTCTAAACTTGGAAAACTATAATCTAGATTTACAAATAATAAAAACTTGGATTGGGTTTCTGTTAATTTATTTGATCTTTAGGGTTTTAATTAGTTTTAAAAATTGAATATTAATTATTTTTTAGGATTTATTTGTAATTTTTATAAATTTTTTTAGTTAAATTTATTTTTACGTCACGTTTTATGTTTTTACGTTTTATCGTCGTAGTGTAATTGTAGCGTAATCGTCTTTTATTTTTCTCTCTTTTCAACACCAAAAACGACACTAATCCAAATAAAGTTTTCATAATTTTGGCACACAAAACAACACCTCCTCAAGAACGAACTCACTTGTCGAGTATTCACGTTTTTTCTAAAACGTGTTTGTTTAATACTTTGCCCACGGTGTTTGCTTGCTTTTTTCTAAAAGTAAGTTATATACCTAATTTACTCACAATCAATTTAGGCGCCGCTACCCGGGAGGGTGTTGCCATTTTATTATACGTATTATTTGTTTGGGAAGCGTAAATATCGTACATACTCGTTATTATTTTTCTATTACTATATTAGCCATAAAAATAAATTGTGTTAAAAAGAAATCTATTAACACAAAAATCGTTTTCGTTTTTCTTGTGAATACTATATTGTATATACGTAGCCCAATTAATAAACAATATTTATCTAAATACGCGTGAAAACGCACCTCATTAATCGGCGTTCTGGTGATTAGTGAGTGTATCGATCAAAGAGAAGTTTAAGGCAAAATAGATAAATACTCTTAATTGGTTTAATCTTAATTAATAGAAACTATAAGGTCGGTATAAGGCGGTTGTATTTCACGACCTAAA
Source organism: Glebionis coronaria (assembly GCA_025667525.1). NCBI lineage: Eukaryota > Viridiplantae > Streptophyta > Magnoliopsida > Asterales > Asteraceae > Glebionis > Glebionis coronaria. The sequence goes on from CM046880.1 coordinate 326,865,174, forward strand.
GAAAAAGGCTCTTAAGTGCTTCGCGTCGCCTCGTTTCTCCGCTTGCTTGTGCGTATTAAAAAAGTGACGATTAATTAAGGGTTTGCCACATCAAGTATTATTAATCTATTTGTTTTTGCTTATATTATTGAACCCTCGAAACGTTTGGGTGTTCCACCAATGTTTCAAAGTCGAACGAAGGTTTTTACTTGACGTAATTACTTTCATTCCCTTTGATTAGTGGAGACCTTTGATTAGTGGATAGATTTTTTGGATTTAATTATCTACAAAATATACCAATCCAAAAAAAATTAAAAAACAATCAAAAACAAAAAAAAAATTTCAAAAATTCAAAAACCCTAAAAAGAATCTTCTTTGCTCCCCCCCCCCTCAATTTTCTATGTTTAGTGCATGCGCACTCGATCGTCGAATTATCCAAATTCTACCAACGTGTCGAATCGACGTAATCTAAATAGAAGGAATCAAAAACGAAGACGTGTAGAAACTCAAGTTCCTAATATCGTTGTTGATACCGTAGACGAGATGACAGAGAATCGTACGATGATGGAGTTGCTCCAAGCACCCGCCGAGGGTTATGGAGACGCGATCGTAATTCTCGAAATCGAAGCGGAAAATTTTGAGATCAAATCAGGAATGTTGGCATTAATTCAAGCGACAAAGTTTAAGGGTCATGAGGCGGATAATCCTCATGATCACATTCGGAATTTTAATCGTCTTTTAGCTACGAGCAAGTTTAAGAACGTTGACACTGATGTCATCAAGCTTATACTTTTTCCTTACTCGCTCGATGGCTCCGCCAAGGATTTGTACGAGAAAGAACCACCTAACTTCATAGTTACGTGGGACGATCTCGTTTCCAAATTCGGTAATCATTTTTTCCGCCGTCTAAGACCATGTTTTTCAAAAACGAGATTACGAGATTTGAACAAAAATCGAATGAATCGTTTAGAGACGCGTGGGATCGTTTTAAGGAATTGCTTAGGTGATGTCCTCATCAGGGATTTTCCGAGTTTCACCAAATTGATACTTTTTATAACGGTCTTAATCTTCACGAGCAAGATTCGTTAAATTCCGCCGCGGGCGGTAACTTTTTGTGTAAAACTCCGAAAGACGCTTTAATGATTATCGAAAATAGGTCTAAGATTTTTCAACTCCGTATCACACCGAGTGTTTCCAATGTCGCCAATGTTAGCCATGCTAATCGCGACATTGAGAGAGTTGACTCGAAAGGCGATAAATTGACGAGTGTGTTTACGTCGTTCTTGATTGAGATGAAAAAGAAAGACGCTCCCGCTACGGTGAAAGCGGTTCGTGTACGTTGTGTGGCGGACCTCATAATAATTACGAGTGTGCGGCTACGGATGGCCAAACGTCGAGTGTTAATGCGTTAAATGGAAGTTTTCAAAATCAAAATAACGCCTATCCATCACAACAAATGAATTATAGTAATCAAGGAAATAATTTTTCAAATCAAAATCGAAAATTTTTTCATGGAAATAATCAAGGAAATTTTCAACAAGGAGGAAACAATTATTAAGGTTAAAATTTGAATTGGCAAAATCGAGGTTTTAACAACAATCAAAACCAGAATTTTAATCATGGTCAAAATTCAAATTTTCAAAACAACAATAATCAAGGAAATTTTTCAAGCGGGATTCAAAACCAAGGTTTTAATCACAACTCAAATGGGTCTGTAATTTTCAAAATTATGTTAAATCAAACTACGCTAACATGAAAGATTAGAAAACCAAAGTGGTGAAATGAAAAACGAATTTTCCAACACTTTGAAATGGTAAAATAATAAAATTGAGCAAGGTCAAAGTGAGATTAAACATGTTTGTGGCTATTATGAACAAACCGTCGAGTTTGTCTTCAAGTGCTTTACCAAGTAACACCATGACTAACCCTAAAGAACACGTCAAAGCCACTACATCATCAAATGGAACAGGTCGTGTGATTACCCCAAACCTTCATGGCTTCAAAGTTTTGCATTCGTCTCTCCCCTCGAGTTCTAAAACGACTTCATGTTCAAAAGTCGAGGGAAAGAAGGTGGCGACCAAGGAAAAGAGTGCACACCCTCGTGTACCTTAAATTCCATCCAGCGTTCTAAAAGAGAGTTTCATTGACCTTACGAAAGTTTACCTTGAAGAAGTTTGTGCTTTGATTCTTCTACGAAAACCTAAAAGGCATATGCCGAGAACAGAAGAAGATCCGGGCCAATTGCTACTACCTTGTGATTTTCCCGAGATTGAGGGATGTTTATCACTTTCCGATTTAGGTGATAGCATCAATATCATGCCTCATTCTCTTTGGAAATTGATGAAATTGCTTAATCTTATCCCCGCTAACATGACAATCGAGCTAGCAAATTATACTCCACTTACACCAATTGGTATAGCAGAGGATGTCTATGTTAAGACTGGAAATTTCACTTTTCCCGCGTACTTCGCCATTTCCGATTATGAGTGTGACCCTAAATGTCCCATTATTTTAGGAAGACCATTTTTATCGACGACTCGTGTCATAACCGATGTTCACGGTGGGAAATTGACTATGAAATATGGGGAGGATAAGATGGAATTTTCGCTAATAAATCTCAAAATCAAAATGATCAAAGTAAAACCGATATTTCACAACCTAAGACTTTGAAAAACACTTTATCTTTAGCGGAAAACAAAGGCTTGATGAATGTTTTGAAAGGATTAGATTGCACGATTTTCGAGATGATGATTTCAATGATAAACAATACGTTTACTTACTTGAAAAAGGTTTAAGAAAATGTATGGACGAATCATTTTAGGATTTATTCGACGATTCAAGTTACCAACAAATTCTGGAGGAAAACGTTTGTTCCATCACGATAATGACCAAAATGGATTCGTTTTCACCCCCCCCGGAGGACCATGAGTTTAAGGCATCAACTTCTACTCAAATTGAAGTGCCTTCCACTGCTAGCCCAATATCTGTTGTGGCTAAGGTTTTACCCAAAGCAAATTCACCCATCATTGAAAGGTAACCTAAGCATAGTCCTTTGATTTGTAAGACCATGATTGTGACTCTTGAGAAATCTTCTCAAGGGAGTGCTCACATCGACTATTTTTTTATGACGATGGTGATTTTTACGAGATTGATCACATACTTCATAATCCACATGCTATTTTTGAGGATTCTCCCAAAAATAATTCCTCATGTGGTGAGTATGATGATTTTGAGTTGACCCTGAGATCGGTTAATACGAGGTTTTTACCAAGTAAGAAAATATCGTTGTTCCTGTCTCTTCGAATTGAAAAATAGGAGAATGTGTGACTCAACTGTCTTTGGTGAAAACAAATGTTGTGTCATTGTAGTAAAGGGAAAAGTGCAAAAAATTTAAAGTAAAAGGCAGGTAATTTAAATCTAAACTAATTGAAAATAAATGACAAGAATTTAAAGCGTGACGAAAAGTAAACAACAATTAAAGTAAATAACGTAAACTTAAAACTATCCTAAAGGCAAACTTAAAACGCAACTAAAACTTAAACTAAGGCAAGGCTTAAAATAAATCTAAGGCAAGTAAACTTAAAGTGCGACTAAGTAAAAAGGCAGGAAAAGTAAAGCTTAAATTTAAAAACATAAACTTAACATAAACTAAAAATACCTCACTTGGAATAATTACTCGTTCGGAATAACTTGACAAAACCCTTGATCCGGAATAACAAAGCTTCGTTCGGAATAATCAGATCAAATCACTCATGCGGAATAACCTACTCATCCGGAATAATTACTTATTCGGAATACATGTGCTCATGCGGAATGTTACTGATTCGGAATAAGGTTACTTCATCCGGAATAGTTTGTTGATCCGGAATATTGCTTTATTCGGAATAATTTGGTTTATCCGGAATATTTCCTTGGTTCGGAATATGGCACTGATCCGGAATATCAAGTTGATTCGGAATATGTTGCTGATCCGGAATATTGCAGACTAAAGCCTTTATTCGGAATATATACTTCACTCGGAATAATGGTTCATCCGGAATATGTCACTTATACGGAATAAATCCTTCACTCGAAATATAAGCTTGGTTCGGAATAACAGCTTGATCCGAAATATTTTAGACCAACTCCTTTATCCGGAATAAATAGTTTGATTCGGAATACCTGGGCAAACAACAGTAACGAAGAACACGGAAAAAAAATAACACGAATCTAAACCAAACTAATCAAAATCAACCAAAAGATTAAACAAAACTAACCACAAATGATCAACTAATGAATACCAATCAAACCAAATCAATAACACTAACAATAATAATCACAATAATCGAAACCCACTTGATTAAATCAATAAAAACTTCAAGAACATAAACATGAACATAAAACATAAAGATTAAGGATTAATCGAGAAAGGAAGATAGGAGATTAACAATGAAAGTAAAGATTCAATAACATAAAAAAAAACTTACTTGAATTTAAAGGTGCAAGGTAATTAAATTTGACAATGAATGAAATGACATGAAATTAAATGTGCAAATATTAAAAATGGAAGACTAATTGTCACACTTAGCCAACAAAACTAAACAAATGACTAAAATCTCTATTTATAGGGGAGGAGGGGATTAGTGGAAGGAAGCTTCCTCCTCTCTTTCTTCTTTCTTTAATTATCATTAAGTCCTTGTCTTCTTAATTCTTCGACTTTTGTCTCGGGATTAATAAACTCGTCTTGTAATTTCTTCAATAAATTAGACTTGAGTTCTTCGGCTTTTAGTAAACTTCCGTCTTTTGACTTTTTCTTCGATAAATCTTCAGAATTGGTCTTGGACTTCCGTTCTTTTGCACTCTTGATTTCTTGACTTCATCTTTTGTCTTTTTCTTCGATAAAAGCCCGTGAATGCCCGTGTTTTCTCCCCTTTTCACTTTTTCGTCCTAAATCACAACAAAAACACAAACCACGCATAATTCCGACATTTACGACATAAAATACACGTTTTGTCTTGGTTATTATTGTAGTTAAGTGGTAAAAAGGATGGGTGTTTACACACCTATCAAATCCCCTACACTTGACCATTGCAATGTCCTCATGCAATGCATTAGTTACAAAGCACGTTTTACATTTTCCATCATAATCAATCCATATTGGCCTTTATTAAAGAGATAGAAAATTATAAACATTCAAAGGAAGAAAGTAAATAAAGAAATCAAAGACATACCTTAGGGTTTTGGAAATGTTATGAATGATCATCATCCTCAAGTTTTCACATTCTCCAAACCAAGCTTAAAAACGAGATCATTGTTATTATCAGTTAGCAAACTAACACGAACTCATGTGGGCCAATTATTTACTTAGACTCCCTTATTCCTAGGTGTATCTCTTATATTTTATTGTTGTCTTGAATGATCACGAGGATGCATTGTTGACTTATTTCGATAGTTATTTAGGTTGAAAATAAAGTGGGAAGATAATCAATAGTTAGCTAAAGGACAAAATCTTTTAAAACTGCTTCTCGGGACCTCATAAAGTTCATATCTTGGCATAACTCGCTTCGCGATTTGAGACCTTTCTCGGACCGATATTTGGCAGCGACTTCATACTTCAAATCTTGAGAGACGTTCATGAAATAATGGCCTTCTCTTCATAATAGGAATTTCTTCACTTGAAGTTTTGAGAGATTCTTCATATTTGGACCACGACTTCTTCATTTTTCTCTAATCTTTATTTTGGACTTTGATATACAACGATCCGTCTCCTTTTAGGATTTGGATCTATTTATCCTCATACCTTGTTAGGGCCTTTTTGGATAGACTTCTCCATGATCTTTACGGGAGTATTTGCTTTTCGTCGTGTGTCTCGATCCTTCATATTGATTTTTGATAAATGATTCTTCACATCACTTTGGATCTTTATCAACACAATGTAGTCCTCATGCCTTGTTAGGACCTTTTCAGACTCGCCAATCTTCGCATCTCGCTTCAATAAGTTATGCCTTGGCTATGAACTCTAATCATTACCGACCAACTTTTAAACGATCTTGGGCTAGAAGCTAAGTAACTTTTCAAATCGTACAACCTTATTTATTGCAGATAAATTTATTAGCAAGCGATGGGAGAATAGGCTTATAATTAACTTACATAAATTCACGAAAGAATACCAAACTTATAACTGACTCTATCATCTCTCGCTCTCCACAGTTTAAAATCTCAAGGAATGAGACTCGTGGATGCTTAGCCTATTAAATCAAAGTTTTGGGTTTTCGAGTCGTCTATAGGATCTTGCAAACTCTTAGACTTTTTCAAGTTTAGAAAAACGCATTTTAAAGTTCCCTTGATAAACGAATCTCTAGTATCAATTATAGGAACTTGCGAAAAGTTCTTGTTCATAACCCGTGAGAGTTAAGACTTTCGTGTTTTAAAGCTCCCTATATAAAAGCCTAGCAAAACTTGACTTAAACACGTTAAGGATACTAGCTAGAGTAAACTTAGACAAGTAAACTCGGGTTGAGTCAAAAGATTCACAATGTTTGAAAATTAAAACCACTTTATTATATTTATTCTAGCAAAGAAAGAAAATAACTATAACAAGGGAAAAACTAATAGGCCAAAATAGATCAAAAATTTTGAAAAATGTCGAAAAATTGATTTTCCGGTTAAAATGAGGACAAATGCAAGGAAAAGGCCACTTAACTTCGATAGAAGTCTCCCCTACACTTGATATAAACATTGTCCTTAATGTTTAAGCATGTGGGAGTAAACTCCCCTATACTTAGGACATTGTGCACTTTGTTTAAATCTTGCTAAGGAAGAGACAACTAAAGAGATTCCTATTTTAATATTGGAAAATATAAAATAGAGAATCAAAAGAGTTTAGGATAGAACCGGGAAGACGGAAACACGGAATCACGGGTCGTCAAAAATCATCAAGAGTGGATCATTGAGCGCTCGAATCCCTGAATATGAGAAGAGAGGAAATAGCAAACACCAACGGGTCTCCCCTACACTTAGGATAAAGATAGCTAAAAGATAGATACTTGGGTTGCCTCCCAAGAAGCGCTTGATTTTTGTTCACTGATTCGTGAGCCTAACTCGACCTTGATTAGCATACGAAGAAGCATGAAACATATCCACCGGGATCAAATACATAGTTTTCGTCCATCAAATAACACAAGCTTAAGGCGAACAAGGCAAGCCAAAGAAGAGTAGGCAAGGTTCCCTTAAGCAAAGATGGAGCACGGTGGGAGCAAGGGTGAAGAGATGCAAGCATATCTCTAGTAGTTCCAAAAATCTTTCCTTTTATTTCATCAGACGGATACTGAGATGGCTTAAAAATTTCGATACCGGGGTCGAACACCTTTTCCTTTAGGGGAAAATAACACTCAGGCTCAGTAGAATTTGAAGAACATCCACGAAGAAAAGGCACAACCTCGTACTCAGAAGGTGGACAAAGAGGTGTCAAAACATACGTGCTGCGGATGTTGGTGTCGTCCGGTGTCGGCTCCTTTGAAAGAATTTTCTTCAAATCCGTAGAAGGATGAAGACCATAATCATCAAAGTCCAAAGGATGGGCATCACTCTCATGAGGGAAGTAAGTATTGAGAAAAGTAGAAAAGTATGTTGAGTCAAAAAGTTGATGTGGCAGAAACTCAAAAAACGAAGAAAACATGAAGGTAATTGTCTAAGCGTTGACAAGAGTATTCCAGGCGTTGACAAGAACAAATTAGGCGTTGATGGAAGCAAGCATTGTCAAGAGCAATTCAAGCATTGTCACATGCAATTCAAGCATTGACAAAACGTAGACAAGATGCCTTTAGAAGCTTCTATTTGGATATATATGCAGGATATATTCTGTATATAGTTATTTAATTAGAAGATTCACATGTTTATTCATTCTTATCTCTTGTAAACCCTAATCTTTACACTATAAAAGGAACCAAGGGTATTAGGTTTATTCATAACTTTCATATACAATGTAAACCTAAAGTGTGTGTCGAATAGGTGTGGGATTCAATTTACACACACCTAGTGGTTGTTCGTTATTAATATAATGAGCAATCCCTTTTGTTTTAATTCATGTTATTCGTGCCTAAACACCTTGTTAATGGTTATTGTTCTAATTCCGCTTTGATTATCTAATCATATAAAAAATGATCATTCCTAGTTGCTTCAAAGATCCAGAAACCAAGGTTTCCACAATTGGTATCAGAGCCTCGTGGCTCGTGATGCTAGGACCAACAAGGTGTTCGTGTATGGTGAAAAGAAGAAAAATCCGTCTAGGGTTTTTCTGGACGTTTTTGTGTGCGCAGCAGTATTCAGAAGGTCATAACTTTTGATTGAACCGTTGGATCGTCACGAAATTTTATATGTGTGTTCTTTATACATATATCTAAACATCCACCAGAGGGATTGTCGAGTTTTATCCCCAATCAAAAGTTATTAAGCGTCAAAGTCAGCAGGGAGTATATGCAGTTTTCTGTGAACAGCCATATTCAAAACACGATCTCTCCTTCGTTAACCGTTGGATCATCGTGATTTTTGAACTGTAGATTCTTGGCACTTGTGTCTATGATCTCACCGAAGGGATTTTCGATCTAAGCTTTTATCAGAAAGTTATTTGAGGTCGAAGTTGGCTGCAAAGAAGGTACAAAGTTTTTTGTTTTGACATAAAATTATAAATTAGGGTTTCCTTCAAACCCTAGCTCGATTCAAAGCAGAAAAGGGATGTTTGCAGAAGGTCGTTTAATTAGATGCAGCAAGAAAAGGGTTTTATAAACCCTAACACGACTGAAACTGTGATGTTTGTACCAGTTCATGATCAAGTTATTCAATGATATTAGGGTTTTTGAAACCCTAGATCCGTTTTGGCATATAAAACCTAGATTCATTCTAGCAGCAGGTTATGTAATTCGTCCAGCCATGATAGCAACTAAGAAACGATTTGGTTTGCAGCCTGCTGAGGTCCACAAATTTGGTGTATACAAGGGATTAATGACGTGTGATATTTAATAAGTTCTACTTTGTAGGGAGTATCTTTTAAATATGGCACTGGTGGTTTGAAGAAATTCAACAAGAAAAGATCGTGGGCTGTCTAAATGTGAATTTAGACAAGATTTATTCCTTATTTATGGTACATGATATATGCAGCTCCGTTTAAAATTGCATAAGGAAAAGAGACGTGAGATACTTCCTACGTTTAATTACATCACTTTTTCTTACAAAGCAAAAATTGCATTATCCTGGATGATATAGCCCCAAGCCGCTGACAAGAGTGAAATTGACGCTGACAGGAAGTGTTTTGACGCTGACAGAATAAGTCAACGCTGACAGGTTGACAGTGTCGTCCGATATATGAATTCTAACGCTGATAGGTATTGTCCGATATCGGACAATACAACTGACAAAGATCTTGGATAAAGAAGATATTGGACAACACAAGGAAGGCTACTGTTTGAGAAAATTGGTACGTTTTGAGCACACAAAAAGGAGGTAATTACACACGAAGGTACATGGAATCTCCGTTTTAATTTAGAATATCAAGTTGATATTTATGGCTCGGATATTTTTAAAGGGATTAATGATCTTAAAGCGAGTTAGCAACTTTTCATGGGGAATTTGATGGATATTAGATTATGTAATCGGGGTAGCCTTGTGAAAGAGTTATCCATCATTTGGCTTTTACATATGAAGGTATTTCATTAAGACTTGTCATGAAGAGGTGTTGGCTTAAGGGGAAGAATTCTTATGGTAAGTTTGGTGATTGAAGAAGATTTTTGCGAGTTTGTGTTCTATCATATCTTAAATTCGTGCACTCCCAGTCATAGACTTTAAAGATAACTTGTTCGTGCTTTACATGGTTGGTGATGAAGACTTGTCATAACACTTGAAGGAGTTACATTATCGTGCTCAGTGTCTCACATAGGATGAGAATATTGACAAGGGATCGAGGTCTACTTATACTTGGTCTGATATAAGTACTTTATCACGTGGATAGTACAAGACATGGAACACAAGGTTGGGTTATTCTACTTCTACATCAAAACTATTATATTAATTATTCTTCAAGGTCATTACTTAGAGCTACATTTGGAGAATCTTCAAAGATTGCAGACATTGTTTACTTTCCTGTTGATGTGACAAAAAGGGGAAGAAATACATGCTACACTTGAGGGGAAGCAATTTGAAGATCATGTACAACTTACAAGAGATACACATAGAGTTTTGCCACTATCAACTAGGGGAAGATTGTTGGTCAAAAAGTTGATGTGGCAGAAACTCAAAAAACGAAGAAAACATGAAGGTAATTGTCTAAGCGTTGACAAGAGTATTCCAGGCGTTGACAAGAACAAATTAGGCGTTGATGGAAGCAAGCATTGTCAAGAGCAATTCAAGCATTGTCACATGCAATTCAAGCATTGACAAAACGTAGACAATAAGCCTTTAGAAGCTTCTATTTGGATATATATGCAGGATATATTCTGTATATAGTTATTTAATTAGAAGATTCACATGTTTATTCATTCTTATCTCTTGTAAACCCTAATCCTTACACTATAAAAGGAACCAAGGGTATTAGGTTTATTCATAACTTTCATATACAATGTAAACCTAAAGTGTGTGTCGACTAGGTGTGGGATTCAATGTACACACACCTAGTGGTTGTTCGTTATTAATATAATTAGCAATCCCTTTTGTTTTAATTCATGTTATTCGTGCCTAAACACCTTGTTAATGGTTATTGTTCTAATTCCGCTTTGATTATCTAATCATATGAACAATGATCATTCCTAGTTGCTTCAAAGATCCGGAAACCAAGGTTTCCACAAAGTATTCCTCAAATGAGTAGTCATCCAAAGTAGGATTAAGCATGGTTGGCGGAGGATCTTCATCATGTGAAGAATCACTCGAAAGAGTATCATCCTCATCAAAATCATCATAAGTGGGCATGTCGGGATACTCGAAAGTAAAATCATCATAATCATCCCCATCAGAGCTAGAATCATCATCATAAGCCTCATAGATCGGTGGAGAGTCATATATGGGTGGAAGTTCCAAATTGGAGAGAGAATCATACACATCATCTTAAAAAAGTGGATTATCATTGCAAGAATCGAATAGAGGATTGTTGTAGACGACAAAATCATCGAGCACATTAATCATATTCGCCGATTCTCTTCCATAGGATTTGCTTGTAAGCTTCCCCATTTCAAAAACTTGTGCATCATCCCCGACTCTTAAGATGAGTTCACACTTATCCACATCTATTAAAGCTCTACCGGTTCTCAAAAATGGGCGTCCAAGTATTAACGGAATACGAGGGTCCATTTCATAATCAACAACGATGAAGTCGACCGGAAAAGTGAATGTGCCAACTTTAATGAACACATCTTCGGCAATACCAACGGGGTAAGCGAGAGTGCGATTTGCAAGCTCAAGAGTCATCTTCGTGGGTGTAAGGTCAGGCAATGATAACTTTTTCCAAACGCTTAAAGGCATCAAATTTATACTAGCCCCGAGATCGGCTAAGGCAGTAAATTTGTCGGTTTGGTTAAAAGTACAAGGTAGCACAAAACGACCAGGATCTCCAAGTTTTTCCGGAAGTTCTTTAAGAAGGATTGCAGAGCAATTTTCATTCAAGCGAGTATTAACAAACTCGACCATCTTCTCCTTCTTATTAAGCAATTCCTTAAACATCTTGACAAATTGTGGCATTTGGGCAAGAGCTTCAACAAGGGTAAAGGTGATTTTCATGCCGGCAATCTTTTCCAAAAAGTTAGCGACTTGAATGTCATTCTTAGTCAAAATTCGAGCCTTGTTGAGTCGAGAAGGGTAAGGAATGCTGGGGTTGGGTTGTGGAGGTGTAGAAGGTTAAGGTTGAGATGTTGAAGGGTTAAAGGTGGAAGGTGGGGTTGGTGGAGGATTCGTCTTGGGTACTTCTTCACAACGAGGCGGGGACGGTAATGGTGTACTAATACTAGGTGTGGGAGTAGTAGGGATAAATGGTGGTGGAGGAGGTGGAGATGGTGTAACTAGGGGTGGGATAGATGGTCCTACTAAAGTAACTCTACTACGGGTAGTAATAGCACTCACATTCGCTCTCGGGTTGGTGACGGTGTTTGAAGGTAGAGAGCCCGAAGTAGAGGGTTGAGTGGTTGGTAAGAAACTAGCCAGCATATTCTTCAAATCATTCGTTTGATTGCTGAAGGAGGATTGTATATCATTTCCAAGCTCGGATCTAATGTCATTCCTTTGCTTAGTGATATCCCCTTCAAATTGATAATTTGGCTCTGCAAATTCTTAATTTGCTCTCCTTGGGTTCTCATCAAAGCTTCAACATCTTGATTAATGGGTGGGGTTTGTTGAGCGGGTGGGTGATAAGGATTAGAAGCTCGAGGTAGGATTTGGTTGCTTCTAGTGTAGTTGTTGTTGGGATTGTGGTTTTGAGGAGAGAAACCGGGTGAAAGGTAGTTGTTCGACCGGTAACTTAGCAAATTTCGATCCCCTTGAGGTCGGGCTTGGTAATTTTCCGGTGAATAATTACCATAAGCCGCATACACGTTTTCCGGATTGCCTTGAGTAGAAGGACAATCAGTGTATGAGTGAGGACCGCCGCATGTCTCACAAGGATTTGATACCGCTTTAACTTGTTGTTGGTTTGAAGCGATGAGCAAGATATTTTTGTTCATTTCGGCCATCATGCGGGTGAATTCGGTCATATCGGGGTTTGCTGAAGTAGAAGAAACATTGACTCTCGGGTTGTTCCTTGAAGAAGCGGAGGAATCTCAGTTTTTGTGATGAGTAGTCATGTTCTCAATAAGCTCTCTACACTCCTCGGGTCTTCTTTTCATAAATGTGCCACCGGCGGCTGCATTAATCGTATCAGATCACGAAAAGTCAAACCGTTGTAGAAAGTATCAATTAAGGTCACGGGGAGCATGTTGTGGTTTGGACATCGATCGATCAAAACATTATATCTTTCCCAAGCATCAAAGAGAGATTCATCGGGTTCTTGCATGAAACCGCTGATTTGATTACGAAGGCTTGTGACCATAGATGGTGGAAAGTAGCGCGACAAAAAGCGTTGAGTCATGTCATCCCAAGTATGAATGGTATTCTTCGGGAGACGGTCAAACCATTTCTCGGCGTGGTGGGATAAAGTATGTGGAAAGAGTTAAAGGCGAAGGACATCCATAGTAGCACCGGGCAACTTCATGCTTTGAGTAATAGTAATGAATTTGTCGAGGTGTTTGTTGGCATCATCATCAGGCATTCCGCGGAATGGATTAGTTTGCACTTGCTGGATCATGTGATGCTTCAATGAAAACTCCGGAGCCGTGATTTGCATCGGCGCAATCGGTCCTCCTTCTCCAAACATGGTGGGTTGACAAAGCTCCTCTATTGTCCGAAGATCGGGCTGTGGAAGAACATTGTTGTTGTTATTATTGAGGTGCGGTGGATTATTGTTGTTGTTCACACCTGCCATAGCTAAATCTTCACGAGTCTCGGGCTCTGGATAAGTAGAAGATCTAGTACGCATACACCTGCGAAAGCAAAAGAAAACAATACCAAACACAAAGAGAATATATACACTATAAAGAAAATAAAATCTTTTTGGATTTTTGAAATTTTTTAATTTTTATGGATTTTTGGAAATTTTTAAGCAAGAAAATAACGCTCACGAATGAACGAATCCCAAAAAGCAACGCGTCTCTCATAGAAAACCGTTAATATTTTCGAAAAGAGCCGGCAGCGGCGCCATTTAATACGAGGTTTTTACCAAGTAAGAAAATATCGTTGTTCCTGTCTCTTCAAATTGAAAAATGGGAGAATGTGTGACTCAACTGTCTTTGGTGAAAACAAATGTTGTGTCGTTGTAGTAAAGGGAAAAGTGCAAAAACTTTAAAGTAAAAGGCAGGTAATTTAAATCTAAACTAGTTGAAAATAAATGACAAGAATTTAAAGCGTGACGAAAAGTAAACAACAATTAAAGTAAATAACGTAAACTTAAAACTATCCTAAAGGCAAACTTAAAACGCAACTAAAACTTAAACTAAGGCAAGGCTTAAAATAAATCTAAGGCAAGTAAACTTAAAGTGCGACTAAGTAAAAAGGCAGGAAAAGTAAAGCTTAAACTTTAAAAACATAAACTTAACATAAACTAAAAATACCTCACTTGGAATAATTACTCGTTCGGAATAACTTGACAAAACCCTTGATCCGGAATAACAAAGCTTCGTTCGGAATAATCAGATCAAATCACTTATGCGGAATAACCTACTCATCCGGAATAATTACGTATTCGGAATACATGTGCTCATGCGGAATGTTACTGATTCGGAATAAGGTTACTTCATCCGGAATAATTTGTTGATCCGGAATATTGCTTTATTCGGAATAATTTGGTTTATCCGGAATATTTTCTTGGTTCGGAATATGGCACTGATCCGGAATATCAAGTTGATTCGGAATATGTTGCTGATCCGGAATATTGCAGACTAAAGCCTTTATTCGGAATATATGCTTCACTCGGAATAATGGTTCATCCGGAATATGTCACTTATCCGGAGTAAATCCTTCACTCGGAATATAAGCTTGGTTCGGAATAACAGCTTAATCCAGAATATTTTAGACCAACTCCTTTATCCGGAATAAATAGTTTGATTCGGAATACCTGGGCAAACAACAGTAACGAAGAACACGGAAACAAAAATAACACGAATCTAAACCAAACTAATCAAAATCAACCAAAAGATTAAACAAAACTAACCACAAATGATCAACTAATGAATACCAATCAAACCAAATCAATAACACTAACAATAATAATCACAATAATCAAAACCCACTTGATTAAATCAATAAAAACTTCAAGAACATAAACATGAACATAAAACATAAAGATTAAGGATTAATCGAGAAAGGAAGATAGGAGATTAACAATGAAAGCAAAGATTCAATAACATAAAAAAGAAAACTTACTTGAATTTAAAGGTGCAAGGTAATTAACATTGACAATGAATGAAATGACATGAAATTAAATGTGCAAATATTAAAAATGGAAGACTAATTGTCACACTTAGCCAACAAAACTAAACAAATGACTAAAATCTCTATTTATAAGGGAGGAGGGGATTAGTGGAAGGAAGCTTCCTCCTCTCTTTCTTCTTTCTTTAATTATCATTAAGTCCTTGTCTTCTTAATTCTTCGACTTTTGTCTCGGGATTAATAAACTTGTCTTGTAATTTCTTCAATAAATTAGACTTGAGTTCTTCGGCTTTTAGTAAACTTCCGCCTTTTGACTTTTTCTTCGATAAATCTTCAGAATTGGTCTTGGACTTCTGTTCTTTTTGCACTCTTGATTTCTTGACTTCATCTTTTGTCTTTTTCTTCGATAAAAGCCCGTGAATGCCCGTGTTTTCTCCCCTTTTCGTCCTAAATCACAACAAAAACACAAACCACGCATAATTCTGACATTTACGACATACAATACATGTTTTAGCTTGGTTATTATTGTAGTTAAATGGTAAAAAGGATGGGTGTTTACACACCTATCATCGGGGAACAAACGAAAGAGAACTTTCTCATATTGACTCACTTTCCATAAGTGAGGATCATGAAGTTATCGATCTCGAGGCCGAAATTGATGAGTTGGAACGTCTTCTTCATAATGACGAACCAACTCATGTGACCACCAAAAATCCCATTCTCGAGGAGTTACCTTATAAACACTCCTCAAATGAGAATGTCGTTAACCACATTCGTGAGGATTTAACTTATCAACAATCCCCACAAAAGAATGTCAGTTTTGTGCTTGATCATAATCTCTTTGAGAGTTTCAAAAATTTGTAACGACGGATTTGAAAAACCTTGGTTTGATGAGCCTCTTTATGATGAAGAAATCGATGAGATTGATGATTGCGGATGATGTTTATTTAGACCCCTAGGGGGATGAGTTTTTTATAAACCATCACTTTGAGAATTTATACAATTCCCCTCCCACCTACTACTTGAATGTGAGGATTTTTAGTGTGTCTAACGTCGAGTTAGAAACGCCAAATATTTTGACATAATTAAATCAGGTTTTCATAAAGAGTTTAAAAATGATGACAAAGGAAAAGATTTTGAATTTAATTTGAATGATGTTCCTACATTAACTCCGTCATCACCGCGTTTTTTTAGTGTTACCACCTCGTCTACTCCTTTTGACGATGGTGTGTGTGGTTTTAGTGTGGGGAAAGGCCCTTATGTTTCCTCACACTTCTCCACCGAGGACGAGATATTCGATCTCGGAATTGCTTGTAAAGAGAAATATCGGTCTTCCACCGATGCAATAAATGGAAAACTTATCTATTTTCTTGGTGTGAGTCTACCTCAAGTAGCTCAATGTTTTGCCCCACCCAATGTCCCACCCTTCTACTTTTTATCTATTTTCTTTGAACCCTTTAGTTTTTTGTTTGGAGTGACGTTGTTTCGTTTATCCCATAAAACCAAAGATTCTATCTTCGACACCGGTATTTTGCGTCATCAAAGGACTTAGTCCTTAATACCGGTTGCTTTTTGGGCCTTGTTTATCATGTAATCCCCACCAAAATTACCTTACCATGATAATCCCTAAATGATCACATTTATGAGGATTCCAGTCGAGCTCTTGACTCAGTTATAAAAACGAGGTGCCTCGTGGGGTAAATCCCATGCTTATCCTTGTTTTTATTATCGCTTCCTAAGTAGCTAATGTGAGGGGACTTATGCTCTTCCGACCTTTGTTTAGTAGTTTTTTGTGATTGTGATTTATTAGGATCATCGTCATCATTGAAGCCTCTCGTGTTCGTTTTACGTATCACTCAAGCTTTGATCGTTGCTCTGAAGATTATGATATCTGATGATATCCTTTTACGTTCTAATGTTTATCTTTTAGAATAATTCATAAACGTCTTTTAGATTATTCGTTATACCCTTTCCATGCTCGAGATTAAGCATTCGACTTTTCGTCTCTAGTATGGGGGTGTTTCACCCTTAGACGCGAAACATTGAGAACACTGTTTAGTTTTAGTATTGGGGGGGGGGGGGGGTGAATAGATACTTCACCTTGCTTACGTCATCACGCAATCCAATTTTCATCTTTTTATTATCCTTTTGTTGCAAATAGGGCTAAAAATGGCCAAATTTTAAAAAAATTCTCATTTTTCATAAGTGTTTAAGACACGAATGTAGGTTTTCCGTTGGTGAGAATAAGAGTAATTTTTTACTCGACCGTGCGTGTTGAGCACTTAGCTTCGTTCCTTAACTACATTAGGCTAAGTCTCATTAAATTGAGGACGAGAAATGATAGCGTTAATTATAAGTTACTATGCTAAACGTAGAGTATTTGTATTCTTTCAAAAACTCATGTGTTTTAATTGTTTCCTTTTTCTCCCATCGCTTGTATATATTTAAATTGTTAATAAATATTGACTTAGAGGTTTAATCTCTATTGTTGGTTTTTAGCTAATTCTAGTAGTTTCCATGTACTTAAATTGGGAAACATTTGAGAATCGCTAGCGTCACGGTTTTG
The DNA here is from genome assembly GCA_025667525.1 of Glebionis coronaria. Lineage (NCBI taxonomy): Eukaryota > Viridiplantae > Streptophyta > Magnoliopsida > Asterales > Asteraceae > Glebionis > Glebionis coronaria. Next base: position 326,882,692 of record CM046880.1, read on the forward strand.
AAGTATAGGCAAACCGAATAAACGAAAGCTTCTCCAATAATAATTTTTAAGTTCCTCTTCACCTAAATCAAGCAAAAATTTGAAGCTCACAAGGCCAAAAATCTATGCAAAATAGAAAGTGAATGTCTTAAAACTCGAAGCTTTAAAGATCCAAAATTCGCCTTAGCGTGAGGATACACGTCAAGTCATAATAAACACCTCATGACGAGGTTAAATAAAAGACAAGGCAAGACCGAAGTCATAATAAAAGCTCCATGGCGGAGTTGAATAAAAGATGGAGGTAAACAATGATAATTAAAGCCACCGATGATGAGGCGGGTAATAAAATTCATGGTAATAAGTCAAATGTTCAAAACCGTTATAAAATCGTGTTTATCGAATCTTATTGTTGACTTAATTTTGTGACATCGTTGTCTATTAGGAGAGGTTACTAATTTAATGATTTTGATTACATCGTTAAGACTCTATTTTTAGACCTAATCTCTATTTACGCATAAGTAAAAAATGTATCATCGTGATCATTAAGACAAAAATAAAATATAAGAGCTACACCTTAGGAATTAGGGAGTCTAAGTACGTGATTAGAGCATATGAGTAGTGTTAGCATTACTAACTTATATTGACAATGATCTTGTTTCACGCTTAGCATGAAATTGGGTAAAAATCGAGTACGACGAAATTATCTCTATGAGGCATTCACGTGTTCTTATCTATGATCCTAAAAGTCACAATCTCGTGATAAAAACAATACATTATGTCTAAAATGCATTTTGTAGTTAAATTAACTTTACGTTTCAATAAATGTTCAATTAAAATGAATTTTGGAAGAGCTACGATACTTAATTCTAGCATTACGTGAGCGCATGACAATGATTTAGTATGGGGGAGTAATGAGACAACGATTATACATGGTTTCATAGTCCAAATCGGGCTTAAAATGTACAAAAATATCATAAAAACTGTGTAAAACCATTTGTATTTGTTCATTGTGTGTTTGTAGGTTCGGATATCGTGAACTCAACAAAAGATTACAAGAATCAAGCAAAAACGAACATGGGAAACGAGGTCGCACAAAGAACCGGACCTAAGCATTGGTTTTCCAAGAAAAGTCCCTCAAGTTTGAAGATTATACAAGTTTGGTCCCTACACTTTGAATACTTGTCACTTTAGGCCCTTGTAAATCGTCAAAATTAATAGTGGGTCCTTAAAGTTTCAAGATTTGTTATTATCAACCCTTGAAGATCTCCAAAATTGCAAGAATAGTCCTTTATTCAAGTTTCATAAGTTGGAAGGACTAAATGTGCCATTTGCTAAAGATATTTGTAAAGGAAAGAGCCCTAATATCTGTTATGAAACTTTTGGAAGAAAAATATAAGTTGTTGATACCTTTGGGATCAAATCTGCCATATTCCATATTCCATAACCCATAGACCCTAAAACCCGACCATACCCGGCCCCTTTACCTAACCAGCCCAAAACCTCTAACCCGCCACCTCACCCCTCCACTAACTCAGATTATTATTGTTAAACTTTTTAAAACGTTTAATTAATAATAAAGTTAGGCAGCAAACATAACCATTTCCCTAAACAAGATCTAATCTCTCTTTGTTTATCAATATAAACCATACTCTCCCATCTTTTTAATTACAACGAATTAGGGTAATTAACCTTCCAGAATTACTATTACCCTTCCCTTAACCAAAACCCCACCATCAAACCCAACCCTAGCTCACCTATGTGAGCTGTGGGAACCTCCCCTGCTCATGTCTCTTTCCCCTAAACCTTATGAGGGGACCAAATCAACAGACCAACTTAATTCCTTCTTCTACACAACTAAATAGACGGATATGATGACATTTCATCAGCTGGATCACATGGGTTGCCACTACCATCTTCACATGATCAATTTAACCATTTTAAAATTCAAAATCTAAAGGGCTTTTTAATGCAATAATGCCTAAAAAGTTACTTGTATTTTTCGGTCTCGCTTAGTTTTGATGACGACAATATGTAAAAACAAGCATTTACGAAAACAACGAAAAACGAATTCTTGAGTTCAAGTATTTTTCATTTTACCCATTTTCACTTATGGTATGAATAAACAAGTACCAACCTTAATCAAGTGATCAAGTGATTTAATCTTTTCTTAAAACTCACCTTTTATTAAGTGTGACAAGTTTTTAATTAAACTTTATTTGTAAGAAAATGTTTTATTAAATATTTGAAAATTTGAAAATGGCATATTCTTTTTTGATTTGGAATATTCTTTCAAGATATTTTATAATCAGATAAGACCTCCACCACTAAAGGAAAAAAGGGGAGCGGAGTCTACTCCGGCGGTTCCCTAGCGCCTAGGCGGTTCCTTATCGATAAGGTACCGCCGGCTGAGATAAGGAACCGCAGGCAGATATAGCCGTTGGCCCTTTTTCCTATAAATAGTGGACCTTTCTCAGATTTTCAATTCACCTCTTTTGCACATAAATTTCCAAATTCAAACATACTTCTTAAATCACTCAAATCCTTGATCATTTGATTGATTACTACCTGTTTAGAAGTGAATATATCTCATCCATCTCTTCCTCGTCAAGTGCAAAGAGAAGAACACTATCCTTGTGAAGTGTTGAGTCCACCACCAAAGATCCTTTGAAGATCAAATCTTATACATTTGTTGTTGTGTCATAGTTGTGAAGATCCAAGTAGTTGTGTCTATTTGGAAGTTGTGTATGCACTAAGTATAGTTGTGTAGATTGGTCCTAGCTACGATTAGGGCTCGACTTTTATCTTAGAGTCGGAAATTGGTTAAGCGACGTGTACGGTTTTCTCCACCATAAGGAGCTTGTTGTGTAGTGAACTCTTGAGTAAGGAGTACTCGAGGAGTGGAGTAGGAACGAGGAGTGAGCTTCGTTGCCAAACCACTATAAATCCTTGGTGTTTGGTTTGATCTTTCTTTACCCTTAACTCTTTAAATTCTTTATTCTTTGTGCATATACATTAGTTAGTATTAGTTTAGTTACACTATCATTTGTTCATATTGTGCATAAGAAGATTTCAGATATTTCCTTAAGTCTAAGTTTTTTTGAGAAAAAGGATTTTTTGAAAACCCTCATTTAACAAGTAAATATAAGAAACTATTCAACCGCCCCCTTTCTAGTTTCTACAATTGGTATCAGAGCGGGTTGCTCAAATATTTTTAAAGTATATTGTATTTTAAAACTTGAATCTATCTATGGATTCCAACAAGTACCTAGAAGGGCAATCTATGCAAAGACCGCCACTGTTTGAAACCGATAGTTTTATTTATTGCAAAAATAGATTTGAGACTTATGTGAAATCAAAAGATTTAGATCTTTAGCATGTTATTACCAATGGTGATTTTTTACCTTATCAATTTAATGAAGTTTCTAAAACAAAGGAATTGGTCACTTTTGACAAAGCTAATGACGGTACTAAAAAGAAACTTTCGAAAAATAATGAGGCTAAAATGGAGATTTATAATGCTTTACCTAAGAAAGAGTATGAAAGGATTTTCATGTGTGAAACCGCTAAAGATATTTGGAACACACTTTTAGTAACACACCAAGGTAATAGCCAAGTCAAAGAAAGCAAAATCGATCTTCTTGTCCAACAATATGAACAATTTGTCATCTTAGAAGATGAAGCTATTGATAGTGCTTTTGCTAGACTTAACACTATTATTACTAGTCTAAAAGCACTTGATGAAGGTTTTTCTAGCAAGAACAATGTTAGGAAGTTTCTAAGGGCCTTACATCCTAAGTGGAGAGCAAAAGTCACGACGATCGAAGAATCGAAAGATCTCTCAACTTTATCACTTGATGAACTCATAGGCAACTTGAAGGTTCATGAGATGATAATTTTGAAGGACTCGGAATTGGTGAAAACAAAGAGTGAAAGGAAGTCTCTCGCACTCAAAGCCAAGAAGGCACAAAGCGATCATGATAGTTCCTCGGATAGCGATGACGAGGAGTATGCATTGGTGGTGAGAGATTTCAAGAGGTTCTTCAAAAGACGAGGTAAACACGTGAGACAACCCAACAATGACAAGAAACCATTCTCAAAGAATCGGTTTGCCAAGAACGAAAAAGGTGATAGGAATTGCTTTCGATGTGGTGATCCAAATCATTTCATTAGTGAGTGTCCAAAGCCTTCACGCGATAAGAATCACACGGCATTCGTTAGTGGTTCTTGGAGCGATAGCGGTGAAGATGTTGATGACAACCCCAAAGAGGAGAAATATCTCATGGCTCACACTTCTAAAGAGGTACATTCTGAAACCGAATATTATAGAAATGATAGCTCCACCTTAGATGATATTGAATTAGAAGGCCAATATGATAATTTACACAAACTTAGCCTTAAATTCATAGAAAAGAACAAAACCTTAAAATCAACTAAAACTAAGCTTGAAAGTGAGATTAATGAACTTAGGGAAAAATTAGGCAAGCTTGAGAAAAATAAAGAAGTTGATGTAGGTTGCGTAAGTTGTGAGAAACTTAGATTAGAGAATGAAGATCTCAAGAGCACCTCCATTAAACTGGAAAAGTTCATGAAAGGTACTAGTGCTCTTGATGATATGTTAAACAAACAAATTCATTCTAAGGAAAGACTTGGTGTAGGTTTTAACTCAAATGAAGCATCAACCAGTGAACCTAAACAAGTCAGATTTTCAGAAAAACTGTCTGTTGTACGCGGTCCCAGATTGTATGGGGCGGTTCCTTATCACTATGGAACCGCCGCCCTAGATAAGGAACCGCGACCAGAAAGCATTTTTACTGAAAATCTTGAACTTTCTGAAAAGTCAAATTTAGGTGAACATCCTAAACATCTTATTGTTAACAAAGTCAAATTACCCATACTTGACGACAATGTCGTTGATAAGTTCAATAAGCCTTTGAGTAAACCTCTAATGGGAAATAGAAGTTTATCAAGACCATCTTCTACTCCACCAAGAGTACGGAATGAGTCTAAGCCTAGAAGTAGAACGACAACATCTAGAAGAGATAGTCAAAAAAATTCACGACCTAGAAGTAAAACTCCAACACCTAGAAGGAATGACCACAACTCTAAACCAAAATCAAATACACCTAGGAGAAATAATGAACAACAAAATGGTTATATGAATTATTATCCTCCTCCTTTTTGTTCCCCATGGGGAACCCATCCTCCATTCATGCATCCCAACCAAATGCAAGGGATGTTTGGGACTAACAATATTTGAACCCATGAGATATTGGGGACCAAATGTTTGATCGTGTGTGTTGTTACCTAGATATGCTTGGGAATTGATTTGGAGCCCGGCGAGTGGATTAAGGATAGTGGTTGTTCTAAACACATGACGGGTAATCGAAGTTTGTTCTCGCGCTACAAAGCATATGATGGAGGTAACGTCACATTCGCTAGTAGTCTACGTGGTAATATCATTGGCAAAGGTACGGTTTCTCTTGACTCCATGACTATTGAAAATGTTGAGCACGTAGATAATTTAGGGTTTAACCTTTTAAGCATAGGTCAAATTTGTGACAATAAGTGTAAGGTCATCTTTTCGGAAAATGACAGTGAAATCGTAAAAGATGGAAAGGTCATTCGAAAAGGTGTTAGAAAGCATGGACTTTATGTCATGAAGGTCAATAAGAAGTAAAAAGACAACATATGTCTTGCGACAATAGATGATAGTTCTACTCTTTGGCATATGAGATTAGGTCACGCTAATATGCGTCTAATTCAATCTTTAGTCTCTAAGGAGTTGGTAAGACACCTCCCCAAGATGAAGTTTGATAGTCACTTTTGTGATGCTTGCAAAGTTAGAAAGCAAGTTCACTCAAGTCACAAAGCCAAGAATTTGGTTTCAACCTCTCGGTGCTTAGAACTCCTACATATGGATTCTTTTGGACCTTCCGCCATACGGAGTTATGGAGGTAACCTTTATACCCTAGTTATTGTTGACGACTACTCTAGATTCACTTGGACTAGATTTTTGGCATCTAAGAATGAAGCTTTTGATCATTTCAAAATCTTTAGTCGAAGAACTCAAAATCAACTAGGATTTCTAATTGTCTCCATTAGGACGGATCATGGTAGGGAATTTGATAATGAAGTGCAATTTGGTGCCTTTTGTGAAGCTCATGGTATTACCCATAACTTCTCGGCTCCTCGCACTCCACAATCAAATGGGGTAGTTGAAAGGAAGAATAGGACCATCCAAGAGATGAGTAGGACGATGTTAAACGAGCAATCTTTGCCTCAAAAGTTTTGGTGCAATGTCGTAGACACATCGACTTATATTCTCAACCGAATTCTTATTCGACCTTTCCTAGGAAAGACCCCCAATGAGATTCTTAAAGGTAAGAAACCCTCATTGGAATACTTTAGGGTGTTTGGAAGCAAGTGCTTTATCCTCAACACCAAAGACTACCTTACCAAGTTCGACCCAAAGTCTTACGAAGGTATCTTTTTAGGTTATTTCCAAACTAGCAAAGCCTACATAGTCCTCAATAGAACCTCGGGCGTAATTGAAGAATCACTTAACGTGATTTTGATGAAACCCCTTCTTTAACCAAGACACCACCATTGGTTGATGATGACTTGGATGAAGTAGAAGTAGTTAAAGCCAAAGAGGTTAGAAAAATAGGAGTTGAAGACCTTAGTGTTGAAAAGGAAGTAAACATTAAGGAGTCTAAGGATCATACTCTCAATAATATCATTGGTGACTTAAATCAAAGGATCCTAAGATCTCAAGTCCAAAACCAAAGAAACTTCTTTTCTTTCGTCTCCTTGATTGAACCAAAGAATGTTAAAGAAGCTTTGACGAATGAGAGTTGGATCATTGCGATGTAAGAAGAATTGAATCAATTCGTTGCTAATGATGTTTGGGAACTTGTTCATCCACCTAGAAGTTCTACCATTATAGGAACCAAATGGGTATATAGGAATAAGCTAGATGAGAATGGTGTTGTGTCTCGTAACAAAGCTAGACTTGTAGCTCAAGGCTATAATCAACAAGAAGGGATTGATTATGACGAGACATATGCACCGGTAGCAAGATTAGAATCCATTAGAATCCTTTTAGCCTACGCTTGTGCCTTAGACTTTAAGCTTCAACAAATGGATGTAAAGAGTGCGTTTCTTAACGGTTTGATCAATAAGGAGGTATATGTGGCTCAACCTCCTAGATTCATTGATTTTGAGAAACCGGATCATGTTTACAAGCTTAAGAAGGCACTTTATGGTCTTAAACAAGCACCCAAAGATTGGTATGATAGACTTAAAGTGTTTCTTGTTAAACATGAGTATACCATGGGAATGGTAGACAACACGCTCTTTACAAAGAAGAAAGGTTCTCACCTCATAATCGTGCAAATATATGTTGATGACATTATATTTGGCTCAACTTCTCAAGAATTGTGTGATGACTTTGCCAAAATCATGCATGATGAGTTTGAAATGAGTATAATGGGAGAACTTAACTTCTTTTTAGGACTCCAAATTAAACAAATGGACGATGGTATTTTCTTTAGTTAATCTAAGTATGCTAAAGAAATGCTAAAGAAATTTGGATTAGAAGAATCTAGACCAATGAAGACCCCAATGGCCTCGGATACTAAACTCACCGTAGATGATGATTGTGAGTCGGTAGACAACACCAAATATAGAGGTATGATTGGTAGTTTGTTGTACCTAACGGCAAGTCGACCGGATATCATGTTTAGTGTTTGTCTTTGTGCTCGCTTCCAAGAGGCTCCCAAAACCTCTCACCTTGAAGCGGTTAAGCGTATCTTCTGATACATTAAGGGCACTATACATTTAGCATTATGGTATCCTAAAGGGACCGGCGTAGAAACCATTGTCTACGCGGACTCGTATCATGCGAGAGACTATGTGGACCGGAAAATCACTACTGGTGTTTGTACCTTCATGGGTTGTTGTTTAACTTCTTGGTTCTCCAAGAAACAAACCGCTCTTGCAATATCCACCACGGAAGCCGAGTATGTGAGTGCCGGAAAAGTATGTCAACAAGCTCTATGGATGAAGCAAGCGCTTGTTGATTACAGGATTTGTCTTGATGATGTTCCCATCATGTGAGACAATAAAGGTGCTATAGACCTTAGCAAGAATCCCGTGCAACATTCGCGAACCAAGCACATAGAAATTCGTCACCATTTCCATAGGGATAATGTTCAAAAGGGGAATATTTCAATTGAGAAGGTACCCTCCGAGGATAACCTAGCCGACATCTTTACTAAGCCACTTAAGAGGGAACCCATTAATTACTTGCGTCTAGGTCTAGGATTAATGGAACATATTCCTTAATTGCTTTCCTTTTATTGAGTCTCTTATTTTCTTTTGAGTCTTTTATCACTTTCAGTCATTGAGTCTCCTAAACTCTTCTTGAAAATCTTCTCTTCTCCTTTTCAATATCCTCAAAGTCTCTTTCGAAAATGGTCAAGAAATGTTTTGACATTGTTAATTCAATCTAATAACGTTTTTCATAGATTCTTGCTATTAATCTCGAGCTTACATAATTCATATGTATGAGTCTCTCAAACATAGCAAGAACAAGATAGAATCATGGAGGATCATTGTGTCATGACTTAAGGTCTTGTCTTACACACCTCCTACATCGATTTTTATTTTAAAATCCATGTATTTTGGTCAAATCCCTATTTGGTGAGTTAGTATGTGTTCTCTTTGTCTACCTTTGCTTTTAAGCATATCCCTATGATAAGTTAGACTAGAAAAATAAGATTTGCTGAAAAATCTTCCATCACCACCAAAACACAGCCTTTGTAGGCGGTTCCATATATGAACCGCGATCCCTTATCAATAAGGAACCGCCGGAAGCAATAAGGAACCGCGTACATTGCTTCCTTTTTTTCGGGTATTACTGAAATTCTAAATTTGTTCCAACACTTTTGGGAATCTTTGCTTCAACCCTTTGACCACCCTAAAAATACCTTGAGCCTTCCCTATTTAACCATAAGCATTTTACCATACTTCACATCCCAAAATGTCTTACTCTCCTAATGAAAGCCTTGATTCTCCTCCATTTTCCCCAATTGCTTTCAATCCCAACTCACCCAAGAACACTTTCAATCCAAATTCACCTAAGAACACTCTTAATCACATTTCTCCTACCAAGAATGTTGATTCTGGAACATCTTTTCTTCCACCACCACCCTTTAGTGTTCTTCCTCCTTCTCATGATAATGTCATTCACCATGGGACATATTTTCATTGTTGTCAATATCAACATCTTGCTATGGCACACATCTATGAGGAGTTGAGCTACATCAAGAGTCTCTTAATCAAGCCTCCTCTTCACTTTGATTATGAGATCTCCATCAAGCCACCACCACCACCTTCCGCCACTACCTTGTCTTTTATATAAGCAATGGTTGCTTATCCACAAGACACCTTATTCAAGCAAATCTTAGAATTCTAGATTAACTAGGATTAGATTTATGCTTTTGGCTTGTTTCCTCTTTCATACATCGTTGTATGATTCCTTTTATTTTATATGACTTCACTTGGATCTTAGTCTTTGTGTTTTCTTCTCTTTTTATCTTTTTTCTTTTTGTGTGACCTATAGCTATTTCTTGTTGGTTGTCTCTTTTGTTCAACTAACCCTTCTATGTAGCTTGTCACCATATCTCGATTCCTAGGTGCCCCAAGCAAGGGGGAGTAAGCACAACGGGGGAGTCTTTGCAAAGTCCGTCTCTTCAACACCGACTTGTGCAACCTTTTTGCTTCGACAAAGGGGGAGAAATGAATAAACTCGTCTTCGAAAATCTTGTTTTTGTATGATTGAGTTTATGTATTGTCGGAATCAAAAAGGGTTGAGATTGTTAATGCAATAATGCCTAAAAACGTTACTTGCATTTTTTGGTCTCGCTTAGTTTTGATTACGACAATATGTAAAAACAAGCATTTACGAAAACAACGAAAAACGAATTCTTAAAGTTCAAGTATTTTTCATTTTACCCATTTTCACTTAAGGTATGAATAAACAAGTACTAACCTTAATCAAGTGATCAAGTGATTTAATCTTTTCTTAAAACTCACCTTTTATTAAGCGTGACAAGTTTTTAATTAAAATTTCCTTTTAAGAAAATGTTTTAATAAGTATTTGAAAATTTGAAAATGGTATATTCTTTTTTGATTTGGAATATTCTTTCAGGATATTTTATAATCGAATAAGACCTCCACCACTAAAGGACAAAAAGGGAGCGAAGTCTACTCTGGCGGTTCCCTAGCGCCTAGGCGGTTCCTTATCGATAAGGTACCACCGACTGAGATAAGGAACCGCGGGCAGATATAGCCATTGGCCCTTTGTCCTATAAATAGTGGACCTTTCTCAAATTTTCAATTCACCTCTTTTGCACATAAATTTCCAGATTCAAACATACTTCTTAAATCACTCAAATCTTTGATCATTTGATTGATTACTACTTGTTTAGAAGTGAATCTATCTCATCCATCTCTTCCTCTTCAAGTGCAAAGAGAAGAACACTATCCTTGTGAAGTGTTGAGTCCACCACCAAAGATCCTTTGAAGATCAAATCTTATACATTTGTTGTTGTGTCATAGTTGTGAAGATCCAAGTAGTTGTGTCTATTTGGAAGTTGTGTATGTACTAAGTATAGTTGTGTAGATTGGTACTAGCTACGATTAGGGCTCGACTTTTAGCTTAGAGTCGAAAATTGGTTAAGCGACATGTACGGTTTTTTCCACCATAAGGAGCTTGTTGTGTAGTGAACTCTCGAGTAATGAGTACTCGAGGAGTGGAGTAGGAACGAGGAGTGAGCTTCGTTGCCGAACCACTATAAATCCTTGGTGTTTGGTTTGATCTTTCTTTACCCATAACTCTTTAGATTCTTTATTCTTTGTGCATATACATTAGTTAGTATTAGTTTAGTTACACTATCATTTGTTCATATTGTGCATAAGAAGATTTCACATATTTCCTTAAGTCTAAGCTTTTTTGAGAAAAAGGATTTTTTGAAAACCCTCATTTAACAAGTAAATATAAGAAACTATTCAAGCCCCCCCCCCCTTCTAGTTTCTACATGGCTTTTTAGGAATTTGACTTGTTAAGGTTTATCATATGTAACTTAGTCTAGAATCATCCTCTTAGTACTATAAAAAGACCACTCAACATGTGAGATGACTTTTGTACCGTCTTTTTGTAAATTTTTCAAGGTAATGAATAGTTAAAGTGTTGTTTTTAATTTTGCAAATAGCTATGTTCCCTTTTAGTTTAGAGTCAATTAAATTTATGTTTTAATTTTATCCAATTTATCTTTCCTTTGTTCAACTAGTTTTCTAAAAGAAATTTTTGGGAAAATTGTTTGAAGATCCACAAATCTTAACCAATTTGTAAAAAGTAAGTGACAACTGATTTTTGTTAAAAGGTTTTGGTTTGTGTTAAGTTCTTGTTGGTAAAAATTCATTTGCAGAAATTGGTTTCACAAGTTGAGGTTTCAAAAAGTTTGGGTTCTTTTGTTATTTTATACTCACTGTTCTCTAAGCCCTTGCACAAGCTGATTGACAACCACCTTGTGCATAATCTTTTAGAGCTTGTTTTGTTTTCTTTGTGGTGTTGTGTTAAAGCAAGTACCAAGAAGGTCATTGGTGATCTTTAGTTGATGAAATTTGAAGATATTTGATTTTCTCTATACAAACTCTCACAAGCTCATTCCCATAAGCCTTCTCCATTAGCATACAGCCTTTTGGTGTTACAAGATTGATGTGTATCTGGTCTGAACAAGACCAGATGTGGTAACCCTTGAAACTCCCTACTTGCTAACTGCTTCTTGAGTACTTTTGTGATTTGCTATGCTATGAGCTATTTTAGTTTAACGCTTAATTGTTTGATGATGATTTTAATTTGTCTGCATGGTTTACGGACATGTTTTATTCTTTAGATAAGTTTTGAGTTAGTTTAATTAAACTTTTCTTTGAAAAATCTGCTTAACTGATTGATAAAGGGGTGTTTGGGTTAATTGTTAAATTTGCTAACTAGGTCAAACATTTAAAACTACACTTTTCTTCATCTTGTTTGTTAAGTGGTATTGAGTAATTGTTGAAGTCAGTTTGCTAGTGTAGTCTACATTGCATACTTTCTAAAAATCAGGCTATTGAGATGGTGTTGATCCCTTTGAATAGATCTAGATTCTGTTAAGAATTAGTATAATAATTTGTAATCAAACTAGAACACTTTGAGAACTCTTACTCAACCAAATAAGTTATGCGTAATCTAACTTATAAAGTAAAGAAGAACAGAATTACTTTTAACTATTCGATTATCTATTAATCGACTTGAATGAGGTACATAAATGTCATCGTACCTATGTTCCTTTTATAGAGTAAGGGACCCTAGAAAACTATTAGAATATTCTATAAAGATAAGTATATCACACACGACATATTATCAATATTCTAAACTATTAAGTATATCACATAAGATATACTCTAACTATAACTATGACATATCTTTTACAAATATATATTCATCCTAATCAATATAGCAGTACTTGTACTTACAGTAACAGTACTTGCTATGTACCGCGTTAACACTAACGGTACTTGCCAACACTAACAGTACTTATACTTATACTAACGGTACTTGACACATTACAAATAATTCCCAACAATCCTCCCCTAAACAAGAATGACAACTTGATTTCTTCTTGTTTCTCTTTGTACTGAATGTATTTAAAATACATGTCTTCAGTCTTCTCTTCAAACTTGGATTGAGCATGGTAATCTTGTATTTGTATCCTACTGAATGTAGCCAAACACTTTTATTCAGATCTTCTTTTGATAAGACAATCTTCAAGTCTCATGAATATCATCTTTGTCTTCAAATTATGATCTTCTTGTATCTTGTAAACATTCACTTTGTTCTACAGCAACAATATTTGTCTTCTTGAGTTAAATCTGTGAACTCTGAATCATGAACTTCTTTTCTTGATTTGATGAGACAAAACCTTCTGAGTATTCTTTCTTCAATCTATCTCTGAAATTAATACTCCTTTGCTCGCATCTTCATTCCTGAAACAAAACAGTTAACAACAAAAACCAATCTGTATTGGCATCATGATTTTTAGCAAATCATCAGCTATCAACAGATTTGATTTATTTTTTACCAGCTAGCTGTACACTCTGGAATATCCAGTACTTTATTCATAAAGAATAAGGTATACTGATAACCTTACAATTTTTGGTAAACTGTCAACCATCAACGAATTTGATAATGTCTTTACCTAGTACCGTTTGTCTAGAACTAGCCAACTCTTTGTCTCGAAACATGGTGAGTTAGAACCATATAGTTTTTAGCAAACTACCAACTATCAACGGATTTGAGAAGTCTTTACCACAAACTGTTTGGTTATGGACTAGCCAGTTCTTATGTGTGTTAGACATGGTGAACTGAGAACCATTTGTAAAGTGTGATTGTAAGTCACACCCTTAAGGCTCTTTCTCTGCTTCTTCCTCTTGCTCCAAATCCTTGATTTGCTGTTTAACCATTCTGATCAACTCCAAAGCACTAGCAGACTCTTCTGAAATTTCTAATTGTTGCTCTAACATCCTTTCTAACAATCTTCTTCCAAAAGGGTATCTCTTTTCTTGAAGCATGTAATAGGTTATATCATCTATATCCAAAGTATGTATTCCACATGATCTATAATATCTCCAGTAAGTAGGAACCTGATTCTCTAAGTCCTTCAATATTTTTTTATCACTGTTGTAAGGCTCATACATGAACTTCAATTCATTCCTTAATAGTGTGACTTCTGCTTGACCTTCACTTCCAACTTCAACAAATCTATTAAGGTCTTGAATGTCTTGTCTGTCAAGGATATGTAGAATCTCTTCTAGCAATCATCCTAAATGTTCAATCTGATCTAGTGATTCCATGAATTTCTAATTCTTGTTTCATAGCACTTGTCTATCTTATGATATCTGACTTTTTTTCCAAAGATTTATGTGTCAATACACTGATCTTCAAAGTTCAATATCTTTAAGTGCTTTATGCAGCTTTCATCATCATCACTATCTTGATCTGTAGACTTCACCTTTTTCTTAGCTTCTAGCTTTTTCTTAGTTGATCTTTTCCTTTTTCCTTTTCTTTTGGAGATTTTGTCTTGATCCGACACATCAAAATCTTTCTCCAAATTAGTATGTACCGTTTCCTCAAGTACAGTTGACTGTGTATGTACTGCTTGTACATTCTCAGTCTCATTGTCAACACCATGAGTTGTATTCCCCTCATCCATTTCTTGATTAATCTCTGCTCCCTTTGAAACTTCTGTCACCCTTTTCTTATTTCTAACATAAGTAGTCTTGATAGGTGGAGATGCTTCTTTTTGTCCAGCAGTACTTGCATCAAGCCTGGGGGTACTTCCAAATTATCTTTGTTATTGGAGATGCTTCCTTACATCTTCAATATCATGAAATATGTTCATTATTTTGCTTATGTCATCATCTGAATCACTTTCTTCTTTAGATTCAGACTGTAATACCTTTTTGCCCTTATCCTTTGGATTTATCTTAGGTAGTTTCTTTAATAGATTTGAATATCTCCTTTCTTCATCTTCATTTGATTGCAGTTAAATGATAATACCTTTAGTGGGATGTGAAGCTTGAACTTCCTTACCTTTATCTTTTTCTTTCTTGGCAATAATTTCTTGTTGTGTCTTTATTTCTGCTTCTGCTTGTCTTGCCTTTTTAGCTAAGCTCTTCTCTTTAAGATCAAGCAGTACTTGTGCTAAAGTCTCATCTTCTCTAAAAGATGGAGTTTGACTTTCTGCAGAAGAAGGTAGTGAATATTTTTCACCAGCGGTACTTGCAGTTGGCTTAGCAGTACTTGGCTCTTCAAGAGTATTTCCTTCATCAGTGAAAGACACACTTGTTTCTTGAATCACCAAAGTATCTCCAGATAATTTTCCTTCTTTTAAAGTTGTCTTCTCAATTTGTAACTCCTCAGTTTTGTCTTATCTAACACTCATTCTTGATCTTGACCGTACTTGGAAAGACTGTTTCTTGTGAAACCAAAATTTTCTTTGAGGTGGAATTGAAGACACAGGAAATTGAACATTGATTTCCTCTAGCTTCTCATAAAAACTACTCCAATTAACTTGTAGTTGTGGTGATTGAGGTTGTGGCTGAGTTACCAACATTTCTTCTTGTGGTTCCTCATGAGCAGATTGTGGTTCCTCTTGTTGAAGCTCCATATTTGTAGGCTCCAAACTTTCTTTATCCACATTAGTCTCTATGCCATCAACATCTTCAAAATTTCCAATGGCATCCTCAACTTCAAAATTGATGTCATTACCAGAGTGTTGATCCCAAACTTAGATCGATTTAGCTTGTGTAAACGAGATTAAATCAAGTTAAACACGTTGTATATGTAACAATTCAAGTATTATGCGGAATTAATACTTAAACAAGAACACACAAACAGTATAAACCAAACTTTCACTTTGATTGATAAATCAAACTTACGTACAATGAAAGTGAAAAACGTATGAAAAAAATTATATTTAACAAAACCTAAAGGTCTCCTTTTATAGATTGAGGAACCTTGTACAAGAGTCTACGTATCAGCTATTCTTGGTAAAGATAAACATAAGAAATACATTGTCGAACATATCTTTACTAAAAACATACTAGAAACATAATACGTGTAGACTAAGTCTTCTATCAGTGCTTGACTTCTTCTTATCAACGCTTGACTTCTTCCTGTCAACGCTTGTCCTGTCAACGCTTGATTTTTTCTTAACAACGTCCAGATTGCTCTTGTCAGCGTCAAAGTGTATTGGCTACATTTTATTCCCAACAATCCTCTCCTAAACTTGATATCTACTCTAGTAATCAAGTTCTTGAATAAAAACTAAGAACTAGGAGGATTCTTACAAATCTTATCAAATTGGAAATAAATATATCTAATCAAATCTTTGGCCACGTCACTTGAGTAGTCTATCTCCAGCTGTGTTGTCTTCATCTTCTCCAAAACTTCTTTGGACATAGGATACTCAGCATCCACAAGAAGATACTCAGAAAACTTTGTAGAACTCAAATGATACACACCATTTGCTGAATATAGACGCCTATGAAGTCCAATGATATCCTCATCAAGATCCTTCCAAACAGGATCTTCTTCATCTGGTGCACACATCCTTCTAAATGTTGACCAAATCTTTATTCCATTGATTGAAGTAGGTGCTTCAGTCTCATACTTGGCCTGCAGTAACCTCCAAAGGTCCGCCAAGTCTTCTCTCTCAAAGCTTGCAAACAAAGACATCAAAGTAGTAAAAGTATGTACCTCTTTCCCATATCTTCCAATCATCCAGAACCCACTTGCATATTCTTCATAGCTAACTATAGGGTTTCTGGAATCATGAGGCAATACTTCTACCATGTGTGAAGCTTCTAATGATGATAGCTTAATTCTCCTTCTAATAACAGCTTCACTAGGATTCAATCTATCCATATTACCTGGGAATTCAAGTGGAAATCCCTTCTTCTTAGGTCTTGGTACAATTAATGCCTGTTGAATATGCATCTCTTTTGCAAGCTCTTCCTTTCTTTCATCTGAAAGAAGTCTGATAGTGTTCATCTCTTGCACTCTTGCCCAAATAGGATAAGCTTTATAATCCAACTCATCAAAGGATAATCCCTGCAACTTCTGAGAAGTCCATCCTCCTTGATGACATTTAAGCAACATATAATAAAGCTCCCTTCTATCCCTCTTAGATTGTGAGAAAACTTTGTTGGCCTTATACTTTAGGATTACCTGGCAATCCCTTTGAATCCTGAGAAGAATCTCCAATCCCCAAATCTGATTTGATAAAGACAATATCTGGATTCTCCATGATCTTATTCTCCCAAGCAAAGTACATCTGGGCAACTTCTGGCATATCACAATCAACTTTCATCTTCAATTCTGCAAGTTTCTCCCTTGCCAACACATCACCATATTCAAGTCTTTCTGGTTCTTTAATAATCATAACACTTGAATCTGTGCTCTCATCATTACTTCCTTCTTGTTCCTCAGAAGTAACCACAAATGGTGACTCAACAACCTTCTTTTTTTCTTGTTCCATAAGTTGTGCAGCCAACATTGAATCAAATTTCACTTGTGCTGCATCCTTGGGAACCTCTGTTTCTACCATAATTCCATTACCCTTATCTAATGTATCAATGATGTGTAAAGTTGATGATGGTACCTGTGCAGACACTTCTTTGATGATAGCTGATGACTGGAATACATCAACCATATCTGCAGGTTTATCAATGTCCAAAACCTGTGTGTCAACTCCCAACTTACTCTTATCAGCGCTTGCCTTGTCAGCGTCAAAAATCTACTTGTCAATGCTCACCTTACTCTTATCAGCGCTTCTTGTGAACTGCTCCATCATTTCTGTAAAGGACAAATTCAAATTTGTAGGAGTAACCAAATAGACATCAAAACCTGGTTGCTTCTTCAAATCTGTAAGAGCTTCAACAATATCCAAAGATTCTCCTTCATTTGAGCCTTTGTCACTTAAATTAACTGGCTCAGTAGCAGCTTCCTCCCCTTTGTAAGAATCCTCCCCTGATGAAAGGACTCTTGTCTGCCTTCTCCTAGACTGAGCAGTTTCCAAAACAACAATCCTCTCCCTCAATTGCTTGAGTTCAAGGCCTTGGGTAGAGACAGTATGTACAAGGTCTGTATTTTGCTTTTGCAAGCTAATGTAGACAACCATCAATTCTAACAATGTATAGGGTTCCAATCTGCCCTCCTCTAGAATGGGTATTTGACCTCCTAAAGTAGAGTCATAGGGCATGGATGAGGTCTTAATGATGTATGGACTGACATGGCCTACATCTAAGCGAGTAAGAATAGTCCTAGCCTCACCCATATCACCAACCACACTTGTGGTGGTGGTTCTCTCTACAACATGGCTAGGACCACTAGAGGAGAACACTCTAGTAGTCCTTGGGCGTTTTACCAACCTAAATTCAGGGGGTGTAGAAGATGATGTGGATTGGGTAGCAGTTTGAAGGTTAAGGGGTGTTTGGGTTTGGTGTAAAAGGGTGTCAATGTTTGAAATAGGAGTATCAACTCCAACATTTAACGTGTCAGCGTCGAAGGGTTCTTGGTCAAGTTCCATATGTTGAGGTGAAGGTGATGGTTCAGGTATTGGGTCAAGTTGTGGTTGTGGGTCAGGTTGAGGTTGTGCTGCTGCAATAACAGCAAGCATGGCTTGGGTAAGGGGTAAGTCTCTGTGAGGGGGTGAATTCATCTTACTAAAAATAGCTTTCTTTTGCACAGGGATCACATAATATTCATCATGATCCCTGGTGCAATACCTTTGCTCATCAAAAATCATTTGTAAAAATCTTGGGTAAGCCAGAGTCATCTTGCTACCATTTTTTTACACATGCCATCAAAAATCAGTTTAGAAAAATTATACTTTTGCCCATTAGCAATACACACAATGGCACTACCAATAGATCCGTCTATTTATGATTGATATTTTATTCTCAAGTGTTATTTAAAAACATTATTTTAATGTTATATTATGAACTCACTTATTTTTGGGAAGAAATTTGGATTTACGTCTTCAAGTAGCATCGACTATGTCTAAACCGGAGGATTCTACGTTACGTGCTTACGTTTACATACACTGTTTTTGGTGACAGTCTGACATTTCAGAAAATAAATTTATCCGTGAATATTATTTTGAGATTTTAAATTTGTGTTGGTTCATAAACTCACAAATTTACGAGAAGAGATTAGGACTTACGATTATAATTTAACGTCCTTTACGACTAAACCAGAAACCTTAGGATTACGTATTTACGTTTTCAAACTCCGTTTTTAATGAGACAATTTTTATTAGATTCGTTTTGTGCCGTTGATTCATAATTTATAAAAACGTTTTTCGTAAAACAACCCTGAGGGCACGCAAATCGAGGAAACTAGAATCGAGGAATACCCGTAAATTAGTGGGATGAGACAAAACAAGTTTTGCCCCACCCCACTATATGGGACGACCAAGAAGGCTCCAACACCATGAGGTGTCAACACCTCCTAAACAAGCTAACACTTGTTAACTTGAAGCTTACAAAGTAAGCTACACCAACTAGAAAAACCACTTCACCAAAACCATTTCTCTCATTCTCAACATGCAATACCACACACAACTCTCTCCTTCCTCTCTCCTTGTGCCGTCCAAAAACCACCATCAAACACCACTCTTGATCAATTTAACCACAATATCATGTGTTATTCACACATATGTTGAAGAACCTTTGAAGATATGAAGATTGGAGGTGATCTTAACCTATGAAAAGGAGTTTTCATGAGGTTAAAGGGATGAATTCATGGAGGTGTTCATCTATCCAAAGTACCCAAGAAGTTTCCTTGCTAAAGTTGAAGATTTGATAACAAGAACCAAGTCTTGTTCATCAAAAACCTCATCTTTTCATCACTAATGGTTGTATAAAGATTGTTCTTCCTATCCTCTTGTTATTTTGATTATGTAATCTTGTATTTTCTTTCCTATTGTATATTTATATGATGAATATATGATGATAAAAATGTTGTATGGGGATAAAGTGTTGATAAATATGGTTAAAAAGATGGAAAACCATAGGTAACAAGGTTAAAATCTTGCTAAATATGATGGCTGTATAAAAAAAGTAAGTAACCAAGTTATAAACTGATAAAATTGCATGGTGGAATCAATTTACAGTAAGTATTAGATGTCATACACATGTGAGAGTTGTCCATGCAATGGAATCATCAAAATGAGTGAGATATGATCAAAACAAAATTAGTATACCAATCTGAATAGTCTGTTTTGTAGGGACTGTTAAGGATACTTAGACATGGATTGAGCAGTAGCTATAATTAACTTATTTGTAGCACATAATATGAAGTTTATTTCATCCAAAAATGAGCTTCTATCTCCTTATAGAACTCAAGATATGATAAAAATGGTGAAAGTGAAACTAAAAATCATATTTTGTGAAATTAAAGTTTAATAGTATTATATAAGCACTCAAAATAATATAGTATAAAATGTGAAATTTAAAACCCACTAACTTATAAATTTCATTTATATAAATATGTAACAGGATAAATAAATGGACATTATATAAAAATGGTAGTTTGGTAAGTTTTATAAGTTATAAAAACTATAAACATGATTTTTACGTCTTTTCGGCTAGTACCGTAAAATTAACGTTTTTCGTCAATTAAAACTTAGATGATCGGACCCGTCTAATGTAAACCTTTTAAAAGTCATATACTGATATATAAGTACTTAATACAAGTAAACACCGATAAAACCCGAACTATATAACATACGGACATTAACGGGCTAAGTTAGCGTTATTGGACTAATAATACAACTAAATGGGCTAAAAACTTATAAACTTACTCATTGGACTTAACCCACTTGGGCCCAACATGTAAAGTATAATACTGATAATAAAAGTATAATTGGGCTAATGAAAAGTATTGGGCTTGTAATGGGCCTATTGGGCCTCAAAATGTAAACAAGTTGAACTAGTGTAACTAATCTTGAAAGTTACCAATACATAACACTAAAATGAGTAAATGAGAATGTATAAACCCACTTGATCATCATCATATATATAAAAAATCATCATATGTATACATAATTTTTATTTTTATAAAGTCATTGGACAAGAGTCTAAGACAAGTATTATTTGTCTAGGTTTCCGTGATTGAAGCACATACCGTACATCCAAATCGCCTATAACCGCCTTCCCACATCAACGTGGGTTCATAGCCTTGCACTCTTTTAAATGTTTTTATGAAATGTTTTATAAACCCGCGAGGGAGATAACATGTTAGTATTGATAAAATAGGACACCATTTGTCCCGATTGTTTGTTTATTGATTTGGACCCGAATGATTGTATGACCCGATGAATGATTCTATGACCCGATGTATGAAATGAAATGAATTATTATTAGTTAGGTTATGTCACTAAAAGTCCCATTAGCATGAATTGTGAACTACCGGGATTTGGTAGACGCTTATGCATATAATAGTACTATTTGGGGACGATCACCCCAGTTCGCGCCTTGACGGTTGATCCCCGTCGTGCCACATTGATTGGTAAGCGAATTTATGTATGAGAAGATTTACACAAGCGTAATTATTGTGACGACACGCTAATTTAGATGGGCAAATGAGTTTCGGGTTAGCTACCCGTTGTTCGTTGTAGTAAGGTAACAATGTCATGCGACTTATAATAATCCAAATAACGAAATACTGCTATACGCACTGAATTACGATATATTGCCTGACTAGCAATACGGGGTCTTATTATTGATTTTATGTTCGTGTTTTGGTTTTACATAACCATATTCATATAACGGTGTTTATTTAACTTTATACAACGTTATAAAACGTATTGTATGATGTTTTTACGACATTGGTTCGTATAATGATTTTGAAGGCAAAGGCCAATATTATAATTTTTGATAAGGATTTGTATAAAATGACTTTGGCTATTTTATGGCCTATTATAAAGATTTGTACAAAATGATTTTCGGTAATAATTATATACCAATGATATATTAATGGTTTTATTAAACTCTATGAATTCACTCGGCGTTATCGCTGACCTTTTCTTTTTAACATGTTTTGTCTCAGGTACTTGAAGGTAATTCTCGGGAAGACAACAAGAATGCATGGACCACACTTAAATAACAATTTCCATTCAAATGCTTTGTAAAACTTGTACGAAATACTATGACTTGGGACCTATGTAAATTTGATATTTATGAATGGAAATGCTTTATTATTAAACGACGCGATTTTTAAGCGTTGTCTATGATGTGAGTAATGTGCTATCCTGTAACACCAACGAGTCTTCCGTTGTATTGAATTGTGTAAATTTGGGGGTGTTACAGTTTGGTACCAGAGCTCTCGTTATAGAGAAAGAAAGATTTTTAAAACAAAGGTTTTGAATAAAACATTTCAAAATCTTTTAACTATAAACATTTTTCACAAAATGTCTAAAAATCTTGTGACTATAACGGTGCCGAAGAATTCCCGAGTTACCGACAAGGCCAGACTGAGAATGTTATTTTAATATATATATATATATATAACTTGGATTATATATATGATGTAATTTGATTACATGATTGTTTGATGATTATTTTGATATTTATACGAGGTATTTATACGACGTAGATTGTTACGAGGAACCCTAAAATCCCCTAGTAAATTAATCTAAGCTATTCCCGTAGGAAATCTAGCTATTCTAGATCTAAACCAAGTTGTGGATATTTATGATCCCAACAAAATGGTTGATATTCGTAGAAATGTAGATATTAGTTGACTGTGATATTAAAGAAGAATTGGAGAGATTAAATCTGATATCGATGTCATGACGATCTTTCCTTACAGAGTGGAGTTTGACAAAACGTTACCACCTAGAAAGGTGTCATCTGGTTCGTTGTCACCCAATTCTTAAATTTGAAATCGAAAGGGTGAATGTTGCACTTGAGGCTGTCATTGGAACCATTACCCAAAAGCCTCATGCCACTAGTACCTTTCCGAGAAGTCCAATTGAATGATCGAGTCATTTTTACTAGTGACTCATTTGATAACTATTGTTGAAAGAGCTATATGATTGGAAATTAAGTGTTATTCATATTAAGCTTTTATTGCCCTATTAAGGTCTAAAAACAAGGTTGAAAGTATTGGAGAATGAGGTAGGATATCGCATTGAGTATGATTTGGTTGAAACTTGAATGAAGTAAAAATTTAACTAGTATGGAATAAGAAATTGTTAAGAGGAAGTCCTTAAGTCCTATGATTGAATTATAAGGTTTTAATTGATTGTTATTTCGTGATTAAGGGTTGTTCCTAGACCATTGTCCAATGACGAGGATGCCCAGTGTCCAAGAAATAAATTGAAGAAATCTTCTTCTGAATTGGGACCGATGGATCTTCTGGGATAGGTGGAACACCTAATGACTCTTGTATATTAGTATTCATTGTGGTATCTTTTAAAAATAATCCCTAACTTAACTGAGACATCAGTTGGTAGGATGAGTTCTTGGAATTGTATGACATAGTGACACATAATGTGTTACGGTACAATTCTGACTTGTTTGTGATTAATGAAAAGACTACCTTTGATTGCTAAATTCTACATGTATCGATGTTATCTATCTTTTATTGCTTCATCCTAATGTTCGAATTAGTGATGCGACCATTGAACAAGTACTCATCTCGATTTGAGTTACGTTGTGGATTCTTCTTATTGAGTGCCATCGAGGTCATGAACCTCATGATTAATTGGCTAAGCTCATTTCTCATTATGTTGTAGTTAGTTCTTGGTGAACAACTTTTCATAACTCCTTTGTAGATCACTCATTGTTTTTATAAGTTAAACAATATCCCTTTAGAAAAATTGAATTTCCATCACCATATGGATTATTTAAAGTGAGATTTATAAGTAATCATTATCAAAATAAAGTTGTTTATGGAACACCTTGGAAAACTTAATTGTTTCCATAACAAAGAAAATCTCTGAAAATTCATTTTGATTCTTATTTAAGAATTAAGCATGAAAATGTTTTTATTATAAACATGATGATAAAATTTTGACGAACTGAGTATTGCATCGTTAATCTTGAAATTGTATATAGTTGCGCGCCTACATACAATTTGGAAGTGACCATGCAAGGCTGATTAGTAGTCACCATGAAATTATTAATAAACACTATATTTTCTTTGAAGATTGTGAAAGATTAAATTTTATGAGATCTGCAAGAAGTGGAAAATAGGGACATATTGATAGGGACACATACATATGTGCCCGTACCATCTATTCTTCTGAGTTGAATTTACTCATCTGTGGATATTGTCTTATTTGACAATTGACAACCCTTTCTTGTCCTATTCTTTCATGGCAAGATTCTTTGAAAAAGTATCTGATTACCGAGTGTTGATACCCGACTGGATGTATTGACGTTCTTATCATTTCTTTTGATTAGATTACATTTGAATGACCTGGGTAACGATCCGAGGAGCTTTCGAATGCATACTCAAATTATGAAAACATAGGATATATTCATATTCGTTAAATGTTTTTGTCTGTATCTGATTTGAAATTCTCTCGCGTAGATTATGCGTTGACCTTACTCTTTTAAGGTTAGTTATGTCTCCAGATATCCTTGAATCTGTGAAGGATTATGAGTTATTATTAGACTTTTGAGAAGTTCACATCTTATCAACGGCAATGAAAGTGGAAAGTTGATAGTGCCAGTAAAATAGATTGATTGATTATGACATGACGACATTGTCTTAATTGATGGGAACTCGAGTAGAAATCCCCTAAAAGATAAGATGTTGATTATCAAAAGTGATCTAAATAATTCTTGATGGATGACCATATCCTGCATTTAGACTTGAAATTATACCGTGAATGGTTATAAACTGATCATAGATCTTGTAATCTAGAAAGAACTTAAAATAAAATTGTTAAAAGATGTGTATGTTATCTGAAATTTTAGGAGGTATTTGCTGGTAAATTATCTAGACTTTTGCCATTAAGGCAGGTTGAATTTGGTATTGATTATATTCCTGATGTTGCACCTGTGGCATGTGCACTGTACATCAACACCATCTGAATCGAAAGAATTACCGTGGAACCGAGAGAGTTGTCGGAGAAAGCTTTTATTCTATCAAGCTCGTCATCATGAAGAGCTATGGTGTTATTATTTCTTATATTTATTAGTTACCGTGAACTAGGTAAATTGACGATTAAAAATCTATATCCACTAGCCAAGATGATAGATTTTTTCGATCATTTACAAGGTTCTAGCGTATATTCGAAAAATTGATTCACGACACGGTTATCATCAACTTCGCGTCCGCGAAAAAGATTATCTACTCCAATCACCACATCCAGAACTTGTAATGAACAGTATGAGTTTCATGATATGTCGTTTGGATTGACTAATACACATGTAGCATCCATAAATTTGGTGAATCTCGTGTGTAGGCTGTAATTTGATAAATTCATGCTCGTGATCATTAAGGACCATTTGTTTGTTTATAAGAATAAGAAGGAGTTAATAATTATTTATTGATTGCCCTGAATTGGCCGAACAATGAATACCTGTACCTTGAGTATTTAACCTATTATTTAAGACTTAATCCTTTACATGATTTGACCATGTGATTAATAAGATAATGGGATCTATATTGACTCCTTAAAAATTTGAGCCATCTAAGATTTTGAGTTTTACCAAAAATAAAGTGCAAATATGTTTTGACAAATGTTTTATCAAAGGAATTTTTAAGGAATTATTTTCTTATGTCGAAATCATTTAAATAAACTCCTGTTTAGGGTTAAATGCTTGTATATACCTCAAGACAACCTAAGAGGGATTGAGGAAACCATTTAAACCATGACTTGGAATCTGAAACGATAATTTTTGCTTTTCAACTAAGAAAATTTTGACCAAAGTATAACCAAAGATTTTTCGAACATTTACAAATCTTATTAATTATGTTCAATAAATCAACAAAAACCGTGTTAACTAAATTCAAATTTATTTTCAATATTTTTCTATAAATGGGACAAACTGAGAAATTTAAAAATTTTCACGTTTATGTTTCATAAAAAAATTAAATATTTATTATTTGATTACTTGTAGTAATTATCGACGCTTTAAACGTCGGATTGAGCAAAACGGATAAAAATAATAGTTGAGACGAGACTAAAACTTAGAAAATATGAAGAAAGAATTTTTGAATAAATACGGTCCTGATAATTATTTCATCAGGAAAAGTGAATGTAGATACTTACACATTATATAGAAAGAATAAATAATCAGTTAGAATGTGTTCCTTAGTAATGACTGTGCGAATAAATTGCCGAGCAATTTAAAATATAGCCGATGCTTATAAAAAAAAGGATAATATAGATAATAAAAAGTGGTTCGCGGCTAATATGAACCATTAGAATTGAGGAGCCGATGGCGTTAAATGTATAAAAGGCCACTTGTGGTTGCCTAAATATGGAGATTTTGAGATATAGTCATGTTGGAATCTCGTAAGTATAAGTATTCTATTCATGACATTTCTGACTAAATGTATCTTAATCTGAAGAGGTTGTACTGATGACAAATTATGAAGGCATACAGCGCCTCATACATTAGTAAACGTCTAACTATTGCAAAGGTCATCATCTGAATTTGATTTGATTTGGGTCATCGTCGACAGACTGACCAAATCTGCTAATATCATTCCTATTAATGATAGATTCTCGATGAAGAAATTGACTCTTTGTATTTAAAGGAGTTGCGTAAACACAGTGTGCTTGTATCGATCATCTCTATCAAGATCCACGCTTCGCATCGAATTTCTAGAGATTTGCTCAGAAGTCATTGGGAACGAACCTTGATGAGAGTACTGTTTACCACCCCAATCGAAGGGACGAGGTAAAGTAACGATACAAAATACTAGAAGTGCTGTTTTATGCTTAAATGATTGACCTTTGGTAATAAACCATATAATCTCTTTCCTTTGGAGAGATTATCATTGATAATTATCGTATTAGGATCGAGATCGAATCTTGTTAGGATCTAAATATGAGAGCATCTGTAAGCAAGAGTTGGGATGAAGACACCCGACATAAACCCATTGTGAGTTGGACATGTCTTTTAGGTTTAAGATTGCCTATGATGACAAACCTAACCTTACAAAATACCCGACCCGCGAGACCTGAAATGATTGTTGAAATTAGGATCTGATTAATGACTGCCGGTAGTGGGCAAGAGGTTATGTGAATATGAAGTGTAGATCTTGAAGTGCAGGATGGGTAGCGAAGTTATGCCAAAAATTTCCACCTTGGAAAAATGAATAGATGATCTAAAAGATCATGGGAAATAAGTCCCCGATGTATGGGACCATTGAGATGATGTAAAAAGTTGGTTTAAAAGGCATATAAGCTAGATCTACCCTAGGACTTCAAGGGATACGTGAATTATGTGTCGTATATTGAACTTGATAAAATGTCTATCAAGTGAAAATCTGATTGCTTCTTGATAAAGTTTAGATCGGCGAAAAGTTGCATTCATCAAAAACCCGTGAACATCATGGATAGAGAAAGTAAGTCAACATTAAGCCTGATCTTATTCCCGTAGTTATGTTTGATGAAACTCGCTTATTGTAATGAATTACACTTGTGAGAAAAGACCGAATGTGGAGGAAATACCCACCTGGCTTTAACTCTATAAGAAGCGAGTAGATGGTTGATATTTTATTCTCAAATGTTATTTAAAAAAATTATTTTAATGTTATATTATGAACTCACTTATTTTTGGGAAGAAATTTGGATTTACGTCTTGAAGTAGCATCGACTACGTCTAAACCGGAGGATTCTACGTTACGTGCTTACGTTTACATACACCGTTTTTGGTGACAGTCTGACATTTCAGAAAATAAATTTATCCGTGAATATTATTTTGAGATTTTAAATTTGTGTTGGTTCATAAACTCACAAATTTATGAGAAGAGATTAGGACTTACGATTATAATTTAACGTCCTTTACGACTAAACCGGAAACCTTAGGATTACGTATTTACGTTTTCGAACTCCGTTTTTAATGAGACAATTTTTATTAGATTCGTTTTGTGCCGTTGATTCATAATTTATAAAAACGTTTTTCGTAAAACGACCCGAGGGCACGCAAATCGAGGAAACTAGAATCGAGGAATACCCGTAAATTAGTGGGATGAGACAAAACAAGTTTTGCCCCGCCCCACTATATGGGACGGCCAAGAAGGCAACAACACACAGCATGAGGTGTCAACACCTCCTAAACAAGCTAACACTTGTTAACTTGAAGCTTACAAAGTAAGCTACACCAACTAGCAAAACCACTTCACCAAAACCATTTCTATCATTCTCAACATGCAATAGCACACACAACTCTCTCCTTCCTCTCTCCTTGTGCCGTCCAAAAACCACCATACAACACCACTCTTGATCAATTTAACCACAATATCATGTGTTATTCACACATATGTTGAAGAACCTTTGAAGATATGAAGATTGGAGGTGATCTTAACCTATAAAAAGGAGTTTTCATGAGGTTTAAGGGCTGAATACATAGAGGTGTTCATCTATCCAAAGCACCCAAGAAGTTTCCTTGCTAAAGTTGAAGATTTGATAACAAGAACCAAGTCTTGTTCATCAAAAACCTCATCTTTTCATCACTAATGGTGGTATAAAGATTGTTCTTCCTATCCTCTTGTTATTTTGATTATGTAATATTGTATTTTCTTTCCTATTGTATATTTATATTATGAATATATGATGATAAAAATGTTATGTGGGGATCAAGTGTTGATAAATATAGTTAAAAAGATGGAAAACCATAGGTAACAAGGTTAAAATCTTGCTAAATATGATGGCTGTATAAAAACAGTAATTAACCAAGTTATAAACTGATAAAATTGCATGGTGGAATCAATTTACAGTAAGTATTAGATGTCATACACATGTGAGAGTTGGCCATGCAATGTAATCATCAAAATGAGTGAGATATGATCAAAACAAAATTAGTATACCAATCTGAATAGTCTGTTTTGTAGGGACTGTTAAGGATACTTAGACATGGATTGAGCAGTAGCTATAACTAACATATTTGTAGCACATAATATGAAGTTTATTTCATCCAAAAATGAGCTTCTATCTTCTTATAGGACTCAAGATATGATAAAAATGGTGAAAGTGAAACTAAAAATCATATTTTATGAAATTAAAGTTTAATAGTATTATATAAGCATTCAAAATAATATAGTATAAAATGTGAAATTTAAAACCCACTAACTTATAAATTTCATTTATATAAATATGTAAAAGGATAAATAAATGTACATTAAAAATGGTAGTTTGGTAAGTCTTATAAGTTATAAAAACTATAAACATGATTTTTACGTCTTTTCGGCTAGTACCGTAAAATTAACGTTTTTCGTCAATTAAAACTTAGACGATCGGACCCGTCTAATGTAAACCTTTTAAAAGTCATATACTGATATATAAATACTTAGTACAAGTAAACACCGATAAAACCCGAACTATATAACATACGAACATTAACGGGCTAAGTTAGCGTTATTGGACTAATAATACAACTAAATGGGCTAAACACTTATAAACTTACTCATTGGGATTAATCCACTTGGGCCCAACATGTAAAGTATAATATTGATAATAAAATTATAATTGGGCTAATGGAAAGTATTGGGCTTGTAATGGGCCTATTGGGCCTCAAAATGTAAACAAGTTGAACTAGTGTAACTAATCTTGAAAGTTACCAATACATAACACTAAAATGAGTAAATGAGAATGTATAAACCCACTTGATCATCATCATCATCATATATATATAAAATCATCATATGTATACATAATTTTTATTTTTATAAAGTCATTGGACAAGAGTCTAAGGCAAGTATTATTTGTCTAGGTTTCCGTGATTGAAGCACATACCGTACATCCAAATCGCCGATAACCGCCTTCCCACATCAACGTGAGTTCATAGCCTCGCACTCTTTTAAATGTTTTTATGAAATGTTTTATAAACCCGCGAGGGAGATAACATGTTAGTTTTGATAAAATAGGACACCATTTGTCCCGATTGTTTGTTTATTGATTTGGACCCGAATGATTATATGACCCGATGAATGATTCTATGACCCGATGTATGAAATGAAATGAATTATTATTAGTTAGGTTATGTCACTAAAAGTCCCATTAGCATGAATTGTGAACTACCGGGATTTGGTAGACGCTTATGCATATAATAGTACTATTTGGGGACGATCACCTCAGTTCGCACCTTGACGGTTGATCCCCGTCATGCCACATTGATTGGTAAGCAAATTTATGTATGAGAAGATTTACACAAGCGTAATTATTGTGACGACACGCTAATTTAGATGGGCAAATGAGTTTCGGGTTAGCTACCCGTTGTTTGTTGTAGTAAGGTAACAATGTCATGCGGCTTATAATAATCCAAATAACGAAATACTGCTATACGTACTGAATTACGATATATTGCCTGACTAGCAATACGTGGTCT
The DNA here is from genome assembly GCA_025667525.1 of Glebionis coronaria. Taxonomy (NCBI): domain Eukaryota; kingdom Viridiplantae; phylum Streptophyta; class Magnoliopsida; order Asterales; family Asteraceae; genus Glebionis; species Glebionis coronaria. The sequence goes on from CM046880.1 coordinate 326,912,854, forward strand.
TATTATTGATTTTATGTTCGTGTTTTCGTTTTACATAACCATATTCATATAACGGTTTTAATTTAACTTTATACAACGTTATAAAACGTATTGTATGATGTTTTTACGACATTGGTTCGTATAATGATTTTGAAGGCAAAGGCCTATATTATGATTTTTGATAAGGATTTGTATAAAATGACTTTGGATATTTTATGGCCTATTATAAAGATTTGTACAAAATGATTTTCGGTAATAATTATATACCGATGATATATTAATGGTTTTATTAAACTCTATGAATTCACTCGGCTTTATCGCTGACCTTTTCTTTTAACATGTTTTGTCTCAGGTACTTGAAGGTAATTCTCGGGAAGACAACAAGAATTCATGGCCCGCACTTAAATAACAATTTCCATTCAAATGCTTTGTAAAACTTGTATGAAATACTATGACTTGGGACCTATGTAAAATTGATATTTATGAATGGAAATGCTTTATTATTAAACGACGCGATTTTTAAGCGTTGTCTATGATGTGAGTAATGTGTTATCCCGTAACACCAACGAGTCTTCCGCTGTATTAAATTGTGTAAATTTCGGGGTGTTACACAAAGCCTGGCGAACCAAGGATTCAGTAACCACCCATGGATTCCCATGGACAATAGCAGTTAATGTAGTCACATTATTAAGCGTTGAGGAACTAACAGTGTTCCAAAACTGTTTAATATGAGTGACAGGGATAAGAGGAGCATGAGAAAGTGCATACCGTAGAGGGGATGCATTCAAATACGCCACCATCTGAGTATATTGAGGAAACAGAGCATCATCAGCCTCTAAATAGACAACCATATTATGCTGACTTCTGAATCCCAATACCAAGTCACTCGGTTTAAACTTAGGCGCCATTGATGTAGAAAGCTGTGTGGAAAGTTATGAAAGATGAATATAGGAGAAAAGTTTGTTAGACAAGAATATGTAATTACCATGTTTAAAAATAAGGAGCCAAATATATAGGAGAGGTAGGCACATGTGATTGGTAAAAAATTAGGCAGTTATTTTCAAAATATCATGATGAAAATCTTGAAAAGAAAATAACTTATCTTGTTCATTAATTAAAAGTTACCAACTCCCAAAATTACGGCCCTAATTTTCGTCAAAAATAACAACTGGGTAGGACCCAATGAGTGTCAACGGTCAAAAGTAACCTATCAACGCCCAACGGCTATATTCTTGTCAATGTTGGTAAAAGCCATGTCAACGTCTAAATTGGTCCTAACAACGTTTGGAAATAAATCTGTCAACGTCCAAAAATAAAAATAATAAAAATGAAAAAGGACCTTAACAAAGTGATTTATCCTAGTGAAGATAACCTATAAACTGAAAATTACTATATGGTGGCAAGCACTGTCCAATCATGCACACTTGCTTAAGCAAGATAGACATAACAGTCCTTTAGTGTCCCTTGCTAACTAAAGTTCTTAACAGTGAAGTTATCTCATAAAATCCTTTGTAACTTCCCAGGTAAGCCCAAAAGAAAATCATACCCAAGTCTCCCAACAGACCACATCCAATTCTAAGCCAAAAAGTCTTGGCAGCGTGCATAGTATATCAACTTTGCATGCTACAGTGCCTCATGAGTTAGTAAACGAATTCATACTCACCAATGGACACAATCTAGAATTATGATAAGAGTATTATAGGAACACCCAAAAAGTCCTAAAGGTTTCCTAAACCTCCCTTTAAAATATGATACAGAAGTTGCCAAATAATATGCATGTAATAAAAATTTATGTCAAGATAGGAATATAAATATTCCAACCATCATCCATAAACTGAAACATGCTCCAATAAAGCTCCAAGAATCCATAAGAAACTCTGTATCCAATTGTACAATGCTAACAACGCCTGCATAATTAGATCAAAAACCACAAAACTAACATGTCACTGACAACGTCAAGTTAACACTTGTCAGCATTAAAATAACCTTTGTCAACGTTAGACAAATAAAGTGGAAAATCTAATTTTGTATAAAGACCAATAACAATGCATATCCTGTACATACTCTTACAGTAAGTTCCCAAAACACATATTAAGTAAGATTGATCATTCCAATACTTGTTACCAAGTATTGAAATCTTCCAATATCAAAAGGTTTAGTTAAAAAATCAGACACATTTTCTTCTGTGTCAACCCTATCTGGTTGTATTAAACCTTTTTCAAAACAATCTCTTATAAAATGATGTCTAATTTCTATATGTTTTGTTTTAGAATGATGTACAGGATTTTTAATAATGCATAAAGTACTGTTATTGTCTACAAAAATCTTGGTATGCATGAAATTATACCGATAATCCAACAGCTGGTTCTGAATCCATAAGACTTGTCCACAACAAGCAACTACAGCAACATACTCTGCTTCAGTTGTAGAATTGGCCACCACTGTTTGTTTCTTGCATTGCCAAGATATCAATCTACTCCCAAGGAATTGGCATCCACCAGTTGTGGATTTTCTATCAAATTTGTCACCACCATAATCACTGTCTGAATATGCAATAAGCTCCAAGAGAATCTTTTGGATACCATAATCCCAAGGTGGGATAGCACCTAAGATACCTAAAAATTCTCTTGACAACATGAAGATGACATTCTTTGGGAGTCACTTGATGGCGTGCACATGCACACACAACAAACATAATGTCAGGTCTTGAAGCTGTGAGATACATCAATGAACCAATCATTGACCTATAATGCCTGACATCCACTTCTTTTCCATCTCCAACTTTTCCCCAAGGGTGTTACCTATCCATGGGTGTGCTAGCCCGTTTCTCATGTGGAGAAAAGCCAAACTTCTTCAAGATTTCTGCCACATATTTGTCTTGAGAGATGAAGATACCATCTTCTGTCTGCTCTACTTGTAACCCTAGAAAGAAGTTCATCTCCCCCATGGCACTCATCTTGAACTTGTCTGTCATGAGTTTGAAAAAGTCTTCACTCATCTTTGGACTAGAAGAGCCAAAGATGATATCATCCACACAGATCTGTACAAGTAAGAAATCCTTAACAGTCTTATTTGTAAATAGGGTCTGGTCTATGGTGCCCCTTTTGAATCCATTTTCCACCAGATAGGTGGACAATGTGCCATACCATGCTCTTGGGGCTTGATGAAGTCCATACATACCTTTCTTCACTCTATACACATTGTCTGGATGTTTTGAATCTTCAAAACCAGGAGGCTGCATTACATAAACCTCCTCTACAATTATGCCATAAAGAAAAGCACTCTTCACATCCATTTGATAGACTGTAAATCCCATGCAGGAAGCATAGGCTAGAAAAATACTTATAGCCTCAATCCTTGCAACAGGTGCAAAGACCTCCTCATAGTCTATCCCTTCCTCTTGTGTATATCCTTGTGCCACTAAACGTGCCTTGTTTCTGACCACAATGCCTCTCTCATCCTTTTTGTTCCTAAGAACCCATCTTGTCCCAATAGGTCTGACATGTCTAGGACAATCAACCAACTCCCAAACATCCTGAATAGCAAATTGGTGAAGCTCATCCTGCATTGCTTCCACCCAACTTGGTTCTTTGAGAGCATCAAAAATCTTCTTGGGTTCCTGTTGTGACAGAAAACAGGCAAACAAATATGCTTGAACAAGAGGGGTATCAACCTTCTTGTGAATATTGGCAATAAATCCTCCATGATTCTGATGAGACTTCTAGTTTGCACAGGAGTCATCACATCACCAATAATTAGAGAAGGGGGATGATTTTTGATTGTAGAAGTAAGCACTCCTCCCTCAATAATGGTGTTGTCCTCAATCTCATCTTCCAAGTCACCAGTATCCTCTTTAGACTCTCTTCCATCATCATCCGAATGAACCCCTCCATGACTGTTTGAAGGTTCACCTTGTTCAAAACTATTGGAAGAGAAAAGATGGTCAAAAGATCTGTCAACGCCTGAACCTAAGCTGTCAACGTTTGAGCCATCAACGCCTGAATTTGTCTTATCAGCGCCAGAATTTCCGTTGTCAGCGCCTGAAGAATCATGCATGTTTTCAACTGGTGATACTTGTGGACCACCTTTTTCCTTTCCAGCAAATGCATCTGTCCATATAGGAATGGTGACATACTCAAGTATGGGAGATGTTTTTTCTGCTTGTGATCCAACCTCTTTGTCAACCTGTGTACCTGAAATTTCAACAACTTGTTCTTCCACAACATTTGAAGTTACCTTCACAATGTCTGGATTAGTAACATGCATATAATTCAATGTTCTAGATAGAGGTTCCAAGTCAAATAACCAATTTGGATCACTCTCAGGATCACTAGGTTTACTTTCTAAAAACCTAACATGTACTTTTTCAAGTATACGTTTTTCTTTCTTAAGGTAAACTCTATATCCTCTACTCTGCACAGAATAACCCATTAAGTAGCCTTCATCACCTTTAGCACTAAACTTACCTAAGGCATCACTAGTGTCCAAGACAACTACATGACATCCAAAAGGTTTAAGAAAACCAATATTAGGTCTCCTGCCCCAAAATAGCTCATAAGGTGTTTTGTTATGAATCTTGTTGATTAATGCCCTATTCTGAACATAACAAGCTGTATTCACAGCCTCAGCCCAAAAAGCAATGGGAAAGTGAGCATCAGCCAACATGGTCCTAGCTGCTTCTATGAGTGTCCTATTCTTTCTCTCAGCTACCCCATTTTGTTGTGGGGTTCTAGCTATACTAAACTGTCTAGTAATCCCTTTCTTGGCACAAAAGTCATCTAACAACTTATTTCTAAACTCACCACCATTATCACTTCTAAGTATCTTAACTTCATTACCAGACTTCTTTTCTGATTGAGTAATAAAGTTAATCAAAGTATCAGCAGTGTCACTTTTCAAAGCTAAAAAGAAAGTCCAAGTAAATCTAGAAAAATCATCAGTGATGACAAAATAGTAGGATTTACCATTTAAGCTTTCTATATTAGTTGGACTAAACAAGTCCATATGCAGTAAGTGAAGAGGTTTAGAACTAGAATGCACAAGTTTAGACTTAAATGAGACCTTGTGCTGTTTGCCTTTAAGGCAGGCAACACAAGAATGGTCATTGTGGAAAACCTTTCAGGCAAACCATCAACTAAACAATGTCTCACAAGTCTATTTATATTCTTAAAATTAATGTGCCCTAATCTTCTATGCCAAAGATTACTCTCATCAACTGAAGCCTTAGCATATAGACATGACAAGTTATTATTCATCCTAATTCCATTAAGATTCACATTATAAATGTCCTTATGCCTAGGTGTTCTATAATCAATGAATTTCTCATCTGGTATTTTAAAATCTTTGCTCAACACCAAGCATTCAGTATCAGTGAAAAGAACCTTATTTTTGTTATCACAAACTTGTGATACACTAAACAGATTATAGTCAAGTTCTTTTACCAGAAACACGTTTTCAAAACGCAAATTATTGGTGAGAAGAGTGCCTTTGCCAGTGATAGATCCATATCCGCCTCCAAAGTACACTTTGTCACCATCTTTAATGAGGGTAAAATTTGTCAAATAATCTTCCTTCCCCGTCATGTGCCTAGAGCATCCGCTATCCCAATAGCCATAATCATTAACCTGCTTTTGAATGCCCTGCACATAAAGAAAACAAATTAGTTTTTTTTGGGAACCCAAGCCTGAGCAGACTTGGATTCATTTGGTTGTTCAACAAGAACAGACTTAGTCCTTATGAAAACCCCTTGTTCATACCTTTTTGGATTAAACAAACAGTTAACCCCAATTGGTTTTGTTATGACCTTTGAAATATAATGAAATCTGTTACAGGTCATAGAAATCCCATCTAAATTAGGGTTTTGTTCTTGCTTAGGTCTCCATGTCAAGCTATAAGAAGCTTTAGACCCCTTTCCCTTTGGTTGCAAATATTTTCCATTACTTGGTCTGTTAACGGTTCTGTCAGCATTTAATTTGTTCTTGTCAACGCTAAAATTACCCTTATCAGCGTTGAACCTAGGGTTTGCTACAGAAACCCATTGTCTGTTGGACCATGTATTGGTCTTCTGAAAAGGTCTTTGTCCATAAGTATTAGACCCTTTAGTAAAGAATGGGGGTGGTCTAACAACTTGTGGACTTTGCTGGACAAAAGGTTTGGGTTTGACAGTGTTTGACTTTCTATCATCATTGACCTTTGAAGCATTGACACACTTATAAGCTAAATGTGAAAAACTTCCACAAGAATAACAGGCTTTTCTAGACATAACTCTAGGTCTAGAAGAAAATAATCATGTCCCATTATCACTAATTTGGCTTTTTGGTGACCTAGATTTTCTATACATTTCTGCATATTTAATACTAGGTTTTCTATCAACGTATAAGCCAAGGTCAACAGTCTTGCCGGTAGTAGGATTGGTCACTTTTATGGGTGTTGACTCATTTGGGGCTGTCACTAAGCATGCTACCCTTAACAAACAAGGTAGGTTTGGCTTTCTTCCATTGGTCCAAATTAGTCAACTTTTGCTTGTATTCCTCAACTGGGGTAAGAACTCTTGGTGGAGGAATAAATTCCTCTTCTTGGAGTTCTGGTATACCAGTCCAAGACATGTCCTTTCTAAGGACACCATAGAAGTTCCCAGTAGGTGGTGGAACACCAGCATACTCTTTCATCCCAATCCCAGTCATATCCCTAGAATCCCTTTGTTCAATAACACATTTTTCTAGGGTTTGTGAAGCTTTATCAAATCTCTGAATTTTAAGATCTACATTATCTTTGTTTTTGATAGCCTCATCTAAATTAGCCTGTAAAGCACCATTGGCTCTCTCCATGATGTTTCTAACCTCAATACTAGCATTTAAATCATGAGTTAAAATGTTGATTTGATCTTTTAGGTCAAACTCCATTTTCTTATATTCAGCCACAGTCTTTTCAGTTTGAGTAAGAGCAAGTTGATAATTAGATAACTTGCATCTTTCATTAACAACATCTGTTGTCAATTTAGAAACCTCTTTGTTAAGCTTTTTAGTATTTAGACGACAACCCTTACTACAAAATGCATCATCATATACCTCATTGTCTGATGAAGATGAAGAGTGTGCCATGAGAGCATAGTGAACATGCTCCTCTTCTTCCTTTTCTGCCACCAAAGCTTTTTTTCTTCCTCATCCTTGGCCGAATAGCTCCAATCCCAGCCAACACCATCAATGTCTTGCATAGCAACCATAGCTTTGGAATCCTGAGCCTTGATGATTTGGTTTGAGGGTTTTCCAACATCAGATCTTCTTGTAGATCTGCATTCTCTCATAAAGTGTCCCATTCGATGACAATTATAACACTCAACCTTGGATTTATCAAATCCAGCAGTGTCCTTAGCATTAAAAGTCATCTTCTTCTTAAATCTTCCATTCCATCTATTTGCCCTTATACTTGCAAGAGCCATATTCCACTTTATGTCCATCTCCTCCAAATACTCATCACTAATTTGCTCAAGGTCCTCATATGTAATCACTGAACCATTGGGCAATGAAGCAATGTATGCACACACAGTATCTAGATCAATACCAGCAGGCTTAACTCTTGGAGAGTCAACATTGTATGTGTCAGCGTTTGAATGTGAGGCGTTGACAAATCTTGATCCAGCATTGACACAAGACGATCCAGTAACGGGGTGCATGTATGACTCCCTTTGATCAAATTGACCTTCACTGTGTGAGAAGAAGGCCATGTTTCCATTGGTAGACTTGCTTCCTTGATCCAAAAGGATTTCATTCTCTACAAGCCTCAGTTTATTGTAAACATCATCAAAAGTAGAGTTTTTGTGAGTATTATTAGCAATCATAGACCTTGCTTCAATCTTCCATGCATCACCAAGACTTTTAAGAAAACTGGTGACGATATCAACATCACCAAGCACTGTTCCCATAAAGGACAACTTGCTTGTAATGTCAAGAAGTCTGCTTCTCACTCCACTTAGCTTTTCATTGGGTTGAGCTTTGAACACAACATACTCATGCAAGAGTTGCTTCTTTTTCTCTTGTACAGTATCAGCATTGCCACCATAAGCAACTTCAAGGGCTACCCAAAGATCTTTTGCAGACTCATAGCCTCTATATTTGTGCTGATTGGCTTGTCCCAAAGAGAGTTTGAGGATGCTTAGGGTTTTCATGTCATTCCTTCTCTTTCCAACGTCCTTAACTGAGACGGCTCTTCCATCTTCAGGTTTTTCTTTTCGATCCTCTTCTGTAGAGCCTGGAGTTGACCTTACCAAGATTGCAGCTGCAATCTTAGCACCCTTATTGAATGTGTTTCCGTATTCAATAATTTCCCATAGAGTATGGTCATGGATTTGAAGATACTATTCAAAGTTAAACTTCCACAACTAAAAGTTGTCTAGGTCTAGCATGGGAATCTTTGATGTTAGGGGTTGAGGAGGAGGATGAGGTTAACTCTGGAGTAGACATGGATTTTTAGTTTTATGGTTTCTTGAAAATTAGGGTTTTTGGCGATTTAGGGTTTTTGTGTTCTTTAGATCAAAGTTTTTCAACAAGCTCTGATACCACTTGTTGATCCCAAACTTAGATCGATTTAGCTTATGTAAACGATATTAAATCAAGTTAAACACGTAGAGAAACTTTGTTGTATATGTAACAATTCAAGTATTATGCGGAATTAATACTTAATCAAGAACACACAAACAATATAAACCAAACTTTCACTTTGATTGATAAATCAAACTTGAGTACAATGAAAGTGTAAAACGTATGAAAAACTTATATTTAACATAACCTAAAGGCCTCCTTTTTATAGATTAAGGAACCTTGTACAAGAGTCTACGTATCAGCTATTCTTGGTAAAGATAAACATAAGAAATACATTGTCGAACATATCTTTACTAAAAACATACTAGAAACATAATACGTGTAGACTAAGTCTTCTATCAGTACTTGACTTCTTGTTATCAACGCTTGACTTCTTCCTGTCAACGCTTGTCCTGTCAACGCTTGATTTCTTCTTAACAATGTCCAGATTGCTCTTGTCAGCGTCCAAGTGTATTTGCTACATTTTATTCCCAACACAGAGATCAGTGTAAGAATGTCAGAAGAAGGCCCCTGTTCCTCATCATTCCTCTCCTGTTTGGTTGTATTCAGTTGCCTTTTCTTGAAGTTCCTAAATCTTTGCTTCTTAAGAGCAGCTCTTTGAATTACTCTGTTTTGCCTCATCCAAGGAGTGACTTTATTCCTTAGCTTGATTAAATTGGCTTCCAAATCAGCAATTCTTTTATCCTGAGCAAGCTTCTCTTTTTTCAATACCTGTACCTGTTTGGTAAAGCTAGTGCACAAAGCAGTTAAATTTGCAACATCCACCACCTCTGTTGCTGTTGCCTGTGGTGAAAAACTAGCATCAATTGAAGTAGCAGGTGTATGGATCATTTCATCAGAATGTGGTTTGTAACACCCCTAATTTCGGTCATAGCAGCGGAAGGGTCCTTGGGTGTTACTATCATGGTTCGATCTCATAATCATAGAAAACGGCTCAAAACAAGTCGTTTTAATAAACATCCATTCATTTTCATTCAATAAAAGTACAATTTCATTCACGGTCCCAGATAACTTCAAGTTTACAAAACCTAGTAAATGGTAAAAAATTATTTGAATGGATATTATTTATAAAAGCGGGCCAAACCATTTCAATAAGCAAGCTTCACGAAATCGCCTTCCTCGAGTGCCTTCTATATGGACCTAAGATAAAACATGTTAAAAAGTCAGCAAAATTTGCCGAGTGAATCTATAGAGTTTAATTTAAATAAAGAGAACACAAGTATTCAAAATAACCTTCCATGGTTAGTAATTTATCAAAGACAATTATGTTGTACGGACATAATTATCGTGTCATTACATAAGTCTCGTGACATTGAACGTTAACATATATTATTTCAGCCCAACACACCTAGCCAAGTGCGTATATTTCTCTTATACAATGCATCCGATGTTTCATTACTAGTGCATCACAACACCACGCGAGAGCTAGTCGCGACCGGACTGGGCGTCACCCCGATAGATCTATCCATAGCATTAGCGTTACTTCGATTAACAATTCACGATTCATGGGTCTTTTAAGGCTAAACAAACATATGTAATAACTTTCATCTAAACATACAATTAAGTTCCTTGTGTTCAATTTTAAAACAATCATGAGTTTACCACAACTTGTAGTTGTACCTTTTAATTTCAATAAATACTTTTCAAGTATATAGGGTTCCCACAACTTCTCGTCACACCCATTAACAGGGTTTCCACAACTTCTCGTTGTACCCTTTATTTTAATAAAACAAGCATGTTATCCCCCTCGCGGGTTTTATAAAACAAGTAAACATGTTAAAAGCGAGGCTATAGACTCACCTTAGCCAATAGTGGTAATGAGACGATCGCCGACGATTAGTGATGCCCGTTTAAACACGAAAACCGCAACCTACCAAATAAGGAGCGTTCGTTAATAATCGACTTAAGTATGAATCATACTTAAATAATATAAAATCAAAATTACAAAACCAAGACAATCCCGAAAAATTTAATAATACAAGTGTTATTACTATGCCCTTCTATTCAACACTATTCTTTTAAACACTTGCACTCTCGATATTGACCCGTCTTAAGACGCCAAGTCAACGCAAGTCAACTATCATTTTACTCCTCTCGGACCAGTAACTAAGTCATTTATATAATGGCTTAACACTTGAGTAAATCACCATGTCCAATGGCGAATACTCAACTCACGCCACATAATTATTGAACTACGTGTCCAAATTATAATCAGCATGTACACTCCAAATGTACACACCAATCTACCCTATCTATACTTATCCGATTTCGACAAAACTTGGTCACAAACTAACATATAATATGAAGAAGACTCAGTTCAAGTTTCATTCAAAAATATTACTTCTAAGACCTTCTGCCCGACACACCTTCGTGTTATAAAAACCGGACAGATTTACGTCTTCAACTCGTAAAACCATTTTGACATATCTAAACAACTTCATTTATAAAACCGACACTCGGGTTTGAAAATACACCCGTGACCTGAGGTTTAGACTCCAACATCAGTCCTTGAACATGTTCAAAACTCATTCTATAGTCCCCGAGATTCGATCCAAATATCGACAACAATTTTCGAATTGTGCCGATACCCGTCTCCCGGTACACAAATACTAAAATTATTGTAACTTCGCACTCGTTTGGAGTTGAAAGTCCTACTTTATATAAAATCGAAGCTAACGAAATTTTCTACAACAATATCACATCATCTCATCCTATATTCAGACTTAAGAAATCCGAAAATACCTTTAAACCTACTGCCCAAAATCAACCATAAAAAACCACACTAAAACAATTTTTCAAGTCAATTCAACCACTTTCCTACTCATCCTAATCCCTTAATATTATCATATATCATTCTTAACACTTGTATGATCATTCTTCAAATGACCCACTCAAAATTTTATACATGCAACCACTCAAATTCAAATATAATATTATTAACATGACTACACAAACATAAACTAGATCAAACATACAAGATTCTTCAAGAAAAACAATTTTAGAAAAATGCTCATGCATGTGTGTAAAAATTATACCAATATGATCCTCTTTGAATTTGTGGAATGGGTCTTGAATTAGATTAGGATGAATCAAGTTAGAAATCAAAAAGTTTGGGTGTTCTTGTTGTTGGAAACTCACGGCCAAAAGAAAGAGGAGGGGAGGGTTTGTGTGTTTTTATTTTATTAAAATGAATTTAGTGGAAGAGTTAGGTAAGAAAATCTTTTTATACTAAGTAGTGGAGGGACTAATTTTTGTTGATCCCAAACTTAGATCGATTAAGCTTTGTGTAAACGAGATTAGATCAAGTACTACACGTAGAGAAACCTTTGCTTATGAATAAAGTAACAAAGTGTTATGCGGAATTAACACTTGATCTAAAACACAATAATGTTAAACAAACTTTCACTTGTATTAGAATAATCGTGTTGATTACAATGAAAGGTTTAACTTGCGAATACTATGAAAACTGATATTCAACATTAACCTAAAAGATCTTCCTTTATAGAACAAGAAGTCTTGTACAATAAGCTACGAATCAACTATTCTAGGTAAAGATAAACATAGAAAATACATTGTCGTTTCTATCCTTACTAGAAGTAATCTAGAATATAATAAACGTGTAGCTCACATCTTCCATCAGTGCTTGTCTTCAATCTGTCAACGCTTGACTTTAACTTGTCAACGCTTATGCTGTCAGCGCTCACTTTGCTCTTGTCAACGCTTAAGTTGTTCTTGTCAGCGTTCAAGTGTTCTGGCCTAAATTTATTCCCAACAATCCTCCCCTAAACTTGATATCCACTCTTATGATCAAGTTTCTGAATAAACATTAAGAACTTGGAGGAGTCTGACAAACCTTGTCATATTGATGATAAATAAATCTGATCAAATTCTTTGCCACGTCACTTGTATAGTCTATCTCCAACTGGGTGTCCTTCATCTTCTCCAAAACAGCCTTGGATATGAAATATTGAGCATCTACAAGTAAATACTCAGCAAACTTTGTAGAACTCAAATGGTATACACCTGCAGCTGAATATAACCTCCATTGAAGACCACTGAGGTCATCTTCAAGATCCTTCCATATTTCAGGATCTTCTTCTTTTGTCCCACACATTCTTTTGAATGTGGTCCAAAGTTTTATTCCATTGGCTGAAGTTGGTGCTTCAGCCTCATACTTGGTCTCTAGTAACCTCCAAAGGTCCACCAAGTCTTCTCTGTCACAACTTGCAAATAAAGATATGAGAGTGGTAAAAGTGTGTACCTCCTTGCCAAATCTTCCAATTTTCCAGAAACCACATTCATCTTCCTCATAACTTACTATTGGATTCCTGGAATCTAGTGGTAACACATGCACCATATCTGAAGCTTCTAATGGGGAGAGCTTTAGGCTCTTTCTAATGATTGCTTCACTTGGATATAGTTGATTCATATCTTTTGGAAACTCAAGAATAAATCCCTTCTTTACTGGTCTAGGAACTACCATAGCTTTCTTGATTGCCATCTCTTCTGCAAGTTGCTCCTTTCTTTCATCTGAAAGAAGTCTGAAAGTGTTCTCTTCCTGCACTTTCACCCAAATAGGATAAGCCCTATGTTCCAATTCATCAAATGTCAAAGCCTTCAGCTTCTGATGTGTCCATCCAACTCCATGACATTTGAGCAACATAAAATAGAGCTTCCTTCTATCCCTTTTCAATTCAGAAAGAATGTTGCTTGCCCTGTACTTCAACATCACCTTACAATCCTGCTGAACTCTAAGAAGAATTTCCAAACCCCATATCTGGTCTGAAATGGTCAAGTCTGGATTATCCATACAGCTTTCTTCCCAAGAATTGTACATTTGAACTACCTCTGGCATATCAAAATCAATTTGCAACTTCAAATCTCTCAGCCTTTCCCTAGCAAGCTCATCACCATACTCAAGTCTTTCTGGTTCAACAATCATCACACTTGAATCTGAGCTGCCTCCATCACTTTCTTCCTCAGAAGTCACAACAAATGGTGACTTTTCTTTTTCACCTTGTTCCATCATTTGCTCAGCCAATCTTCTATCAAATTCAACCTGAGCTGCATTCTTTGGAACATTTTCTTCTACCAACTTACCCTTACCCTTATCTGTTGGTTCAATTGTTGGTAGGGTAGATGATAATACCTGAGTAGGAACATCTTTGATGATAGATGATGACTGGAATACATCACCTCCATATACAGATCTGTCAACGCCCAAATTTCCTCTATCAGCGCCCAAAATATTTCTGTCAGCGTCCAAACTTGCCTTGTCAACGCTTAAATATTTTCCCTCAGCGCCTTGTGTAACCTCCCTCAACATATCTGTAAATGATAAATTTAAATTTGTTGGAGAGATTAAGGACGTATCAAAACCTTTTTGTTCCTTCAATGTAGTAAGAGCTTCAGCAATATCCAATGATTGACCATCTTGACTGCTCTTATCACTCAGATTTCTTGCTTCCTCCCCTTTGGAAGACTCCTCCATACCTCCCCTTGAATGAGCACTCTCCAAAACAACAATCCTCTCCCTCAAGTCTTTGAGTTCAAGGCCTTGGTTACTGACAATTTGTACCAAGTCTGCATTTTGCTTTTGCAAGCTAATGCAGACAGCCGTCAATTCTAAAAGCGTCATTGGTTCCAGTCTGCCCTCTTCCAAAATGGGGATTTGACCTCCCAAGTCAGGTTCATTGGGCATGGATGAGGACTTAATTATGGTGGGACTGCCTTGACCAGCATCTAAGCCTGTATCAATAGCCTCAGCCTCATCCAGGTCACCAGCCACACTTGTGGTGGTGGTTCTCTCTGCTACATGGCTAGGACCACCAGAGGAGAACACTCCAGCAGTCCTTTGGCGTTTAATCAACCTATATTCTGGTGGTGTGGAAGATGGTGTAGAAGATGGTGTAGATGTAGGTTGGTTAAGGGGTGTTTGGGATTGTGATGGTTGGGTGTCAGCGGTTGAAATAGGCATATCAACGCCCACATTAGATGTGTCAGCGTCGAAGGGATTTTGGTCTATTTGCATTTGGTCAGGTGAGGGTAAAGGTTCAGGGATAGGTTCAAGTTGTGGTTGAGGGTCAATATGAGGTTGAGGGTCTGGTTGGGGTTGTGCTGCTGCAATAACAGCAAGCATGGCTTGGGTTAATGGTAGGTCTCTATGAGGTGGTGAATTCATCTTGGTAAAAATAGCCTTCTTTTGTTCAGGGATCTTATAAAAGTCATTGTGATCCCTTGAACAATATCTTTGAGCATCAAAAACCATTTGCAGAAAACGGGGATAAGCTAAAGTCATTTTTGTCCCCTTGTTTTTACACATTCCTTCAAAAATCATTTTAGACCAATTATAATTTTGCCCTGTTGTAATACACACAATAGCAGATGCAATGGATCTATTGATCTCATTGTGTGCAGTACATTTGGGACTCAAACATTGAAGGAGAATGTGAATTAGGTACTTCCAGGCTGGGGGAAATTCCTGCTTATGATACTTATTAAGAGTACCTTCATCAGGAATAGGGTATCCCAAAGCCCTAAGCCCTTGTTCTATTTCAGATATGGGAAGCATGGTTATACCATCAGCATCATTAAGATGCAAGGCCTGGCGTACCAAGGCCTCAGTAACCACCCAAGGTCTCCCATGTACAATAGAATTCAATGTTGTCACTCCATTAACTGTTGAGGAACTGACAGTGTTCCAAAACTGTTTAATGTGTGTGACTGGAATGAGTGGGGCATGAGAAAGAGCATACCTTAATGGGGATGCATTCAAATACTCCACCATCTGAGTGTATTGAGGGAACAAAGTATTATCAGCAACAAGATAAGCAATCATGTTGTGTTGAGACTTGAACCCCAAATCCAATTCGGCTGAGTTAAATCTTGGTGCCATTGATGAAAGCTGTTAATTTGATGTATAAAAGATGAAGGTTGATAAGAGAAAAGTGTTAGACAAGAATTATAGATACCCTGTTTAAAATAGGAGCCAAATTTATAGGAGTGGAAGAATGCACGTGATTGGCCCAAAAATAGGCAAAGATTTTCAAAAATCAATCATGAAAATATTGAAAAAGTTTATAAGTTATCTCATGCATTTAATGAAAGTAACAACTCCTAAAATTACGGCTTGAAAATATGTCAAAAAGTTACAACTGGGTAGGTCCCATTGTTTGTCAACGGTCAAATATAACCCATCAACGCCCAACGGCTATAATCCTGTCAACGTTCGCCTAAAGCCATGTCAGCGTCCATTTTGGTCACAACAACGCTTGGAAAAATCTTGTCAGCGTCCAAAAATAAAATTGTTTTAAAAAGTGAAAAATGACCTTAACAAGTAATTTATCCTAGAGAAGATAACCAAAAGCTGATAATTATCATAGGGCGGCAAGCACTGTCCAGTTATGCACACTTGCATAAGCAAGATAGACATAACAGTCCTCTAGTGTCCCTTGCTAACAAAAATTCTTAACAACCAAGTTACCTCATAAAATCCTTGTTACTCCCAGGTAAAACCCATATCAAAAGGATTCCCAAGCCTCCCAACAGACCACAACCAATTCTAGGCCAAAAATGTCTTGGCAGCATGCAAAGTTGATATACTATGCATGCTACAGTGCCTCATGGTTTAGTAAAACTAACCCATACTCACCAGTGGACACAATCTAGAATTGTGATGAGAGTATTCTAAGAATACCCAAGAGTCCTAAAGGTTCCTTAAACCTCCCCTCAAACTATGATACATGAGTTCTCAAAACATATATATGAACAATAAAAATTTATGTCAAGATAGGAATATAAATATTCCAACCATCATCCATAAACAAAACATGTCCAAATAGCTCTTCAAAGATCCATAAGCAACTCTGTATCCAATGGCATAAAGCTACCATTACCTGCACATTTAGATGAAAACCACAAAACTAACATTTGTTGCTGACAGCGTCCCGACAACACTTATCAGCGTTGAAGGAACTCTTGTCAGCGTTAGACAATAATATCTCCAACAACGGCAAAATAACACTTGACAGCGTTGCATTTACCTTTGTCAGTGTTAGAAAAATAATGTGGAAAATCTAAATCATCACAAAGACTAATAACAATGCATTATCCTGTACATTCTTTTACAAAAATGTTCCAAAACACATATTAAGTGAGATTAACCATTCCAATATTTGTTACCAAATATTGAAATCTTCCAGCATCAAAAGGTTTAGTTAATAAATCAGCCACATTGTCCTCTGTGTCTACCCTATCTGGTTGTATTAAACCTTTCTCAAAGCAATCTCTTATAAAATGATGTCTAATTTCTATGTGTTTGGTTTTAGAATGATGTACAGGATTTTTAATAATGCATAAAGTACTGTTATTGTCTACAAAAATCTTGGTATGCATAAAATTATACCCATAATCCAACAGCTGGTTCTGAATCCATAAGACTTGTCCACAACAAGCAGCTGCAGCAACATATTCTGCTTCAGTAGTAGAGTTTGCCACCACTGTTTGTTTCTTGCATTGCCAAGATATCAATCTACTCCCAAGAAATTGGCATCCACCAGTTGTGGATTTCCTATCAAATTTGTCACCACCATAGTCACTGTCTGAATATGCAATAAGGTCCAATGGAGAATCTTTTGGGTACCATAATCCAAGATCTGGATAACACCTTAGGTACCTAAAAATTCTCTTCACAGCAAAAAGGTGACATTCTTTGGGAGTCACTTGATGGCGTGCACATGCACACACAGCAAACATGATGTCAGGTCTTGAGGCTGTAAGATACATCAATGATCCAATCATTGATCTATAGTGCCTAACATCCACATCCTTTCCAGCTCCAATTTTTCCCCAAGGGTATTGCCTATCCATAGGAGTGGAAGCCTCCTTCTCATGTGGAGAAAAACCATATTTCTTCAAGATTTCAGCTACATACTTGTCTTGGGAGATGAAGATACCATCTTCTTTCTGCTGAACTTGTAACCCTAGAAAGAAGTTCATCTCACCCATTGCACTCATCTTGAATTTATCTGTCATGAGCTTGGAAAAGTCCTCACTCATTCTTGGATCAGTGGACCCAAAAATGATATCATCAACATAGACCTGCACAAGCAACACATGTTTTCCTTTCTTCTTTGTAAACAAGGTCTGATCTATGGTGCCCCTCTTGAAACCATTTTCCACCAAGTAGGTGGACAATGTACCGTACCATGCTCTTGGGGCTTGATGAAGTCCATACATTGCCTTCTTTACTCTATAAACCTTGTCTGGATTCTCAGGATCTTCAAAACCAGGAGGTTGCATTACATAAACCTCCTCAACAATTGTGCCATAGAGGAAAGCACTCTTCACATCCATTTGATAAACAGTAAAGTTCATGCAAGAAGCATAAGCTAAGAAAATTCTGATAGCTTCAATTCTTGCAACTGGAGCAAAGACTTCTTCATAATCTATGCCTTCCTCTTGTGTATAACCCTGAGCTACCAAACGTGCCTTGTTTCTGACCACAATGCCTCTTTCATCTTTCTTGTTCCTTAGAACCCATCTTGTCCCAATTGGTCTCACATATCTAGGACAATCAACCAGCTCCCAAACATCCTGTATAGCAAATTGGTGAAGCTCATCCTGCATAGCTTCCACCCAACTTGGTTCCTTGAGAGCATCAAAAATTTTCTTGGGTTCTTCCTGTGACAGAAAACAGGCAAACAAACATGCTTGTACAAGAGGGGTATCAACCTTCTTGTGTATATTGGCAATAAATCCACCAAGACCTTGATGGGATCTTCTTGTCTGAACTGGAGCCATAACATCACCAATGATTTGAGATGTGGGGTGATCCTTAGCTGTGGAAGTGAGAACTCCTCCTTCAAAAAGTCTGGTGTCCTCAATTTCACGCTCCATGTTGCCAATATCTTCTTCAGATTCTTCTTGATCAACAGAAATCTCTTCATGGATATTGGAAGGTCCACCCTGTTCAAAATGGGAAGAGAAAAGCTGTGTAAAGGTGTCTCCAAAGTCTGATCCTTGTTTGTCAGCGTTTGGGCTAACAACGCTTGAACTGGTGTTGTCAGCGTTGGAGCCATCAGCGTCTGAATTGGTCGTGTCAGCGCTTGATTTCCCTTTGTCAGCGCCTGAAGAATCATGCATGTTTGTATTTGGTGGTATTTGAACACCACCATTATCTTTCCTTGCAGCAGTAGCAGCAGCATAATACTCATCTGTCCATATAGGAAGTGTAACATATTCTTGTGTGGGAGATGATTCAACTGCTGGTGGTCCATCCTCCTTAGCAACCTGTATACCTGAAACATTACCAATTCTCTTTTCCAAAACACTTGAAGTTACCTTCACAATGTCTGGATCAGTAACAGGCATATAATTTAAAGCTCTAGATAAAGGTTCTAAGTCAAACAACCAATTTGGACCACTCTCAGGATCACTAGGTTTACTTTCTAAAAACCTAACATGTACTTTTTCAAGTATACGTTTTTCCTTTTTAATGTAAACCCTATATCCTTTACTCTGCACTGAATAACCCATGAAGTAGCCTTCATCACCTTTTGAATCAAATTTACCTAGGGCCTCACTAGTTTCTAGAACAACTACATGACATCCAAAAGGCTTCAGAAAACCAATATTTGGCTTCCTTCCCCAAAGTAATTCATAAGGTGTCTTATTATGTATCTTGTTGACCAATGCCCTATTCTGAACATAACAAGCTGTGTTAACAGCTTCAGCCCAAAAGGCTATAGGAAAGTGGGCATCAGCCAACATGGTTCTGGCTGCTTCAATAAGGGTCCTATTCTTCCTTTCAGCAACCCCATTTTGCTGTGGGGTTCTAGCTATGCTAAACTGCCTAGTAATCCCTTTCTTGGCACAAAAATCATCTAACAACTGATTTCTAAACTCACCCCCATTGTCACTTCTAATAATTTTGACCTCATTACCATTTTTCTTTTCAATTTGGGTAATGAAATTAATCAGACTTAGGGCAGTTTCACTTTTCTTGGCTAAAAAGAAAGTCCATGTGAACCTGGAGTAATCATCAGTAATGACAAAACAATATGATTTACCCTTCAAACTTTCTATATTAGTTGGACCAAAGAGGTCCATATGCAATAAGTGAAGTGGTTTAGAACTAGAGTGCACCTGTTTAGACCTGAATGAGACCTTGTGCTGCTTGCCCTTAAGGCATGCAACACAAGAGTGGTCATTGTGGAAAGCCTTTTCAGGCAAACCATCAACTAAACCAAGCCTCACAAGTCTATTAATATTCTTAAAGTTTATGTGCCCTAGTCTCCTGTGCCAAAGATTACTTTCATCTACTGAGGCTTTAGCATACAGACATGACATTTTATTATTTACCTTAATTCCATTAAGATTCACATTATATATGTCTTTATGCCTTGGTGTTCTAAAATCTATGTATTTCTCTTCAGGGAGCTTATAATCTTTGCTTAACACCAAGCACTCAGTATCTGTGAAAAGAACCTTATTTTTGTTATCACACACTTGTGATACACTAAACAAATTATAATCCAGATCTTTCACCAAGAAGACATTATCAAACCTTAGATTGTTGGTGACAAGGGTTCCTTTTCCTGTGATTGTGCCGTAGCCACCTCCAAAGTATACCTTATCACCATCTTGAATAGGAGAGAAATTGGTCAGATAGTCTTCCTTTCCTGTCATGTGCCTTGAGCATCCACTATCCCAGTATCCATAGTCATTGATCTTCTTCTGAATGCCCTGCACATAAAGAAAACACATTAGTTTTCTTTGGGAACCCAAGCCTTGGAAGACTTGGATTCATTTGGTTGTTCAACAAGAACAGACTTGGTTCTCATAACAAACCCATTTTCATCCCTGTTTGAATGAAATTCCCAGTTAACCCCAATTGGTGTTGACAATGCCTTAGAAATATAATGAAACCTGTTGCATGTCATAGAAATACCAGTAGAATTAGGGTTCTGGTCTTGTTTTGGTCTCCATGTTAAGCTAGTAGAAGCTTTAGACCTAGTTCCCTGTGGTTGCAAATACCTAGGTTTAGTAGTGTGTCTGTCAGCGCTGAAATTACTCCTGTCAGCGCCCCGATTGCTCTTATCAGCGTTGAACCTAGGGTTTGCTACAGGAACCCATTGCCTATTTGACCAAGTATTTGACTTTTGAAAAGGTCTTAGGCCTTGTGTGTTAGACCCTCTAGAAAAGAATGGGGCTGGTCTAACAACTTGTGAACTTGTGTTCACAAAGGTATTGGGTCTGACAGTGTTTGACCTATGTTGACTTTTGTCAGCGCTGAAATGGTTCCTATCAGCGTTGACATTGGAAACGTTGACACATTTGTAGGCCAAATGTGAGAAGCTCCCACATGTGTAACAAGCTTTTCTAGACATAGTCTTAGGTCTAGAAGCAAAGAAGCCTGTTCCATGATTACTAACTTGGCTTTTTGGAGACCTAGTATTCCTATACATCTCTGCATACTTAACACTAGGTTTTCTAGCAGCTTGTGGGCCAAGGTCAACAGCTTTGCCAGTGGTAGGGTGTGTGATCTTAATAGGTTTAGGATCATCAATTGGTTTTGTGATTGGTGTGGGCTCATTTGGACTTTCACACAACAACCCTCCCTTAACAAACAAAGTGTGGTTAGCTTTCTTCCACTCTTCTAGGTCAGTCAGCTTTTGCTGATATTCCTCAACTGGGGAAGTCACTCTAGGTGGAGGAATGAATTCCTCCTCTTGGCATTCTGGCAAGCCAGTCCAAGATAAGTCCTTTGATTGGACACCATAGAAATCCCCAGCTGGTGGTGGAACAACAGTATAATTATTCATCCCAATCCCACTCATATCCTTAGAGTCTCTTTGTTTACTAACACACTCTCCTAGGGATTGTGTGGCCTTATCAAATCTCTGGATTTTAAGACTCACATTATCTTTATTTTTGTTAGCCTCCTCTAACTGAGCTATCAAATCAAGATTAACCCTATTTACTATATCTTGAACATCCTTACTCTGATGTAACTCATGTTTTAAGATATTTATTTGATCCTTTAAATCAAACTCCATTTTCTTATATTCAGATACTGTCTTTTCTGTTTGGGTAAGAGCAACTTGATAGTTAGATACTTTGCATCTTTCAGTACTTGCCTCATCTAATAATTTAACTATCTCTTGTTTTAATTTTTCAGTATTTAAACGACAACCCTTAGAACAGAAAGCATCATCATATACCTCATTATCTAATGAGGAGGAGGAGTGTGCCATGAGAGCATATTCAGCATGCTCTTCTTTAACCTCAGCAACCAAAGCTCTGTCCTCTTCATCATTCTTAGCCATCCAGCTCCAATCCCATTCTCCAACACCATCAATTTGTTGAACAGCAACCATAGCCTTGGGATCTGGGCTCTTAATCATTTGGCTAGAAGGCTTCCCAGCATCAGATCTCCTTGGAGATCTACATTCCCTCATAAAGTGCCCCATCCTATGACAGTTGTAGCACTCCACCTTGGATTTATCAAATCCAGCAACATCCTTAGCATTAAAGGTCATCTTCTTCTTGAACCTTTTATTGAACCTGTTTGCTCTTAAACTTACAAGAGCCATAGTCCACTTGATGTCCATCTCTTCCAATTGTTCATCACTTATCTGCTCAAGATCTTCATATGTAATCCTTGAATCACTGGGCAAAGAAGCAATGAATGCACACACAGTATCAAGATCAAAACCAGCAGGTTTAATTCTATCAGCGCCATGATTGTGTGTGTCAGCGCTTGAGTACAAAGCGTTGACAGGATATGATCCAGCGCTGACAGATTGACATCCAGCGCTGACACCTTGAGATCCAGTTGCTGAATGTCCATAGAAGTTCATGGAATCAAATTGGCCTTCACTTTGTGAGAAGAAGGCCATATTGCTGCTGGAAGATTTGTTATCACTCTCTAATTGCCATTCATTCTCCAACAGCCTTAACTTGTTGAAGATGTCATCAAACCTGGAAGTCTTGTGGGTGTTATTGACAAGAATAGATCTTGTCTCAATCTTCCATACATCACCAAGGCTTTTGAGAAAAGTAGCATTCAATTCAGGGTCATCAATCTGTTTTCCCATAAAGGAAAGTTGACTTGTGATGTCAAGAAGTCTACTTCTCACACTGCTGAGATTCTCATTAGGTTGAGCTTTAAAGACAGCATACTCATGCAATAGTTGCTTCTTCTTTTCTTCTTTTGTGTCAGCATTGCCACCATGTGCTACTTCAAGAGCTTCCCAAAGCTCTTTTGCAGACTCAAATCGTTTGTACTTGTGCTGATTCTCATGACCTAGGGCATGTTTCAAGATATTCAAGATTTTCATGTCCACCCTCTTCTTGGCTATATCTTCAACAGCAACAGCTCTCCCATCTTCAGGCTTTTCCACCTTATCTGATTCAGGACAATTAGGAACAGCTGTCCTTGTGGCAATAGCAGCAGTAATCTTTGCTGCTTTATCGAATGTGTTCCCATATTCGATAATTTCCCAAAGAGTGTAGTCATGAATAGCTATGTATTGCTCAAAATTAGACTTCCAAAGCTCAAAGTTCCTGGCATCAAACATGGGAATTTTGATACTAGGGTTTGAGAAGTTGTTTTGAAGCAAAGCAGGAGGTTGATTTGTGCCAGACATGATGTTTTTAGGGTTTTGAGAATTTTAGGGTTTTTAGGGTTTGGTGTTTTAGGGTTCTTGCGTTACTTAAAGATCAAAAGTTTCTCAAACAAGCTCTGATACCACTTGTTGATCCCAAACTTAGATCGATTAAGCTTTGTGTAAACGAGATTAGATCAAGTACTACACGTAGAGAAACCTTTGCTTATGAATAAAGTAACAAAGTGTTATGCGGAATTAACACTTGATCTAAAACACAATAATGTTAAACAAACTTTCACTTGTATTAGAATAATCGTGTTGATTACAATGAAAGGTTTAACTTGCGAATACTATGAAAACTGATATTCAACATTAACCTAAAAGATCTTCCTTTATAGAACAAGAAGTCTTGTACAATAAGCTACGAATCAACTATTCTAGGTAAAGATAAACATAGAAAATACATTGTCGTTTCTATCCTTACTAGAAGTAATCTAGAATATAATAAACGTGTAGCTCACATCTTCCATCAGTGCTTGTCTTCAATCTGTCAACGCTTGACTTTAACTTGTCAACGCTTATGCTGTCAGCGCTCACTTTGCTCTTGTCAACGCTTAAGTTGTTCTTGTCAGCGTTCAAGTGTTCTGGCCTAAATTTATTCCTAACAATTTTGCCAAATAGGTATAGTTTTTTACCAAAAAGTAATTAAATAGTTTAAAGGGTAGAAAATGTAAATTGTCAATTTTTAAAATATTTACGGGACACGGGTTTCGTAAAAATACTTTTCAAAAGTCAAAACGCTTCACAAATATAATAATAAAACATCGACACGACATAAAACGTAATTAAATCGAAAACGTCGAAAATATTAAATATCGAGACAATCGATAATAAAATGTAAATTTTTGGGCATCCGCCGGTATCGCGATCATTAGTAGTTCTCGTCATTCGTTAAAACATAAAACACGAGAAATAAAAATAAATACAATAAAATCATTTATATGATAATTTGAGAATATAATATCGATACTTAATGTATTTCTTGTCGGTTTTCATCTAAGCGACATTCTTACGTTAAGTTTCAAGCTATAACCTTCTCGGTTAATCGAAAATTTAAAATTCTCATTAAAGTCAACATATAATACATATTATTCGAGATTAAAATAACGACCTGAAATTGACGGATTGTCACATTATCCCCACCAAATTGGGATCTTCGTCCCGAAGATCAACTTGCATTCTTTCTCGATCGCTCGTTGAAATCAAAGGGTTAAACGTATTTTGGTCCTCGTCTTGAGTTCCATCAGATTTGACAATAGGAATACGACTTTGCTTCGGTTGTCTAAATTCCTTATCGATAATATCAACAAGTACTTTGATGAAATGCAACTTACCGTTGATTAATACATCATCAAGAGGTTTAGCAAGATCTTCGTCAGAAAGAAATTTCTTTAGGTTCGACATATGAAAAGTATTGTGAATTCCTTGTAGCTCGCGAGGTAATTTAAGTTTTCATGCCGTCGGACCTACCATCGATATCATCTCGAATGGTCCAAACTAACGGGGACTTAACTTCCCACGTTTTCCAAAATACATAACACCTTTTCAGGGTGATAGCTTTGGCATAACTTTTCCACCTACCTCGATTTCCAAAGTTTTTCGCTTCACATCGTCATAACTTCTATGTCTACTAAGAGCAGTTAAAAAACGATTCTTAGTTCGCGCGATCATTTTATTTATCGGAATAAAATGAGCAGAGTCAATCGGTCAACATTGACATAAATTAAATCATATTCAGACTGAGTTTTCAGGAGTTTAACAATGAATCCATTGTAATTTGCTCCAACCTCACGAACGATAACGAATAACACAATCGTAATCACTTAAAGGCTTATTTACCTCTTTTATTCCTGAATACATTGTAGGCTGTGCCATACAATTAATGTCTCAATAGACGAAGAGTAAAATCACCGCACCCAATTACAAGTCGTGGGTTGTGTAGTTTCCTCATTCTTCCTAGGTTTCCTACAAGCATACACAAATCAAACAACTCTAAATCCTTCAGAGATGCATCACAATAAACAACAAAATCTTCACTTCTTTCAGGTAACGATAAGATCGGCGTGCTGCAGAGTTTCCCTTTCAGAGTTGGAAAAGCTTTCTCTTCATCATCGCCTCACACATACGGTTCATTCTTTTTAGTTAGCTTAGTTAATGGTTTTGATATCAAAGAGGATCCTTTAATAAACCTTCGGTAGTAACCAGCCAAACTTAGAATTTGTCGTACTTCAGTTGGAATAGTTGGAACATTCAAATTTTCGATGGCTTCAATTTTCGCAGAATCAACATGTATGCCACATTTGTCAATCACATGACAGAGAAGTTGTACAGGACCAAGCCAAGAATCACACTTTAAGAATTTTGGGTACATCTTTTCGTTCTTTAACATGTTTAAGATAATCCCTAAGTGTTCGGCATGTTCTTCCTCGCTCTTCGAGCAGATTAAAATTTCATCAAAGAAAACGATTTCGAATTTATCAAGACACGGCTCATACATACAATTCATTAAGACAATGAATACAGTAGGTGTACTGGTCAAACCAGAAGGCATAACCCTATACTCATAATGATCATCACAAGTTCTAAACGCCGTAATAGGAATATCTTCCTCGCGTATGCGAAGTTGATGATACGCAAAACAAAGATCAATCTCAGTTCCTAACAATCAATAGTACCATCTTAGACAAACTTTTTTTTATGAAAATAGTATAATGTCGATGATTAATGAAAATGCAGACTAAATTTTCTAAACGAAATGAACGGATCGATAAATCAAGAATAAGAACCAAGGAATCAAAATCCTTGTAACCAAAAGAATATCAGCAAGAATATTAACCATTTCATTGGGATCATGTATATCCATAACTTAGTTAATCTCGAGAATAACAGGATTCATTTCAGGAATAGCTTCAGCGCTAGCATTAAAAATGATTAGGTTGGCTTCGTGACAATCTACGTCGAATAAATCTCGTATAAGTATAAAATTATCATTTATAATTAAATAAATGAAAACATACCTTGTAATTCACAAGTACAAATAATCGATAAAGATTACAACATATATATAATCCCATATATATATAAATACTTTCATTCTCGTCCATTGGCAACTCGGAGGTTTCGCTTGCAACAGTTATAGTTAAAAGATTTCAAAAAGTCATTTTTGGAAAATCTTTTCGTTCTCTATAACTTGAGCTCTGATGCCAATCTGTAACACCCCCAATTTCGGTCATAGCAGCGGAAGGGTCCTTGGGTGTTACTATCATGGTTCGATCTCATAATCATAGAAAACGGCTCAAAACAAGTCGTTTTAATAAACATCCATCCATTTTCATTCAATAAAAGTACAATTTCATTCACGGTCCCAGATAACTTCAAGTTTACAAAACCTAGTAAATGGTAAAAAATTATTTGAATGGATATTATTTATAAAAGCGGGCCAAAGCATTTCAATAAGCAAGCTTCACGAAATCGCCTTCCTCGAGTGCCTTCTATATGGACCTGAGATAAAACATGTTAAAAAGTCAGCAAAATTTGCCGAGTGAATCTATTGAGTTTAATTTAAATAAAGAGAACACAAGTATTCAAAATAACCTTCCACGGTTAATAATTTATCAAAGACAATTATGTTGTACGGACATAATTATCGTGTCATTACATAAGTCTCGTGACATTGAACGTTAACATATATTATTTCAGCCCAACACACCTAGCCAAGTGCGTATATTTCTCTTATACAATGCATCCGATGTTTCATTACTAGTGCATCACAACACCACGCGAGAGCTAGTCGCGACCGGACTGGGCGTCACCCCGATAGATCTATCCATAGCATTAGCGTTACTTCGATTAACAATTTACGATTCATGGGTCTTTTAAGGCTAAACAAACATATGTAATAACTTTCATCTAAACATACAATTAAGTTCCTTGTGTTCAATTTTAAAACAATCATGAGTTTACCACAACTTGTAGTTGTACCTTTCAATTTCAATAAATACTTTCAAGTATATAGGGTTCCCACAACTTCTCGTTGCACCCATTAACAGGGTTTCCATAACTTCTCGTTGTACCCTTTATTTTAATAAAACAAGCATGTTATCCCCCTCACGAGTTTTATAAAACAAGTAAACATGTTAAAAGCGAGGCTATAGACCCACCTTAGCCAATAGTGGTAGTGAGACAATCGCCGATGATTAGTGATGCCCGTTTAAACACGAAAACCGCAACCTACCAAATAAGGCGCGTTCGTTAATAATCGACTTAAGTATGAATCATACTTAAATAATATATAATCAAAATTACAAAACATGGACAATCCCGAAAAATTTAATAATACAAGTGTTATTACTATGCCCTTCTATTCAACACTATTCTTTTAAACACTTGCACTCTCGATATTGACCCGTCTTAAGACGCCAAGTCAACGCAAGTCAAATTATCATTTTACTCCTATCGGACCAGTAACTAAGTCATTTATATAATGGCTTAACACTTGAGTAAATCACCATGTCCAATGGTGAATACTCAACTCACGCCACATAATTATTGAACTACGTGTCCAAATTATAATCAGCATGTACACTCCAAATGTACACACCAATCTACCCTATCTAAACATATCCGATTTCGACGAAACTTGGTCACAAACTCACATATAATATGAAGAAGACTCAGTTCAAGTTTCATTCAAAAATATTACTTGTAAGACCTTCTGCCCGACACACCTTCGTGTTATAAAAACCGGACAGATTTACGTCTTCAACTCGTAAAACCATTTTGACATATCTAAACGACTCCATTTATAAAACCGACACTCGGGTTTGAAAATAAACTCGTGACCTGAGGTTTAGACTCCAACATCAGTCCTTGAATATTTTCAAAACTCATTCTATAGTCCCCGAGATTCGATCCAAATATCGACAACAATTTTCGGATTTGCCGATACCCGTCTCCCGGTACACAAATACTAAAATTGTTGTAACTTCGCACTCGTTTGGAGTTGAAAGTCCTACTTTATAACAAATCGAAGCTAACAAAATTCTCTACAATAATATCACATCATCTCATCCTATGTTCAGATTTAAGAAATCCGAAAATACCTTTAAACCTACTGCCCAGAATCAACCATAAAAAAACCACACTAAAACAATTTTTCAAGTCAATTCAACCACTTTCCTATTCATCCTAATCCCTTAATATTATCATATATCATTCTTAACACTTGTATGATCATTCTTCAAATGACCCACTCAAAATTTTATACATGCAACCACTCAAATTCAAATATAATATTATTAACATGACTACACAAACATAAACTAGATCAAACATACAAGATTCTTCAAGAAAAACAATTTTAGAAAAATGTTCATGCATGTGTGTAAAAATTATACCAATATGATCCTCTTTGAATTTGTGGAATGGGTCTTGAATTAGATATGATGAATCAAGTTAGAAATCAAAAAGTTTGGGTGTTCTTGTTGTTGGAAACTCACGGCCAAAAGAAAGAGGATGGGAGGGTTTGTGTGTTTTTATTTTATTAAAATTAATTTAGTGGAAGAGTTAGGTAAGAAAATCTTTTTATACTAAGTAGTGGAGGGACTAATTTTGCCAAATAGGTATAGTTTTGGACCAAAAAGTAATTAAATAGTTTAAAGGGTAGAAAATGTAAATTGTCAATTTTAAAAATATTTACGGGACACGGGTTTCGTAAAAATACTTTTCAAAAGTTAAAACGCTTCACAAATATAATAATAAAACATCGACACGACTTAAAACGTAATTAAATTGAAAACGTCAAAAATATTAAATATCGAGACAATCGATAATAAAACGTAAATGTTTGGGCATCCGTCGGTATCGCGATCATTAGTAGTTCTCGTCATTCGTTAAAACGTAAAACACGAGAAATAAAAATAAATACAATAAAATCATTTATATGATAATTTGAGAATATAATATCGATACTCTATGTATTTCTTGTCGGTTTTCATCGAAGCAACATTCTTACGTTAAGTTTCAAGCTATAACCTTCTCGGTTAATCGAAAATTTAAAATTCTCATTAAAGTCAACATATAATACATATTAGTCGAGATTAAAATAACGACCTGAAATTGACGGATTGTCACATGGTTGACCACCAACATTATGAGAAGAAGATTGAGTATCTTCAGAAGATTGAGGACTCTGGTGAGAAGGAGTTTGCTGAGAAGCACTAGCTGAGCTAGGTTCCTCACCTTCTAGATTAGCTGGTTGGGCTAACATATTTGCAAATAAGGGTGTAATAGTTCCTATAAAGGCACTGCATGGTTTAGTCAAGAAAGAGAAAGTTCTCTTTGTAAAAGTAGGAACATCCCAATTATTTATCAAATCTGGTAGGTTAGGGATTTGGTCATTAACTAAAGCCTGAATGAATCTAGGATACATCAAAAACATTTTAACTCCTTCCAAATTCCTAGTCATGCCTTCAAAAATTAATTTTGAAAGGTTAAAAACTCTGTTATTTGCTAGAAAAATACCAGCTGATGTCAAAACAACAGGGATTTGATCAAAAGATGTAATTTTTGAGCTTAAACAGTGAATAATGACATGAAAAAGCAATTTATAATGAGGTGAAAATAACTTTTAAAGAAAGTAAGACTTTCCCTACCACCCTCATAACCCATGGCTGCAAGGTCATCATGTATCTCTGTGTTATTCAACATGCTAAGTCCATTATCATCATTAAGCCTTAAACTAGCCCTTAACAGTACCTCAGTCACATAAATATTTCTTTTATTTACCCTAACCCTAATGCAGGGTTGAATATGACGAGTACCTAAGACAACAGTATTCCAAAATTATGTAACAATAGGAATAGACACAACAGGACTTACAATAAGCGCAAAATGAACATGACTTCGAGAGAGAAATCCAAGTATCTCATGAAAACCAATAGAATCATCATTCTGATCAAGGTTCACAACTAGGTTGTGCTTAGAGATTACTTGTAGAGCAACCATTAGTATTTTTTATGATCGAAAAATTAGAGAGTAGGTTATAGAATTATGAGATAAGAATAAAAAAATTAGGTGAATCAATTGTATAATTGGAGTTAGTATTTATGTAAATAACAAACACAAGCGCGAAGAAACTACCAAATTTATAAAAGAGGCCCTCAACGGTACAACGGTTATGTAGCGTTACATGGAACATACATGGTGCTTGAATTTGTACTAGCGGTACTTGGTTTCAAAACTGTACATCACAAATTTGACCATTTCATGCATTCCACTACCATGATAACCTCTTCTATCTTATTCTATGAACCTGCAATCACATCAAAAACACAAAACAAACACTATACAATAAAGATTAGCATAAAAATTATACAGCTATTACCTCCCCTTAACATATTAATAAGTGTGAAAACACTTATCCTTTTACCACTTATTTCCAATAATAACAAGACCAAAACGTGTATTTTATGTCGTAAAAGTCGGAATTA
The DNA here is from genome assembly GCA_025667525.1 of Glebionis coronaria. NCBI lineage: Eukaryota > Viridiplantae > Streptophyta > Magnoliopsida > Asterales > Asteraceae > Glebionis > Glebionis coronaria. The sequence continues at coordinate 326,943,592 of CM046880.1, forward strand.
TGAGTGGTTTGTGTTTTTATTGTGTTTTAGGACAAAAATATGAAAAAGGAAGAAAACACGGGCTTTCACGGGCTTTTATCAAAGAAAAAGACAAAAGAAAAGTCAAAAGGTCAAAAGTGCAAGAAGAACGGAAGTCAAAGGCCTATTATGAAGATTTATCGAAGAAAAAGTCTAAAGACGGAAGTTTAACGAAGTCGAAGAACCAAGTCTTCAAAAACAAGAAAAATAGAAAACGAGTTGAAGTTATCATTCGACTAATCCCGAGACTGAGTCGAGAAAGACGAGTAAATTAAAAGTCGAGAAGACAAGAAGAAAGAGAGAAGACACAAGACCCTCCCCTTCCCCTATATATAGTCTTCTAATGTGTCACTAGAAGGGAGTCGTAAGTGTGTTTTATTTTTCTTCTCTCTAGTTTTCAAGCTTATCAAACCTTCATCTTGTAATCTTTGATCTTAATCTTTAATATAATCAAGCTTTTTAATAAATTCTCATTCTACCTTTCTTAATAATCTATTGTTTTTGCTTAATTAATCATGTAGTTGGTTTAATTTTGTTGATGATGTGATTGTTTTGCTTATTTGATTGTGCTTATTGAGTTGGTGTGTTTAAAGTTTTTAGATTAAGGTGCTTATTGCTTAATTTTTATGTTTATTAGTTTTTTAAAATAAGTTGATTTTGGTAGTTTAATATTTTTATAAAAAGTTGATTTTAAATTTTTGCTTATTTAGTGTTTTTTTTAAAGTTTTTAAATTGTTTCTAATTAGTTTTTTTCTAAAAATTGATTTGGTAAAAGTTTTGGTAAGTGCTTAATTGGTTTTAGCTTATTTTTGGTTGTGCTTAATTCTTATCTAATTCGGATTTCCCTTTAAACCCTAGTTTCCCGAACTAGGTGCTTGATTTGATTCCGAATTATGTCCAAAGTGTCTTTCCCGAATTATTTGCATAACAGCTTATTCCGAGTTAGGTGGTAGATTGGATATTCCGAGTTACTTCAAAACTGGACATTCCGAGTTAGGTGGTTGATTGGTATTCCGAGTTACGTACAAATCATCATATTCCGAACTGGGTTGGTAATTGTGATTCCGAATTAAGTTGTGGACTGGGATCCCGAATTATATGCAACGTTGAGATTCCGAGTAACATTTGAAGTTATATTCCGAACTACGTCTTGAAGACGTATTCCGAACTAGGTTCAGTCCCATATTCCGAACTACATCAAAACAGCATATTCCGAATTAAGTTCATTATTCAACATTCCGAACTACGTGTGAGATCACTTTTCTCGAATTGTGTATCGAGCGTGCATTCCGAATTACATCAAGATTTTGTATTCCGAACTAGGAGTGGGATTGGCATATTCCAAACTACATAAGGAGTGCATATTCCGAATTACATCAGAAGGACATATTCCGACTTGGGTCAAGAATTGGTATTCCGGATTATGTTCAGTTTGTATTTTCCAAATTATTTTCAAACCCTAATTTTTCCGCCAATTTTAATTAGTTTATTTTAAAGGTGTTTTGTCCTAATCATTTTTAAGTTTACATTTTAATTGAGTTTTTATTTTTACAAAAGTTTTAAGTTTCAAATTTACTTTCAAAGATTTAATTTTTCGTCATTAATTTTTTAAGTTTTAATTTTTAGTATAAACTTTTAAAGCTTTCATTTTTAATCATCGACATTTTCATTTTCATTTTCATTTTATTAGATAATTACCTTTAGCTATTTTCACTAAGTTCTATTTTGTAGCATTCACTCTAGACGAGCAATCAAGGTTAGACATTCCGCTTTATTTTAATAGCTTTTACATTAATGTTATTTGTAGACTTAGACAATCCAGTTCCCTCTTTTTAGTGACCAACACCAACAATTCCACCATAAACCGTTATCAATTCGAATTGAATCGAGTACGAACAACACTTTAAAGAGAACACACAAAACGCTTAAATCAAATGGCGCCGCTGTCGGCTCTTTTCGTAAAGATTAACGGTTTTTAGTGAGAAAAATTGGATTTTGGGATCCGTTCTTTTGCGAACGTTATTTTCTAGCACAAAAATTTTCAAAAATCCTAAAAAATATAAAATTTTCAAAAAATCCAAAAAAATAAAAAACCAAAAATATTGTATTTCATTTTAGTGTATGCGTACTCGATCTACGTCTTATTCTGAGCCCGAGACTCTTAGAGACTTAGATATGGCCGGTGTGCATAACTATAATAATAACCCACCTCACCCCAATTTGAATAACAACAACAACAATGTTCCCCCACCCGACCTTCGAACAATGGAGGAGCTTTGTCAGCCAACAATGAACGAACGCGGAGGACCGATTGCGCAGATGCAAATCACGGCTCCTGAATTCTCGTTGAAGCATCACATGATCCAGCAAGTTCAAAAGCTTGTCCTTTTCGCGGATTACCGGATGATGATGCCAACAAACATCTTGATAAATTCATAACCGCCACTCAAAGCATGAAATTGCCCGGTGTATCCATGGATTTTCTTCGCCTTCACCTCTTTCCACACACTTTATCCCACCATGCCGAAAAATGGTTTGATCGTCTTCCCAAAAACTCAATTCATACATGTAATGACATGACTCAAAAATTTTTGTCGCGCTACTTTCCACCATGCATGGTCACTAGTCTTCGCAACCAAATCAGTGGTTTCACTCAAGAACCTGATGAGTCGCTTTTCGATGCTTGGGAACGTTATAATGTCTTGATCCACCGTTGTCTAAACCATAACATGCTCCCCGTTAATTTGATTGATACTTTCTACAATGGTTTAACTTTTCGTGATCGTGATACGATTAATGCTGCCGCCGGTGGTACATTCATGAAGAGACGACCTGAGGAGTGTAGAGGCTTATAGAGAACATGACCACTCTTCACAAAAATTGGTATTCATCCGCTTCTTCAAGGAATAACCCGAGGGCCAATGTTTCTTCTACTTCATCAAACCCAGAGATGGCCGAATTCACCCGCATGATGGCCGAAATGAACAAAAATATACTACTCATAGCTATGAATAAAAAACAACAAGCTAAAGCTATTGCAACTTCTTGTGAGATTTGCGGGGGTTCTCATTCATACACCGATTATCCTTCTACTCATGATAATCCGGAAAATGTGTATGCCGCTAACGGTAACTTTTCTACGGGAGGCTATCAAGCTCGTCCTCAGGGTGACCGAAATTTGCTCAATTATCGTTCAAACAACCTCCTTTCACTACCCAGTTTTCCTCCTCAAAACGAAAACAACCTCAATCGCAATAATCAAAACCAAACTCGAGCTCCAAATCAATATAAAACCCAAAAAAACCCATATCCATCTCAAGGCAATAACCAAGTTTAACAACAACCCTCTTATCAACCACCTGCCTATCATGCTCCTCCTTCCAACCAACCCACATCATTTAATCACGAGGTTGAAACTTACATGAGGACTAATGACGCGCTGGTGCAGAATCTTCAGTGTCAAATCATCAACTTGAAAGAAGATATGGCGAAACAAGGGAATGATCTTCGAGCCGATATGAGAAACTCTTTGAGCAGTCAAACGAATGACTTAAGGGATATGATGGCTAGTTTCTTCCCAAGTAATCAAGCCTATGGTTCGGGTTCTATTTCGAGTAACACCGTTGCTAATCCAAGAGGGGAGATGAAAGCAATCACCACCTGAAGTGGCAAAGGTTTAAAGGAACCCGAGATTCCTACACCTACACCGGTGATTGTGACAAAGGAAAACGAGCCCCCTTCACCAATTCCTCCACCTTCTATTTCTACCCCTCCACCACCCAAGGATGTGAGTGAGAATTCCATTCCAAAGCCTTCATCTCAACCCGATATACCTTATCCTTCAAGGTTGAGGAAAGAGAAGTTGAAGAGCAAGGATGATATTCAAGTTTCAAACTTTCTTAAAATGTTAAAACAATTGAATTTCAACATCTCCTTTGCCGAGGCTCTCTCTCACATGCCGAAATATGCTAAAATGTTTAAAGATCTACTCAATGACAAGGAGAAACTCCTTGATATCGCTCAGACCCAACTTAATGAGAATTGCTCTGCAGTGCTCTTAAGGAAATTACCAACCAAACTTGGTGATCCGGGTCGTCTTCTCATTCCTTGCAACTTCCCCGGGGTAGAGAATTGTATGGCCTTAGCCGATCTAGGTGCTAGTATTAACCTAATGCCTTTAAGTGTTTGGAAACAATTATCTCTACCCGAGCTAGTCCCCACACGAATGACCTTGGAATTAGCTAACCGTACGGTTGCTTATCCGGTGGGGATAGCCGAAGATGTGTTCGTCGGTGTCAACAAATTCTCCTTTCCAGCGGATTTTGTTATCGTTGACTACGAGATGGATCCCCGTGTTCCATTAATCCTTGGACGTCCATTCTTGAGGACCGGTCACACTCTCATTGATGTAGCCGCGGGCGAATTAATCATGAAAGTTGGTGACGATAAAATCGTCTTCAACATGGGTAAACTTTCTAAGCAACCTTATGAAAACGAGAGCGTTAATTTCATTGACGTGCTTGATGAGGCTTGTGAAGAGCATTTCAAAGACGCTTGTAAAAGTGGTTCTTCTTCTCTACCCATTGTTGAGACCGTTGCCTCTATTGCTCCATCACTAACTCCATTTGGAGAAAGTTATTTCCTTTTCAAAGCATTTGAAGCAACTTTAGGGGATGTGAACTTAAAATATGACGATTCTCCCACTGATTTGGAAGAAGACATTCGTACCATTGAGAAACTTCTCAATGAGGACCATATTTCTCCACCTTCTCCTAAGGAAATCTCTCACGATGATCCGAATTTGACTAAACCTTCCATCGACAATCCTCTGGATTTAGAGCTTAAGGATTTACCGTCTCATCTCGAATACGTTTTCCTTGAAGAAAATAAGAAGTTACTCATCATCATCGCAAAGGACTTGAAAGAAGAAGAAAAATCTCGACTTATCGACGTGATGAAGAATCATAAGAAAGCAATTGCTTGGAAAATTTCTGACATTCGCGAAATTGATCCGAACTTTTGTACTCATAAAGTTCTCATGGAAGATGACTTTAAACCCGCAATCCAAAGCCAAAGAAGGGTTAATCCAAATATTCATGACGTAATCAAGAAAGAGGTTATTAAACTTCTAGATGCCAGAATGATTTACCCTATTTCGGATTCGCCATGGGTAAGTCCCGTCCATTGTGTGCCTAAGAAAGGCGGAATAACCGTTGTTCCCAATGAAAACAACGAGTTGATTCCTACTCGACTTGTCACGGGTTGACGAGTTTGCATAGACTATCGCAAGCTCAATGATGCCACTCGCAAGGATCATTTTCCTCTTCCTTTCATGGATCAAATGCTCGAGCGTCTAGCGGGTAATGACTACTATTGCTTCTTAGACGGTTTCTCCGGGTATTTTCAAATTCCCATCGACCCTAAAGACCAAGATAAAACCACATTCACTTGTCCTTATGGAACATTTGCTTACAAAAGAATGTCTTTCGGCTTATGAAATGCTCCCGGGACTTTCCAAAGGTGTATGATGGCTATATTCCATGACATGGTTGAAGAAACTATGGAAGTCTTTATGGATGATTTCTCGGTCTATGGTGATTCTTTCTATACTTGCCTTGCCAATTTAGAACGTATGCTCAAACGGTATGAAGACACTCGTCTCGTTCTTAATTGGGAAAAATGCCATTTCATGGTAAAAGAAGGTATTGTTCTTGGTCATAAAATCTCCAAAGCCGGTCTTGAAGTCGACCGTGCTAAAGTTGAAGTGATTGCTAAATTACCTCCACCTTCAACCGTGAAGGGTGTGAGAAGTTTCCTTGGTCATGCGGGCTTCTATCGTCGATTCATTCAAGATTTTTCTAAGATCGCTCGCCCGATGACCCACCTCTTGGAAAAATATACTCCTTTTATCTTTTCTAAAGAATGTCCCGAATCTTTCAATCTTCTTAAGGATAAACTAACTAAGGCATCGGTCTTAGTTACCCCTAATTGGGAGTTACCTTTTGAATTGATGTGTGATGCTAGCGACTTTGCTATTGGAGCGGTTTTGGGAAAAGAGTGAACAAACACTTCCAACCAATCCATTATGCTAGCAAGACAATGACGGGGGCTCAATTGCATTATACCACTACCGAAAAAGAGCTTTTAGCTGTAGTGTATGCTTTTGAAAAATTCCGCCCCTATCTTGTCCTTTGCACCACCATTGTGTATACCGATCATTCCGCGTTGAAGTACTTGTTAACTAAACAAGATTCCAAGCCAAGACTTCTTCGTTGGGTTTTGCTCCTACAAGAATTTAAAATCGAAATTCGTGATAAAAAAGGAGCGGAAAACCTAGCCGCGGATCATCTTAGTAGACTCGAGGATCCTTATCAAGGGGAGCTTCCAAATCAAGATATTAATGACTCTTTTCCCTTTGAAGCCTTGATGTCTATTAACTCCAATCTCGATGACACCCCATGGTTTGCGGACATCGCAAAATATTTGGCAAGTGGGATTCTCTTTCAAGGTTTATCGTCCCAACAAAAGAAGAAATTATTCAAGGATGTGAAAACTTACTATTGGGATGAGCCATATCTTTTTAAACAATGTGCTGACTTGATCTTTCGTCGGTGTATTGATGGATCCACAGCTTTACACATCTTGGAAGCTTGCCATAAAGGACCTACCGGTGGTCACTTTGGTCCTAATTACAACGCGAAGAAAGTTTTCGACTCCGGATTTTATTGTCCCACCATTTATCGTGATGCTCACGAAATGGTTAAGCATTGTGATGCTTGCCAACGACAAGGCAAGATCACACATAAAGATGAGATGCCTCAAAATTTCATCCAAGAATGTGAAATCTTTGACGTATGTGGCATCGACTTTATGGGGCCATTTCCATCATCTAAAGGGAACAAGTACATCCTCGTAGCCGTTGACTACGTCTCTAAATGGGTTGAAGCAAAGGCTTTACATGCGAACGATGCGAGGGTGGTTGTGAACTTTTTAAAACAACTTTTTGCTCGATTCGGTGTTCCTCGTGCTATCATCAGTGACCGCGGGACTTATTTTTGCAATGATCAATTTTCTAGAGTCATGGCTAAGTACGGTGTCAATCACCTTCTTTCCACCGCTTATTAACCCCAAACAAATGGTCAATTCGAGATTTCTAACCGTGGATTGAAGATAATTTTAGAGCGAACTGTGGGAGAGCATCATGCCTCGTGGGCCGATAAGTTAGATGATGCTTTGTGGGCTTTCCGTACCGCATATAAGACACCTATTGGTTGCACTCCATATCGTCTTTTGTACGGGAAGGCATGCAACCTCCCTATTGAGTTGGAACATAAGGCGTATTGGGCCGTGAAATGGGCTAATTTTGATATCAACAAAGTCGGTGATCTTCGGAAGATTCAACTCAACGAGCTAAATGAACTGAGGAATGAAGCTTATGAGAATTCATTGATCTAAAAGGAGAAAACCAAGCCCATTCATGATTCTAGGATTAAGAACCGAGAGTTTCACATTGGTGATCAAGTTTTACTCTTTAACTCTCGGTTAAAAATCTTCTCGGGCAAGCTTAAGAGCCGTTGGTCTGGTCCATTCACCGTCGCCAACGTCTTCCCTATGGCACCATTGAGCTTTCTCAACCAAATGGGCCTAATTTTAAAGTGAATGGCCAGCGTGTGAAGTTGTACTTTGGTGAGGACATCTCTCATGAGATTATTCCATCCCTCACCACATTTACCTTGAATTAGTTCTGGGTCGAGTCAGGCTCGTGACTCGGTAAACAAAAACAAGTGCTTCTCGGGAGGCAACCCGTTGATCTATCCTTTACAGTTTTCATAATAAGTGTAGGGGGCTACATAGGGTTTGTTGTCTTGTTTCTTATGATGTGCAAGGATTAAAGCTTCAAAGAGTACTTTTGATGACATTTGACGACCCGTGATCCCGTGTACCCGTCTTCCTGGTTCTATACTAAACTGTCGTGATTCAATATTTCATATCTTATATGTTCACATTGAAATCACTATAGTTGTCCTTCCCTTAGCAAAATTTAAACAAAGTGCACAATGTCCTAAGTGTAGGGGAGTTTACTCCCACATGCTTAAACATTGAGGATAATGTTTATATCAAGTGTAGGGGGACTTCTATCGAAGTAAGTGGGCTTTTCCATGAATTTGTCCTCTTTTTAACCGAAAAATCTAATTTTTCGACATTTTTCAAAATTTTTAATCTATTTTGGCCTAGTAGTATAATAGTAGTTTCCTTTGTTATCGTTATTTACTTTCTTTGCTTGAATAATTTTTTAATAAAGTGGTTTAAAATTTTTAAACATTGTGGATCTTTTGACTCAACCCGAGTTTACTTATCTAAGTTTACTCTAGCTAGTATCCTTAACGTGTTTAAGTCAAGTTTTGCTAGGCTTTTATATAGGGAACTTTAAAACGCGAAAGTCTTAACTCTTACGGGTTAAGAACACGAACTTTTCGCAAGTTCCTATAATTGATCCTATAAAGTCGTTTATCAAGGGGACTTTAAAATGCGAATTCTAAACTTGAAAGAGTCTAAGAAGTTGTAAGATCCTATAGATGACTTGAAAACCAAAAAGTTTGATTTAATTGGCTAAGCATCCACGAGTCTCATTCCTTGAGATTTTAAATTATGGAGAACGAGAGATGATAGAGTCAATTATAAGTTTGGTATTCTTTCATGAATTTATGTGAGTTGATTATAAGCTTTTTCTCCCATCGCTTGTTAATAAATATATTTCCAATAAATAAGGTTGTACGATTTGAAAAGTTACTTAGCTTCTAGCACAAGATCGTTTAAAAGTTGCTCGGTATTAATTAGAGTTCATAGCCAAGGCATAACTTATTGAAGCGGGATGCGAAGATTGGCGAGTCCGAAAAGGCCCTAACAAGGCATGAGGGCTACATTTTCTTGCTAAAGATCCAAAAGTGATGTGAAGAATCATTTATCAAAAATCAATATGAAGGATCGAGACACACGACGAAAAGAAAATACTCCCCTAAAGATCATGGAGAAGTCTATCCGAAAAGACCCTAACAAGGTATGAGGATAAATAGATCCAAGTCCTAAAAGGAGACGGATCGTTGTATATCAAAATCCCAAATAAAGATTAGAGAAAAATGAAGAAGTCGTGGTCTAAATATGAAGAATCTCTCAAAAAGTTCAAGTGAAGAAATTTCTATTATGAAGAGAAGACCATTATTTCAAGAACGTCTCTCAAGATTTGAAGTATGAAGTCGCTGCCAGATATCGGCCCGAGAAATTTTTCAAATCGTGAAGCGAGTTATGCCAAGATATGAACTTTATGAGGTCTCGAGAAGCATTTTTAAAAGATTTTGTCCTTTAGCTAACTATTGATTAAATCGTCCCACTTTAGTTTCAGCCTAAATAATCTATCGAAATAAAGTTAAAGAATGCATCCTCGTGATCATTCAAGACAATCATTAAATATAAGAGATACACCTAGGAATAAGGGAGTCTAAGTGAATAATTGGGCCACATGAGTTTGTGTTAGTTTGCTAACTTATAATAACAATGATCTCGTTTATAAGCTTGGTTTGGGGAAACGTGAAACTTGAGGGTGATAAACATTCATGACAACCAAAACCCCAATGTAAGTCTTAGATCTCTTTACTTATTCTTCCTTTAAATATTTTGCAATTTTCTATCTTGTTTAGTAATTAATAAAGGCCAAGGTGGGTTAATTATGATGAGAAATGTAAACTGTGCTTTGAAATTAATGCATTGCATGAGGGCATTGCAATGGTCAAGTGTAGGGAATTTAATAAGTGTGAAAACACTTATCCTTTTACCACTTATTTCCAATAATAACAAGACCAAAACATGTATTTTATGTCATAAAAGTCGGAATTATGCGTGGTTTGTGTTTTTATTGTGTTTTAGGACAAAAATATGAAAAAGAAAGAAAACACTGGCTTTCACGGGCTTTTATCAAAGAAAAAGACAAAAGACAAAGTCAAAAGGCCAAAAGTGCAAGAAGAACGTAAGTCAAAGGCCTATTCTGAAGATTTATCGAAGAAAAAGTCTAAAGACGGAAGTTTAACGAAGTCGAAGAACCAAGTCTTCAAAAAGAAGAAAAATAGAAGACGAGTTGAAGTTATCATTCGACTAATCCCGAGACTGAGTCGAGAAAGACGAGTAAATTAAAAGTCGAGAAGACAAGGAAAGAGATAAGACACAAGACCCTCCCCTTCCCCTATATATAGTCTTCTAATGTGTCATTAGAAGAGAGTCTTCATTTTTAGTTTTTAATTGTAGTAGGTAATTAAGTGTGTTTTATTTTTCTTCTCTCTAGTGTTCAAGCTTATCAAACCTTCATCTTGTAATCTTTGATCTTAATCTTTAATATAATCAAGCTTTTTAATAAATTCTCATTCTACCTTTCTTAGTAATCTATTGTTTTTGCTTAATTAATCATGTAGTTGGTTTAATTTTGTTGATGATGTGATTGTTTTGCTTATTTGATTGTGCTTATTGAGTTGGTGTGTTTAAAGCTTTTAGATTAAGGTGCTTATTGCTTAACTTTTATGTTTATTATTTTTTTAAAATAAGTTGATTTTGGTAGTTTAATATTTTTATAAAATGTTGATTTTAAATTTTTGCTTATTTAGTGTTTTTTTAAGTTTTTAAATTGTGTCTAATTAGTTTTTTCTAAAAATTTATTTGGTAAAAGTTTTGGTAAGTGCTTAATTGGTTTTAGCTTATTTTTAGTTGTGCCTAATTCTTATCTAATTCGGATTTCCCTTTAAACCCTAGTTTCCTGAACTAGGTGCTTGATTTGATTCCGAGTTATGTCCAAAGTGTCTTTCTCGAATTATTTGCATAACAGCTTATTCCGAGTTAGGTGGTAGATTGGATATTCCGAGTTACTTCAAAACTGGACATTCCGAGTTAGGTGGATGATTGGTATTCCGAGTTACGTACAAATCATCATATTCCGAACTGGGTTGGTAATTGTGATTCCGAATTAAGTTGTGGACTGGCATCCCGAATTATATGCAAGGTTGAGATTCCGAGTTACATTAGAAGTTATATTCCGAACTACGTCTTGAAGACGTATTCCGAACTAGGTTCAGTCCCATATTCCGAACTACATCAAAATAGCATATTCCGAATTAAGTTCATTATTCAACATTCCGAACTACGTGTGAGATCACTTTTCCCGAATTGTGTATCGAACGTGCATTCCGAATTACATCAAGATTTTGTATTCCGAACTAGGAGTGGGATTGGCATATTCCGAACTACATAAGGAGTGCATATTCCGAATTACATCAGAAGGACATATTCCGACTTGGGTCAAGAATTGGTATTCCGGATTATGTTTAGTTTGTATTTTCCAAACTATTTTCAAACCCTAATTTTTCCCGCCAATTTTGATTAGTTTATTTTTAAAGGTGTTTTGTCCTAATCATTTTTAAGTTTACATTTTAGTTGAGTTTTTATTTTTACAAAAGTTTTAAGTTTCAAATTTACTTTTAAAGATTTAATTTTTCGTCATTAATTTTTTAAGTTTTAATTTTTAGTGTAAACTTTTAAAGCTTTCATTTTTAATCATCGACATTTTCATTTTCATTTTATTAGATAATTACCTTTAGCTATTTTCACTAAGTTCTATTTTGCAGCATTCACTCTAGACGAGCAATCAAGGTTAGACATTCCGCTTTATTTTAATAGCTTTTACATTAATGTTATTTGTAGACTTCGACAATCCAGCTCCCTCTTTTTAGTGACCAACACCAACAATTCCACCATAAACCGTGATCAATTCGAATTGAATCGAGTACGAACAACACTTTAAAGAGAACACACAAAACGCTTAAATCACATATGCAGTATTTTATTGGTTGAGCATACCAATATGTGTTTCCAAGAACTCAAATCTCTTTGCATCAAATGCCTTGGTTAATAAATCAGCTACATTGTTATCTGTATGAATCTTCAAGACCTGAATAAGCTTTTTGTCATAGGCATCTTTTATAAAGTGATGTTTTATCTCAATATGCTTAGTCTTGGAGTGAAAGACTGGATTCTTAACAATGCAAATAGTACTTTCATTATCAATATAGATCTTGGTGTTCATGAAGTTGAAACCATAGTCTAACAACTGATTTTGAATCCAAAGTACTTGTCCACAGCAATGAACAGCAGCTACATATTCAGCTTCAGGTGTAGAAGTAGCAACAGTAGTTTGCTTCTTACACTACCATGATATGAGTCTTCTACCAAGGAATTGACAACCTCCTGTTGTGTAGTTTCTATCATGATTGGCTCCAGCATAATCACTATCTGAGTAAGCTTCCAAATCAAATGTTGAATCTCTAAGATACCATAATCCTAAATTAGCTTGACTTTTAAGATACTTAAAAATCCTTTTCACAGCCTGTAGATGTGACACCTTTGGATTGACTTGAAACCTTGAACAGGCACACACAACAAACATAATATCTGGTCTTGAAGCAGTAAGATACATCAATGAACCAATCATTGATCTATATAGGTGAATATCCACATTTTTACCATTTTCATCTTGCGACAAAGATTTCTTAGCTTCAAAAGGTGTGCTTATACTCCCTGTATCCATACATGAAAATTTCTTTAAGACTTCAACAACATATTTATCTTGGCTGATAAATATTCGATCCTTCCTCTGTTTGACTCGTAGTCCTAAAAAGAAGGTAAGTTCTCCCATAGAACTCATCTAAAATCTTCCTTTCATCAAAGCTTCAAACTCTTCACACCATGATTTCTTGGTTGAAGCAAAAATAATGTCATCAACATAAACTTGAACTAGGATAATATCCTTAGTATTCTTTTTTATGAATAGAGTTTTGTTAATGGTCCCTCTTCTATATCCATGTTCTAACAAAAAAGTAGACAAAGTTGCATACCAAGCCATTGGAGCTTGATGTAGACCATAAAGAGCTTTAATGACTTTGTAGACTCTGTTGGGGAATTTAGGATCTACAAAACCTGTAGGTTGTGAAACATATACCTCCTTAGAAATAGTACCTTAAAGAAAGGCACTTTTCACATCCATCTGATAGACTATAAAACCCATATATGATGCAAAGGCCAAAAATAACCTAATGGCTTCTATTCTTGTCACTGTTACAAAAACCTCATCATAGTCTATACATTCTTCCTATCTATAGCCTTGAGCAACAAGCCTTGTCTTGTTCCTCACAACAACAAGCCTTGCCTTGTTCCTCACAACAACACTTCTTTCATCCTTCTTATTTCTAAAAACCCACCTAGTACCAATAACTATTTTTCCAGAAGGAAGATCCACAAGAATCCAAACCTTTTGTAGTTTAAATTGCATTAATTCTTCTTGCATGGCATCTAACCTTTCTTTATCAAGAGCTTGAGAAATGTTCTTAGGCTCTACTTGTGATAAGAAACAGGCAAACAAACAATGCTGAGTATCCTTATGATTTGTTCTGTGTTGTTTTTTGACATAGCTCACAAGTTCATGAGTTTTAGTATTAGCTTGAAGTTGTCTTCTAGTTTGCACAGCAGACTTTGGGTCTCCAAGAATTTGTGTTGTAGGATGGTTGGTGTTGACTTTATGAGTGGGAATAGAACTGATTGGAATTTCAGTTTCCAAGTTGTTGAAATCAGTTACTGCACCCTGCTCATCATAGGAAGCTTTGGAGAAGATTCCTTCATTTAGACTAGTATAAGCATCTTCACTGTCCATAGCTTGCAAAATATCTTCTAATGAATAAACAGACTTTGCAGAATTTGACTTAGCAGTACTTGCAGATGAGGTACAGTTAGGTTTAATATGTACTGCTGAGTGTTGTGATTCTAAAGATTCTTCTCCTGGATGCTTAGTAGCAGATGTAGCATTCCTCTCTTGATCTTGAAGCCTCTGAAGCTCTTGTGAGGCTTGATCATCAGTGGATGGTATTGGTTGATTTTTTTGGGGACTGGCAACCATAAGAGAAACAGTAGGCATACTGGGTACATAAATGTGAACATCATCATCCTAAGAATCTGATAAAGAAGGTCCTGCTTGAGTACCTAACTTTGTTGTACCAGCCTCATCACCTGCATTGTTAGTTTGACAATCTTTTTGCACAGAATAGTAATCCACGAAGTTAGTTAGATAATCCAAATCAAACATCCAAGCATAACCTATTCCTGGGACATTGGGTTTATTTTCTAAGAAATTAACATAGGTATTTTCTTTAACTTTTCTAGATGCCAAGTTATAAACCCTATATGCTTTACTTTGCAAGAATATCCTACTAGATATCCTGAATCATATTTTCCATCAAACTTCCCCAATTGATCAAGAGTATTCAAAATAAACACATGACACCCAAATGGTCTTAAATGACTTATGGTTGGCTTAACACCAGTCAAAAGTTCATAAGGTGTTTTGTTTTGAGGCTTGTTCATTAAGACTCTATTTAACACATAACATGTAGTATTTATTGATTATGCCCAAAAGGTATTTGGCAAAAGAGAATCAGATAGCATAGTCCTAGCAGCCTCAATTAGTATCCTATTTTTCCTTTCAGCTAATCCATTTTGTTGTGGAGTCCTAGGATTGATAAATTGTCTCTTGATTCCATTAGACCTACAGAATTCATCAAATTCAGCATTCTTAAATTATGTCTCATTATATGGCCTAATGATTAAGACTTGTTTAGTGAATCAACTAAAGTGATAAAGTCCTTAATTAATTCATTGGTCTCATTTTTATGAGCTAAAAAGAAAACCCAACTGAATCTACTAAAATCATCAGTTATAACTAGGCAAAAGGTCTTATGGCTAATACTCGTAACAAAAACTGGACCAAATAAATCCATATGCAAAAGTTGCAAGGGTTTAATCACAAAATTTACAGTCTTGGTCTTACAAGAAGCTCTATGTTGTTTACCTTTTTAAGAAGCAGTACATGTGAAATCATTTTGAAAAGATTTGTTAGGGTACCTTAAGTAGTAATACAAGGTTTTTGCCTAGTATAAAAAGTTATCGTCCGATCTTTTCGAATTGATTACTGGTTTAAAGTGAGATTCAGTCGTCTTTTGGTGGAAAACAAATATAATGGTCGTTGTAGTAAAAATAAATGTGCAAGACTTTAAAGTAAATGACGGTAATTAAAACTAAAACTAATTAAAGGTAAATGGTGCAATATTAAGACTTTTAAAAGTAAATTAATTAAATGGCGTAAAATTAAAAACTTGAAAAGTAAATGACGAAAAATTAAGGCTTGACGAAAAGTAAATTTGAAAATTAAATAAGACAAAACAAGTAAAAATAAAGCTAAGTAAAATTAAGACAAGACAATTAAAATAAAGCTAAGTAAAAATGGCGGGGAAAATAAATTTAAAAATTAAATTGGACAAAACTGAAATAAATTCGCAATATATAAAAACATGAATTAAAATCGCAAATAAACAACAATTCCGCAATTAGCAAAGTCTAAGATTTCGCAGTCGTGAAATTGAGAAGAATCCGCAATGCTAAATAAGTGATATTTCGTAATCCTCTAAAAAGAATGATTCCGCAATCCTTGTTAAGATTCCGCAATGCTGGAATTAGACATAAATCACGCAATGACCAAAAGAGGTTAATTCCGCAATACAAAAAAAACTCAAGATTACGCAATACATTAACATTCAATTTCGCAATACCCACGAATGACAAGATTTCGCAATTCTTAAAGGTAAAGATTCCGCAATGCCTCACTTGGAATAATTTCGCAATGAGGAAAAACAAGTAAGATTTCGCAATGCAGAAAATATTCGATGTCGCAATACACAAGGTATTGCGAAATCGAATCAGCTTTTCCTAAAAACTAGGAAAACGTAAAAGTACAAAAATAAGCACTTAAATCTTAACTTTTTAAGGACAATAAGCAAAATAAAACACCAATAAGCTAACTAAAAAGCCTAGATTAATGCTAAAACTTATAAAGACTTTAAAAACAAATCACGAAATTTAAAAAGATTTAAACTTTATGTAAAAATAAGATGAAAAAGATTATGATTAAGAACACGAAATCAACACGAACAAAGATTATGAAAAGATTAAGATTAAACAAACAAGAAAGGAAGAATGAGATGATTAAAAAGCTAGAATTTAAAAGATTAAAGATTAAAGATTCAAAACAAGATTAAAGATTAAAGCTTTAGAACATGAAATAAAACTAGAGGGAGAAAGTAAAAACTACACTACTCATAATCTAAACTAACTACTCCTAAATGACTAACACCCTCCTAATGTGTCATTAGGAGGGTATATATAGGAAGTGAGGAGTGCATGTGTTGCTTCCTTCTTTCTTTCTCTTTCTCGTTCTCGTCTTTTAATTCTTTGTCTTTCTCGACGTCGCCTCGGGATTTGTCGATATAAATTGAACTTGTCTTATAATTTCTTCAATAATTAGACTTGAGTTCTTCAACTTCATTAAACTTCCGTCTTTAGACTTTTTCTTCGATAAATCTTCAGAATAGGCTTTGGACTTCCGTTCTTTTTGCACTCTTGATATTTTGACTTCGTCTTTTCTCGTTTTCTTCGATAAAAGCCCGTGAAAGCCCGTGTTTTCTTCCTTTTTCATCTTTTGGTCCTAAAACACAATAAAACACAAACCACACATAATTCCGACATTTACGACATAAAATACACGTTTTGGCTTGGTTATTATTATAATTAAGTGGTAAAAGGATGGGTGTTTTCACACCTATCAAATCCCCTACACTTGACAATTGCAATGCCCTCATGCAATGCATTAATTACAAAGCAAGTGTTACATTTTCCATCACAATCAATCCACATTGGCCTTTATTTAAGAGACAAAATATTTAAAGGAAGAAAACAAGTAAAAAGATCAAAAACTTACCTTAGGGTTTTGGAATGTCATGTATGATTATCACCCTCAAGTTTCACGTTCCCCATACCAAGCTTAAAAACGAGATCATTGTTATTATAAGTTAGCAAACTAACAATCACTCATGTGGCCCAATTATTCACTTAGACTCCCTTATTCCTAGGTGTATCTCTTATATTTTATTGTTGTCTTAAATGATCACGAGGATGCATTGTTGACTTATTTCGATAGTTATTTAGGCCGAAAATAAAGTAGGACGATTTAATCAATATTTAGCTAAAGGATAAAATCTTTTAAAACTGCTTCTCGGGACCTCATAAAGTTCATATCTTGGCATAACTTGTTTCACGATTTGAGACCTTTCTCGGACCGATATTTGGCAGCGACTTCATACTTCGAATCTTGAGAGACGTTCTTGAAATTATGGTCTTCACTTCATAATAGGAATTTCTTCACTTGAAGTTTTTGAGAGATTCTTCGTATTTGGACCACGACTTCTTCATTTTTCTCCAATCTTTATTTTGGATTTTGATATACAACGATCTGCCTCCTTTTAGGACTTAGATCTATATATCCTCATACCTTGTTAGGGCCTTTTTGGATAGACTTCTCCATGATCTTTAGGGGAGTTTTTGCTTTTCGTCGTGTGTCTCGATCCTTCATATTGATTTTTGATAAATGATTCTTCACATCACTTTTGGATCTTTAGCAACAAAATGTAGCCCTTATGTCTTGTTAGGATCTTTTTGGACTCGCCAATCTTCGCATCCTGCTTCACTAAGTTATGCCTTGGCTATGAACTCTAATTAGTACCGAGCAACTTTTAAATGATCTTGTGCTAGAAGCTAAGTAACTTTTCAAATCGTACAACCTTATTTATTGCAGATAAATTTATTAGCAAACGATGGGAGAAAAAGCTTATAATAAACTCACATAAATTCATGAAAGAATACCAAACTTATAATTGACTCTATCATCTCTCGTTCTCCACAATTTAAAATCTCAAGGAATAAGACTCGTGGATGCTTGGCCAATTAAATCAAAGTTTTGGGTTTTCAAGTCATCTATAGGATCTTGCAAATTCTTAGACTCTTTCAAGTTTAGAATTCGCATTTTAAAGTTCCCTTGATAAACGACTTTCTAGGGTCAATTATAGGAACTTGCGAAAAGTTCTTGTTCTTAACCCGTAAGAGTTAAGACTTTCGCGTTTTAAAGTTCCCTATATAAAAGCCTAGCAAAACTTGACTTCAACACATTAAGGATACTAGATAGAGTAAACTTGAATAAGTAAACTCGGGTTGAGTCAAAAGATTCACAACATTGAAAAATTTAAAACCACTTTATTAAAATTTATTCTAGCAAAGAAATAAAATAACTATAATAAAGGAAAAACTACTAGGCCAAAATAGATCAAAAATTTTGAAAAATGTCGAAAAATCAATTTTCCGGTTAAAATGAGGACAAATACAAGGAAAAGCCCACTTAACTTCGATAGAAATCCCCCTACACTTAATATAAACATTGTCCTCAATGTTTAAGCATGTGGAAGTAAACTCCCCTACACTTAGGACATTGTGCACTTTGTTTAAATCTTACTAAGGAAGAGACAACTAAAGTGATTCCTATTTTAATATTGAATAAATATAAAATAGTGAATCAAAATAGTTTAGGATAGAACCAGGAAGACGGGTACACGGATTCACGGGTCGTCAAAATTCAACAAGAATGGATCTTTGAAAGCTCGAATCCCTGCACATGATAAGAAAGAAAACAACAAACACATACTAGGGTCTCCCCCTACACTTATTAGAAAAACATAATAAAAGGATAGATAATTGGGTTGCCTGCTAAAAAGAGCTTGTTTTTGTTCACCGAGTCACGAGCCTGACTCGTCCCCGAATTAAATGGTCCATGGGGAAGCCTCGAATGTAATCCCGGGATCAAAGACCTTGTCCTGGTTCCCGGAGGACCTTAATAAAGGAGAGGCCGGAGGGTAAGTCTTGAACGGCATAAAAGTCCTCTCAACATACCAAAAGTATGTGAGGTTGCGATCCACGGGAGGTGGGGTGGGTAAAGTAAGCAAATTGTCATTCCCCATAGACAATTGATGGTCAGAAAGCGGCAAAGCCGTAAGGTTATCAGTCATAAAATGGTCAATGTCACCTCCCGGGTCAAAGCACTCATCCTCATGAACGTTAATCTCTTCGATTTCTTCATCATAGATAGGGGCGTCAAACCAAGGTTTGTCGTTCCCCTCATTGAGGATTTTAGAAACTCGCTCGAAACGATCACGATCAAGTACGAGTCCATTATTCATTTGTGGGGATTGTTGATAAGTTAAATCCGCACGAATGTGGTAAACGTAATTCTCATTTGAGGAGTGTTTATTAGGTAACTCCTCGAGAATTGGATGATTGGTCAAGTGAGTTGGTTCGTCATTATTAAGAAAAATAAGATGTTCCAACTCATCAAGTTCGACCTCGACGTTGGAAAAACCGACCTCACTTGTAGGAAGAAGTGGAGGTAAAAGAGCTAGCTCTCGTTCGATAATTTCCGCAATCTCGTGCTCGAACTGGAATTTTTTTTTATTTTTTTGATGGATTTTTGAAAAAAATTTGAAAAATGCAAGAAAAATAACGTTCCTAAAAGAACGGATCCCAAAATCCAACGCGTCTCTCACTAAAAACCGTTAATCTTAATGAAAAGAGCCGGCAGCGGCGCCATTTAATACAAGGTTTTTACCTAGTATAAAAAGTTATCGTCTGATCTTTTCGAATTGATTACTGGTTTAAAGTGCGATTCAGTCGTCTTTTGGTGGAAAACAAATATAATGGTCGTTGTAGTAAAAATAAATGAGCAAGACTTTAAAGTAAATGACGGTAATTAAAACTAAAACTAATTAAACGTAAATGGTGTAATATTAAGACTTTTAAAAGTAAATTAATTAAATGACATAAAATTTAAAACTTGAAAAGTAAATGACGAAAAATTAAGGCTTGACGAAAAGTAAATTTGAAATTAAATAAGACAAAACAAGTAAAAATAAAGCTAAGTAAAATTAAGACAAAACAATTAAATTAAAGCTAAGTAAAAATAGCGGGAAAAATAAATTTAAAAATTAAATTGGACAAAACTGAAATAAATTCGCAATATATAAAAATATGAATTAAAATCGCAAATAAACAACAATTCCGCAATTAGCAAAGTCTAAGATTTCGCAGTCGTGAAATTGAGAAGAATCCGCAATGCTAAATAAGTGAGATTTCGCAATCCTCTAAAAAGAATGATTCCGCAATCCTTGTTAAGATTCTGCAATGCTGGAATTAGACATAAATCCCACAATGACCAAAAGAGGTTAATTCCGCAATACAAAAAAAACTCAAGATTCCGCAATACATAAACATTCAATTTCGCAATACCCACGAACAAGATTTCACAATTCTTAAAGGGAAAGATTCCGCAATGCCTCACTTGGAATAATTTCGCAATGAGGAAAAACAAGTAAGATTTCACAATGCATAAAAAATTCAATGTCGCAATACACAAGGTATTGCGAAATCGAATCAGCTTTTCCTAAAAACTAGGAAAACGTAAAAGTACGAAAATAAGCACTTAAATCTTAACTTTTTAAGGACAATAAGCAAAATAAAACACCAATAGCTAACTAAAAAGCCTAGATTAATGCTAAAACTTATAAAGACTTTAAAAACAAATCACGAAATTTAAAAAGATTTAAACTTTATGTAAAAATAAGATGAAAAAAATTATGATTAAGAACACGAAATCAACACGAACAAAGATTATGAAAAGATTAAGATTAAACAAACAAGAAAGGAAGAATGAGATGATTAAAAAGCTAGAATTTAAAAGATTAAAGATTAAAGATTCAAAACAAGATTAAAGATTAAAGCTTTAGAACATGAAATAAAACTGGAGAGAGAAAGTAAAAACTACACTACTCCTAATTTAAACTAACTACTCCTAAATGACTAACACCCTCCTAATGTGTCATTAGGAGGGTATATATAGGAAGTGAGGAGTGCATGTGTTGCTTCCTTCTTTCTTTCTCTTTCTCTTTCTCGTTCTCGTCTTTTAATTCTTTTTCTTTCTCGACGTCGTCTCGGGATTTGTCGATATAAATTGAACTTGTCTTATAATTCCTTCAATAATTAGACTTGAGTTCTTCGACTTCATTAAACTTCCGTATTTAGACTTTTTCTTCGATAAATCTTCAGAATAGGCCTTGGACTTCCGTTCTTTTTGCACTCTTGATCTTTTGACTTCGTCTTTTCTCGTTTTCTTCGATAAAAGCCCGTGAAAGCCCGTGTTTTCTTCCTTTTTCATCTTTTGGTCCTAAAACACAATAAAAACACAAACCACACATAATTCCGACATTTACAACATAAAATACACGTTTTGGCTTGGTTATTATTATAACTAAGTGGTAAAGGATGGGTGTTTTCACACCTATCAAGTAGTACTTGAGATTCCTTTAGCATCTCAAAGTCTTTGGAAAGCCCCAAGCAGTCTGTATCTATAAAGAGCACCTTGTTCTTTTTATCACACATTTGTGATACAGAAAAGAGATTGAACTCATTCATTTCTTTTACAAAGAACACATCTTCAAACTCCAACTTCCCTCTATGATTTTTCCTTTTCCAGTGATCCTGCCTTTGCTACCTCCAAAGGCTATTGGTCCACCTCTGAATTCTTCAAATTCAGCAAGGAAATATTTGTTCACTTTCATGTGCCTTGAACATCCACTATCTATAATACCTTTATCTTTCAATTCATTAATTAGATGCCCCTGCACATACACAAAACTTATTACTTTTTAACATGGACCCAAGCCACATTTGGCTCGGATCTTGTAGGACCTACATACTTAAGAGTTTGATAGGTAGTTTTTTCAGTAACACTACACACACTCTTATACTTCATGGTCCCAGTTAAATAATCAAAGACATAAGTGGGTTTGTTGTCCTTGAACCTTTTTGGCTTAAGTACTGTTTTAGCAGTACTTGCTTGAACACATGATTTTTCTCCTTTAGGGACCCACATTTGCATTGGTTTGTTATTAGACTTACTTCTAGGTGTTTTATCATTTTCAACTACACTCTTAGAAGATTTGTGGGACATTGGTTTACCAGACTTTTGACCAGCGGTACTTGCGTTTGGTCTAGCAGCACTTGTAGTTCTAGACTTGCCGGTATTTGGCTTACCAGATTTCAAAGGTACTAGACCTTGTTTCATAAGTACTGCTCTTGAAACAAAGTCCTTGGTAGAGAGAGGGTGTTTGACATTATTAACCTTATGAGGTTTATTTATCCTTTTAGCATGATCAAACTTAAGTTTGTCATCTTTAGATCCCATTTGTCTATTAACCTGTGCATTTTTCACATTACCTTTCTTTGTGACCTTTTGTGCAGCCTTCAGTTTTGCAATTTTGTCTTCATGTAAAGTGCAATCTTTGATAAAGTGATTTAGACTACCAAAAACATAACATCCTTTTCTTCTAAAAGAAGACCCAAAAGGTTGTTATGGCTTAGTTTTCTTACAACCTATCCTACCCCTCTTGGTATCATTATTATTTTTGCATTATTATCCAATGTCTTGCTAGGAGTTTTTACCTGCTTGGGAGCAGAACTAGTTGTAGACACTTGTCCTTATGACACAAAGTTGCTCATTAAAGGTGGATAAATAATGTTCTTGGTCACAACAGATTTATCTTGGGTCAAGGTACTAGAGTTTGACTCTGAAACATTTGACTTAACATCAATAGCAGCTTTTGACTCATCTAACTTTATTCCTATATCTTTATTAGGGGGCATGAAAATTCCTAATAATGGTGGAGGAACCGCCTTCATTCCTTCAGCATATCTATCATTTTCAGGCGTATCAACTAACTCATTAAAACTATCAAAAATCCCATTTGATAAGTCCTTGTCAGTTAAGGTTATCCCAGGTTGGTCCTTAATATAACCTAGGCATGTTTTCTCATAATACCCCATTTGTGGATTAATCAGCTTTCCTAAACCTTTAGAGGATTTTTGCCGTTGATTAATCACTTCCCTTTCATTAAAAAGACTGGCTTTTAAAACTTCATTTTCTGCTGTTACTTTTATAACTTGTTTTTCAAAAGCTTTAATTTTCACATCTTTTTCTCTCATTTGAAGAGTCAAAATTCTAATTTTCTCTTTATAGTTTTGTTGACCTTTTTTATACAAAACTATATTTTCCTTTAACTTAGCAACACCTTGTTTAAAAGCATTTTCTTCTACAATACATGTGTTAACTTTTTGATATTGTTCATCAAGTTCTACTTTTAGACTATTAAATTATAGAACACAATCTTTAGAACAAGGATGTACCTCAGTATCTTCATGAGAGAGAGCCATCAAACCAAGCTCTTCTTCTTCCTCATCTTCAGCCCAGTTCACCACTCCATCTATAGTCACCAATGCTTTAGTTCCTTTAGGACTCCTGCTATCTCCTTTTGGAAAGCTTTCAGAGATTCTTGGACCGGTTCTATAGCTGTTCTTGGAAGTTTTACTGCTTCTATCAGTCTTATCCTTATTGCAATCCCTTGAAAAATGTCCATTCCTCCCACAGTTATAGCATTCAACTTTGGACTTGTCATATCCTAATGGTTCGTTAGGATCAACAGTCATCTTTCTTCCAGTCTTTTTGTAGAACCTATTAGATCTTTCAGAGATCATAGCAGCTTGCAATTTGAGATCCATCTCTTCAATATCAACATCATCCATTTGGAACAAGTCATTGAGAGTTAACCTTGGTCTGTTGTCTTGTCTAGCAAAGAATGAGAAGGCATCATTGTCACTAAAAAATTGTGAGGATCTTCCTTGTGAATTTTGAGATGTAATAAGACTACCTTCAATACCTTGAGAGTAAGTACTGCTTGTTAGTCCTCTAGCGGTATTTTGGAAGTAAGTACCACTACTTGATCCACTATCGGTATTTTGAGAGTAAAGACCGTTGTTTCCTTCTGACACAAAAGCCAAGTTAGACTTTGTTGTTGCTGCTGCTTTGGTCACCTCAATGCCTTTAACATCCACCTCGTAAGCTCTAAGATTGTTATAGAGATGATCAAAAGGAGTTGCATCCAGATCATCCCTTGTAATGAAGTGCATAGCCATTGCTTTCCATTCTTGTGGAACTCTTCTTAAGAATTTTAGATTAGCTTCTTCATTAGGAATTATGAGTCTATAAACTGCCAATTGAATGAGCAGTTTGTTGAACCTTCCATAGCCACTATGGATTCCTTCAATACTGGAAATTGAGAAGTTATCAAATTCTTGTTTCAAAACAATCTTCTTTATCTTCTTAGATTTGTCATTGCCTCCAAATCTAAGTTTGATGCATCCCACATAGCCTTTGCATCCTTGTAGTGATGAAAGCTAGGTAAGATGTCTTCTGAAAGTGCCATAGCCAAAGCAGTTCTGGCCTTTCTTTCTTTGATCTCTGCTTGTATCTCTTCAGCAGTCACAACAGGTAAAGCATATCATGTACCATCAGGTAACCAATGCAATTTCTTAGGTGTATTCCCATTCTTGATAACTTGCAACAGAGTATGATCTGTGTGGTTTAAGTAATGTTCCATCTTCATAGCCCACGTCTCATAGTTATAACCTTTGAGAACAGGGAGTTTGACAGCAAAAAAGTATGGGAAGAAGGTATAGTTGTAGAAGTAACTACAACATCTATGGGTTGAACACCTTGTGGTGGTGCAAGATGTATAACTTGAGGTTGTCCCTGTGGTGTGGGATCAGGATCTGGAATTTCTTCCATGTGAGGGTGATCACCAGCTTGAGACATTGATTTTGATGTGAGTGGGGATTTTAGGGTTGTGTTCTTCTTATTCAGAGTTTCTCAACAAGCTCTGATACCACTTGTTGATCCCTTTGAATGGATCTAGATTCTGTTAAGATTTAGTATTATAGTTTGTAATCAAACTAGAACACTTTGAGAATTCTTACTAACCAAATAAGTTATGCGGAATCTAACTTATAAAGCAAAGAATAACATAATTACTTTTAGCTATTTGATTCTCTATTAATCGACTTGAATGAGGTACATAAATGTCATCGTACCTATGTTCCTTTTATAGAGTAAGGAACCCTAGAAAACTATTAGAATATTCTATAAAGATAAGTATATCACACACGATATATTATCAATATTCTAAACTATTAAGTATATCACATAAGATATACTCTAACTATAACTATGACATATATTTTACAAAGATATATTCGTCCTAATCAATATAGCAGTACTTGTACTTACACTAACAGTACTTGCTATGTATCGCGTTAACACTAACAGTACTTGGCAACACTAACAGTACTTATACTTATACTAACGGTACTTGACACATTACAAATAATTCCCAACAGATGGTACGGTCAGTCAAGAAGTGAAGGATGCCTTATTTTATATGGGCAATGAAAAAGCGTCAGGGTCGGGTGGATATACCGCAGCTTTCTTCAAGGAGGCTTGGGATATCATTAAGGATGCTTTTACTATTGATATTGGGGAATTTTTCATTATTGGTAAGCTTCTCAAGGAATTAAACCATACGATTATTTCTCTCATTCCTAAGGTTAGGGCGCCGACGTAGGTAAATGATTATCGGCCGATTTCGTGTTGTAATGTTCTTTTCAAATGCATTAGCAAAATTATTGCTAATCGTATTAAGGATAGTTTGAAGACGCTTGTGAGCTCCAATTAGTCTGCTTTTTTTCCGGGTAGGAGTATTGCGGATAATATCTTATTGACCCAAGAGCTCATGCATAATTATCATTTGGGTCGGGGTCTTTCTAGATGTACGTTCAAGATTGATATTAAAAAAGCCTATGATATGGTTGATTGGAATTTTCATAAGGCCGCTTTGTAGGGATTTGGGTTTCTTGATCGTATGATCGGTTGGATTATGGAGTGTGTTACTACTACTTCATTTTTTATTAGTATTAATGGTACGCTTCATGGATTTTTTAATGGGAATCGCGGTCTTAGACAAGGAGATCCTCTTTCCCCTTATTTGTTTACCCTTGTAATGGAGGTTTTGACGCTTATTCTTCATAGACGTGTTCGTGATGACGCTAATTTTGGCTATCATAGATATTGTGAAGATTTGAAGCTCGTTAATCTTTGCTTTGCGGATGACCTTTTCTTGTTTATGCATGGGGATGTTCATTCAGTGTCTGTTATTAAGGGTGCGTTGGAAGAGTTTACTCAAGCTTCGGGTTTAAATCCGAGCACTTCGAAAAGTACAACGTATTTTTGCAATGTGATTAATCATGTCAAGGAGTCTATTCTCCACATGCTTCCGTTTGAGGAGGGAAAACTACCGGTAAAATACATTGGAGTGCCCTTAGTTTCGTCTAGAATTATTTTCTATGATTGCAAGGAGCTGCTTGAGCGGGTTGAGTCTCGTGTGAAGGATTGGAAGAACAAATCGTTATCTATTACAGGTAGGCTGAAACTCATTCAGTCGGTAATTGGTTCTATGCATCTTTACTGGGCGTCTGTGTTTATTCACCCATCTCGTGTTCTTTTGATATTAAGCAAGTTATGCGGGGTTTTTGTGGTGTCATGGTAAAATGCGAAGAGGTAAGGCTAAGGTTTCTTGGGATGTTGTTTGTCTTCCTAAGGACAAAGGGGGTTTAGGGGTGCGCAGGTTAGACGTCTTCAATAAGTCTCTTATGGCTGTGCATGTGTGGAAGCTCCTTAATAACAAAGAATCGCTTTAGGTTCGGTGGATTTATATGTATAAGTTAAAAGGGCGTAATTTTTGGGATTTTCCATTGTGGGGTAATATGTCATGGGGTTGGCGTACGATTCTTCAATTAAGGCTGCTGATTAGGGAATTCATTCGGCATAATCTTGGAGATGGTAGGAGTACTTTGTTATGGTTTGACATGTGGGATCATTCTTGTCCGTTGGCTAATTTTATCACATCGTGTGACATATATCGGGCTGGTCTTAATAGTCATAGCTTGGTGAGCCTTGTGGTTCATAACAACACCTGGTAATGGCCTCCTGATCTCCGTAATAAGCATCCTGTTTTGGATACTATCGGGGTTCAGCGGTTGTCAAATTCAAATGAAGATCATATTGTTTGGAGGAATGAAAGTGGATATATTAAACATTTTACTGATTAAAATGTTTGGTCTTCTCTTCGTATTCGGGAGCCTAAGGTTGACTGGTACTCGTTGGTTTGGTTTCCGGCTTATATCCCGCGACATGCGTTTCATTTTTGGTTGGTCATTAACCGAAAACTCAAGACTCAAGATCGTGTGGAAGTTGGGAGGTCTCGGATGTGCTTGCTAATGTGTGTTCTCTATGTGAGCTTCAACCGGATAATCATGATCATTTGTTCTTTGATTGCCCGTTTTTGAGGCAAGTGTGGTCTCGGGTTAAGTCTTATGTTGGGCTAGATACTGTTGGGTTTGATCTCAACCAGTTGCTTCTGTTGATCCTTCCTATAGCAAAACGAAGATCCTCTAGGAGTATTATTTCTAAATTGGTTGTGGCTACGGCGACCTATTTTATTTGGAACGAGCGTAATGTTCGTTTATTTAAGGCTTTGAAGAGGGATGCTAATCAAATTGCGAACTGCATTGTGACGATGGTTAGATTGAAGCTTCTATCTTGCTGGTTCAAGAGGTCGCCTAGTGGTTTATGGTTTGCGCAAAAATGGAAGTTACCTACATCCTGCTTCACGTAATGTCTTGCTTTATGTGTCTTTGTTTGATTAGGTGGGTTTTCCCTATTGGGTGCTTGGTTTTGTATCGATAGGGATTCTCATGTGGCATGTCACATAAGTTTTAGAAGTTCAAGCGTTGCTTGAGGTTAATGTGGTATCTTAGCCACATTCCTTTGTACTTAACGATTTTTTTGGTTCGAATATATTTTACCGGGGATAGCCCCTTTTACCCAAAAAATACATTGCATACTTTTGTTCACTATTTGCCTAAAACACAACAGATAGAAATTTAGGGGTGGTTTGTATGAATTAAAGTTTGAAGTCTTGTTTTCTGTTAGAGAATAGGTTTGTCTAGGTCTGCACTTAGGTTGGTTATCATTGGGTAGCTTATTGGTATCTTAACAGCTAATCAAAAGTCACCAAAAAGTATATTACAAGTCAATGTATGATATATCCCTTGAGTGTTACATCCGACATCTGATAACAAGGGTTGCTTGTTTATCAGATATCGGGCATTAGGTGTAAAGCTGTTTGCTTATTAGTGGGTATCTGTGTGATTTTGTGAGCTTATATGGCTTTTATCTTTGTTCTTTTTGCTTATTATTGACTCCCCAATAGTAGAAAAGCTATTGGGGGTGCCTTTGCTCCAAAAAGAAATAAAAAAATAAATAATAAAAATTAAAAACATACACTAGCTCAGTATCGAACCTGTGACCCGTCGAGCAGGGTTCCAAGTGCGTACCAATGTGCTAGTGTTGCTTTTCTTGTCAACTTTTCCCGTTTCTTTTTCTTATACTTTCTTTCATTTTCCATTTAGAAAATAAGTCGTGGGCTTATTAGGCTTTTTCGGTTTATTTAGTTAACATTGTTAGTCTTTGTTATTTTTCTCTTGTTTCTGTTTAAGTTTAAGACTTTTTGAAAAAGGTTTTACATTTTCCCCATTTGTAGGTTATTTTTATATTCATTTTTTAATTTATGTTTTTATTAAATTATTTAAAAATAGTAAAAGTTAGTTTTATTTTTTTGGAAAAATACTTTTTAAACTTAGAAAAGTATAATCTAGTTTTACAAATCATAAAAACTTGAATTGGGCTTTTTGTTAATTTATTTGATTTTTAGGGCATTAATTAGTTTTAAAAATTAAATATTAATTAATTTAAAAAGTTACAAAAAGTTTCATTGATTTTTGGGCCTTAGTTATATTTTTTAGGATTTATTTGTAATTTTTAGAAAAAAATTTAGTTAAATTTATTTTACGTCACGTTTTATGTTTTTAGTTTTATCGTCGTATTGTAACTTTAGCGTAATCGTCTTTTATTTTTCTCTCTTTTCAATAACAAAAACGATACTAATCCAAATAACGTTTTTATAATTTTGGCACACAAAACAACACCTCCTCGAGAACGAACTCACTTGTTGAGCATTCACGTTTTTCTTAACACGTGTTTGTTTAATACTTTGCTCACGGTGTTTGCTTGCTTTTTCCTAAAAGTAAGTTATATACCTAATTTACTCACAATCACTATCTTGGGTCACTACGTACTAACCATGAAGCACCTCTAGGATTTGAACATAAAATCCCTTAAGTATAAAATGCTCAGCTCAAAGGTGGTTCTACTAAAGCAAGTCCAGAGGAACAAAGATTCCTACTGAGGAAATTCTAGCTGAAGACAACACTCAGTAATAACTCTTCAAGAGATCTTTGAAGATAAGAAGTCTTCACTTCACTAGATGAGGCGGTCCAGATGCTGAAGACAAGTCACGAAGAAAGAATTTCAGTTCAGTATGGCTTGACAATGCCAATTTGAACAATGTCAACCTACTCTTGGATACTGAAGATATTGTATTCATCCTGAAGGTTTACAAGGCGGGAAAGAGTTATGCTTTAAGTCAAACTAAAAAACATATCTCATTGGGAATAAAGTTGTTTGTAAAGTTAGATAAAAGTACAAGATTTATTCTTTGTTTGCACTTTATAGACAATACTAAGAACTGTTCATCCAAAGGGATTTCAATTACCCATCGGATGAGCAATACGTGTCAAAGTGTACCATTTGTAAACCCTAAATGTTTCCTATAAAAAGAACATAATCGGGGAGTGAAAACGCATCTCTTGTAATCGAAAGTTATTAACACTTCCAAGAGTGTCTTCACTCTCAACATCAAACTATACGATTCACCCACTGATGGACGATAGTTTGAGATTGAAACTCGTAACTTAGGTTTGTAGTTTAAGTAATAGGAGATCACCAAATATTGTCATTCAACCACTTTGCTATTCGGCAAGCAAAATGCGTGTCATAGATTCTTTATTAAGTTTTGAAGAAAACTCTATACGTTGAAAAGTTACCTTGGTGACATTGTTTTACATATGCTTAATTGTTTCTTACTTTGTTAAAACAACTCACTTCTTACCATGATACGTGTAATATTGTATTAAAAGGGAGCAACAAGTAGTATCAAAGTAGTTCGATTTACAAAAACTTGCTTGTATTTTTTTATAAAAATGCTCATAAAGATGTTTAAAATCAAGATCCAATCATGGTTCAAGTTGTTCCACAAACTCTAGAATATATGGGTGACACACTAGATGATGCTCCTATGCTGGAGGTGGCAAATTTCACGAATCATAAAAAGAGGTTTCTTGTCCACATTATTAGAGTAGAAATTCAATTTCTAAGCATATTATTCAAGAAGGCTTGTTTGTTCCCATGGTAGGGAGCAACATCAAACCTGAAGCACATTAGACTGCTCATGAAAGAAAGGTTAGAAAGGTTGTAGCAACTCAAAAGTCTCATCAAGTCCGTGCTTCCTGATGACAAAATGAATTTTGTTGTGAACTGTCTAACGCCTAAATATACTTGGGATAACCTAATAATATATCATGAGGGGCCATCAGATGTGAAATAAACGAGAGTAATGGATTTAAAGCTATCCTATAACACCTTCAAACACAAGGAAATTGAAATTCTCACTCAAATTTCCACAAGATACAAGGCTCTCATGAATGAAATTTTAAATGACGGTGTTAACCTTTCCAAGTTAGAAATCAATATGGTTTTTGTTAATAGTTTGCCAAAGAAGTGGCTTAGTTTTTGCCAAAGTTCAAGAAATGCTAACCACATGAAAGATTATGAAGGTTATTTGAAAAACTGAAATATGAAGAAAATCTAGTTGATAGGATTTATGAAGGCACCAACAAGAATACAACATTAACCATTGCTACACTGTTGTCAACAGTCTTTTTCAATGAATATGTCACCCAAAACTACCAAGATAGCCCTGATGATGAAGAGGATATCATGACCAGTGAGGAATATTTGAAAGACCTCGAAGAGGAATTCCAAGAGCTTTTTTGGTCATATCCAGGAGGGCTTTTAAGAAGGGAGGAAAGTTCTCCAGCAACTCAAAAGCCATAGCTGAGACCAAGGTTGCCAAAATCATGAATCGTTAGTCGTCCGGTCGATTAAGTTATAAATTGTAATCATTTTAGGGAACCATTTTTGGCGAAAAGTCCAAAAGTTTCAAAAATCGAGAGGGGGACTAAAGTTGTAAACTTTCCGAATGATTTTTATAAATGGTGATATTTCACTAGTGAAAAAAAAACAATGAAATATCACTAGTAATATTTTATTGTGTTATCACAAGTAATATTTCATTGTTTTTATTCACTAGTGAAATATCACCATTGATAAAAATTAGTTCAGAAAATTTACAAATTTAACTTATCCGTCGATCTTTTGCAATTTTTTTAATATTTTGGCAAAAATAGCCCCTCAATGTTTTTTTAATGGGATTTAGTCTTAAGTAATGAATAGCTATGATTGGTCCGTTAGATTGTAAGTAAAAACAAATATGCCACAGCTAATGGCCTAAGAGGACTAGGAGTCATCACCCCAAGTGAGGGGTTTTTGGGGTGCCACGTCAGCGAAACTCACTCACTCACTCACTTGGAAAAATCAGGGGAGTCATCACTCCAAGTGACTCCCCTTTGTGGGTCCCACTTTTTTTTTTCTCACATTTTCAAACTAAATTAATTCATTTCATAAATAAAAATAAATATTACAATCCTAAAAAAATAGAAAAGTACAACTTCGAATAAAAAAAAATGAAAAAATTACGAAAAAAATTACGAAAAAAAACTACTAGTTGGAGGAGTCTTCGGAATCTTCAATGTCGCGGTATTGATTGGTATTCGGCATTTTTGCGCGTAGACGAGCCTTGATTTCTTTTTTTTTAAAGTTTATAAACGCGACCGTTTCGGGATCCATATTGGAGGTGTCATAGTTGAGAAATTTCAACTCCTCCATTTCGGAAATCGTGTCGTCTTTGCGTGTCGAAGCCGCATACGCTTTTTGCGAGGCTTCACGACGGAGACGAAGGTCATAGGTAACCGCGTCTTCAAATCGAGACGAGTTACTTCCTCCGGTACTCGCCGATGTTTCCGAACGGCTTTTTTTCCCGGGCCGTTCTTTACCCGCGGGGCGGCGTCGTTGATCTCGTTGGAATAGTTCGTTCGTGTTCATCGGCATCGAAAACGAACCGCCTTCCTCGTTCTCGGTCAAATCAACCGGGGCAACCTCGGGTGCGTCCCATTTCGGGGACTTCCTCAAAACATTCCATGCCTTTTAGTGATTAAACGAGGCATTTCTATTCTCGTCCGCGTAAATGACCCGAGCCCGTTCAATCACATCAACCTCGCTTTCGCCACTTTTTTTGTTCCGATGACATTTCTTGTAGATGGCGTGCCACTTCATAATATTATGATGCATCGGATTCCACTTACCCGTGAGCATGTCTTTGGTACGTTCTTGATGATTTCTTTCGTTAAACACCCGGGTAATCCGAATCCAAAGAGTGTCTCTTTTTTGGTGACGCCCAACTTTCGGATCTTCGGATGTCGCGATGTAACACTCGGCAAGCACGGCTTCTTCGTCCTTGGTCCACCGACCAAGACCTTCATTCGGAACGGGTTCTTTTGATTTTTTGGCGACGTTT
The DNA here is from genome assembly GCA_025667525.1 of Glebionis coronaria. Classification (NCBI taxonomy): domain Eukaryota; kingdom Viridiplantae; phylum Streptophyta; class Magnoliopsida; order Asterales; family Asteraceae; genus Glebionis; species Glebionis coronaria. The sequence goes on from CM046880.1 coordinate 326,976,219, forward strand.
TTCTTTCGGGTTTTTTTTGTTGGTTCGGTTTCGGGTGGTGGAGATTGGAGTGATTGGCGTTTTTGGGTATAGGCTAAATAATCGTCTTGTTGCTTTTGTATAAAAGCTTGATCTTCGGGAGTCATCGTGCCGTGGGTAGGAAATCCGGGGAATTGTGGGTTGGACGTAGTTCCGTCACCGCCACCCATGTTGGATTGAAGGAGGTGGGTGAATCCGAACCAATTTTCGCCGGCCATTTTGATTGTGTTTGTGTTTGTGTTTGTGTTTGTGAATGAGAGAATGATAAAGGGGAGAATGATTTGTGTGTGTGTGTAAAAAATGATATAGGAAATGTAGTATATATAGGGATTAATTGAAAAAAAAAAATTATTTTTTAAAAAACTAGCCGTTTGAGGCATTTAATTTTAAAAAAATTTATTTATTTTTTTTTTTTTAAAAAACTAGCCGTTTAAGGCATTTAAAACAAAAACAAAACTTTTTTTTTCAAAAAAAACTGCTAGGAGCCGTTAGGTTTAAAAAAAATTCAAAAAATTTTTTTTTTTTTTTTAAAAAACAAACTCACGCCCCGTGAGTACGTCGGCGCCGGGGCTACACGCCGTGGCTTTTGTGCCACAGGAGACTCGTCACGGCAACCGCGCCGTGGGTTTGGCACCCCACGGCGCCAAGACTCCCAGTGCTCTAATGCCACAGCTAATTATGCCAAACATATATAGCCCTAAACAACCCTAGCTTAAATTTCAGAAATAGTCAACTTGTATCACAATAAATGTTTCCAGTTCCACAATAATCGGGCAGAGAACATACCCAAATGAAAATACTAAAAAAAAACGTTGTTTTTTTATTTTAAACGCGATTCTGAACATTTGATCTCCTGCAAGCCCTGATGCCATAAGCCACCATACTGCTGCAACCACCATTTTGCCTATTCGCTTAAATATCCACCGTAACCATTAGTATATTGACACGTTGGATCCACGTTGTCATCATCATCATTAGCAGACGCTGGGAGATTCAAGTCAAATATTGGCCGAATATTATTATTTGACTGTGAACCTCTCAAGCTTTGATCATTTCGGTTCTCTTGTGAGCCGCGGTTGACTGCGACGGTTTGGTGGTTTGAAGGCTCGGCTGAGTGCGACGGTGATGGTTCTTTTCTTTCAACGTGGTTCTCTTCTGAGCCACGACTGAGTCTGCTAATTTGTTGCTTTGACGGTTTGGGTGGCGCTGGAACCTTTCTCCGCCGCCGAGTAGGTTGTTTCTTTCTGGCCTTTTCTTTCATGGTCTTGATGCGGTCTCTTTGGATAAGACAAGCACGACATGTGCATGTTGATGGGTGATTTGACCCACTTGGTGGCTGAATGCAAACAATGCACTTGCATCCTGGCCTATGATGTGGATGCTTCTTGGATACCTTTGATCGTTCTGGTGCATCTCTCGCTTCAGCTGTTGCTTGTGGTTCAGGTTCAGGTTCATGATTTCTGAGCTTGGTTCTTTTTGAAGATGCTGAAAGTCATGAAAAAAACATCAACTGATTAGTAAATAGCCATATATATTCAGAGGAATATTATGCAATATAATTGATCAAGATCATTTGTACATTCACCGATCGCCCTCTGACTTATGTTCTTGATCCTCTGAGTTATGTTCTTAATCGTCTTTGCAACTGACTTGGCTTTTGATCTAGTGCATCAATAGAAACAAAGATTAGTTCCCCTGTTCACCTATCTGGCTATCTAATAAGGAAAGTATGTTAATTTGGTATCAAACTTACAGAACATTCTTTCGCCCTGGGGTTGAACTTCCTACAACTGCTTTGCCCTGTTACCAATAAGGAAATAAGTACGTATTGTCAAGATCAAATTTCAGTGCTGTTGTATTTTGTTATGTTATTTTGTGATTATGGTAAATCATAGGAATGATGCACTATATGATTTTCTCGAAAATGAATGGACGCACTCATACCTTCCCCAAAACTTCTTTTGATATGTTAATCTTTACATACTCATACAGTTATAGATCATGTGATAAATAAAAGCTAGACCATAATTCAAACACTATTTATCCAATCCAGGTGATTTATAGTCAAGTACCTTGCTACCACGAGGGGCACGTGGTGACCAATCTAGTTCCATGGATTCCATCAGTGTGGGATCAAATGCGGAGGAGATCTTTCTTTTCTTGTCAGTACGACGACTTGTTGAACCAATTTTAATCTGCTTCCCCTTAGCACGTACGGGTGGTTCAAGTGGCACCATAAACGGCGGAACTCTTGTTGAATCAATCGCCATCCCCTTTCAAATATTAGCAAGTGTAGGCAGTGAGTTCAAAAGGTGTTACTTTTATCTACAACATGAGTTTATATTCTGTTTCTTGACATATAGAATTGAGTACCTTTTGGCTCTTGATTTTGACCCGTTCAGCCACTGCCATAAACAGACTATTGCCACCATGATCTGAGGATAAAGGTTCTTGTGCTTCATTAGTGCTATCAACTTCAGTAATCTTCTGCTTTTTTCTGGAACTATTGCTGGTTGATCCAACTACACCACTCTTCTTTCTTGCACCAACAGGAACCCGTGATGACCTTATGTCTGCTTCAAAATTTGGCGATTCATTTGCGTCACCGTGGCTAACCATTGAAGGCATAGCCGATTTGTTTTGGCCCTTTTCCCCGTTAACATTGTAAAACTTGACAATGCCCTATAGATAACAATCATTTGAAGAAGACTTATTGAATAGGCTGGCAAAAGAAAATCATTTGTCTGATCAATGATGAAAATCCGATGACTTAAATTCTGAACAAAATAAAGTTACCCTTGTATCCCTCACTCTAGAAGTTGAAGTGATCGCAGCCCTTGGCAAGTGGTTACACAGTGATGCCGATAAATTCTTTCGGTATCCTATGATCAGCTTTCGTTCAGGATGTAACCTACTAAAAGTCACTAGAAGAAGAAAATAAAAATATATCATTATACCTTTTTTATATGGAAACTTCAAGAGTGACTACAAAGTAACATTTGTTATCTTTACCTGTATCTCCTAGAGACAACTCCATAGCTTCAGCATAAAGATCAAATTCGTCTAGGACATACTGATACAGATCCTAATCGCTGGGGGAAAGTCTATCGGCGCAAAAATAAAACTCGAGGGGGCTAAGTGTCATTAGTTTGAAGTTATTAGCTAATTACGTATTTCTTTTATCTTGCTGTGTAAGGATCGGTATCTATATATAGACCGATCCCCATTAGGTTTTGGATCATTGGGATTTTGATTATTGTCTTTTTATTTTCTTGAACGGGAGGCTACCGGGTCTGGAGTACCGGCTGCTTATTTATTTGTTAATTCCAGCACTATCTTTGCCAATTCCAATTTGATTCGTATCAAATTGGTATCAGAGCCACTCATCTTGCAACCTGTGATTCATCATGCCGCCAAAAAACAATGATGTGGGAGCCAATTTGGAGCAATTCAAATTGGAAACCCTAGCAAGTCAAGAAGAAACCCTAAATCGATTTGAACGGATGCAGGAGTCGAATGACAGGAATAAGGTAGACGTGGATAAGCGATTTGATCGGTTGGAGGAGTCAATGGGGGAGTTGCTTCAACGTATGCAAGCGTGGCAGCCGTCCACATCCATACCCTCTACAGTCATACCCACCACCCTACCGACTAATATTACACCGCTGACAACCTATTCCGCTACACTACCACCGCTGCTGAACCAACACACAAACCAACACATACCACCTAATAGCCAAAACCCATACCCACCGTTATCCAGGACCAATTATCACCTGTCAACGGGTCAGCCTACAGCCGCCTACACCAGTTTTTCGGGACTGAGGTTTGATTCCCAGGGTTTTCCACTGCCGTATAGTCAGGTCGGGGATGGGAGTGTCACCCGTAGCCATGGGCCATCAGCTAGTTCTGAAGGGATTTTCCAGAATTACTCCGGGAATACGTATGGAGATGCGGGAGGGATATTTATGAATACCACTGGGCAAACGGTCACACCATTTGCGCAGGGGCATGAGCGCGGATGGCAGTCTGGTTCTGATCATCGTTGGCGAAAATTAAAGATGCCATTGTTTGATGGAGAGGACATCTATGGATGGGTATACCAGGCCGAGAGGTTTTTCGAGGTACAAGGACTGACTAGTGCAGGGGATCGACTAAGGGCGGCTGCGTTGAGCTTAGAAGGGTCCGCCCTATCGTGGTTTCGATGGATTAATAATCGCGAGCCTTTTCGCAGTTGGGAAGAGCTCAAGCGACGCTTGATGCACCGTTTCCAGCCTTCCCAGGATGGTAAATTGCTAGAACAATTCTTTTCCATTAGTCAACAGGGAACGGGACGTGAATATGTGACCTTGTTTGAGAAGATGGCTGCCCAACTACCTGGACTATCGGAGGAAGTGTTGGAGGGAGTTTTTATCAAAGGGTTGTCCGCTGAATTGAGGACAGCGGTGAGAACACAACAACCGGCTACTTTAAGTCAGGCTATGGATTTGACTTTGTTGATTGATGAAAGTAGAACCGGTTCAACCGGAGATCAGCCTGGACGAACAGTTACAAAACCGTTGCCGACCCGGATTGGTGGAGGGGGGACTTCTCGACTATCAGGTGGGGTGACGACAAGTGGGGGAGCCAGGGAAAAACAAACGGGGACAGGTAGACCCCCGTTTAAACGGATGACAGAAACAGAGTGGCAGATAAGAAGGCTAAGGGGTTGTGCTACCGCTGTGACGAGAAATTTATGCCCGGACATCGTTGCCCAGTGAAGAGTTTACAAATACTCTTCATTCCCGAGGGGGACGAAGACGGGACAGAAGAGGATCAGGAAGATGAGGAGCACTTTCACCTCGATTCGGTAGAAGTCTCGGCTCACTCAGTGGTAGGTATTAATACTCCTCATACTATGAAACTTCGTGGCTATATTCGGGGTTGTGAGGTAGTCATATTAATTGACAGTGGGGCCACACATAATTTTGTGTCATTAAATATGGTTAACACCCTTCATTTGGAGGTAACGGGCACGCGGGAGACTGGGGTAATTATGGGCAATGGGATGTCCGAAAAGAGTTATGGGATCTGTCGAAAAGTTGAGTTGTTATTGCCAGGGCTAAGGGTGATCGATGATTTTTATCCCTTGGAGCTTGGTAGTACGGACGTGATATTGGGGATTAAATGGTTAAGACGGTTAGGAGAGGTTCACGTTAACTGGAAGAGGCTAACCATGACGTTCCAGAATGGGGATAACCAAGTCACGTTGTGTGGGGAGCTTGGGTTACATCGAATGGAGGCATCTCTACGTTCATTGGCACGAGGAATTTCAGTTAAGGATCAGGGGTATCTTGTGACTTTAGCGAGTCTAAACGGGGCTGAATTTCCTGAGTCTCAGGTGAATCCTGCTTTCGACACATTACTAACCGAATTTCTGGATATTTTTTCCATGCCTGCACATCTACCTCCCTCACGGGAACATGAGCATGCCATCGTTTTGAAGGGGGGCACTGAACCCATCAATGTACGTCCTTATCGTTACCCTCAATTGCAAAAGGATGAGATCGAAAAGTTGGTGGGTGAAATGATTGAGTCGGGAATTATCAGACCGAGCACTAGTCCTTATTCTAGCCCGGTTCTATTGGTGAAAAAAAAAGATGGGAGCTGGCGTTTTTGTGTTGATTATAGAGCATTGAACAAATCCACCGTGTTAGATAAATTTCCAATTCCCATTATTGACGAGTTATTGGATGAACTACATGGAGCTACAATATTTAGCAAGTTGGATTTGAAATCAGGCTATCATCAGATCCGAATGAAAGAAGCAGACATTCACAAGACCGCGTTTCGTACTCATGAGGGTCATTACGAGTTTCTGGTAATGCCTTTTGGGTTAACGAATGCACCATCGACTTTTCAATCTCTAATGAACCGGGTGTTTCGGCCATATCTACGTAAGTTCGTTCTTGTCTTCTTTGATGATATTTTGGTTTATAGTCGTAATGTGGATGAACATCGGGAGCACCTGGCTATTGTGTTCAAGCGCTTAAGGGATGAGAAGTTGTACTGCAATCGAAAGAAGTGCATATTTGGGCAGAATCAAGTGGAATACTTGGGGCATATCGTGACCTGTGATGGGGTAAAAGCAGATCCGTCAAAAATCAAGGCGATGACGGAGTGGCCGATACCGCGGAATCTCAGGGAGCTGAGGGGTTTTTTGGGTTTAACGGGTTACTACAGAAAGTTTGTTCAAGGTTATGGTAAGATTGCTCGAGTTCTCACCGATTTACTGAAGAAAGACAGTTTTAAATGGACTGAGGCCGCTACAGCCGCTTTTCGCCAATTACAAAGTGTTATGACACAGGTTCCGGTATTAGGACTACCTGATTTCTCGAAAAAATTTACCATTGAGACGGACGCATCAGGCCATGGGATCGGGGCGGTACTGATGCAGGAGGGGAGACCCGTGGCTTATTTTAGTCAAGTGTTAGGTCCGCGAGCTCAGTTGAAGTCAGTATATGAGCGCGAGTTAATGGCTATCGTGTTAGCTGTCCAAAAATGGAGACCTTATTTATTGGGACGCACCTTTACAGTTGTTACGGATCAAAAAAGTCTGAAATATTTATTGGAGCAGCGAACGGTCGTGGGGGAATACCAACGGTGGGTTTCTAAATTGTCGGGGTATGAGTTCGAGATTCAATACAGGCCGGGAAAGGATAATGGGGCGGCTGATGCTCTTTCGCGGCGTGGGGAGGAGGTCGAGCTAAAAATAACTTCGGTAACTACTGTCAGGTTACCTGACCAATTATTGCAGGATCTTAAAAAAGATTCTGAGATGGAGGCTCTACGGCTACGCCTTGAAACTGGTGCTGAGGGAATGGAGGGTTATAGTAGTCTTGATGGTGAGATTCGATATCGGGGTCGTCTTGTATTACCTCGAACATCGGAATGGATACCACGATTATTTGCTGAGTTTCACGGGGGTGCAATGGGGGGTCACGAGGGTACTCAGAAAACGTATCATCGGATGGCCAGGGAACTTTATTGGATTGGTATGCGACGGGAGGTGGCTAAACTAGTTGCGGAATGCGGGGTTTGCCAAAAAAATAAGTATTCTAATCGCTCGCCTGCGGGGTTGTTACAACCATTGGAGTTACCATTTCGGGTGTGGGAAGATTTAACTATGGATTTTGTAGAGGGTTTGCCCAGGTCGGCGGGGTATAGTGTGGTTATGGTGGTGGTTGATCGCTTGAGTAAGTCGGCACATTTCATACCTATGAAACACCCCTTTACAGCATCATCGGTTGCAACAGTGTTCATTAGGGAGGTTGTGCGACTCCATGGGATCCCGTGTTCCATTATTTCTGACCGCGACAAAATATTTGTGAGTCATTTTTGGCGGGAGCTTTTTAAATACCAGGGCACTGTCTTGAAACGGAGTACAGCTTATCACCCGCAGACTGACGGACAATCAGAAGTAGTCAACAGGAGTTTGGAGACTTATCTTCGTTGTTTTGCCTCTGAGAGGCCCAAAGAGTGGGCTAAGTGGCTTCCATGGGCCGAGTACTGGTACAACACCTCTTTTCACTCTGGGATTGGTAGGACACCATTTAAGGTGTTGTACGTTCGGGATCCACCTCGTCTCGTGAGCTACGATCGTGGTACAGCGGTCACGGCTGAGGTGGATCAGTACTTATGGGAACGGGATCGGGTTCTTGCTGAGTTAAGGGCTCAATATAACCGAGCACAACAGCTAATGAAGTCACGGGCAGATGGTAAACGTAGGGATGTTGAATTTGCTGTAGGAGATTTGGTATATTTGAAGTTGAGGCCATACCGTCAAGTTTCCATGGCAAGACGGGTTAATCAGAAATTGTCCCCGCGGTTTTATGGTCCGTTTGCGGTGGTGGAACGGATAGGACAAGTCGCTTATCGCTTACAGTTACCGGTGACTTCGTCTATACACCCGGTATTTCATGTGTCGCAGCTGAAACGGGTCATTGGTGATCACCAGGTGGTTGCTGTCTTACCAGAGGGTTTGGCGACTGAGTCACCACTTGTTCCTGCGGAGGTTTGTGGCTCACGTCTGAATGATGGTCGTCGTGAAGTGTTGATTGCTTGGAAGGACATACCTGAATCCGAAGCAACCTGGGAAGGTTTTGAAGAAGTGCAAAGGCAGTTTCCTGATTTTCACCTTGAGGACAAGGTGAGTTTTCGGGGCGGGGGTGATGATACAGATCCTAATCGCTGGGGGAAAGTCTATCGGCGCAAAAATAAAACTCGAGGGGGCTAAGTGTCATTAGTTTGAAGTTATTAGCTAATTACGTATTTCTTTTATCTTGCTGTGTAAGGATCGGTATCTATATATAGACCGATCCCCATTAGGTTTTGGATCATTGGGATTTTGATTATTGTCTTTTTATTTTCTTGAACGGGAGGCTACCGGGTCTGGAGTACCGGCTGCTTATTTATTTGTTAATTCCAGCACTATCTTTGCCAATTCCAATTTGATTCGTATCACATACATTCGGCCCTTATTTTTGGGCAAAGACCTAAATGTAAATTTCCAGTCTTCCCCTTCAGTGTCTTGACATACAACTTTTTTTGATTCTTGATCATTAATAGAAGGAAAGAATTTCTGTACAATATCAATATATAAACATTACTTCACATAATGATGCATCAACGCGACTAAACATGTAATATTTTATAGTTATGCTAAGTAGTTAGATATGTATATATACTAACCTCCGCACAGATCTTCGGTAGCCCCAAGCACCTACTCTTCCCAGTATCAGTGGCAGTCAATACCTTTTCAAATAAGGGAACAAGTTTCACCTTATTGCGTTCTTGTGGATGATCCTGGATTTCTTCCTCCCCGAAACCTATCACAACCTGAGAATTTTCTCCAAAACACCTACACACATAACATCAAACTCGCTCAATTCATTCAATAGCTTGATTTAAACTCTCCCAGCACACAAAAAGGGGTTTCCGGGTATGCATTTAAATACCCATGTAATCTGTTACCAAAACCGCGCATTTAGTACTTTACCACATCTAATAGAGACTCAAACAAACTGAATAATCAAGTAAATAATATAGATTGTGTTATAATAATCACAGTTATTCAAAGAATCGAAAAGATACCCTCTTTTAATCTCTTCCAACTGTAAATGTGTCATTCTGGGAGCGTAACGATGTGGCACACCATTTCTATTTACACGAGGAGCCGGGGGAATAGTAGTGGCACCATTAGAACGAATATTCGGGGTGATAGTGTCATCATTAATACGAGGAGTCGGAGTGATAATAATGCCACCATTAGCACGAGGAGATGGGGTGATAGTAGTGTCATCATTAGTTTCTACTGAATCAGACTTCTGATTCTGAAACATAATTGCATTTGTTAGAACCAAACAATTTTTTTTAGAGAAGTTTAATTGATGATTATGTATATTCACACTTACCAAATTTGCATGCTGTGCCACACAGTCTCGACACTCGAATTCACTGTTTATCTCATCATATGAGGAAGCAACACATCCACAATGAAAACCCTGCATCCATTATAAAACAAAGTCTCTATAGGATATCAAAAATAAAATTTTGGTTTGTTTACTATGTCACAAAACTCGGTTCTAACCTTTTGGCACGATCGGCAAGTTTTCCAACCTTTCAACGTCTTATGATACACTGAGCAGAATTGGTTGTTACTGAATGCAATACTGAAATTAAATTTAACAAGAGTCTATATAAGTTCTATGAAAACCTTTAAAAAAATTATAGGATTACAAGAAGAAACAGATAGAAATAGATCATGAACGAGTTTAAATGAATCATGCTCACCTAATAAACATAAACCGGAAGCTGATCGATATTATGCGCACGTATAACATGCGTACTTAATATAAAACTAATTCAAGTTTTATCAGAATTTATAGATAAATGGATCTGCACATATAACATTTACATATCGATTGTTATATGTGCGCACATATAACACATACTGATCAATGGATCAATGCACACCATCACATAATTGAGTAAACTTCTGTGATACTATGCGCACATATAACATCTACATAATGTAAAATTTTATCACGCTTAAACTGAGTTTATAGATCAATTGATCTGTACATATAAGTACATGCATATCGATTGCTATATGTGTGCACACTATCACAGGACTGAAAAAATATAAAATTGATTCACGTTTAATCAGAATGTATAGATCAATTGTTGCACTTGATCTGTTTGCATCAAAAGTGTGCACCATTGCTGCAGGTTGGTAAGCTTTTGTACTGAATAAACAAATCATTGCTTGTTAACATATCATAACACAATACTAGTATTGATGGAAACTGCATTTACAACAACAACGTCAGATTTGCAAATAAAAATCCATCTTGATTAAGTGTAAGTGACGATCAGACAGTAAAAATGTAACTTACAAGCATTGATAGCAAAGATCAACTTCGCGATCCCCAGATTTCCAACCTGGTCCTGATAGAGTGATAATTCTACCACAAAACTCATTTGAACAGGTCTTGATTGCGCGGGAAGATGAAGCTCTCATGCCAGATGAGGAAGCCATTGTCTCCTTTGCGCGAAACCTAGAGAAATGATGTAGTAAAATGATTTATTACGGAGTTCTTGTCGTAAAAGCGATGCTCTGCAAGACAACAAATCTACAGTTTATAGACTTTTAATCTCTAATACTGCAGATTTACTGGTGATATTGAGTGTAAGAGTGTTCTAGCAAGGAAAAAAAGTTGTTGATTTTGGATTAAGGATCAAAAGCATGTACTTTCTATATTTTGTTCAATTGGGGCTTAGAAATGCAAAACTTATAGTTATGCCCTCATTTATCCTATTATATAAGTGTTTAAAGTTTGGATTTAGTAAAAGAAATTTAACGGAGACGTTAAGGTTGTTTTGACGTGGCCTTTGCAAAAGAATATATGGGCTAACGGACGTTAAGATTGATAGACGGTAAGTTGACATTTACTTTTACAAAAAAAATTAACGGACGTCAACTGATTGACGGTAAGTTGACATTTATTCTATCCAAAAAATTAACGGACATTACGATCGATAGACGGTGAGTTGACATTTACCTTTATTACAAAAATTGACAGACGTCAACTGATTGACGATAAGTTGACATTTTTACTTAGAAAATTAACCAACGTTAAAAACTGATAAACGGTAAGTTGACATCTTCATTCGAAAAATCTAACGAATTTTAATCTACCTTAATTAAGGTTTGTGAGCCACTTGTAAAAACAATGTTCTACAAATCTACAGTTTATAGGCTTTTAATCTCTAAGTCTAGATTTACTGGTGATATTGAGTCATTGAGTGTTCTAACAATGAAAATAAGTTGTTGATTTTGGATAAAGGGTCAAAAGCATGTACTTTCTATATTTTGTTCAATTGGGGCTTAGAAATGCAAAACTTATGGTCATGCCTTCTCTTTTATCCTATTATAAGTGTTTAAAGTTTGGATTTAGTAAAAAAAAAAGTTAACGGGGACGGTAAGATTGTTTTGAGGTGGCCTTTGCAAAAGAATATATAGGTTAACGGACGTTAAGATTTATAGACGGTAAGTTGACATTTACTTTTATCAAAAAAATTAACGGACGTCAATTAATTGACGGTAAGTTGACATTTATTCTATTTAGTAAATTAACGACATTATGGTTGATAGACGGTGAGATGACATTTACTTTTATTAAAAAAATTGATGGACGTCAACTGATTGACTATAAGTTGACATTTTTACTTAAAAGTTAACCAACGTTAAAGATCGATAAACGGTAAGTTGACATCTTCATTCGAAAAATCTAACGAATTTTAATCTAACTTAATTAAGGTTTGTGAGCCACTTGTAAATCAAAATTTCACGACAACATAGTAGATGAGTATTCTACTAGTGATTAGTTAACAAAATTATATAAGAATTTGTTTCTAGATTTAATATTATATGCTTAAACTTCCATCTCCATAATAAACCCTAATTCTCTCTCTTAATCTATATCATACTATTTTATAAAAGAGATTAGATCATCTCTCTTCATTTAATACTAAAAAATTAAGTAGTACAACAAATACAACATAATGTATAACATATTAGTGCAGCCAAAAAAATGAAATTTAAGTAATACAATATTTTAATACATATGTACAACTTTATATCTTACTAGACGAGTACCCGCGCATAGCGGCGGAAAATTGTCTAGCAACAGATAATTAACACGATGCGATATTGTGGTAAGTGTTTCGGTGAAGTTCAAAATATAACGTCAAAAGATTAAACTTTTATTTCAAAGCGCTGTAACATGTTATAATTCAAAATATCTTATAAGTATGTTTCAATTGGATGAAAGGGTGTCATTTGTTTAATTAACGAAAGTTTATATCTTTTTTAATGAATAAGATTTGCATGTAGTAGTTTTTAATGGGACCCACATTTTTCAAGCATTCAATATTTTCAACTTTCAACCAAAGGGATACACCATTTATAATGTAATATAAATATACATTAGTGGGACCCACATTTTTCCAGCATTCAACATTTTCAACTTTCAACCAAAGGATACACCCTTTATAATGTAGTATAGATATAGATTAGTGGGACCCACATTTTTCAACCATTCAACATTTTTAACTTTCAACCAAAGGAATACACCCTTTATAATGTAGTATAGATATAGATTAGTGGGACCCATATTTTTCAACCATTCAACATTTTCAACTTTCAACCAAAGGGATACACCCTTTATAACGCAGTATAGATATAGATTAGTGGGACCCATATTTTTCAACCATACAACATTTTTAACTTTCAACCAAAGGGATACACCCTTTATAATGTAGTACAGATATATATTAGTCGGACCTACATTTTTCAACCATTCAATATTTTCAACTTTCAACCAAAGGAATACACCCTTTATACTGTAGTATAGATATACATTAGTGGGACCCACATTTTTCAACCATTCAACATTTTTAACTTTCAACCAAAGGGATACACCCTTTATAATGTAGTATAGATATAGATTAGTGGGACCCACATTTTTCAACCATTTAACATTTTCAACTTTCAACCAAAGGGATACACCCTTTATAATGTAGTATAGATATAGATTAGTGGGACCCATATTTTTCAACTATTCAAAATTTTCAACTTTCAACCAAAGGGATTCACCCTTTATAATGTAGTATAGATATAGATTAGTGGGACCCACATTTTTCAACCATTCAACATTTTTAACTTTCAACCAAAGGGATACACCCTTTATAATGTAGTATAGATATATATTAGTGGGACCCACATTTTTCAACCATTCAACATTTTCAACTTTCAACCAAAGGGATACACCCTTTATAATGTAGTATAGATATATACAAAATCATTTAATCATACTTAATTAAAATATAATTAATCATACAATTAAAACACCCCATCATCACAATTTACAAGCAAAACAACACATTGTACAAATCTCCTATATCATATTTTTCTCCCTTTTTCCATGCAATTATATGTACAAACCATTTTTAGGTTGATCTTCTCATTATGTCAGTTCTCGCGGTCAATTAAGTTCCGAAAATAAAGTTACACATATTACATATACGCCACAAGTAATAATATCCCTATATCAAACTTACGTTTTTGAGACATGTTTTTAGGTGAAAACTAGCGTCATCCATAAATTATTGCTATGAAAGACGAATAATCGAATAACATTTACTCTCAAGAAAATTTAGTCATAAGTATCCGCCGCCGCATCGCGCGGGTACCCTACTAGTTACATAATAATACATTTTAAACCTTCTCTCCTAATTAATACACAAAAAATTTAAGTACTGCCACTAAATTAACATGATATACCTCCTTTTAATACACAAAATAAAATATGGTTTAAGTAATACAATTTAATAAGCCAAGTGTTCAACTGTTTCACTAGCTAATAATTACAAACTTTTTAATACACTAATAAATTACAAATTTTTTAATGCGTAATTAATACTCTTAATAAAACACTAAAGTACATAAATATACAATACTAAATGCATATTATACAAACATTAAAAAGCATCTATACTATACTAATGCAACTTATAATATACATATATTTCTCAAAGAAATTATAACATTACAAAAAGTTTCATGCATGCATCAAATGAAAAGTCTAACTGGAAAATACTTTATCTATATCTATTTTTCATTTAATGCATTTTAGACATTTTCTCATAATTAATGCACAAAAAATTTAAGTAATACCACTAAGTAATTAACATGATTTACCTTTTTTTAATGCACAAAATAAAATATGGTTTTAGTAATATAATTTAATAAATCAAATGTACAACTGTTTCACCATACAATGATTACAAACTTTTTAATACACTAATAAATTACACACTTTTTAATGCATAATAATACTCTTAATAAAACACTCAATTACATAAATATATAATACTATATGCACATTATACAAACATTAAAAAACATCTATATTATGCTAATGCAAACTATAATATACATATATTTTTCAAGGAAATTATAACATTACAAAAACTTTAATGCATGTATCAAATGAAAAGTCTAATTGAAAAATAGTTTATCTACATTTATAGGGAAAATCACTTAGAAATGTAGTAAACTTACCACTTTTTATGTTGTGTGTACTAAACTATTTTTTTCTCATTGTGTGTATTAAACTTTTTAATATCGATCATTGTGTGTATTTTAAGACGAGTTTGCCTTGTAAAATGACGATTTTACCCTTCAAAATTTGAAAAAAGTAGGGGTAAAATGGTCACAAAGTACAGACAATGATATGAATTTGAAAGTTTAATACAAACGATGAGAAAAAAATAGTTTACTACACACAACCATAAAAAGTTGTAAGTTTACCATATTTTTAAGTGATTTTCTCATATTTATATTACATATATAATGCATTTTAAACCTTCTCTCCTAATTAATGCATAAAAAAATTAAGTAGTACCACTAAATTAACATGACGTACCTCCTTTTAATGCACAAAATAAAATATAATTTAAGTAATACAATTTAATAAGCCAAGTGTACAATTGTTTCACCATACAATAATTAAAAACTTTTTAATACACTATAGTAATAAATTACAAACTTTTTAATGCGTAATTAATACTCTTAATAAAACACTCAATTACATAAATATACAATACTATATGCACATTGTACAAACATTAAAAAGCATATATACTATACTAATACAAATTATAATATACACATATTTCTCAAAAAAACTATAACATTACAAAAGCTTTCATGCATGTATCAAATGAAATGTCTAATTGAAAAATGGTGTATCTATATCTATATTCTATATTACATATAATACATTTTAAACCTTCTCTCCTAATTAATGCACAAAAAATTTAAGTAGTATCATTAAATTAATATGATGTACCTCCTTTTAATGCACAAAATAAAATATGGTTTAATTAATACAATTTAATAAGCCAAGTGTACAACTGTTTCACCATAAATAATTACGAACTTTTTAATACACTAATAAATTAAAACTATTTAATGCGTAATTAATACTCTCAATAAAACACTCAATTACATACATATACAATACTGTATGCACATTGTACAAACATTAAAAAGCATCTATACTATACTAATGCAACTTATAATATACATATATTTCTCAAATAAATTATAACATTACAAAAAGTTTTATACATGCATCAAATAAAAAGTCTAATTGGAAAATGGTTTATCTATATTTATATTACATATAATGCATTTTAAACATTCTCTCCTAATTAATGCACAAAAAATTTAAGTAGTAGCACTAAATTAACATGACGTACCTCCTTTTAATGCACAAAATAAAATATGTTTTAAGTAATACAATTTAATAAGTCAAGTGTACAAATGTTTCACCATACAATAATTACAAACTTTTTAATACACTACACTAATAAATTACAAACTTTTTAATGCGTAATTAATACTCTTAATAAAACACTCAATTTTACATAAATATACAATACTATATGCACATTATACAAATATTAAAAAGCATCTATACTATACTAATGCAAACTATAAAATACATATATTTCTCAAAGAAATTACAACATTACAAAAACTTTCATGCATGTATCAAATGAAAATTCTAATTGAAAAATAATTTATTTATATCTATATTACATATAATGCATTTTAAAACTTCTCTCCTAATTAATGCATAAAAAATTTAAGTAGTATTCTAAATTAACATGATGTACCTCCTTTTAATGCACAAAATAAAATATGGTTTAAGTAATACAATTTAATAAGCCAATTGTACAACTGTTTCACCATACAATATTACATATATAATGCATTTTAAACCTTCTCTCCTAATTAATGCATAAAAAAATTAAGTAGTACCACTAAATTAACATGACGTACCTCCTTTTAATGCACAAAATAAAATATAATTTAAGTAATACAATTTAATAAGCCAAGTGTACAATTGTTTCACCATACAATAATTAAAAACTTTTTAATACACTATAGTAATAAATTACAAACTTTTTAATGCGTAATTAATACTCTTAATAAAACACTCAATTACATAAATATACAATACTATATGCACATTGTACAAACATTAAAAAGCATATATACTATACTAATACAAATTATAATATACATATATTTCTCAAAAAAACTATAACATTACAAAAGCTTTCATGCATGTATCAAATGAAATGTCTAATTGAAAAATGGTGTATCTATATCTATATTCTATATTACATATAATACATTTTAAACCTTCTCTCCTAATTAATGCACAAAAAATTTAAGTAGTATCATTAAATTAATATGATGTACCTCCTTTTAATGCACAAAATAAAATATGGTTTAATTAATACAATTTAATAAGCCAAGTGTACAACTGTTTCACCATAAATAATTACGAACTTTTTAATACACTAATAAATTAAAACTATTTAATGCGTAATTAATACTCTCAATAAAACACTCAATTACATACATATACAATACTATATGCACATTATACAAACATTAAAAAGCATCTATACTATACTAATGCAACTTATAATATACATATATTTCTCAAAAAAATTATAACATTACAAAAAGTTTTATACATGCATCAAATAAAAAGTCTAATTGGAAAATGGTTTATCTATATTTATATTACATATAATGCATTTTAAACATTCTCTCCTAATTAATGCACAAAAAAATTAAGTAGTAGCACTAAATTAACATGACGTACCTCCTTTTAATGCACAAAATAAAATATGTTTTAAGTAATACAATTTAATAAGTCAAGTGTACAAATGTTTCACCATACAATAATTACAAACTTTTTAATACACTACACTAATAAATTACAAACTTTTTAATGCGTAATTAATACTCTTAATAAAACACTCAATTTTACATAAATATACAATACTATATGCACATTATACAAATATTAAAAGCATCTATACTATACTAATGCAAACTATAAAATACATATATTTCTCAAAGAAATTACAACATTACAAAAACTTTCATACATGTATCAAATGAAAATTCTAATTGAAAAATAATTTATTTATATCTATATTACATATAATGCATTTTAAAACTTCTCTCCTAATTAATGCATAAAAAATTTAAGTAGTATTCTAAATTAACATGATGTACCTCCTTTTAATGCACAAAATAAAATATGGTTTAAGTAATACAATTTAATAAGCCAATTGTACAACTGTTTCACCATACAATAATTACAAACTTTTTAATACACTAATAAATTAAAACCTTTTAATGCGTAATTAATATACTCTTAATAAAACACTAAGTTACATAAATATACAATAGTATATGCATATTCTACAAACATTAAAAAGCATCTATACTATACTAATGCAAATTATAATATACATATATTTCTCAAAGAAATTATAACATTACAAAAAATTTCAGGCATGCATCAAATGAAAAGTCTAATTGAAAAATAGTTTATCTGTATCTATCTATATCTATACTCTTTATTAAGCAATTAAGACATTCTCTCCTATTAAATGCACAAAAAATTAAGAGGTACCTCTAAATCAACCTGTTGTACCTCTTTTTAATACATAAACTAATACATGGTTTAAGTAATACAACTTTACAAGCCAAATATATAACATGATAGAATTAAATATGAAAGTGTAATTAATACTCATAATAAAACACCCCATTACATAAATATACAATACTATATGTACATTGTACAAACATTAAAAAAAGCATCTGTACTATACTAATGCAAACTATAATATCAAGGTTGTAAATAGCGTGAAGCGTAGCGTAGCGGTGTTGCCAAGCTTCAAGCTACAGAAACTATAGCGGAGTGATGGCGTTTTCTAAAGCGTGATGTATAGCGGCACAAAAGCTTTATAAATTAATATTTATATTGCGAGTTTACAAAATGAAGCAATATTTTAATTCAAATTTAAAACAAAGTCGGCTAGTAGTTACTTAAGGATTTATTTCCATAATAAAATTACTAAGCCCAAGTCTACTAAATAGCCCAAAACTAGTAAACAAGCTCAGATTTTGTAAATCTGCAAAAAGATTAAAAAAAAGCGCCACCTTACGCGTTGTAATGTGCTTTATGCCACTTTTTAGCACGCTGCGCATAGAGACGACACCTTAGTATGTTTCGTTTCGTGGAGGCCACACTTCACGCTATAGCTCGCTATTTCTCAAAGAAATTATAACATTACAAAAAATTTCATACATGCATCAAATGAAAAGTCTAATTGAAAAATGGTTTATTGCATTTAGTTTTTTGCCTTTAATTATTTACATAACTTTACTTGAATGTTATATATATATATATATATATATATATATATATATATATATATATATATATATATATATATATATATATATATATATATATATATATATATATATATATATATATATATATATATATATATATATATATGTTACGTATAATGTTAAAAGTAATAATATCCCTCGATTGAAATTACGTTTTTAAGATATGTTTATAGATGAAAACTATTTATTCAGAGATTATAATTAAAAAATACGAATTATAACACCGAAGAATTTATTCACAGGGTACCCGCCGCAGCATCGCGCGAGTACCGTGCTAATATTAACCAATCAAGATTTGAATGCAACCAATCATATTTGTAGATTAATTTTTAAACATACAAATTAGGCTTACAAATCATTTTTCTTTCTAAAGTTCATAGGTTAGCGTATACTCTTTAATTGACATTCATTTTCAAAACAAAATATTTCAGCTTTATTACTATTATATTATAAATGGCTTTTATAAAATACTCATAAGATTAATAATGAATTAGAGGATTATTATTATTTTTTATCTACTATTAAATTTTATTTTTATTAGAAGATCATGATATTTACAAGCAATTAGTGGAAAACTTAGATACAATTTGGCCCTCATTCCTTAGCAATAGCAAATCTAATCTTACTAAAAATGTGAATAACAACGTGTATCCTAATGTTTTGAGCCACCGAGAATTTTCGGATTCACTTTATTAAAGTCACTGTATCTTTCTCAAGTTCTAAAAAAAGAATCAGAAATGAAGAAAATCATATCCAATATTATTATTTTTTATTGAAAAGATCACTTTGTTATAGTTATTATTATTATTATCGTCACTATTGTTACTAACTTTGTCTCATATTAAATGTTCAGTTAAATTTCTTAACATATTTATTTTTCAACGTTGAGTTAATTTTTTCCCTGCTACATATACTTGATACAAAACATATGAATGTATTAGATTTCAAATGTATTTTTTATTGTTATTATTTTAATCAAATTTTATATGACGCAAACACAATTATTAAAGTCAAAGTTGAAAAAAAATCTCAAAAGTGAAAGTTACATTTAATATGAGATGGAAAAAGTATTATTATTATCACCCGACAATAAATAAGAAAAACATGATTATTACAATATTTAATATGTTATTTAAACACCTCGAGTTTATACGCGAGATTTTAACTAGTTATCATCACTTGCCCATTTTTTTACGATACAAGTCATACAACCCTTACTAAAAAAGGTAAATTTTAAAGATAGCATAACCTCAAAGTGTAAAATAGTAGATTAAAATATGAAACAAAGGCATATCGTATCTACACTAACAGAGAATTAAGACTGTTCATTTCAATAAAAACATATACTCACTTAAAGATTTTAACACAATGAATGTACGACATAGATAGTTGGTTTGGTTAGGTGCTCGAATTTAAGGGGTTGTTTGTTATACGGTTACAGAATCAAAGATGGGGAATCATCTCATAATTAAATTTTTGGTTTGTTAAATTTTATAATATTTGAAATGAATAGTAATTTAGAAACCCATAGTTTCATTCCATATCATATATGTGGGTATTATGATTTGATTTATCTCTCCAATTAATGAAGTTGGGTTTTTTTTCCAGTTTTACAATTATTAAATAATGTAAAAATTCAATTTATGAATCAAACAAATATCTTAAAATTGTGATACCTATTATTTTCCTACTCTATATCAAATTCTAAAACGACAATGATTCATGTCAGTACACCAAACACCTGTTAATAGTACGATGTAAAGAACTTTGTGTCTATTTGTATATGATACCATCAATTAAGCGTGAACTTGTTTACAAAAGAAAGAGATATGTGTGACATATGGTTAGGAGTGTTAAATTGAACATAGATTATTACTCAAAGATGTTTAAAAAATATAAAAAGAAAAGATAAATTTGTTAACTATCAACCATTATGAATAACAACTAGAATGTATTATTCGCGATAGTATTTCTATATATGTATACCACCTAAGTTATTTAAAAGAAGATCGTTAACATATAT
Source organism: Glebionis coronaria (assembly GCA_025667525.1). Classification (NCBI taxonomy): domain Eukaryota; kingdom Viridiplantae; phylum Streptophyta; class Magnoliopsida; order Asterales; family Asteraceae; genus Glebionis; species Glebionis coronaria. The sequence goes on from CM046880.1 coordinate 326,997,164, forward strand.
ATGTATGACAAGTAAGGGCATTATTTAGGTCGGGTAACAGTCATATATCACTTAAGAATGCTTGATTCAAATAGAGCAATAGAAATAAAAGAGACAATAAAAATAATAAGGAATGAAATATATATTATATAATTATTAATTTTGCTTAATTCATTCTAGTTTATAAAAGCACACATCTACATGTTAAGATAATGGTTGCATCTTTTGCATTAGTAAACATTTTTTTATTTCAATTTGATATAAATTTATCAAATTCAAAACATTAAAAATATAAAAGCTTCTAGAAATTTTATAAACAACGTATAAAGGAGTTTAGAACTAAATAAAATTTCTAAATACTATATAACAATGACTTATGTACATGCAAGTGTCCATCTTTGAGAAGAAAGAAATGAATAATTAAATTGTTAGATTGTGATTCTATGTAATATATAATTTATGACATATGTGAATTTTGTTACGTGAAAAAAAAAACAAAAAGTGAAATCGACTAAGAAAAAGTAACAAATGGAGGTTACAATTTGGAGTTGATGGTTACATAGGGTAATGAATATCATAATCCCTCTTTATTTAAAAATGAATGATTATTTTTTTTGGATAATAATTCATTCCCTTATAGTATAGCAATCCTAAGGTTCATTTGGTTGATGGGGCCTGAGATATTGGTTGGTTGGTTTAAATTAGTGGGCCTCAAAATTGGGGATGTTGCCTTAAAATCTCACATATGAAAATCCAATGCATAAGTGTGGGCTTTCAAAATAATTATTCTATCAATATCTTTTTGTGGGCTTTGATTTTATATTCATCGCAAATTATATTTTTTCCTAGTAAAAAATTTAATTTTAAAGTTTTTTGTTGACATAACATCATATAAAAATAATCAATTTTGTGGGTCCTATTTTTCTTTACTTACATTTAGACCGTATCCCAAATTCACATGCTACACTAAATCCAAATCTCAATCCTAAACCCACATATAAACCAGATGATCCCTTAGTTAGTGATTACTTTTTTTATTTTTTACCTTTTAATATATTCCACCAAACGCATCTTTAAAATTTATTTATGTCGATGTCAAATTTAATCCTCTAAATTAAATTGATCTAGCCATATAATTACAACTTACAAAGATAAGACAATTAAATTTTGACATAAGCTAGAACTTAAAAAGGAAATTAACATCATCATAATTGATTTTACAGAAAAAACTTACAAGTACCGTAAGATGGTGGTCGAGAAACAAATCTAATGCAAGGCTTCAATGAAAAGGTATGATAAGACGATTTATTGTTGAGGCTTTTGATCAACAAGTTTTGTATTGTTGAGATTTTACTGTAGTAGATGTGTTTTGATATCAAGAGGAAAATTAGGTATGACAAGCAAATAGACAAATTAGTAAATATATATAAAAAAAGAAAGGTGATTATATGTGGAAAAAAGGAGAGGAAAATGGTGATTTAGTTTGCCGCGCTTGGATTTCAAAATTTCGATTGGCGCGATTATTAACGCGCTTTCATTTTGAAAAGATTTTGGAGTATAATTTTTCACATGTCATAATTATTTTGTTAAAAATATAGTATATCAATATAACCATTTATAGAATTCATTATAAATTTTGTGTAAATCCTTTCAAAGTACACATGTATGTATTTATCTAAATGTATTTGGTTGGTAATTAGATATTTTACTATATAAGATTTATTTAAGTTTTTATGGGACTCGGTATAATAGGGAAGCTTCTGAGACATTGATCGACTTAAGGGAAAAGACTAGCATAGAAGCACTGAGGAGTAGTGGCTCCAGCCGACGTTGTTTACTTGTCGTTGATTGGCTTGAGGGAAGGGATCGAAATGAAAGCTCTCCATCTGTTTCTCAAACAAAAAGTTCCAACTCTGGAAAGACGAAACAAAATGTTAGGTACAAACCTTGCAAACACTGTGGTTTCAAAAATCGCATTTCATATGATTGTCAAAATAAACATCAGTGTACTATCTATCAGTATATTGACCACATGACAAAAGAACATGTTGAACAAAGGGTTGTTAAGAAGACCTTGGCTAAATTAAAGTCTCGGACACCAATGGCCACCTCCTGAAAGGCTCTCATTATTCCCAAACCTTTTAAGTATGTTCGGTTCAATGACCATCCATCAAATAAGTGTGAAGGTTTCCCTATGTGAAATGTATTGTAGTATAACTCATGAACCCTCTAACTATGACAAGATATTCAACCCTAATAACAATAGGAAACCTAGGATTGCTAATAAACAATCTAAGCAACCCACTACATGGTAGTTCATAAAAGAAACTAGCCAGTTTCCATGTGTGTGCATGAATACTTAAATAAATTTTTATGGTATTTGGATAGTGGTTGCTCCAAACACATGGCAAGGGTTAAACACTATCTACATATATATTCAAAGGACTCAGATCCTAAAGTAATGTTTAGAGGTAACTCTTTAGGTGATACCGAAGGATGTGGCTCACTTAACTACAATAGAATCAAATTTACAAGGATTGCTTATGTGAATTGTCTGAAACATAGCTTAATTAGCATCAACCAGCTATGCTATGCAAATTGAAAAGTTCTATTTACCAAGATCCATGAAACCATATTCAACCAACATGATGATGTGGTTAGTTTCTCCTAGAAGAAAGATGTTTATGTCATTGATATGGCATCTTACCCTAAAGGAAGCAACATTTATGTCATCGATATGGCATCAACCAACTATTTGATGCAAGCTTCAAATTTCTATTTACCAAGACTCATGGAACCATATTAAATTAAAATGATTTTGCGGTATTAATTGCTCCTAGAGGAAGATATGTTTATGTCATTGATATGGCCTCTCACCCTAAAGGAAGCAACATTTGTTTCTTTACCAAAGACTAAGTTGTTTAAACTGGCTTTGGCATAAGAGACTATCTCACCTCAACTTCAAAAATATCAACAAACTATACAAGAAATACTTAGTTACTAGTCTTCCTTCCCTTAATTTCTCTAAATATAAACCTTGTTCGACTTGTGGGAATGGGAAGCACCATAAAGCATCATGTCTACTAAATATGTATGTGTTTCCGTACGTATTAATTTCAAGTCATATGTGAAACAAATAGTCCTTAGCATAGTGGTATGACGACGTTTACTAGTTGTTACCTATTTGACATACATCCTTACAATCGTTTACGTAATAATTTGTGTACTTAGAGCCACATACAAACCCTATATCTACTCATTAAAAAATGCATTAACAAAAACTTAAATGAATCCGCCATAACAAGCAGCAAGACTACCATTGACGTCCCGGTCAAGAGACTTCAAGACCAAGAATATGATCTACGAAGTGAGGCATCATCTATCACCCACGTTTTCCTAGACATATCAACAGTTCATATATGAATATCTAATTTGGTTTTCTTGAGCCTAACGTGCACACAATCAAGCTAAGAAGCAACAAATACAAGAAGATCACATTATAGCTTTCATGCAATCATAGATAAACAACAAAAGAACTAGCCTAACATAGCAAGAGAAGAGAAGATAGAAGATATAATCATCAAACACATAGACATGATTAATAAAAATAAGTAAAACCTTATTCTTCAACTGATATAGGTGAAAGAATGGAGTTCCTTAAGGTTAAGAAACCCTGAAATGGATGGTATGACTGCTCCAATCTAACCCGAAATTTCTACATGTATTGTATGTTTATAAAGGGGTATATATATATAGAGTTTGGTTGTGATGGCGTCGGGTTATAATCACGACGTCTTCGGGCCTGTCGAATATTCTATGGGCTTCTAAATTCGGTTGGTTATGATGCCATCAAAGGTAAAGCATGACGCCGTCTGGTCGATCTTTGCAACAACGTCGAGTTTTATTTGCGACAACATCGATGCAGCCTGATGACAACACTCCTTGTAACTTTTGAAATCCGTGCATTCTTGACTTGGTCTCTTTTATACTTCATCTAAAAGCCTTGACAATCCTAGAAACACCTTCAAAACTACCCAAATACTCTAAGTGCTTCTAAATTGCTAAAATAACAAAAAAAAGGGATTAAGACGTTTTTAGGGTATTTTTGGACAAAAAACAGGGTGAAATTACCCCTGAAAATATATAAAATTACATCGTCAAAATCCTAAGAGTAAACTAACGTGCAAAACTAAGAAACAATTGAAGATGAGATATGTATGTTTAATCAAGTTAGCTTGGTTGTGCGAAACCTGGAAAAATACACATTTTAGATAGGTATGACAAAAACTTGTAAAATAAAAAAGTAGAAAAAAATCAAATTGTTCTTGTAGATAAGGTGAGACGACGTCGGGTGTAAAGCCGACGGCATCTATAGCTGCGAAGATTCTAAAATTCTTTTTTGGCAAAACAATTCGCCATTTTATCCATGGGTGTTTCCTACGGAGAGTTTTTACTACATAAGTTAAGGAAAATATAACACATGAAACAAACAAACAAATAATTAAAATAGACAAACATATGTGATAATCAATGAATTAGTCAGCTTACCTACACTTATTTTCTTATGTGAAATACCTTTGCATGTGATATAGGAACAAAATAAAGTATGATCACATTATAAAAAGGATAGCATCCAAGAAACAAATTCATTACATCAAAATCACACAAGAAACATAAATTTAAAACCTAAGATGCATAAAATAATATACTCTCTTTGTCGCATAATAAGTGTTCACTTTGATTTTTTAGTCTTTTTTATTTTATTTTGACCATAAATATTTTAATTTGTGTTACATAATACTTGATAAAATTTATACCAATGAAAATACATTTTAAAATCGAATCAATTCATATAATTTTCATAAATTATTATATAACATAAATATAAATATTTATGGTCAAAGTTCAATAACAAAGACTTGGAATATTCCATTGTGGACACTTAATATGGGACGGCGGTAGTAGTTGGCTTTCCTCCCAACAAGCACTTTTTCTTTATTTTACAAGACTTTTAGCTAGACTTGAGGTCACTCTAGCAATGGTTTGGTCCAATTTCATGAACACTTGCATGCCCATGGAGGAGTCTTTCATTCAATCCTGTATTAATCTGATACTTCGGACCCAAATTCAAGAAATTCACATACATATGCTTATTTTTTTTCATTTGGTTGTTTAAACCCGTTTATCAAGTTCCTTTATTTTGGTGAAATTACATATATCCATCCTCATCAAAAAACTACATATATATCTAATTTGAAACTTAAAATTATATATATGTCCAATTTAAAACTTAAAATTACATATATGTTCAATTTAAAAGTTAAAATTATATATATATATATATATATATATATATATATATATATATATATATATATATATATATATATATATATATATATATATATATATATATATATATATATATATATATATATATATATATATATATATATATATATATATATATATATATATATATATACTAGTTGCAAAACTCGTCCGATGGACGGGTATGACTTCTGATTGTAGTTTTATTTTTCTTTATTTGATAAATATTTTTTTAATGTCTTATTTACGGGTATAAATTCTGAATTCTTTTTAACTTTTTATTTAGTAAATATTTGTTTTATTTTAATTATCTTATAATCCATTATCAGTTGTCATGATTTGTAGTTGTTGTTTGATTCTTTTATAGAATTAAATGTTTTTAAGTTTTTTGTTTGTGTAAATGGTAGTTTATATTTTTGTAAGCAAAACGTTGTTATTTTACACTTTTTTAGTACTTTGTGTAATTGTTTTTTATGCATGGCATAACTTTTGTTTCATTTACTATTTTATTTAGAATGTTTTAGTTTTTTGTTATTTATAAATGTGTATTTTATTTTGTATTTTTATCTAAATATTTTATTTTGATATCAATTTCGAATCAGTTTTAGAATATTGTGTTTGAATTTAATTTCTCGGGTAAAATCATGTTTTTGTATTATTTAACACTTTTTTATTCTATTTTTTTCGTGTTGTGGAAAAGGGAAAAAAAGATTATCGCTCTAAAAACCGAACCGAAATACACCTAAGTAGTGGGTATGGTGACAAGAAGGATGTTGAAAAGTCCAATAATGCAAGAGCAACATGTCGCCAAACAAAAAAGTAAACAAGGATACATATGTTTTTAAAGCCTTGAAGGTTGAATTTCGGTTTTATTCCGTATATATGGTTGGTTCAATATTTCAAGACATGACTAACAACTCATCTTATCTTATAACCATATGGGAAAAGGAGATTTAACCTCAGAAAGTACAACGGTACAACCAATAAACTATCAATCAAGGCAGGATGGTTAATTTCTCTTAATGAGATGAAGAAAAACATGTTCTTATGATTAAAAGTAAAACGAATAAATTGTTATAGGAAATATTCTATATAAAGTCCTTCATTCTTGCAAAAAAAAAAGCAGTGTTTCTCTTTTCTAACGAAAAACTAAATTCTTGATATGATTGTAAGTTTTGAAATCTGACTTTTCCTTGTAATCAACTTGGAGCTCAAGAGCCGGGAAGCAATGAAGAGATTGCCGAATGTCGACTTTGTTTGTACAACTTCAAATTAGAATTTCCCGTCTTTGACAAGGTATAATATAGAATGCCATGGCACCAAGGCAACCATTCCGTCCAACAAAGGTATCAAACCTGATATAGCCATAAACAAGATTAACATCATTCACTTACTCGTTCAAATTTAACTAATAGACTTTATTCAGTACTATTAGTAGTCATTAGAGTTTTGTAGCACATTTACTTTGTTTAAATATGTCTTAGTAGGAGGTTCGTGATAAAAACTCGGCATAGGTGTTGCTTTAAACATAAGACTCCTCCGTACAATTATAGTAGTACAATAAAAAAATATCATGAGATTGGGAATGCTTTTTTTTTCATCTTATCAGCTTTCTTTGACTAAAGCAATTGACTTTTCTACTTGTATCTAAACTAAAACCCTTGATTAGTATTTGATCGACATTTTTAACAAATTCACAGTAACCTTTTTTATAACATATTATTTTGTATGATAAATCACGAAAACGAAATTACATTCACCTGTATGGCCTGTATAACATGCGAGATGCCTGCAGCAAAGCAAGTCGTTGAAAATTAGTGTACATTTTGAAAAAGTCTAGGAGAATAGCTGAAGAAATACTCACTAAGTTGCATAACCCAAACGTTCACGTAATCCCAGGCTTTATGAATGCTGCAATAAGGTTCATACACAAGAAACCTTGGTTAAGAGGTAATTCATCATTGAAACACCTTTATCAAGATCTTCAAAGGTTGATATTTTTTTGCACAGTATACGCTTCCACATTCAGATTATTTAAATCCTTCAAGTCAGCTCCATGTACAGGAAACACAGATGGGTGGAAGCAAGCCAAGACCCCTTCCACCAAAAGGGCGAGATCCATGGATGACCGGAATGAGTAACTCAGAGCTTCAAAGACAGCATAGCTGAAACCGGGTGCTACATGGATGGTTGAAATAGCGTCCTTTTCAATGGCATTCATCAAAAACCACACGAGCATCGGTTTCCTGTAACAGATATGAATAAATTCAAAATATCGATGAGTAACCAAGATGTTTTACCAAACAGCAAGTCTATGATTCAATAATTTTTAAATGAATATGCCTCAACATGTGTATGATTTTCATTAATATAATGTTTTTATAAATCGATTTTAAAAAAGGAAGGTTATCAAACATGGTGATTCCGGGATTTCTCAAAAGAACTGGTAAATGTCCAGCAAAGTTGGTTTGTTGTGAGGCATGGTATCACAGCAGAGAGGACAGGCATGGTAGGCCTATACTCGGCAATCAACATGCACATTTAATAATAGTTAAATTCAGGTGACATATTATAAGGCGTATCATGATTACAATAACTGTACTTTCGACTTATTAGCTTTGTATCTGCATATTATCAATGTATTTGAACTATAAAACGGTTACATAAAACAAATATAAGGAAGAAATCATCTTAATACAGTATCCAAAGGGCAACTGAGAAACATCTGTTGTTTCAAATATACATGCAAATAAATCCAGTTCTGAGCCATAACTCTTATATATAAATTTCTAATAGATTTTTATAGTTTTTTGCTACTTAAACACGCTGACATAAACATGTACCTTTCACATATTGTTGAGTTACCACACTCTTTTTGTTATTAGCTAGCCCGATCCTCATAGGTCTGGTTGAGCAACATTTTCAATTCATTTCAGTCATGACATGTATTTGTTCACTCTCATCGCCAAATTTCACAAAATATAACCTTTTATGCATCCTATTAGCCTATCAGTTAGAACCTGGACACCCTTAACAGAGGTATAATGAGCGCTAAATGTCTCCGATCTGCATCAGCTGGAAAATCCCCCAACAAATATAGTGCAGTCAGGTATATTCTAATATGCTTGACTGGCCTTTTAGTTTTATAACTTTTGTTACCTCTTCAACTCAGGACAATATTCGTATAAACTTACTCTTAGAACATGACACTAATGATTATTAACTGGTATGCATACCTCGCTGACTGAATCTAAAAGCGGTATACTCATACCATTACCTATGCAAATAATACTAATGTTAGTTGCAATTGGAGAGTCTTCTTTTTCAGGCAATTCCTTCGCTACCCACTACCATATGTTCCAAGGCCAAGCAATCAACATTTTTAATCAGATTAGATATTATCCTCTGGGCACAAAATTCTAGTAGTCAAACAAAGATAACCTTTTTTAAGTATTATACTACAACGGTACCTTATGTTACATATCAAATGCCATCTACTATGCAAAAAATCCACCTACAAACCAACAATTTTCAACACCTATTATGAGATACTACTAATTGCTTGCATCAAAACCTAGTCTAGTATACAATAATGATATTACTAAGAGACAGATAAGATCTTAGCTATTCTGAGATACTAATTTTTTATCACTATATCCTCAGAATACTATTTTAGTGAAATAACATCATTCATTTAAATATTTCGATCTCTAACTATAACTTTAAAGATTTATCTAAAATCAATTAACACCTCTTCTTCACACGATACTAAACTTGGCACAAAATTGGAATAGCTACTTCCTAGTTTTGGTATTATTTGTGTCACATAAACTATATGCCAATGACTATAAGCTTCCATTGTACATGGGTTTTCCAGTGCTTGGGTAATGGTAGCATGATTTTCTAGTGCTTAGATAGCACACAGGTCTTCATCCATTTTAGGTACCATGCTATTTTTTTGCACAGTATATTCTTAACTATTGATTTCAGTTTCATTCTTGCAGCCATTTTGAGTCAGATTAATGTGAATCTGGTACCTTGCTTTTGATGTAATTCTTCGGGCTATTGAAGCCTTCTCTGTTATAGACAGTTGTTCCTAAGAAATTTGTTCCAGTAAGAAGCTTCTTCATCTACTTGCAACACTAATGAAACTTACAGATAAATTGAAGGAATGTAATGTAATAGTTTTATATATGGTACCCATAAAGAACCCTGATATTGAACTTTCACCTGAAAAAAGTGAAAAGATACAGCTAAAGAAATAAAACCATGTGACTTACCCATAATTGAAGCATCAATTACTCCCGTTGTTAGCCCACCCAAAGCTTTTTGATATATTATATAGGAAGAGGCTTTCCATCATTGGCTTCAAGTGCCTTATTAGTCATAATACTATCAAAATACCAAAAGGAAATCAAATCAATTAGAGTTTCATAGTATATGAAAAAAAATTGCATCTAAGCCGAACACTCAACCGAGAACAATGATACAATATAATGATGAAAAGCTACAGAGTTTTATTACATCTGCGTTGTAATTACAAATCGCAGTAGACACAAGATATAGTATACATGCTGAGTTTTATTACATCTGCGTTGTAATTACAAACCGCAGTAGACACAAAATATAGTATACATGTTGAGTTTTATTTCTATTTTTGTGGTTACCAATGATTTAAAGTGTAATGCAAAGGCTTAGTTACGTTGTTCACTACGTGAGTGGGGGGGGGCATGAAACAAATCATACTCGAAAAATAGATTAGTTCATAATCATGGAGTAGAAATGGCAAAAAAGCTCACCCATTTTAATTCTAGCAAAATGGGGAGTGTAACACGAGAAGCAGGCATTGTTAGGCTAATTTTTTCCTTAGAAACGCATACGGAAGCGTAAGCTTTTACAGTAGCAATGTTAACCTAAAACAGTAATGATATACGATACACAAAGCTATCGATAGTATGGGTTTAAGTCGTCTTTATGAAGCAATAAAGTAGGTGCATTATTGATATAATAAAAATATGTTAATTTGAAAAGTGCCTTCATGGATATGTTACGACCTTTAAGCAACATGGAAACATCAAAGAGGTGTTTGGATAAGCATCTAACTGCCTGCTTCAACTTCAAGTTGCAGTAATCATTTGCAAATATTTGTCTACAAAATGGACGAAGTGAGTCCGACAATGAATGAACCCGACAAAAAATGGTGCTTTTCAAACATGGGTTCTTTAAGAATGCCATATGAGTTGAAAAAAGAAAAAAAATTATTGTGCGATGATAGGAGAATTTTTCTCGATGAGGGTTCCGTCACATCCTCAAGTGACTTTATAATGCCTAACCCTACTTTCTCACAACTAACTCTTTTAGAATTAATAAAACAAAGCCTGTTTATCGATGTGCTTTAAAACTCTAAATTTAAGTTGATGTGTACTTAAACAATCCCACACAGTGGCTTTTAAGGTGGTGTTTGGGGTGCCCTACGTTTTATGCATTTATGCTGATGTGATTATTATAAAGAAGATCTTTCTTGTCATACAAAATGCTTGTGACTTGCTTATCTACTAAAACAGTAAAAAAAATCTCGGACTGGGAGTATTTAATTAGTATGTACCACTGTAAAAGAAGCAGCAAAGTCGTATCCAAACGCTTCGTTCACAAGGTTCAAATGAGCCACCGCTACCCTTGCTAGTCTCTTTGCGTGCTCTAGCATTTATTTAAAGTAAAAGTGGATCGACAACATACTACCTAAAGTAGAAGAATAGGTGTTGATACTGGTGGTTCGACTAAAGCCAATAATCATCTGATTTAATCAACGTGAATACGAACGACGCCATGCTATTCAGATCGAGAAATGGTTTACCTGCACATAAACAAAAGTATCATCTACAATGTACTTGCATTTAATATTGCATCTAAACTGGATCCAACTATATTCAAGCTTCTTCACAAATATATACAAAATACGATGATATTCTAACCATTAACGTTAAATTAGTGAATATGTTGGTTTCCATTGCCTATAACTGCATATGCCAAACAACATGAAAGAATGTTCTATCGTATTGTTTTGCTTAAAGCAGTTTCAAACAACCTACTAACTTATAAACACTTCGATGTGTCTGTTCTTGAATTTTAAGCAATCTAATACATGATCGTATACACCGGAAAGAAACATACCCTGGAGTTCTTGATTACTATCTGCAGATGAACCTTGTCAGCTTGTTTTAGAACTTGTAACGATCTCCTTACAACATGTAAATTATCTACAGGTAAAGAACAATAAGACCGTAAAAAGGCTATGTTTCTTATTTTCCTTACTGATTTAGTGGTAAGATATACAACATATAATGGAAGAAACATAGATTTCAGTAAGGTTACCTAATTTAATGATTTAGCAGGTAAAGAAATACAGCTTATGTCTAAATCACTTCAATATCTATGTCTAATATTCCAATAGAACACACGCCAACCAATAGAATGCTAAAATAATTGTTGATGGTGATGTATATGGCGACTAAAACATTTTTATCATACTTCGATTGTATATTAAACGCCCCTTGCAAAGATAGAAAGAAAATACCACTTCTAAAATGACAAACTCTTTGAGGCAATCTCATATACATAATCATATTGAATGGTACCTGTTTCAACATTTACCAAGAAGCATAAGAATCATAAAAATCCAATATCGTTAAAGAAACATTACAGGATCAAGATTCATTTTTTTCGCTTTACAAAACGTCAAGCAACTACTAACCTTTGTTCATCATAGGAAACATAATCCAAATTGAACTTATCTTAACTGAATACATCTGGCTGTCTGGGATCAATGTATTAGAGTGAATGAAGTCAAACTTACATCAAAGAAAAGAGAAGAATAAGAGATAATAGGTAAATTAACATTAATATCGAGTGTATACCTGCCAAAAGAGCTTTACCGACTACCTTCGGCATACCCCCGGTGTACTTTTAATAACTCCGCAAATCATCAACATCAAGCTCATGATATTACTTGGTGGTGGCTACACATATTACCCAGTATATAAGTTTAGATATTTACTGATAACCGGACTTGCTCTATCAAACTCTCTACAAGTTGCCTCTTTTGTACTATGGAGATTGACCCTAATCGAAAACAGAGACGTGAACTGGAGTCATGTTTGTATCTTGTCTAGCGAGCCCAGTCACACAATGTAGTCACCTAGTAATCACAACGAACCCATTAGCACTGCAAAGATTAAAATAAATCTAAAGTGATTTGATTTAAAGTGAGTTGATATAAGGCAAAAGTAACTCCAAAAAATACAACAAAGATTAATCAATAATAGCAAAGAATAAAAAAGAAAATCGATTGTACCTTAGATTTTTCAGTTGATTGATGAAGAATTAGGGTTCTTGGTATTGCTTTGTTAGCGATTGGTATTGCTTTTTTTAACAGAAGATAAAAATATTAGGATTAACGATTTATGAGGTGGGAATCGGAGAAAAAACATTTAAGCCCAAAACATTAAGCCCAAAACTTAAGCTTGCTGACTGGGATTAGTTCCCTGATAGATGACGTGGCAAATCCCTCCTCTTATATATATATTAAGATATATATATATATATATATATATATATATATATATATATATATATATATATATATATATATATATATATATATATATATATATATATATATATATATATATATATATAGAGAGAGAGAGAGAGAGAGAGAGAGAGAGTAAGGATCCAATGAGAAGAAACTTAAATAAGAAGTGGTGAGAAGAGACTAAAACCACACATTTGAGATGCAACGACTTACATTAGATGCATTTCTATTCATGTAGATGCACCATCTTAAGTTTCGAAAGTTAATTTGATGTGTAGATGGTACAAATTGATTTTCATGATTTGTGCACGTGTAGAGGAACAAAAATATAGATAAATCATGAAATGCATCTAATATACGTATATGCATCTAATTAAAAGCTATAAAACATGTTATGATGCATTATAATGCATCTAAGATTATAAAGATGCATCTAATTTAAGTGCATGCATCTCGAATATGCGATTATAGTTTCTTCTTATCCTTCTTATTTTAAGGTTTCTTCTCATTTGATCCTAACTCTATATATATATATATATATATATATATATATATATATATATATATATATATATATATATATATATATATATATATATATTGTTAGCCTCAAAATATTGAGTTAAACAAGAATGCTCGATCATATGTTTATTATGTATCGTATTTTAGAACGTTGTAATAGGTAGTATGTTAGTCGTATATTACGGGCTTAACTTTAAGCTAAGGTTCATTCATAAGTAACCAAAGCCCAAAAGGAAAGCTCGGCCCATGATCATATAGCCCATTAAGCCACATGTAGGCAAAGGCTATAAATACCCTTCCTAGCATGTTAGGAAGGGTGTTGGTTATTCATTTTCTCTAATCTAATATCACCTAGTTTCTCCAACCATTCTCTTTACTTTCTCTCACTACTTTCTCTCTCTAGAATTCATCTTCTTCATCTATTTTCTTTCTTTAATTCATGATACATTATCTAAATATATAGGACAACAATTGGTATCAATCGCCATGGGGTAGTTTTGTGATTGGTTGTTGTGTTTTCATTTGATTTGATCCTTATTTCTTCCACGAATTCAAGATTTTTTATGTTTTTCGTATTCTAAATCTTGCTACAAATCTTCTATAGTTGTAGTAGTGTTTTGAGTATTTTGGTTTGGTTTAAAACACGAATTTTGTGCTCAAAGTTGTGAACTTTAGTTTTCCATTGTGACTGAATTCCATCGGAAAGTACAAGTAAGGACAGTTTGATCGCAATAACCCTAAGGTTTTACTTTGCGATCAGTTATTGTGATACCCCTTATTTCGATGTACATTGTGATCGTACATTGCGATCGTGGATTGCGACAGAACTAAGGCACATTGAAACGTTACCTTGTCAAAATTTCATTTGTCATATTGCGATAGAGTGAACATTCAGATAGAAATTCCGATAGAACATTGCGATAGAAGGGTTATTGTGATAGGTCATATTTCGACAGATTGTATTCCAATAGGTATTCCGACAGATCATTCCGACAGCATTCCGATACAATATTCCGACAGCCTACATTCCGACAACCTACATTCTGATGGCACATTCCGATGGAAATTCCGATGCTATGTTTTGCTAAATTTTGTTCGAATATTTTTTAGACTTAGGCACCATCTAGACTAGTTTCGGAATATCATTTACACGAAGATTTGGCGATACAAAATTTTTTGGTCTACCGTTTTATCGGACTGAGGAATTTATTGTCGGACTGAGAAATATAGCAATTTTCGGAATTTCAACAACAACTCAATCACATCATATCTACTTAAGATCCATATTCACTTCATCATTTCAGAGAATATTGAGATAGATTCTACTGCAAAATATCATGTGACGAACAACAACATAATGGTGGCGGGTAACAAAGAGAGACCACCAATGCTTGTGGTCGGTCGATATGCTCAATGGCAATCACGTTTTCTTCATTATCTTGATACAAGACCTAATGGTGATGCATTGAGGCAATGTATTAACAATGGACCATATGTTTTCTCCGACATCACTGTTCCTCATTCACCAGCCACATACACTATTTCATAAATACCCGCCACCACAAGAAAGAAACGTTATATGATCTTACACCAGAGAAGCGTGCTTGGTATGATGCAGAAAAAGAAGCTATCTATATGATTCTAAGTGGAATTGGATATGATATTTATTCCATGGTTGATGCATGCCCTATGGCACAAGAAATGTGCACGACTATTGAACGCTTGCAACAAGGAGAATCACTCAACAAGCAAGATGTTAAAACAAACTTGTTTTGGAATTTTGGTAAGTTTACTGCATTGGATGGAGAATCAATTGAGTCTTATTATTCGCGATTCTACTAGATGATGAACGATATGACAAGAAACAACTTGAAGGTCTCCACCATGCAAGTCAATGTGCAATTTCTTCAGCAACTTCAACCAGAGTGGACACGTTTTGTTACTTTGGTGAAACAACAGAAGCAGCTAGACAAGGTAAACTATCACACTCTCTTTGATATCTTGAAACAATTTCAGCATGAGGCAAATGAAATTCGAGATGAACGAGTTGCAAAGACAGCTAATCCACTTGCTCTAGTGTCTACCACTCAAGATCATCGATCTCGTACTCCAAAGTCATACTCCATTCAATCATCCTCACCACGATATTCCACATCATCCAAATCTTCATCATCCACAAGATCACGCGGCAAAGACCAAGAGCACCATCACCACCATCTGAGTCATCATCTGAAGAGGATATTGATGAAGATCAAGCTCAGAAGAATCGGGAAATGAAACAACAAATTGCTTTCTTTATGAAGACCTACAAGAAAATCTTCAAACACACCAACAACAATCTTCGAACATCATCCAACACAAAGAACCAATATGTTGAGAACCCTTCAAGGTATGACACACGTCGACATGGTGAAAGTCCTTCTAGGTATGATCGACATAATCCAACACATGTTGAGGGTTCTACAAGGTATGATCGACAAACTGTCAAGTATGATACTCAAAGGATTGCTGCTGCTACTGTGAATAGGGAAACTGTTGGAACGCAAGTGGTTCAACAAAGTGGGGTTCAGTGTTATAATTGCCAAGGTTATGGGCATATGGCAAAGGAATGCAGAAAGCCAAAACGGGTTAGGGACTCTAGCTATCATAAAGAGAAGATGTTGTTATGCAAGAAGATAGAAGCAGGGGTCAAATTATCGGATGAGGAAGGAGCAATGCTTGATGATACTGATGATGAAGCCTTCGACCAAGAATTAGAAGCACATTACTCGTACATGGCAAAGGTTGACGAAGTTCTCAACGTCACTGAAGATGACAATGGCCCTATCTTTGACAATGAGTCACTCGATAAGGTACACAACACTGATGAATATAATATGTTTGGTGATACTCATGAGCATAGTGAGCTACCCAATGTCATTAATGACACATGTATGGCGGAAAAGGTTGATAGCAATACCACACCCGATTCATCAGACATGTGCAATAATGAGTTTGAGGATGATCAACATGCAAATGAGTATGATGATGAGGAGCGTGTCGCGCTTGCTAATTTAATTGCTAGTTTACAAAAAGATGTCAATGAAACTATAAAAAGTCAAAAGCAATTAAAGAAGGCAAACGCAGCGCTCGCTCAAAATTTTGAAGAATGTAAAGTCGCGCTAATTACATCTAGTGAGACCATTGAAAGCTATAAAAATGAGATTCTTCAGAAAACAAAAGAGCTTGAGGGGTACAAGGGTAGTGCGTTAAAAAGTCAAAAGGACGATCTTGAAAAGAAATACAACGAAACTCTTGAGTTATTAACCAAAGAGAAACGTCAATTTAATGTTTTGTTAATGGATGAACGTCAAAAAACGTACCTTGCTACCACCAAAGTTAACGAACTTGAACAACGGCTTTCGATGGATAACACCGAGTCTACTAAAATCCTTGATGTTAAGAAACAAGAGGTTGAAACGTTAAAACAAGATTTCAAAAGTCGACATGAAAAAGATACTGAAAAAGTAACGGAACTAGAAAAACAAGTCGAATTTTTGAAGAAAGTAGTTTATAAAACGCATGACTCTATTCAAACCGTAAGAATGATAGCACCTCCGTCTATGTTTAAGGGTCAAGCTAGCTTTGCAAGTCATGATTATCTTGCCCAAGCTCAAGCTGCGAACCCGCGCCTTTATATGGATGAGTCCGAATGGACCGATCCTGAATATCCTCTTGGTTATGATGAGACATCCCTTTGGGAAGAGGAGAGTAGATCACCGGTCAATAAAGAGTTTGTGAAACCATACAATTATGCTTATGAGAATAGTCTATATGGTCTTTTCACTACTCAAAAACAAAAGTCTCGTGAGGAATTGTTTTTAGAATGCAAACAAAGAAGAATTCAATGGAAGAAAGCTTTTGCTACTAAGAAAACAAACGTTTCTAAGTTCATCAACTACTTGCCTTTTGATGCTTCTAAAAGCAAGATTAGGCAGACATTTGGTTTTCTACAACATTACATTGATAATATTAAATCCATTGTTGACAATGAATGGTAACAACGAGAAAATGACGAGTGGAAAAAACCAATTCCTCAAGATATAACTGTGCTTATCAAACAAATCTTAATACCGAACACGACCACATTAAAAGAAAATATGCTTGAATTTGAAAGATTAATTCGGTCTGAAATGTTTGATGATTTAAAATTGTCGAGTCTATTGAGAAAGAAATTGACGATCTTTAAATGGACAAGTCCGTTTTTTCTGATGAATATGATTTACTCTTAGAAGAATGTCTCTCCAAAGATATTTTGTGTGTTACTCTTCAATCTTGTGCCGATATCGATGAATATTCTGATGTTGCATGCAAATATCTTGATAAAATCAAAGAATGTGAGCGTCTTGAACTTGAGCTTTCGAAACGTAAAGAAAATGTTGATAAAAAGGCTTTTGAGTTACTTCAACACAAAACTGATTTCCTTCAAAAACATTGTCATTCTCTTGAACTTGCTTTGCAAAAAGACGTTGGTAGTTTTCCACATGATAATAACTTGCAAGAAAAACTTTCCAAAACGTTTCGAGAAATGAATGAACAAAATTTGGAAATTAAAGGGTTGAAAGCTCAGTTACAAGACAGGGAAAGAGCGATAGCAGAGTTGCAGAAACTCGTTGCTAAGATGGGTGGGAAAGTTGTGGAACCTAGCGTTAAGAAACCTGTTGTTAGATAACCCAATGCCTCTAAAGTGAATAGATCCTCTATCTTGGGAAAACCATCTGCTTTATCAAATACCTCGTTTGCAAAACCTGTGTTTGCCCCCAAGATGGATGGAAAGGAAAGGTTACCACAGAATCAACCCATAAGAAATGTCATAGCACCAAGCGTTAAGCACAATAATATGATTAAACCAGGGATGTATAGATTGGCCACTAAATCCACACACAACAAAGAAATTCAATCATCTCAGACTTCTAGAAACACTAATAGACGTGTGTCTTTTACTACAAGAGTAATCCCCACTGATAGTGTTAGCCGGCCTCAGCTTAAGAGCACTCTCATGAATGAAAAGGTTTGGCAAAACAAAAGTCAAAGGAAGATGAAGACAGTAGAAGACCACCCTAGGATTTTCAATGTTTCTAAGAATAAAACGTCTGTAATCGCGTGTAATGACGATTTGAATGATTCGACTTTGAATGCTTTGAATGTTAAGTTTGTTTGTGTGAAATGTGGAAAGTGTGCTAATGCTAATCATGCTATGTGTGTTTCGAATAATGTCAAAGGCGTAGATACTAGAACTAAGAAGCAAACTGCGATGCCTATTCGTGTTACATTATCTAAATATATGGGACAACATATATATATATACATATATATATATATATATATATATATATATATATATATATATATATATATATATATATATATATATATATATATATATATATATATATATATATATATATATATATATGTATATATATATATATATATATATATATATATATAAATATATATATATATATATATATATATATATATATATATATATATATATATATATATATATATATATATATATATATATATATATATATATATATATATATATATATATATATATATACATATATATATATATAGAGGAAGGTTAACGTAGGATAGTTGTTAACGTAGGAAGTATAGGAAGTAACGTGAATCGTTAGATGTATTAATATATATGTATATATATATATATATATATATAAATATATATATATATATATATATATATATATATATATATATATATATATATATATATATATATATATATATATATATATATATATATATATATATATATATATATATATATATATATATATATATATATATATACATATATATATATATAGAGGAAGGCTAACGTAGGATAGTTGTTAACGTAGGAAGTAACGTGAATCGTTAGATGTATTAGTATATGTTGTCATTTGGTGAACTCTGGTCAATGTCATTTTATAAATAACATGAAAGGAAGTGGCGGTGCTCGTCTCGAGTAACTTTTTGATACATAATACAACGATACATGATAGCTCGCTACGAGTAACATTTTGATACATGATCTACAAAGATACATCGTTTCTCGACGTGATTAACTTTTTGATACATAATATACAAAGAAACGCGTTACCTTGCTAAGAGTAATATTTTTATAGATAAATATAGATGAACATACACATGATACATAACTTCTTACACTAACTTATTTTAAGCACTATTTTATAAGAACCTCAATCTATATATATATATATATATATATATATATATATATATATATATATATATATATATATATATATATATATATATATATATATATATATATATATATATATATATATATATATATATATATATATATATATATATATATATATATATATATATATATATATATATATATATATATATATATATATATATATATATATATATATATATATATATATATATATATATATATATATATATATATATATTATATATATATATATATATATATATATATATATATATATATATATATATATATATATATATATATATATATATATATAATATATATATATATATATATATATATAATATATATATATATATATATATATATATATATATATATATATATATATATATATATATATATATATATATATATATATATATATATATATATATATATATATATATATATATATATATATATATATATATATATATATATATATATATATATATATATATATATATATATATGTATATATGTATATATGTATATATATATATATATATATATATATATATATATATATATATATATAGAGAGAGAGAGAGAGAGAGAGAGAGAGAGAGAGATGGGATCAATAGAAAACAACATCTCAAAAAAAAAACCTAGAAAACATACGTTCCCATCCCTTTTTCTTTTTCTGCCAAACTACAAGGTCTGGTTTGTAAATTTTAAAACTTTTGGGGTAAAAGTTATATTTTCCCTTCTTTTTTTACATTTAAATTCAATGGCCTCTATGTCTTTTTATTTATTTTCCAGGGGCTGTTTTTGTATATCCTCTAAACTTTTTATATTTGTTTGAGTTTTTTTTGCTCGTAGCTTTTTTTTCACTTATGAATTCGGTCTTTTTGCCCTTCTTATGTATTATGTTTCTGTTTTTGTTTGTTGCGTTCTTTTTTCGTTATGTGTTTTTTTGTCAACGTCTTTTAATATTGTAACTTGTAACATTTTTAACAAAAAGTAAAGATGCAAATCAAATAGGTTAAAATATTATAGTAAAATTGCAAAAGAAACTGATTAATAAATATCACGGGCTTAACAACGTGTGACAACTTAAGATACGCTATAAAGACTATTTATACTACTCGAAAAAAGTTCAGTTGAGAATATCATGTGTCGTCAGCTACTTTCCAATGACTTCTTTTTTCCCTTTGAATTTCTATAGATATTTAGTTATCTATACAACTACCATTACCTGTAGCGAAAAAGAAAAAAAAATTAGTTTTGCGACTGTGAAAAGCAAACTTGTAGCTACAAACAACTTATATACCTGAAAAACTTACTTGGGTAGAACTGACCCTTCACACTCGTTTTTGTCGATCTACAAAACATAATAGCACAATCGGTATTTGACTCAAAGCACTAACCAAATCATTGACTCTTGCGAGCATCCTTGATTTCTTCCACTAAATTTATTACGAAACTAAATCTGAGAGATACAAAAACAAATTAAAAATGATAATTGTTAACGATATAAATAAAAAAATGCACAAAAATGATGATTATAATACCAACCGATGCATAAAAACCACCAGACAGTAATTTGTATTACACCAGGTAATGTTCAGGTAATGTTCTGCACCAAATAGTTAGACTCGAGTATTTGTTTAAACTTATGCTTAATTAACATATGTTTATTTCGACTTTTAACTCCTTTTTTATGACTTTGATAAAACAATCTCATCATGCAAGTCTCTACACAAGATATGTGAAAATCAGACAATGTAAATGCAAATTACACGAATCAAACATTATCGTTCAGTTATCTTCTATTGACTCGCTTACAGTAGATACCGTTTTAAAGTGTGACGAAAACAATCATCCTCAAATAAGCCAAGCCACATAAAGAGATTGACCAAGGAAGAATTCTATAGCAAACCATATTAACAATAGAAAGTAATCATGACCTACTTAAGTCAAATCTACAAAAAGATGTCCTAATAATACTAGTTGATGCTCGAAATGGTAACATACAGATGCTTTCACACTTGGTTTTTATATACTGTATATATGCCCTTGAATAAACGTTGGACCTTTTTTAATTGCTTTCTAGAATATACCCGTTAGAAAAGACAACCAAAATTGACCCATTTTATATAAGTAAGTTATAACTGCTATATCTACTCGAGAAGTGGATATAAGAACATGTACTAACCTTTAAAAAGCGAGAAACGCAAGCGAGCGGGCCAACTGTGCTTGTAGCTGCAACAAAAAACATACAACTTGCCTTGAGTCTGCTCCCATTCTTCTGTTGAATCATCATATCCAGAATGTCTCCAAGAAAATGAACCAATACTGCACTCCTCCCTATGACAGAAGTAACATAACATGTCCTAAAGTGGCTTCTAATTTAGTAACATGGGGTCTAAAAAAAGATGTACCATTGTTTCCTTAAGATTTAGTAACATGCGACCCTAAGGTAATCAGTCCTTCAATGAAGCTCACTTCAGTTGTGTGTACTTACTGTGAAGAAGAGAACCTTGATCATGAGTAAGGGCGCAAATCATAAAAATGAAGCTACATGTTTCTAATATGAGATATTCCGCTACATGTTGCTAATCGGGTGTATATTATGATATCTACTAAGAATGAATGATTGTGATATGGTTGATAGAACGATTATATGCAATCCGTAGTCATTTAAGTCATTTTTCTAGCCACCAGGTCGGCTATAGTGGAGTGTAGGAGTCTTCAATGCAAACACAGGAACTTAAATCTGCAACAATAAAAAAAAGATTAGTAATTCTGAGGTAAATACAAATGTTTGGAATGTAGTCTGATGTTTATTTTGAGAGAAGCATAAAATTATAAATTTTTAACCTTTTAGTATGTTAAAGAGTATTCCCCCAACTCAAGAGACATAGACCAACTTGCATCTCCAATACCAATAATCTAATAGGCATACATCTTGTTGATATAGAATGACAATTTTGATACGTATCCTAGTTGACCGTAAAAATACATATGCATATAACTACTTTTTCTTATGGTGTGGTCTTGATATTAAACAAGACGGTCTTTCACCTAGCTATTACAGTAAAAAAATCGTATTGGCCAACTTCATCTGGTCTTGATATTAAACAAGACGGTCTTTCAGCTAGCCATTACAGTAAAAAAATTGTATTGACCAAGTTCGGAACCAATCTGCTTACTAGAAACAACTTATGAACGTCTTGTTGGCGGATTATGATTCATGTGTCTTTCAACTACAAAATAGCATCAACAACATTAGTGAATACTTCTTTTCTCCTTGACCATGAATTTCACATTAGCAGTAGTCTTATAGCTTTTGTACCTAATAGGGTGCAAAAAGTGTTAGGTTACATCTTTTGTATCTCTGAAATCACGTGATCATCAAATAAGTTGTAGAACTGAGATTTATGTGCGAAAAAAATAAAGGCGCTAATATGTTCAAACAAAATAAACATGTACCTATATGCCCTAGTACAATTCTCAAACCGATGCCCTAGTATAATTCTCAAACCGATGCACTAATACTATTCTCAAACAGATGTGCTAGTACAATTCTCAAACCGATGCACTAGTACAATACTCAAATCGATGCGCTAGTACAATCCTGATGCGCTAGTACACTATTACTAAAGCCATATTATACCACATTCTGTGTATCTTGGTGAAAAAAGCAATATCGGAGTTTGAAACAATATTGGTTTTGTCAACTTATGCTAGCAAGTATGAGATGGTAAAAGTATATGCAACCTAGTAGTTTCAACTAAACTAAAAGGCTAAAACCGTCACGTATATACAAACTTTGGATTTTACTACTCACACGTCTTCTTTACATTCATAATTTTTTGTCAATAATCCTGAAGCGTCTGAACAAGCAAAAAGTGATTATCATAGTTGACCAAAATTTACCAGTATTTAAGAATCAGCATAGAGTCTGCTAATGATCCAGATCATTTCCTCTTGGTTGCATCAATAAACATAGTCTCCGGTGGCGGCGCCAAATTTTTGATTTAGGGTTATGGCTATACCTAAAAATAGTCACGAATTAAGTAAGTCGAAAACGGCCTACCAAAAACGTTTTAAAATCACAAAAGCGACATGAGATCGTTGTTCGACGAGGAAATTGCGAATTTGAGATTCTCGACTCGACTTTGGATTAATGGTTAAAGAAAGTCTTTGGAAAAGTAAAAGCAAAGACGTAAATGTAAAATGACTTAAAACGTAAAATAACGAAAAGTACGCAAATCGAGAAAATTACGTTAAAATTTTTTTTTGAAAACTAATAATATAAATACATGACTGGACGTAAAATTAAATTTTAAGCAACTTTAAAACTACCACATTTTACTGAAAATGAGCCTAGCTTAATGAAAAATTCCAATAAGCACTTTATTTTTTTTACAATAAGACGATTAGTCGATTTATGAAAAATACTTGAGCATATGACTCAAAATTCGACACACTAGCTGGAAATAAGATAAAAATAATGTAGGAAGAAAGAAAAACGTAATAAGCTATACTAATAAGCATTTGGAGGTAATAAGCACTTAAGAAAAAAATAAAAATAAGTTCAAAATCTAAGAAAAACTTAACGTAACGACTTGAAACTATTAGGAACTAATGAAAAGCTAAGAAAAACGATATCAATGATCAAAAATATAATTGTACATGACTAGGATCAATAAAAAACACACATAAGCTGAATACGGGCTTATGGTAACTGAATATGGATGATTATGAAAGAGTATAAGAAAACAAGAAAAGGGAATTAAATCAAAATGCTCCAATAGAGCAGCTGTTTAAGCAGTGTGATGTTGCGTCTGATATTGTTCTCATATCTGGTGTTCGAATCTTGCTGCTGGCGATTTTGCAGAGTTTTATTTTTTTTATTTGGCTTTTGGACAAGAATAAGCTTATAGGAAGTTGGCCTAATAAGCTGTTAAATCAATAACAAGCAACTGAGAACAATCATAGAATACAATAAAGTAGATAATCATTGAAATCAACTCAACTAAAAATGAAGAATAAGTAGAATAGCATTAAGTTTCTTATTATGCGCGCAAAGTGAGTCTTTAGTCAGATTAAGCTTAAGCTAGCTACTAGAATAAGTACTTCCATGACACGAAACCTCAAAACAGATCAAAAGGACCTAGAAAACTACTAGTACGCTGATTTACAAGGCCTAATACCCCTAAATCGCAGCGGTGATCCCTGCTGATTTTTTTGACAGAAAATGGACTTTTTTGAGCTTTTTTGAGCACTAAGTTTTGAGCATATGACCTCCAAACCACCAACCAATTATTGAAACTTATAGCGAGCATAAGAGTGAACTTGTAACAACAACAAACTCATAAATTCAACAAATTTTGATCCAATTATCCTTAATTGCATAAAATTACCTCAGAGACTTCGTTATGCCTAATGTTTTTGTATTTTGAAGTGAATAACTCCGTTACAACTAAGAGTATAAAGTATGCCTAATATTGGTAGAGTGAAGCAGTGAAGAGAGATTCAGTCAAGTAAAACAACAAAGGAGCTTGCCTTGTGAAGATACAAATATGACGTTCATGCTGCAGAATTATAGGGGTTTCTCTTCAACATGTTATTTATTGTGCTTTACCACTTTATTTCTTCTTTTTCCATCCATTTAAAATTAAGAGAATAGCTTGTTCTCACTCAGATATATTTCCTGACATATACTGACTAGTTTTTTTCCTTACAGCACACATGTCATTATAGATGTAGAATATCACTTCGAGATCTTGTTAAATAAAACCAAGAGCACACAAATAAATAATCTAGAAAATAACCCGTTCTAAAAACCTAATACCCCTCGGATAAGCCCTGAGAATAAGGGAAAAATCATCTAATAAGTAACAAGTACTAGAAACCTAATACGAAATTCTTTTACATGTAGTGGAGTGACTGTCTAACTAATACGTTAAAGAAATATAGGAAAAGATTGATGGAATAAGCATGAAGTTTAAATGTAATGCAGTAAAACATGTATTAAAAAAATGCAGTATACCAAGAATAAAACATGAATATCAGGCTCATCTTATTATGTTTTACTCTATGCCTGAATTATTATCCAGCATACATCAAAGATTCAACAAAACTACATATTCTACAAAAAGGTCCTAAAGAAAGCACAAGTATCGAGGACAAAAAGCTATAATAAGAGGTGATGTGACATACCACTTGAGCTGGAATTCCCATTGAAAACGGTAACAGGCCGAGAGAGCGACAACTCCCGAATCTCTTGTGCCAATTGTCGGATCTGAAGCCAAGTATTAAATGAGAAAAGAGTAAAAACATTACAATTTACAATCTATGTATATGCATTATATGTGGTTAGAACATATACCAAACTGCCTTCTTCCGACCAAATAAAAGTTTGTTCAAATAGCTATTTATGAAAATGGCCCCATTTACTGTAATACTTCAATAAGTCAATGCATTCACAATTTCTCGAAATAGATTTTCAAATACTTGTGCTGCAAGAGCGGCACTGTCGTACTTTCCAGGTAAGAGTTCAGTTTCATTACCACCTTTCATCAACTCCTGGAGCTCTGTTAATAGTTCCGACATTTTACCACTCCTCAGTATGACGGAACTAGTCAGACCTATTCCACAAGACAAAATACAACATAAGCAAGTCATAGATACATACAAAATAACAAACAGATTAGCAAAGCTACAAAACCCTCGATTTAGCATTGTATATCATTTTTTCAGGATTTTACCGCCAAGAAAAAAAACAGCATATGCAAACACTAGCCAGGGTGTTGTAAATGTAATGAACTGGGTGTGTATGCATGATGAGAGGAATAGAGAGTTGGTGAAAGATGACGCTTCTTGGTCCTCTCAATGCTATGCAAATGAGGTTAGGTTGGATCTGCTTGAAAGTGTTTGTTTATGGTTTAGTGGTGCCCTCTCCTCTGTGTTTCTTTGGTCTAATAGTGAGGATGTAGCTACTTTTTGGCCTTAGATTGTTCATGAGGGGAAATGTATCTAAATTGTAAGAGCCCTTCATGGAGCGTGAACGGGGACAATATCCTCGAAATGATGCCCTTCCATAACAGTGTATGGCATTTTGACAAAAAGTTAAGCTACCAAGACGTATGAAGCTGGAGTAACTTGTGTTGTTTAAAGATACACACATTGACAGTATTGTTTCACAGAAGAAATTTAGACAGTAACGTAAGTTACGTAACTGATATGTATTGTTCTTACGAATTAAACAAACAGATGCACTTACGAATTAAACAAACCGATGCACTTACGAATTAAAAAAACGGATGCACTTACGAATTAAAAAAATCGATGCACTTACGAATTAAACAAACCGATGCACTTACGAATTAAACAAACCGATGCCCCTACGAATTAAACAAACCGATGCGCTTACGAACTAAACAAACCGATGCACTTACGAATTAAACAAACCGATGCACTTACGAATTAAACAAACCGATTCCCCTACGAATTAAACAAACCGATGCACTTACGAATTAAACAAACCGATTCACTTACGAATTAAACAAACTGACGCCCTTACGAATTAAACAAGCCGATGCCCTTACGAACTAAATAAACCGACGCCCTTACGACTTAAACAAACCGATGCCCTTACGACTTAAACAAACCGATTCCCTTACAAGATAATGCCCTACTTACTAAGGGATGCAATAACTTAACATAACTTAACATATAAAAAATGATCTCTAACTTAACATAATGATTTCGTATCATACTAAGGGATGCAATAACACGCACGAATCACACAAAAAAATGTTTTAGACCCCGTGATCATGTATTAACACTTATTTTAAATCCAATATCACACAATTATGGCTAATTTACTAACCACAGACTACTAAATCTTTATTTTGCTAACACACATTTGAAATGATACAACAAACATTCTACTAATATACATCAAAGAGAGTCCTAAAACTAGATTTTACATACACATTCACTAAATAACACATATTACAATAACTACAAATCAACTAAAGCTAATTATTACTCAAGATTAATACAATTTTCGATAAATAACAGGACACAAAACCTAGAAACTAATAAAAGTAACTACCTTTTGAATGCAAACTTCACGCCATCGACTTTCGCTATAAAAAGGATCAAATTGAGAGAAATCAAACGGAGAGGTTAATTGGAGTTATAACAGCGACGGTGGTGTAAAAGAGCGCTTGTACTGAAAGATAGAGACGATGGTTGAGGAGAGCAACGGTGATGGATGATAGTGACGGTGGTGGAGGAGAGACATAGTGGTGGAGGAGATCGACAGTGGTGGAGGAGATCGACGGTGTCGGAGGAGATCGACGGCGTCGGTGGCGAGCGACGGTGTCAGAGGCGAGCGACGGTGTCGGAGGCGAGAGACGGTGGTGGTGATGGTAACTAGAGAAAAGACACGGTGTGTGTGTGTGTCTTAGAATAAATGTGTGTATGTTTGACCTAGTAAGATTGGGAGTTCGGCAGATCAAGCCCCTCCGATTTTTGTTAATTTTTCACTTTATACCCTTTGGTTTGAAATGTTTAAATGTTACCTTGCGTATTTGTTTTCTAGGTTTTCTACCAAAAGAAGGTTTTCTCTAGATCCCACCCCTATATATATATATATATATATATATATATATATATATATATATATATATATATATATATATATATATATATATATATATATATATATATATATATATATATATATATATATATATATATATATATATATATATATATATATATATATATATATATATATATATATATGTATATATATCTTTACATCGTATATAACATGGGGAAAATGCCACATAAGCCTTCAATAAATCCACGTCATCACCTTTTTTCACTTTTAATTTTATTATTATTTTTCTACAATTTTATGGCATGAAGATTTTGGAATATTCAAAAAAATTTGTCTCAAGCGAGACTTGAACATGGGTCTAATCAACAAACAAACACCAACATCTCAACCAATACACCTGTTGATACAAAAGTTGGATGATCATTGCTAGACCCGAATTTGGCTTAATTCGGGTAGGCTGGGCTCCGGCTCTTGCACGAATTGAATAACTTGCTGAGATCCTGCACACCAAAGCAACACGCGTTAGACTTACCGTGGGAGCGTATCCCACGATTAGACTCTGGCGTGAGAGTAAGTAACCGGTTAGGGTTAAGAATCAGATGTGAGGTGAGAGTATGGAGAATGTAATACCTTTGTGGAACCCTTGGGGATTCCTTATATAGGTAGTGAAACCCTAATGGGCTCACTGTTTACTTCGGCCCCAAGCATAAGATAATCACCATAATTAGCTTGATTGTTATCTTCTAATTATTGTGAGTGTATATCCTATTCTTTGAGACAAATCCCAATCCTGATAGGACTGTGATTCTGTCTAACCCTGTTCCGGCCGTGCCGGGTCGTGGGTCGCCCACATCTTATGCGGCCACTATTCATTCAAGCCCATAAGCTGAAATGTCATTAATCCAACCCATTCGTGATGGGCCGGATACGGGTAGTACCCGCGGGCTGGGTTCATGACCCTGTTAGGGACTATACGTCATCATGTCCCCCCTAGTCTAGTTGTTACAGCCGTAGGCGTAACCTCTAGACTAATTAATGTCCTGTAGATATTGCTGTTGTAAACATAGCCGCACCCAAAAAAGCCGGTTGGGACAACATGAATGAATGCATTAATGGTAGTCATTAGTCGGACGTTTTGTCTGCAAAAGTACATTAGTCAGGCCCACCCTTGAGCCACGTAAAACTGTGTAAGACGTGACCCGTGGGTCCCTTCTGACATTTCAGAACTGTCATACATCCCCACCGTTAGATAGGCGTATTGGGTCACACGTGTCAAACATCCATGGTACCTCGTAACTCGAGGCAACCCTATAAAAGAGTTGGTGTGTGCAACTGTGTAAACACACATTTTACATCTCCATTTCCGCCATTATTATACACTTGCTCAATCCTTCACTCCTTCTCTTCTTTTTCCACAGAAATTCACCACACCAGGTTAGACCACCGCGCCTTTCTAATCCTTTTTATAAATCATGGTGAAAGATAATCCCATTATCACGGACGTCCTCAATGTGATGAAGGCGAAGAGATATATAGACTTCCTGTCTGAATATTATATTCCGGAGAACGTACATCCCACCTATCCAGGTTATGGTGAAGCTATCACGGACGCTCCTAGGGGGAAAATAGGCGTGTATACGCGCCTATTTGACTCGGCTAACTACCGCATCCCCTTATCTAGGTTTCTCGTAGATGTGCTGTTGTATTATGACTTCTACATAACACAGCATCACGACATAGGGGCGTGCAAGATTAACCAATTCGAGGTTACTTGCCACGCCTACGTAGTAACCCTCACAGTTAATCTATTCAGGGTATTCTACTCCCTACAAATGGTAAATGGGTGGCTATCATTTAAAAAACGATCCGCAAAAGCCCCCATGTCGTATAGGAAACCCCTAGATTCCCTTAATAATTGGTACGACCACTACTTCTTCGTAGACGCCAAGGTATTCCCCACCCCATTTGTTATGAAGTACAAAGTAAGATCCGATCCCCTACCCCCATCCAAGGATTATAGCAGCCAGGATGTGAAAATATTAGACACCCATCCCACTGATTTCCATAGGGGCCTACCAGAGCACTTCCTATGCTTAATAGGAATCAGCCGCAACTATTTTGGGAGGGAGGATAGATATCCATGCTTTCTGACCGAGCGTAGACAGGGTAGGTATTTCATATATGAATATACATGTAAGCATGTCCAAAATACTTGTAAGCTTACTAACACTTATATATGTTTTATGTCCGTAGAGATGAAGTTGTTTGGTCTTCTACGCCAAGGTAATCCAAGCAAGGTTCCACAAGGATCCCGAACTCTGAAAGAGGGCGTGCCTCCCTTACTAGCTGCCACTGTCAACATGACTATCCCCTTGGAAGAAACAACCGAGCAGCTGTCGGATGAGCAGCAGACAGATGAGCAGGAGCCAGTAATCCAAAAGTCACCACTGGATTTCTATAATGAAGACGATGGTCAGCTGCTGCTGGAGAACGCCACCTGCATCCAAGGCGAAGAACAGCTCACGGATCCATCCATCAACCGTCTAGTTGATGATGACGAAGGAGGAGAAGAAGAAATGGCGCAGGGGGCCGGATCCTCCCAACCATCAAAACCTACGTCCAAGAAGCGCAAAACCACCAGGAAGGTGGTGAAGAATGTAGAGGTTGAGGCGGGGGAACACAATGCCCCTCCTAAGAAACTGAGGAAAGAACACCCGCAGTTCCAAGAAGGGAGCAGCACCACAATGCCCCAAGGCAACCCCCCCGCCGCAAGTAGATGCCCAGGTCTGGAAGGCGACCCCTGTTAGCACCGTGGCTCCTACCATCATGGAACCAATGATATACGTGACGTAAGTACTGATGCTACTGCATAATATCCAATCCACTAACAAAAAACTCATAAGTGTTTGCTTTAATAACAGGACGGATCTGTCGATAGCAGCATAAGAGAAGGAGGTGGAGAGAGAACCTTCGCCTATGATATCCATGAGCCCCCCATCTCCTCCCTGACTCACGAAGAGGATCCCCGCACTGAAGGTCCGGACACCAACCTCCGCCCGGCATGGAACTTGTCTAGCCTCACCAGACTAGAGGCAGAGTCTGAGTGTAAAGAGTTCATGGACAACCTAACCCCTCCAGCACTGGCATAATACTTAGACGGACTTGAGCTTGGGAATCTTCTGGAGCAGTATGATGTGGCAATGGCGCACCAAGTAACAGTTGGTGCGGCCTTACAGCGCCGTGTGGAGGAAGCCTTAGCTAACGTGAGCCGTGCTGACAGGAGAATTGCTCGTAGAGAAGAAATGGTGGAGAAGCACGAGAAGACAATAGCCTCCTTGCAGGCAGACTAGGTCGTGGCAGAATCCACAATAAAAGAACAAACCAATCATGCCAACGCCCGCGAGGAGCGCATTGCTGAGTTAGAAGTTCTCCTGGCGGCATCCAATGAAAAGGTACATATCCTTACTTATCTATACCTCCTGCTCGCATGAGCCCTATCTTTCTTGATAGTAACCCCAAGTATTTTCCACAGGTATCCGCAGCCGAAGCCGCCGCCAGAGCCGCAACGGACCAAGACTCCATCATTGCGACAAAGCATGACATGCTAAAGGAAGAACTCACCCAGGCACGGGCTGTCATGGAAGAGCGAGCAGCGACGGCAGAAGGAAAGCTAAACATGCTGGCGATAGACTGCGCCGAAGTGCTGTGCCCTCTACTGCTCACGGCCATAGCCGGTCGTAGGTGGATGGTGGGCCAAGGGATGCGCCTAGCCGTGACCAAGGTAATGGAGGCTCCTTATTTTGTGCAGGCCTTTGCGGATGTTGTATCAGATGGTATTGACCGTGGTAGGCACGAGGGTTTGATCAAGGCTGCGAAATTGATAAGCAACAAAGAAGACATCTCCCAGCATGCCTACCATAACCCTGAAGCAGAGGACAAGATGACCGCCTCCATGGCCGCCCTTGGGGAAATTCAGCACCCCTTCTTAGATGATCTTGAATCCTTAAAGGATGTTTCCAACGAGGAAGTCATGGCCAAGCTCACCGCAGACCTAATCCAACTTACGTTGCCAACATATGACGCTAGATTGAATGTTATGAAGGGTGAGAAGCTCTTAGCCGAGGCGTTAGATACCAATCTGGCTAGGGCGCGGAGTGGCAAGGATGCTCGTGGCAAGGCCCTCCGTGCCCTGATTGTGGAAGGGAAGAGAGAAATAGGAGAGTTCCTACCCCCTTTGTAATTTAACTTGTAAACATTTGTATCTTGTACTTATTCGTTCGTGTATGTACACGGCTGGAACTCATAATATTGTTAGACTATTATGTATATAAGTCCGTGGTGATCACGACAATTTTTTTATTGAATTTGAAACTTGTTTATATTCCTTAGATATCATGTATCTGTTTGCATGAAATGCCACGTCTTTATCAAGAATAAAACTAAGTCTATACTTTACTAGACGTGTACCGTGTGTCTTTATCATGTCCGACACTACGTAAGTACGGCATGCGAAAGCTTATCACAACGTCTTGTAAATAAGGTGACTAGTAAGGATACATGATCTGTGTCAATGGGGTTGCCTCCCTCTTATGCGACAAGTTGAATTATTAGGTTCACTTAATCCTCTTACCCCGCCTGGGAGCGAATAGTACATGTACGGTTTGAGTGAATGCATATGACAAGAAATAGCACATTATAGGAATAACAAATAAATTTAAAAGACATAAGACAATAATTTGCACAAGAACAGACCATGGGGCTAGCTAGGCGCCATGACATTTTATTAGAACGTTTACGATTTTTTGACAGAATTAAAATCCTAAGACAAATAGAACCTAGAAAGCATGAAAACAAAAAATACATGGATTTTCATTGAAGTTGACCACAGCAAAGTGTCCATGCGGAGGCCGTAGCCCTTTCAGAGGTAGCATCTTTTAAGGTTGCAGATCTTCCATGTACGATCCAAATCACGGCCATCCATATCACGCAACTTGTACGCGCCTAATCCCAAAGCGTCCGTGACCTCATACGGTGTGACAACCATGGTTTTTGGGGTTCGTCACTTTGACTATAGTTTAAGGTGTTTTGTGCAAATATGTGCTTTTATGTGCTTATGTGTTTATTTTGTGTGTTTGGAGTGAGGTTTGGATATCGTTTATGGGTATATGGTACTCATAAGTAAATCGAGGAACGGTTATTTCATGTTCATAAGGCCACATGGTAGTGACTATGAAATGAGATGGTGTTATTTAGTGGTTTTACGTATACGTATATGTATTATAGAAAATCGTATGTTTACGGTTTAGGGTTTTGCATTTAGGGGTCTCGGAAGAGGTATTTAGTCACAGGAGTATTTTTTGGGATGGTTTTAAGTCATTTGGGACTTATTTAATTAGTTTATTTCATATTTCAAGAGTTTTTATAAAACTGTATATTTTTACGTCTTTTACGGTATACGCGTAAAACTGACTAGTTTTACGGTTTTGAGGTTTCGGAGGCTTTAGGAGCTGAAATAAATTAAGGAAAATTAAGGTAATATTATTAATACAATTATTAATAATAAAAAGAAAAAAAACGAAATTAAAGGGGTATAGTCAGTTTGGGATGCAAGAAAGAAAAAGAAAAAGGAAAAAGAGGAACCGGGCTTTTGTAATGGGTCAATGACTTGTTAGGAAATTATATAAACACTTTTTATTAACCAAAACCAAACATAAAATCCCTGGAGATCCATCACAAGTCGAAATGTAGGGAGTAATTGTGGTTTTTCATAGTTTTTCATCTTCTATTAAAATTAAGGTAAAACCTTTAATCCTCTTTTCAATTAAATTATTTTTAAACCATTATTAATCAATACATGATGGATTTAGGGTTAGGTTTATTAGAAAATCTGTAATTTAATGTTATCACAATGATATAGACACGATTAGAATAATTAGGGTTAATGATTAAACATGATGAGGGTAATTAATTTGGTTAATTATGTTAAATTCATTTTTAAAAAATAGGCAGAATTTTTGGGTCATTGTTTTGATCATATCTAGAGTTTTACAAACTTTTATTTTTCGAATCTTATGTCCCTGGAAAGGTAATTGAGTTGGATTTCAAATGCAAGAAACTAGAACTAAATTGGAGGTCTGGAAGTGGGTCAAAAACAGGTTACATCAGTCGGGTATTAAAACAGTTTTTGGATCAGCCTGTTTTCTTTTTATGTTTTGAATAGTTTGGGGTACTTAGGGTTATATTGGAACCTTAAAACGAACATGAGACTTAGATTATATATTAAATAAAAGATCTGGAGGAGGTCTAAACAAATGGGTTAGCGTAAGACCCTCTGATCATAACAAAATTTTCATATGTTCAAAATCAGTAAATTCTGGATAGGTAAAAGTATATAAAAATATATATATGAAGGCCTTAACAGTGTCTTCAAGGTTGCAGCAAAAGGGGATAGTTAGCTAACACATGTAAGGGCATTGGGTTTCTTTTACAGGGGAAGTTGATTTGGTTAAGGGGGTGTTCGACTCATAGTTTAAGGTATGAAAAACGGGACTGTTTCGGGTTAAATGTTTACGGGGCGAGTTATGAACTAAACTAAGTTAAGGGCTTTATAGAGGGGTGTCATGAGATGCATATGTCATATAAATGGGGTTAAGTTGTAGGAAAAGGTTAGATATCCATCATAGATTGATGAGCCATTTTGGTATGTGGTTCATGTCTTGATTGTATACGTTTGTGTGTTTAGATTTTGCTAGAGTTCGGGTACTTGGAGAAGCTTGTTCAGGTAAGTTTCATAGTCCCATGTCTTTTTATAATTTGATTTCCAGATGGGATGGAAGAGACACTATATGGTTTTGTAAATAATGCTGTGAATGTTTTTATGGTTTGTGATGGACTTGTGTGTACACTTATGTGATTAACTGCTATGTGATTCTTGATTGTGTTTATGATTTGGATCGGGGGACACGTACCATCTCAGTTATTGTGGTTTGACTCGGTACCAAGGGGATGTTGACAAGGCGGGGCCTTTGGATTGGTTCATAGGTGTATGGGCGCCTATGGGACCATGGTTATTGGTAAGGCTGGGAGCCTTGGAATTGTGGTTATTGGTAAGGCTTGGAGCCTTAGATTTGTGGTGATTGGTTAATCTTGAATGCTAGTTGTTAATACATAATTGTAGCACATTTTCCATATGTTCTTTTATTGATGGTTGCTATTCACAGCTTATAACTATTTTGGGGTTGGAGTCTAAACCTATGACTCTCACCAACTTTATGTTGACGTGTTTTAGTGTCTCTTTTAGGTGAGAATGTGGTTAAGCGTGAGAATAGGAGTGGCTAGCTGGAAGGCTTAGGATTGCATTTGGAGGAACCCCCTTTACTCTTAGTCTTTACTTATGTTTGAATAAGTGATACTTTGTAGACACCTATATGTTTGTATTTGTTAATTGTATGTCTTTGGTAAGAGGTAGACCTGTTACCTACTTACCTAGACGCCTGAATTATTCGTGATATCTTCATGACATTGTGTCACCATTTATGATATTTCCATTTCATTTAGTTATCTCTATAGACACGCTATTGTTGTGATGATATCCATACGTCGCGCCCCATATTCCGCCATGGTGGGGTGTGACACTTGAGCTCGACTCGATCCCCTCAATGCTAATTTTCATTGGGGAAAGTGACTTGGTAGAGGTCGTCCAACGAAGGGACTTCCCCACCAAAATAGTGCTTAAGCCTATGTCCATTCACCTTGAAATTAGGACCATCATTTTGAGCTAGCTCGATGGTCCCATACGGAAACACTTGTGTTATGGTGAACCAACGAGATTTCAATTTCCCAGAAAATATCTTCAGTCGAGAGTTAAAAAGTAACACTTGATCACCAACTTTAAAAACCCAGTTTTTAATCTTTGAATCATGAAAATTTTTAGTCTTTTCTTTAAAAATCAATGAATTTTCATAAGCAATATCTCTTAATTCATCCAATTCATTAAGTTGTATTTTCTGGTGATCTCCCGCGGTCTTCAAATCATAATTTGCATGATTAAGGGCCCAATATGTCTTGTGCTCTAATTCAATAGGCAAATGGCAATTCTTTCCATAAACCAACTTATAAGGAGTGCAACCGATAGGTGTCTTATAAGCGGTCTAAAAGGCCCATAAAGCGTCATCGAGTTTGTCGGACCATGAAGCACGGTTTTCTCCAATCGACCTTTCCAAAATCCTCTTCAAAGATCGGTTTGAAACCTTGACTTGCCCACTCGTTTGCGGGTGATAAGCCGTAGAAAGACGATGTGTAAATCCGTATTTCTTTATAACCTTTTCGAATTGGTCATTACAAAAATGGGTTCCACGATCGCTTATAATAGCACGAGGGGTTCCAAACCGAGAGAATAGTTGCTTCAAAAACTTCAACACCACACGAGCATCATTAGTAGGTAAAGCCTTAGCTTCCACCCACTTTGATAGGTAGTCGACGGCGACGAGGATATACTTGTTTCCATGAGACGATGGGAACGGGCCCATAAAGTCAATGCCCCAAATGTCGAAAATCTCTCACACTTGAATTATGTTTTGCGGCATTTCATCCTTTTGCGACGATTTTCCTTGGCGTTGGCAAGAATCACACGACTTCACAAGTGCGTGTGCATCACGATAGATCGTAGGCCAAAAGAAGCCGGCATCGAAAACTTTATTAGCCGTGAGATTAGCACCGTGGTGACCACCCGTGGGTCCCTCGTGACAAGCTCTAAGGATGTTAGAAGCTTCGGTTCCAAAGACACAACGTCGAACGAGTTGATCCGCACAAACCCGAAAGAGATAAGGGTCGTCCCAAAAATAGAACTTGACATCACGAAAGAATTTTCTCTTTTGTTGTGTTGTCATACCCTTGATTATGAAGTTCCCCGTATGGTAATTTGCAACGTCGGCAAACCAGGGGTCTTTAGAATTCACTACACCGAGAGTCTCGAGAGGAAATATTTCGGTAATTTCCTTGTTCTCGAATACATCTTTGTGAGGATCTTCTAGACGAGAGAGATGATCGGCCGCGAGATTCTCGTCTCCTTTTTTTTCAAGCACGGTGACATCAAATTCGTGGAGGAGGAGCATCCAACGAAACAATCTCGGCTTAACATCTTGCTTAGCTAAGAGATACTTGATAGCCGAATGGTCTGTATACACGATGCTTTTAGTCAAGACGAGATAAGGTCGGAATTTCTCAAAAGCATATACCACGGCAAGGAATTCCTTTTCTGTTGTGGTGTACTTAAGTTGAGCCTCGGTCATCGTCTTGCTAGCATAAGGGATAGGACGGAAGTGCTTTTCATAACGTTGCCCTAAGACGGCCCCTGTTGCATAATCACTTGCATCGCACATGATTTCAAAGGGTAATTCCCAATTAGGAGCAACAAGAATGGGAGATTCGGTAAGTTTCCTTTTAAGAGTTTCGAAAGCTCTAACATAATCCTCATTGAAATTAAAAGGAGCATCCTTTTCGAGAAGGTGTGTCATAGGTCGAGAGATTTTCTAAAAGTCTTTGATGAAACGACGATAAAAGCCCGCGTGGCCTAGGAAACTCCTAACTCCCTTCACGGTTTTGGGATGAGGTAACTTAGCGATGACGTCTATCTTAGCTTTATCGACCTCAATCCCCGCTTTCGAGACCTTGTGCCCTAAGACGATTCCTTGTTTATACATAAAATGACATTTTTCCCAATTAAGCACAAGGTTGGTTTCTTCACAATGTTTTAACATTTTCTCGAGATTAGATAAACACG
Source organism: Glebionis coronaria (assembly GCA_025667525.1). NCBI lineage: Eukaryota > Viridiplantae > Streptophyta > Magnoliopsida > Asterales > Asteraceae > Glebionis > Glebionis coronaria. The sequence continues at coordinate 327,035,262 of CM046880.1, forward strand.
ACGTGAACGAATTGCCAAACACCGAAAAGTCATACATGAATACTTCCATCGACTTCTCGATCATATCATGAAAAATAGCCATCATACACCGTTAAAACGTACCTGGTGCATTGCAAAGTCCGAAAGGCATTCTACGATAAGCAAACGTTCCATAAGGACACATAAACGTAGTTTTCTCTTGATCACGAGGGTCGATAGGGATTTGAAAGTAACCGGAAAAACCATCTAAAAAGCAATAGAATTCATTTCCCGCAAGTCGCTCCAACATTTGATCCATGAAGGGCAAGGGAAAGTGGTCTTTACGAGTGGCGTCATTTAACTTTCGATAGTCAATACACACCCTCCAGCCGGTCACAACACGAATGGGATATAACTCGTTGTTTTCATTGTGAACAACGGTCATTCCTCCCTTCTTAGGGACATAATGGATTGGGCTCACCCATGGGCTATCGGAGATATGATAAATCATTCTCGTGTCAAGAAGTTTTAAGACTTCCTTTTTGATGACATCGTGAATTTTGGGGTTTACCCTTCTTTGACTTTGAATTGCGGTTTTATAGTCCTCCTTCATTAAAATCTTGTGAGTACAAAATTTTGGGCCAATACCCTTAATGTCGAAAATTTTCCACGCAATTGCCCCTTTATGAGCTTTAAGAACTTTCAAAAGTGCGGTTTTTTCATCATTAGAAAGATCTTTTGCAATAATAACCGACAACTTGTCATCACCTTCCAAGAATGCTATTCAAGGTGAGATGGAAGATCTGTCAATTCAAGGATTGGCGGTTCCTCGATCGAAGATTTTTGTTCAACACTCATAACTTCCATCGGCGGAAGAAATGGTGGAATAAGAGTATCATTACCAATAATTACCTCATCTTCATTGTCGATTTCATTTGAAGTAAAATCGCCTCCTTGGAATGGAGTGAGATTTGGTGTAGAATTAGCAAGAATCGGATCCAAAATAGTAGGATTGCCACTTGACGAACTATCGGAAAAACCTAAAACTTCTTGTGAAAACTCATCGCAAACCACATCGACTAAGTCAATATGATTGATGGTAGCGATTGCATAAACATGAGAAGTTGGTGTTTTGAGTAGCGTTTATAACAAGTTCCTCTTCGTTGAATCTCAAAGTAATAGTTCTTGCATGAACGTCGATAAGCGATCTCGAGGTGTCTAAAAATGGACGACCTAAAATTAGAGAAACTTGAGGATCCGCGGGGATGTCAACTAATATAAAATCAACGGGATAGTAGAACTTCCCCACTTTCACGAAAACATCCTCGGCTACTCCACATGCTAAAATCGTAGAATGATCGGCCATCTCGATAGACATGTTCAAAGGAGTAAGAGCCGGAAGTGAAAGCGATTTCCAAATGGAAAATGGCATCAAATTAATGCTTGCACCAAGATCGGCCAAGGCGAGGCATTCTTTCATATCTTGTATATCACAAGGAATGAGAAACTTCCCGGGGTCACCAACTTTTTCTGGTATTCGATTAAGATAAACCAAAGAACAATTAGATAGCTTTGAAAGCTTCTCTTAATCGTTCATACCTGTAAAAGTGGAAGCTAAACGAGGCATGTATAACAACGCGTCGGCTAAACTCACATTAAAATGAACTTGTTGAAACATTTTTATAAAAAGCTCGGTTTGTTGTTTGTTACGTTCTTGCATTTTCTCTTTGTTTCGTCTCGATGGGTAAGGTAAGGGTGGTGTAGGTTGGGGCATAGGCAACGGCCTTGGAATCTCGGGTTCCATAATTGGTATTGGTTCAACCGTAGGTGTGGTATGAGTGGTACTTCGTGGGCTTGTGATATGCTCCTTTTCGACCATCACCTCGATCTCTTTCTCGATTTCCTTCTCTGTAGAAGTATTAGGACTAGAGATTGGTTCCTTGAAAGTTTTACCACTACGAGTAGTAATAACCTTCATTTCTCCCTTTGGGTTTGCAATGGTATCACTAGGAAGACCACCCGAGGAAGAGGGTTTACACATGATTGCTTCAAACATTTTTGCAATTCGATCTTCAAATTTTGATTGCCTAACATCCGCTTTTAACAACTCTTGCTTAATCTCATGTTGACCTTGTTCCATATTTTGTTGATTTTGTTGAAGACGTTGAACGTTTCCTTCCATTTTATTTGCATGAGTTTTCAATTCATTAGCAAGTTCGTTTTTAAGCTATTTTTTCAACTCGGATCTTAAGCTAATCATCTCACGTTGCATGTTATCAAACTTAGCATCGTTTGCTTTTGCATAATCCAGAAATTCTCCATTTAGATTTTTAGTGTGAGCATTTTGAAAACCTTGTGTAGTGTTTTGAAAATCATGGTTTTGGTTTTGATTTGAAACTTGCCCATTCCCACTTTGGTAATTAACCTTGTTGTAGTTACGTGAATTGCCTTGATAACCACCATTTTGATTGTTGTTTTGATAGTTGTTAGCATTTTGATTTTGTGGAGCTTGATTTGGGCGGGAACCTTAGTCGTTTTGGTTGAAAGTTCTCATTTCTACGTAAGCACTCGAAGTGTTACCACCGGCGGTAATGCACTCGGAAAGATCATGAGCTCCACCACAAGATAAACAACTCTTTTCAACCGCGTTAACCGATGCGGAATTCAAAGCATCTTGTGCTTTCCAATGTATCATAAGCGTCGAAAATCTATCAAAAAACCGATTTTCCTCATTTGCTTCATCATGTAAGGGATTCATGTTACGAGATGAAGACGATGACGATGAACCCATATTGGCAACACTCGGTGTGTTACGAGGGTTATAAACCTTAGATCTATTCTCAATTATTTTCAAAGCCTCATCGGTCGTTTTGCACAAAAAATTACCACCCGCGGCGGCATTCAAATAATCTCGTTCATGATCGTTAAGCCCATTATAAAAAGTATCAATTTGATGCAATTTCGAAAAATCATGGTGAGGACATTCATGTAACATTTCTTTAAATCGTTCCCATGTCATTGAAAAACTTTCATTATTACGTTGTGTAAACCTTGAAATATCATTTTTCAAATGTGTTGTTTTAGATGGTGGAAAAAATTGGTTCACAAACTTAGAAACGAGATCACCCCATGTCAAAAACGAATTTGGCGGTTCTTTTTCGAGCCAAATTTTTGCGGGTCCATCCAACGAGTATGGAAACAACATCATCTTAATGGCGTCATGCGGAACATCTTTAAATTTGCTTGTTGCGGTGAGACGATTGAAATTTCGTATGTGATAATACGGGTTGTCTTTTTCATGACCTCGAAACTTGTTTGCTTGTAACATCGACATTAAACCCGTTTTAATCTCGAAATTCTCCGTAAGGATGGCGGGAATCACAATAGCTTCTCCAAAACCCTCGGTGGGTGCTTGAAGCAACTCCATCATAGTACGATTAGCCACGGTGACTATTGGTTCTACAACGGGTTTGTCAATTGGAGTTTCTTCTTCAATCAAATTTCCTTGGTTTTGACGACATTCGCGAGCTCGTTTTGCTTGATTACGAGTTAGCAAAAACTTGACGTAGAATGGGAGGTGAGCAAAGAATGTGTTTTGTGAATTTTCAATTTTTTTGTATTTTTTATTGTTTTTAATTTTTTTTGGATTTTGTGTGTATTCGTAGACAACAATCTACCAAATATCTCCTCGAATCAAACTCTTGATTAAAGAAGCCTCAAAAGAATAAAAATGATCACGTGGAGTGAACGCCTTCGATTGACTTTAGAACTTTGGTGAAAACCAAATTGTTCAAGAGGGTTTAATCACAAAGGAACCAAGCAAATATATATGATACGTAATATTACTTTGGGCGGCAAAACCCTCGATTAGCCTTCAATTTCAAATACTCACAAGCAAGCGGAGAAACGAGGCGGCGCGAAGCACTTAAGAGCCTTTTTTTAGGGTGTATTTTATAACACCCGCCTTATACCCACCTTATAGTTCGTATTTTTCAAAATCGAGCTTCACGGAAGTATTTATCTATTTTTGCCTTTTTCTTTTTGTTTCAGATTCGAATACAATAATTTAGAGATCAAATCCCAATTAAGGTTGTGTTTTCACACGTTTGGAGATATTTTGAATTTGTTGTGATACTTATACAATATAGTAATAATATTTCACAAGAAAAACAAAAAAACCGATAATACGTATTAGTAGACTTCTACTAATACAAATACTATTTATCGTTAGATATTAAAAACAAAAATGAACAAATTAATCACGACACACCTCCCCGGCAGCGGCGCCAAAATGGTTGTGGTAATTTACACTACCTTTGCTTTAGGAAAAACAAAAGAGCGTAAATAGCGGTAAGTATTAAACAAATGATTTAGGAAAATCAAGTGTTAATGACCCAAAAAAGTGAAAGTTCGTTTCCCAAGGAGGTATATGTGTGTGAAAAACTCGTTAAATGTTTGAGATTAATATTGAAAGAAAGAAAAGATGAGAAAAGAGAATGACGGATACGTTAAAATTACACTACGACGACAAAACGAAAAACCGTAAAAAGTGACAAAATAAAAATTAATTCTAAAAATTCCCAAAAAAATTACCAAAAATATCTAAAAATAAACTAAGAGTTTAGAAATGATCAAAAAAATTTCAAACCTTTTAATTAATTAAATATTAATTTTTAAATGCTAATTAAAGCCCTAAAAAGCCAAATAATTAATAAAAAGCCCAAATAAAGATTTTTCACTTTTTAAACCTCTAAAATGACTTAACAAGACTAAAAACGATTTTTATGAAATTTTAAACTAATGAAAACTATTTTTAAATGATTAAAAACTATTAAAATATTAAAATAATTCTAAAAATAATAAAATGATGAGAAAATTAATATAAGAGTTTTAAAAATCCTAACTTAATGTATTTGACCTAGAAAAAATGTAAAAGTTGCAAAAACATTGAAAACTAAATTTAATAATAAAATAATATTAAAATAATATTAAAAATCCAAAAATTATAAAAATTTCTAAAAAGTTACAAACTAGTTTATTTTAACCTAAGTAAACAGAAAATGAAAGTGAAATTACCAAAATACCCCTATTGGGCCACCAAATGGGCTAAAAACAAAAACAGTCCAATGAAATGGGCTTTTTGGCCCAATTAAATCCAACTCAACCAAATAAGCTGAAAATCACGAGTCTAGCTTAAAAATCAATTCTAAACACAAAACTCTGAAGGCATAAAAGCTGAAAGTGGGCTTATCACAGCTTAAATGTACAACAACTTATTCTTAATGGGCTTTTTGGCCCATTAAGCTATTAGCCAATGCCATAAGCTCTAATTTGACACACAACCTTCTTTTGGGATGCTTAAGAGATGTGTGAAAAGAAATTTTGAAAAAGCACAACCAATAAGCAAGAAATAAGCCAAGTACAAATTCACTAAAAGACAAAATAGTCGACTTAGAGTTTTAGACCACCTCAGAACTTGATTCAACTTGTAAAAGACTCTAAATGACTTAAATAAGCCAAATCAATCAAGAAAAGTTCAATAAGCAAAGCCAAATAAGCTGAATAAGCCAATAAGCACTTATGTAAAAGTCAAACAAGTTGGTTTTCTAGTCAAACCCTAAAGTCAACCACTCAACTGCTCCAGAATGAACAATTGGGTCAAATGAAGAAGACCTATTACCAAATTGAAGTTGTTGCACATTTTAATAAGCTAGAACAGCTTACTGATAAGCTATTTGCAAATTAACACTAGTAGTGGCTAGCAGCAGGGGAAAGGAGTTCCCACAGCTTTGACTATTTGACCTTTGATTATTGAGAGATTTACTTGGATTCAGTGAGCAACAAGGGCACCCTTTTAACCAGTGGGTTATAAGGAGTCATAAACAAGCAAGAAATCACAAAATTAACCAGCCAAAAGATACAGTTTAATCAATCAGTCCCCAGATACCACACAGACATGAACAATGAATAGTTATGAAGAAATAACCAGTTTAAGCTAGAATAAGCCCACCAGATTACACCAAAAGCTTACACCACCACAATAAAACTTAAAAACTTAAAAACTTAAAAAAACACAAAACAACTCAATTCAAACACTGGTTTATAGATTAGATCTGGTTTTGTTGGGAATTATTTGTTAAGTGTCAAGTACCATTAATGTTATTCAAGTACTGTTAGTTATCTTTTAAGTACCGTTAGTGTTAACGCGGTACATAGTAAGTACTGCTACTTATAAAGTAAGTACTACTATATTGATTAGGACGAATATATCTTTGTATAAGATATGTCATAGTTATAGTTAGAGTATATCTTATGTGATATACTTAAATAGTTAGAATATTGATAATATATCGTCTGTGATATAGTTATCTTTATAGAATATTCTAAGGTTTCTAGGGTTCCTTACTCTATAAAAGGAACATAGGTACAATGTCATTCATGTACCTCATTCAATTCGATTAATAAGAGAATCGAATAGTTAAAAGTAATTTTGTTCTTCTGTGCTTTATAAGTTAGATTCCGTATAACTTATTTAGTTTGAGTAAGAGTTCTCAAAGTGTTTTAGTTTGATTACAAACTACTATACTAGTTCTTAACAGAATATAGATCCAATCAAAGGGATCAACAAGTGGTATCAGAGCTTGTTGAGAAACTCTGAAAAAGAAGAACACAACCCCATACACTCCACTTACACAAAAAACCCAATGTCTCAACATGGTGATGACGCTCACTTGGATGATGTTCAAAATCCTGATCCAATACCACAGGAACAACCACAAGTTGTGCATCCTGCACCAACACAAGGTGTTCAAGACGTGAATGCTGTAGCTACCTCTACAACTACAACACCTTCTCCTACTCTTTCTGCTGTCAAACTCCCGGTGCTCAAAGGTGACAATTATGAGACATGGGCTATGCAGATGAAACATTACTTGAATCACACAGATCACACTATGTGGCAAATTATCAAGAATGGGAATACACCTAAGAAGCTACACTGGTTGCCTGATGGTACATGCTATGCTCTACCTGTTGTGATTGCTGAGGAGGTACAAGTAGAGATCAGAGAGAGAAAAGCCAGAACTGCTTTGGCTAGGGCTCTTTTAGAAGACATCTTACCCAACTTTCATCATTACAAGGATGCCAAGGCTATGTGGGATGCCATAAAACTTAGATATAGAGGTAATGACAAATCTAAGAAGATGAAGAAGATTGTTCTTAAGCAAAAATTTGATAACTTCTCAATTTTTAGTATAGAGGGAATACATGGTAGCTATGGAAGATTCAGTAAGTTGTTTATTCAATTGGCAGTTTATGGACAAGTAATTCCTGATGAAGAAGCTAATCTAAAATTCTTAAGGAGTGTTCCACAAGAGTGAAAAGCAATGGCTATGTACTTCATCAAAAGAGATGATCTGGAAACAATTCCTTTTGATCATCTCTACAACAATCTTAGAGCATACGAGATAGATGTGAAAGGCATTGAGGTGACCAAGACAACAACTACAACAAAGTATAACTTTGCTTTTGTGTCAGAAGTAAACAACAGTACTTATTTACATAATACCACTAGTGGATCAAGCAGCGGTACATACTTCACAAATACCGCTGGGGGACGTACAAGCGGTACTTACCCACAAAGTACTAGAGGCATCCCCATAGTCTCTCAAAATCCACATGGAAGATCTTCACCATTGTTTAGTGACAATGATGCCTTCTCGTTCTTTGTTGGACAATACAACAGGCCAAGATTAACACTCAATGACTTGTTTCAAATGGATGATGCAGATGTTGAAGAGATAGATCTTAAATGGCAAGCTGCTATGGTGTTAGTAAGATCTAACAGGTTCTTCAAGAAGACTGGAAGAAAGATGACTGTTGATCCTAATGCCATTAGGATATGACTAGTCCAAAGTTGAATGCTATAACTGTGGAAGGAATGGACACTTTGCAAGAGAATGCACAAGAGACAAAGCTGAGAGTAGCAGTCAAAAGTCCAAAAACAGCTATAGAACCAGTCCAAGAATAACTGAAAGTTTTCCAAAAGGAAACAGTAGGAGTCCTAAAGGAACCAAATCATTGGTGACTGTAGATGGAGTGGTAAACTGGGCTGAAGATGAAGAAGAAGAAGAGCTTGGTTTAATGGCTCTCTCACATGAAGATACTGAGGTACATCCTTGTTCTAAAGACTGTGTTCTTAAATTTAATAGCTTAAAAGTAGAACTAGAGGAACAGTATCAAAAAGTCAACACATGCACTGTAGAACTAAATGCTTTTAAACAGGGTGTTGCTAAGTTAGAAGAAAATATAGTTTTGTATAAAAAGGGTCAACAAAACTATGAAGAGAAAATAAGAATTTTAACTCTTCAAATGAGGGAAAAAGATATGGAAACTAAAGCCTTTGAAAGATAACTTTTGAAAGTGTCAGTAGAAAATGAAGCTTTAAAATCCAGTCTTTATAATGAAAGGGAAGTGATTAATCATTGGTAAAAGTCCTCTAAAGGATTAGGAAAACTAATTAATTCACAAATGAGGTATTATGATAAGTCAGGCCTAGGATATATTGAGTACCAACCTGGGATAACTTTAACTGACAAGGACTTATCAAAGGGGATTTTTGAAGTTCTAGTGTGTCAGATAGTACACCTAAGAATGATAGATATGCTGAAGGAATGAAGGCAGTTCCTCCACCACTATCAGGAATTTTCATGCCCCTAGTAATGATACAAGTATAGATTTAGAAGAACCAAAGGTTAAAAATACCTCAAACTCTAGTACTTTGTCCCAAGATAAGACTGTCGTGACCAAGAACATTGTTTATCCACCTTTAATGAACAATTTTGTTTCTAAAGAATCTAAGACTACTTCTGCTCCCAAGCCGGTAAAAACTCCTAGTAAGATATTGGAAAATGATGTAAAACATAATAAAACCAAGAGGGGTAGATTAGGTTTTGAGAAAGTTAAGTCAAAACAACCTTTTGGGTCTTCTTTGAGAAGAAAAGGATGTTATGTTTGTGGTATTCTAAGTCATTTTATCAAAGATTATACTTTGCATGAAGATAAAATTGTGAAACAAAAGGTGTTGGGAATAAATATAAGTATATAAGTTACCCCTGCTAGTTGGTCATTTTTCCCCCTGCTAGAGTAAGTTCCCCCTGCTAAATAACAAAGGCAGGGGGATTGGTTCCCCTGCTAAAATCAAAGGCCCTGCCGCTAGAGATAAACTTGGAATAGATTATTACGCGTTTATGTTACTACTCCGAGATACTTTCCAAGTTTGTTAGTAGTAATCTTGTATGTGAGTCCTTATGCCTATAAAAGGACTCACTAGGTTATCATGCAAAGTGTGTCTTTCTCTATTGTCTTTCAATTCATACTTTAAGGTTTTTGTAACCCTAATACCATTATTGGGTATTTTTATATCTTTGATATATTAAAGTTCAACGTTTGCTTTAATCATTTGTTCTTGTGCTAAACACTATATTCCGCATCTTGTTTAGTTACTTTGCCTTGCAAAGTTTCTCTAGTGTTAGATTGAATTTATTCTTTCTATCACAACCCTTAAAAAAGCTATAAAGGTTTAAGATCTGAGTTTGGGATCAACAAGTGGTATCAGAGCTTGTTGAGAAACTTTGACTAAACCAAGAACAAAACTGTCAAATCCATGATTTTACCATGATTTTATGTAATGAAGTTTCACCCATTAATCCTAGAACACATACTCATATGTATATTCCTATAGGTTGTGTGTGAACTTGTTCATTTAGGTACTTATACCTTTACATTCATATTTGTTGTAAATAAGTTACATAGCTCAAACCTTGTACTTAAGACTAGGAGAACCAATGATAAAAATGTATAATCAATACTTGGCTATACACAACACTAAATCAAAGTTGGAAAACATGCTACATAGTGTATGTAGCCATGTATGTGTGAAAGTGTGTATACCACAAACATGTTTTAACGTCCTTGGACTAGCCCAAGACTATACTCCTTATGTACTAGCCCAACATGAGCCCATGCCAAAGCCCATTACCCCCCTTTTTGGCTAGCTAGACACGACACCCCATAGGTGGAAGAAGAAGGGTTGTCTTGGTTTTGGAAAAGCCAACACATGGCACAATGGTTCTTACCAAGAAAATCATGCCTTTTTCCTTCACCCTTCTCTCTCCCCTTTTAGCCGAAAAACACACATACATTCTCTCAACCTCTCATGCAACCAAATCTCATTCTCTCTTCATCTTTATCTCTCAAATCATTCGGCATTAAGCCACAACAATCCAAAGTTGTTCATTAAATCAACTAAATCTTTGTCCCATCTTGATTACAAATCATTTGGTGGCATCATTTTTTTGGAATCACTACAAACAAGCCCTAGCCAAATCATTATAGGTCACGGCTTGGTTTGTGTTAGGGTTTTCTTCATCAACTTGAGTAGATCTTATATCTCCTTGTTCATCTAGATCCTCTTTGGTACTTTTAGGCAAGAAAGGTATACACTACTTGTTCTTCCATTTCTTCATGCATGCATCATCATACATCTATAAACACAAGTAAATAACATGTTAAAAATCAAAGTTTGATAAAGCTATGACCATTATAGGTCACGACATATTTATAAAAATCATGTTCATGATTTAAAAATCTTTAGTAAGAAACATATGCTTTGTATTCCATATTTTAAACTAGATTTAAAAACCATATGAAACCTTTTATAAATCTAAATGTAGCATGAGTTATGAATCTTGTTTTATGGGACTTTGGTTAACTAATAACCATAGATCTCATAAAATGAATTTGTGAAACTTAAAAGTCATGAAAACCATGACCTTAAAGGTCACGACTAAGTTAAATGGTGACCATATGATTCATTAACTTAGTTTTAAAGATGGAATATGAAATGTAACATACTAAATGGAATGTTAAAAATCACAAATACAACTTATGTGTATAAATGTAGCCATGGGTTACACTAGACCTAAAATAGGTTAGATGTACATGCATGCTTATATAAAACCTAGATCCAATGGTAAGTGTTAACTTAACATGATATACATAAAATAATCTAGTAGATCTTATGGGAATATTGGGAGAAACAATATAGCCGTGGGCTATACATTGCTTCTTGGAATAATAGTAGCCTTGGAAACATGCATGTAACCTAGATAATCATGATGTGTGTTTGTGAATATTTACAAAACTTAAAAACTAGTTAAAGGGATATCTTAGAAATACCAAGGTCTAAATGTTGGGAATAAAATTAGCAAAGTCACTGGAACGCTGACAAGAGGAAATTGGATGCTGACAAGAGTAAACGAGGCACTGACAGGTGAGACGCTGATAAGAATTATCAAGGCGTTGACAAGAAGAATTTTAAGACAAAGACAAGGACTAAATCTACCAATGATGAATTCTTCAAGCTGGTGGACAAAATATGAAGATAAGAATTCAGAATATATTCTTAATGTTTAAAAAGATTTAGTCAATAAGTTATGTTTATCTTATGTCTTTTCCTAAAATAGTTGATCTTATCTTTTTGTACAAGGCTCCTTAAACCTATAAAAGGAGGCCTTAGGGTTAGACATAAGACACATCTTTTCACACACCTCTTCCACACATCTCATAACACTTTCATTGTAATCATTCATTGATATTATTAATCAAAGTGAAAGTTTTGTTTACTTTGTTTTGGTCTTTGTTCTAAGTGTTAAATTCCGCATAACACTTAGTTTGTTCAATACAACAAAGTTTTTCTACGTGTTAAACTTGACTTAATCTCGTTAAAACAAAGCTAAATCGATCTAAGTTTGGGATCAACAAGTGGTATCAGAGCGTGTTGAGGAACTTTTGATCATAAAGAACACAAGAACCCTAAAATCACCAAAACCCTAATTTTCTCAAAACCCTAACAACATCATGTCAAATCCAGAAATAACCTCTTCTTCCTCACCTTTGCCAAACATTAAGATTCCCATGCTTGATGCAACCAACTTTGAATTGTGGAAATTCAACTTGGAACAATACCTAGGGATCTATGACTACACACTCTGGGAGATTATTGAATATGGAAACACATTCAATAAAGCTCAAAAGATTGCTAATGCTATTGCTGCAAGAACAGCTGTTGCTGGATGTTCAGAAGCAGATAAGAAGGAAAAACCTGATGATGGTAGAGCTGTGTCTGCTGAAGACATAGCAAAGAAAAGGGTTGATATGAAAACCCTAAATATTCTGAAACTCTCTTTGGGACAAGAGAACCAACATAAATACAGAGGTTGTTGGGTCAAAAAGTTGATGTGGCAGAAACTCAAAAATGAAGAAAACATGAAGATTTTGTCTAAGCGTTGTCAAGAGCAATTTAGGCGTTGACAAGAACAAATCCAGCGTTGTTGGCTCAAGAGTTGTCATGTACAATCTAAGCATTGTTACATGCATATCAAGCATTGACAAAACGTAGACAAAGAAGCTTATGGAAGCTTCTATTTAGATAAACATGCAAAGATATTCTGCATAAGTTTATTTAAATAGAAGATTTACATGTTTATTTAGTCTTGTCTCTTGTGAACCCTAATCCTTACACTATAAAAGGAACCAAGGGTATTAGGTTTTATTCATCAATTCATTCACAATGTAAACCTAAAAGTGTGTGTGCACTAGACGTGGGATTAAATGTATACACGTCCAGTGGATGTTTGTTATTAATATAATGAACATCCCTTTTGTTTTAATTCATGTTATTTGTGCCTAAACACCTTGTTAATGTGTTATGTTCTAGTTCCGCTTTGATTATTTAATCATATGAACATAATGCATTCCTAGTAGCTTCAAAGATCCGGAAACTAAGGTTTCCACAATTGGTATCAGAGCATCATCAGCTTCAGTTGTAGAATTAGCCACCACTGTTTGTTTCTTGCATTGCCAAGATATCAACCTGCTCCCAAGAAACTGACATCCACCAGTTGTGGATTTCCTATCAAATTTATCACCTCCATAATCACTATCTGAATATGCAATCAGCTCCAATGGTGAATCCTTTGGGTACCACAAACCAAGACCATGATAGCATCTTAGGTACCTAAAGATCCTCTTCACAGCATAAAGGTGACATTCTTTGGGAGTCACTTGATGGCGTGCACAAGCACACACAGCAAACATGATGTCAGGTCTGGAGGCAGTAAGATACATCAAGGATCCAATCATGGATCTATAGTGCCTGACATCAACATCTTTCCCATCTCCAATCTTTCCCCAAGGGTGTTCTCTATCCATAGGAGTAGTAGCCCTCTTTTCATGTGGAGAAAAGCCAAACTTCTTCAAGATCTCAGCAACATATTTATCCTGGGAGATGAAGATACCATCTTCTTTCTACTGAACTTGTAAACCAAGAAAGAAGTTCATCTCCCCTATAGCACTCATCTTGAATTTGTCTGTCATAAGCTTGGAGAAATCCTCACTCATCTTTGGATCAGTAGACCCAAAAATGATATCATCAACATAGACCTGCACAAGCAACACATCCTTGCCTTTCTTCTTTGTAAACAGTGTCTGATCTATGGTGCCCCTCTCGAATCCATTGTCCACCAAATAGGTAGACAAAGTACCATACCATGCTCTAGGGGCTTGATGAAGGCCATACATAGCCTTTTTGACTCTATACACTTTATCTAGATGCTCTGGATCCTCAAAACCAGGAGGCTGCATCACATATACTTCCTCAACAATAGTTCCATAGAGGAAAGCACTCTTGACATCCATTTGATAGACTGTGAAGCCCATGCAAGATGCATAGGCTAGAAAAATCCTAATAGCTTCAATCCTTGCAACTGGTGCAAAGACCTCCTCATAGTCTATCCCCTCCTCTTGTGTATATCCCCGAGCCACTAACCTTGCCTTGTTTCTGACCACAATGCCTCTTTCATCTCTCTTGTTCCTTAGAACCCATCTTGTCCCTATAGGTCTGACATATCTGGGACAATCAACCAGCTCCCAAACATCCTGAATTGCAAATTGGTGAAGCTCATCCTGCATTGCTTCCACCCAACTTGGTTCTTTGAGAGCATCAAATATCTTCTTGGGTTCCTGTTGTGACAGAAAACAGGCAAACAAACATGCTTTCACAAGAGGGGTATCAACCTTCTTGTGTATATTGGCAATAAACCCACCAAGACCTTGATGAGATCTTCTAGTCTGAACTGGAGTATCGACATTACCAATGATTTGAGAAGGAGGATGATTCTTCATGACTGAAGTAAGTACTCCTCCCTCAAAAAGTCTGGTATCTTCAATTTCATTCTCCATGTTGCTAATATCTTCTTCATCAGACTCTCTTACATCAACATGAGGATGAACCTATTCATATATATTGGAAGGTTCACCTTGTTCAAAAATGGAAGAGAAAAGATGGGCAGAATTGTTGTCAACGCCTGAATCTTGTTTGTCAGCGCTTGGGCTAACAACGCTTGAACTGTTGTTGTCAACGTCTGATCCATCAACGTCTGAATTGGTCTTGTCAGCGCTAGATTTGCCTTTGTAAGCGCCTGAAGGACCATGCATGTTTGTATCTGGTGGGACTTGGAAACCACCATTATCTTTTCCAGCAGCAGCAGCAGCAGCAAAAGCATCTGTCCAAATGGGAATTGTGACATATTCTAGTATAGGAGATGTCTTTTCTGCTTGTGATCCAACCCTCTCATGAACCTGTGTACCTGAAACATCAACAACTTGTTCTTCCACAACATTTGAAGTTACCTTCACAATGTCTGGATTAGTGACAGGCATATAATTTAAAGTTCTAGATAAGGGTTCCAAGTCAAACAACCAATTAGGACCACTTTTAGGATCACTAGGCTTATTTTCTAAAAACCTAACATGTACTCTTTCAAGTATACGTTTTTCTTCTTTAAGATAAACCCTATATCCCTTGCTATGTACTGAATACCCCATGAAGTAACCCTCATCACCTTTTGCACTAAATTTCCCTAAGGCATCACTAGTATCCAAAACTACTACATAACAACCAAAAGGTCTGAGAAAACCAATATTAGGTTTTCTACCCCAAAGTAACTCATAAGGTGTTTTGTTCTGAATTTTGTTAACCAATGCTCTATTTTGAACATAACAAGCTGTATTAACAGCCTCAGCCCAAAAGGCTATAGGAAAATGAGCATCAGCCAACATTGTTCTGGCTGCTTCAATTAGGGTTCTATTTTTCCTCTCAGCAACCCCATTTTGTTGTGGGGTTCTAGCAATACTAAATTGCCTAGTAATTCCTTTCCTGGCACAGAAATCATCTAGCTTCGTATTCCTAAATTCACCACCATTATGACTCCTAAGCATTTTAACCTCATTGCCAGACCTCTTCTCAATTTGAGTGATAAAATCAATTAGAATATCAGCTGTGTCACTCTTCATAGCTAGAAAGAATGTCCAAGTAAACCTAGAAAAGTCATCTGTGATGACAAAGCAATATGACTTACCATTCAAACTTTCTATATTGGTTGGACCAAAAAGGTCCATGTGTAGCATATGAAGAGGTCTAGAACTAGTATGCACCTGTTTGGACTTGAATGAAACCTTGTGCTGCTTGCCTTTAAGACATGCAACACAAGAGTGGTCATTGTGGAAGGCCTTCTCATGCAAACCATCAACTAAACCAAGTCTCACAAGCCTATTTATATTTTTAAAATTTATGTGCCCTAGTCTCCTGTGCCACAAATTACTCTCATCTACTGAGGCCTTAGCATAAAAACAAGACATATTATTATTCATTTTAATCCCATTCAAATTCACATTATATATGTCCTTATGCCTAGGTGTTCTATACTCAATATATTTCTCATCAGGGATCTTAAAATCCTTGCTTAACACCAAACACTCAGTATCAGTAAACAGAACTTTATTTTTGTTATCACAAACTTGTGATACACTAAAAAGGTTGTAATCAAGTTCTTTTACCAGAAATACGTTCTCAAAATGCAAATTTTTGGTGAGAAGGGTTCCTTTGCCTGTGATAGTACCATATCCGCCTCCAAAGTAAACCTTATCACCATCCTTAATGGGACTGAAGTTTGTGAGATAATATTCCTTCCCTGTCATGTGCCTTGAGCATCCACTATCCCAATATCCATAATCATTGACCTGTCGTTGAATGCCCTGCACATAAAGAAAATAAATTAGTTTTCTTTGGGAACCCAAGTCTTAAAAGACTTGGATTCACCTGGTTATTCAATAAGAACATACTTAGTTCTCACAACAACCCCATTCCCATCCTTCTTAGGATGAAATACCCAGTTAACCCCAATAGGTTTTGTAATGACCTTTGAAATGTAATTACATCTGTTGCAAGTCATTGAAATCCCATTATCATTAGGGTTTTGATCTTTCTTGGGTCTCCATGTTAAGCTTGAAGAAGCTTTAGACCTCTTACCCTGTGGTTGCAAATATTTAGGTTTGGTCACGTTTCTAACAGCGTTGGAATTAGTCTTGTCAACGCTGAAATTACCCTTGTCAGCGTTGAATCTAGGGTTTGCTACAGAAACCCATTGCCTATTAGACCAGGTGTTTGTCTTTTGAAATGGTCTTTGTCCATGAGTGTTAGACCCTCTAGTGAAGAATAGGGCAGGTCTAATCACTTGTGGACTTTGCTGCACACAAGGTTTGGGTCTGACGACGTTTGACTTTCTAACAACGTTGACTTTGTTCCTGTCAGCGCTGAAATTGTTCCTGTCAGCGCTGGCTTTGGGAGCGTTGACACACTTGTATGCCAAGTGTGAAAAGCTACCACAAGTATAACAAGCTTTTCTAGATACAACTTTAGATCTAGAAGAAAAGAAGCCTGTTCCTTGATTGCTAACTTGGCTCTTGGGTGACCTAGTATTCCTATACATCTCTGCATATTTAATGCTAGGTTTTCTATCAGTGTTTGAGCCTAGTTCAACAACTTTACCAGTGAGTGGGTTAGTAACCTTAATGGGTGTTGACTCATTGGGACTTTCACATAGTAAGCCACCCTTAACAAATAAAGTAGGGTTAGCTTTCTTCCATTCATTCAGATCAGTCAACTTTTGTTGGTACTCTTCAACTGGAGTGACAACTCTTGGTGGAGGAATGAATTCCTCCTCTTGGAGCTCTGGCAAACCAGTCCAAGATAGGTCCTTTTGTTGGACACCATAGAAGTCACCAGCTGGTGGTGGAACCAAAGAGTAATCATTCATCCCAATCCCAGTCATGTCCTTAGGATCCCTTTGTTTACCCACACATCCTCCTAGGGTTTGGGTGGCTCTATCAAATCTTTGAATTTTAAGGCCAACATTATCTTTATTCTTAATGGCCTCATCTAACTTAGCCTGTAACTCACCATTAACCCTTTCCATGATGTTTCTAATATCCATACTAGAATCTAACTCATGTTTTAAGATGTTTATTTTATCTTTTAAGTCAAATTCCATTTTCTTGTATTCAGAAACGGTTTTCTCAGTTTCAGTGAGAGCTAGTTGGTAATTAGACAATTTACATCTCTCAGTACTCATATCATCTAATAATCTTAACACCTCTTTGTTAAGTCTTTCAGTATTTAACCTACAGCCTTTGCTACAAAAAGCGTCATCATATACCTCATTATCAGATGAAGAGGAGGAGTGTGTCATGAGAGCATATTCAACATGCTCTTCTTCTTCAATATCAGCAACCAAAGCTTTATCCTCTTCAACATTCTTAGCCAGATAGCTCCAATCCCATCCCATACCATCAATTCCTTGAACTGCAACCATGGCTTTAGAATCTTGAGCTTTAACAACTTGACTTGAGGGTTTACCAGCATCAGATCTTCTAGGAGATCTGCACTCCCTCATGAAGTGCCCCATACGATGACAGTTGTAGCATTCAACTTTGGATTTATCAAATCCAGCTGTGTCTTTAGCATTGAAGGTCATCTTCTTTTTAAACCTTCTGTTCCACCTATTTGCTCTTATACTAGCAAGAGCCATGTTCCACTTGATGTCCATCTCTTCCAAGTGCTCATCACTTATCTGCTCAAGATCCTCATATGTAATCACTGAACCATTGGGCAGAGAAGCAATATAAGCACATACAGTATCCAAATCTAAACCAGCAGGTTTAACTCTTGGGGAGTCACTCTTGAATGTGTCAGCGTCTGAATAGGAGACGTTGACAGGACTTGTTCCAGCGCTGACATATGATGATCCAGTAACTGGATGCATGTAAGAGTCCTTCTGATTGAATTGACCTTCACTATGAGAGAAGAAGGCCATGTTACTGTTGGTAGACTTGCTTCCATGCTCTAAAAGAGTTTCATCTTCCAACAGCCTTAGTTTGTTGTAGATGTCATCAAACGAGGAGCTCTTGTAAGTATTGTTGGCAAGAATAGATCTTGCCTCAATCTTCCATGCCTCACCAAGACTTTTAAGAAAGGTAGCATTAATGTCAACATCACCAACTTGTGTCCCCATGAAGGACAACTTGCTTGTAATGTCAAGCAATCTGCTTCTCACACTACTCAGTTTCTCATTGGGTTGAGCTTTGAAGACAGCATAATCATGCATGAGTTGCTTTTTCTTTTCTTCCTTAGTGTCTGCATTGCCACCATATGCAACTTCAAGAGCTGCCCAAAGGTCCTTAGCAGATTCATAGCCTCTATATTTATGCTGGTTTTCTTGTCCCAAAGAGACTTTCAGAATATTTAGGGCTTTCATGTCAACCCTTTTCTTTGCTATGTTATCAGCAGCCACAGCTCTACCATCTCCAGGTTTTTCTCTCTTATCCTCTTCAGAACATCCAGCAACAGCTGTTCTTGCAGCAATGGCATTAGCAATCTTTTGGGCTTTATTGAATGTGTTTCCATATTCAATAATCTCCCAGAGTGTGTAGTCATAGATCCCCAGATATTGTTCAAAGTTGAACTTCCACAAGTCAAAGTTGGTTGCATCAAGCATGGGAATCTTGATGTTTGGTAAAGCTGAGGAGGAGGAGGTTATTGCTTCAGACATGATGTTGTTAGGGTTTTTGAGAAAATTAGGGTTTTGGTGATTTTTAGGGTTCTAGTGTTCTTTAAGATCAAAAGTTCCTCAACAAGCTCTGATACCACTTGTTGATCCCAAACTTAGATCGATTTAGCTTTATGTATACGAGATTAGATCAAGTAATACACTTAGAGAAACCTTTGTATATGCTTATGAATTTAAGTGTTATGCGGAATTTAACACTTAAACAAGAACACACAATGATATAAACAAACTTTCACTTTGATTAATAATATCAAACTTGCTTACAATGAAAGTAGTTTACGAACAAAAACTTATATGAAACATTAACCTAAAGGTCTTCTTTTATAGACATAAGAAGCCTTGTACAATAATCTACGTATCAGCTATTCTAGGTAAAGATAAATATAGAAAATACATTGTTGTTCCTATCTTTACTAGAAGTAATCTAGAATACAATAAACGCGTAGAGTATATCTTCCCATCAGTGCTTGTCTTCAATGTGTCAATGCTTGACTTTATCTTGTCAACGCTTGAGCTGTCAGCGCTTGTTTTGTTCTTGTCAACGCTTGTTTTACTCTTGTCAGCGCTCAAGTGATCTGGCCTTAATTTATTCCCAACAGGTTTGTGTACCTTGGTGAGATGAAACCTTGATTATACTGGGGAGCCATAACCCTGATATAGTTAACACTAGATTTAGTGTCATCTCTAGCACCAACGGGCCAGAGAATACTTGGTCCGAGAATATTTCATTTTTCCTAACCTGTTTCCTTCCCTGCCTAAACCTGAAAGACACACCCAACTCACAATGGGTGTATTTTGTAGGGTTACTTCCGCCACCTAGACAACTCTAAGCCTGAAGGGCACATCCAACTCACGATGGGTGTACTTTGTAGAGCTATGTTCGGCATCCCCCGTAAGGAGATGTTGAATGTCCTATGTTTTTGGACATTCCTCTTTCCTCTTCGGGTCCAATTAGTTCGACAATACCATCATCCATTAGACGTTGGGAGATGAGAATTCCTCTCTTTAGAAGCTAGAATTTGTACAGATTTTGAACCAGTAATAGTGAATGTATGACCCTTGTTACGACACCCTGCAAGGCGCGCACTTCTTTATTCTTGGTATCTTCTTTTATTTCCACCATTTGAGGTACTTCTTTTCTGCGTCCCTCTCACTCAGCCTCACGGCAAAGGAAGCAGATTCTTTGCAACTTCCTACGCAAACGCCATCGACAACAATCTTAACCTCTTTGTTGGGTAGAAACTTTAGTGCCATTAACTAATGTTTGTGTCCCACTGACTTGAGGTAAAGATCGTAAGTCTTTTCTTAAAGATGTTAATATAGGAGGGGTTAAAGTTAAACATGTTTGTTTTACCTTCAAACCCCAATCTTTCATCCGCGGGTATGGAGATATAACTTGTATCTCACCCATGAAAATGATGTAGAAATAGTGCATCCCTAGATTCCCCAGCATATGAAATATATTGGCGTGTCCTCCTCATATTAGAAACCATTTGCAATGGATTTGTCCTCCTAACCAAATCCACAACGCCAATGGTCCTCTTCTAGATCCAGGAAAGGTATGACTACAACACCCATTGAGAAGCCCGCGCCTATCCATCCACTGCAGCAGTCCCCTTTACTGCTCAATCGGATGTATAGTGCGATCCAGATAAAGATCTCTTTGCATTCCTCGCTTATTCATCCACAACAGCAGTCTCCTTTACTGCTCAATCGAATGTATAGTGCAATCCGGATAAAGATCTATTTGCATTCCTCGCCTATCCATCCACAGCAGCAGTCTCCTTTACTGCTCAATCGGATGTATAGTGTGATCCGGATATATATCTATTTGCATTCCTCGCCTATTCATCCACAGCAGCAGTCTCCTTTACTGCTCAATCGAATGTATAGTGCGATCCGGATAAAGATCTCTTTGCATTCCTCGCCTATCCATCCACAGCAGCAGTCTCCTTTACTGCTCAATCGGATGTATAGTGTGATCCGGATAAAGATCTCTTTGCATTCCTCGCCTATTCATCCACAACAACAGTCTCCTTTACTGCTCAATCGAATGTAGTGTGCGATCCGGATAAAGATCTCTTTGCATTCCGCGCCTATCCATCCACAGCAGCAGTCTCTTGTACTGCTCAATCGGATGTATAGTGCGATCCAGGTCAAGATTTCTTTGCATTCCTCGCCTACCCATCCACGGCAGCAGTCTCCTTTACTGCTCAATCGGATGTATAGTGTGATCCGACTAAAGATCTCTTTGCATTTCGCGCCTATTCATTCACAGCAGCAGTCTCCTTTACTACTCAATCGGATGTGTAGCACGATCCGAATAAAGATCTCTTGGCATTCTCTTCTGTTCACCTGTAACGACAGAAGTTTCCTTTAGTGCCGAATCAGACATATAGAAGTAACCTAGGAATAGACCACTTCGCGTTCATGCCACCATCCGCACCTGAGAGAAAACCTGAAACAAATAATACACTTAGAACATCTATCACTTAAAAGATGAATATGTTTTTAATAGCTTTGAGGACAAAGCTAAAATAACGGGGTGGTGCTGTAAAATCCATGATTTTACCATGATTTTATGTAATGAAGTTTCACCCATTAATCCTAGAACGCATACTCATATGTATATTCCTATAGGTTGTGTGTGAACTTTTTCATTTAGGTACTTATACCTTTACATTCATATTTGTTGTAAATAAGTTACATAGCTCAAACCTTGTACTTAAGACTAGGAGAACCAATGATAAAAATGTATAATCAATACTTGGCTATACACACCACTAAATCAAAGTTGGAAAACATGCTACATAGTGTATGTAGCCGTGTATGTGTGCAAGTGTGTATACCACAAACATGTTTTAACCTCCTTGGACTAGCCCGAGACTATACTCCTTATGTACTAGCCCAACAGGAGCCCAAGCCAAAGCCCATTACCCCCCTTTTTGGCTAGCTAGACACGGCACCCCATAGGTGGAAGAAGAAGGGTTGTCTTGGTTTTGGAAAAGCCAACACATGGCACAATGGTTCTTACCAAGGCAATCATGCCTTTTGCCTTCACCCTTCTCTCTCCCCTTTTAGCCGAAACATACACATACATTCTCTCAACCTCTCATGCAACCAAATCTCATTCTCTCTTCATCTTTATCTCTCAAATCATTCGGCATTAAGCCACAACAATCCAACGTTGTTCATTAAATCAACTAAATCTTTGTCCCATCTTGATTACAAATCATTTTGTGGCATCATTCTTTTAGAATCACTACAAACAAGCCCTAGCCAAATCATTATAGGTAATGGCTTGTTTTGTGTTAGGGTTTTCTCCATCAACTTGAGTAGATCTTATATCTCCTTGTTCATCTAGATCCTCTTTGGCACTTTTAGGCAAGAAAGGTATACACTACTTGTTCTTCCATTTCTTCATGCATGCATCATCATACATCTATAAACACAAGTAAATAACATGTTAAAAATCAAATTTTGATAAAGCTATGACCATTATAGGTCACTGCATATTTATAAAAATCATGTTCATGATTTAAAAATCTTTAGTAAGAAACATATGCTTTGTATTCCATATTTTAAACTAGATTTAAAAACCATATGAAACCTTTTATAAATCTAAATGTAGCATAAGTTATGAATCTTGTTTTATGGGACTTTGGTTAACTAATAACCATAGATCTCATGAAATGAATTTGTGAAACTAAAAAGTCATGAAAACCATGACCTTAAAGGTCACGGCTAAGTTAAATGGTGACAATATGATTCATTAACTTAGTTTTAAAGATGGAATATGAAATGTAACATACTAAATGGAATGTTAAAAATCACAAATACAACTTATGTGTATAAATGTAGCCGTGGGTTACACTAGACCTAAAATAGGTTAGATGTACATGCATGCTTATATAAAACCTAGATCTAGTGATAAGTGTTAACTTAACATGATATACATAAAATAAGCTAGTAGATCTTATGGGAATATTGGGAGAAACAATATAGCCGTGGGCTATACATTGCTTCTTGGAATAATAGTAGCCTTGCAAACATGCATGTAACCTAGATAATCATGATGTGTGTTTGTGAATATTTACAAAACTTAAAAACTAGTTAAAGGGATATCTTGGAAATACCAAGATCTAAAAATATAGCCGTGAGCTATATATGAGGGTACATGGATCTATGTTTGATTTTTAGGTCTAGACATAGTTTAGATCTCATTTTGAACTTGTGACTTATTTTCTTGATGTGTACATAGATAGATCTAATTTTATAACATATATAAACTACATGCAACCTTAAAATAAGACTTGACTTATCTTAATAAGCTATAACTAATGTAGGTCGTGGGTTATAAGCTCCTACTAGGGCTTATGACTTACTTGTAACCTTATGACACACCTAGAACTAATTTGGTATAACACATAAATGAATTTTTAAGTTTTATTCATCTATTTAGATTGAAAACTAAATATTAATAAGCTCATAATAAGCTTATAAGATATCCTAAGTAAAAACTTATATAAAATGAAAAGTAGTGTTAATGGACTATTTAAGCCCATGAAAAGTTAACCTAAAACTTAAATGGACCCAATAAGCCCATTTGATAAATTATAGTAACTAAAATGGACTTAAGAGTACACTAAGGCCCATTTAAATAAATTAGTGGACTTGAGATATAGTTAAGCCCACTAAAATAGCCCATTAGATATTTAGCCCATTTAATGAGCCCATATACAATTTTGTATGTTGAATAAAAGTTTTTACAATAAAATATAACTTATAAAAACTTTTTGGATGAAAATGACAATTTATAAAACTTAAGGACTAAAAACGTAACTTATGAAACTTGTTTTGATGAACTAGTAAACACAAGGACTGGAAATGTAAATATCCAAAAGTCTAGGGTTTAAATAAATATTATCCGTGGCAAATTAAACCCTAGGGACCATTATGGGAAGTTTCTAAAAGTTATTTTGTCATTTCAAAACCCTAAGGACTATTTTTTTTCAATTGTCAAAACTTAAAGAAGCCCTAGGGGCTGTTTTGTAAATTTAGTAAAGTTACAAAACCTAGATATAACTAGGGGGACCAAATCTGCCATAAGCCGAAACTATAACAAGCCCTAGGTACTAAATATGTAAAAATCCGAAAGTTTACTTGTTTAAAAATATGGAGGGTCTAGTTTTGCCATGTTCCGAAACATTAACAAGCCCTAACTCTAAAATCTATTTTAATTATAAAACATAATTAAAAGTCTAGATCATAAGGATTAATGTATAAAACTTAAGTTTGTGATAAATAAATTATTTTAAAAATATTAAATAGTTTATGAAAACTTTAGAGTTAAATGAAAATATTTTCTTTTATGAAATATTTATTTATATTGGCTTTACAAGATAAATTGTATAAAAAAGATGAATATGTATTGTTAATACATGTACTCATATACTTTTAAGAAATAAAATTATGTGAACGTTAATTAAATTAAATGTTACTACGCAAATATATTACCCCTTATGTTTACTTAAATATAGAACTTGGTTATAAATTTAACGGGATGTTATTGATACAAGTACTATAAACATGGATTAATATTTTAAGTGAAACATTTTCTTTTATGTTTACGTAAATGTAAAACTTAATTATAAGATTGAATGAGTATTATTACATGTATGCTACCTGATAGTAATAGTTAAACATTTGATGTGAACTTAGAAACAAACTTATATAAATAAGTTAAATGAATATTGATGCTACTTGAACTATGGTTATTTAGATAAATACCATGGTATGAATAAACTGAATAAAATCTGTATAAGCATACATATATGTTCTTTGTACTATCTTTTAAGACTGTACTATCTGATTAGGCATAACTTTGGTGTGAGCTTTAATTGGATATCCGTAATAAATAAGCAATTTCCTACTCCCAGGTGAGTTTACAACCCCCTATAAACTTTGATAAAACTTTCCCTTTTTGGGAAAGAAAATATGCAAACATATATTGGACATAACTGGATTGTATAAACTGGATTATGATTGCTTATTATTGAAACTGTTAAATTGTTGTAAATCGCCCGAATGTTATAAATAGATCTATTAGGGATTGACCATCCCCGTATGGGTGAGTCATGCTCAATGTGCCTTGGCCGGGACAACAGACGTATACCATGTTGGAACTGGAATGGGTGTCTTTTTGTAAGACACTACGTCCTCATCTGTTGAGGACTATGGGGTTAAGCTTCAGTTTCTAATAATAAACAAATGTTATTTACATTTTTGTAAGAATGCTTTGTGCATTATTACTTCTATGATTATTGAATGTCCAAACTAATTAATTGTTAAAATCTGTAAATTCACCAACTTTATGTTGACCCGTTAGTATGTTTTGCACAGGAATATGAAGTTAGTACATGGTGTGTGCATGGTCTCCAGCATCTTAGTAATCTGCATTGTAGGACTCGTCCGGGGTTCTATTTGGGAAACATAAACAATCAACTTATATCGTGTTTAAGACAATTTTTAATTTATTTGTTATCAAATATGTAATCTAATTTAAATAATCTTTATCTTATGCTCTATGGACTATATGCTATCGATCCACCCATGTGACGTCTCCGGGGATATTTTTCCACATATTTTGACCCTACCCGGGGTGTCACAAAAACCCTCACTGCAACCATGTCTTCAGACTCTTCCTCAAACAACAGTAACCACAACAACATCAAACTACCCATGTTGGATCCTGAAAACTGTTGGGAATAAAATATGGGTCAGATCACCAAACGCTGATAAGAAGAAAGTCAACGCTGATAGATTGACATTGGACGCTGATAGAAGTCAACGCTGACAGCCTTGAAGATTGACACTGATAGAATATCTTTTGTTTATTTGTTTCTTTATTTATGTATGGTAAAGATAAGCACAACATTGTATTTTCTATTATTATCTTTACCTAGAATAGTTGATTCGTAGCTTATTGTACAAGACTTCTTGTTCTATAAAAGAAGGTCTTTTAGGTTAAAGTCATATATCAGTTTTCATAGTATTCGCAAGTTAAACCTTTCATTGTAATCAACACGATTATTCTAATACAAGTGAAAGTTTGTTTAACATCATTGTGTTTTAGATCAAGTGTTAATTCCGCATAACACTTTGTTACTTTATTCATAAGCAAAGGTTTCTCTACGTGTAGTACTTGATCTAATCTCGTATACACAAAGCTTAATCGATCTAAGTTTGGGATCAACAAAAACTTCGAATTATGGGAGTTCAAGATCCAAGAACACCTCAAAATGGAACACTATGTTCTCTGGGAGATCATAGAGTTTGGTGATCAATTCCCCAAAACAATGACGGTAGAAGATGGTAAGGGAGAAAATAAAGCTGAAAGTTCCAAAAGTGTTGAAGTCAAGAAGAAATCTGCTGCTCTTTGTGACAAGGAAATACTGGCCAGAAGGCATGATGTCAGAGCTCACAGGTCATTGATGTTGGCTCTACCTGATAGACATCAGCTAAGATTCAGAAAGTACAAAACAACTAAGGAACTCTGGGAAGCCATAGGCACAACTTTTGGAGGAAATGAAGCCACAAAGAAGAAGAAGAAGAATCAAATGCTTGATGAACTTGCTTCCTTTAAAGCAATTGGTGATTAATCAATTGGTGCTATTTACAATAGGCTTCAAGATATGGTGGCTCAGTTGGAGTTCTTTAAAATTGAAGTGACAAGAGAACACGTGAATACCATGTTTCTTAACAGTCTTCAGAAAGAATGGTTCGTCTACATAGCTATTTGGCAGAATAAGGATGACTTAGATAACAAGAACATTGATGACATATACAATAACTTGAAAGTTTTTGAACATGTTGTCAATGGGATGAAGTCAAAAGGAACAATTCCCACCAACTCAAGTGGAACCACTGATTCCCCTGCTAACATGGCCTTCATATCTAAAAGTAGTAGGATCTCCAAAAGCAGTGGAATCGAAGTTGGCCCTGCTACTCATTCCCTTGCTACCAGATCTGGATCATCTTATGATGAAGAAAGGCCAGCAACCTTCAGCCTTGACACTGCTTGTGCCTTTATAGCATCCCAAGGGCCACAAGGATCTACTGTGTTACATGAAGATCTGAGTCAAATCTCTAAGCAAGGACTGGAGGAAATGGACATCAAGTGGAACATGGCTCTACTTAGTATGAGAGCCAACAGGTTTTACAAGAAATATGGAAAGAAGATCTCCATCAATCCTTCTAATGTAGCCGGATTTGACAAAACAAAGGTTGAATGCTACAACTGTGGCAAGAAAGGTCACTTTGCTAGGGAATGCAGAGGACCTAGGACTAGAAACAGCTATAGGAAGGAAAGCAGGGATGATGATTCTGGTGCTAAGGCCATGGTAGCAATGTAGGGGATAGATGGAGCAGGTGGATGGGATTGGAGTGCCATGACAGAGAGTGTGGAAAGAAATCAAGCATTGGTTGCAGAGGAAAAAGAAGAAGATTTTGCTCTTATGACCATGTCAAGCTCCAGCTCAGACAATGAGGAATATGATGATTCATATTGTACTAAAGCTTGTAGGAAGAATACTGAGTCATTGAATGATCAAATAATAAAGATAAAAGTTGATTATATTAATTGTGACAATAACCTTGATAATTATAGACGTGCTTTAGAACAGTTAGAATCTACCATAAGAGAGTTTAAACAAAGAGAAAGTGATTATAGAGATCACATCGTGATTCTAGAGAGAGATGCTAAGGAAAATAATGATTCCATTAAGGAGTTGACTGCTGAACTTGAAGTTTTTAAATCTAATAAAAAGATAGATGATGAAACTGTTGAAAATTTTGGAAAAGCTTCTAAAGATTTAACTAAAGCAGTTGAAATTGGACAATCTCCTAGGGACAAAACAAGTTTTGGGATTAAAAATGAGCATGCTACCATACCACCACCTCCTGTCAATATCCATGCACCTTTTCCTAGAAAAGACTTGTCTTCGACTGGTCTCTCATGTTTTCAAAAAACAGGAAGATATTGAATTTGACTTAAGTGCTTACATACCTAATAGTCTTTAAACAAAAGAGCCACTAGTGAAAACTAGTATTGTTAGGGACTTTGAAAAGGAAGAGATTGCTTTAAAACAATGGAAAATTGATAACCCTGTTCTCTTTTCAAGAGAATGACTTTTTGGTAGTGATTCTAGTTCTAAGAGTAGTTCACCCAAATATAAAACAGGATCAAAGTCCTCTAAGTCCACTGTTAAATATGCTTGTATGCATAGGTCTGTCAGAGGTAATCAGAGAAATTGGAATGACCAAAAGTCTCACCAATTAGGAGAAGGCTTTGTGATAAATACAAAACCTTGTTTCACATGTGGCAGTTTTGATCACACTTATCAAGAATGTCAGGCACCAATGGAAGTTGTGGCTGCAAATCCTTTAAAGGATATGCAACCTAAAGCCATTCTTCTAAATGCAGGGTCAAAATCCTTTTCCCCTTCCAAGTATGTTGCCCCTGCTTTAAGAAACAGGGTTACTGACAAATATGTTGTTCTTGCTCTAAGAAAGGTGAATGATGTTCATCCCAAGACCAGCTCTTCTATGACCAACCCAACACCTCATAATGCATATAGACCTGTCCCTAGACCTTAACAACACATAAATAGAGGCTAAAACAAAAGATGGGTTCCCTCTGCTGAGCTTAGGGATTCCCCCTGCTAAATCTGAGGTATCCCCTGCTAGCAAAGTTTTGCCCTCTAGGAACATGGGCAGATGGGGGAAAGCTGTGAAAGCCTCATCTCGTTGGGTTTGGGTACCCAAAAGGGGTGCTAAGTCTAATGGTGTATCTCTAGTTTTTGATAAGCTATCCTACATTGATACACGAGGTAGATCCGAGTCTGTAATAGCTTGGGTCCCCAAGAAAAACTAATTTGTTTTTCTTTTTGCAGGTGACAAAGAAGACCAAGGATGATAGAGCATATTGGGATAGTAGATGCTCAAGGAGCATGACTGGACAAAAATCTTATCTGTCTAACGTTGTGCCCCTGCATGACAATGATGGTGTTTCTTTTGGAGATGTGCATGGAACAATCACAGGAAAAGGAACTATTGTAACCAATGGGATGACCTTTGACAATGTCTACTTGGTGAAAGAGCTCAAGTACAATCTATTCAGTGTGTCACAGATGACTGATAACAAGAATTTTGTCTTGTTTACTGATACTGAATGTCTGGTGTTAGGAAGGAGTTTGTCTTACCACCAAACACTCCTATTATACTTAGAACACCAAGACAAAAGAACATGTACACAATTGATCTCAAAGACATCTCTCTTCAAGACAATGAAACCTGTTTCATTGCCAAAGCCTCAGTTGATGAGTGTAAGAAATGGCATAGAAGACTTGGTCATCTTAATTTTAAGAACATGAACAAACTGGTAAAATATAATCTGGTTCATGGTCTTCCTTCCAAGTCCTTTGTCAATTATCATACTTGTGCTGCTTGTCTGAAAGGGAAGCAACATAGAGCATCTTGCAATCAAAAACAAGTATGTCCACTACTAAGCCAATGGAACTACTGCATATGGATCTTTTTGGTCCTACTTCTGTGGCAAGCATAATGAAGAAATGGTACTGCCTAGTGATTACTGATGATTTTTCAAGGTTCACGTGGACATTCTTTCTATTTGAAAAGAGTGACACAGCTGATGTACTCATTGGGTTCATCAATCAGATTGAACTATCAAAAAGCATGAAGGTAGTGACCATGAGATCAGACAATGGTGGTGAATTCAGAAATCAGAAACTGGACACTTTCTGCATAAACAAAGGAATCAAGAGGGAATTTAGCATTGCAAGAACACCTCAACAGAATGGAGTTGTAGAAAGAAGGAATATGACACTCATTGAAGCGGCAAGAACTATGTTGTCTGATTCCAGTTATCTTTTGGGCTGAGGTTGTATCCACTACTTGTTATGTCCAAAACAGGGCCTTGGTGGTTAAGGCTCACAATGATAGGAAGTCTACAACAGGTGACAATGCTGGTGACAACAATGATATTTATTGACAATGTTATGTCCAAAACAGGTTTAATGTTTGAGCTGATATCCTACTCGGATAGTGACTATGCTGGTGACAACAATGATAGGAAGTCTACAACAGGTGGATGCCAATTTTTGGGAAGCAGACTTATATCTTGGCAATGTAAGAAGCAGACTATTATGGCCATATCAACAACTGAAGCTGAGTATGTAGCAGCTGTTGCATGCTGTGGTCAAGTACTTTGGGTTCAGAATCAGCTGCTTGATTATGGGTATAAATTTCTTAAAACCAAGATATTTATTGACAACAACAGCACCATTTGCATTATTAAGAATCCTGTTTTTCATAGCAAGACTAAACATATTGAAATAAGACATCATTTTATCAGAGATTGTTTTGAAAAAGGGCTAATTGTCCCTGAGAAAATTGATACAGAACTGAATGTTGCTGATCTTTTGACAAAAGCTTTTGAAGTGGGGAGGTTTCAGTACTTGGTTGCAGGTATTGGAATGGTTTCTCCCTAGAAAATTGATGTCTATTGTGTCTTGTATATCCAGGGTTGCTTTATTGCTCTTGTTGTATTAATGTTAGTCAATTTTTCCATCATTTTTCATTCCACTGCTTTTGAACAAAGATTCCCCTGTTGTGGTTCATTCCCCTGCTAAAAGAGTTTTTCTCTTAAGTTGGGTTTGTTCTCTTTAAAAGTGGTTATATGTGGTTTTAGACTAACAATGTAGAGATCCAAATGGTGCATACTACACTCATGGGTGAATCAGGTATATGCTCTATGTTTTAGGGGAGGTTAGGTCACACCTTTAGGACTGAGGGTATCCTTAGGATACTCATATATGATTCTAGATCATATCCATTGGTGAGTAAGGGTTCAGAATGATGAAGACTTGCTGCAAATCTTGTTAGAATTCTGAAACCTTGAGGCACTGTAATGTGTGCTTGTCCTTCTATATCAAAACAGCTTGTTGTTTAGGTACAGATGTGTGGTACACATAGCCAAGACTAAACTGACCATAGGTAAGGGAAAAGGTAGGGCTGGTGACTAGGGTATGCTTATTTTCTTGGGTTGACCAGGTGCAGGGTGACTTATGTGTTAACTTTTTGTTCTTAGACCATTGCTGAATAGAGGACTCTTGAGTTTCTGTGTATCTACCTTGTGTATACAAGGGTGTGCATTAGAGCAGAGCTAGTTAGCATTGGTCTCTCCATGATTAGTCTAATACCCCTAGGAAAGTTTCCCATGCTTTCACCTTTTGATTCCCCTGCTTAATCATCATTCCCCTGTTTGACCGTTGACCGACAATACCGTTACCCTGCTTATAGCCGTTGGGCCTGCTTGCTAAAATTTTGGTTAGGGAATATTTTTTTCTTTTCAAAAGATATTTAAGGAGCTTTCTTCGCTGATTGGTAATCTTTTCTTTATTATTTCAAACAAATTACTTTTTTATCAAGATTTATCTTTGATATTTTTGCAATTTGAAAATCCGGTCCAATCACAGCTCTTCAATTCGCCTTTAAAAACTTAATTCCCTTAACCAGCAGGTCCATCTCTCTCCTTCGATCAAATCCCACCTAACTCTCTCCATTATAACCTTCAAACATTTTCAACCTTTATCATGCCTCTCAAAATTGCTGCTAATCATAATCAAATTGCTTTATTACATGATGAACCAGCAGAATTTGTTGATGTTGTGGCTTTTCTAAAATCCTCATATTTTAGAGTGGCTCTTCTGATCAACCCTAGGATTTACACCTCACACATTCAGCAGTTTTGGTCTAAATCAATGACCAAAACAGTGAATGGAGAGGTAACTATTCAAAGCACAGTAGATGGTCATCCCAAGGTGATTACACTTGCCTCCATCAGAGACAAACTCATTCTAGATGATGAGGATGGGATAACCAACCTACCTGAGGCTGACATCTTTGAGGGTCTTGTTAAATTGGGGTATACTCTTTCTGATGATCAAAAATGTAAGTTTGCTAAAGGTCAGTTTACCCCACATTGGAAATATTTGATTCATACAATTTTACAATGTTTGTCACCTAAAACCACTGCTTTTAATGAATTTGGTAGTGAAATTGCCTCTGCCCTGATCTGCTTAGCAACAGGGAGGAAGTACTGTTTTTCTCAAATGATTTTCAAAGGAATGGTTAAAAATGTTACAAGCAATTCAAAATTTTGTATGTACCCAAGGTTTATAGAACTTTTGTTGAATATGAGTGAACATGGTCCTATAACACACAAAAACTACTTTTCAGCAACCAAACATACTACTAAACTGTTCACCACACTCCTTGCACCATCTCCACAATTTTCTGGCAGGTCTATTCGACTCACTTCAATCATGATGAAACAAATCAGACAGGAAGAAGCCAAAACAAAAACAGCCACACACAAACCTTCTAATTCCCCTGCCAAGAAACTACCCCCTGCCAGTACTCTACCCCCTGCTGATCCAAAACATGAAAGGAGGACTAAATCCAGGTTTGCCAGGTCTCCCTTGCCTGGTGAATCTTCACAAGTAGCAGATAGGAGAGCCTCCAAAAGGTTGGAGCACACTGAGGGTTTGACTGCCACTACTGTCTCGTCCTCAAGGGGTGAGCAGGATAGTGACACCATCAGTAAGTCCTCTCCCTCACTCAATGATACCCAAAATGGGGAGAAATCCCCTTCTAGGGTTGTAAGCATGCAACCAATGACCATTTTGGAATTGACGAATATGTGTATGAGCTTGAAAAAGAAGAATGCACAACTTGTACAAACTGTCAAAAAGCAAGGTCTGGTTATCAATAATTTGGAAACCAGACTTGCTACACTTGAGGGGAGGAGAAAGCCTAAGCTTATCATATCTACAAATGAGGATGCTTCCAAAGGGGAGGAAGTTCCTAATACAGAAGAATCTACTCAGTGGTATGAATATCCTGGTTGTCAGGGTTTAAAGCAAGGAAAGATAGCAAGTGCTGAGAAAGGGACTGAGAAAGGAAGTGCTGAGAAAGGAAGTGATAAGGGGAGTGCAACAAAAGAGATTGCTCAAACATTGCTAACTATGGGCAATCAAGAAGAAGCCCCTACTTCAAAAATTTCCCATGCTATTGCTGATCCCACTGCTGTAATTCATTCCCATGCTAAGCCTATCACTCAAACTTTTGTTAGAAAGAATAGAAGGCAACCAGCTCAGAAAGGAATTACAATTAGAGAACCTGCACCTAAAGCCAAACCAGCACCAGCAGTGGATCCAAAAGACAAGGGAAAGGGGATCATGGTTGAACAGCCCAAGAGGAAATACAAGCACAGAACTCCTGAACAACAAAGGGCTCAAAAAGAACATGATGCATAATAACTGATTTTTGGTTAGTTAATAAAAAGGTTTGCTTTTGCAAGATCTTTCTTTGTGTTGCAAGTACCCAATTATATTTGTCGTTGTTTCGTTCTCGGTATCTTCTCGAATCGATCACGGTTCAAAGTGGAATTGTTGTTAATGGTGACAAAAAAGGGGGAGCTTTTGATCAATATCTACTAAAAAGATAAGTGCGAGAAGTAATAGAATTAAACTAAAAGAAATTAAAGCAATTAATAATAATAAAGCTGGAATTAAACTTAGAACAGTAAATACCTTAACAGCTGATTCGGAATAAAATCTTTTACTCGGAATATTCAAAACTCATGCGGAATAACAAGCCTATGCAGAAAAACCCTTCATTCGGAATGCTCACTCATGCGGAATACTTCCTTCATTCGGAAAATATTGCTCATCCGGAATAAAATTCCTTGATCCGGAATAATTTAACTAACCCTTTATCCGGAATAAATTTGATTCGGAATATTTTAAGCAAACATGCTCATTCGGA
This sequence comes from Glebionis coronaria, assembly GCA_025667525.1. Classification (NCBI taxonomy): domain Eukaryota; kingdom Viridiplantae; phylum Streptophyta; class Magnoliopsida; order Asterales; family Asteraceae; genus Glebionis; species Glebionis coronaria. The sequence goes on from CM046880.1 coordinate 327,069,155, forward strand.
ATACTACTTTATTCGGAATAAAATAAAAAGAAACTCTTCATCCGGAATGATCAACTCATCCGGAATAACTTTAGTACTCACTTGATTCGGAATATTTTGCTTGACCCGGAATAAATGCTGATTCGGAATGAATTCTTCACCCGGAATATTAATTATTCCGAATGAAGACACTGACCCGGAATAATCTAGACAAAATCGTTGATCCGGAATGTTTAACCCAAATCCTTCATTCAGAATCTGGGTTGGAACAGTAAGGAGACGAAGAACAGGGGAAACAACTTGATCACGAATTTAACCAAAATCCACCAAGTTTTTAACCGAAACTTAAACCAATTTAACCACTAGTCATTTACCAATGATAATCATCAATCCAAGACAACAAAAACTCAAAACCCACTTACTTTTGAAGATCAAACTCAATAAAATGAAACTTAGAACTTTGAATCAACAAGAGAAGAAAGAAAGATTAAATGGAAACTTGTATTAATGATTAAGATTCAAACAAACAAAATGGAAAGATTAAACTTACAAGATTGTAAAAGAAATCAAAGAAAATTAAAACCACCAATCTCCTTAAGGGAGTTGGTTCCTACGAACTAGGAAAGGAAATAACAGAAAAAAAACTAGTCTAAAATTTGTGAAGGGAAGGGTATTTATAGGGCTTGGCTTGGTTTGGTGAGTGGGCTTTCTCCCTTTCTTTTTGTCTTCTCGTCTTTTCAGAAAAGTTGACGTTTTCGATTTCGATTCGGGATTTGTCGACGAATAAATTCAACTCGTCTTTTAGTTTCTTCATTTAATAGACTTGAGTTTCTTCGACATATGTAAATCTTCCATCTTTGGTCCTTTTCTTCGATAAATCTTCAAATAGGCCCATTGACTTCAAATCTTTTGCATCTCATGGACTATAGACTTCGTCTTTTCGTCTTTTTCTTCGATAAAACCCGTACAATCCCATGTTTTCTTCAATATTTATCCGGTTGGCTCTAAAAACACAACAAACACACAAACCACGCATAATTCCAAACAAATGACATTAAATACGCGTTTTGGTCTCGTTTTTAGCAAGAAATAAGTGGTAAAAGGATGGGTGTTTTCACACCTATCAAATCCCCTACACTTAACCATTGTCATGCCCTCATGCAATGCTACAATTTTAAAGCACGGTCTACATTTCTCATCATAAATAATCCACCTTGGCCTTTATTAAATTCTAAACACTAACAAAACCAAAAGAACAAAATAAGTAAAGTATTTAAAGACTTACATTGGGGTTTTAGATTGTCATGAATGTTCATCATTCTCAAGTTTCACGTTCCCCATACCAAGCTTAAAAACGAGATCATTGTTATTATAAGTTAGCAAACTAACACGAACTCATGTGGCCCAATTATTCACTTAGACTCCCTTATTACTAGGTGTATCTCTTATATTTTATTTTTGTCTTGAATGATCACGAGGATGCATTGTTTGACTTATTTCGATAGTTATTTAGGCTGAAAACAAAGTGGGACGATTTGATCAATAGTTAGCTAAAGGACAAAATCTTTTAAAACTGCTTCTCGGGACCTCATAAAGTTCATATCTTGGCATAACTCGCTTCACGATTTGAGACCTTTCTCGGACCGATATTTGGCAGCGACTTCATACTTCGAATCTTTGAGAGACGTTCTTGAAATTACGGTCTTCTCTTCATAATAGGAATTTCTTCACTTGAAGTTTTGAGAGATTCTTCATCTTTGGACCACGACTTCTTTCATTTTTCTCCAATCTTTATTTTGGACTTTGATATACAACGATCCGCCTCCTTTTAGGACTTGGATCTATTTATCCTCATACCTTGCTAGGGTCTTTTCGGATAGACTTCTCCATGACTTTTGGGGAGTTTTTGCTTTTCGTCGTGTGTCTCGATCCTTCATATTGATTTTCGATAAATGATTCTTCACATCACTTTTGGATCTTTAGCAACAAAATGTAGCCCTCATGTCTTGTTAGGACCTTTTCGGACTCGCCAATCTTTGCATCCCGCTTCAATAAGTTATGCCTTGGCTATGAACTCTAATTAATACCGAGCAACTTTTAAACGATCTTGGGCTAGAAGCTAAATAACTTTTCAAATCGTACAACCTTATTTATTGCAGATAAATTTATTAACAAGCGATGGGAGAATAGGCTTATAATCAACTCACATAAATTCACGAAAGAATACCAAACTTATAATTGACTCTATCATCTCTCGTTCTCCACAATTTAAAATCTCAAAGAATGAGACTCGTGGATACTTAGCCAATTAAATCAAAGTTTTGGGTTTTCGAGTCGCCTATAGGATCTTGCATCTTCTTAGACTCTTTCAAGTTTAGAATTTGCGTTTTTAAGTTCCCTTGATAAACGACTCTCTAGGATCATTTATAGGAACTTGCAAAAAGTTCTTGTCCTTAACCCGTGAGAGTTAAGACTTTCGCGTTTTAAAGCTCCTTATATAAAAGCCTAGCAAAACTTGACTTAAACACGTTAAGGATACTAGCTAGAGTAAACTTAAATAAGTAAACTCGGGTTGAGTCAAAATATTCACGACTTTGAAAAATTTAAAACCACTTTATTGAAATTTTATTCTAGCAAGGAGAGAAAATAAACATAACAAAGGAAAATGCAACTATACAACTAGGCCGAAATAGATTAAAAATTTTGAAAAATGTCGAAAAATTGAATTTTCCGGTTAAATGAAGGCATTTTAATGGAAAAGTCCACTTAAAACTTCGATAGAAGTCTCCCCTACACTTAATATAAACATTGTCCTCAATGTTTAAGCATGTGGGAAAAGTCTCCCCTACACTTATGACATTTTGCACGTTGGTTAAATCAAGTTAAGGAGGAGACAACTAAAGTGATCAATTTCAAAGGTGAGTATGAAGAAGATTGAATCACGATAGTTGAGAGATAGAACCGGATTTGCGGATAACATGGGAGCACGGTTCTTCAAAGATTCCAAGAGTGCACTTATCCCTGTAATCACATCACCATATAAACACAAGCAACCTATATAGCTCCCCCTACACTTAGGATGAAAAACGGGAAAGGGGGATAGATACTCGGGTTGCCTCCCGAGGAGCGCTTGTTTTTGTTAACCGAGTCACGAGCCTGACTCGGTCCCGAACTAATTCATGGGAAACGTGGTGAGGGATGGAATCATCTCATGAGAGATTTCCTCACCAAAGTACAACTTCAAACGCTGGCCATTCACCTTAAAATTGGGCCCATTTGGCTGAGAAAGCTCAATGGTGCCATAGGGAAAGACATTGGCGATGGTGAATGGACCAGACCAGCGGCTCTTCAACCGAGAGTTAAAAAGTAAGACTTGATCACCAACGTGGAACTCTCGGTTCTTAATTCTAGCATCGTGGATAATCTTGGTCTTCTCCTTGTAGATCAATGAGTTCTCGTAAGCTTCATTCCTCAATTCATGTAGCTCGTTGAGTTGAATCTTGCGAAGATCACCGGCTTTGTTGATGTCGAAGTTAGCCCACTTCAAGGCCTAGTATGCCTTATGTTCCAGCTCGATGGGGAGGTGGCATGCTTTCCCGTACACAAGACGATAAGGTTTACAACCAATCGGTGTCTTATAGGCGGTACGGAAGCCCACAGAGCATCATCAAGTTTATCGGCCCATGAGGCACGATGCTCTACCACAGTACGTTCCAAAATTCGCTTCAATCCACGGTTGGATATCTCGGCTTGACCGTTGGTTTGAGGATGATAAGCGGTGGAAAGACGGTGATTGACACCATACTTAGCCATGACTCTTGCAAATTGATCATTGCAAAAATGAGTCCCGCGATCACTGATTATAGCACGAGGAACCACCAAATCGAGCAAACAGTTGTTTCAAGAAATTACAAACCACCCTCGCGTCGTTAGTGGGTAAAGCTTTGGCTTCAACCCATTTAGAAACGTAGTCAACGGCGACAAGGATGTATTTGTTTCCTTTAGAAGAAGGGAATGGCCCCATAAAGTCGATGCCCCATACATCAAAGATTTCACATTCTTGTATGAAATTTTGAGGCATCTCATCTTTATGTGTGATCTTGCCTTGTTTTTGGCAAGCATCACAATGTTTAACTATCTCGTGAGCATCACGATAAATGGTGGGCCAATAAAATCCCGAGTCAAACACTTTTTTGGCGGTGTAGTTGGGACCAAAGTGACCACCGGTGGGTCCTTTATGGCAAGCCTTGAGAATGTCCAAAGCGGCCGGTCCGTCAACACATCGGCAAATAATCAAATCAGCACATTGTTTGAAGAGAAAAGGGTCATCCCAAAAGTAAGTCTTAACATCATTCAAGAACTTCTTCTTTTGTTGGAATGTTAACCCTTTGATGAGAACACCACCCGCTAAGTAGTTTGCAATGTCGGCAAACCACGGGGTGTCATCCAGATTGAGATTTCTAGACATTAAGGTCTCAAGGGGAAAAGAGTCATTGATCTCTTTGTTCGGATGATCCCCTTGATATGGATCCTTAAGTCTACTTAGATGATCCGCGGCTAGGTTTTCGGCTCCCTTCTTGTCACGAATTTCAATGTTGAATTCTTGAAAGAGTAAAACCAGCGAAGTAGTCTTGGCTTAGAGTCGTGCTTAGTCATCAAGTACTTCAACGCGGAATGGTCCGTGTATACGATGATGGTGGACAAAACAAGATAGGGGCGAAATTTTTCAAAAGCATAGACAACAGCTAAAAGCTCTTTTTCGGTTGTCGTATAATGCAATTGAGCCCCCGTCATTGTCTTGCTAGCATAATGGATTGGTTGGAAGTGTTTATTCACTCTTTGGCCCAAAACCGCTCTAATAGCAAAGTCGCTAGCATCGCACATCAACTCAAAGGGTAGCTCCCAATTAGGGGTAACCAAGACTGGTGCCTTAGTTAGCTTATCCTTAAGAAGATTGAAGGCTTCGATACACTCTTTAGAAAAGATAAAAGGAGTATCTTTTTCCAAGAGATGGGTCATCAGGCGAGCGATTTTAGAGAAATCCTGAATGAATCGACGATAGAAGCCCGCATGACCCATAAAACTTCTCACACCCTTCACGGTTGAAGGTGGAGGTAATTTGGCTATGACATCCACTTTAGCACGGTCGACTTCAAGACCGGCTTTTGAAATTTTGTGTCCTAGCACAATGCCTTCTTTTACTATAAAATGGCATTTTTCCCAATTGAGAACAAGGCGAGTGTCTTCACACCGCTTAAGCATACGTTCTAAATTGGCAAGGCAAGAAGAGAAGGAATCCCTAAAGACCGAGAAATCATCCATGAAGACTTCCATGGTTTACTCAACCATGTCATGGAAGATAGCCAACATGCACCTTTGGAAAGTCCCGGGGGCATTGCATAAGCCAAAAGGCATTCTTTTGTAGGCAAATGTGCCATAGGGACAAGTGAATATTGTCTTCTATTAATCTTGGGGATCGATGGGTATTTGGAAATAACCCGAGAAACCATCTAGAAAGCAGTAATATTCATTACCCGCTAAACGTTCAAGCATTTTGTCCATAAAAGGAAGAGGGAAATGATCCTTTCTCGTGGCATCATTGAGTTTGCGATAGTCTATACAAACTCTCCACCCAGTAACGAGACGTGTAGGAATCAACTCGTTGTTTTGATTGGGCACGACGGTGATTCCGCCTTTCTTAGGCACACAATGGGCTGGACTAACCCATGGTGAATCCGAGATAGGATAAATCATGCCCGCATCAAGAAGTTTGATAACCTCTTTTTTGATAACGTCATGGATTTTAGGATTCACCCTTCGTTGGCTTTGAATTGTGGGCTTAAAGTCGTCCTCCATGAGAATTTTATGTGTGCAAAAGTGAGGATCAATTTCGCGAATATCAGAGATTTTCCAAGCGATAGCTCTTTTATGTTTCTTAAGAACTTCAATGAGACGAGTTTTCTCATCGGCTTTTAAGTCCTTAGCAATGATAACGGGAAGTTGATCAATGCCTTTTAAGAAAACATACTCGAGATGAGGAGGTAGGTCCTTAAGCTCAAGAGTAGGAGGATCCTCAATAGATGGTGTAACTAACGATGGATCATCATTAGTCACCTCTTTAGGAGAAGAAGGAGAAAACGGGTCTTCATTGAGAAGTTTCTCAATTGTACGAATGTCTTCATCCCAATCGGTGGGAGAATCATCATACTTAAGATCGAGAGGACCCAAGCTAGCTTCAAAATCATCCAAGTCACTTTCTCCAAAAGGAGTCAATGACGGAGCAATTGAGGCAACGGTCTCAACATTGGGTAGAGAAGAGAGAGTACTTTTGCAAGCACAATGAAAGTATTCTTCACAAGCCTCATCGAGAACATAAATAGCATTAACACTCTCATATGAATAAGGTTGCTTAGAAATCTTACCCATGTTGAAGACAATTTTATCGTCACCAACTCTCATGATTATTTCGCCCGCAGCTACATCAATGAGAGTGCGACCGATCCTCAAGAAGGGACGTCCAACGATTAATGGAACACGAGGATCCATCTCGTAGTCAACGACAACAAAATCCGCCGGGAAGGTGAATTTGTCAACGCCAACGAAGACGTATTCGGCTATCCCCACTGGATAAGCAACCGTACGGTTGGCTAATTCCAAAGTCATTTTGGTGGGGACTAGCTCGGGGAGAGATAATTGCTTCCAAACACTTAAAGGCATTAAGTTTATACTGGCACCTAGATCGGCTAGGGCCATGCAATTCTCTACTCCCGGGAAGTTGCAAGGAGTTAAGAAGCGACCCGGATCACCAAGTTTGGTGGGCATTTTCCTTAAGAGAACGGCGGAGCAATTCTCATTAAGTTGGGTCTGAGCAATGTCAAGAAGCTTCTCCTTGTCACTTAGAAGATCTTTAAACATCTTCGCATATTTAGGCATGTGAGCGAGAGCCTCGGCAAAGGAGATGTTAAAATTCAATTGTTTAAACATTTTGAGAAAGTTTGAAACTTGAATATCATCCTTGCTCTTTTGCTTCTCTTTCCTCAACCTTGAAGGATAAGGTATATTGGATGAAGAGGAAGGCTTTAGAGGAGTAGGATCACTCACAACCACGGGTGGTGGGGGAATGGGGGTAGAAGGCAAAGGAGGTGAGGAAAGTTGCTCTTTTTCCTTGTTCACAATCACAGGTGGAGGTGTAGGAAGCTCGGGTTCCGTATAACCTTTTCCACTACGAGTGGTGATTGCTTTCATCTCCCCTCTTGGATTCGCAACGGTGTTACTCGGAAGAGTACCCGAAGAAGAGGGTTGATTACCTTGGAAGAGCGAACCGATCATATCACGTATGTTAACCGCTTGAGTGCTGAAAGAGTCTCTCATGTCTGCACGAATATCATTGCTTTGTTTCGCCATGTCATTCCTTAGCTCGGCTCGAATATCACTCCCTTGTTTCGCCATTTCTCCCTTCAAGTTGACGAATTGACTCTAAAGATTTGTCACCATCTCTCTATTAGTCCTCATGAACGTATCGACGTCTTGATTCAATGCCATCGATTGATTGAGAGGTGGAGCTTGGTAAGCTTGAGAATTTTCTTGAGGTGGGTATGGGTTTCTTTGGGATTGATATTGATTGTTAGCACGAGGTTGGGATTGGTTGTTTCGGTTATAGCTTTGTTGTTGGTTTTGGTTTGGAGGAGGAAAACCGGGTGGAGCAAGATAGTTGTTTGAACGATAACTTATCAAGCTACGGTCTCCTTGAGGACGAGCTTGATAGCCTCCCGTGGGATAAGTACCGTATGCCGCGTTAACGTTTTCAGAAAAATTGCCTTGAGTAGAAGGACAATCATTGTAAGAATGAGGACCACCACATGTGTCACAAGAAATAGCAACGGCTTTAGCTTGTTGAAAGTGGTTTGTGGCCATGGTCATGTAATTCTTGTTCATCTCCGCGATTTGTCGGGTAAGTTCGGTAATCTCGGGATTGGAAGTATTAAGAGAAAGATTGACTCTCGGGTTAGATCTTGAGGATGCGGATGAATCCCAATTCTTGTGGTGAGTAGTCATGTTTTCAATCAACTCTCTACACTCCTCCGGTCTCCTTTTCATAAAAGTACCACCGGCGGCGGCGTTGATCGTGTCACGATCACAAAAAGTGAGACCATTGTAGAAAGTATCAATGAGAGTGACGGGGAGCATGTTGTGATTTGGACAACGGTCGATCAAATCATTGTATCGTTCGCAAGCATTAAAGAGGGATTCATCATTGTCTTGCATGAATCCACTAATTTGGTTACGAAGGCTCGTGACCATGTATGGTGGAAAGTAGCGCGACAAAAAGCGTTGAGTCATGTCGTCCCAAGTATGAATAGAATTCTTTGGGAGACGGTCAAACCATTTTTCGGCATGGTGAGAAAGCGAGTGTGGAAATAGTTGGAGGCGAAGTTCATCCATAGAAACACCGGGCGACTTCATGCTTTGGGTGATGGTAATGAATTTGTCGAGGTGTTTGTTGGCATCATCATCCGGAATTCCGCGAAATGGGTTAGTTTGCACTTGTTGGATCATGTGATGCTTCAACGAAAACTCCTGAGCCGTGATATGCATCGGCGCAATCGGGCCTCCACGTCCGTTCATCGTAGGTTGGCATAGCTCCTCCATGGTTCGTAGGTCGGGTAGGGGTGGATTATTCATGTTGGGGTGGGGTGGATTATTATTGTTGGGGAGGGGTGGATTATTATTGTTGTTGTTGTGTACACCGTCCATGTCTAAATCTTCGAGAGTCTCGGGCTCTGAATAAGACGTTGATCGAGTACGCATACACTAAAAATAAAATGCAAGAGAAAATATTTTTGGGTTTTATAGGTTTTTTTTAATGTTTTTGTATTTTTGAAAATTTTATATTTTTATGGGTTTTTTGAAAATTTTTGTGCTTGAAAATAACGTTCCCGAAAGAACGGATCCCAAAATCCAATTTTTCTCACAAGAAACCGTTGATCCTTACGAAAAGATCCGGCAGCGGCGCCATTTTAATTACTGATTTTTGGTTAGTTAATAAAAAGGTTTGCTTTTGCAAGATCTTTCTTTGTGTTGCAAGTACCCAATTATATTTGTCGTTGTTTCGTTCTTGGTATCTTCTCGAATCGATCACGGTTCAAAGTGGAATTGTTGTAAATGGTGACAAAAAAGGGGGAGCTTTTGATCTAATCTACTAAAAAGATAAGTTCGAGAAGTAATAGAATTAAACTAAAAGCAATTAAAGCAATTAATAATAATAAAGTTGGAATTAAACTTAGAACAGTAAATACCTTAACAGCTGATTCGGAATAAAATCTTTTACTCGGAATATTCAAAACTCATGCGGAATAACAAGCCTATGCAGAAAAACCCTTCATTCGGAATGCTCACTCATGCAGAATACTTCCTTCATTCGGAAAATATTGCTCATCCGGAATAAAATTCCTTGATCCGGAATAATTTAACTAACCCTTTATCCGGAATAAATTTGATTCGGAATATTTTAAGCAAACATGCTCATTCGGAATACTACTTTATTCGGAATAAAATAAAAAGAAACTCTTCATCCGAAATGATCAACTCATCCGGAATAACTTTAGTACTCACTTGATTCGGAATATTTTGGTTGACCCGGAATAAATGCTGATTCGGAATGAATGCTTCACCCGGAATATTAATTATTCCGAATGAAGACACTGACCCGGAATAATCTAGACAAAATCGTTGATCCGGAATGTTTAACCCAAATCCTTAATTTGGAATCTGGGTTGGAACAGTAAGGAGACGAAGAACAGGGGAACAACTTGATCACGAATTTAACCAAAATCCACCAAGTTTTTAACCAAAACTTAAACCAATTTAACCACTAATCATTTATCAATGATAATCATCAATCCAAAACAACAAAAACTCAAAACCCACTTACTTTTGAAGATCAAACTCAATAAAATGAAACTTAGAACTTTGAATCAACAAGAGAAGAAAGAAAGATTAAATGGAAACTTGTATTAATGATTAAGATTCAAACAAATAAAATGGAAAGATTAAACTTACAAGATTGTGGAAGAAATCAAAGAAAATGAAAACCACCAATCTCCTTAAGGGAGTTGGTTCCTACGAACTAGGAAAGGAAATAACAGAAAAAAACTAGTCTAAAATTTGTGAAGGGAAGGGTATTTATAGGGCTTGGCTTGGTTTGGTGAGTGGGCTTTCTCCCTTTCTTTTTGTCTTCTCGTCTTTTCAGAAAAGTCGACGTTTTCGATTTCGATTCGGGATTTGTCGACGAATAAATTCAACTCGTCTTTTAATTTCTTCATTTAATAGACTTGAGTTTCTTCGACATATGTAAATCTTCCATCTTTGGTCCTTTTCTTCGATAAATCTTCAAATAGGCCCATTGACTTCAAATCTTTTGCATCTCTTGGACTATAGACTTCGTCTTTTCGTCTTTTTCTTCGAAAAAACCCGTGCAATCCCATGTTTTCTTCAATATTTATCCGGTTGGCTCTAAAAACACAACAAACACACAAACCACGCATAATTCCAAACAAATGACATTAAATACGCGTTTTGGTCTCGTTTTTAGCAAGAAATAAGTGGTAAAAGGATTGGTGTTTTCACACCTATCAATGCACTGGTAGCTCTCAGACTACAACAAGAAGAGATTGATATGCAGGATCAAAGAATGCAAAAGATGAGGCCCAAAGAAATGCTTAAGCATGTTGAAATTATGCATAGAGAGTTGGATGAAAGGGTGCCTCATGTTCAAGAATTTCTAGATCAATGGGAAAAGGAGTTAGTAAATGCTCCTTTAGAAGACAGGTATGAATTGATTTGTCTAGTTTACAAATATCAAAATGAATATCTGGAAAGAAGGGCAAATCAGATTCAGAAGGAGAAATACTTGAAGTTTGAGAAGGGAAGACTAACATACTACAAAGTTTTGCTCAAGAGACATAAGAAGTGGAAGGATGGTGATTTCACAAACATGACTTTTGGGGATATAGAAAAGGCAGTCAGACCAGTTTTAAGAGAATTGGATGTGGAAGACTTCATGACTATTGAGGAAGTTGAGTATCTTAGGAGGCAAAATGAAGTGTTACAGAAAGCTAGGGAATCCAGAAAAAGAAAGGCTAAAGGAATAACTTTGGAAACTACATAAGCAGGTGCATCATCCCAAGCAGGTGCATCATCACAAGCAGGGGTATCACATCAAGCAGGTGAAAGTTTTCCAGCAATTGAGAGATCTATACTCAATGCACAAAGGGCAGCCAAAAGACTCAAGAGGATGGAAAAAGTTGGCATAGTTACTAAGGAGTCTCAACATCCTTCAAATGAAAAATTGATAAACAGCTAATTGTGTAGGAAAATGATGATATCTCACCTAGTGAACTTGGTTAGAAATTTGCTATAATAGAATATGTTGTTTATGAACACAAGGGGAGGACTTGGTGGAAGCTTACAAGAGCTGACAATTCAGAACAGACATTTATAAGTCTAGATGTCATGTTTCAAACCTTGGATAGTGAGGACTTAGAAGATCTGTGGAAGATTTTGAAGAAGACCTTTGCTGCAAAACATCCTACTATGGATGGTGTGGAGAAGGATTGGGTGATCTGGGAGTGCATACATAGGATGTATGAGCATGAATTATTTGATCCCATATTTGATGCAGTGAATGGAGGAAATTTGTTGTATTGGAAGTTGTTTACCAATTCTGGGGTCTATGAGATAGTTATGGAAGGGGTAAGTGTTTATTTGATCAATCATCGTTACTATCCTTTCAATTAGGAGACCTTGAAGAAATTAGCACAGGCTGACTTGATTGTAGATGCTAAAGTACTTGTTGCTTATGATCTGGTAAGGATGATGCATAGTCAGCTTTGGCCAGTAAGTTTGTAAGCACCCTCATCAGCTAGTATTTATTCAGAAACTTGTCTTTAGATGAAAGCACAAGTTTAGGGGAGGATTGTTGGGAATAAATATAAGTATATTAGTTACCCCTGCTAGTTGGTTATTTGTACCCCTGCTAGAGTAAGTTCCCCCTGCTAAATAACAAAGGCAGGGGGATTGGTTCCCCTGCTGAAGTCAAAGGCCCTGCCGCTAGAGATAAACTTGGAATAGATTATTACGCGTTTCTGTTACTACTCCGAGATACTTTCCAAGTTTGTTAGTAGTAATCTTGTACGTGAGTCCTTATCCTATAAAAGGACTCACTAGGTTATCATGCAAAGTGTGTCTTTCTCTATTGTCTTTCATTTCATACTTTAAAGTTTTTGTAACCCTAATACCATTATCGGGTATTCGTATATCTTTGATATATTAAAGTTCAACGTTTGCTTTAATCATTTGTTCTTGTGCTAAACACTATATTCCTCATCTTGTTTAGTTACTTTTCCTTGCAAAGTTTCTCTAGTGTTAGATTGAATTTATTTTTTCTATCACAACCCTTAAACAAACTATAAAGGTTTAAGATCTGAGTTTGGAATCAACAAAAGGCTGCACAAAAGGTCATGAAAAACAGTAATGGGAAAAATGCACAGGTTAATAGGAATCAGAAACTTAAGAATGACAAACCTAAGTTTGATCACTCAAAAAGGGTAGCTAAACAGGTTAAAAATAACTCTACCAAATGTTTTGTTCCTAGAGCAGTACATATGAAACAAGGTCTAGTAACTTTGAAGTCTGGTAAACCATGTACCGGCAAGTCTATACCTGCAAGTACTGCTAGACCAAACTTAAGTACTGTTGGTTCAAAGTTTGTCAAACCAAAGTTCTCTAAGACTTCTAAGAATGTTGTTGAAAAAGCCAAAACATCTAGAAGTAAGCTTAATAACAAACCAGTGAAAATGTGGGTTCCTAAAAGAGAAAAATCATGTGTTAAAGCAAGTACTGCTAAAGCAGTACTTAAGGCAAAGAAGTCTGAGCACATAGAGTCACCCTATGTCTTTTACTGCATAACTGAAACCATGAAGTATAAGAGTAAAAGCAGCATTACTGGGAATGCTTCTGAACAGACTCTTAAGTATGTAGGTCCCACAAGATCCGAGCCAAATGTGGCTTGGGTCCCTGTTAAAAACTAATAAGTTTTGTTTATGTGCAGGGGCATCTAATTGATGAATTGAAAGACAAAGGTATAGTAGATAGTGGATGCTCAAGACACATGACAGGGAACACATATTTCCTTGCTGAATTTGAAGAATTCAGAGGAGGACCAGTAGCCTTTGGAGGTAGCAAAGGTAGAATTACTGGCAAAGGGAAAATCAATACAGGGAAGTTGGAATTTGAAGATATGTTCTTTGTGAAAGTATTGAATGAGTTCAATCTCTTTTCGGTATCACAAATGTGTGATAAGAAGAACAAGGTGTTGTTCACAGACAAAGACTGCTTGGTGCTATCTAAAGATGTTGTCCCTAATATATGATGATTTTATACGATTAATAAAGAAAGAAAGGTAGATATGAGATGAATTTTAGAGAGAGAAACTGGAGAGAGAAAAGAGAGAGAAGTGTGTGAACTTGTGAAATGTTAGATTAAGAGAAAAATGAATGACCAACCAACCTCTCCTTACATGCAAGGAGAGGTTTATATAGCCTTGCCTACATGTGGCATAATGGGCTATATGATAATGGGTCGGGCTTTCGTTTTGGGCTTTGGTTACTTATGAGTGAACCTTAGCTTAAAGTTAAGCCCGTAATACACGACTAACCTACTACCTATTACAACGTTCTAATATATGATACCTAATGAACATATGACCGAGCATTCTTGTTTGACTCAATATTTTGAGGCTAACAATCTCCCCCAGTGTGAGGTCATTACCCTTTACGAGAGGTCATTACCCTTTGTCATTTGGAAATTTGTAGAAATTACTAATTTCGTAATAAATGAGTCTTGAACGTGTAATAGTAGTCTTTTTTCTTCATGTTGTGATCTTTGAGCCTTTGTCGTTGTCTTTCGACTTTGTCTTTTGATCTTGAGATCTCAAATCATCCTTGACTTGTCTTTGCCATCTTGCGATCTTGTGTCTTCATCCACATGCTCACACTATTAATTGTCGAATATGTCTTTAGGCATGAGTATATGGTTTTTTGAATCTTTGACTTTGCTGAGTACACCGTGACGCCACCTTCTCGAGACAAATCATAGACACGGACTGAATGGCTTTAACATTCGTCCTAAATCGGTAGAGTTTTACCTCCGGTCGGTGAAGACCGTTATACGATATTAAAGATCATACTTGTGATAGGTATATTCAGTTAAGAATCTCCTTGACAGGGTTTCGCGGCTATACTAGCCGTTCTCTTTACTCGACCGTCTCAAAGCAAGACTGCGAACATAAAGAGTGAATCAATTGGATAAATATTCGCTTGATTAAAGTCGTCAATTCAAATTCCTGGAACAAGTTTGATTCATTAAGAATCTTACCATTGTTGCTTTCCAGTTGACACAAGCTTGATTCATAAGAATCTCGCAAGTTACCTACCGCAGCGCTGTTTGATGTTGACGCTAGAAGGATTTCCATTCGTCACTGTTAATATTAATGAATATCACTCTGAATGTTCTGGCAAGACCATATAGATATTGCGTAGAAACCTGAAACGAGTTTGAATCAATTTAGAATCAAACCACTGTTGCTTTTCAGTTTTACACATGTTCAATTCATAAAGAATCTTGCATATGACCTACCGCAGTGCTGTTAGATGTTAACACTGGAAGGATTTCCACTCATCATTGTGAATACTAAGTAGTATTACTCTGAGTGTTCTAGCAATATCGCAAGGATATAGCGTAGGACTCTCTTGATCTTCATCTGTGTGTCCTAACGAGATTTGATTGATCTCTTGGCTCTAGACTCGATTTGTGCACTTTTAGTGGTCGGAGGCTGGAGCAGTGCCACCTATTCAATATCAACTATCTCGGAGTGAGAAAGTCAATAGAAGTCATGTTGATCTCCGTGACAATAAAACAAACTTCTTTTGAGAGAAGCCTGAGTAGCTAGAAAAGGGTTGTGCTTCACATCACTGGGTCCATGATGAGTTGTCTTCATGATGTGTTGACCTGGTTTCTACCTAAGTTGTATGGAGGGCTTCTTTCTTTACACCCTTTATCCTTACATTTCTTTTTCATTCTTCAACCCCTTCAATGCTTACCAAGACATCATTAATAGCACCTTGTTGTGATTGTTCCAGTGCTATCATCAGTACTTAGTCGGCATTCAGCTACGTTCACATTCTACTCCATATTTCCTAAGGACTTCTAATAATCTATTGGATTGTCCCTGGGAAGATCCCTCCAGTTCTGGTTGGATCATAGGACTTAAACCTAACCACCCTTTTGACACCAATAACGTCGTGAATTAAAGATGTTGTGGGTGTTTGATCGTAGCCATGAAAACCACTTTAAATTCTAACAAAGTATTTGAAAAACATTTAACACCTTGCTAGTTTTGTCGTTTTAGAAATGCTCCCCCTTCACATGTGCATCGATAATCGAAAGTGTTTCACACATGTAGGTAAGAGTTAAAGTGCTTGAGTCTTATATAAGATCACATTTTAATCACACTTTCTCCCCTATCTCTAATATATAAAATCTTTTGATATTATAGATACCAAATTTGATTAAAATATATTTTGAAAAATAGTCGTAAAAATCTTCGAGAGAAAGATGTGTTATTATTTTGCATGAAGTTAAAATGCTCCCCCTCAAAAATTGATCCAATTGAATTGTCATTGTGAGGATGTGATCCACATTTCTCTTTTTGAGGATGGGAGTTGTTGAACACACAGTTTTTGAAAGATTTTGAATAATCATTGAAAAATTCTTGAAAAAATTGTGTTCAACGCTTTTTGAAAAATCCTATTTCTTTTTGTCGAAGAGGTTTTTCTAAAGCATAAACTTGAGTTCATAGACTTTGAATGTCTTGACGAATCCACTCAAGTGTAAGAAGATTTCTCTTCTTTTGCTGAGGGTAAGCGCACTAAATCGTACACTCCCCCGTGAATATTGATCCGGGTTGCAATCTGAAAGTGATTACAAGCCGTTGTGTTGAGCTCAAAACGTTGAATGTTTTGTGACAAGCTCAACCCGAGATAGATTGCTCTACCCGTTGTTGGAAATATTGTCCAAAAGAGACAATTTCCTTTAAAAAAATAGAGATGACATGTTTTGAAAAATATTTACAACTTTCATTCGAGCTTTATGTACACACCCGTGTCGTTATTGAGCGACATTTCTAGGTACGTCCATATTATCGATACTGAAAGACATGTCGAGAAGAATATTTTTGGATTTTGAAAGATTTTTAATTTTGTGTTTTGCTTTTATGTGTTTTATATTTTTGTGTTTTGCTTTTTCAAAGATATTTACAAGTTGATGTTTGATAGATAAATCAAGCAGACACCTTTGCCAGAATCTCCAGGTCTGCTGGAGTCAAACATCTCATACCAATTTTCCTAACGAGGTACTCAAACCTATCTCTCGACAGAGCTTTCGTAAACAAGGCGACTAATTGGTAATCCGTTCCAACAAAGTATAGTTCAACGATACCTCTTTCAATTTGTTCCTTTATGAAGTGATATCGGACATCAATGTGCATCGTGCGGGAATGCTGTACCGGATTGCAGGAGATGGCTATGGCCGACTTTGAGTCACAATACATAGGTACTTTATCAAAGTGGAAGCCATAATCCGTGAGTTGTGTTCTCATTCAAAGAACTTGAGCACAACACGCAGATAGAGACACATACTCCGCTTCGGCTGATGAAAGTGACGTGCAATCCTGCTTCTTGGAAGACCATCCCACAAGCTTATCTTGACCTAGAAATTGTGCACCACCAGAAGTACTTTTTCGTGTATCAAGACACCCTGCATGATCAGAATCTGAATAGGCCGTTAGAAAGAAACTGGTTTCCCTCGGGTACCAGAGTCCCAAATGAATGGTATTCTTGAGGTACCGAAAGATCCGTTTAACCTCCTTGAGGTGCTTTTCAGTGGGTCGTGCTTGATATCGTGCACAATAACACGTATCATGTGAAATATCAGGTCTGCTTGCTGTTAAGTACATGAGGGAACCAATCATGGAACGATATCTCGTTTGATCGATGGCATTTCCCTCCAAGTCAGCATCTAGCGATGTGGTTGATAATGGTGTCCCAACGGGTTCACATAAAGTCATACCATGCTTTTTGATTATCTCTTGACAATACTTAGCTTGGTTAATAAAGATACCACTTGAGGATTGGTGAACTTGAATTCCTAGAAAGAATTTTAGTTCACCCATCATAGATAATTTAAATTTGTTGTGCATGACCTTTTCAAACCATTTTGAAAGTTTTGGGTTTGTAGACCCGAAAATAATGTCATCAACATAAATCTGCACAAGCAAAATGTCATCCCCATATTTGTAAGTGAACAAAGTTAGATCAATGGAACCTTTTGAGAAACCTTTGGATACCAGAAATTTCGAGAGCTCGTAGTACCACGCCCTTGGAGCTTGCTTGAGTCCATATAGTGCCTTGTGGAGACGATACACCTTGTCAGGATAATGAGGATTGACGAATCCTTCCGGCTGCGTGACATAGACTTCTTCCTTCAAAGGACCGTTAAGAAATGTTGTCTTTACGTCCATTTGATAAACAGTGAACCCTTTATGTGCAGCATAAGCAAGGAAAATCCTAACCGCTTCCATACGAGCAACTGGTGCAAATGATTCGTCAAAACCAATTCCCTCTTTCTGGCCATACCCCTTAGCCACTAGCCTAGCTTTGTTTTTGATGATCGTATTTTCTTCATCCATCTTGTTTTTCCAGATCCGACGGAGATTTAAAGGAATCACATCGTATGGTCTGTCAACAAGTTCCCAGACTTTAAGTCTTTCAAATTTTTGAAGTTCATCCGTCATCGATTCGATCCAAGCATGATCAGCCATGGCTTCTTTGATGTTTTTTGGTTCAGTTGAACTCACGGCGAGTGCGAACATACAAACATCGCCATCGGTGGCTAGTTGTCGTCTTGTACGAACAGGCTGTAAAGGGTTTCCAATTACTTGAACCAAAGGATGATCTCGGGTCCAATGATGTGTTGAAGGATGTCGTTGATAAAACGTATGCATATTTGACGGATCAACATGGCGAGTAGAGGACTCTCCAATTTCGTGTACCGTTGTACCGAATGGGTTGTGAAAATCGTCATCGTCAGATAATGCACCGTCTGCTTGATTTGTGTTCTCTGGAGCAATGACAGTAGTTGTGGATGTTGTAGGATCGATTGTTAAAGTGATATTCTGAGGATGTAAATCTGCAGCAACCGGTGTTGAAGTAGATGAAGTTGTATCCTTTTGTTGACGATGATCGGTATCATCATTCTTGAGTGACAGTTGAAGACTTCGATACAACTTGTTTCTCCCCCGTGAAATATTCATCATACATTGGTCCATATAAAATTTCCAACTCTTCAATTGTCGTTTCGACTGTCATATCAGCTCTAGGAACATTTTCTGGAACCAGCGTTGAACTTGACGGTTCATTGATATGGTCTTGAGTTCCGAGTTCCGTGCGGTTATGAGCGGAAGTAGTTTGTCGTTGTGGATCGGGACTTAAACTGATTTGTTCAAGTGCCATTTCTTGTAATTCATCAAATCGAATGTGAATGGTCTCGACAATCAATTTTGTTCTCTTGTTGTATACTCTATATCCCTTAGACTGAGTTGCATATCCCACAAGAATACATGCATCACCTTTCTCTTTCACCTTATCCAAATTTTCACCATCTCGAATAATGTAACAAGTACATCAAAAAACATGAAGGTGTTTGAGTGAAGGTTTTTGATCATGAATTATGTGATATGGTGTCTTTTCGTGTCTTGGATAATTAAGGAACGGTTTTGTGTGTAGCATGCGGTTGACACGGCTTCGGCCCAAAAGTATAGTGGAATTTTTGAAGCGGATAATAATGTTCGAGCAGCCTCAACTAAAGTACGGTTTCGTCTTTCAACAACGTCGTTTTGTTCGGGTGTTCGAGCAATAGATGTTTCATGTTCAATTCCTTCGGCTTCAAAATAGTTTCTCAGTTTTGAATTCAAAAATTCTGTACCTCTGTCAGTACGAACCACTTTGACTTGAGCTTGAAGACCACGTTGTATCAGTTTAAGAAAGCTGATGAGAACTTCGGCTGTTTCATCCTTGGACCTCAAGAAGTGAGTCCATGTGTACCTTGAGTAATTATCGACAATTACCATAATATATTTCTTTCCATTGATACTATGAACACGCATGGGACCACACAGATCCATATGAAGAAGATCTAACCGTCCTTTAGAGCTTGGTGTAGTATTTGTTTTGAAGCTACTTCGTTTAGCTTTACAAAGCTCACAAGAAGAACAAAGGTGATCTTTGATGAATTTCAAACTTGGAAGGCCTCTCACAATATCTTTCTTGGAAAGCAAATTGATGGTATCAAAATTAAGACGAGATAAACGTTGATGCCATAACCATGCCTGAGTCGTTGAAGCTTTAGCCATGAAGCAAATTGGAGTTGATGAAGTTGTGTCTTGAAGTGAAATTGTGTAAAGATCAGTACCCCGTGTACCGGTAAGTAAGTCATTCCCATCATAATCACGAACAAAACATGTCTTCTTTATGAAAGCAACCTCCAAATCCGCATCACAGAATTGACCAACCGAGAAAAGATTGTGATTGTGCCCTTCGACGTAGTATACCCTTTTGATTGTAATATTCCCATGAACCAAATCTCCATATCCTAGGATCGGTGCAAATTGATCATTTCCGAATCGGACCGTACCCAGGAACTTCTCCACGAATTTAATTAGAAGCTTGAGATTCCCCGTCATGTGCTTCGTGCATCCGGAGTCCAGTATAAAGTGAATTATTTGTATGACATGCAGAAGAGTTAGAACACGATGGAGCATTTGCTAAATTGGATACCACAGTAGTTGTGATAGTAGAATCATTAGTGTCCTTATCAACATTTAATAGGCAAACTAACACTCGTTTTCACATTTTTTGTCCTAGCTTTCGGCATCCATTTATATCCTGGAGGACATTGATTAACAAACCACCATTTCCAAGACTTGCTAGCAGACTCATATAATTCCTTAATTTTGCTTCTAGGGTTCTTAGTGGTGGAGTCTGATGCATTACTTTTCTTAGTGGGGGTTGCACCAGAATGGTTCACTTTGCGTTTGGGTTTTCTAGCACTAATAGGCATCGCAGTTTGCTTCTTAGTTCTAGTATCTACGCCTTTGACATTATTCGAAACACACATAACATGATTAGCATTAGCACACTTTCCACATTTCACACAAACAAACTTAACATTCAAAGCATTCAAAGTCGAATCATTCAAATCGTCATTACACGCGATTACAAACGTTTTATTCTTAGAAACATTGAAAATCCTAGGGTGGTCTTCTACTGTCTTCATCTTCCCTTGACTTTTGTTTTGCCAAACCTTTTCATTCATGCGAGTGCTCTTAAGCTGAGGTCGGCTAACACTATCAGTGGGGATTACTCCTGTAGTAAAAGACACACGTCTATTAGTGTTTCTAGAAGTCTGAGGTGATTGACTTTCTTTGTTTTGTGTAGGTTTAGTGGCCAATCTATACATCCCTGGTTTAATCACATTATTGTGCTTAACGCTTGGTGCTATGACATTTCTTATGGGTTGATTCTGTGGTAACCTTTCCTTTCCATCCATCTTGGGGGCAAACACAGGTTTTGCAAACGAGGAATTTGATAAGGCAGATGGTTTTCCCAAGATAGAGGATCTATTCACTTTAGAGGCATTGGATTGTCTAACAACAGGTTTCTTAACGCTAGGTTCCACAACTTTCCCACCCATCTTAGCAACGAGTTTCTACAACTCTGCTATCGCTGTTTCCCTGTCTTGTAACTGAGCTTTCAACCCTTTAATTTCCAAATTCAGCTCATTCATTTCTCGAAACATTTTGGAAAGTTTTTCTTGCAAGTTATTATCATGTGGAAAACTACCAACGTCTTTTTGCAAAGCAAGTTCAAGAGAATGACAATGTTTTTGAAGGAAATCAGTTTTGTGTTGAAGTAACTCAAAAGCCTTTTTATCAACATTTTATTTACATTTCGAAATCTCAAGTTCAAGACGCTCACATTCTTTGATTTTATCAAGATATTTGCATGCAACATCAGAATATTCATCGATATCAGCACAAGATTGAAGAGTAACACACAAAATATCTTTGGAGAGACATTCTTCTAAGAGTAAATCATATTCATCTAAAAAAACGTACTTGTCCATTTGAAGATCGTAAATTTCTTTCTCAATAGACTCAACATATTTTAAATTATCAAACATTTCAGACCGAATTAATCTTTCAAATTCAAGCATATTTTCTTTTAATGTGGTCGTGTTCGGTATTAAGATTTGTTTGATAAGCATAGTAATATCTTGAGAAATTGGTTTTTTCCACTCGTCATTTTCTCGTTGTTTCCATTCATTGTCAACAATGGATTTAATATTATCAATGTAATGTTGTAGAAAACCAAATGTCTGCCCACTCTTGCTTTTAGAAGCATCAAGAGGCAAGTAGTTGATGAACTTAGAAACGTTTGTTTTCTTAGTAGCAAAAGCTTTCTTACGCTGAGTTCTTCTTTGTTTGCATTCTAAAAACAATTCCTCACGAGACTTTTGTTTTTGTGTAGTGAAAATACCATATAGACTATTCTCATAAGCATAATTGCATGGTTTCACAAACTCTTTATTGACTGGTGATCTACTCTCCTCTTCCCAAAGGGATGTCTCATCATAACCAAGAGGATATTCGGGGTCGGTCCATTCGGACTCATCCATATAAAGGCGCGGGTTCGCAGCTTGAGCTTGGGCAAGATAATCAGGACTTGCAAAGCTAGCTTGACCCTTAAACATAGACGGAGGTGCTATCATTCTTACGGTTTGAATAGAGTCATGCGTTTTATAAACAACTTTCTTCAAAAATTTGACTTGTTTTTCTAGTTCTGTTACTTTTTCAGTATCTTTTTCATGTCGACTTTTGAAATCTTGTTTTAACATTTCAACCTCTTGTTTCTTAACATCAAGAATTATTGCAGACTCGGTGTTATCCATCGAAAGCCGTTGTTCAAGTTCGTTAACTTAGGTGGTAGCAAGGTACGTTTTTTGACGTTCATCCATTAACAAAACATTAAATTGACGTTTCTCTTTGGTTAATAACTCAAGAGTTTCGTTGTATTTCTTTTCAAGATCATCCTTTTGACTTTTTAACGCACTACACTTATATCCCTCAAGTTCTTTGGTTTTCTGAAGAAGCTCATCTTTATAGTGTTCAATGGTCTCACTAGATGTAATTAGGGCGGCTTTGCATTCTTCAAAATTTTGAGTGAGCGTTGTGTTTGCCTTCTTTAATTGCTTTTGACTTTTTCTAGTTTCATTGACATCTTTTTGTAAACTGGCAATTAAATTAACAAGCGCGACACACTCCTCATCATCATACTCATTTGCATGTTGATCATCCTCAAACTCATTATTGCACATGTCTGATGAATCGGGTGTGGTATTGCTATCAACTTTTTCTGTCATACATGTGTCATTAATGGCATTGGGTAGCTCACAATGCTCATGAGTATCACCAAACACATTATATTCATCAGTGGTGTGTACCTTATCGAGTGGCTCAGTGTCAAAGATAGGTCCATTGTCATCTTCAGTGACGTTGAGAACTTCGTCAACCTTTGCCATATACGAGTAATGTGCTTCTAATTCTTGGTCGGAGGCTTCATCATTAGTATCATCAAGCATTGCTCCTTCCTCAGCCGACAATTTGACCCCTGCTTCCATCTTCTTGCATAACAACATCTTCTCTTTATGATAGCTAGAGTACCTAATCCGTTTCGGCTTTCTGCATTCCTTTGCCATATGCCCATAACCTTGGCAATTATAAAAATGAATTCCACTTTGTTGAACCACTTGCGTTCCAACAGTTTCCCTATTCCCAGTAGCAGCAGCAATCCTCTGAGTATCATACTTGGCAGTTTGTCGATCATACCTTGCAGAACCCTAAACATGTGTTGGATTATGTCGATCATACCTAGAAGGACTTTCACCACGTCGACGTGTGTCATACCATGAAGGGTGCTCAACATATTGGTTCTTTGTGTTGGATGATGTGCGAAGATTGTTGTTGGTGGGTTTGAAGATTTTCTTGTAGGTCTTCATAATGAAAGCAATTTGTTGTTTCATTTCCTGATTCTTCTGAGCTTGATCTTCATCACTATCCTCTTCAGATGATGACCCAGATGGTGGTGATGGTTCTCTTGGTTCTTTGCGGCGTGATCTTGTGGATAATGAAGACTTGGATGATGTGGAATATCTTGGGGAGGATGATTGAATGGAATATGACTTTGGAGTACGAGATCGATGATCTTGAGTGGTAGACACTATAGCAAGTGGATTAGCCGTCTTTGCAACTCGTTCAGCTCGAATTTCATTTGCCTCATGCTAAAATTGTTTCAAGATATCAAAGAGAGTGTGATAGTTTACCTTGTCTAGCTGCTTCTGTTGTTTCACCAAAGTAACAAAACGTGTCCACTCTGGTTGAAGTTGCTGAAGAAATTGCACATTGACTTGCATGGTGGAGATCTCCAAGTTGTTTCTTGTCATATCGTTCATCATCTTGTAGAATCATGAATAATAAGACTCAATTGATTCTCCATCTAATGCAGTAAACTTACCAAAATTCCAAAACAAGTTTGTTTTAACATCTTGCTTGTTGAGTGATTCTCCTTGTTGCAAGCGTTCAATAGCCGTCCACATTTCTTATGCCGTAGGACATGCATCAACCGTGGAATAAATATCATCTCCAATTCCACTTAATATAGATCGCTTCTTTTTCTGCATCATACCAAGCACGCTTCTCTTGTGTAAGATCAGATAAAATTTCTTTTCTTGTGGTTGCGGGTACTTCTGTGGTAGTGTCAGTGGCTAGTGTATGAGGAACAGTGATATCGGAGAAAACATATGGTCCATTGTTAATACATTGCCTCAATGCATCACCATTAGGTCTTGTATCAAGATAACGAAGAAAACGTGATTGCCATTGAGCATATCGACCGGCCACAAGCATTGGTGGTCTCTCTTTGTTACCCGCCACCATTATGTTGTTGTTCGTCACACGATATTCTGCAGTAGAATCCATCTCAAAATTCTCTGAAATGATGAAGTGAATATGGATCTTAAGTAGACATGATGTGATTGATTTGTTGTTGAAATTCCGAAAATTCCTATTTTTTCTCAGTCCGACAATAAATTCCCCAGTCCGACAAAACGGTAGACCAAAAAATTTGTAATCGTAAAATTTTGAAATCGAGCTAGAAATGTCCTAAAACTAGTATGGAAAAAATTTGAATTTACTTGACGGAAAAATTTTAACTCTTTTTTTTTTAATCTTCGTGTAAACGATGTTCCGAAACTAGTCTAGATGGTGGCTAAGTCTAAAAATTACTCGAACAAAATTTAGCTAAACATGTCATCGGAATGTCCATCGGAATGTGCCATCGGAATGTCCATCGGAATGCTGGCTGTCGGAATGTAGGTTCTATCGGAATGATTGCAAGTATCGGAATGTTGCTTTTGTCGGAATACTCTTTCTGTCAGAATGTTGCTGGTATCGGAATGTTGGTTCTATCAAAATATCAATCTATCGAAAATTCCTTCTGTCTGAATGCTTAGATCGCAATGTCTACCTGTCGGAATGCTTAGATTGCAATGCACTGTCGGAATGTTTACCTGTCGGAATGCTTAGATCGCAATATGGGTAATACAAATTGGACAGAGTAACGACTCAATATCCCTTGAAACCGTCGGAATCCCAGATCTCAATGTACGATCGGAATGTCTTGTCGGAATAAGGTATCGAAATCTTGTGATCGCAAAGTAGAACCAAACGGTTATTGCGATCAAGCCACGCTAACTTGTACTTTCCGATGGAGACACTTGTTGGATATTCGGAATGAAAAAAAACATAAAGTTTTGAACGTTTGATCCAAGAAAGTTTGTGTTTTAACCAAAACCAAGATACCCAAATCACTACGACACGAATAAAGAAGTTATACGACTTGAAGAACACTAAAAAACAAAAAAAATCTTGAATTTGTGGAAGAAATAAGGATCAAATCAAATAAATCAAATGAAAACACAACAACCAATCACAAAACTATCCCATGGTGATTGATACCAATTGTTGTCCCTAATATATGATGATTCTATATGATTAATGAAGAAAGAAAGGTAGATATGAGATGAATTTTAGAGAGAGAAACTAGAGAGAGAAAAGAGAGAGAAGTGTATGAACTTGTGAAATGTTAGATTAAGAGAAAAATGAATGACCAACCAACCTCTCCTTACATGCAAGGAGAGGTTTATATAGCCTTTACTACATGTGGCATAATGGGCTATATGATAATGGGTCGGACTTTCCTTTTGGGCTTTGGTTACTTATGAGTGAACCTTAGCTTAAAGTTAAGCCCGTAATACACGACTAACCTACTACCTATTACAACGTTCTAATATACGATACATAATGAACATATGACCGAGCATTCTTGTTTGACTCAATATTTTAAGGCTAACAAAAGACTTTGAGATGCCTAAAGAATCTCAAGTACTGCTTAAAGTACCCAGACAAGAAAGTTTGTACACCTTTAATCCTCATACTATTACTTCAACAGGTGGTATTACATGTTTTTTAGCTAAGGCTTCTTATGATGAGTCTAATTTATGGCATAAAGGTTAGGTCATGTGAATTTCAAGAATCATAACAGATTAGTAAATAGGAATTTGGCTAGAGGGTTACCTAACAAATCTTTTCAAAATGATTTCACATGTGCTGCTTGTCAAAAAGGTAAACAACATAGAGCCTCGTGTAAGACCAAGACTGTCAATACTATGGCAAAGCCTTTGCAACTCTTGCATATGGATTTGTTTGGTCCAGTTTCTGTAAGAAGCATTAGTCATAAGACCTTTTGTCTAGTCATAACTGATGATTATATCATATTCAGTTGGGTTTTCTTTTTAGCTCTTAAGAGTGAAACCAATGAATTACTTACGGATTTTATCACTTTAATTGAAAAGCAGTTCACGAAAAAAGTTTTAATCATTAGGACAAATAATGGGACACAATTCAAGAATGCTGAATTTGATGAATTCTATAGGTCTAAAGGTATTAAGAGACAATTTAGTAATCCTAGGACTCCATAATAAAATAGAGTAGCTGAAAGGAAGAACAGGACACTAATTCAGGCTGCTAGAACTATGCTGGTTGATTCTCTTTTGCTAAATACCTTTTGGGTAGAAGCAATCAACACTGCATGTTATGTGTTAAATAGAGTCTTAGTGACCAAGCCTCAAACAAAACACCTTATGAAATTTTGACTGGTGTTAAGCCTACCATAAGTCATTTAAGACCTTTTGGGTGTCATGTGTCTATACTAAATACTCTTGATCATTTGGGAAAGTTTGATGGAAAGACTGATCAAGGATATCTTGTAGGATATTCATTGCAAAGTAAAGCATACAGGGTTTATAATTTGGCATCTAAAAAGGTTGAGAAAATGCCCATGTTAATTTCTTAGAAAATAAACCCAATGTCCCAAGAATAGGTTATGCTTGGATGTTTAATTTAGATTATCTAACTAACTCTATGGATTACTATTCTGTGCAAAAGGATTGTCAAACTAACAATGCAGGTGAGGAGTCTAGTGCAACTAATACAGGTACTCAAGAAGAAGTTTCTTCATCAGATGATAATGTTCATATCTATGTACCCAATATGCCTACTGTTACTCCCATGTCTGCTACTCCCAAGAAGCAAACCATGCCATCAACAGATGATCAAGCCTCCCAAGAGCTTCAGAGGCTTCAAGATCAAGAAAAGAATGCTACATCTGCTAATAAGCATTCAGGAGAAGAATCTTTTGAGTCACAACACTCAGCAATACATACTACACCTAGCGGTACTTCATCTGCAAGTACTGCTAAGTCAAAATCTGCAAAGTTTGCTGATTCATTAGAAGATATTTTACAAGCTATGGACGATGAAGATGTGTTTGCTAGTCCAGCTAAAGGAATCTTCTCCAAAGCTTCCTATGATGAGAAGGGTGCAGTAACTGATTTCAACAATTTGGAAACAGAAATTCTAGTCAGTTCTATTCTCACTCATAGAGTCAATAACAACCATCCTACTACACAGATCATTGGAGATCCCAAGTCTGCTGTACAAACCAGAAGACAACTTCAAACAAATACTAAAACTCAAGCACTTCCGAGTTATGTCAAACAACAGCAGAGAACTAATCATAAAAATACTCAACATTGTTTGTTTGCATGTTTCTTATCACAAGTAGAGCCCAAAAACATTTCTCAGGCTCTTGATGAATAAAGTTAGGTAGATGCCATGCAAGAAGAATTAACACAATTTGAGCTACAAAAGGTTTGGATTCTTTTGGATCTTCCCTCAGGTAAGAGAGTAATTGGTACTAGATGGGTTTTCAGGAACAACAAGGATGAAAGAGGAGTTGTTGTGAGGAACAAGGCAAGACTTGTTGCTCAAGTCTATAGACAGGAAGAAGGGATAGACTATGATGAGGTTTTTGCACCAGTGGCAAGGACAGAAGCCATTAGGTTATTTTTGGCCTTTGCATCATATATGGGTTTTATAGTCTATCAAATGGATGTGAAAAGTGCCTTTCTTTATGGTACTATTTCAAAGGAGGTATATGTCTCACAACCTCCAGGTTTTGTAGATCCTAAATTCCCCAACAGAGTCTACAAGGTTATCAAAGCACTTTATGGTCTGCATCAAGCTCCTAGGGCCTGGTATGCAACTTTATCCAATTTTCTGTTAGAGCATGGACATAGGAGAGGGACCATTGACAAAACTTTGTTCATCAAGAAGAATGCTAATATTATTCTAGTTCAAGTCTATGTTGATGACATCATTTTTGGTTCTACCAAGAAGTCATGGTATGAAGAGTTTGAGGCTTTGATGAAAGGAAGATTTCAGATGAGTTCTATGGGAAAGCTAACTTTCTTTTTGGGACTGCAAGTCAAACAAAGGAAAGATGGAATATTTACCAGCCAAGATAAGTATGTTGCTGAAATCTTGAAGAAATTTTCATGTATGGATACAAGGAGTACAAGCACACCTTTTGAAGCTAAGAAGTCTTTATCAAAAGATTAACATGGAGAAAGTGTTGATATTCATCTATACAGATCAATGATTAGTTCATTGATGTATCTTACTGCTTCAAGGTCAGATATTATGTTTGTTGTGAGTGCCTGTTCAATGTTCCAAGTCAATCCAAAGGTGTCACATCTACATGATGTGGTCAACCCAATTTAGGATTATGGTATCCTAGAGATTCCACCTTTGAATTGGAAGCTTACTCAGACAATGATTATGCTGGAGCTAATCATGATAGGAAATCCACAACAGAAGGTTGTCAATTC
Source organism: Glebionis coronaria (assembly GCA_025667525.1). Taxonomy (NCBI): domain Eukaryota; kingdom Viridiplantae; phylum Streptophyta; class Magnoliopsida; order Asterales; family Asteraceae; genus Glebionis; species Glebionis coronaria. The sequence continues at coordinate 327,097,652 of CM046880.1, forward strand.
CTAGGCAGAAGACTCATATCATGGCAGTGTAAGAAGCAAACCATTGTTGCTACTTCTACAACTGAAGCTGAATATGTAGTTGTTGCTCATTGCTGTGGACAAGTACTTTGGATTCAAAATCAATTGTTAGATTATGGGTTTAACTTCATGAACACCAAGATTTACATTGATAATGAAATTACTATATGAATTGTCAAGAATCCAGTATTTTACTCTAAGACCAAGCATATTGAAATAAGACATCACTTTATAAGAGATGCCTATGACAGGAAGCTTATTAAAGTCTTGAAGATTCATACAGACAACAATGTAGCTGATTTGTTGACCAAGGCATTTGATGCAAAGAGATTTGAATTCTTAGTAACACATACTGGTATGCTCAACCAATAGACTGCTGCATATGTTGAGGGGAGGTAATAGTTGTACAATTTTTATACTAATTTTTATTGTATAGTCTATGTTTTGTGTTTTTGATGTGATTGCAGGTTGATAGAGAAAGATAAAAGAGGTTATAATAATAGTGGAATGCATGAACTGGTCAAAATTGTGAGGTACCGTTATAACTCCAAGTACCGCTAGCACAAGTTCAAGTACCAAGTATGTTCCATGGACCGCTACATGTCCGTTGTACCGCTAAGGGTATCTTTTGTAAATTTGGTGGTTTCTTCGCGCTTGGGTTTGTTATTTACTTAAATACTTACTCCAATTACACAATTGATTCACTTAATCTTTTATTCTTATCTCTTGATTCTATAAACTTCTCTCTACTTTTTCGATCATCAAAAATACTAATGGTTGCTTTACAAGTGATCTCTAAGCATAATTTGGTTACGAATCTTGCTGTGAATGATGACTCTCTTGGATTCCATGAGATTCTTGGTTTCTTATCTTGAAGTCATGTTCGTTTTGCACTCACTGTAAGTCCCATTGTCTCTGTTTCCATTGTTGAACAATTTTGGAACACTGCTATGTTAGGTACTCGGTTTGTTCAACCTTGCATTAGGGCTAGGGTGAATCATAGAAATATATATGTAACTGAGGTACTGCTAAGGGCAAGTTTGAGATTAAATGATGAAAATGGACTTAGTATGCTTAATAACACAGAGATTCATGATGGCCTTGCAGCCATAGGCTATGAGGGTGGTAGGGAAAGTCTTACTTTCTTTAAAGCTTTATTTTCACCTCAATGAAATTGCTTTTTCATGCTATTATTCACTATTTAAGCTCTAAAAGTACATCTTTTGATCAAATTCCTGCTGCATTGGCATCAGCTGGTATTTGTCTAGCAAATAACAAGGTTTTAAATTTTTCAAGATTAATTTTTGAAGGCATGACTAGGAATTTGGAAGGAACTAATTTTTTTTTTGATGTATCCTAGATTCATTCAGACTTTAGTTAGTGGCCAAATACCTAACCTACCAGAGTTAACTGATACATGGGATGTTCCTACATTTACAAAGAGAACTTTCTCTTTCTTGACCAAACAAGGCAATGCCTTTACAGGAATAGTTACACCATTGTTTGCTCATATGTTAGCCCAACCTACCAACCAAGAATGTGAGAAACCTAGCAATGTTAGTGCTTCTCAACAAACTCCTTCTCACCAGAGTTCCCATTCCCTAGAAGATTCACAATCTTCTTCTCACAATGTTGGTGCTCCACCAAATACTGATGAGATGATCCATACACCCGATGCTTTTATTGTTGCTAGTGGTTCACCACCAGCACAAGCACTAGAGGTGGTGGATGTTGCAAATTTGACTACTTTGTGTACTAGTTTGTCCCAACATGTACAGGTGTTGCAAAAAGAAAAACTTGTTCAAGACAAGAAAATTGCTGAATTGGAAGCTAGCATAATCAAGTTGAGGAACAAAGTATCACCTTGGATGAGGCAACATAGATCTATTTCAAAAGGCTGCACTCAAAAAGCAAAGATTCAGAAACCACAAGAAAAGGCAACTGAATGCAACCAAACATGGGAGGAATTATGAAGAACAACCACCTTCTTTTGATAATCAAACAAGGATCTCTGGAAATGACATCAATTTTGAGTTGGATGAAGATGTCATTGGGACTTATGAAGGTGGAACTGGTTTAGAGACTGGTGTAGATGAACCTACAAACATGGAGTTTCAACAGGAAGAACCACAGCCTACTCATGAGGAGCCACAAGTTGAAGAAATGATGGTAACTCAGCCAGCACCAACACCTCAATCACCACTTCAAGTTAATTGGATTACTTTCTATGAGAAGTTGGAGGAAATATATGTTCAATTTCCTGTATCTTCAACTCCACCACCACAAAGACAAATTTGGTTTCACAAGAAACAGTCTTTGCAAGTACTGTCCAGATCAGACAAGACTAAAGAGGTACACGTTGAAAAGATAGCTTTAGTGGAAGAAAGAGTATATGTAGATACACAAGTGATTGAAGAAACAAATGTGTCTAATACTGGTGAAGTCAACATTGTTGAAGATCCAAGTACTGCTAAGCCAACTAAGCCGACTGCAAGTACTACCGACATTGTTGAAGACCCAAGTATTGCTAAGCCAACTAAGCCGATTGCAAGTACCGTTGGTGATCATCATTCACTAGAAAGTCAAACTCCTTTTGAAGAGGATGAGACTTTAGCCCAAATACTGCTTGACTTAAGAGAGAAGAATTCAGTTGAGAAAGCAAAACAAGCAGAAACAGAGAAGAAGACACAACAAGAAGTTCTTGACAAAAAGGATCAAACTAAAGGTAAGAAAGTTCAAGCTTCAAACCCTACTAAAGGTATAATTATTTTCAACAACAAGCTGATGAGGAAAGACCTTCCAAGCTAAAGAAGAAGCTACCTAAGATTAATCTAAAGGATAAGGGGAAGAAGCAAATACTATCAGAATCTGAAAATGAAAGTGATTCAGATGAAGATATAAGCAAAGTCATGTCTAGATTTAATCAATTAGACCATGATGAGGAATATGCTCTTAGAATGCAAGCTCAGATACGTGAAAAAGACTTACAAGAAGAACTTGAAGCTAAGCAGCATTTGCTAGAAGCTAAGAGAATACAACAAGAATGAAACATACAAGAGCATGATAGGATTCAAGCTGAATTACATGCAAGTGAGCTTCTTGTAGACTCATTGATAGCTGAAGAGAGAGAGAGATATGCTTATGATGAAGAAGAGAAATCAAAGTTGATTGATGATCTAGTAAGGGAGCAACAAAGATTCTTTGCTGAAAAGAGAAGAAGAGAAAAGATTAAGCCTCCAACTACCATGCAAATTAGGAATCAAATGATGAACTTTCTTAAGAAAGTTAAGGGTTTCACTCATATTCAGCTGGTCAAGAAGAATTTTGAAGAAATCAGGACTTTGTATGAGCAACATAAGAGAACTGAATTGAATTTTGTTAAGATTGGATCTGAAGCAAATAGAATGGTTGTTGAAAGACATAGAAGACATCTGCAACAACAAAGACAATTTGGAAGCACTCCTAGAATTGAGCCAAATACTGCTAAACCTACAAATACATCTCCAACTATCAAGACCACTTATGTGAGGAAGAATAGAAAGGAGAAGGTAAGTCCAAAAGAGGAAGAGACTGCTCAAAGAATGAATGAAGGAGATAAAGCTCAAGATATTTCCCAGACTGGAAATGTACAAGCAGTACATACACAGTCAACAATACATGATGAAGAAACGGTACATACAAACTTGGAAGAGGGTTCAACAGAATTTGAGGGAACCTCCAAGGGTGTTAAAAGGAAAAGATCAACAAAGAGAAAGCAGAAAGCCAAGAGGGCTAAGTCAACAGCAGAAGATAGTGATGATGATGAGAGCTTGAAGAAGTACTTGAAGATAGTAAAATTTGAAGATCAATGTATTGATACAGAGATTTTTGGAAAGAGATCATCTATTGCTAGATGGATATACTCTATGGATCAAGGATTGGAAGCTCATGGAATTCAGAGAACTGATGGCACAACAAGAATATTCAGACTTTTGGAAGATATTCTTCACATTCTTGACATACAAGATATTTAGGATCTTTTCAAGTTAGTTCAAGAAGCCGGTGTAGGTAAAACTGAAGTATCACTATTGTATAGGGAAATGCTCTTCATGTATGAACCACACAACTGTGATCAAGAAATACTGAAGGAATTAGAGAATCAGGTTCCTAGTTACTGGAGATATTATAGGTCTTGTGGATTGCATATTTTGGATATAGATGATGTTACCTACTATATGCTACAAGACAAGAGTTATCCATTCAAAAGAAGATTGTTGGAAATGTTAGGAATAAAATATAGCCAGTCCACTTGAGCGCTGACAAGAGGAAAACAAGCGTTGATAGGAAGAAAACAAATGCTGACAGATCAAGCGTTGACAAGAAGAAGTCAAGCGTTGATAGGTTGGAGATAAGCACTGATGGAAAGATTTAGTCTACACGTATTATGTTTCTAGTTTGTTTCTAGTAAAGATAAGTTCAACATTGTATTTTCTATAATTATCTTTACCTAGAATAGTTGATACGTAGACTCTTGTACAAGGCTTCTTATGTCTATAAAAGAAGACCTTTAGGTTATGTTTGATAATAAGTTTTCATATGTTAAACACTTTCATTGTAAGCAAGTTCGTTATTATCAATCAAGTGAAAGTTTGTTTTACATCTTTGTGTGTTCTTGTTTAAGTGTTAATTCCGCATAACACTTAGATTACTTTATACATAAACAAAGTTTCTCTACGTGTATAACTTGATATAATCTCGTATACACAAAGCTAAATCGATCTAAGTTTGGGATCAACAGGAAAGAATGTTGGAACAACAATTGGAAGTTACAGAAGAATTTGTTGATTCTTTGGAGTTGATCAGAATGGTTAAACAACAAATCAAGGATTTGAAAGATGAGGAAAAAGCTGAGAAAGAGCCTTAAGTGTTTGACTTTCAGTCACACTTCACAAATGCTTCTCAGTTCACCATGTCTAACACACATAAGAACTGGCTAGCCCATAAGCAAACGGTTTATTGTAAAGACTTCTCAAATCCGTTGAAAGTTGGTAGTTTGCTAAAAACTATATGGTTCTGACTCACCTTGTTTCGAGACAAAGAGTTGGCTAGTCCTAGACAAATGATACTAGGTAAAGACTTCATCAGATCCGTTGATGGTTGACAATTTACCAAAAATTATATGGTTATCAGTACACCTTATTCTTCATGAATAAAGTATTGGCTATTCCAGAGTGTATGGCTAACTGGTAAAGAATATATCAAATCCGTTGATAGCTGGTGATTTGCTAAAAATCATGAAGCCAATACAGATTGGTTTTTGTTGTTAATTGTTTTATTTCAGGTATGAAAATTGCAAGCAAAGAAGTATTCAAGAAGAAAATACTTAGAAGGTTTTGTCTCATCAAATCAAGATTGAAGTTCATGATTCAGAGTTCATAGATTTAACTCAAGAAGACAATTACTGATGCTGCAAAGATAAATGAATGTTTACAAGACACAAGAAGATCATAGTTTGAAGACAAAGATGATGTTCATGATGTTTGAAGATTATCTTATCAGAAGAAGATCTACATTGAAGTGTTTGGCTACATTCAGTTGGATACAAATACAAATTACCAAGTTCAATCCAAGGATGAAGGAAAGACTGAAGACATGTATTCTAAATACATCCAGTACAAGAGAAACAAGAAGACAACAAGTTATCATTCTTGTTTAGGGGAGGATTGTTGGGAATTATTTGTTAAGTGTCAAGTACCGTTAGTGTTATTCAAGTACTGTTAGTTATCTTTCAAGTACCGTTAGTGTTAACGCGGTACATAGTAAGTACTGCTACTTATAAAGTAAGTACTGCTATATTGATTAGGACGAATATATCTTTGTATAGGATATGTCATAGTTATAGTTAGAGTATATTTTATGTAATATATTTAAATAGTTAGAATATTGATAATATATCGTCTGTGATATAGTTATCTTTATAGAATATTCTAAGGTTTCTAGGGTTCCTTACTCTATAAAAGGAACATAGGTACAATGTCATTCATGTACCTCGTTCAAGTCGATTAATAAGAGAATCGAATAGTTAAAAGTAATTATGTTCTTCTGTGCTTTATAAGTTAGATTCCGCATAACTTATTTAGTTTGACTAAGAGTTCTCAAAGTGTTTTAGTTTGATTACAAACTACTATAATAGTTCTTAACAGAATATAGATCCAATCAATGGGATCAACAGGTTTCAAGCACAAACAGGTCACTGATGAACAAATAATACCCAAAACCCTTTTTGCTGAACTAAATGACCACAAATCCAATTTCAACGCCTCAAATCTATTACTCATGTTGTATTAACTTATAGCACTTGTTAACCCTAGTCTACCCTTAGATCTAGGTGTCCCCAAAATTTTAGTCGATAACAACAAGTAATTCAGATTTTATGGCCAAATTATGGATTATGGTGATATTAACCTCAAAACTTGCAGATAAACAACCAATAACACAAGTAAAACAAGAACAAACACAAAATACCCAACAACACCTACTCAAATCAACCCAATCCTAGATTATGCAGTTAACCCAAACACCCCTTAAATCATTGATTTAACACTTTTTCAAAGGCAATGTTGGATTCAAACCACAAATCAAGCTCAAATCAACTGAATAACAACAAGCAACCACAAATAAACAAGATTCAACCATAAAAACACAAATTCACAAACCACAACTCAGATTCAATCAAAATGCATAAAATATTTAGAAAACTAAAAAGGTTTAGAGATGTACACCTCCAAAACATACATCCATGCTTTGGATTGTTTGAGCTTAAGTGGTAGCAGAACAACCACTAGCTTCCTTGTACCTGCTAAGATCAACAAACACAAGGATGAACAAATAATGACTGATTTTTGAAAACAAGGATTTTAAACTATAAAACCTTTCCTCAAAACTCAACAAACAAATAAATGGAACTCAGACTTTAGCTAATCAAACACCAAACTTTTATAAAAACATAAAAGGAATTACAATTTTCAGAAAATACCAACTTTATATTTATAAAAAGGGATTACAAAGATTTTAGCTAAAATCTGGAACAAAGGGCTACTCACAAGTTGAGGCTCCTTTTATAGAGTACAATAGACGATTCTAGAATGGAAAAATACATGAAAACCTAGCTATAAAATCTCAGAAATTCCCTTGGACGTTTTTAGTTGATGAGTTGTCCATTTTGATCTTGGTCGTTCATTTTGTGCTTGGGGACCAAGTAGTAGCTGTGGTTTGTTGATTTTGCCACATAGGATTCCTTGGAGAGGAGGGTGTTCTCTGATTGAATGAAAGGGAATTTGGGGTAGGGTCCTTGGTGAAGTGGTGTGTGAGTTTAGGCGTGGGATGTGTTCGTGTGATGTTGAATCACACGTGGGATGTTTTAATTTGGATTTACCCTTTGATAAGTAAAAAGTAATTTCTGGGTTCATAAAGGTGAACAGTAAAAGGTTTGATCCGTTTTTAGTGGAATGGTTAAGTGTTTGGCGCAAAAAGAGTTTGAATGTTTGGTTTGTACAACTTTAACCTTTGTCTTTGGTGAAATGTTTATAACAAGTTTTTCAGCTTCAATAAACGCCTTCCCTTTGTTATTAAAGTTCCAAACTTCATACTTTTTCCCCATAACTTTGGTAAAAGGGTTTCAAGGGTTATTTTTGCCATTTTTGAATATTTCAAGGGCTGATTTTGGACATTTCTCATCTTTGAAGGTCTTCATTGGTTCTTTGACTTCATGAGGGACCATTGTTGACAATTTAGAATTGTTGAGGGACTAAACTTGTTATTTCTTCAAAGTTGAAGGACCTTTTTGTAATTTTGACAAACTTAAGGGACCAAACTTGTAATTATGAATATACAAGGGTATTAAGTGTCATTTCTTCATAGATGAGGGATCATTCTTGTACATCTTCAAGTCTTCAAGGGTTATTGTTTGATAAATCCATAACTAGGGCCCGGTTCATTGTGCGGCTTCGTTTCTCGTGTTCGTTTTTCCTTGTTTCTTGTGATCTTTTGTCTTTTTCATGATATACATACCTAAAATACACAAGTAAACAAACACAAGCATATATATGGTATTTTTATGACATTTAATGCATTTAAAGCCCAAAAAGAACGATGAGATCATGTATAAATCCCATCTCATCAAAACTTATAAGACCACCTGGTCTGAATTTAAGAAGTTGTTGATAAAGAAGTATTGTCCTAGAAATGAGATTAGAAAGATGAAAGAATAATTTTACCAACTAAGGGTGGAAGGAATTGATCTCAAGGCTTACATAAGGATATTCCAAGAACTAGCATATGCCCAACTATGGTGTCAGATTCTAAAAAACTTATAGAAGCATTTATAAAAGGATTGCCTTAAAGCATTGAGGGAAATGTTAGTGCTTAAAAGTCCCAAACTTTGGAAGAAGTCATTTCCATAACTCAGAGGCTAATGGAGCAGGTACTAAAGCGCAATCATGTGCAAGGAACCGAAGATCAGAAGAGGAAGTTCGAAGACAAAAGAGACACCAATGTCAATGAAGATCACTACTACTCCATTGATCACGACAACGATAATTTCCCCAACAATCGCTACAATTACGATCGTAATGATAAGAGGCAAGAAAACTTCAAGGATAATACTATCATTCCAGCCGAGAGAAAAGTGTATGTTGAAAATCTTCCACTATGTAGAACATGTACTTTGCATTACGTGGGGCCTTGCACTGTTAAGTGCCAGATTCGCTACAATATGGGTCATCAAACTAGGAACTTCAAGAAGAAAGGACCAACTACTGGAAACAAATAAGCCGTATTTCTATTTTTAGAATAAGATCCGTTACTTTGAATTAAATCTCAGGACGAGATTTTCTTTAAAGGGTAGAGACTATAACAACCCAGTATTTTCATTTAAGAATTATGTACATTATTCTTGCGAGATAAATAATACTTTATTTTTATGGTGAAATGTTTTTGTTTTTCTTGTATGGATTATGTGGTATAGCTTACGTAGCAAGGTACACAAACTCACACAACCCACACTATCAACTCCACTTGTGTTTATGTGATATGAAGATCTTATGTATATCAAGTCTAAGTTCTATAAGTAATCTTATAAGTACATTATGAATAAGAACATCTCAAATATAACTAAGATGCCCTAAAATCCTTAGAAACCCTAGAAATCACTTGTAAACCCATTTTTCAAGCAATATAACTACACAACACTTATGAATAAATAATCAAGGCTTAATACATGAGAGATAATATATCAAATGCAAGTAAGATTTCAATCTAAAACATTAGTTACAAATATTAGAACCCAAGGTACAAGTCACTTAGGCATATTACCTAAAAATCCTTATATTATCAATTTCACTTAGAATCAATGCATAGTCTTTTATGACAAGTCTACCAACACTCTTAGCTTTACATTTAGGTTATAATATCACAGTAAGATAAGGTACAACACCTATAATGCATAATGTACAACTTCTTTATGCATGACTTATAAATTAGGTCAAAATAGGTATTTTCACTCTTTAGGCATTTTTACTTGGTATAACTTATTAAAACAAATGTAGAAACTCCATGAATACATTAGAGACAATTTAAGAGATATAAATTGAGTTTAGGTCAGTAGATAAAGTTAAAATTATATATTTAACAACGATTGAAGCCTAGATCATTAGAAACTCTAATCTGACTAGGTTTTCTTCCCGATTTCACTTCAAACCAATGTTAAAACTTAAACCAAAGACCCAAACTTCCTAATTACAATGTGTAAACCCTAAATCACTTTCTTAAACCCTTAATTATAAGAATTACAAATTTGCAAGCCCTAGTTATTGATCCGCCTTGGTTTTTCCCTCCAAAACACATTCAAATGAGTTTTCCTCCTAATTTCAAATTCAAAACCAGATATTTAGGATATTTTGAGATATTTTAAAATTAGGTGAATCGCCTACTTATAGATGAAAATTACCATTCTTATCCCTTTATTGTAGTGGAATTCATATAGCCTTAAACCATTAATAAGTTTGAATCTAGCTTCCATGAATCATCTACTAGACCTTATGACACATCCTTAGCAAACCTTAGTAATTTATCTATTGTTATTACATGTTCATACTCTTAACTTGGAGTCTAAGTGTTGAAAATAATATAAAGAGAGGTCTTTAACTTCATTTTCATATCATCCTCCATTTTCATACCTAAAAACCTTAACATTCTGTTCCTATACCTACATTAGAGTCCTAAGATGTCCCTTAGATCATTGTAACGCCTAAGAATAAGTTTTTTAAGTTCTTGAAGAGTTTTGAAGAAGATATAGTTAATATGCCTCATTGTAAGTCCTGAATTCCTAGTTTTCTTGTTTGTAAGTATCCACCTTACTCAATAAGTTCTTTTTATGTTCTAAATCTTTAATAAGTTTATAATCTGAATAAGCTATTTCAGTATACCTTGGTTCATAAAATCATGTTAAATGGTTTTTCTAAGCTAAAGATGTAATAAAACCCTAGCTTTGTAATGCACATGAAATAATGAGTTAAAATCCATTTCGAAAGCTATATATCTGGATAACTAATTTTATTATGATTAGAAATATGTTTTCAAACTTTGTTTTAAATTTCTATATCTTTTGTACAAAATTAAGCTTGTTATGTAATTATATACAAGTTAAGGGATCAAAACTGTCATTTTCGAAAGTATAAGCATTGTGGGTCAAAAGTGTCATTTTACTAAAGTTAAAGTTATAAGGAATGATTTTGTGAAGTTTTAAACTTTGAGGTTAATATTAGAAGGTTAAAAATGTGAATACTTAAACTATATACTTTAAGGGTTAAAATTGTAAATAAGCTAAACTTATAACTAAAAGGGTACAAAATGTAATTATGTAAACTATACACACTATACATATTATTTTAAGAAAGTAATAACATGTCATGTTAGTAGGGATCTTCATATTAAGATGTTCCATCTCGATATTACATTCTGACTAAGTGGTTGGGTTTACGATTTAAAGTGCCCTCGCTCCTCAAACGTTTATAGAATGGATTCTGAAGTATGATGGTCTAAACAATGATGTGATATTTCAATAATATATGAAACTTAGGAAATATCACAAAATAATACTTAAAACTTGGAACTAAAGACAAAGACTTGATATATTTACATATGTGTTGAACTAGGATTGTGAGACCAAGCTGTTTGTTTGTGACTGAAATATATTTGACGTGATTCAGACTCTGTAGGATAAGGTGAGTTCATAGCCTCACTTTTAATGCTTTCTAAATGATTTGAAACCTCTTGAGGGGATCTATGCTACAAACTGAAATACAAGTGTTTTTAAACTGTATGATTTTCTTGAAATATGTTATTACACTAGTGCCCGAACTTGTTACTTGTTTCTAAATTTCATGAATCATTAACATTGTCACATGTGAACTAATAAGGTGAATAGATCTATTGGAATTTACAAATCCTGTTTGTGTTACCTACCCTGAGGTAATCAAGCACACTTTATTAGAACTAGTGGGTGACCTGCGGGCTACTTGTCATGATAGTCACTTCGGTGATGTCATGATCTTTAACAAACTACTGTTTTTATGGGAAAATAAAGTGGTGAAACTTGTAATTAAAGTGTTATTTCAAACCTATGAATTCACTTAACCTTTGTGTTGACTTTTAAGCATGTATCTCAGGTATTCGTGATTGATGACATGGAGCAGCATAGGATGGGAAGGAGGGACACGGACTTGAAATTATTGTCATAGATTTTTGGGATCTCATGTTGTAAAAACTCTGATTTTTTAATGATAAATAAATAAAGTTGATTAAAACACTCTTTTGAGTTGTTTTCTATTATTATGACTTGTGTTTCATGAAGTAATACTCCAGATTAGCTTTCATTGTTATATGTGGAAAATGAGGGTGTTACAATAGCAAACATTAACATCTATTTAAACTAACTAGATCCTATTGTGTATATCTTGACAGAAAATAAGGAAAACAACAAAATTTGATTCTAAGATATAAGATAGAATTAAAAAAAATATCTAACTTAATCTAAGACTAACAAATATGTGTAGAAGATTAAAAAGGCCTAAACCTATGTCACTTTAGGCAAGGTTAGTCAATCTAAACACCGCTTTGTATGGCTGTGGCGAGATTTTAACAAAGTGAACTTCAAAATTTAAGCAAGTGAACAAAATTAAACCATAGAAACATAGACATACGCTGAAAATAAAGCAAGTGAACAAATAGACAAAAATAACCACACATAAGCAGTCAAGCAAATAAGCTAATTAAGTTGACAAAAAGGTAAAAGGGTTAGAACTTACACTTGTATTGAGTCTAATGTTTGAAGCATCAACCTAATCTTACTACAAGGTATACTCCACCTTTTTAGCTTATAAAATCAACAAATCAACAGCTTATCTTCAAGTGGTTAACTTATCATGAGCTTATGATCAGTACATCAACAAAATCATCTTTACAAATCTACTTTCTTTGAAATCTTGAACATGAAATATAAGAGGAGCAAACAGTAAAAGTACAAGAGAAGAAAGCTCAAATTCCTTAGCTTATTTTTTAGATAAGTTGTGGGATTATGGCTTAAGCTTCAATAAGTTGATAATACAAAAAGGTTTGGATAAACTTTGGAAATGGAAAAAAACTTTTGCAATAAGTTAAAAGTGAAAAGAATTTAAACACTTAGACAAACTTAGAATCTTGATTTTTAGTCAAGATTACAAGTGTCTATGCTAAATGGATCTCAAAACAAATTTCCAAATTTCTTGAAAATTTTCTTGATAAATAGGGAAAGTAAATTGCTTAAAAATAAACGTTCATGAAAAATAAATAATAGGAGTTTAAAAGATTGCAAATAAATAAAATGGAACTCAAACAGACCTTATCATTAAATTGCATATGTTTTACAAAGCATGAAATGCTAAAATTTGGAACAAACTACAATCTGCTACTCTTAGTCTATTTATACTACAATGTAAGGACTATTACATGAAACCCTAGCAAGATGTAAACCCTAAAATGCCAATGTTTGATGCTTGGAATATGATCAGTTGATGCTGAATTCAAATTTGGTTCTAGATCATGCTTGTGAGTCTTGTGATGACCCCATGTGGTAAGGCTGATGGAATCTTAATCTTGTACGTCCATTTAGATATGGTGAGCAAGCCAAGTGTTTTGATTTGTGGATTTGCTCTTCACACTAGCAATTGAAACTGACGTGTGTGCATGACAACCTAGGAGGGGGACCCTTGGTGTTGTATCATGTGATTTCTTCACGTGGGATGGTTGGGTGTACAATTAATATCATTTCCAGAAAATATCAATAAAAAGCCCTTTGTGAAGAGGTTAATTGAAACTAGAAAAGGTTGCTAGGGTTCTTGATGATTAGTGTGAGTTTTAATCTATATTGGGAATAAAACCTCTATTTCCTACGTTTAATTATAGAATTTAAATTTAAACTTTGAAAAATTACATTCTCAGTCCCTCACTTGTTATAAAACGAATTCGTTTATTTTCCTTTATAAATGATAAATGGCCCTTGGCCCCCTATACTTTTTGTGAACTTGATTTGTTGTGACTTTGGAACAATTGTTAGCTTTAGTCCTCCTTTCATCTTTGGATTAATGACCGAGTGGTCCCTCATAGTTGGTAAAAACATATTTGTCTATTTTCCTTTGTATTAATGTTTGGAAAATGACATAAATCGCCCTTGTACTTGATATAACTTGTTTAAGGAACTTGTTGTGCAATATCTTCATTTTTTAAGGACAATACTTACACTATCTTCAAACTTTAGGGACCCTATTATAACTTGTAATATTCCAAGGGTATAAAGTGTAAAGTTGTGAAAGTTGAGGGGCCATTCGTTGAATTCTTCAATTCTTCAAGAGCAAAATGGTAATTTGACATTCGAATTTCGTTTTCTTGTACGACTTCGTTTCTCGTGTCTGTTTTGTCTTGTTTTAATTCCTTTTACGTGATTTCTCGATATATGTGCTTGCACATACACAAACAAGAAAACAAGCATATATGTGCACTTTTGATGATATTTTACTCATTTTAAGCCCGTTTTTTGGTCTGAAAAGATGTGTAATTAGAGTCTCATCAGTGCATGAAATTTCATCATATCCAAAAGTGTAATCTTCTTCATCGTAATCTTTAATAGACGATTGATAATCGGATCGTATTCATCAGAGTTATAATTACTAACCTTGGAGATACACGAAGAATCAGGTTTAAAGGTTGATCGACAATTAAGAAATATGGCTAGAAACTCTTCTTCGACATTGTCGAAGTTATTCACATCTTCATAGCACTTTTGTAGGAATTTTATAGGTTATGTGAATGGTCATAATCTAGATATCAATATGAATCGTGTAATCGTTTTCAGATAAAAGTATTTCGACCCTATATGCCTCGTGTTTATGAAATCTTCAATCGGATAAGACAGATTGCAATTGAAATCTAAGGCACGAGAAATCAATCAGGAAACCTTAGAGAATTATCACTACTATAAAAATGGAAACTACGACAGTCATATCCATTGATAATCTGTCGATGATGGCTGCTACCAACGGACCGCTAGCTGAAACTTTTCGTCGGTAATATCGTTCACTAACATATATCCAAATATCCGTTAGTAAACACCGACAAACTTTACCATCAAATAGACGTCAGTATTCATCAACGAATATAGCAAACAACAAACATATTTTAGTGACAGATTAACAACAATCACAACGCCAACCATCTTTGTTTTATGGCTAATTACACCCTGATTGTTTCTCTAATAAAACATCTTCAAATATACTAATAGGCATACACAATCATCCAAATAAAATTTGTCATATTTCAAAATCAATAAATCTAAGCACGAGGCTAACATTCGAATTACAAGTTAAGATAAAAATGCCTAAAAGAAATAATCTAAAATATAGCAACATAAATAGCAGGATAATGATAATGATATCAACATCATGTTACAAATTTCCAGTAGCTTCACAACACATACTCCATGCTTCACAACACATGCTCCATGCTTCCTGTCATCCGGGTTGGGTGTTTTGTGTAGTTTCCAAACAAAAACTACATCTGAAATGACACAATTAGAGAAGTAAATAAGACGAATTGGTGTTACCAAATCTCCTCCTCATTAAGCTTGTTGTGTGTGTGAAGGGGTGGGACTGACCTCTGTTTTACTATCACACACCTTGAAACAAGATAAATTCATCAACTTCTATAATTCATTGATGATAACCACAACTTCCATTAAGCATTCTTTGTACTTTTGTAAACCACCCCACTTTCGCTTTGAAGTGTTCCCTAACAAAAGCAACAATTGGATGGGTAAGAAAACTCAGCCATACACGTCATATAATGTACCTTTGTATGCTTCTAGAATAAAATATTACTAAGACCTTTTTGTACGGGTTGGTCAAAAGAGTCTACATTAATAACTGGTTCATTTATCAAGATTGCAAAAACTACAATAATATGCGTTAAAATTAGCATTTACATGACTTTAAACAAGTATGACCCATGAGTATATGACCATTTTTCATTTGACCTTTGGAGACAACATACCATATTATACTAGGTTTTGTAGATCTAAACTAGAGATGATATAAATCAATAAAAAAATTAAAAAAAATTAGCTTAAAACTTAGCTTATCGTAAAGCAAGAGTTACATGTACTCTCAACTTGATTCCCATTATTGAGAATACAATCCATATGAATTCAGCTTCAGAACATTCCTACCTGTGTACTATTGATGCTCCAATATTTGTCACATACATGTGAATAATATAAGTTGAGTCCCTTATGAACTTGACTAGCTTAACCCAATATTATGGTATCCAAAATTCATGAATCGATTAAGCTTACTAGGAATACATCTAGTTCATATGATAAACATAGCAAAATTGAACAAGATACATAAACAAGGTGTTTACTCTCCAACGTTAGTTGTATTAAATATGAAACAATTACAAGTAACAAACCTAGACGTGTATACATTAATTCCACGTCTAGAACACACTAACTTAACTTTAGGTTTATATTGTTTAAGAAAGTTATGTAAAACCTATGGTCTATGTCTCTTTATATAGGAGAGACATAGATTTTCTTACAAGAAATCTAATTACAATAGAAGTCCTTCCATATTTTGCACTTTAGTCCTCTTCCTTGTGTAGAAGTTCTCCATATTCATGTAGTCCTTTATATATTCATTAAGGCCCTCTTGTTTCATTATTTTATGTTTTGTCTCATTAAATCTAATTTTCAACAAATATGAGTAGCAATGAAATCATAAAACAACAAACCATAACAATAAAAAAACAAAGAGATTTCTTATGGTTATATATTCTGTAGCAAACATTTCCAATCTTTGTAATAAAACAAGTACTCAAATGGGTCAACATGACAAAAACTGTTTTGACCCTTAAATAATTCATCTAATTATAAAGATGAGGTAAAGTATGGTAGGGGTGAGCTGAAACCGCATCGCGAACTACAAAACGTAAAAATCCTAATAAAATCACCACAATAACCGCACCACGACATAAACCGATGGAATGATTTTAAGAAAAAACAACAACCGGAAAATGTGACGTGGTTGTGATTTTAGTCCAAAACTCCAACCAATGACCAAACTAAAATAGGTTCAACTGGGGTTAGTTTCTTGGTTTTGTCGGATTCACGATTCATCATCTTGAATGAAATGATGTGTAGAGTATAGTGGGTTGATGTTCGTTATAGGTGCCACAACTTATTATACATGGCAAGTACGTAATAGTCGTTTGTCTAAAAAGAGAAGTCGTGCGCGCTCAACGAGACAACTATATTGACCTTGGGTGCGTGAACATGAACGAGTTTGTATTGTTCATTTAACTTTATTCAATCAAATATTTCATCTGATTTTGTTTGGGCCGGTTTATCAGTTGCGTTCGGTTCGGTTCAGCTCGCGGTCTGTTATGCTCACCCATAAGGCCATAAGTAAGTATAGTTAACGTGAACAACCGTATTAAAGTGAACAAACAAATAGAATATAATTACAAAGATATGGATACAAAGAAAAACCACACATGAGACAAATGTAGCATGAATTTCTCATGTCGGCATGATATCCAAAGTGTCGATAGATTGAAGTGATCACCTTTCATAATTATTATCTCGAATGGAAGTAGTGCGACAAGTAGAGTAGGTTGGTTAACTATATGCGCCTTTCTTATTATGATCTCGAATTGAAGTGGTGTGTGGAATAAGTATAGTGGGTTGATGTTTGCTATAGGCGCCACAACTTATTACATATGTCAAATACGTAATAGTCGTTTATTTAAAAGAGGATTTCACAATCGATGAAACAACTGGTCTACGTCGTTACTCATATTATAGGTCTCTAATTAGTAACACCCAATGTGAAATCCATCGAAAAATGTTAAATATGTTATTAAATATGTGAAACTTGATATCTTCTCGAGGTTCCACATCACGAGAATAAAATATACCGAGGTTGTGGTGCGTGAACCCATAACTGTTACACATAAATAGCAACTTGTGCATGGGTTCATAATACACTAACTTACAGTTAATTTAAACCATAAAAGTGTATTTAAGTATTAGAAACAATTGTAGAATACATAGAAACCAAACCATAAATTTCATCGGTAATCCGTTGGCGATAATGAGAGATAACAAATGACTAACCTTACGTCACTGATCCGTCGATATTTGATGACGAATTATCAACGAAACTTCTTTTGCTCAATAATCAGTTAATAATACGTCGATAGTTAACTACAATTTACCAACGGATCTCCGTTTGTTAATAATCCATTAGTTTTCTTGAAGGAATACCGACAGAATCTCTCGGCTGTCATTAGTCCGTCAAAGATCCGTCAGTACTTAGCGACGGATTACTAACCAGATTTCTTACATCGGTAAGCCGTCGGAAATTTGTTGGTATTCTGTTAGGGATAGTATCCGTCATTAATCCATTGATATTTCTATGGGTAACTACTGACGGATTTATGTCCGTTAGTAAATCTGTCATTGTTACCCTGTTTCTAATAGTGTATTGAATGTTCTATTGTGTAGAAGATACCAAATCTGGTTATATAAACCAACCAGAAGTTACTATTATAACTGTAAAACAGTTATTTACCCACCCGCTTACCTGGCAGTGAGACCTCAGCAAGGAGCTTTGCCCCTTGACCCGCATCTTGGTCATGGAAATATCAAGCTAACTTTGATGAGTGTATACTCCGCACCTCCTAACCCGTCTTTAGCTAAACTTGTCTAAGGCCATTGGTCTCTAAGTAAACACAATTACTTAAAATATACGTGATAACACAATTACCAACACTTTTCCATGCCGAACTTTGTAGTTTTCCAATTAAACGTCTTACATTCTCTTTGTGATTTCTCCTCCTGGTTTTGAACATACTCCACCATGGCCATCTTAGATTCATTTATATTTCCCTAACTTCAATCACAAACAATAAAACAAGAAAGAAGAACAAAAACTAAATTATATTATACTAAAGGCTTGTTTACTTTTTTAAGTGGTGCCATATAAGCCTCTTAATTAGGCTCTTAGTGGGAAGAAAGAGTGTTTTATGTGAGTGTGGAACAAGTGGATGAAAGGGATTTAGGCCCACAACGCTTCCCACAAAGAGGCAAAACAAGAAAAAGAAACACCCCCTAAGACTTGATTCCAAAATACTAGAAACTAAAGAACTAAAAAATTTCACTTCCGATAGTGGCGCCAAAAACTTGATGTGTTGTTTGGTAGGCTATTATATCTACTCAAGCTTTAAATTTATATTTTGCTGATTTAACCATATTCACATAATAGAACGCCTCTAACGGGCAGTTTACCCTATCGATCATGAACTATTTTTGTAAGTAGTGTGTCGATCAGTAAGAGCGAGAACGTTAATTCTAATGTCTATCAGTATTTTAATTACTCTAGCTATTTTAACCTAAGACTCACTTATACTAAACCTAACTAAGATAATGGGTTCAGCCTGAGAGACTGACATGATTGGTGGTAGCGTTTAAGTAATGATAGTGTAACTCACGCAAGGGAGAACCTAGAAGCAAGTCGAGCAATGTCAAGTCCAATGTATGGAAACGTGTTAACCATATTCACATTAAAATAATGCTCGTTTTATTATAAGTGTAATAATTGTGTTAAATGTCGCGGACATATCATTCCTAGATTAAGGCGGTACTTCTTGCTTAAACCTAGATACAATAGTTCTATCAAAAGTAGACGCACCCACATAAGAAAAGCGGTTATTGTTATAATCCATCTTAGAAGGGAAAGTAATGGTGATGTTATTGTTACTCCTAGGCTCCTAGCTTAACGAGACTTTATGCTCTTACTGCTTATAGTTATTATATGGTTGTAGCTCAACTATTCCAATCAATGTGTAAGGATTAGAGCTTATGCTAGAAAGGTAACCTGCTATACTAGCTGGGACCACTAACTTACAACACGCAAGACGTGTTTTTTGATCAAATTATTCCACCTATATAAATCACTATACAAAAGCGGAGAGCTTCCTAACACTTTTTAGGGCACCAAGATTAAGGTTACGTGCTAAGCACATAAGCGGATATGGGCGATAAATATAATTCAACACACTCGTAACAATGAAGGAACAACAAATATAACAAACCAAACATTAAATTTACATAAACATGGCTAACACCAAAGGTGTTAGCCTTTTATCATAGTAAAAAGATAAACATCATACAAATCGTAAAGGTAAACTAAACGATTAAGAACGATACCAAATACCGAACGCGTGATCAAAGTATGCGGATTACAAGAGTTTCCCAATGCTATTAAGCACTTTGCTTAACCTTCTTTGCTCTTCTTAGGCTTCTAAGAGCTATTCTTGGTGGTTACTCTTATGGTTTCAGCCGATTAGGGCTTCCATCATTCTCCCTAAATTCGTTCAGGTTTTTTTCTTTATATAGGCATCGTGTGTCGATTTACATGTGACGTATGTGTGGATTTCATACGTCATATGTGCCAAACTTGGAGTGAGGCCTACGTTCTTTCTTTTATCTAACTCTCGATGTTTATCTTTATTCTTCTATATAACACATTCGTCCTTCGGATGTAACGTATGCGGGATTTAGTCCGTAAGATCCAAGTCTTGGTTACTTATAGAATATTCTATGTATAAATCCCAATACGGCGTATTGGGTCTTCAAATATGGCGTATGCATCTTGAATCAACGTGGTCAACATGGTGTAATCTTACGCAGATACGCCGAATGATTTTAATGCATATGGCATATTGGCGCTTGTCTTTAGAATTTAGTATTCTTCAAATAGTCTTCAATTAAGCTTCATAATGCACCTTAATTCACCTTTCACTCTATGATTACTACAAAACTAATATATTTAATTAGCTATTAATATCTTGCAATAATAATATCAAATGGGCAAATTAATTGGAAGAAATGATGCAATGAATATGTCTTTATTTTATGTCATCACCCTGCATCCCTAACTATTTGAGATTGTGCTAACAAAATCTTAAAAAAGAGGAAGAGGACAAGAGAGATTCTTATAGAAATGTTTGTCACTTGAGGAATTGGTGGTTGATCGAATGTACAAGAACTTAACTCTCCTCCAGGAGTTACCTGAGCTTTAGCTAGCCAAGTTATTGAGAAACCCGAGGCTGGAATTGTATACTATAATGAAAATTTTTTGACTCAATCTTTTTGCATAGGGGTGGGTATGATCTTGCAAGCAATGTTCAGTCTATAAAAAATGAAAATATGATCAAGATTGACTATGAGTTTTCTCATAAGATTTATAATGAGCTGATTAGGGTTATTGAAGTTAGGTATAATGTAATAGCTACTAGGGAATATAGAGAATTTTCTAAGATGGAATGTTATGTATATAATCCTTGTAATGCCATTATGAATGAACCTTTTTTATGATTTACCTATTGGTATTATGTGTAAGAAGAAGTTTTGTAATCACTTACAATAATTTAACTTAATTATAGTCTAATAAAGAGATTATTGGGCATCTGTCTAGATTTAAATAAAAATTAGGCTAAGTGTTATGTCGACTCGTTAATAAGGCATCAACATGCGAAGGAAAGACTTGATGATGGCATAGCATCAACAAGCAACCTTAGACGTATTCAAGTTAAAGACATTGTCAAGGCAGTAAGAGATTACTCGAAGACATGCTTGCCAGCTAGGATCGATATCAACTAGTATGTAAAATGAATATGTGGAAGGTTTGAAAGATACAGGGGCGACAATACCATAAGGATCTTCATTACTCTTTGAAGATAAGCAAGATAGGCTTAACCTTTATATCTAATGTGTTTAGGAGATGTAATTCAATAAAGTAAAATGGTGGTACAAAGTACAATTTGATTAAAGCTGCCTAGTACCAGTTGGTGAAATTGGTGAAGAGTTGGTAGATGTGTTCACAAAAGTTGGATGAAGCCTTTCCAAGAATGGGAAGTACAATAAATGTTATTATACTTCCTACATCACAACCTTGACACGTCCGAACTACATGCATTAAGGAAGGAACTGCGTATAACCAGGAGTAGATATTGTCGCATACATTGTTGTTTCTATTATATTTGCATTTACTCATTTGTTCGAACATACAAAGTTGTCAGCTAATCCTATCAACGGACTTTACAAGTTTGCTTGTATACTTAATTTCTTGTAAAGTTTACTTGTTAAAATAGTAATTTTATATTGTCATTTAACATGTGTGATCCATAACTCTTTGTAATACTATGTTCTTTATGAATAAAGTATTACACGATTGAAAAGTTATACTTTGTGTTCTTGCGTGTTTAATATCTAGTTGTTCCTAAAAGACATGTTTATTTGGAACTTTCAAGACAAATCTTAGACACTCATATTTAACGAAATCACTTTCATCTTTTTTTTTTATTTTAATATCTTTTAATCCGTTAATCGTTAAGTAAAAAAATATATCATCACAACGAGCATATAATTTTGTAGACTTTCGGCAAATTTTTTCTTGTATTTCCCCCTTTTTCCACTTTTCTCGTTTTCTTTTCATTTGTTGTTGACTAATCTGAATATTATAATAGAACACATGAGATTTTTTTATTGTGCGTGTGGTATATGGTAAGAAGTCTAAAAATGTATGTTTTTTATTTCAGAATTGAGAGAAATCTTTTTAATTTATATATAAATACCATGCCAATTTTAGCACGGACTTTTCGTGTATATTAGTGTAAATCTTATATGATATGTAATTCGGTTTTCGATACAACTAAGAAAACACGAAAAAAAACAACAACTTTTTATAAGTATACCAAAGCGCTTTATATATAAAATAATTTAAATGACAATCATTACTATATATTTTGTTTTTTAGCGATTAACAATTCATGTGATATCTAAGGGGCTGTTTTGTTACCTACTTTGGGGTGGTTTTCAAAAGAAAAGAGGTTAAAATTTTGTTTAGTTTAAAACCTAGCATTAAAATTCGAGATGTAAGCCTACTGACATACACTGTTTGAAAAGGAAGGGGTGGGGGTTGGATTTTGCTTTTTAGTGGGTTCTATTATTTTAATCTCTCTAAATTTGTTTTATTTTAATATAGAAAATTATTATTTTAATTTATTTTATAATATTTTAACTTATTTTATTTTCTCTTTCTGCATTTATTTCAAAACCTATATTACCAAATCCTAAACCATTTAGGAGCCGTTTGGTATGCAGTGTTTAATGAAAGATTTAGGATGATGGTGGATTTATGCTGTTTGGTTGATTTATGTGGGTCCACAAGATGGGGATGAACACCAAAATTATTCTCTTCTTAAAACTCAAGCTTGGTGCATTCTTTTGAAAATACAATGTTGTTATAATTTTTTTGCATTAACAAGTGGGCCTTTATTTATATTAACCATTCATTTTAACTCACATATTTTTTTATTTAATCTTTTAATATAAAGTTTTAATTTTAAAATTTATATTCATTTACATAATAAATAATATATAAATCAAATCTTATCTAAACTTAAACTTTCACTTTATAAACCCACACCTAAAGTGAAACCCGACTTCAAATCAAACAAGCCCTTATTTTATAACCCTGCATCTAAAGTAAAATCCGACTTCAAACCAAACGAACCTTAAATTACAGAAAATAATTGAATTTTCAATTCAAATATATATGTGATAATATGTGAATAATTCATTTGTCCTTTTAATGTAGTTTAAAGCTAATAATAAATGATGCGTTATACTCTAGTAGATCGAGGAGAAATCTACTAAGTTTTAAAGATATAAGACGCAATGGTTATCATCTTGAAACCATGACTCAAAATAATATTGAGTATCTTCAAATTACATCCATTAAAAATGGAAAAAATACCATAATGGAAAGAATGAATGGTCTGTCTTCTGACTGTATTTTACATACATAAATCAAACATAAATAAATATGGTCTCTATGAGAAAAGGAATAGATCCTAAAATAATTACCCTTTGGCATGATCGATTAGGTCATCCGGGTGATATAATGATGATGAGAATAATTGAAGCCTCAAATGGCCATACATTAAAGGACCTAAAGATCATATTATCGAAAGAGTTATCATATGGAGCATGCTCCCTTGGAAAAATGATAACTAGACCCTCAATCAATAAACTTGATAAAGAATCTCCTTTTTTCTTGAAAGAATTCAAGGAGACATTTGTGGGCCAATAACTCCTCCGCGTGGACCATTTTGATACTTTATGGTATTAATTGATGCATCATCTCGCTGGTCTCATGTCTGTCTATTATCATCAAAAAATGTTGCTTTTGCAAGGCTATTAGCCCAAATTATTCAATTAAGAACACCTTTCCCAGATTACCAAATCAAAAAGTTTAGGCTTGATAATGCAGGAGAATTTACATCTCAATCATTTAATGATTTTTGTATGTCAATTGGGATTATGGTTGAGCATCCTGTAGCACATGTGCATACACAAAACGGTCTAGCTGAATCTTTAATTAAAAGATTACAAATGATTGCTAGACCATTACTTATGAATCAAAATTGCCATCATCTGCATGGGGACATGTTATTTTACATGCTGATGCTCTTATTAGATTAAGACCAAGTGCATCTTATAAGCATTCTCCACTCCAACTAGTTTCTGGAAGAGAACCAAGTTTGTCTCATCTGAAAGTTTTTGGTTGTGGTGTCTATGTCCCTATTTCACCACCACAACGTACAAAGATGGGACCTCAAAGAAGATTGAGAATTTATGTTGGTTTTAATTCTCCATCAATCATCAAATACTCGGAACCATTAACTGGAGATGTTTTTACAACACGTTTTGCTGATTGCCAGTTTGATGAAACAATGTTCCCAATCTCAGGAGGAGAAAATAAAAAGTTGGACAAACAAGACGTAACTTGGAATGCATCACAAATATATTTTCTTGACCCTCGAAATGGTCAATGTAAATTAGAGGTTCAAAAGATCATTCACTTGCAACGAATAGCAAATGAATTGCCTGATGCATTTACAGATACAAAAAGAGTTACTAAATCATATATTCTATCTTTAAATGCACCTTCTTAATAAGTGTGAAAACACTTATCCTTTTACCACTTATTTCCAATAATAACAAGACCAAAACGTGTATTTTATGTCATAAAATTCGAAATTATGCGTGGTTTGTGTTTTTATTGTGTTTTAGGACCAAAAGATAAAAAAAAGGAAGAAAACACGGGCTTTCACGGGTTTTTATCGAAGAAAACGAGAAAAGACGAAGTCAAAAGATCAAGAGTGCAAAAAGAACGGAAGTCCAAGACGTATTCTTAAGATTTATCGAAGAAAAAGTCTAAAGACGGAGGTTTAATGAAGTCGAAGAACTCAAGTCTAATTATAGAAGAAGATTATAAGACGAGTTCAATTTACATCGACAAATCCCGAGACGACGTCGAGAAAGACAAAGGATTTAAATCGAGTCGAGCCAAGAAGAAAGAAAGAGGAGGCAACACATGCACCTCCCCATTTTCCTATAAATACCCTCCTAAACACATTAGGAGGGTTGGTTAGCTAGTTTAATTTTCTTTGTCTTAGTTTTCATTTTAGAGAGAGAAAGTGTTTAACTTTCTCTCACTAAAACTTCATCTTTTCTTTCAAGTTAAGCTTTAGTTAATCTTTGTATTTGAGTTTTATTAATCAAAAAGTTCAAGTTTAAGCTTTTAATCTTCAATCTTTTTCTTCCTTTCTTGATTTTGTTTTGTCCTTGATCCGAAATTTCATTTTTGATCCGAATTGTTCTTAATTCGTGTTTGATTTTGATGTTTTAGTGATTAAAAAGTTAATCTTTTTATTCCTTCCTAAGCTTTTGTACGGTATAAGCTATAAGCTTGTTGTGCTTATTGGCTTGTTTCATATATATAGCTTATTGCATTTTCGGATTTCTTAAAAAGTTTAGTGTTTTAAAAGGTTCGATTTATAAAGTTTACTTATTTGGAGTTTTGAAAGTTGTCAAATTTATGCTTATTGAGTTATTTAAAATTTGTTTAAGAGTGCTTATTGAGACTTTGGCTTATCTCCATTTTCGGATTATTTGGTGTTCATCGCAATATTGAGGGTTTACACATTCCGACGGTTGTTTGTATCACAATAACCATTTGTAGTTCTACTTTGCGATCTAAGGTTTTTCCCCCTTATTCCGATCGGGATTGCGATCGCTCATTGCGATCGCGTATTCCGACGGGTCTTAAGGTCATTTTAAGTCGAAACTCTGCCAAATTTTTGTTAGTGACATTCCGATTGAAATATTGGATTCCGATCTGAAACATTCCGATAGCTTGAACATTCCGACAGAATTGAACCTTGTATTCCGATCTGGACATTCCGATAGTAGTGTATTGCGATAGAATTGTTTCTATTATTCCGATCTGGACATTCCGATAGTAGTGTATTGCGATAGAAGTGCTTTTATTATTCCGATACAATCATTCAGATCTGGACATTCCGATAGAATTAACTTTGTTACATTCCGATGCTCAATTTGATATTCTGAAAGTTTTTCATTTTCTATTATTCCGATGGTTGAGTTTTAAGTTCTAAATTTACTTGTTAAGTTTTTAATCATTTACGTTTTAATATCCAAAAATTACACGCTTCCCGAAATCTCTATTTTTTCCAAGTGTTTTCCTAGTAATTTTTTAGTTTAATTTTTAAAACTTTTATTTTACTCAACGACATTTTCATTTATTTGTGTTTAGTTTAAAATAGATAATCAAACAACCCAATTTATTTTCCACCAAGAACGACTGAGTCGCACTAATTAACGGTAATCAATTCGAAAAGATTGGAACAAAATTATTTTATACTTGGTTAAAAAACCAGTTATTAAATGGCGCCGCTGCCGGCTCTTTTCGTTAAGATTAACAGTTTTAAGTGAGAGAGGCGTTGGATTTTGGGATCCGTTCACTTTTGAACGTTATTTTTCTTGCCAAAAATTTTCAAAAATCCTAAAAAATTAAAATTTTTCAAAAACCCAAAAAAATACAAAACCATAAAAAATCAAAAATATTTCTTGTCTATTTTTCTTTCCTTTTGTAGGTGTGCATGCGTACTCATGCTCGTAAGAAGAAAGTAGCTAAATCCGAAGTCATTACTCCACCTATTGTCACCATGGACAATCAACCAATGATCGAGCTTTTGCAATCGCACGTAGAAGGCAACACCGATGCTATTGTCATACCTGAGATTGGAGCCAACAATTTCGAACTCAAATCCGGCTTCATTCAAATGGTCTCTGCTCAACCTTTCTTGGGGTGTTCGCTTGATGATCCTCATGACCATATAAAAAGGTTCCTTCAACTCACTAATACGGTCAAGTATAATGGGGTTTCACAAGAAGTGATTCGCTTACAACTTTTTCCTTTCTCCTTAGAGGGACAAGCCTGGAATTGGCTTGACAAGGAACCGCCACAAAGTATTCTTACGTGGACGGATTTAGAGACCAAATTCATCAATTACTTTTTCCCACCCTCACGTACTACCGCTTTGCGGAATGAAATCGTTACCTTTGAACAAAAGTACGGTGAGACATTTGGTGAATCTTGGGACCGTGTTAAGGAACTTTTAAGAAAGTGTTCACAACATGGTTTCACAAAAGTACATCAAATAAATACTTTTTACAATGGGTTAAGCATGAATGACCAAGATTCACTAAATAGTGCCTCGGGGGGGGGGGGGGGGGGGGTAATATTTTGGCTAAGTCTTCTAATGCCGCATGGGATATTATTGAGAACAAGTCTAGAGTGCAAACCAAGAGTGTTCGGACTAATGTGGCTAGTGCTAGCATTAATGAGAGCGACAAGAGAATTGATAAGCTTACTTCGCTTGTTGAATCACTTGCTCTCCAAACCGCCAACAATGCCAAACAAATCA
Source organism: Glebionis coronaria (assembly GCA_025667525.1). Classification (NCBI taxonomy): domain Eukaryota; kingdom Viridiplantae; phylum Streptophyta; class Magnoliopsida; order Asterales; family Asteraceae; genus Glebionis; species Glebionis coronaria. The sequence goes on from CM046880.1 coordinate 327,125,156, forward strand.
CTGCCCAAGTTAATGCTTTGAGTCAATCATGTGAAATATGCGGGGGATCTCACTCATACACCGATTGTCCTTCGAATCATGACAATCCAGAAAATGTGTATGCCGCCAACGGTAACTTTTCTACAGGAGGCTATCAAGCACGTCCTCAAGGTGACCGCAATTTGCTCAGCTATCGCTCAAACAACTTTCTTTCACCACCCGGTTTTCCTCCACAAAACCCAAACAACCTCAATCGCAACAATCAAAACCAACCTCGTGCTCCAAATCAATATCAAACCCAAAGAACCTCATATCCACCTCAAAGAAACAACCAAGTTTACCAACAACCCGCGTATCAACCACCTACCTACCATGCTCCTCCTCTCAACCAACCCACCACATTACATCAAGACGTTGAAACATACATGAGGACTAATGATGCGATAGTGCAGAATCTTCAGCGGGAAATGGCCAACATGAAAGCTGATATGTGAAACAAGGGAATGATCTTCGAGCCGATATGCGAAACTCTTTGGCAAGTCAAACGAATGACTTAAGGAACATGATGGCTAGTTTCTTCCCAAGTAATCAAGCCTCTGGTTCGGGTTCTCTTCCGAGTAACACCGTTGATAATCCAAGAGGGGAGATGAAAGCAATCATCACTCGCAGTGGAAAAGGTTTAAAGGAACCCGAGCTTCCTACACCTACACCGGTGATTGTGACAAAGGAAAATGAGTCCACTTCTCCAATTCCTCCAACTTCTATTCCTCCAATTCCTCCACCTTCTACTTCCACCCCTCAACCACCCAAGGATGTGAGTGAGAATTCCATTCCAAAGCCTTCATCTCAACCCAATATACCTTATCCCTCAAGGTTGAGGAAAGAGAAGTTGAAGAACAAGGATGATATTCAGGTTTCTAACTTTCTTAAAATGTTTAAACAATTGAATTTCAACATCTCCTTTGCCGAGTCTCTCGCTCACATGCCCAAATATGCTAAAATGTTTAAAGATCTTCTCAGTGATAAGGAGAAACTCCTTGATATCGCTCAGACCCAACTTAATGAGAATTGCTCTGCAGTCCTCTTAAGGAAATTACCAACAAAACTTGGTGATCCATGTCATTTCTTGATTCCTTGTAACTTCCCCGGGGTAGAGAATTGTATGGCCCTAGCCGATATAGGTGCTAGTATAAACTTAATGTCATTAAGTGTTTGGAAACAATTATCTCTACCCGAGCTAGTCCCCACCCGAATGACTTTGGAATTAGCTAACCGTACGGTTGCTTATCCAGTGGGGATAATCGAAGATGTCTTCGTTGGTGTCGACAACTTCACCTTTCCGGCGGATTTTGTTGTCGTTGACTACGAGATGGACCCACGTGTTCCATTAATCGTTGGACGTCCATTCCTGAGGACCGGTCGCACTCTCATTGATGTAGCCGTGGGCGAATTAATCATGAGAGTTGGTGACGATAAAATCGTCTTCAACATGGGTAAACTTTCTAAGCAGCCTTCTGACACCGAGAATGTTAATTTCATTGACGTTCTTGATGAGGCTTGTGAAGAACATTTCAAAGACGCTTGTAAAAGTGGTTCTTCTTCTCTACCCACTGTTGAGACCGTTGCCTCTATTGATCCATCACTAACTCCATTTGGAGAAAGTGATTTCATTTTCAAAGACTTTGAAGCAACTTTGGGAGATGTGGACTTAAAATATGACGATTCTCCCTCCAATTGGGATGAAGACATTCGTACCATTGAGAAACTTCTCAATGAGGACCATATTTCTCCACCATCTCCTAAGGATATTTCTATCGATGATCCGAATTTGAAAACATCTTCCATCGAAAATCCTCCGGATTTAGAACTTAAGGATCTGCCGTCTCATCTTGAATATGTGTTCCTTGACGACAACAAGAAATCACCCGTCATCATCGCGAAGGACTTGAAAGAAGAAGAAAAATCCTGACTTATCGCCGTGTTGAAGAATCATAAGAAAGCGATTACATGGAAAATCTCCGATATTGGTGGAATTGATCCTCACTTTTGCACACATAAAATTCTCATGGAGGACGACTTTAAACCCACTATTCAAAGCCAAAGAAGGGTGAATCCCAAGATCCATGACGTTATCAAAAAAGAGGTTATCAAACTTCTTGATGCGGGCATGATCTATACTATCTCGGATTCACCATGGGTTAGTCCCGTCCATTGTGTGCCTAAGAAAGGCGGAATCACCGTTGTGCCCAATGAAAACAACGAGTTGATTCCTACTCATCTCGTTACAGGGTGGAGAGTTTGTATAGACTATCGCAAACTCAATGATGCTACGAGAAAGGATCATTTTCCCCTTCCTTTCATGGACCAAATGCTTGAACGTCTAGCGGGTAATGACTATTACTGCTTCTTAGACGGTTTCTCGGGTTATTTTCAAATACCCATCGATCCCCAAGACCAAGAGAAAACCACATTCACTTGTCCTTATGGAACATTTTCTTACAAAAGAATGCCTTTCGGCTTATGCAATGCTCCTGGGACTTTCCAAAGGTGTATGATGGCTATCTTCCATGACATGGTTGAAGAAACTATGGAAGTCTTCATGGATGATTTCTCGGTCTATGGTGATTCCTTCTCTACTTGCCTTGCCAATTTGGAAAGCATGCTTAAGCGGTGTGAAGACACTCGCACTACTACAAAAAATGCCATAGAAACTGGTCAAAATAGCCTATGAAGAGTGGTTTTCGAACCAATCTCCAAAGGGGGGTATCTCCATGATCAAGACATATGAAAACCGGTTATGCAACCAGTCTCTATTAGCATAATCGACACCGGTTCTCTCCCTAAAAAAAGGTCTTTATATTAAAATAGATACACATGTTTTATCGGACATCGACACCGGTTCTCCCGCAACCGGTTTTTATGAATACATCCAACATATCTTTATATGGAGTAAAAAGATAGGTTTTTATCTCAATAACCTGTCTTTTTTCTTTATATCTTTTTTAAAAAAAAATTGGAATTCTTTTATAAATTCCAAAATTTACAAATTCAACCCACCAAAATAAAAAAAAATATAAGTACAACATATATATAATATGATCTTGATGGACCAGAATTGTCACAACCAACAAAATAAAGTAGATTATATTAATATTTCAATTTAGCTTAACATAAATCACATAAAAGTTCAAATAAAATAAAGGCACTAGAATTCAACAAATAACTATAAAAAGAACCACAAGAATTCAGAATTCGAACTAATTATCTAGGTTCAATCTCGCCACAAGGTAAACCATGCGCCAATGATCGCGTTCAACTCTCTATTGTCCAATGAGCGCTCTTTACTCCAAGGTACCTGTAAGTAATATTATGAAATGAAAATGTCAGCAATCTAAAAAACAAGAACTCGGACGGACAACAAGGTACTGGACTAAAGCATTCTGAATACTATGTCTACATAAAATTCATACAGACTTACGCATAAACACTCAAATCTGATTATCGACCACTTCAAATCACAAAAGCATATGCATTAATATACTTGAAAGGTTAAATGGGGTACTGGGAAATATCGAGAGGCGTGCAAAATTAATTGACTAATAATCAAGCATACAAGTAAAGTTGGTCACTATATTACATTCACTCAATATAACCAGCAACCTTTTGTAAAAATAACTATGTTCAGTACATACATGATGGATATAAATAAGGAAGCTAGGGCCTATTTGCAAACCAAAACTATCTACCAAGACTGCCAGCATATCATGATCAACAACTACTTATCTAGCAAATTGTAATATTTGCAAACCACTGGTGTAAGGCTAATAGATAACACATGTAAAGGGCATCAGCCATCAGGTGATCGATAAGGAAATATAACCAACTAACGGTACTATAAACTTATATCCATGATTCAACCTTTATATTTTTCTAAACAATCACAGTCACTTCATCTTACCCCTAAAGCAATCGACATTGTTTTGTAAGTGTGATACGAATCAAACAGTTAAAAATAGATTCAAGACAAACTGCTAGCTATTTAACAAATGACTTACTATGTTAGGGAAGTTCTCGTTTTGATATTTAAGCACGAAATCATGCATAAATTTCATAACGTAGTATCCACACTCCCAATCATTCGGTTGACGATTTACAGCAGGGAATTCCCACCTCAGACTACCAACAACCCTTGAAAGAAAATAAAAGTGTGCAAGTTAAAATTTGTAAAAAAAAATGCCAATACTAAAAAAAATAAAGATAATACTTACGACTCCACAAGTCCAGTCAGCCTATAACTTCCCTCTTTCTTGCTTGAAAGCCTAGAAGAATTCAAAATGAATCCCAATCCATGTTTGGGGCATATTATATAGAGTATCCAATGTTTGCTGCATTTTTGTACACGTTTTAGTAAAAAGAAAAAACAGTAAATACATGGACAATATCAAAATTATAATTAAGATGTAAGATATGGTACCCTTGTAAATAAGGTGCAAGATAGAACTCGTAACCCACCAACGCTCGACTCAAGTAATCTATGGTAGCCCTCTTTTCATATAAGCATGTATCAGAAGTAATCATTCCGGGGTGTAAGAATCCAACCTTGTTCATGGAGGAATGTGACTTAAGATGATGTAGTGACCTAATTTGAACATACAAGATATACCAACATAAATTTATGCAAAAAAGTATAATGCATTTACGTACATATCCAAAACATATATTTACTTACATCTCAAACAAGGTCAGGATGCCACACTCGAGTTCTTCATTCGTCAACAGTTCAATAATGTCGGATGCATTAATTGAAAAGTATGACTCCTCGGCTTGGCGAAAGACCTCCTTTTCAACGCGAATATTATATGGGAGAGCACAATCTAAACGATTCATCCATTTTTTATAGCCGTCTAACACACACTGGGGTCTATTCGTACGCATATCATGCTCTAAGTCTCTCAATTTCTTTCTATTGATATCTCTCTCTTTTTCAGCCTGCAATCATATTAAAAATACATTAAGTGCAATTTCTATATAGTAAATTCTTTTTAGTAAGTATTAGATTCAAATCATATGGTTAATATGTAACAGATTCCAAACATTTTGATAGTGTGTATATTAATTTCTTTAATAGAATACATTACAAGGTAGAAAAGTTATAGGCTTACCCGCTCCTTAGATGCAGCTACTTCAGCAATCTTCTGCAGCGTTTTTTGGTGCTCGGTGGTTTCTTTCGGTGCTTTGTCCTGCTTGATGGATTCTTTTGGGTGCTCGTTTTCTTTTCCCTTCTTTGGGGAAGGTGCGTTCTGATGCTGAGAGATCAGACGCTTTGTTGGAACTCCTGATTCAGGGGTTTTAGACAATCCCTACAAATACCAATTGATTTACATTAGCAAATATTAAGAAACTAAGTGGGAGATACAACAAATAAATTACCGTAAAACAAGCAATGGCACCAATTGGCCACTGAATAAATCCTTTCACTGCTGACTGTAAGTTAGGGATTTCATCGTCCGGCACCGGGAGCTCCATACTTCTATGAATTTGGACAGCTTTGACAACAGAAACCTTCATGTGTCCCTTTAGTAATTGCTTCCCATGTATAGTACCATTTGCAATCGGATATACTGTCGCAGTAGCACATATGACCTTATCCCCAGTTAAAACCGAACTAGGCACGTACAAACAGCAGTATGTTTCCTCCTACAAAAACATAGGAAGTAGTGAAAAAATAATAAAAGTACAAATTAAAACATAAAGCTCAATTGGTTTTATAATGAATGAAAAAGTTAAATGTGTTTTAAAAAAATGAGTTTACCTTTATGCAATCTAGCTTTGGGATGCTTGTGGTCGATATAGGATTAGACCTCCTCTGGACCAAGCTTGGGGTGTCATGTTGCCTTCGTGAAAACAACGCATCATGTTCAGCTAGCTTTTCCTTTGTTCCAATGCTTTTGGTTGAGCTAAGATTAGACCTCATCTTGACTGAGGTCGATACGTCAATTTGTCTTGGTGAACAGGACTTATTCTGTTCAGCTTGCTTTTCATCCCTTACAATTCTTGTGGTCGAGATAACACTGTTCCCATTGCACAAGCTCGGGTTGTCATCTACGATTGGTGAAACTGCCTCGTTATGTTCAGCTTGCTTTTCGCTCCTTAATTCTGCCTTCAGTTCCGCCCTCATTTCATCCCAAAACTCACTTGACTTGAGTTCTTCCTTCATTTGTTGCCTCACTTCATTTCGTATCTCTTCAACATCTTTTCTTTTTTTATATGTCCTCTGTTTTCTAACATATCCTTCAATCCCTTTTTTGTACCCAATATCAGACCCGACTCCTCTAGTGCGTCCCCCATGCTCCGGTCCGAACACCATTATTAGAGCATCTACTCCTGCTCTAGATTCATTAGAACCTTGTGCCAACTCTCTGCTTGCTTGTACCTATTCAATTAGGCATTACATCAACTTAATTAAAAGACATCTACAAAAAAACAACAATATGAAAAAATGAAATGATTAGAGTACCAAGTTCTTCGAAACATCAATTAACTCAGTAGGCAATGTCTTGATACCGTCCTTGTCGCGGGGAGCCCGGGCCAAACAGTAATTGCTCCCACGAATGTCTGGTATTAAGTGGAGTTCCGTGGCCTTTTCAGGGTCATTTCTCTCCTCTTGCCACTGCTTTTCGAAACCACGATAGCCTTTCGGTCCTAGGCGAGGCCGACTTATAAGTTTTTTTCCTTGTTCACTTGCTTGCGCACGCAATTTCTGCAGGTATGAGTATCAAATGGATTATAAACATTTCAAAATGAAAATTATAACACAGTAATACAAAATAAAGTGAGACACACATTTTTTTCAGGTGTGTTTTCTTTGTGACAGAATTCTTCCCACACATGAGGCTCTATGAATGTCCATTTCTCTAATGGAGATATATCCCTTAGCACGAATTTAACCCGGAGTTTGGTCTTGAATGCCTTCCATTTAGTACCACATGATACAAGTGTACGTTTCTTCACGTCGTTATTTTCAAGCCTAAAATGTGCCTGCTTGATGTAGAGATAAAGCTTATTATATGCTAATACATTTATTCAATTAAAAGAAAATACAATAAATGATGGCAGATACCATACCTTGATATCCGACCACAGAAAGTCTTTTTTTTCCTTCGTTACATGCCTCCAACTATTTTTCAGAATAGAAATTAGCCTCCTGCTACGAGTTCCTAAATATTTTCCATACAAATATTGCCACTTGCCTACAGCTTGTCCAAATTGGTTGAATTCAACTGATTCACCTTCTGGAAGATCTTGAATTCTATTGATTCCTCTTCTAATTCTTGGTGCGGGAGGGTTGTCCTAAAGTGAAAGTATAGAATTAGGCATTACATATGTAAAAAGACTGCACCATGGAAAAGTATTGTAAGTTCACAACTAGCCGCAAGATAGCATCAGCTGCTATGCAAGCTGCAAATATAGCAGCTAGCATTAACAACTCTACAACAGTCCCCAAATAGCCTAATCTATTAATACTATTAAAACAAGGTTTTTGCCGACGTCATCTTTGACTAGACGGATGCTTTCGATTGGTGACCTGAATTAAATATAACTGATGTTGACGTCATAAAACATAAAATACATTTAATTTATTTTAAGTTTATTTTCTAAGTACCTAAGTCATATATGCTTCAACATTAAAATTACTCCTCTTAGTGTATATTAACAAAACAATCAGACACTTTACATTGACTAATTGCAAAAATAATTACCTAACACCTAATACAACATCAATATTGAGACCGCCACACAGGTTTTAAACTAGTTACTACAAATAGCTCAATCATTCAGTTTTGTAGCTATTCAAGCTTTTAACCAAGTTTGAACTATTTCCAGGACAATTAAATACCTATTCTGTACCAAAATATATCTATAATTAATATCAGTTGATAGACTCTGCAATACAGTAGGGGTAATAACAAAAGCTATGCAGGTCTGTATAAGGGGGTAGGGGTGTCAGTAGGGTCGGGTTGACCCGACCTAACCCGAACCCGAACCCGATAAGGTTTATCGGATCGGGTTAAATCGGGTTGAAAAGTATTATCGGTTTGATTTGACCTGAACCCGATAACCCGATAGTGTTATCGGGTCGGGTTCGGGTTATGTTATTTCTTTTATCGGGTTATCGGGTCAACCCGATAAGACCCGACAATATATATAGTTTTCTTTCGATATGATTTAAAAGCCATGTTCATACGGTTTTTGCTTCAACCTTTCTGTTACTGCTATTTGTGTGTACCAAATGCCATGTAACTGCTATTTGTACGTACCAAATGCCATATGGCATGTTTTGTTGGTTTTAAATTAATCTAAGATATAGTAACTGAGTTTCAGTTGGTTCTAAAATAAAATTAGCATAATTGAAAGGGATGTAAATTTTTAATGAATGGTTAAGCATTTTATTATGTATGGTTTTCCTCATGCATTTCGATGATCAGGCTTTGGTTATTTTCAGTTCCTTTATTGTGCATGATACATTGACGCTTATAATAGGTATAGAGTAGCAATTTGTTTTAAAACTATGTAATGTTGTCTATCTACTACTATGCTTCTACTACATACAGAGATATTAGAAGCCTAGTAAATATTCCATAACACAACAAGACTTGATGCTTGTTACTGTTTTCGATTCAGTTTAACTATGATCTAATAAGATATTTTGTTTAAATAAGCTGATGTGCTACTAAAGTTAGATATCTAAAACTCCATGCGAATATAAGAAATAGAAAAAGGGTAAAAAAATTTCAAACAAGGATTTATCTAATAACCCGACAACCCGACTCACCCGACCCGATTTAACCCGACCCGATAAGCACCCGAACCCGATAATCCGATTTCTTATCGGGTCGGGTTGCGGGTCACTTTTTCAAAATTTAAAACCCGAATCAACCCGACCCGATACACCCGACAACCCGATAACCCGACCCGATAACACCCCTATAAGGGGGTGTTTGGTTTAGCTTATATAACGTAAGCTCATTTTGGCTTATATAATATAAGCCACAATTTTGTGGCTTATTTGGAGACTTATGGGCTTATATAAGTTTATTATATCATGGTAAACATATATAAGCCCTTAAGTCTCAAAATAAGCCACAAAATTGGAGCTTATGTTAAATAACCCGAAAATAAGCCATATTTCGGCTTATATTTAATAAACCCTAATTTTTAAGCTTATTTGGAGACTTTTGGGCTTATATGAGTTTATTATATCATAATGAACTTATATAAGACAATAAGTCTCCAAATAAGCCACAAAATTAAAGCTTATGTTATATAAGCCGTAATGAGCTTGCGTTATATAAGCTAAAACAAACAGCCCCTAAGTACACCATAATTAGTTTTATGGAATGGTTTGGTTTCATGCGTTTGGGACAGTCGATTTTGGGTGTTTGGTGCAGGCAATATAACAAACACTTAAAAGGCAAAAACTAAGTTCAATTAACCTTGGTGGTGTAAACACAAAACCTTATCCAATTTTATACAAACACATATTGGGGGTTTCCATAGACAGATTATACATAACACATAAACACACGATGGAACATGTACAGACACTAATTATCACGAATCAACCTAAACAATAATACCAAATGAATAAAAACAACAAATTAAGAAAGAAAGTTATACCATTTTTGCTGCTCAGCCGAATATAGAAGAAAGGATTATTTTTTTTGTTTGTGAAATAGGTTATTGGAGGTTTAGGTTTAGGGTTCGTGGTATTGAAACTGATAAGATGTGTGCCCCTTTTATTCATCATTTTTGGGCGGGATTTGAGTTACAACGCGGGATAGTTACAAAAAATCGGAGGGAACATTTTGTGATTGTGCAATCGGCTTAATAGGGATTCTATGCTTAATTTTCAGGATTGATTTCTATGATTCATATATGGTAAGTGTGATGACTGAGTCGCAGGGAAGAAGAAGCTCAGAGCAGTTATGTGTTTTTTTTATATAAATGAAAGTTTATATTTTAGACCTTTTAATTGTTTCTTAATTGTATTAAAGATACATTTTTTAAAGTTTACTTTTTTTCATTGTTTCTTAATTGAAACATACATGTAACATAAAATTATTAAATATAAGTATTTATAACTTTTGCTAAAAAAAGGGGTATTTATAACTTATGTAAAAGTTAAACTTTATGGTAAAAATAATTTTTACCTTAATATAGTCATTTGTAGATCGCCGGAAATAAAAAAGCTAACGTGGTAGAATGATGGTTACTCGGCTTCCTAACAGTGGGTAGCATAAAATCGGCCCCTTTGTTTATTTATTTCTAACTTTAAATGAAAGACGTTAAAAATAAAACAAAATCTATGTATATACAACTTAAACAAAGCTTCAAATGTCTTTGTTTTTATTTAACTTTACATATTATTCCTGAAATATACAAAACGAAAGCGAGATAGTTAGTTGTCTTTAATAATAAAATATTATTATTAACTATATATTTATATGCGTTTTATTACCTGTACAACGAACATGGTTTTTTCAATCCTCGTGTCCTTCTTGGTGGTCCGATCTCAAGTAAATTGTATCATCAAGAACATCATCCGTAGATTGAACGCCGATAGAAAAAGGAGGTAGCTCGTCAAACTTATTAAATTCGTCTTCGTCAACAACATTATCGACGCCAACTATACTCCGTTTACTCTGCAGGACAATGTGCTATCTCTTGTCTTTTGGGTCGTCTACAAAGAATACTTGGGTGGCTTGTTTAGCTAGAATGAATGGATCGGATTGATAGCTATTTGTGGAAAGATTGACACATGTGAAACCGTCACTATCAACTTTAACACCTCCGATGTTATTGACCCATTTACATTTGAATAGAGGTATAACGAACGTAGTGTAATCCAATTCCCAAATTTCTTCAACGACACCATAATACGAATTTTTTGCAATCGTCATCCTTGATGAATCTGTCGTTGTTGCTATCAGTGTGACTCCATTATTTTGTACAATACTCTTTTCATCTTGTTCCTTTGTATAAAACGTATATCCATTAATATCGTAGCCTTGATACTGAAGTATACGACGTGGACGGTACCCCAGATGTATCACGTCTACGTCAACATCTGTTTGAGACATACCAATGACTTTGTCAGCCAACCATTGTGAAAATGTTCTTTTATGCTCGGCTTCCACCCAACGTTGGTCTCGACGACGGTTATTTTGTGTTAAGTATGACATGTGCTCATGTATGTATGGTTCAATACATGTCATGCTCTGCAATACTGTAAAATGTGCTTGTTCCAAATTGTGGTTGTCCGGAGTAATATCTTTGCGCCCAATTGTTCCCACCCCGTCAAGTCTACCCTGATGTCGAGGTTGCGGAAGTCCAATATCAGGGACATCATCCATATAGTTTGTACAAAATTGAACCACTTCTTCGGAAGCATATCCTTGAATAATACTACCCTCTGGTCGATAGCGGTTCCTTACATATCCTTTTAAAAAACCCATATACCTCTCAAATGGATACATATATCGCAGGAATACAGGACCAGCAAACTTTATTTCTTCAACAATGTGAGATACGAGGTGAACCATGACATCAAAGAAAGAAGGTGGAAAGTACATCTCGAGTTGGCATAGAGTAATAGTGATATCACTTTGCCATTCATCTAGTTTTTCAGGATCAATGACTTTTGAATGAATCATGTTAAAAAAGAGACAAAGCTTTGTGATTGTATGTCGAACTCGAGGTGGCAACACTCCGCGAATAGCGATTGGAATCATTTGTGTAATTAATACATGACAATCATGAGATTTCATACCAAGCAACTTCAAATCTTTCATCGAAACCAATTTCTTAATGTTAGCAGAATAGCCAGATGGAACCTTAACACCAAATAAGCATTCACAAAATCCAGTTTTCTCCACCTTTGACAATGTGTAACAAGCTGCCGGCAAATACATTTTTGTTCCATTTGTCTCTTTTGGTGCAAGCTCATTTCTAATTCCCATTTCGACCATGTCTTTTCGAGCGTTAACCCCATCTTTTGTTTTTCCAGGAATGTTCAATAATAACCCCAACAAGCTTTCACAAACATTTTTCTCGATATGCATAACATCAAGGCAATGTCGGACACGCAAATGTGTCCAATAGTCTAATTCCCAAAATATAGACCTTTTTTTCCAAATACATTTTGGTGGAGCTTTAACTTTTTTACCGAAAATAATGTTTAAATTCGCTACTCGGGAAAACGCAGCATGTCCGTCTAAAGGTTCGGCCATTTGTCTATTCTCTATTGTACCATCAAATAATTTCTTCTGTTTACGGTACGGGTGATATCTATCAAGCGACCTCCGATGACCCATATATATTGTTTTCCTACAATTAGTCAACCATTGAGATTGGGTGTCCTTTTCACAAACAGGACATGCCTTCTCCCCTTTCGTACCATACCCCGATAAGTTACCGTACGCTGGAAAATCATTTATGGTACAATAAATCATGGAAAATAGCTGGAACTTCTCTTTTTTGTACGCATCATAGATTTCAACGCCTGTTTCCCACAAATCTTTCATGTCATCAATTAGCGGGCGCAAGTACACATCAATGTCGTTCCCAGGTTGTTTCGGACCTTGAATTAATAATGACATCATAATGTATTTCCTTTTCATGCATAACCAAGGTGGAAGATTGTATATGCATAAAAGAACAGGCCAAGTGCTATGACGACTACTCAAACTTTTGAAAGGATTAATTCCATCTGAACAAAGTCCAAATCGTATGTTTCTTATCTCAGTTCCGAATTTTTCAAAATAACGATCAATTTCTTTCCATTGAGGAGAGTCAGCAACATGTCTCATTTTCCCATCCTTTGTACGCTCTTCTGCATGCCAATGCAACAATTTGGCATCCTTTGGGTTTGTGTATAACTTTTTCAATCTAGGTATGATGGGAAGATACCACAACAATTTAGCAGGAGGACCATTCTTCGTCACATCACTATCAAGTTCTGTAACATTCTTATGCTTATACCTCGATTCCATACATACAGGACATTCATGTAGGTCTTTATACTCTTTTCTGTACAATATACAATCATTTGGACATGCATGTATTCTTTGTACCTCCAATCCCATCGGACATGTTAGTTTTTTCGCTTGATATGTCGAAACGGGCAACTCATTGTCTTCGGGGAACGCTTCATGCAATAATTCTAATAGGTTAGTGAAGCTTTTATCACTCCAATTACTTTTTGCTTTTAAGTCCAACAACTTCAGCACTAAAGAAAGTTTGGTGAACTTTTTACATCCATTATATAATGGTTTTTCTGCATCGATAAACAATTGATGTAATTTTTTAACATTCTCTTCAGCGACATTACTTTCCACGTCGAGTAGCATCTCATCTAGATTATCACGATGATTATCGTCCTTACTAGCAGTCACATCCTCATTAGTGTCTGAAACAAATGTCTGACTATCAACTTGTGACTCACCATGAAAATTCCAGCAAGTATAGTCTTTTTCAAAGTCGTGTTGTATGAGATGGCCTCTAATCACATTAGAATTGGGAATGGACACATTATTTCTACACTCTTTACAAGGACATGAAATTTTGGTTTCATCTGTTTTTTGTCGATGATCCTCAGCGCTATTCATAAATTCTGACAACCCTTTTATGTATTCTGATGTAAAACGTTCTATCTTGTACATCCATGTATTACGATCCATATGGAAAAAAAAAGTTTAATATAATGCATATGCTTGATATAATAAGTATTTTCATATATATATTAAATTAGAAAAAATTTCAACATAGACCTTTATTTAGCATACACTAAATCAACCAATCACAACTACCCATTTTTATCATGTAACAAAAAACTCATTTTTTTAAAATTAAATATCTCACAAACCCTTCATCGTTACGTAAAATAAAACATATTATTGCGACGAGAATTAAATCATCTATCTATCGAGGGGTACATGTATATACTTTCGACGAACTTTTTTTCGATTTTTTTTCTTAAGTCACGTCTGAGAGAATCATATATGATTCGTCACAAAACATATATGATTTTCAGAAAATCATATATGATGCATATCACGAATCATATATGATTTTCTGAAAATCATATATGATTCTCTCAGACGTGACTCTCGATAGAAAGATTTAATTCTCGTTGCAATGGTATATTTTTTTCGTTTGACGATTTACCGTTTGTGAGATTTTTAATTTTTAAAAAAGTGGTAGTAAGTGGGCTTTTTAAAAAATAGATGATTATTATTGGTTAAATAGGTTTATTTAAGGGTTTACATAAATTTTAACTCTACTAAATTATAACATCCCAAAATTAAATTACATAAAATTATTTTTATCTTTTTATAAATTATGTACTAACTTAATAAACAAAATAGAAAAAAAACAATAAATTCTAAAAATACATTGTATTTCCCTGAGATGTGTAAATGATTTCTTTTTTCCTCATTTCGTTCCCTCGAAAAAAAAACACTGACCAATCTCATTTCCCTCGAAAAAAAAAACACAAACCAATCTCATCACAGTATCATACCAATAGCCGTCGAACAAATCTTCCATCAAGGTATGATTATTGTATCGCCCCAATTTACTATTGTTTTAATTTCGTTTGCATTGTTTACCATTCAGCTAAACCTTAATTGAGATCAAGTTACATCAAGAATTAAAAATTGTTAATTTTCAGACCTAATTGATATGAATATATTTGTGTAATTGTATCCCTGTTTATGAAATTGAAAACTGATACTTGTAGGTTGATTATCCGGGTAAAAATAGGGGGTTGGTTAGTTTAAGGATTGATAAATGAAGATGTCGGTGGTGGATGCCTTTGGTTCCGAAATTCCGGTGGAAGGTTTCAAGGAGCTTGCGGTATGTTTAAGTTTTTATGTGTCAAACTCTCAAAGAACATATGGGTTGATCCGTAAGACAGTAACTAGGAAATAATTTTTTATCTTGTTCATGTGCTGTTTTGAATTTGCTAGTTAATTGGATCTTTCGGAAAGTAATAGACACGTATCATTTATATCTATAAGGCATATCCCAAGATGGGACGCTATTTGTTTACTAGTTTGAGCAACTAGTTCTTGCAACTGTGGTCAATTACAAGTATCTGATTGTATTGGCTTTTTTTAAGATAAGAAAAAGCAAAGCGCCATGATGTTGCAAAGTTTTATCATTTTCCCCTAAAAACCTAGTATTTCATTGTGCAATTCTAGAAATAAATTCTCTTATAACGAGTTTCAATTGTGCAATTATAGTATTTCATTGTGGTTTTGAATGATAAATGTATCGAGTTTCAAGTCATAAGATCATGCTAGAAAGAAAAGTATACAAGCAAGTTTCTTAGATCAGAAGATGGACGGATGACAAAACAAGAAGGTGACTACTACATAGAAGAGTTAGTCATGCAAAAGATGATGGAATTTAGATATGTAACGGAAATTGGAGAAGTATACAGGAAGATTTGTTTACTCGAGCCTCATCTTATTGTTAGAAACAGACTTATGGCTAGATTATTTGCAATCCCTAATTTTGAACATAATTTCATAGCACTCGCGAGGGTCTCTGATGAGTGGTTTGTAATGGCTATACAAAACCTCAAAGATCGCCTTAGCTATCTGCTATTTCTAGCCGCAGCACATGATTTAGATAAACAATTTGAAAGTGTACACGGATTAGGGTATGGTAGTGCGTTAATGGGATCACTTAATATGTTGCCCAAGGAGAGCTTCAGTTTTACCCCAATAAAGGAGAGCTTCAGTAAATTTAGAACACAGCCGGAAACTCGAAAGGGTCACCTTCAACAAGACTTGTCACATTATAGGTCATTATATAGTTTGAATTATCTGTAATGAAATCTAGGTAGATATATGATCATGTACTAGCTAGACTACTAGTCATGATCGTGATTATGAAAGATTTGACGGGACTGCGATATATATATATGTCAAGTTGTGTATGTGAGTTTGTCAATTGATCATCACTACAGAGGCTTCAGTTTGCATCTTCTGTAGTACGTGATCATTATATTCTAATGTTAGAAAGAAAAGTCAGAAAGAATAAAATAAAGCAAATCACATAAGATATTCTCTTTAACTTTTCCTAATTGAACTCGTGCAAGTTCATACGAGGAAGATTATGCGTGTGTAGATTATAGAGAGTAGGGATAAAGCTGAAGATGAATATGTAGAAAATTCTTGTGACGCTGTGCGTGTATCTGTTTTGGTATGTATTATGTAACAATAGCTTCTTACATTATGCTCCTTTTTTTATTTTCTGTTTTGTTTATCTATTTTTTATTTAATCGTCTTAGAATTGGGTGGACCTTGCTGGCTCAGAAAGAGCTGCAAAAATGGTGCAGAAGGTTTCCGATTGAAAGAAGGTTCCCACATTAACAAGAGTTTGATGACTCTTGGAACTGTAACAAAAAAGCTAAGTGAAGGTTCTGAAAGCCAAGGGTAGGTTCAGATGTCCCAAACTTTAATCTTGTAATTTCTGACAGATTTTAATAAGACATATTATTGTCTAATGTAGTGGTCATGTTTCTTATCGGGACAGTAAGCTTACACGTATCTTGCAGCCTGCACTGGGTACACTACTACATCAAGCAAAAATAGAACCTAGTTTCACTAAACTTGGTAAGACACACATTATACTTTATTCTTGCACAAGTTTTTACATTTGCTTAAGTAACAGACATGTGAAGAATTAACCATCGGCGTTTCATCATAGCAAAATTTATGTATATTGATATATCAGACGTAATACTTGGTACTTCTTTCTCGTGTTTTGGATTTAGTGATGCGATGCTTCATATCAGACGTAACACTTGTAATTTTGTATGCTTTTACTACATGTCTGTCCTAGGTAGATTACCTTCACATTATGCTGTTATACTGCATATTATACGTAAATTAAGCAGATCTGATAACCAGGTTATGAGCTGCTTTTTCTTATCTTTAAAAAAAATCCTTTGTAACATCATGGATACAATCAGATGCTTGTAATTGACCACAGTTGAAAGAACAATTTGCTCAAACTAGTACACAAATAGATCTTTGAACTAATGACACATTTATATGACAAGTACAATACTGTAATAGTAGCATGTTAACATAAGATCAGCCAAACTATACAAATTTAGTGGAACGCATACTTATTGTGATCAAGATACTTTCTGATTTCGGTCATTCTAAGCTAGATAACCAATGTAATCGTCTTTGTGGAGACATAGCCATGAACATTTCTCGCCAGTCAACATCTTTAAACAGTTTAATTGCCTTTATGTATGTAGCAGCATCCACATCATGTAATTTATCTGCTGTCCTTATGCAGATCATTAAATGGAATTTAGTGTTTCACAAAATGTAATTGCGGCTACTTCTAATCTTAACTATGTTTTGATAATTTTGAAACGTTTTCGTGAGTTATGATGCGGCTTCTTGTTATGTTAGTTTTGATACGGACCATGGTAATATTTATTTGAGGTAATGTGTGCTTTCTTTACCAACTATAACAGGTTTTGTTCGAAAATGAATGTAGCTGTGCTCGGCAAAGGGGGGTGACTAACAAGATCAAGATGGGAGCCTTGAAGAAAACCGATGTTTGTAACAGGAAAAGATCAAGATCAACTTTTAAAGGTTTGTATTAGTCCAACCATTTGTTTTGTTCTCAAATTAGTAGGAATATGGCCACGTTTTTCAAAATTTTCACAACGGCCAAAAAACATAAATTATAGGACGGGTCAGACGGATTCAGTTCGACCAGGAAACACATTATAGTCGTGGTTTCTTAAATTTCATAAGCTTAGACAAACACCCATTTAGCTCATTGAAGGCTTATCAAATAAGCTTAGACAAACATCCATTTTGCTCAAGTTAGGCTTACGGGCTTATCCGTTTGAGTTGTGTCCTTAAAATAGCTTATAAGACGGGTCAAACGGGTTTAGTTCGATCAGGATACACTTTTATATTAGCGGTCTCTTAAATATCATAATCTTAGACAAACACCCATTTAGCTTGTTAAAGGCTTATCAAATAAGCTTAGACAAACACCCATTTAGCTCAAGTTTGGCTTATGGGCTTATCAAACATAGGCACTGATAGTCAAAGTTCTTAAAGAGTCTAAAGCATCGGCTATCAAAGTCCCTTATAACTATGTTCTAGTAATGTGTTTTCTATTAAAGCCCCTTATAAAGATACTGAAGCATCCACTATCAAAGTACCTTATAAGTTATAACTATATTCTATATATTTTTTAAGCTTTTTGATGGGACTTAATACAATGCAGGTACAAATTCCAGAAGAGACAAAAATAAATTTTCAAGGGCAACCCATTAGAGATGCAATTGCAGTTAGGAGGCAAGTACTTGTGAAAAACACATGCACATCAGGCATTGGAGGAGGCAGTGCAGATTCAATATCACGTACAAACACATAACTAGTTAAATTTACTGTAAAACTAAGGAAAAGCTTACCATAAACAATGAGCAACAAACTCTCTTTATTCTATATTCGATGTTAGGCTTCCTCTGCACAATTTTTTCTTCAATTTTTTTGAGTTTATTAATGAATAACTATTTTTGCCGTCATATTGCGATATATAAACAACCCAAATCTCTTACCGTATTTATATTTATTGTTCAATTATAGTCCTCGTACTATTAATGGGATCTAAAGTCTAAACTACAATATCTTTTTTAACTATAAAGTACAATAACTTAGCATGTTATTGATAAAGTAAAAAAGATATACAAAACAACGGGGTCTTATAAAAAATATGTTACTTAGAGGGTCTTTGGTTAAGCTTATAAGTGTGTTTAGGCTTATATTATATAAGCAAATTATGGCTTTTATATAATAAGCTTATAAACTTTTGTTAAGTGTTTGGTTTATCTTATATAACTAATATGGTAAAATGAAAAAAAAATACATAAAAATAAAAAATATTAATAATTAAATAAGGGTATAAAAGTCTTTTTAGGTAATATTTTTATATAAGCCCAATTAATCTTACATAAGTCATAAATTCTTGGCTTACCAAAACCTCCTTATATAAGCTTATAAGCCCACTTATATAAGCTTAACCAAACACTTGGTTTTGGCTTATAAGCTTATATAAGCTAATAAGCTTATAAGCCCACTATATAAGCTAGAACAAACAATATCTTAACATGTTATAGATAAAGTAAAAAGATACGAAAATCAAAACAACAGGGACTTATATTAAATATGTTATCTTTAGTTTTTTTTTTAAATGGTTTGTAGTTATTTTTTGTTTTACCTTTCTAAATATTAAATGAAATAAAAAACTTATAATTAGAAGTTCAAAATAGAAAGTAGTAACACTGGTTTATTCTAAAAAAAACAATGTCTTTAACATAAATATATAGAGACATGTTCTTACTTACATATGAGTGTCTTTAATTATGTAAAAAGACCAATTTTCATCCACAAGACCAGTTTTTATGTGTTTTATATTATGAACACTTGTTTTTTCAGGAAAACCAATCTTATTCTGTCCAAAGGAACAGGTTTTTATGTAACCAGTCTCTATTTGGGGGTGTTTATAGCCTTTTGTGTAGTAGTGTCGCCTTGTTCTGAATTGGGAAAAATGTCATTTCATGGTAAAAGAAGGCATTGTGCTTGGACATAAAATCTCCAAAGCCAGTCTTGAAGTGGACCGTGCTAAAGTGGATGTCATAGCCAAATTACCTCCACCTTCAACCGTGAAGGGTGTGAGAAGTTTCCTTGGTCATGCGGGCTTCTATCGTCGATTCATTCAAGATTTTTCTAAAATCACTCGCCCGATGACCCACCTCTTAGAAAAAGATACTCCTTTTATCTTTTCTAAAGAGTGTCTTGAATCCTTCAATCTTCTTAAGGACAAGCTTACTAAGGCACGGGTCTTGGTTACCCCTAATTGGGAGCTACCTTTTGAATTGATGTGTGATGCTAGCGACTTTGCTATTGGAGCGGTTTTGGGCCAAAGAGTGAACAAACACTTCCAACCAATCCATTACGCTAGCAAGACAATGACGGGGGCTCAATTGCATTATACCACTACCAAAAAAGAGCTTTTAGCTGTAGTGTATGCTTTTGAAAAGTTCCGCCCCTATCTTGTCCTTTCCATCACCATCATGTACACCGACCATTCCGCGTTGAAGTACTTGTTAACTAAACAAGATTCCAAGCCAAGACTTCTTCGTTGGGTTCTGCTCCTTCAAGAATTTAAAATTGAAATTCGTGATAAGAAGGGAGCCGAAAACCTAGCCGCGGATCATCTAAGTAGACTTGAGGATCCGTATCAAGGGGATCATTCGAATCAAGAGATCAATGACTCTTTTCACCTTGAGACCTTAATGTCTATCAATTCGAATCTTGATGACACCCCGTGGTTTGCGGACATTGCAAACTACTTAGCGGGTGGTATCCTTATCGAAGGGTTAACATCCCAGCAAAAGAAGAAGTTCTTTAAAGATATTAAGACTTACTTTTGGGATGACCCTTATCTCTTTAAACAATGTGCTGATCTGATTATTCGCCGATGTGTTGATGGACCCGCAGCTTTAGAAATTCTTGAAGCTTGCCATAAAGGACCCACCGGTGGTCATTTTGGTCCAAATTATACCGCGAAGAAAGTGTTCGACTCTGGATTCTAGTGGCCCACCATTTACCGTGACGCTCACGAAATGGTTAAACATTGTGATGCTTGCCAAAGACAAGGCAAGATCACACATAAAGATGAGATGCCTCAAAATTTCATACAAGAATGTGAAATCTTTGATGTATGGGGTATCGACTTTATGGGGCCATTTCCATCATCTAAAGGGAACAAGTACATCCTCGTAGCCGTTGACTACGTTTCTAAATGGGTTGAAGCCAAGGCTCTCCCTACGAACGACGCGAGGGTGGTTGTGAACTTTCTGAAGCAACTTTTTGCTCGATTCGGTGTTCCTCGTGCTATCATCAGTGACCGCGGGACTCATTTTTGCAATGATAAATTTGCTCGAGTCATGGCTAAGTACGGTGTCAATTATCGTCTTTCCACCGCTTATCATCCTCAAACCAATGGTCAAGCCGAGATATCTAACCGTGGATTGAAGCGAATTCTTGAGCGTACTGTGGGAGAGCATCATCCCTCGTGGGCCGATAAGTTAGATGATGCTTTGTGGGCTTTCCGTACCGCATATAAGACCCCGATTGGTTGTACACCTTATCGTATTGTGTACGGGAAAGCATGCCACCTCCCTATCGAGCTAGAACATAAGGCATACTGGGCCCTGAAGTGGGCCAATTTCGACATCAACAAAGCCGGCAATCTTTGGAAGATTCAACTCAATGAGCTAAATGAACTGAGGAATGAAGCTTACGAGAACTCGTTGATCTACAAGGAGAAGACCAAGATCATCCATGATTCAAGGATTAAGAACCGAGAGTTCCACGTTGGTGATCAAGTTTTACTCTTTAACTCTCGGTTGAAGATCTTCTCGGGAAAGCTGAAGAGCCGCTGGTCAGGTCCATTCACCATCGCCAAAGTCTTCCCATATGGTACCATTGAGCTTTCTCAGCCAAATGGGCCCAATTTTAAGGTGAATGGCCAGCGCGTGAAGTTGTACTTTGGTGAGGACATCTCTCATGAGATGATTCCATCCCTCACCACGTTTCCCTTGAATTAAGTTCTGGGTCGAGTCAGGCTCGTGACTCGTTTAACAAAAACAAGCACTTCTCGGGAGGCAACCCGTGATCTATCCTTTACCGTTTTCATAATAAGTCTAGGGGGAGCCCCATATGTGTTTGTTGTCTTGTTTCTTATTCTGTGCAGGGATTCAAGCTTCAAAGAGTACTTTTGACAACTTTTGATGAACCGTGATCCCGTGTACCCGTCTTCCTGGTTCTATCCTAAACTGTCGTGATTCAATATTCCATATCTTATATGTTCACATTGAAATCACTATA
This sequence comes from Glebionis coronaria, assembly GCA_025667525.1. NCBI lineage: Eukaryota > Viridiplantae > Streptophyta > Magnoliopsida > Asterales > Asteraceae > Glebionis > Glebionis coronaria. The sequence continues at coordinate 327,147,139 of CM046880.1, forward strand.
GTTGTCCTTTCCTTAGCAAGATTTAAACAAAGTGCACAATGTCATAAGTGTAGGAAAGTTTACTCCCACATGCTTAAACATTGAGGACAATGTTTATATCAAGTGTAGGGGGACTTCTATCGAAGTAAGTGGTATTTTCTATGAATTTGCCCTTATTTTAACCGGAAAATTTGATTTTTCGACATTTTTCAAAATTTTTAATCTATTTTGGCCTAGTAGTATAGTTCTATTTTCCTTTGTTATCGTTATTTACTTTCCTTGCTAAATAAAAAGTTTAATAAAGTGGTTTTAAATTTTTCAGTCGTGAATATTTTGACTCAACCCGAGTTTAATTTTCCAAGTTTACTCTAGCTAGTATCCTTAACGTGTTTAAGTCAAGTTTTGCTAGGATTTTATATAGGGAACTTTAAAACACGAAAGTCTTAACTCTCACGGGTTAAGAACAAGAACTTTTCGCAAGTTCCTATAATTGATCCTAGAGAGTCGTTTATCAAGGGAACTTTAAAATGCGAATTCTAAACTTGAAAAAGTCTAAGAGTTTGCAAGATCCTATAGATGACTCAAAAACCCAAAACTTTGATTTAATAGGCTAAGCATCCACGAGTCTCATTCCTTGAGATTTTAAATTGTGGAGAACGAGAGATGATAGAGACAATTATAAGTTTGGTATTATTTCATGAATTTATGTGAGTTGATTATAAGCTTTTTCTCCCATCGCTTGCTATTAAATATATTTGCAATAAATAAGGTTGTACGATTTGAAAAGTAACTTAGCTTCTAGCACAAGATCGTTTAAAAGTTGCTCGGTATTAATTAGAGTTCATAGCCAAGGCATAACTTATTGAAGCGGGATGCGAAGATTGGCGAGTCCGAAAAGGTCCTAACAAGACATGAGGGCTACATTTTGTTGCTAAAGATCCAAAAGTGATGTGAAGAATCATTTATCAAAAATCAATATGAAGGATCGAGACACACGACGAAAAGCAAATACTCCCCAAAAGATCATGGAGAAGTCTATCCAAAAAGGCCCTAACAAGGTATGAGGATAAATAGATCCAAGTCCTAAAAGGAGATGGGTCGTTGTATATCAAAGTCCAAAATAAAGATTAGAGAAAAAGGAACAAGTCGTGGTCCAAGTATGAAGAATCTCTCAAGTGAAGAAATTCCTATTATGAAGAGAAGACCATAATTTCAAGAACATCTCTCAAAGATTTGAAGTATGAAGTCGCTGCCAAATATCGGTCCGAGAAAGGTCTCAAATCGTGAAGCGAGTTATGCCAAGATATGAACTTTAAGAGGTCCCGAGAAGCAGTTTTAAAAGATTTTGTCCTTTAGATAACTATTGATTAAATCATCCCACTTTATTTTCAGCATAAATAACTATCGAAATAAGTCAAACAATGCATCCTCGTGATCATTCAATACAAAATTAAAATATAAGAGATACACCTAGGAATAAGGGAGTCTAAGTAAATAATTGGCCCACATGAATTCGTGTTAGTTTGCTAACTTATAATAACAATGATCTCGTTTTTAAGCTTGGTTTGGGGAACGTGAAACTTGAGGATGATGAACATTCATGACTGCCAAAAGCCCAATGTAAGTCTTTGATTTCCTTACTTGTTTCTGTCTTTTTATTTTTCTCAATGTTTAGTATTTAATAAAGGCCAAGGTGGGTTATTTATGATGGAAAATGTAAACCGTGCTTTAAAATTGATGCATTGCATGAGGGCATTGCAATGGTCAAGTGTAGGAGATTTAATAAGTGTGAAAACACTGATCCTTTTACAACTTATTTCCAATAATAACAAGATCAAAACGTGTATTTTATGTCGTAAAAGTCAGAATTATGCGTGTTTTGTGTTTTTATTGTGTTTTAGGACCAAAAGATAAAAAAGGAAGAAAACACCGGCTTTCACGGGATTTTATCGAAGAAAACGAGAAAAGACGAAGTCAAAAGATCAAGAGAGCAAAAAGAACGGAAGTCCAAGACCTATTATGAAGATTTATCGAAGAAAAAGTCTAAAGACGGAGGTTTAATGAAGTCGAAGAACTCAAGTCCAATTATAGAAGAAGATTATAAGACGAGTTCAATTTACATCGACAAATCCCGAGACGACGTCGAGAAAGACAAAGGATTTAAATTGAGTCGAGCCGAGAAGAAAGAAAGAGGAGGCAACACATGCACCTCCCCATTTTCCTATAAATCCCTCCTAAACACATTAGGAGGGTTGGTTAGCTAGTTTAATTTTCTTTGTTTTAGTTTTCATTTTAGAGAGATAAAGTGTTTAACTTTCTCTCACTAAAACTTCATCTTTTCTTTCAAGTTAAGCTTTAGTTAATCTTTGTATTGAGTTTTATTAATCAAAAAGTTCAAGTTTAAGCCTTTAATCTTCAATCTTTTTCTTCCTTTCTTGATTTTGTTTTGTCCTTGATCCGAAATTTCATTTTTGATCCGAATTGTTCTTAATTCGTGTTTGATTTTGATGTTTTAGTGATTAAAAAGTTAATCTTTTTATTCCTTCCTAAGCTTTTGTACGGTATAAGCTATAAGCTTGTTGTGCTTATTGGCTTGTTTCATATATATAGCTTATTGCATTTTCGGATTTCTTAAAAAGTTTAGTGTTTTTAAAAGGTTCGATTTATAAAGTTTGCTTATTTGGAGTTTTGAAAGTTGTCAAATTTATGCTTATTGAGTTATTTAAGATTCGTTTAAGAGTACTTATTGAGACTTTGGCTTATCTCCATTTTCGGATTATTTGGTGTTCGTCGCAATATTGAGGGTTTACACATTCCGACGGTTGTTTGTATCGCAATAACCGTTTGTGGTTCTACTTTGCGATCTAAGGTTTTTCCCCCTTATTCCGATCGGGATTGCGATCGCGTATTCCGACGGGTCTTAAGGTTATTTTAAGTCGAAACTCTGCCAAATTTTTGTTAGTGACATTCCGATTGAAATACTGGATTCCGATCTGAAACATTCCGATAGCTTGAACATTCCGACAGAATTGAACCTTGTATTCCGATCTGGACATTCCGATAGTAGTGTATTGCGATAGAAGTGTTTCTATTATTTCGATCTGGACATTACGATAGTAGTGTATTGCGATAGAAGTGTTTTTATTATTCCGATACAATCATTCAGATCTGGACATTCCGATAGAATTAACTTTGTTACATTCCGATGCTTAATTTGATATTCAGACAGATTTCATTTTCTATTATTCCGATGGTTGAGTTTTAAGTTCTAAATTTACTTGTTAAGTTTTTAATCATTTACGTTTTAATTTCCAAAAATTGCACGCTTCCCGAAATCTCTATTTTTTCCAAGTGTCTTCTTAGTAATTTTTAGTTTAATTTTTAAAACTTTTATTTTACTCAACGACATTTTCATTTATTTGCGTTTAGTTTAGAATAGATAATCAAACAACCCATTTTATTTTCCACCAAGAACGACTGAGTCGCACTAATTAACGGTAATCAATTCGAAAAGACTGGAACGAAATTATTTTATACTTGGTTAAAAACCCAGTTATTACTTCTCGAATAGATATTCCTGAAAATCTAAATGAGTCAAGTGTAAGCAGGAAATGTGGAAGACCAATGGGTTCTAAGGATACAAATCCACGAAAAAGAAATGGAATAATACAACTGGCAATGTACAAGAAGTTGTTATTAATAAAATCCCAAAAGAGATTACTAATGACACATAAAATATGGATGAATCTCTTGAATATGACCATGTACCTAATGACTATGAGATCTCAATAAACTTTGTACAAAATGGTACAACATGGAATCGAAATGAAACATGTGTTGATGAAATTTTTGCATATGCTATAGCAAGTGAAATCATAAATGATGAAGTTTCTGTGCAAAAATCTATTAAAGGATGTCGACAAAGAAATGATTGGCAAAAATGGCAAGATGCCATACAAGATGAATTAGATTCGCTTGAAAAACGCCAAGTGTTTGGCCCTGTGACATTAACCCCAGACAATATGAAGCCGGTAGGCTATAAATGGGTATCTGTTATAAAAGGAAATGAGAAAAATGAAATTATGAGATATAAAGCTAGACTTGTAGCACAAGGTTTCTCACAAATTCCTGGGGTAGATTATGAAGAAACATATTCACCTGTTGTGGATGCAACGACTGTCAGATTTTTGATCAGTCTTGCAAATGTTGAAAGGCTCCAAAGGCGCCTTATGGATGTTGTCACAACTTACTTGTATGGATCACTTGACAGTGATATTTATATGAAAATTCCGAAAGAATTAAAAATGCCGGAAGATTATAAATCTAAACCTCGTGAAATGTTTTCAATTAAGTTGAAAAGATTTTTGTATGGACTTAAACAATCAGAACGAATGTGGTATAATCGCCTGAGTGAATATCTTTCAAAAGAAGGATATAAGAGCAATCAAATAAGTTCATGTGTTTTTATCAAAAGATCAAAGACGGGTTTCACAATCATTGCAGTGTATGTTGATGATTTAAATATCATCAGAAATAATGATAAAATTGAACATACTGCAAATTTATTAAAGAACGAATTTGAAATGAAAGACCTTGGATGACTACGGCTTGCAAATTGAGCATTTGTCAAAAGGAATTCTTGTCCATCAATCAAATTATACAGATAAAATATTGAAACGATTCAATATGGACAAAGCTCATCCACTAAGCTCACCAATGGTTGGTCGTAAACTTGATCGAGAACTTGATCCGTTCCGTCCCAAAGAACATGACGAGGACATTCTTGGTCCTGAAATACCATATCTAAGTGCGATTGGGGCTTTGATGTACCTTGCTAGTAATACACGCCCATATATTGCATTTTCAGTAAACTTACTACCAAGATATAGTTCCGAGCCAACACGCCGACATTAGAATGAGATTAAACACATTTTTCATTATCTTTGTGGTACCCGTGATATGGGATTATTTTACCAAAAGAATTCAAAGTCAAAGTTGGTTGGATACGCTGATGTTGGTTACTTGTCTGATCCACATAAGGCACGGTTACAAACAGTGTATATTTTTACATATGGAGGCACTACAATTTCTTGGAGATCGACAAAGCAGTATTTAACTGCAACATCATCAAATCATGCTGAACTTATCGCCCTTCATGAAGCTGGTCGAGAGTGTGTTTGGTTAAGATCGGTGATTCAACACATCCAAGAAGAATGCGGACTAGATTATATCAAAGGAAATCCAACCATATTGTATGAAGACAATGCGGCGTGTAGAGCTCAAATCAAGGAATGTTATATTAAATGAGACAAAACAAAACACATTTCTCCGAAATTTTTCTTTACATGTGATCTACAAAAGGATAAAGTTGTTGATGTTTGTCAAGTACGATCATGCGGAAATTTGGCCGATTTATTCATAAAATCTTTACCAACAAGAGTTTTTGAGCTACTGGTTCGGAAGATCGGGCTTCGACATCTAAAAGATATGCATTAGTTTGAGGAGGAGTATTATGCGCACTACACTCTTTTCCTTCATCAAGTTTTTATCCCATAGGGTTTTTCTTGATAAGGTTTTTAATGAGGTAGTCCAAAGCGTATAATAAACGATGAATATCCAAGGAGGAGTGTTGTAAAATATTATGGGCTTATGGGCTTATGTCTATTCATCATATTCTTTAGAAACAAATTAGAGGTTTAGACTATGAGTAATATAAATACATTTGTAACCTCTTGGTATAATTACTAAATAATAATTCCTCTCTTTCTTTACTTTTGTTCTTGTTCATTACTTTCACAATATAATTAATATTTTTTTTCCTAACACAAAGAAAATAAATGATTAAATTTATCTCTTTGTATCATGCGAACCCATCAACACCCAAACTAAAGGGCATAATAAGCCCAAAACCAAGAAGCCCATTGAACTAAAACTAGAAACCCAACAAAACAAAAATACAAAGAAAAAACAACAAGACATAAATAGCGTGAAGTAAGTTAAATATAGATACACAAAAACAATGCACAAAAAATTTCTTCTTCTTCTCAAACTGGTTTTCTTTTATTATTTCTTAAACAACAACTATTTATTCGATTTATTAAAACTTGTTTAATTTGGGTAGATCTGTCACAATTTGTCTTTAATTGTCACTCTTGAGGTTAGCATGTTGTTTAATTAGCACATAATTTGTTTAATTTATTTAACTTTTAACAATTTGTTGCTGTTAATTGCAGATATGAAGAGATTACGAGATGATGTTTTTAGTAACTCTCAGATTAAGCGACCTTTTCGTAATGAATCATCGTATGTTTAATTTGTTTCTTAATTTTAATGTTTTAATTGGGTTTTTTTTAATGTTTTTATGCAAATTGTGTGTGTGTTTTTTTTTTATAAATTTGGAATTGAATCTGAGTTATGGGAGGTGATTAGTTTGGAATTTGGTGGATTAAGGTTTGGTGAGCAAGATTTTATTGGCGTGGTTATGATTTTTGTTGATTATGAGCTTAAAATGTTGGTGATAGCCGAAAGGTTGTAAATTTGTGTGCTTTATGGATAGTGTTGTTGTTTTAAGGTGGAAATGAGGTGTTTTAGGTCTTGTAGTTACTAGATTTTTAGGTGGATAGAGGAAGATGGTGAATTGACAGTTTAGCCCCCAACCACTGCCCAAACATACGTGTACTGCATTCGGACATAATGAATCAGATATGTGTTCATAATTAGGAGTAGGCGTGGGAATTGGGTATATGTATGGTGGTGTGTGGATGTGTTGATTCAAAAGTGAATATTGCGACTTGAAATTATGACCTCGATGTATAGGCTCATACTTACTTTTTATAAACCATGGAAACGGACTGTTATGAGTTTGAATCTTAACCGTCAATCTAAACACAATCCAAGTATCGCTAAAAATAGTTAGTTATGGAGTAGGTTTGCATGTCTCACCTTCGAGCTTAATTTATTTATCTGATGTTTATGATATATGTTAAAGTGTCGACATTGATTTTCCTTTTCATCTTGAAGCTATGGCCCGCCTGGAGGAGCTGGTGAAGGGGCAGGTGGAGGTGGTGCTAGTAGCGCACAGAAACTCACTACCAGCGACGCCTTAACATACTTAAAAGAAGTAAAGGAAATATTCCAAGACAAGAGAGAAAAATACGACATGTTTCTTGATGTTATGAAAGACTTTAAAGCTCAAAGGTATGTACATTTTGGTATTAGGTTAGCATATAATAGTTCCTTTTTAGTTTCTGCATAAACATGCAACTCATTGGATAATTCATTCTATGCAGAATCGATACCGCAGGGGTCATAGCAAGGGTGAAAGAATTATTCAAAGGGCATAATAATCTTATTTTCGGATTCAACACTTTCTTGCCTAAAGGGTATGAAATTACTGTTATTGAGGACGATGAGCCCCCACCAAAAAAAACCGTAGAGTTTGAAGAAGCTATTAGCTTTGTAAACAAAATAAAGGTGATAAGGATGTTCTTATTTGTGAAAAATATTTCCATTTATTTCATTCTTTCATTTACATATTTTGTTCATCTCCCATGCAGAAACGTTTTCAAAATGATGATCACGTATACAAATCATTTTTAGACATCTTGAACATGTATAGGAAGGAACACAAGGGTATCACCGAAGTCTACCAAGAGGTGAAGTTCTATAAGCTTCTATATAGAAGTTTCATGACACATAAAATTCATAATTTATTACTAATTTACGCCTACTTATCTTTGCAGGTTGCTACGCTTTTTGAGGATCATCCAGATCTCCTAGACGAGTTCACAAGATTTTTACCAGATGCGTCTGCTGCTGCATCTGCACATCAGGCTTCACTTCTCAGGCAGTCACATAACCGTTATGATGAACGAAGCTCGGCTATGGCCCTGCTCCGGCATTCACAGTTAGATAAGGTAATTAGCTTTTTTTATTTTTAATTATCTTTTTTTTTGGTTAGATCCGTTTATAGGTAATTAGCTTTGCTTCTATTGTATTTCGGCCTTTGTTTGCACCCTTGGAAGACAATCATCTTACATTTATTTGATGAAAAACCTCAAGCTTTTGATTAAAAAAGTATATATTGTAGTCTGACCTGGTTATGTGGTTAAAATGATGACGTGGCAGGAAGTTTGACCATGTTGACAATTTTAATGAAATGATATTTGGAATTTATCAACATAAAAGATTACCTAAATAAACGGCTATGAAAGTTTGAACCTTATTATGAGTGCAAAATAAAGACAGATTCATTTCTTTTCCTGCAAATTGCCTTTTTTCTTTTAATGTTTTATATGAGGGGTTAAAAAGCTATATGATATTAATAGCGAGGCCGAAGAGATAGGATCATTCCTTCCCATGGTGAGCGGGACCCAAGTGCTGAAGGTCTTGAAATGGACGATGATAAAGCAACGGTGAAACTCCAAAAGGAGCAGAGGAAAAAGGAGATCAGAGATAGAAGAACACGTGATCAGGATTTCAAGGATCCTGATATCGATACTAATAGAGACGTGCACCGTCTTGAAAAAAGGAAATCTGCACGCAAAGTTGAAGATTATAGAGTGCGTTCTGGATTGGGTCCACATGATGACAAAGATGCCCTAAAAAGTGAGTACATATTTTTCTTATATCAGCCGGCGAGTTCTTATTGTTTTCTAGTACTTTTTAATAGATAATATGAACTTATGGCATTTGAATGATATAGGTATGTACAGCAAAGAATTGGCTTTCTGTGAGAAAGTGAAGAATAGGTTACGCAATCAAGAAGACTACCAAGCATTCTTGAAGTGTCTACATATATACAGTACTGAAATAATTACAAGGAAAGAATTACAGGGCTTGGTATGTATTTTATGCTTACCCTAAAAAGCTATTTTCAACTCTTTTTCATTTATACGCTGAGGAAGTTGGTCTATAATAAGAAGCATTTGATAAAGGTCTTTAGTAATGCATAGCATCTTGAAGAGCAGTTAATTTGCCCTTTTTAGGCGTCCTTGAACTACTGTTTTTCTCGAACCCCTTTTATTTCTCATGGCTATACTCTTGTGCTACAATTCTAGTAATATTTTACTCATACGAGACCTATTTTTATGTTTGTAAGCGTTTTTTTTGGTATGTATTAATTACTGTATTGTATTTTTGATTTTATATTTTTTCAGGTGTCAGATTTACTTGGAAAGCACCCAGACCTTATGGAAGGATTCAGTGCATTTTTGGAACATTCTGAAAATATAGGTAGCTTTCCGAAAACATGTGTCTCCTTTTCTGTTAATTTTTCATTTTTAATTTTTTAACTAATACATCTTGATTACAGATGGATTTCTAGCTGGTGTAATGGACAAAAGTATGTGCTGCTTGCCTATAATTTGTTTCCGTTCATTTCCCTCTCTTGCCTAATTAGCAAATTTTGATATTTGTGCTGCATGACAGAAACTTTATGGAATGAAGGGCATACATCCAAATCAACTAGGAATGAGGAGAAAGAAAGAGACCATAGACGTGAAATTGATGCTACCAAAGAGATGTATAAAGAGAAGTATTGGGGCAAATCTATACAGGAACTTGACCTGGCTAATTGTCAGCGGTGCACTCCCAGTTACAGACTTCTTCCTGATGATGTAAGTGTCTTCCTGTTTCTTCCCTAGTGGAGCTATGCAAGTAATTTCTTTATGTACTGACAATGTTTATGTTTTTTCTTATACACAGTATCCAATTCCATCAGTAAGTCAGAGATCAGAGCTAGGTTCGCAAGTACTTAATGATCTTTGGGTATCTGTAACTTCTGGTAGTGAGGATTATTCCTTCAAACATATGCGTAGAAATCAGTATGAAGAAAGCCTCTTCAGATGTGAGGATGATAGGTAAACTCTCTGCCTTTCCTCAAGAAAGGATACCTAAAGAAAATGATACAGGATGTTTGTTTTAAACCGATTACTGCAACTTAAAGAAACGCAGATAAGTAGTCAATTGTTTTTGAAAATAAAGGTCCCTAAAGTCAGGTTTTTTTTTGGGTAAAGGGTTACCCCGGTAAAGTATATAAAAAACGAAAAGGTTAAATTGGGGTAAGCAAGTAATTTTATTTATCCTTAGATGATCAGTTTTGTCCCAGCTCTTATAATAGAAAAATATGTTCATTCAATCTTTAAAAGCTAATCAGTGCGTAATTTTATTTACACTTATCGTGAAACACTATCCAATAATTATCGCGACTTCAAGTTGCAATATTCCGTCTAAACACTCAAAACTAGTTATTACTGATTATTTGAATATGATCATCATATGTTTTTCTAATTCTGTACCCATGGTACTAGTACTGTACTACGTCCGTCCTATATTAAGTGTCCATTATTGAATATTCAATGTCTTTGTTACTAAACTTTGACCATAAATATTTTTATTTGTGTTATATAATACTTAACGAAAGTCATATGAATAGATTCGATTTCCAAAAATATTTCATTGGTATAATTTTCATCGAGTATTATATAAACACAAATACAAATATTTATGGTCAAAGTTTAGTAACAAAGACTTGTAATATTCTATAATGGACACTTATTATGGAACGGAGGGAGTAGTAGATTTCAAAAGTAGTAACCATACATAACTTATGAATGATGCTACTAGGTTTGAGTTAGACATGTTGTTGGAGTCCGCAAGTTCAACTACTAGACGCGCTGAAGACTTGTTGAACAGCATTAACAACAAGTCAATTAGTACAGACGTTCCTATCCGAATTGAGGAGCATTTCACAGGTGATTAGCTGCAACTTTTACCAGCAATTCATGTACGAAAATAACAAATGCTGTAAATTTCTGATGTTTAAAACTATTTTATGGGTATGTGTAGCTCTTGATTTACGGTGCATTGAACGTCTATACGGTGATCATGGTCTTGATGCGATGGATATATTGCGTAGAAATCCATCTCTTGCATTGCCTGTTATATTAACACGCTTGAGACAAAAACAAGAGGACTGGGCGAAGTGTCGATCAGATTTCAACAAGGTTTGGGCTGAAATATATGCCAAGAACCATTACAAATCACTTGACCACCGTAGCTTCTATTTCAAGCAACAGGATTCAAAGAATCTGAGCACAAGATGTAAGTGATCCTTTGTTTTAAGCCTAGTTATTTTTTAGTTGAAAAGGTCGGAAAAAGGGGTGGTCAGACACGTTGAGTAAGCTGTCAAAAAGGGTAATTTTTGTTATGGCCAAAACAAGTTGGGCCGGATTGGGTTGCTCCTAACCACTTTCTGCCCAGAAGTTTTTATAAACATTTATGCGTGGTATATGATAGGAGAAATTGAATTATATCAGTATACAATGATTTAAGAGATTTTGTGCATTAGAAATACACCTTGGGCGACTTTTGACCCCTTGGAATCGATTCCTTTAAAGTTCATTTCTTTGACATAATACGTTAAGAGTAAAACATCAGATGCTTGGTTCCTTGACCGTGTATGGAATTTGGGATTGCTTTGAAATTTTCACCTTTTCTTGTATATATTTATTAACGACTGTCTTTATGAACAGCATTGGTGGCCGAAATCAAAGAAATAAAGGAAAAAAGCCAGAAAGATGATGATTTGCTATTGAGTATTGCTGCCGGAAGTCGACACCATATCGTGCCAAATCTTGAGTTTGAATTTACTGACAAGGACATTCATGAAGACTTGTTAAAGCTTATTAAATTTTCATGTGAAGAAATATGCACAACCAAAGAACAACTAAACAAAGTTGTAAGGTTATGGACTACCTTCTTGGAACCAATGTTGGGTGCTCCGTCTCGTCCTCAAAACTCTAATGGTGCTGAAGACTTTGAGACATCTAGTCATGGTGTTGCCAAAGCTGCTGGCACAAGCGCACCCGAGATCAATGGAAGCCCAGATGTTGATGGTTCAAAGCCGTCTTGTAATGGGACTCAAGCTAATTTGCCCGGTCAAGCTGATTCAAGCAAGAACAACTTGGTCAATGGAGATGGATTGACCAAGGAAGATGGTTCTAAACCAGAAAGAGGTTCTGCTCCAGCTCTTGGTGTTGCTACTGTCAACAACATTACTGGAGATTTGGCTGGTTTGTATTCATGTCACTTATAGTCCCTTAAACATAATGTTTGTATAGTTTTGTGGTCTTCCGCTATTCGAGTGTAATTTTAAACATTTATTTTCAGGGCGTGAAGTAAGTACATCTAGACCTAATAACATTACCGAGGATGGTCATGAAGCCAAGTCTAAAATGGACAGAGTCTCTTTATCACAGGTATGGCTTGATATATTGGTACAGTTAATAAAGATCCGTATTTTGTAATATTTCCTATTTACTTAAAATGGTTTATTTGGGTAATATATGTCTGTATTGGTCACGTGGGTAGAACTAACAAAATTAGCGTACAAAAGGTCCGGTCAAATGGATCGATACACAAAGCCCACTTGCAAAAAATTTAGTAGTTTATGGTGATTGTATCTAAGTAACACTTGCATTAAGTTAATATTTCCATTTCCCCCGCATGAAGTTAAATGCAATCACCTTTGAATGCAATTTTCTTCGTATGTAATGCATTAGTCATTTATAAGGAGAGTCAAGTTCACCCAACCCCGTTCATATTCTATAGAGTATGTACAACTGTCCTAATGGTGTTTTTACATCTTTATCTGCCCTGTGTATCTGAACGTTGTTATTTGAATATGTAGAATCATGAAATCCCAAGATCTGGAATAGTTACAAATGGAAGTTTTTCCGAAGCAGCTAATGTTGGACGTCACATTGAAGATTCAGCCGAACCCTCCAAAATTGAGAAAGAAGAGGGCGAGCTGTCACCTAATGGTGATTTTGATGAGAATAATCCTATTGCATATGGAGATAATAACGGTTCACGTGCTGATGATGAGGACAGTGTCAATGCCTCCGAGGGTGCTGAAGTATCAGCCAGTGAGTCAGCAGCTGATGAGTGCTCGAGAGATGATCATGAAGAAGATGGTAAAGCAGAAAGTGAAGGAGAGGCTGAAGGGATAGAAGATGCTAATTTTGTTGGCATCGATGGAACACCTTTACTGCCAGCAGAACAGTTTCTAGTCACTGCAAAACCTTTGGCAAAACATGTAGCTTTGCCTTTATGTGACGGTGAAAGAAAAGATCTGAATGTGTTCTATGGAAATGATAGCTTTTATGCTCTGTTTAGGCTTCATCAGGTAAGAATAGTCTTTTTTTTTTCTTTTTAGAGTAAATTACAAAATTTTAACCTGTGGTTTGCTCAAAGTCACTGAAATCGTCCGTCTTAGAAACCAATTGCATACATGGCCCTGCCAGCGAATATTGGCTGAAAATCACAAATTTAGCATTTTTCACCGTCCTATTGTTGGAGATTTACATGAATTTTATTTTGTTTCTTTACTCAGGTCTTATATGACAGGCTATTGTCCGCTAAACTCAATTCGACATCAGCTGAAATGAAGTGGCGAACCTCCAAGGACACTAGCCCTCCTGATCTGTACTCCAGGTCATTATTGCTCCTTTGACCTTATTCCTCTTTACCATTCTTTTTTATTTGGATTCGTTTCAGATTAAATACAACCCAGATCCACCCTCTTTAGTAAATGGATCTAATTTCCACCTCTACTCAGAATGTTAGACATGTTGATGGATCTACGATATGTTATTACTTATTACATTTCTCTGCAGATTTATGAGTGCTCTATATAATTTGCTTGACGGATCTGCTGACAATGCAAAATTTGAAGATGATTGCCGGGCCATTTTAGGAAATCAGTCTTATGTGTTATTTACTTTGGACAAGTTGATCTATAAGCTTGTCAAACAGGTACATACATTTCTTGTTACATCTCGTCAATCATGTTTTTAATCTTAAAGTTCTAAATTCTAATAACTATTTCAAATGCAGCTTCAAACTGTGGTGGGTGATGAGATGGACAACAAACTTCTTCAATTATACGAGTATGAAAAATCGAGAAAGCCCGAGAAATTTGTTGATTCTGTTTACTACGAGAACACGCATGTTCTTCTTCATGACGAGAACATATACAGATTTCAATGTGTAGGTTTTCTTCTATCATTCTTCGTTATTGTTGTTTTTCCTCAATATTGGCAAATTAGCTAATAATATGTTTTTATGTTTAATTCTTGCATTTCGCAGTCGTCTGCTCCATGTCATCTGACCATTCAGCTGATGGATGATGGGAATGAAAAGCCTGAAGTGGTTGCAGTTTCTGTAGATCCTAAGTTTGCAGCTTACCTGCATAATGATTTTCTCTCTACCGTACCTGCAAGAATTCAATCTGGCATTTTCATGCTGAGGTATGAATAAATTATTTCTGTTCTAGAAGTTGGCATTTTTGGCCTCTTGGGTATAAAAAGTTATTTGAGATGGTGATATGCTTATTTTAATGTTGAACAGAAATAAACGTCAATTTCCAAATATGGATGAATCATCTGCTACATCAGCCGCCATGGAAAATGCTCACGCGGTCAACGGGTTGGAGTATAAGATGTCTTGTGGCTCATCAAAGGTAAACTTGCATCTTCTACAACACTATTAGCGTAGGAAAATTATGACGTTCCCAGATTTATTTAGGGATGTACATTTTCATATCTCTTGCCTTTTTGTCATTAGAAACAAGCGTTTGAAACTTGTTTTTTGTAGAATTAAGATTTTTATGTTAATCCAACCTTAGACCGGCTGTTTTGGCATTTCTCAGTAAATTGTTTATGCTATAGTAAATTGTTTCTGCTATCTAATTGTTTGAGTACAAGCAGATATCTTATGTTCTCGACACAGAAGATTACTTATTCCGTGTGAGAAGGAAAAGAAGAAAGGTCTCAGGAGACGTATCATCATTATCATCACATAACCAAGCAAAGAAAGAACGGTTTCATAGATTCTTATTAGCAGCCACCTCAGCCACAGTTCAATAGATAACTAGCCAGTAGTTCAAGGTACCTATCTAATTAATATCCATTACCAGACTGAATGTGTAGATTATCTCTAATAGAAATACATAATCAAAGGTATTATTGTTCTTTTCCTGTAGAATTTTAGCCCAGAATAACTGCTCCGACTCATGGTTGTGGTCTCTTGGTAGTTAACAGAAAAGAGAATGTCTCGGGAGTAATGTAAACAAGTGTATGTGGAATTTATATATACATTGGGGTCAGGTTTGTAAATAGAGTATGTAATCAATTTAATTATGTCAAATGTTGTTTTCCAACACAGTTCAAATGTTGTCTGTAACTCTAGGATTTTAAATAGAAGGATGTTTTTCGAATTCATTGTGGTTAGCCGATGACGTGAAGATTAGAAGAGCTCGTGTACACAAACATAGATATACCTTGTTAGTTTTTTTGAGTAAAGTACACTGTGGTTTGTCAAAAGTGTGAATTACATCTCTCGTCGAAAAAAGTTTTTTTTAGAAATTAAAAGTTATTGCGTAAAACTTTAAACTGTTTTTAGAAATTAAAAATTTATTCGAATTTTTTTTTTTTGAACTATTTTATCCCAAAAAATTCAAATTTTTAATTTCGAAAAAAAGTTTTTTAGAAACTAAAAATTGTTTAAAAAAAATTAAACTGTTTTTTAGAAATTAAAATTTTTTCAAAAAAAAGAACTTTTTTCTAATTATTTTTTCCCAAAAAAGGTTTGAAATTAAAAAAAAAATCAAAAATAAATAATTTTCCATGACAAATGGTTTCCAAAAAAATAATTTCTTACATATTAAAATATTTACTCTGCAAAATATATCCCAGAATAAGTAAAAAGACGTGAATACTTTTCTTTTGATACCTCTATTAGTACTTAACTGGAAAAATATTTACATAATTTGTCCAAGAGATGTATGGTGCACCAATTTTGTAACGGTTGGATGGATGTAATATGTCTCACATTTCGACGAGAGATGTAATTCACACTTTTAACAAACCAGAAAGAATATTTTGTACTTTACTCTAGTTTTTTTATTGCTGAATATTGTACGCAAAAGGTAGCCTTGTAAATTGACATCTCACTGGCTTCCTCTAGTTAACATTCATCTGTGAGTTAGAGATGGCAATAGGGTCGGGTTTGTGGGGAATGATTGCTATCATTCTTATTTCTAAAGTTAAATATCTATTTTCATCCTCGTCCCTATCTCCATCGGGGATTACAAACTACATACCATCCCATCTCCAGCGGGGAACGGGATCCCCTATAGGGAATCGGGGATTCTTTTTCCCGTTACACAATTAGTATTTAAACTATGTTTCAAATGACGCAACCTTTACGAATAACACAATACGGTAATATCAAACATCATTAACGAGATTAACATTTATGCGATCATGTTCAGTATTAATAATAACAAAATTAACACACAAGAGCTCATCTTAAAAGATTTGTGTCAAAGGAGATATTAACAATCAATTAATAGTGTTTCAAATATCTAATAGATATTTCAAACATACAATATATATAAATATATATATATATATAGAATAAAGATATTCGGGGGCGGGTTTGAGGACGGGTTTGGGAAACCAAGGGTATTACTACCATCCCGCCTCCATACCCGCTTTTTACTAACGTGAAATCCCCACCCCCAACCTCATACCCGATCAACTCAGGGAATCCCCAGTCAAAT
This sequence comes from Glebionis coronaria, assembly GCA_025667525.1. Lineage (NCBI taxonomy): Eukaryota > Viridiplantae > Streptophyta > Magnoliopsida > Asterales > Asteraceae > Glebionis > Glebionis coronaria. The sequence continues at coordinate 327,163,745 of CM046880.1, forward strand.
CGAATTCAAGTATCAAATTTTCCGTTGAGTTCAGAGTTTTTTTGCCATCTCTACTGTGAGCTGACTTTATTTTTAAACTCGTCTCGTAAAAGATGATGGGTACAGATCTTTGAACAAGTCTGATACAGTTCTAGGAATAAGATGCGTTATAACTTATAAGGATGAAAACAAATTCAACATGTGGCCATTAACCACCTCAAAATGCTTATTAAAAGGTTAAACTACCATCGTCCTCTCCGTCATTCCTCCGCCATCTCCAGCAACTAGCCCCCGACTAGAGGTGGGCAAACCCTTTTTTTTTTCAAAACCGATCTGATTATTTAACCCGTTTGGTTTAAGTCAACCGGTTGACGTAAAACCGGATAAGTTTGAAACCGGTTTTTGCTTAGATTTTGCTCGATTTTTAACCGGATCGAATTGATTTAACTGGATAAGTTTTTTTTCAACCGGTTTTTAAATCAGCCTCGGCCACTTTATTAAACCGGTTACAAACCACCAGATCGGTTTGAAAAACCGATTGTTAATAAAACCGGTTACTTTTATAACCGATTTCTATTTTATTGGAAATCAGATCATGAACCGATTTTGTTACTTACTGACCACATTGCTTCCGAACTCTCACCATTCCTTTTCAGTCTAGGAAAACGAACAAATTTAATGGAAGCACGGACCCACGTATGTGGCAAAATATGGGATGACGAGATTTAACTTGAAGACGACGAGAATACACATATCTATGAGCAAATGGTGTGACGGCTGATTAGTGCCCAACATCGACCCTTGCAATCATAATGTTGTTTAGCAAAATTTATTATAGTAAAAAAAAAAAAACGGTAAATGATTCTCTCAAGTTGAAACCAACTTGATAAGTCAATTCTCCAATCATAATAAAAATAAGTACATGTGACCCTCATACATTTCACTAAAATAAAAACTTGTATACATTTACTTAAAAATTGATTAGCCTTTTAAAAACTGATTGACCAACATGATCGATCAAACTGCTTTCAACTTGAGAGAATATTGATAAAAAAACTATTAAGAAAAGTAAACGTATTTAATAATCTTATCTTGGTAAAATCTCAAGTACAAATATGTACGACAGTGTTTGATTGAGCTTATATGATAGATTTATGAGTTTATTAGTCTATATGTGTTAAATAAGTTGAAACAAATGTTTGTTTAATTTATATAACTAAATTTGTAAGCTTATATAAAAGTCTTTTAGTAATCCAAAAAAACGTATATAAAAATATGTGTACTTATATAAGAATATTATATAAAAAGATTTTTGTATCATCATTTAATAATTACATCTCTTATTTGGTCATTCTACCATATTAATTATAAAGAGGTATTTCCATAAATGATCAATTTATAAGGCTACTTTACCAAAATGGCCAAAAATGGTCAGGTTGTCCAAAATGTCACAAGGCAATCGAGGCGACTGAGGCAACTCCAATAGTAGGCCGACACGTGGATTTCCACTCAACCGTATGTCTTAGCATGTTCCGTATAATTTTTCGAGGCAACTTTCAAATAATACACGAGGCGACCGTGTAAAAAAAAGTTTATACATATTTTCAGTCGAAATACTATGCAACCTAAATTTTTATACTTATTTTGAGGCAACCATGTTTTTATCCACTGCTTTATCATAACCCTAATCCTCATTCGCCCTCACACCATCCCCCCATATCAGCCGCCATCTCCATCCTTCCACCATCTGACTTTTATTTCCCCAAACTTATTTTTTAATCTCATCTCACATTATATGTGGTCACAATCTACAGCCCATTGCTTCCAAACTCAAGTTCATTTATCTACTAATAAGGTACTACTAATTGATCTTAATTAAGTCCTTATATTTCTGTATCATTTGATTTACAGAGGGGTTATGAATTTGCTGGAAAATCTGTTAATTCGACAATGTGGGTTGCATCTATTTCATTATTCATAGAGTTGTTGCGTTTCTCCCATTACTTAACTTAATGGGTATTGATTGTTTGATGTTTTTGCGTTTTGGGTTTCTTGTATGTGTTATGATTAGAAATTATTATGGGTTTTCTCCGATTATTATGTTTACTTTCACACAAACTGTCATCCAACTAAGACCGATTGGTATTACGTAAATTCTTAATAAGCATTTTTAGCGTTTGTTGTGTATACTGTGTTTAAAACTGCTTTACGTACTATTCATATAAACTGCGATTTAACTTAATATCATAAGTATCAAAATAAGCTGGAATAATGGTCTTGAAACATATAGTTCAAAATCCCTATAAGCTGATAAGCCGCTTAAACAAGTAGATACGATTTACACTGATTTATGTTTGTTTTCTGTTCAGAAAGTTTGATGTTGTTTCTTTATGTTTGTTTTCCGTTTAGTAATCCGTTTAATAATAAGGGCTCAACTATGCAACCTGGTAGATACTAAATCAATCTGATACCTATGTTAGTTTCTTTATCACTTACTTCGGTTTTATTTTCTATGTCAGAGTCGAGTTGGGCTCGGTTAAAGCCTTATGCTGATGAAGTACTTGTTGATCTTGGTAAAGGCCGTGTGTAAGAGTCTCCTAGCAGTGCCTGTTAGGTAAGTTTTCTTAAGTAACCTTTGTGAATGATCTTTGTGATGTACATGAGGCTTAGTAATTGGTGCATTTAACTCTACATGAATGTGTCTGGCTATAGTATTTTTTTATTAGCTCGAATACATTCTGTGTTCCTATATGTCACCTCTAACTGTGCCAAAACAATTAAATATAATTAAATATTTGCAAACGGCTCTCTGAGAGTATTGCTTTAGTGTCATAAATTATTACGAAAACCTAAGTATGTGATACTGGTTACCTGCATTTTCCTTCACTAGAAAAGGTCTTCTGAGTATCGCTATTGTGACTAGTGGAGCATCAGCTCTAAGTACTTTCTCTCCAAAATATATTTCATTGGTCATTTTTCGTTTCCTAGGAGGCATCGGTCTTGGTGGCGGGCCTACTTATAATTCTTGTTTTTTTGAGTTTGTTCCTGCTCCAAGCAAAGGTACTTGGATGGTTATCTTCTCAACTTTCTGGACAATAGGAACAATACTTGAAGCTTCTCTCGTTTGGGTATATTGTAATTTGCTTACCTTCATGTATGTTGTTAAAGAAATACGATTAAGTTAATAAACTTAAGTCTTTCTCATTCCTTGTTCAGATTTTCATTCCTCGCTTCGGGTGGAGGTGGTTGCTTGCAATATCTTCTATTCCTGCGTTGGCTGCTCTCATGTTTTATCATCTTGTACCCGAGTCCCCAAGATATCTTTGTTTAAAAGGTCAAACAAATCAAGCTTATGATATATTGAAACGAGCAGCAACGGTCAACAAAAGACAACTTCCTTCTGGGATCCTTCTTTCTGATCAAATCGCATTTTTGGATGAAGAACTTGATACATCAGAGGATAGCCATGTGCTCTCTATGAGAAAAAACAAATCGATTTCTTTTAAAGCAAGTTTTTCAACCGTATGGATGTTATCCTCATAAAATTTGATCAAAACCACCTTCTTGTTATGGATCGTATTTTTCGGTATTGCATTTTCGTACTACGGGATCATACTGCTCACATCATAATTGAGCAGTGGCCAAAGCCAATGTAGTTCATCAATATCAATGTTGGTTGTTGGCTCTGAAGATTATACCTACAGAGATGTATTCATTACCAGTCTGGCACGTATAATATTCCACATGTATGTAGTCTCGGTTACCTGAAAGACCAAATTGCCATTTTTAATCAAGACCTCGAAAGTCAAAACCCATAACATGCCCCATGCCCCATGGTACCAAAACTTGTTTACTTGAATCCATGAGCTTGTCATATTCTTGCAATATCGATGATATGTTATTACTTTCAGACACATTTTTATAAAAGATTTTGTGCAAAAATATAAATAAACAACATGAGTGACTCATTTCTTTTTACATCTTGTTGGAAACTCACTTTATGTGACGACATTTAAGAATTCCTATTAGTTATCATAGTCACACACATTTAGACTAGACTAGGTTCGTTGTAAAGTTTAGGTTGTGTATGTGACTATATATACCCCTCCTTAGCTTCCAAGGAGGGGTGTTGCTTGTCATTTTTCATTGTCTAATACATTTTCTCTTTACATTCAACCTCTCTTCTCTCTCTCTAAACCAACAATGGCTACCACCACCTATTTCCACCATGTTAGACCACCGGATCCGATTTAGCATTTCTACATTTGGCATCAGAGCCTCGGTTCCATCCTTGGATCGTGTTCGTATATTCGATTTGGTGGTCTAATTTTTTCTTTGTGTCTCGTTATATCATTTTTTGGTCCATTTTGTCACAAAATTTTTTTTGTCACGTCTTCTTTTTTTGTCCAATCTGTCCAAACAGTCACATGTTTTGGGGTCTCAATTTATTAATCTATACTCTCTCGGTTTCATCATATCATGGTCAAAGTAATACAAATCTGGTCACTGTTTCTGGGTCTCTTTATTTCTTATGCAAATAGATAAGGACAAAGTTTGCAGATCCACCATTTTCGGTTTCTTCAAAACCCTTTTCAGATTGGACATTCCGATTAGACTATTTATTTGGTCATTCAGATTGAACATTCAAATTGGGATTCGGATGGGGATTCCGAGTAGGACATTCCGATTAGACTATTTATTTGGTCATTCCGATCGGTCTTTCCGATGGTCATTCAGATTGAACATTCAGATTGGGATTTAGATGGGGGTGTTTGTTTGATTCCGATGATAGACTCACAAAAACATTCCGATGAGACCATATTTCACATTCATTTCGATGGACTATTTTGAAAAAACATTATGATGGGATCTTTTGACATTCCGATGGACCATGTTTTTTAAAACTTGTGAACCAAAACTGTGACAAAAACAATACCAACTCTACCGAGTCAACTCGGTAATTACCGAGTTGACACAGTTAACTCACTGAGTTGACTTAGGTGACTAATGCACGGTACCAATTCAACTGCCAACCTTTTACCTCCACAACACCATAACTATCCTAACCCATCGTCTCCTATCTCCATCTAAAACATCTTGACTCGAAATTTAAAAGATCTCAGAATCATTTTTATCGTGGCTTATTTTGCTAGGCAAGATCTATATAGATCGACCACAATAAAAATTAATCATCATAAATCCATGTTGGGTTTTAATCCCAATCTTAATTTACGAATTTAAATAAAGATGTATAACAAATCTGTTATAATCATTATTTTTGCTTCGGTTTTTTAACTCAAAACCAACATGCAATCTAAGATCACAACCTACCCGAGACCTTATTGATAAGATCTTGTAGTCCTCCTGGTTCGCTTGATATGAAACAACTGGGATTCAATTTGATCTTTCAAAACTGATAGTAATTATTTGGTGGGATGAGATTGTTAATTTGGTTTGAGATAAAGGTATGATTAGATGATGATGATTATTAGAGATTTGAGATGGGACGCAGTTGTTTAGATTTGAGTTTGAGGAAAAGATGGAGTTTAGATCTATTTAGTTTAGATGAAAGAGACGAAAAAAACTGGGGCGATATGTTTGAGGTGTAAGGTAAATGACGTTGGGAGATGGAGTTTGGTGAGGGCGATGGTTACTAGGTGAAGGGAGTAGTGAGAGAAGTGAGGGGCGGATTACTCTAGAATGAGTTTATGCAACCTAATTTCTAGGAGTTGTAGGTTATGGACAATTGATGGGCCGGGTATCGCCATTTTAAACAAGGGCTCCATTCTGAAAGATTGGGCTGGGCTAATTGTATTTGGGCCGTATGTTTTTTAAACACACAATATAAACGAATTTTTATTTCAAAATTAATTATTTTGAATAAAATTTTGTGAATATTGTCGGGATTTAACTGTGACATCGTGTCGTGACAAAATGACGTGACAAATGTGACGAGAATTTATTTGAGACGAGACCAAGAAAAATGGGCGATTTTTTAGTGGCTACAGATTTTGTTTGATCGGGTATTAATTACGTGACGTTGAAGACGGATTTTTCGATGGCGTGTATTTTTTTATCTTTTAAAAGATAACTTGCTCGTGCTTAATCCTAGAATGAAGACTTGGTTATCTGGTTTCCGGGTTCGGGGTGGATGGTTGATGACTCAGACAACTATCACTTAAAGGGGTTACATTGTTGTACTCAGTGTCACGCGATTAGTCGACGTGGATAATTTCAAGAGGTGTTGTGCTTATAGACTTCTTCAGTGATGCATTGAGTACTTAGAGATTTCTCCACCGTTCTTCATTCAACAATAGTGCAAGCTTAAGTCACATGATCGAAGGATTTTTATTCAGCTTCACGTTTGATGTATCTGGTTCATTCTTCCAGTGGTCACTTCAAATTGATTTCACGTGGGATGGTAAAGATGGCCATGGAGAGTTTATGAGAAGAGATTTTCGATCAACAGCTGATTCTCACAAAATATATAATTCAGCTTATTTATTATTCTCACGAGATTTCAGGTTCATGTGCGTACAATTTATTGATGGTTCCGAGTTTCGAAACCATCAAGGGGGAAGAAGAAGACACATTGAACGCACAACGAGTACACGTGATGAACTTCATACCTTCTTTTGATTTGAAGATATTCCAGGATGACATTTGTCATAGCCGCAGAGAAAATCAGTGTTTTAACTCGTGTCGTTATCAATCTCCAAACGGTACACTACTGATTCGAGGTTTAATTGTTTGATTGTTGAAATTATTCATCATCGTTATCCTATATGCATTCCCGGGACTTAATTGACTCTGGTGCATCTCCGGAAGAAGATATGTGCATTTCCGGGACTTAATTGACTCTGGTGTTACGATGTCAACTTCATGAATGGGATAAAGTGTCCACTTTAGTATTTGAGCTTCATAATTGGGATTGATTTACCTTCTTCAACTATGTGGGGGAAGAAGTGTCTTGATTCTTTCTGGTATGCATAACTTGAACTCTCAGGGGGAAGAAAAATTCAGAAGAATTATTCAAGCGTGAGAAGAAAAGTTGTTGATCTACTTGGTGTGCCCCAAACTTTCAATCCCTCTTAGCAACATTATCATGTTATATGATGGGATTTGCTTGTTAGATTCCGCTGTGCGCTTAATCATTCTAAGCTTTATTGAAAGCTTTGTAGTTGCTTACGAGGATTGTCGGTTTAGGGGGAAGCTATTTAAAAAGCTTCTACATCAAGTTTATGTGGCATGAATTAGGGGGAAGCTAATTCAGAAGCTTCTCCTTAACCAGAAGTGTATGGGTTACTTAGCTCGTGCCGTTACAGTATTTCTTCTACAAGTTACTTTAAAGATGAGTCGTTTTGAAGACGAAGGCCTCAGAAGACTTCATCAGCATTGGATGCTTCATGAAAGCTCTTGTTCTTAATCATTTTATACTTGTTAGGAAGAATATTGTAAGGAATTCTACACGTCGTCCCATGGGGGAAGATTGTTGGAAACTCACTTTATGTGATGACATTTAAGAATTCCCATTAGTTATCATAGTCACACACATTTAGACTAGACTAGGTTCGTTGTAAAGTTTAGGTTATGTGTGTGACTATATATACCCCTCCTTAGCTTCCAAGGAGGGGTGTTGCTTGTCATTTTTCATTGTCTAATACATTTTCTCTTTACATTCAACCTCTCTTCTCTCTCTCTAAGCCAACAATGGCTACCACCACCTATTTCCACCATGTTAGACCACCGGATCCGATTTAGCATTTCTACACATCTTTTTTCAGATCTTCCTGGTCTAGTTTTTGCAACATTTATAGTGGACAAGATTGGTCGCAAACATTCTATGGAACTCATGTTCTTCATTGGTTTCATATTCCTTCTACCACTGCTTTCACATCAATCCGAGATTTTCACAACGATTTCTTTATTTGGATCCCGTATGTTCATCATTGGAACATTCACAGTTGCCAATATATATATAATTTGCCTTTCATTTGATTTATACAGAATTTATATGCCTCCTAATTGACAAATGTATCAAAATCCCAAGAATGGTGCTGTTCATGCTCTCACTACCCATTTTTACACTGACGGGTCCGTTCCTGCTCCTTTCCATACTTATGATGACAAAAACAAGGATATATCTACGCAAGATCTTCCAGATTTATGTTCAGACGTTTTTGCGCCATAGTATGCTACACCGCCTGTTGAGGTAATGTCCATTAAGTACTGTTTTGTATCTTGGTATGTATACGTGCACCAATATCTTTTTCATTTACCCTTTCTTATGTAAGAACCGTTTTTTACCCTTTGTGTGTGCGTTTTCATAGGTGTGAAATAAAGTCAACAACTGTCTTTAAAGAACAACCCTTTTCTTTTATGTTGATTGGTCGATGTTTTCCCTTCCCAGTTCTCACTATTGGCACTTCATGGGAAATAAAACAGTTCGATTCATCACTTTGAATGCTCTCCTTTTCAGTTTTTGTTTTAGTATCGAATACTCTTTTCCAGTTTGAGTATCTAGATTCATGCTTGTGTGGTCATATCATGCATTTAGAATTTGGATTGGTTCATGTGTGGATTATATTCCGATAGTGAAACACAAACTAAAAGTGAGCGTATTCAAAGTCATGACTCGAAGTATTTGAATCCGAAAGAAGAGTCCAAATTTACAAATGGGAAGTAAAAACTTCGACCATTCTACATAAAATACAAGGGTTGTTCGTTAACGACCGTAATTCACTTTATTGATACATATGAAAACGCACACACCAAGGGTAAAGTAGAAAGTTCTTACATAAGAAAGGGTAAACGAAAAGATCTTGGTGCATGTATACATATTGTAGTGGATTCCATTTTCTTTTTTGAAAAGTGTCTTTTAACAAATGCTTATAATTATGAACTCTGTATAATATGCTTACATAAACAATACCCATGAAAACGCATACTATATGGGTCAAGTAAAAGGTTCTTACATAAAAAGGATAAACGAAAAGATGTTGGTGCATTTATATATAATTGTAGTGGATTCCATTATTCGTACTATAAATTTTTTATGTTAATCTGTTAAACCTATGATGAACTTGCATGTAAGGATTGTGGTGGATTTGTTCAAGAATCTTTTACATTAATGTAATTTAGCAACTAATGAAATTGCATGATGATACGTTCTGCATGATTTACATCGAGCTTCTCCATCACAATTGTATTAATTTGAATATGCCCAACAATAACTGTTTTCATTATTACACCCACTAACACTAAACGTTTTGTGAAAGTAACAATTTTTTTGTACGTGGTAACTTTCTCCATTCTCCACGATATCCTACAACATTTTCCCACTAACACAATCTCACCCATAGTTTTAACATAAATTCACGTTCAAAGTCTCATAGTCTTTTACACAAACAATTTCGTCTATATAACAAAACTATAATTTCTCCAAACAAAATGATGGCTGCTACATTTGAAGATCTAACCTTTGATTTGTTGATGATCATTTTCCTCTAATTACCTATTTCCACATTGTTGGTTTCCAAAACTGTTTGCAAAGCATGGTACAATGTCATTACCCACCCCTTATTCATTTGTCGCCAATCTGAGGAAGCAAGGTGCATCTACTGTTTACTTTACCTTTACCCAGCTTAAAGAACTTTTCCATAAATTCATAAGAATGCTATTTATAGAGCTTCTATAGCTTCGAGCCCTTTAGTTCGTTATCAAGCGTATAGCTTAGAGGGGGATCGCTGGCCACAAACTTGCAAGAGTCAGCTATTTGTTCACATTCAAGCATTCGTTCCCCACGTTCGAGCTAGTCGAATCAGTACTTATTGTTATACCGTTCGTGCACCTCAGAGCCACTTAACTCGCTTTCAAGAATCAGAATCCTGCTTCCAATTAATAGACTGAAATGAAAACTTTTAAATATGTTATGGAGGGAGGAGTCATCGGTGCTGGAACTACTACAATTGCTTTAGCTGGAGCTGCAGTCGGAATTGGAAAGATATTCAGTTCGTTGATCCATTCATCAGTAGCACGGAGTCCGTAATTGGATACTAAATTGTTTGGTTATGCCACGATTTGTATTTCATAACGATTATGCTATATACACTCGGCTACTAAATGATGAGGTGTTAAGTAACCCGTCTGTAGTGTTCTTGGGAGATGGTCATCCGTATCGTAACCCCAACTTCTTTTGTGTATTAGGGTCTTGCAATGGACTAATTTGCGTGAGCTTGAGGGATGGGGTGTCATTTTACAACCCAACAACTTGTTTTAATTTAACGATTGGCTTGAGTCGTGAAATGGACCATCCACATGGAATTCAATATGGATTTGGGAGAGTTGTTGACAAAGATTATAAGTTGGTGGCAATTTGTAATGAGTACAAGGTTAAAATTTTCTCATTGGGTAACGACAATTGGAAAACCGTGGGAGTTATTCCACATCAAGGGCGTATTTTTGGGAACGGTGTGTATTTTGAAGGACGTTTGTATTGGGAGGCTTCGATTTGGGTAGGGATGGGCGACTTCACATGTTCCATTGTTTCAATCGATCTACGAATGGAAACATTCCACGAGGTTGCTGTTCCTAATTTTCTAAGAGGAATTAAGTCATTTGACTTGGGTGTACTACCACAAGGTCTATGCATGCTCTCTAACTTCGTAAACAATCATCGTTGTGATGTGTGGTTGTTGACTATCACTCCCGATAATCGAAAATGGAACATGGTTGTATTGTATTCTCTACCCCGACCACCGTCTTGATCGTAGAATTGATTTCGTTCAAGGTTGGACAAAGTACTCTTGCCCATTATTTACAGGGCCGGTCCTGAGTTATACGATGCATTGGGCGAAATGACAAAAAAATGGCCCTATAGAAAGATTGTGTACTAAAACACACGATCAACCACATACTTTCAAGTCTCAACTGTAATGCAGTGCAACAGATTTATCAACTATTAAGAATAGACGAAATTTCTAACCAACCTTCTTACTGGTTTGATGAGTCGAAACAATTTTTAAAATTGTAATGCGTTCGACTTAAATTATTGTGCCAAGACAAAAAAAACTAAGAAAAATGATACCATTACGTTCGTAAAGCAATCAAATAAGATATATGCTCATTAAACTCTCTTTCTACTAATTCAAATGCATATTGAATAATTAATTTTATGAAATCGCTAATTAAAAATATAGACAACAATTTTAATACATATAATTATTATATTTTTTATGTTTCACTTTGAACTTTATTGTTGTATACTTGTATAAAGAAATCAGGATTTTAGTTTGTATAAGTAAACGTCTTTATTTTTATTGGATTAGATCATCACAAATCAAAACAAAATCTTGATGTTGTAAATAAATTTGACTACTTACACAAAAATAGTAATTATTTTTATTGGTTTAATTAATACTCCAATTCACTACATATGTTTAAACCTTTTAGTTGTCCCATAAAAGTCTCTACTTTATGTCATGTATATTTACAAACTTATACAGTACGTATTAATTTTCTAGCATATTGGTAGTAATCAATATTATATACAGTAATAAGAGCATCTCCAATTGTGTAAACCTTTTAAAACTTTTTGCATTTAATGCATTAAATGTAAAATACATGTAAAGAGTAAAATTTATATGAAATACTTTGTGTTTACAAAGTCATTGTGTAAACCTTTTGAAAACCTTTTCTAAAACCTTTTGCTTCAATGCTTAAAACCACCCTCAAAAACTTTAGGCTACCCACAACGGTAGCGATTTGAGTCGATCGACACTCGGTCGCGACCGAATCGCACCATTGCGGTGAATCGATCGTCGAAAATAGGTCGAGCCAAATTGGTCGTGGTCACGACTGGTTTGTGTTTGTGTGTGGTTTTATGTTTGTGTTTGTGGTTTTGTAAAAAAAAATTATTTTAAATTTAAAGTATAAACCATATACCGTAAACGTAAACGTAAATTTATTTTTTCCATATTAAAACATTTATTCCATACTTAAAACATGAAAATACTGAAATTCGAATACAATAGGAAATAAAATACACTACTAGATAGATAAAATAAAATACATAATACGATTAGTCAGTTTCCGGATCTGAATCCGATAACTGACCAGGTAAATCCGAACGCCTTGTTTCTTCTTCATCTTCTTAGGCCATAATTTGGGCCTCCATCTCTCTTCGTCCCCTTTCTTCTTCTTCATGTGTTTGTCTCCATACTTTTCATCTAGGTATAGTTGATACACCTCATTATTAGTAAGCAAGCCATTTGAATCATTTGGAATTGGAAAGGGTAGATCAGGAGACACATTTCAGCTTCGGTGTTGTTGTGACGAAGAACCGATATGAGTTTGTGATGAAGAACCCAAGTTCTTCAGCCATTTAGTATTTTTTTCAATTCTAGCCTCAAGTTTTATCAACTTTCTAAAGAAAGATCTTTGAATGCTGAAATCGACATCAGATTGAGTACTTAGATACGTGTCGAATAAATGACGATTCTGTGCGGAAAGATCAGTGCATTCAACACATGCTGTGCGCAATTTCGAATTTTCTTCGGACGCGGCATCGAAATCTTGAGCTAACCACGTAAGCTTATCGTAACGACGTTGTTGTCGAGTTATTTTTTTCTGAATCATAGCTTTAATCTCGTCATCGTTGTGTGGGAAAGAGCATGTCATTTTTGATTTTTGAAAGTGTGTGTGAAAAAACAGAGAGTTGTGAAAATACTGAAAGTTGTGTGTGAAAATTGTGTGAGAAAATGAGGTATTTATAAAGAGAAAAAAAGGATTTAAATTTTAAAAAAATAAAAAATTAAATTAGGTCGCACTAGGTCGCCTTGTTGTGGCAAATAGGTCGTACTAGATCATAGGAGAGAAAAAACTGAAAAAACTAGGTCGTGACTTACAAACCGTAGCCTTATGAAATAGTGAAAAACTTTGTATAGCTTTTCTCCATTTTCGAGATGCTCTAAATAACAAGGTTTTATGAAAGCATGTGAAAAAACTGAAAGTTTCTCTATCCTCATTAAACCAATCATCTTCTACCAATCACAACTTCCAACTTTATCTTCCTTATTTTTTAGTAGTAGCACGCATTCTATGTTAAACTATAGTACCTTTTTGCCAGGGTTTTTTGCTAACTATAAACTAAAAACCAGAAATTTGATGCCCCTAATCTATGTGATGCCCTGGGTTGTCGCCCACCTCGCCCAACCATAGATCCAAACCTGATTATTTATAACAGAAGATGGTCGAATTCTCCTTCATTTTGGTGTGCATGTTATTTTGTATAACTCTATAAACATGACTTACGAGATTATAGAGGAGATCGCCCGAGGCACGTGTCCCTATGTAGAGACATTGGTCACACCATTACTCACGGGCAGACGTTACACCCTTAGGAATGCACCTAGGGTTGTTTATTCTTGATTTAGTCTTTAACCGGTAGTAACATAATGAAAACCCTAACTATAACCAAGCCGTGACCCTTAAGGATTCGGCTAGGGCTTGTTATAATGATTACAAAGGTGATGATACTACTAAATGATTAGTAGTTAAGATGAGACAAAGATCTAGAGGATTTAATGTAAATTCTTTGGATGTATATGGCTTAAATCCGAATCATTTGAGAGAGAAAAGAGATGAGAGAAGTGAGATTGGATTGCATGTGTGAGAATGAAGAGTGTGTGTTTTTCGGCTTAAAGGGGAGAGAGAAAGGGCAAGGCAAAAGGCATGATGGCCTTGGTAAGAGAATGCATGCCAAGTGTTGGATTTTCCAAACCCAAGGCAACTCTTCTTCTTCCACATAGTGGGGTGTCGTGTAAGGCTAACCAAAAATGGGAGTGGGCTTGGACTTGGGCTTGTGTTGGGCTTCGAACACAAAGCGTACATGATTTTGGGCTAGTCCAAGATGGTGCAAGTATGCTTATGATGTACACATATGTATACACGGCTATATATGTATTATGTAACATAGTTCTCAATTTTGTTACATGTTATGTATACCTAATTAGTTATACATTTCATTACTTGTTCTCCTAGTTTTTAAATACATGGTTTAAGTTATGTAGCTATTTACAACAAGGATGAATGTAAAAGTATAAGTACATAATGGACAAGTTCACACACATCTTATAGAAATATAACACATGAGTGAATGCTCTTAGGATCATTGGGTTAAACTTTATTACATTCAATCATGGTAAAATCATGGATTTTACAGCACCACCCCGTTATTTTAGCTTTGTCCTCAAAGCTACTAAAAATGTAGTTATCTTTTAAGTGAAAGATGTTCTAAGTATATAATTCATCTCTGACACTCTCTCAGGAACGAATGGTGACATCAATGCGAATTGGTCTACATCCAGGTTACCCTTATACGTCCGATTGAGTAGTAATGGTGGCTGCTGCTACTACGGGTGAACAGAAAACGATGCAAAGAAATCTTTTATCTGGGTCGCACTAAACATCAGATTGAGCAGTAATGGATGCTGCTGCTACTACTGATGGACAGATGACGATGCAGAGAGATCTTTATCAGGATCGCACTATACATCAAATTGAGCAGTAATGGATGATGCTGCTACTACTGATGGACAGAAAGCAATGCAAAGAGATCTTTATCCGGGTCACACTATACATCCGATTGAGCAGTAATGGATGCTGCTACTACTATGGATGGATAGGAAGCAATGCAAAGAGATCTTTATCCAGGTCGCACTATACATCCGATTGAGCAGTAATGGATGTTGCTACTACTATGGATGGATAGGAAGCAATGCAAAGAGATATTTATCCGGGTCGCACTATACATCCGATTGGGCAGTAATGGATGCTACTACTACTATGGATGGATATGAAGCAATGCAAAGAGATCTTTATCCGGGTCGCACTATACATCCGATTGAGCAGTAATGGATCCTGCTACTACTATGGATGGATAGGAAGCAATGCAAAGAGATATTTATCCGGGTCGCACTATACATCCGATTGAGCAGTAATGGATGCTGCTACTACTATGGATGGATAGAAAGCAATGCAAAGAGATCTTTATCCGGGTCACACTATACATCCGATTGAGCAATAATGGATGCTGCTACTACTATGGATGGATAGAAAGTAATGCAAAGAGATCTTTATCCGGGTCGCACTATACATCCGATTGAGCAGTAATGGATGCTGCTACTACTATGGATGGATAGAAAGTAATGCAAAGAGATCTTTATCCGGGTCGCACTATACATCCGAGTGAGCAGTAATGGATGCTACTACTACTATGGATGGATAGAAAGCAATGCAAAGAGATCTTTATCCGGGTCGCACTATACATCCGATTGAGCAGTAATGGATGCTGCTACTACTATGGATGGATAGAAAACAATGCAAAGAGATCTTTATACGGGTCGCACTATACATCCGATTGAGCAGTAATGGATGCTGCTACTACTATGGATGGATAGAAAACAATGCAAAGAGATCTTTATCCGGGTCGCACTATACATCCGATTGAGCAGTAATGGATGCTGCTACTACTATGGATGGTTAGACGAGGGCTTTTTCAACAAAGTCGCGGTTATATCCTTCCAAGAGCTGGGAGAGGACCCATGGCGTTGTGGATTTGGTTAAGAGGGCAAATCCACTGCAATTGGTTTCTGGTATGAGGAGGACACGCCAACATGCTTTATATGTTGGGAAAGCTGGGGATACACTACTTCTGCATCCTTTTTACTGGTGAGATATGTGTTATATCTCCACACCCGGTGGTGAAAATTGGGGGTTGAAGGTAAAAAAAAAATATCTTAACTAGAACCCCTCCTATGTCAACAACTATACGCGGAAGACTTGCTGCTATACCTCAAGCTTGTGGGATACAGACATTAGTTGATAGCACTAAAAATTCTACCTAGCAGAGAGGTTAAGACTATTGTTGATGTCGATTGGGTAGGAAGTTGCAAAGAATCTGCTTCATTCGCAGTGGGGCTGGGCGAAAGGGGCACATAAAAGAAGTACCTCAAATGGTGGAAATAAAAGAAGATACCAAGAATAAAGAAGCGCGCATCTTGCGGGGTGCTACAAAAAGGGTCATGCATCCACTATTAAAGGTTCAAAATTTGCACAAATTTTGACTTTTAGAGAGAGGAAGTTATACTTCCCAAGGTTTGGTGGATGATGGTATTGTAGAACTAATTGGACCCGAAGAGGAAAAAAGGTATGTCCAAAAGCATGGGGAATTCAATCATCTCTTTACGAGGGATGTCGAACATAGCCCTACAAAATACATCCGTTGTGAGTTGGATATGTCCTTTGGGTTTTAGGTTTTCTAAAATGGAAAACGTAACCCCACAAAATATACCCATTGTG
Source organism: Glebionis coronaria (assembly GCA_025667525.1). Classification (NCBI taxonomy): domain Eukaryota; kingdom Viridiplantae; phylum Streptophyta; class Magnoliopsida; order Asterales; family Asteraceae; genus Glebionis; species Glebionis coronaria. Next base: position 327,180,083 of record CM046880.1, read on the forward strand.
AGTTGGACATGTCTTCTAGGTTTAGAGCTGCCTACCTCGTCATGTAAGGAGAAACAGGTTAGGAAGATGGGGCATCCATTGACCATGTATTTCTGGACTTTGGTGTAAGAAATGACACTAAGTCTAGTGTTGATTATATCGGGGTTACCATCCCCTCGTATAATCAAGGTTTCATCTCCCCAAGGTATACGAACCAGTTTTTGATTGCATATGATAATGGCACGATATTTTGCTAGCCAATCCATGCTAATAATGACATCAAAGCTACCAAGACCTACCGGAATCAGGTCGATGTTAAACGGGTGACTGGAAAGGTTTAATGTACAACCTCGAATGATGATGATGATCGTCACAACTTTTCCGTCGGTTAGTTCTACAGTATAATAGGGGTCTAAAACTGATGGAGTGACTTCCAATATTTTACTAAATTTAGTAGATATAAAGCTCTGGTCTACCCCGGTGTCAAACAAGACAGATGCATATTTTTGGTTTAGTAAAAATGTACCGGTGACGATGTTAGAATCTGGATTGGCTTGGGCATTGCCAACCATGTACACTTGTGATGATGTTCCCTTGTTCTCCTTCTTCTGGTTGGCCAACTTGGGGCAGTAGGGTCTCACGTGTCCAGGGGTTCCACATTCGTAACATACTACAGCTCTCTTTGGTCCACTGTTGCTTCCACCCGTGGGGTTTTGGTTTCCCTCTTGCCCACTTCCGCTCCCATGAGCATTAGACTTACCCTTGTTGCTGTTTCTGGGGTTTTTATTGGGTTGAACCGAGGTAACAGCATTTGCTTGACATTCACGAGCAAAATGGCCTGGTTGGCCGCACTTGTAGCATCCCTGGCATTGTCCTTCTGCAACATGGTGATAGTTTCACTTTGGACACATAGGCTTGGATCCTGAGTAGTTCTTGGTACGGGTTGTGGGTGTAGTGTCATAGGTTTTCCCAACGTCTTGCCTTTTGGAAGGCTGCTGGTGCTGTCTACGAGAACTTTCATTTCATCCGACTTTCTCTTGTTATCCGTTTGCTTTTCAGACAAATTGCGGGCTCGCTTGTTGATCAGCTCAGTCGCGAATTCCATAACACCTTCAATGGTAGTAGGTCGTGATGCTAGCACACTATCATGGATGTTGTCAGGGAGTCCACTGACATACTTCTCAATCTTGTCGCTCCTTTGAGGGAACATTCTGGTGCACATCAAGCTTAACTCTTGAAATCTTTGGTTGTACCAAAGGATGCCATTGTTCTTGCATTTTAGATCCCACAGTTCGATTTCAAACTTCTTCATTTCTCCTCTCAGACAATACTTCTCAGTCATCCTCTCTTTAAGGTTGGCCCATGTGAGAGTATAAGCAGTGTCATGTCCAAGGGTAACGACCACAGAGTTCCACCAGGTAATGGCGCTCTTGAGTAGCGTGCATGTGGCAAACTTAACTCTGTTCTCGTCAACACAACCGTTGATGCGGAAAACTGTCTCTAGTCTTTCAAACCATTGCATCAATTCAACAACTCCTTCTTTTCCTCGGTAGTATGAGGGTTTGCACTTCAAGAATTCGGGGTAAGAACAACCCCTATTGGTGTTGTTTCTGCGCATATTGAGGTTTGGATCATTGTTCACATTTGGATCAGCTTCTCTGGCTGCCATAGCTGCTGTAATGCCTTCACTTATCATTTCCCTGAGTTGTGCAGCGGTGACATTTTGAGTAGCTTCTGGAAATTCGGTATTAGCGGCGGTTGAAGTGGTTGCATTATTGGGCTTTGATCGCGTAATCACCATTTGTCTATACACAAAATGAGATTATTAGTTCAAATGTTAGTACAGTTTTTATATTATTTGCACGGGGAAAATTCATGCATTGGTTTCATAACAATTTGGATAACCTGTCAAGATTTCATAATATAATACATTGCACAACAGATATAACATAAGAAAATGATTACATGCAAATTTCCGTAAGGAATTAAACATTCATCAAGCATAGCAAATCCGAGACAAAGGCTTAGCTAGCCTTGTCCTGGGTAGTGGTACACATTGTCTTAAGTACATCATATCCAAAAATACATGTCCGAAAAGAAAAGGTATAGTACAGGATTACATCACAAAATCTGAAAAGAAATAAAAGTACAAAAGTCCTATACCATGATATCTAGGGTACAATCCATAAGCTGATCATGATGTAAAAGAAATCTAGTACATCTACTCTACTCCTTCCTAGATGGTCTGCTAGATGAGGCTGGTGTTGGTGGGGCTGGCGAAGCTGCAGATGCTCTCCTGGTACTCCATAATGTCCGATCTGTCGCTCAGTTCTCCTTAAGCATGCGGAATGCTTTCAGCAGTTGGGTCCTAAGTCTGTCGACGGCCCCTCGAAGATAAGTCATCTCTAAAGTAACCCCATCGTGTCGGACGGTGGCAAGGTCAAAGAAAATGGACAGGGACTGCTCCTGAGCTGATAGAGCAGCATGGGTCTGATGCTGGAGACTCTCCATGACCTGGATACGCTGGTGGAGATGATAGTTCTCCTCCCATAGCCATTGTAATGCCTCGTCAATCTTATCCTGAACACCTCTGGCTTCTTGTGCCTCTCCTCTCATAGTGTGAGTGTGAGAGTCGATACGCTCATGGATGGTAGTGTAGCCCAGTTGACCAGCTGTCAACAGGATGCGAAGGTCTGATATCTCCCACTCCTGGCGTGCGACCAGTGCAGCGATCTGGGCCTGGACAGAATCGGCATGTCCCGCCCCGGAGCCCTCCCCGATCTCGAAAGTGGAGTCGGGTATAGACTCGGGAAAATATCCCGGTGGTAAAGATGAGGGTACAGAAGATGGAAGGTCAGGAGATACCTGGTCCTCCTCCATAGAGGTGGGGACCAGTATAGCTGATGCCGGAGCAGAAAAAGGGTCCTTAGGAAGTACAGCTTCGATAGTCTGATCATCCTCTGAATCTGAGGCTGATAACCATCCACACTGTACTGATCGTGGAGATGAACGAATAGCTGGATCAGGGGCTACCACTGGTAGGAGAGTCGAAGGTGCAGTAGGCGAAGTCATGATGCTCTGAAAATAATATTATTTTAAATTTGAAGTAAGTATAAGCTTACCAACAAAGGAAAAATATTATTTTTGGTTACAAGTTTTATGAAGTATATCCCTTTTTAAACAATCATCGTAATGTTTTAAGGTTATATATATTAATACTTATATATATATAATCATTTAACCAGTTTATTTATCAATCAATACACATTTAGTTCATATAGCACAAAATGCCCTACGATTGGTTAATTAATACGGTCCCAAAAAAAATCCCAAAAGATTTTTATAAAGTTATAGTCCAGTTTTAAATAAAAGAAAAATCACTTTATTTTTATTTTATTTAAAAATTTATCTGGTTCTCTATAACTAATGTTCTGATACCATTCTCTGTGACACCCCGAGTAGGGTTAAAATATGCGGAATTATCAACGGAGATGTCACAAGGGTGGATCGATAGCACATAGTTCATAGAGCATAAGATAAGAGATTATTCAAAACAAATTACATGATTGTTATACAAATTTATAAAAATTGTCTCCAACATGATAAAAGTAGATTGTTTATGTTTCCCAAATAGAACCCTTGACGAGTCCTACAATTCAGATTACAATGATGATTGAGTCCATGCACATACCACGTACTAACTTCATTTTCTTGAGAAAAACATGCTTAGAGGGTCAACATAAAGTTGGTGAATTTATAGGTTTAACAATAATTAGTTTGGACATACATTAATCATAGAAGTAACAATGCACAAAGCATTTTTACTAAAAGGTAGATTACATTTTCTATTACTCGAAACTGAAGCTTAACCTTCCATAGTCCTCAACAGATGAGAACGTAGTGTCTTACAAAAAGACACCCAAACCCAGTTCCAACATGGTATACATCCGTTGTCCCGGCCAAGGCACAGTGAGCATGACTCACCCAGATGGGGATGGTCAATCCCTAATAGATCTATTTATAACATTCGGGAAATTTCCAACATTTTAACAGTTTCTATAATAGTCAATCGTAGTCAAATTTATACAATTCCGTTATGTCCAATAAAATAGTTGCATGTTTTCTCCCCCTGTAGAGGAAAAGTTTATCAATAGTTTATATGGGGCTGTAAACTCACCTGGGAGTTGGCAATAGCTGTATAATACGAATATCTAAATAATGCTCACGCCAAAAGCTATGCATAATCAAATAGTACAGTCTTAATAGATAGTACAAAGATTATATGTTTATGCTTATACAAATTTTTAGTCAGTTTATTAATGCTACAATATTTATCTAAATAACTGTAGTACAAGTTTTTACAATATCCATTTAAACTTGTATATAAGTTTCATTTTTAAGTAAACATAAAATGTCTTACTTGTAATATTACTTTACATTCGTAGTAGATGTATTAATAATAACCATTTAAACTTACAATTAAGTTTCATATTTAAGTAAACATAAAATGTTTTACTTAAAATATTAGTTTACGTTCATAGTATATGTATTATTAATAACCAATTAAACTTACAATTAAGTTTTATATTTAAGTAAACATAAAATGTTTTACTTAAAATGTTAGTTTACGTTCGTAGTACATGTATTGATAATACATATCCATATTGTTTATACAATTTATTTCATAAAGCAAAATATAAATATTTTATTTTTATAAAGTAAAAAATATAAATATTTTCTTTAACTTTAAAGTTCCCATAAATTATTTAACATTTATAAAATAATTTACAAATTACAAGTTTAAGAATTTAAACTTTAAATCCTTATGATTTAGGGTTTATTTAAGTTTTACTAAATTAAAAATAAAATTAGGGTTAGGGTTTGTTAAAGTTTCAGAATATGGCAAAACTAGTCCCTCCATATTTTAAACATAGTAAACCTTTCGGATTTTATACATTTAGCACCTAGGGCTTGTTAAACTTTCGGGTTTTGGCAGATTTAGTCCTCCTAGTTATAACTAGGTTTTATAACTTTCATAAAATGACAAAAACAGTCCCTAGGGCTTCTTTAGGTTTCGGATTATTACAAAAATGGTCCTTAGGGTTATCAAATGACAAAACAACTTTTAGAAACTTTCCAAAATGGTCCCTAGGGTTTAATATGCCACGGATGGTATTTATTAAACCCTAGACTTTCGGATAATTACATTTTTAGTCCTTGTGTTTAATAATTTATCAAAACAGTTTCATATGTCACGGTTTTAGTCCTTAAGTTTCATAAATTGTCATTTTAGTCCAAAAGTTTTTATAAGTTATATTTTATTATAAAAACTTTTAATTAAATATCGAAAACATTAAATGGGCTCATTAAATAGGCTAAAATATCTAATGGGCCATCTAGTGGGCCTAAATACATTTTAAGTCCACTAAGTTGTTAAATGGGCCTTTAAAACCTTTATTGGGCTTAAATACATTTTTAAGTCCATTATTATTTAAATGGGCCTAAGCATATTCTTAAGTTCATTAAGATACTAAGATTTGTTAAATGGGCTTATTGGGTCCAATAAGTCTAGGGCTAATGTTGCATGGGCTTGATTAGTCCATCAATACTACTTTTTCATTTTATGTAAGTAATAGTCTAGGTTTTTCTCATAAGCTTATTATTAGCTTATCCATATTTAGTTATAACCCTTAATAAAAGAATAAAACTCATAGCTTGTTTTATTTGATGTACCAAATGAGATCTAGATGTGTTTCATATTGCATGCAAGTCATAAGCTCTAATATGAGCTTATAGCTCACGGGTATATTTAATTATAGCTTATTAAGATGAGTCAAAACTTGTTTAAGGTTGCATGTTGATGACGTATAGTCCCCAGCCAGGTCATGAACCCGGCCCACGGGTACTACCCGTATCCGACCCATCTTGAATGAGTGGGAATATTGTTATTTAAGCTTATGGGCTTAGATGAACAGTAACCGCACACACGTGTGCGACCCACGGCCCGGCATGGCCGGTACAGAGTTAGACAGAATCATAGTCCTATTATGATTGGGATTTATCCCAAAGGAGAGGATATTCACTCACCATAATTAGGAGATAACAATCAATATAATTATGGTGTTTATCCTTTCCTTGGGGCCGAAGTATCAGTGACATCCCATTAGGGTTTCACTGCCTATATAAGGAACCCCCAAGGGTTCCACAAAGGTATTACATTCTACACTCTCAAACTCTCATCCGATTCCTATAACCCTAACCGATTACTTACTCTCACGCCGGAGTCTAATCGTGGGAAACATTCCCACGGTAAGCCTAACGCGTGTTGTTTAGTGTGCAGGATCCCAACCATACAGTTCACTTGGTGCAGGAGCCGGAGTCCAGCCAACCCGAATTAAGCCTAATTCGGGTCTAGCAAGGATCACCCAACTTTTGTATCAACAAGTTGGCGCCATCCGTGTGACCACTTACACTAAGCTATAGAAAAAATCTCATCTTGAATCTTCAATGACGAAGGGGCATCCGCAGGGGAATCCCAAGAACACAAATCCTAGAAATCGGAAGTCCCAAGGGGAAGGGATACTAATTTCCAATCGATACCCTAGCCATCAAGCAGCCGGACCAAACAGCCGGAGTGGTCTTCAATCCATGGGGGTGACGAGCACGTTCTCCATGACCCCACCACCTACCTCGACCTTAGATAATCCTGATCCAGGGAGTGCGCCCAATCCCCCTAACAAGGAGCCGCGCAGACCATCGACTGAGGAAGAAGTAGAGGTCGAACCACTCAGCGAGGAGGATCTCACTCGAGTTCTCACGCAGAACTTTGATAGGATCGTCCCAGGGATTGCATCAAGGTTAAATCTAGGGAGGGACCTCCAATCTAGACTCAACTTTGGCAATGCCGGACCAAGCACCTCTTCTCAAACTCAGAGGAAGAGAAGGACCCGACCTCAGGAGCGGAGCCTCTTTGAGGAAACTCCCCAACCTAGGAATGTGTTTGAACGCATAGGGGATCGTCTCATGTAGGAACTAATGCAGCCTCAAGAAGAGGGAGAGAGGTCCGACGGTTCACCCGAACGACCAGATCAGGAGCTGACCAGAGCTAATCACCGCACGAGTGTGTGGGATAAGATGAATATCGGGAAGAAGGCCCCTGGCTCTTCTCACAAGAGCGGTCCTCACCCAAGAGATGGGGCACTGTTGAAGCATAGTTTGGCTAGGCCGGTTCAACGACTCTCCTGGGCCGTTAATCGTCTTCCCGGGTGCTGAGTAATGCTGCAAACAAAGGTAAACCGGTTAGACGTGGACCCGAGGCCAGAGCCCCGGGGTCCACCTCCGACGGTCAAGTTAGTATCGGGTTGATGTGTGGTATAAGAGGTGTACTTATGAGAGAAAACCTGTTGTAGAATGAGACCCCTACCCTTGTATTTATAGGCTTAGGGTTTCTTGAAGGACAAGTTAGGTATGTGTGGGCCGCGGGCCTGTTGGGCCGGGCCGAATGCCGACTGTACGTCGACATGTCCCCCAGTCTAGAATGATATGGTCCATGATCATGTTATGCTAAACTCATTCGTGTATCACGCTCACTAACAACGGCGTGCGACTTATTGCTTAGGACATCCTTGTGGGTCGTCCGTAACATATGGCTCCACTCGTAAATGGGCTACCATTAGCAAAAATATGATGGGTTGGGGTTGCGAATAGTGAGCGAAGCCACTATACGTCATCATGTCCCCCCAGTCTAGTATGCGTGGTTGTCACCAAGGTTACTAGACTTTACTCCATATCCGCTACCTGTAAGCGTATCCACGTCGAAAGAAATGAGGAACCCGCGTGCGTAAGACGGGTGGGTGTGCTCGAATGCTTGGTTTCCCGTTACTTGTAAAGATCCCGTAAGAAGAAAACGTGTTCTATAGCCGGGGTAACACTGGCATTTGGCAAGGTATCATTCTTATTCATCTCTAACGTGAGGATGATAAGAAGGTTTTGTGAAGGTGGATGTGGAACCCGTATGCAGCATCGTGAACATTTGAAGGCGTACTTCTTATACCCACTAATGATGCAGCATAGCGCGAATATTTCATTCGTCTTAAGGCCAACAGAATTTGTACTTCTGTGGCAAAGTGATGCGGATACTACATCCATCTTACGGGCACGACATTTGATAACGACTTCCAAAATTTGTCACGGTTTTTCCTGGATTAAACGTAGTTGATCAGGCTCCATCTAATTAAGTATAAATGATATAAATTTTGGAAATTCACTGTCAGCCGGGCCGAGTAATTCGTCGCGGAAGACGTACTTCCGCAACAAAGAAATGTGCCAACGGAAGACGTACTTCCGCGACAAAGAGAATGAGCCAACGAAAGAGGTACTTTCGTGGCGAAGATAATGAGCAAGTGGAAGGAGACCTTCCACGGCGAAGATAATGAGCTCGTGGAAGAATGCTTCCACGGATAAGGATAATAAGCCAGTAGAAGGAGTCCTTCCACGGTGAAAGATAATGAGCCAGTGGAAGGAATACTTCCACGGCAAAGACAATGAGCCAATGGAAGGAATACTTCCACGGCAAAGATAATGAGCCAACAGAAGGAGTACTTTCGTGGCGAAAGATAACAAGCCAACGGAAGGAGTACTTCCATGGCGAAAAGAATGCGCCAGTTGAAGGAGTACTTCCACGGCGAAGATAATAAGCACGTGGAAGAGATACTTCCATGGTGAAAGATAATGAGCCAACGGAAGGAGTACTTCCGTGGAGAAAAGATAACAAAGCCAGTGGAAGAATTACTTCCACGGCGAAGGATAATAAGCCAGTGGAAGGAATACATCCACGGCAAAGGACAATAAGCCGGTGGAAGGAATACTTCCACGGCTAAGATGATGAGCCAGTGGAAGGAATACTTCCACGGCAAAGGACAATAAGCCAGTGGAAGGAATACTTCCACGGCGAAGACGATGAGTCAGTGGAAGGAATACTTCCACAGAAAAGATGATGAGCCAGTGGAAGGAATACTTCCACGGCAAAGATAATGAGCCAATGGAAGGAGTACTTCCGTGGTGAAAAGAATGCGCGAGTGGAAGGAGTACTTCCACGGCGAAGATAATAAGCACGTGGAAGAGATACTTCCACGGCGAAAGATAATGAGCCAACGGAAGGAGTAATTCCGTGGCGAAAAGAATGCGCCAGTGGAAGGAGTACTTCCACGGCAGAGATAATAAGCACGTGGAAGAGATACTTCCACGGATAAGACAATGAGCACGTGGAAGAGATACTTCCACGGCGAAGAAAATGATCACGTGGAAGAGATACTTCCACGGCTAAGACAATGAGCAAGTGGAAGAAATACTTCCACGGCTAAGACAATGAGCACGTGGAAGAGATACTTCCACGGCGAAGACAATGAGCCAGTGGAAGAATTACTTCCACTGCTAAGACAATGAGCACGTGGAAGAGATACTTCCACGGCTAAGACAATGAGCACGTGGAAGGAATACTTCCACGGCTAAGACAATGAGCACGTGGAAGGAATACTTCCACGGCTAAGACAATGAGCCAGTGGAAGAATTACTTCCATGGCGAAGGATAAGGGGCCCGTGGAAGAGTACTTCCACGGCGAAAGGTAATGAGCACGTGGAAGAGATACTTCCACGGCGAAGATAATAAGCACGTGGAAGAGATACTTCCACGACGAAGATAATAAGCACGTGGAAGAGATACTTCCACGACGAAGATAATAGGCACGTGGAAGAGCTACTTCCACGGCAAAATAAGCGCGCGGACAGAGTACTTCCATGGCAAAGGAATAAGCCAATGGAAGAGATACTTCCATGGAGCAGAAAAAAGCACGCGGAAGGAGTACTTCCGCGGCGAAGGAATGAGCCAATGGAAAAGATACTTCCATGGCAAAGGAATAAGCGCGCAGAAGGAGTACTTCCGCGGCGAAGGAATAAGCCAATGGAAGAGATACTTCCATGACACAGAAAAAAGCACGCAGAAGGAGTACTTCCGCGGCGAAGGAATGAGCCAATGGAAGAGATACTTCCATGGAAAAGGAATAAGCGCGCGGAAGGAGTACTTCCACGGCGAAGGAATAAGCCAATGGAAGAGATACTTCCATGGCGCAGAAAAAAGCACGCGGAAGGAGTACTTCCGCGGCGAAGGAATGAGCCAATGGAAGAGATACTTCCATGACAAAGGAATAAGCGCGCGGAAGGAGTACTTCCGTGACGAAGGAATAAGCAAATGGAAGAGATACTTCCATGGCGCATAAAACAAGCGCGTAGAAGGAGTACTTCCGCGGCGAAGGAATGAGCCAATGGAAGAGATACTTCCATGGCAAAGGAATAAGCGCGCGGAAGGAGTACTTCCGCGGCGAAGGAATAAGCCAATGGAAGAGATACTTCCATGGCGCAAAAAAAATCACGCGGAAGAAGTACTTCCACGGCGAAGGAATGAGCCAATGGAAGAGATAATTCCATGGCAAAGGAATAAGCGCGCGGAAGGAGTACTTCCGCGACGAAGGAATAAGCCAATGGAAGAGATACTTCCATGGCGCAGAAATAAGCGCACAGAAGGAGTACTTCCGCGGCGAAGGAATGAGCCAATGGAAGAGATACTTCCATGGCAAAGGAATAAGCGCGCGGAAGGAGTACTTCCGCGGCGAAGGAATAAGCCAATGGAAGAGATACTTCCATGGCAAAGGAATAAACCGGCAGATGGTGGACTTCTGTGGCAAAGGAATATATCCAAAGATATTTGTGTGACATGCACGGAAATAGTGGTATTAGTATACCCTAGTAGCACCCCAAGTTTAATGGTGCTACACTCGATTAGTAGTATTAAACTTAATCAAGTATTCAAAAAATTACGGCCGCGTAGACCAGCGCGAATGGACGTACCATAACTGCGTATAAAAGATACAAATTGGGTTCGAACGTGCGAACCAACACGGGTGGATCTTGCCATAACCGCGAATTGTCATATAGTATAAGACGTATCTTAACTAACTTATGGGATGAGCTATGCCACTACGTGCGGCGTACCGCATTTACCATAAGGACGGTCAAATTTTTGACAAAATGTTGTTAGACGTGCACAATGTGTCTTTTGCAAGTCCATCATGAGTCATGTGGTTTGCGTAACTTACTACAACGTCTTGATAGCAAGGTGTCTAACAAGGATACATGATTCGTGGTCGTTGGGTTTGCAACCCTCTTACACGACAAGTTGAATTATTAGGTTCACTCAATCCTCTTATTCCGCTTGGGAACGATAAGTACATGTACACCCGTAGGCAGAAGATATCCGAGTGTACGGACTAGCATATATATATATATACATATATATATATATATATATATATATATATATATATATATATATATATATATATATATATATATATATATATATATATATATATATATATATATATATATATATATATATATATATATATATATATATATATATATATATATATATATATATATATATATATATATATATATATATATATATATATATATATATATATATATATATATATATATATATATATATATATATATATATATATGTATGTATGTATAACAAGTAATAACTTAATACTAGACATGCAAATATGTATCTAGGTATGTATTGAAAGATGCGAATATTTATCAGAATAAAAGAAATCGCACAAAGCTAAAGGATATATATGATATCTTGTTACCAAGTTAAGAGATATACATAATAGTATCTTATTAATATAAATATCATGATTTTTTTTAATATAAAAGATATAGAAAATATCTTTTAGCATATTTAAAAAAAAGTATAGGCAATATCCTGTTACCTTTTAAAAAAGATGTAAATAATATTTTTATAATTTCGAAAGATATCGAAATATATCTTTATCAAATTTTAAGATACGTGGAATATCTTTTATTAATATAAACAATCATGCGGACTAATGCGAAAGGGCGCGGCTCATGATCGCAGTGAAAATATAAAATATGTACAAACGTGCAGGTGAGTGCATAAATAATTACAAACATGCCAATAGACCGTCATCTTTGTAAATAAGTGATAATTATAGAAAGGATATAGATAATACTTTTAGCAATTTTAAAATATACTAACTTTTTTTATATTATTCTTTTTTAACTTTGATTATGTTACCAATCAAAAGATATTCGCCTCCGAAAACGAAACATTGACGAAAAAGAAAAACAAACGTGTGGACTTGTGTACTTTGGGTTGAAGAAGGATTGGTAAAAGTAATTTACACTACATAAAATATACTAGTAGAAGTTTAAATGCATGAGATATGCCAAGATAGTATGTTATCAAATTTCACTTGTTTTAATGCTTAATGAATAGCCGTATCAAATTTCACTCGTTATGTATGTTGAGATAACTTTTTAATAATGCCATGTGACAATAGTTAATCTTGATGCGAAGAGCTTTTTTTAGAAGCATATCACATATTCATAATGAATAATGTATCCGCGTCAAATATACAGTAACACTAAATTATAATTATTCAAATCTTTTCCATTATTAACGAAGTTATTGAGTTACCATGCAAATGTATATCTACATTTATCATTAACTGACAAATAGATGTCATTGTCATGATTTAAATCAAAAAGCATAGCAACATATTCTCGTATCATGTCCTATCAATAAACACAGTTTCTTGAACATTAATTAAACTTATTAATTAAACTTATAAGGGATTCCAAAAGGCGGCAAGATAGTTGTTAGTGTAGCACATATGCATATTTTATCTGTTTACCACATATTGATATATATGGCATGATGCGATCAATGGAAAGCAGTAATAAAAAAGATTAGAGATACCGATTTTTTTGCGTCAGTTTTTGTTTTTTGGTAGCATGAGACCACATAACGTAGTTTAGTCAGTGTCCCACGGATGGCGCCAACTTGTTGAAGCATAGTTTGGCTAGGCCGGTTCGACGACTCTTCTGGGCCGTTAATCGTCTTCCCGGGTGCTGAGTAATGCTGCAAACAAAGGTAAACCGGTTAGACGTGGACCCGAGGCCGGAGCCTCGGGGTCCACCTCCGACGGTCAAGTTAGTATCTGGTCGATGTGTGGTATAAGAGGTGTACTTATGAGAGAAAACCTGTTGTAGAATGAGACCCCTACCCTTGTATTTATAGGCTTAGGGTTTCTTGAAGGACAAGTTAGGTATGTGTGGGTCGCGGGCCTGTTGGGCCGGGCCGAATGCCGACTGTACGTCGACAGGCACCGCCTCCTTCTCCCGATCCATCATGAGAGGACTCGGATGACCATCCGCCCAAGCGCCGCCGACCTAGGCGTACTCCTCCACCGCCACCAAACAATGAGGAGTACTATGGCGGTCCCTATTACCGAGAGACGGAAGCAGAAGATCTTTCCCAACCGTGGTGTGACCCTAGTCTCACCCGTCCATGGGCAGACCCCAGGGAAGATCCTTTTACTCTCCGCATACGGAATTACTCTGAGGACACAGAACGTCGCATGCCAGCATGTGTCAAGACTTATGATGGAACTGGTGATCCAGATGATCACCTCAAGATATTTGATACGCAGGCGAAAATTGAGCGATGGCCCATGTCTATATGGTGCCAAATGTTCAATTCAACCTTGATCGACAATGCTCGCGACTGGTTTGAAGGACTTCCTTCACGAAGCATTGATAGCTTCACTGAATTACGCACTGCGTTCAAGAATAATTATACTCAGCGGAAGAAGTATAATAGGGACCCGGTCTCATTGGCAACCGTCAAGCAACGACCGGGGGAGTCTACGGAAGCCTTCACTGAGCGCTTCAATGACGAGTGCACACGCACAAAGACAATGCCGGAACTCCTGAAAATTTCCGACTATATGCATGCCATAACAGACAGGGAACTAATCAGGCGTCTCAATGACAAGCGTCCGGAGAGGTATGACGACCTCATGGAAAGGGTCAGAAACTTCATAGAGGGAGAAACCGCGGTTGCCGCGGCCTACCCTTCAAAAAGAAACAGCTACCGATCGAACGACCAGTCCAGGAGACAGTCGGGCAGTCAGAGCAATCAAAACAATGGTAGGGGCTCAGATTACAAGAGCCAAAACAAGGGAGGACGGCCGGACGATAAGTTTACCCCTCTAAAGATGTCCTACCGGGAGATCTTGCTAACGGAAGGTGCTAATTTTCCGAGGCCTCCCCCAATGACGACTCCGCTGGACCGTCGCCAAGGAAATCGCTTCTGCGAATTCCATAACGACAAAGGCCATGGTACGAAGGAGTGTATCCACCTCAAGAAGCACATTGAGTCACTGATCAAGTCAGGTAAAGTCAAACATTTGGTTAAGGATTGGAAGGATGGGAAAGACAACAAGAAGTATGACAAGAAGGATCCCCAAAAGGACAAACCTTCAACTATATACATGATCCAATCCAAACAGCGCCGCACGAGGCAGAAAATTAGTCAAAAATTTTCACGCGGCAGGGAAATCTCATTCCCTCCCATCACAGCAAGCGATGTGATTGATGCGCCTCTCACTATTGAGATAAGCATTGGAACACACAACGTTCGTTGCATGTATGTGGATGGGGGGTCATAAGCAGAAGTACTGTACGGACACTGTTTTGTAAAGTTACGACCAGAAATAAGAAGCCAATCAGTACCGGCCACAGCGTCGCTCATCGGTTTTAGTGGAGACACCATCTGGCCAATAGGGCAACTGCGTCTGCTTGTAACCATTGGGAATGAAGAGCACTCCACCACTGCGTGGATGAACTTTATGGTGATACGCTCACACTCTCCATCCCAATGGGATCATAGGCAGACCAGGTATTTTGGCCATACGGGCGGTACCTTCCACGACACACGGAATGATCAGATTCCCTGTGGAAGGAGGAGTTGTCACCATTTACAACACAATCGTACCAGCATCCGAGTGTCATACCGTGACAACATCGGTTCCACCTGTTCCACCCAAGGATGGATCACCACCTCCCAATTGGAGGGTGGCAATCCATCCTGATTATCCGGAACAAGAGGTGTCCATAAGGGAACGCTCTCGGATAACGGCAAGAGGGCCATGTGCTCTCTCTTGAAGGCAAATTTAGATATATTCGCATGGGAGCCCAAGCATATGACGGGCGTACCACGCGCGATAGCAGAACATAAGCTCCAGATCCGCCAGGGGTACCAACCCGTCAAGCAAAAGAAGCGCGGTCAGGCACCTGAACGCAGCCGAGTGATACTGGATGAGGTACGGAAACTAGTGGACGCAGGTATCATGCGCGAGGTATACTACCACGAGTGGTTATCCAATCTAGTCATGGTAAAAAAGCATGACGGAAGCTGGCGCATGTGTGTGGATTTCACGGATCTGAACAAAGCCTGTCCACAGGATTGTTACCCGTTACCGGAGATTGACTGGAAGGTGGAATCTCTATGTGGATATCCCTTTAAGTGCTTCTTAGACGCATATAAATGATACCACCAGATCCAGATGGCGGAAGAGGACGCAGAGAAGACGACGTTCCATACTAGTCAAGTCGTATACTGCTATACAAAAATGCCGTTTGGACTAAAGAACGTCGGGGCTACATACCAGCAGCTTGTGGACAAAGCCTTTGACTCACAGATAGGCCGCAACCTGGAGGTCTATGTGGATGACTTAGTCATCAAAAGTCATACGGAGGATGCACTTCTCCGGGATGTCCAAGAGACGTTTGACACATTGAGGAGGATTAATATGAAGCTAAATCCAAAGAAATGCACGTTTGGGGCAACGGAGGGAATGTTCCTTGGATATATGATTGATTCAAATGGCATCAAACCTTGCCCAGAAAAAACGGACGCAGTAATACAGCTACCATCCCCTCAGACACGGAAAGAGGTGCAGTCCTTAAATGGGAAGCTGGCCGGGCTAAATAGGTTCTTATCAAAGTCCGCAGAGAAGTCACTCCCCCTATTCAAAACACTCAAGAAGTGCATTAAGAAGGGAGACTTCCAGTGGACAAAGGAAGCTGAGGAAGCCTTTGGTCAACTCAAGCAACACCTCGCATCTCTCCCCATGCTAGTAGCTCCCCGGCCAAAGGAGGAGCTCATTATGTATCTATCAGCCACACATGGAGCAATAAGTGCGGTACTCATGACGGATAGGGACACGGTACAAACTCCGGTCTACTTCATAACTAGAACATTACAAGGGCCGGAGTTGAATTACTCCTCTATGGAAAAATTGGTTTGGGCACTAGTGTTTGCTACAAAACGGTTGCGCCGATACTTTCAGGTGCACCCAATTGTAGTCATTACTGACCAACCAATAAAACAAGTCATCTCTAGACCGGATGTGGCAAGTAGGATACAAAAGTGGAGCATTCTATTGGGAGAACACAACATATCTTATAGGCCAAGGACGGCTGTTAAAGGCCAAATCTTGGCGGATTTCTTGGTAGAGAAGCCGGATGAAGAAGGAGCAATCGTAAAACAAGACGAAACTCCAGCAGAACCATGGGTGTTATTCACGGACGGATCTTCGTGTACGGATGGGTCAGGATAGGGGTGAGCATGGTTCGGTTTGGTGCGGTTTTTGACTAAAACCGAACCGCAACCGCACTTGCGGTTTTTATAAAAATAGAAACCGCACCGAACCAAAAACTGCGGTTTCGGTTTTGCGGCTGATAGGTGTGTAAACACCCATCTTTTCTACCACTTAATTACAATAATAACCGGACCAAAACGTGTATTTTATGTCTTTTATGTCGGAATTATGCGTGGTTTGTGTTTTTGTTGTGATTTAGGATGAAAAGTTGAAAAGTGGAGAAAACACGGACATTCACGGGCATTTACGGACTTTTATTGAAGAAAAGGATGAAAGACGAAGTCAAGAAGTCAAGAGTGCAAAAAGAACGGAAGTCCACGACCAATTCTGAAGATTTATCGAAGAAAAAGTCAAAAGACGGAAGTTTATCAAAAGCCAAAGAATTCAAGTCTATTTTATTGAAGAATTTAAAGACGAGTTCGAAGAAATCCCGAAGCCAAAAGTCCCTTAAGTCCAAGTTTAAAGAACATTAGAAGAAAAGGACTAATGACGCAATTAATGAAGATTAATAAAAGGAGGGACTTAAGCTTGTAATTAAGAGAAAAGGAAAGAGGGGAGGAAGCTTCCTTAATCCTCCCCTATAAATAGATTAGGATTGTTCACATTTCTTTCTTGTTGGCTAATAGTGACAATTAGCTCTTCCACCTTTAATTACCTTGTCATTTAAATACTTGTCAAATTTAAATACCTTGTCTTGCACTTTAAATTCATTTAATTTCAAGTAAGTTTTCATTTAATTATTGTCAATCTTTATTTTATCTTGTCAATCTCTTATCTACCTTTCTTAATCTTTGATTTATTTGTTTATGTTTATGTTCATGTTCATGCTTTTATTTTGATCCAAGTGATTGTTGATCATTGTGGTAAAAGTTGTTAAATTTCTTGTTTTTAATTGTTTGTTGAGGTTATTGTTGATTCCTTACTGTTTAGTTTAAATCGTTTGTGTTTATTTTGATTAATCTTTGTTTAGATCTGTGGTTTTTGGATTCCCTTGTTCTTCGGGAATTTGTTCTGTTTCTGATCTTTCCAGGTGAACTTCCGAACCAAGAAAGGGAGTTTGTTCATTCGGAACTTTAAAAGTTCTGAATCAAGTGTTCATCCGGAAGATTTGGGATCAACAAAAGTTCCGAGCCAAACTTGTTCATCCGGAACTTCCAAAGTTCCGGACGAAGTGAAAACTTCCGAGTCAAGAGTATTCATTCGGAACTCCAAAGTTCCGAACCAAGGGTTTCATCCGGAACTTCTCAAAAGTTCCGAATCAACTCAAACTTCCGAATCAAGGATCAAGTTCCGCATCAAGGCTTTTCATTCGGAAGTATTAAACTTCCGGATCAAGCTTCATTCGGAACTTCTTAAAACTTCCGGATCAAGGGGCAACTTCCGACTCAAGAGGTTTTCATTCGGAAGTCTGAAACTTCCGAATCAAGGAGCTTCATTCGGAATCTTCCGAATCAAGGGTGACCAAAAAGTTCCGAATCAAGGCATAATTTAGAGTTCCGAATCAGTAAAGTTCCGAACGAAGGATTGTTTTGGATAAGTGACATATTTAGATCAGTTAGTTCCGGATCAAGGATTTTGGTAATATTCCGAGCGAAGAAGAATCATTCCAACCGAAGGTGACATTCCGGACGAGTGATTGTTCCAAACGAAGAATTATTCCGCATGAGCTGTATTCAGGTTCTTATTAGTTTTTGTCTTTGATTTTTATTTTCAAGCTTTATTTTTCCTGCCTTTTATTTAATTGCACTTTAAGATTATTTGCCTTAGCTTTATTTTAGTTTTGCCTTAGTTTAAGTTTTAGTCGCGTTTTAAGTTTGCCTTAGTTAGATTTAAGTTTACGCCTTTACTTTAGTGCCCTTTAATTTAAGTCACGTTTTTAAATACTTGCACTTTACTTTAATTAGACTTAGATTTAATTTAAGAGAACCTTTACTTTAATTGTTTCGCACCTTTTATTTTTAAAACTACAACGACACATCTTTGTTCCACCAAAAACAATAGAGTCACACATAGGAAGCCTAGATCAATTCGATTAGACCAACACAACGAACTTAACTTTTTAATTAGGGAAAACCTAGTTATCAAATGGCGCCGCTGCCGGCTCTTTTCGTAAAGATCAATAGTTTTCTGTGATAGACAAGTTGCTTTTTGGGATCCTTCACTTGTGAACGTTATTTTTCTTGCCTTAAAAATTCAAAAAATCATACAAAATTAAAAATTGATAAAAACCATAAAAATTAAAAATTTCAAAAATCCAAAAAGATTTTATCTTTATTGTGTATATATATTGTTTTTGTGTTTGGTTTTGTTTTCTTTTGCATTTTCAGGTGTATGCGTACTAGATCTTCTAATTATCAAGAGCCCGAGCCTCAAGAAGATTTAGATATGGCAGGTGTTAACAACAACAACATTCCACCGAACCTCAATAATAATAATAACAACAATGCTCTTCCACAGCCCGATCTTCGGACCATGGAGGAACTTTGTCAACCAACCATGTTTGGACGAGGAGGACCGATTGCGCCGATGCAAATCAACGCTCCTGAGTTTTCGTTGAAGCACCACATGATTCAGCAAGTGCAAACAAACCCATTTAGAGGATTGCCTGATGATGATGCCAACAAACACCTCGACAAGTTCATTACAATCACCCAAAGCATGAAGTTGCCTGGGGCCACAATGGATGTTCTTCGCCTACAACTCTTCCCACATACTCTATCACATCATGCCGAGAAATGGTTTGATCGTCTCCCGAAGAATTCTATTCACACTTGGGATGATATGACTCAACGCTTTCTATCGCGCTACTTTCCACCATCCATGGTCACTAGCCTTCGCAATCAGATAAGCGGTTTCATGGAAGATCCTGATGAATCTCTTTTTGACGCTTGGGAGAGATATAATGTCTTGATCGATAGATGTCCAAACCACAACATGCTCCCTGTGACCTTAATCGATACTTTCTACAACGGATTGACTTTTCGAGATCGTGATACGATTAATGCAGCCGCCGGTGGCACATTCATGAAAAGGAGACCCGAGGAGTGTAGAGAGTTAATAGAGAACATGACTACTCACCACAAGAACTGGGATTCCTCTACTTCTTCTAGGAACAACCCGAGAGTCAATGTTTCTTCTACCTCAGCAAACCCTGAGATGACCGAACTCACCCGCATGATGGCCGAAATGAGCAAAAGTATTACGCTTATCGCTTCAAACCAACAACAACAACAAGTTAAAGCGGTTGCTAATCCTTGTGAAACATGTGGCGGTCCTCACTCATACACCGATTGTCCTTCGACACAAGGAAATCCGGAAAATGTGTATGCTGCATACGGTAATTATTCACCGGAAAATTACCAAGCTAGACAACAAGGGGATAGAAATCTGCTGAGCTACCGTTCCAACAACTACCTTTCACCCAGTTTTTCTCCTCAAAACCAAAACCCCGACAACAACTACAATAGAAGCAACCAAATCCCACCTCGTGCTTCTAACCCTTATCAACCACCCACCCAACAACACCCACCTATTAATCTCGATGTTGACACCATCATGAGAACTCAAGGTGAGCAAATCAAGAATCTACAGAGCCAAATAATCAATTTGAAAGGAGATATCTTGAAGCAAGGTAATGACATTAGAACCGAGGTTCGTGATAATCTTCAATCCTCCTTCATCACTCAAACAACTGAATTAAAGAATATGTTGGCTAGTTTCTTGCCCGAAGCTCAACCTTCTTCTTCTTCGGGTTCTCTACCTTCAAACACCGTCACTAATCCGCGAGCTAATGTGAGTGCTATAACTACGCGTAGTGGAATTACCATTGTCGATCCACCTACCCCACCACCATCATCTACACCTCCTCCACCACCATGTATCCCTACTCCTCCTACACCTAGTAGTAGTGCACCATTACCGTCTCCGCCTCGTAATGACGATGTATCTCGCAAGGACCCTTCAACATCACAACCTTTACCAACCACACCTTCACCGTCTTCCTATCAACCCAGAATCCCATACCCTTCTCGCATAGGCAAGACCAACGAGCTAACCAAGAACGACTGTCAAGTATTGAAATATGTGGATATGCTATCTAAAATGACCATCAACATTAGCCTTGTTGAAGCACTTTGCCACATGCCGAAATTTGTCAAAGCATTCAAGGAATTGCTTAGCAAGAAGGAGAAGCTGATTGAACTCGCCAACACACGCTTAAATGAAAACTGCTCTGCAGTTCTTCTTAGAGAACTTCCGGAAAAGCTTGGAGATCCCGGTCGTTTTGTGTTGCCTTGCGTGTTCAACAAAACTGAAGAATTTACTGCC
Source organism: Glebionis coronaria (assembly GCA_025667525.1). Taxonomy (NCBI): domain Eukaryota; kingdom Viridiplantae; phylum Streptophyta; class Magnoliopsida; order Asterales; family Asteraceae; genus Glebionis; species Glebionis coronaria. Next base: position 327,200,986 of record CM046880.1, read on the forward strand.
CTTGCTGATCTCGGGGCTAGTATTAATTTGATGCCACTGAGTGTTTGGAAAACACTATCATTGCCCGACCTCATTCCAACAAAGATGACTCTCGAACTTGCAAATCGCACTCTCGCTTACCCCGTCGGTATAGCCGAAGACGTGTTTATCAAAGTTGGCACATTTACTTTCCCGGTCGATTTTGTCGTAGTTGATTATGAAATGGACCCTCGTATTCCTTTAATACTTGGTCGGCCATTTTTGAGAACCGGACGAGCTTTAGTAGATGTGGCCGAAGGTGAGTTAATCTTACGAGTCGGGGATGATTCAAAAGTTTTTAAAATGGGGAAGCTTACAGGAAAATCCTTTGGAGGCCGAGAATCAGTGAATATGATTAATGTGCTCGATGACTTTACCGTCTATGACAATCCTCTATTCGAGTCTTCCACTGATAATCCACTCTTTGAAGATAATGTGGATGATTCTCACTCTACTTTGGACGCTTCTCCCATTTATGATTCTCAACCGGTCTTTGATGCTTATGATGATGATTCTAGCTCAGATTCGGATGATTTTGATTGTACTTCTGAGTATCCCGAGCTGCCCACTTTCGATGATTTCGATGAGGCTGATACTCTATCGAGCGATTCTTCACATGATGAAGATCCTCCACCATCACTCGATCCTACTTTGGACGATTATTCATTTGAGGAAGATTTTTCTGAATTTCTTAACACTTACTTCCCTCATGAGAGTGATGCTCCTCCTTATGACTTTGAAGATTATCGCCTTGATCCTACTTTGGATTTGAAGAGCATTCTGTCCAAGGAGAAGAAACCGGTCGACACCGATATCCAGTGCACATATGATTTGACACCTCTTTGTCCCCTTCTGAGGACGAGGTTGTGCTTCTTTGCGGATCTTCTTCACACTCGGCTGAGTCTGAGTGCTATTTTCCCCTGAAGGAAAAGGTGTTCGACCCCGGTATTGAAGTCTTTAAGCCATCTCAGTATCCACCTGATGAAATAAAAGGAAAAATCTTTGGAACCATTGAAGACATGCTTGCACCACTTCATCCTTGCTTCCACCGTGCTCCGTCACTGCTTAAGGGAACCTTGCCACTTCTTCTTTGGCTTGCCTTGTTCGCCTTAAGCTCTTGCTTATTGATGGATGAAAACTATGTCTTTGATCCTGGTGGATATGTTTCATGCTTCTTCCGTTGATGATCAAGGTCGAGTCAGGCTCACGACTCGGTTAACAAAAACCAAGCGCTTCTTGGGAGGCAACCCATGCATCTATCTTTTCGCTTTCTTTATCATAAGTGTAGGGGGGACCCTTTGGTTTGCTTTCCTCTCCTCACTTCTTAATCAGGGATTCGAGCTTCAATTATCCACTCTTGATGATTCTTGACGACCCGTGATTCCGTGTTCTACTTCTTCCCGGTTCTATCCTAAACTCTTTTCGATTCACTATTTTATATATTTTCTCAATATTAAAATAGGAATCTCTTTAGTTGTCTTTTCCTTAGCGAGATTTAAACAACGTGCACAATGTCCTAAGTGTAGGGGAGTTTACTCCCACATGCTTAAACATTGAGGACAATGTTTATCTTAAGTGTAGGGGGGACTTCTATCGAAGTTAAGTGGTCTTTTCCTTGTTTTTGTCCTCATTTTAACCGGAAAATCAATTTTTCGACATTTTTCAAAATTTTTGATCTATTTTGGCCTATTAGTTTTTCCCTTTTGTATAGTTATTTTCTTTCTTTGCTAGAATAAATGTTTCATAAGTGGTTTTAGTCTTCAAATGTTGTGAATCTTTTGACTCAACCCGAGTTTACTCTAGCTAGTATCCTTAACATGTTTAAGTCAAGTTTTGCTAGGCTTTTATATAGGGAGCTATAAAACGCGAAAGTCTTAACTCTCACGGGTTAAGAACAAGAACTTTTCGCAAGTTCCTATAATTGATCCTAGAGAGTCGTTTATCAAGGGAACTTTAAAATGCGATTTCTAAACTTGAAAAAGTCTAAGAATTTGCAAGATCCTATAGGCGACTCGAAAACCCAAAACTTTGATTTAATAGGCTAAGTATCCACGAGTCTCATTACTTGAGATTTTAAACTCTGGAGAACGAGAGATGATAGAGCCAATTATAAGTTCGGTATTCTTTCGTGTATTTATGTGAGTTAATTATAAGCCTATTCTCCCATCGCTTGCTAATGAATTTATCTGCTAATAAATAAGGTTGTACGATTTGAAAGTTACTTAGCTTCTAGCCCCAGATCGTTTAAAAGTTGCTCGGTATGGATTAGAGTTCATAGCTAAGGCATAACTTATTGAAGCGGGACGCGAAGATTGGCGAGTCCGAAAAGGCCCTAAAAAGGCATGAGGGCTATATTTTGTTGCTAAAGATCCAAAGTGATGTGAAGAATCATTTATCGAAAATCAATATGAAGGATCGAGACACACGACGAAAAGCAAATACTCCCCAAAAGTCATGGAGAAGTGTATCCGAAAAGACCCTAACAAGGTATGAGGATAAATAGATCCAAGTCATAAAAGGAGGCGGATCGTTGTATATCAAAGTCCAAAATAAAGATTGGAGAAAAATGAAGAAGTCGTGGTCCAAATATGAATCTCTCAAAACTTCAAAGTGAAGAATTCCTATTATGAAGAGAAGACCATTATTTCATGAACGTCTCTCAAGATTTGAAGTATGAAGTCGCTGCCAAATATCGGTCCGAGAAAGGTCTCAAATCGCGAAGCGAGTTATGCCAAGATATGAACTTTATGAGGTCCCGAGAAGCAGTTTTAAAAGATTTGGTCCTTTAGCTAACTATTGATTAAATCGTTCACTTTATTTTCAGACTAAATAACTATCGAAATAAGTCAAACAATGCATCCTCGTGATCATTCTAGACAATAATAAAATATAAGAGATACCCCTAGGAATAAGGGAGTCTAAGTGAGTAATTGGCCCACATGAATTCGTGTTAGTCTACTAACTTATAATAACAATGATCTCGTTTTAAGCTTGGTTTGAAGAAAGTGAAAACTTGAGGATGATGATTATTCATGACATTTCCAAAACCCAAGGTATGCTTTTGATTTCTTTATTTTGAATGTTTTTAATTTTCTATCTCTTTAATAAAGGCCAACGTGGATTGATTATGATGAAAAATGTAAATCTTGCTTTGTAACTAATGCATTGCATGAGGACATTGCAATGGTCAAGTGTAGGGGATTTGATGTGTGTAAACACCCATCTTTTCTACCACTTAATTACAATAATAATCGGACCAAAACGTGTATTTTATGTCTTTTATGTCGGAATTATGCGCGGTTTGTGTTTTTGTTGTGATTTAGGATGAAAAGGTGAAAAGTGGAGAAAACACGGACATTCACGGGCATTTACGGACTTTTATTGAAGAAAAGAATGAAAGACGAAGTCAAGAAGTCAAGAGTGCAAAAAGAACGGAAGTCCACGACCAATTCTGAAGATTTATCGAAGAAAAAAGTCAAAAGACGGAAGTTTATCAAAAGCCGAAGAATTCAAGTCTATTTTATTGAAGAATTTAAAGACGAGTTCGAAGAAATCCCGAAGCCAAAAGTCCCTTAAGTCCAAGTTTAAAGAAGATTAGAAGAAAAGGACTAATGACGCAATTAATGAAGATTAATAAAAGGAGGGACTTAAGCTTGTAATTAAGAGAAAAGGAAAGAGGGGAGGAAGCTTCCTTAATCCTCCCCTATAAATAGATTAGGATTGTTCACATTTTTTTCTTGTTGGCTAATAGTGACAATTAGCTCTTCCACCTTTAATTACCTTGTCATTTAAATACTTGTCAAATTTAAATACCTTGTCTTGCACTTTAAATTCATTTAATTTCAAGTAAGTTTTCATTTAATTATTGTCAATCTTTATTTTATCTTGTCAATCTCTTATCTACCTTTCTTAATCTTTGATTTATTTGTTTATGTTTATGTTTATGTTCATGTTCATGCTTTTATTTTGATCCAAGTGATTGTTGATCATTGTGGTAAAAGTTGTTAAATTTCTTGTTTTTAATTGTTTGTTGAGGTTACTGTTGATTCCTTACTGTTTAGTTTAAATCGTTTGTGTTTATTTTGATTAATCTTTGTTTAGATCTGTGGTTTTTGGATTCCGTTGTTCTTCGGGAATTTGTTCTGTTTCTGATCTTTCCAGGTGAACTTCCGAACCAAGAAAGGGAGTTTGTTCATTCGGAACTTCCAAAGTTCCGAATCAAGTGTTCATCCGGAAGATTTGGGATCAACAAAAGTTCCGAGCCAAACTTGTTCATCCGGAACTTCCAAAGTTCCGGACGAAGTGAAAACTTCCGAGTCAAGAGTATTCATTCGGAACTCCAAAGTTCCGAACCAATGGTTTCATCCGGAACTTCTCAAAAGTTCCGAATCAACTCAAACTTCCGAATCAAGGATCAAGTTCCGCATCAAGGCTTTTCATTCGGAAGTATTAAACTTCCGGATCAAGCTTCATTCGGAACTTCTTAAAACTTCCGGATCAAGGGGCAACTTCCGACTCAAGAGGTTTTCATTCGGAAGTCTGAAACTTCCGAATCAAGGAGCTTCATTCGGGATCTTCCGAATCAAGGGTGACCAAAAAGTTCCGAATCAAGGCATAATTTAGAGTTCCGAATCAGTAAAGTTTCGAACGAAGGATTGTTTTAGATAAGTGACATATTCAGATCAATTAGTTCCGGATCAAGGATTTTGGTAATATTCCGAGCGAAGAAGAATCATTCCAACCGAAGGTGACATTCCGGACGAGTGATTGTTCCAAACGAAGAATTATTCCGAATGAGCTGTATTCAGGTTCTTATTAGTTTTTGTCTTTGATTTTTATTTTCAAGCTTTATTTTTCCTGCCTTTTATTTAATTGCACTTTAAGATTATTTGCCTTAGCTTTATTTTAGTTTTGCCTTAGTTTAAGTTTTAATCGCGTTTTAAGTTTGCCTTAGTTAGGTTTAAGTTTACGCCTTTACTTTAGTGCCCTTAAATTTAAGTCACGTTTTTAAATACTTGCACTTTACTTTAATTAGACTTAGATTTAATTTAAGAGAACCTTTACTTTAATTGTTTCGGACCTTTTATTTTTAAAACTACAACGACACATCTTTGTTCCACCAAAAACAATAGAGTCACACATAGGAAGCCTAGATCAATTCGATTAGACCAACACAACGAACTTAACTTTTTAATCTTTTCGATAGATGACTTTACCGTCTATGACAATCCTCTATTCGAGTCTTCCACTGATAATCCACTCTTTGAAGATAATGTGGATGATTCTCACTCTACCTTAGAAGCTTCTCCCATTTATGATTCTCAACCGGTCTTCGATGCTTATGATGATGATGATTCTAGCTCAGATTCGGATGATTTTGATTGTACTTCTGAGTATCCCGAGCTGCCCACTTTCGATGATTTCGATGAGGCTGATACTCAATCGAGCGATTCTTCACATGATGAAGATCCTCCACCATCACTCGATCCTACTTTGGACGATTATTCATTTAAGGAAGATTTTTCTGAATTTCTTAACACTTACTTCCCTCATGAGAGTGATGCTCCTCCTTATGACTTTGAAGATTATCGTCTTGATCCTACTTTGGATTTGAAGAACATTTTGTCAAAGGAAAAGAAACCGGTTGACACCGATATCCGGTGCACATATGATTTGACACCTCTTTGTCCCACTTCTGAGGACGAGGTTGTGCTTCTTTGCGGATCTTCTTCACACTCGGCTGAGCCTGAGTGCTATTTTCCCCTGAAGGAAAAGGTGTTCGACCCCGGTATTGAAGTCTTTAAGCCATCTCAGTATCCACCTGATGAAATAAAAGGAAAAATCTTTGGAACCATTGAAGACATGCTTGCACCACTTCATCCTTGCTTCCACCGTGCTCCGTCACTGCTTAAGGGAACCTTGCCACTTCTTCTTTGGCTTGCCTTGTTCGCCTTAAGCTCTTGCTTATTGATGGATGAAAACTATGTCTTTGATCCTGGTGGATATGTTTCATGCTTCTTCCGTTGATGATCAAGGTCGAGTCAGGCTCACGACTCGGTTAACAAAAACCAAGCGCTTCTTGGGAGGCAACCCATGCATCTATCTTTTCGCTTTCTTTATCATAAGTGTAGGGGGGAGACCCTTTGGATTGCTATTTCCTCTCCTCACTTCTTAATCAGGGATTCGAGCTTCAATGATCCACTCGTGATGATTCTTGACGACCCGTGATTCCATGTTCTACTTCTTCCCGGTTCTATCCTAAACTCTTTTCGATTTACTATTTTATATTTTCTCAATATTAAAATAGGAATCTCTTTAGTTGTCTTTTCCTTAGCGAGATTTGAAAAACGTGCACAATGTCCTAAGTGTAGGGGAGTTTACTCCCACATGCTTAAACATTAAGGACAATGTTTATCTTAAGTGTAGGGGGGACTTCTATCGAAGTTAAGTGGTCTTTTCCTTGTTTTTGTCCTCATTTTAACCGGAAAATCAATTTTTCGACATTTTTCAAAATTTTTGATCTATTTTGGCCTATTAGTTTTTCCCTTTTGTATAGTTATTTTCTTTCTTTGCTAGAATAAACGTTTCATAAGTGGTTTTAGTCTTCAAACGTTGTGAATCTTTTGACTCAACCCGAGTTTACTCTAGCTAGTATCCTTAACATGTTTAAGTCAAGTTTTGCTAGGCTTTTATATAGGGAGCTATAAAACGCGAAAGTCTTAACTCTCATGGGTTAAGAACAAGAACTTTTCGCAAGTTCCTATAATTGATCCTAGAGAGTTGTTTATCAAGGGAACTTTAAAATGCGATTTCTAAACTTGAAAAAGTCTAAGAATTTGCAAGATCCTATAGGCGACTCGAAAACCCAAAACTTTGATTTAATAGGCTAAGTATCCACGAGTCTCATTACTTGAGATTTTAAACTGTGGAGAACGAGAGATGATATAGCCAATTATAAGTTCGGTATTCTTTCGTGAATTTATGTGAGTTAATTATAAGCCTATTCTCCCATCGCTTGCTAATGAATTTATCTGCTAATAAATAAGGTTGTACGATTTGAAAAGTTACTTAGCTTCTAGCCCCAGATCGTTTAAAAGTTGCTCGGTATGGATTAGAGATCATAGCCAAGGCATAACTTATTGAAGCGGGACGGGAAGATTGGCGAGTCCGAAAAGGCCCTAACAAGGCATGAGGGCTATATTTTGTTGCTAAAGATCCAAAGTGATGTGAAGAATCATTTATCGAAAATCAATATGAAGGATCGAGACACACGACGAAAAGCAAATACTCCCCAAAAGTCATGGAGAAGTGTATCCGAAAAGACCCTAACAAGGTATGAGGATAAATAGATCCAAGTCATAAAAGGAGGCGGATCGTTGTATATCAAAGTCCAAAATAAAGATTGGAGAAAAATGAAGAAGTCGTGGTCCAAATATGAATCTCTCAAAACTTCAAAGTGAAGAATTCCTATTATGAAGAGAAGACCATTATTTCATGAACGCCTCTCAAGATTTGAAGTATGAAGTCGTTGCCAAATATCGGTCCGAGAAAGGTCTCAAATCGCGAAGCGAGTTATGCCAAGATATGAACTTTATGAGGTCCCGAGAAGCAGTTTTAAAAGATTTGGTCCTTTAGCTAACTATTGATTAAATCGTTCACTTTATTTTCAGACTAAATAACTATCGAAATAAGTCAAACAATGCATCCTCGTGATCATTCTAGACAATAATAAAATATAAGAGATACCCCTAGGAATAAGGGAGTCTAAGTGAGTAATTGGCCCACATGAATTCGTGTTAGTCTACTAACTTATAATAACAATGATCTCGTTTTTAAGCTTGGTTTGGAGAAAGTGAAAACTTGAGGATGATGATTACTCATGACATTTCCAAAACCAAAGGTATGCTTTTGATTTCTTTATTTTGTACGATTTTAATTTTCTATCTCTTTAATAAAGGCCAACGTGGATTGATTATGATGAAAAGTGTAATCTGGCTTTGTAACTAATGCATTGCATGAGGACATTGCAATGGTCAAGTGTAGGGGATTTGATAGGTGTGTAAACACCCATCTTTTCTACCACTCAATTACAATAATAACCGGACCAAAACGTGTATTTTATGTCTTTTATGTCGGAATTATGCGTGGTTTGTGTTTTTGTTGTGATTTAGGATGAAAAGGTGAAAAGTGGAGAAAACACGGACATTCACGGGCATTTACGGACTTTTATTGAAGAAAAGGATGAAAGACGAAGTCAAGAAGTCAAGAGTGCAAAAAGAACGGAAGTCCACGACCAATTCTGAAGATTTATCGAAGAAAAAGTCAAAAGACGGAAGTTTATCAAAAGCCAAAGAATTCAAGTCTATTTTATTGAAGAATTTAAAGACGAGTTCGAAGAAATCCCGAAGCCAAAAGTCCCTTAAGTCCAAGTTTAAAGAACATTAGAAGAAAAGGACTAATGACGCAATTAATGAAGATTAATAAAAGGAGGGACTTAAGCTTGTAATTAAGAGAAAAGGAAAGAGGGGAGGAAGCTTCCTTAATCCTCCCCTATAAATAGATTAGGATTGTTCACATTTCTTTCTTGTTGGCTAATAGTGACAATTAGCTCTTCCACCTTTAATTACCTTGTCATTTAAATACTTGTCAAATTTAAATACCTTGTCTTGCACTTTAAATTCATTTAATTTCAAGTAAGTTTTCATTTAATTATTGTCAATCTTTATTTTATCTTGTCAATCTCTTATCTACCTTTCTTAATCTTTGATTTATTTGTTTATGTTTATGTTCATGTTCATGCTTTTATTTTGATCCAAGTGATTGTTGATTATTGTGGTAAAAGTTGTTAAATTTCTTGTTTTTAATTGTTTGTTGAGGTTACTGTTGATTCCTTACTGTTTAGTTTAAATCGTTTGTGTTTATTTTGATTAATCTTTGTTTAGATCTGTGGTTTTTAGATTCCCTTGTTCTTCGGGAATTTGTTCTGTTTCTGATCTTTCCAGGTGAACTTCCGAACCAAGAAAGGGAGTTTGTTCATTCGGAACTTCCAAAGTTCCGAATCAAGTGTTCATCCGGAAGATTTGGGATCAACAAAAGTTCCAAGCCAAACTTGTTCATCCGGAACTTCCAAAGTTCCGGACGAAGTGAAAACTTCCGAGTCAAGAGTATTCATTCGGAACTCCAAAGTTCCGAACCAAGGGTTTCATCCGGAACTTCTCAAAAGTTCCGAATCAACTCAAACTTCCGAATCAAGGATCAAGTTCCGCATCAAGGCTTTTCATTCGGAAGTATTAAACTTCCGGATCAAGCTTCATTCGGAACTTCTTAAAACTTCCGGATCAAGGGGCAACTTCCGACTCAAGAGGTTTTCATTCGGAAGTCTGAAACTTCCGAATCAAGGAGCTTCATTCGGAATCTTCCGAATCAAGGGTGACCAAAAAGTTCCGAATCAAGGCATAATTTAGAGTTCCGAATCAGTAAAGTTCCGAACGAAGGATTGTTTTGGATAAGTGACATATTCAGATCAATTAGTTCCGGATCAAGGATTTTGGTAATATTCTGAGCGAAGAAGAATCATTCCAACCGAAGGTGACATTCCGGACGAGTGATTGTTCCAAACGAAGAATTATTCCGAATGAGCTGTATTCAGATTCTTATTAGTTTTTGTCTTTGATTTTTATTTTCAAGCTTTATTTTTCCTGCCTTTTATTTAATTACACTTTAAGATTATTTGCCTTAGCTTTATTTTAGTTTTGCCTTAGTTTAAGTTTTAGTCGCGTTTTAAGTTTGCCTTAGTTAGATTTAAGTTTACGCCTTTACTTTAGTTCCCTTTAATTTAAGTCACGTTTTTAAATACTTGCACTTTACTTTAATTAGACTTAGATTTAATTTAAGAGAACCTTTACTTTAATTGTTTCGCACCTTTTATTTTTAAAACTACAACGACACATCTTTGTTCCACCAAAAACAATAGAGTCACACATAGGAAGCCTAGATCAATTCGATTAGACCAACACAACGAACTTAACTTTTTAATTAGGGAAAACCTAGTTATCAGCGGCTTTTTTGCGGTTTCTGCGGTTTTGTTGTTTTTAACTGCATCGAACCATTACTTGTGACTTATATAATAATTATGGATTTTTGCGGTTTTTTGTTTAAAATGTTTATTTTTTTCGGTTATAACAATGCATAAATTGAATCTAACAAACACTTTACTAATAACTTATATGAATATCAATGATAATATGCGCTAGAAGTCTTATAACTCGCATAAAATAGTCGATGTGACGTTTTTAGTATAAAATAATTATTGTGTGGTGCGGTTCGGCTTTGCGGTTCGGTTTTACGGGCGAAAACCGCAACCGAACCGCATTTGCGGTTTTCTTTTTTCTTAAAACTAAACTGTTGGTTTTTGTCGTGGTGCGGTTTCTGCGGTTCGGTTTTTGCGGTTTTTTGCGGTTTTGCGGTTCGCGGTTCGTTTCTGCTCACCCCTAGGTCAGGAGCTGGTCTCATCCTTACGAATCCGGAAGGAATGGAGTTTACGTACGCCCTTCGCTTTGAGTTCACAGCCACCAACAATGAGGCGGAATATGAAGCATTAATTGCGGGTTTAAAAATCGCCGCTAGAATGGGAGTCCGCAACCTTGAGGCCTACGTGGACTCACGGCTTGTCACGAACCACATTCTAGGTGGATATGTAGCTAAGGAGGATAACATGGTCCGATACTTGGAGAAAGTCAAGTCACTCATCGCGGCTTTCAGCAAGTTTTCTATCAAGCAGGTACCAAGAGGTGCGAACAAGAAGGCGGACGCTCTTAGCAAGATCGCGTCTACAAGTTTTGCCCACTTATCCAAGCAAGTCTTGGTGGAAATACTCAAGGAAAAGTCTATAACAGAAGGGGGGGTCGCTACTATAGTTGAGGAGGATGGACCTACATGGATGACCCCGATCGTCAACTATTTGACTAATGAAACCCTTCCAGATGATGAAAAAGCGGCACGGCGCATCAGAAGGAAGTCGTAGCACTTCGAGCTTCGAGAAGGTATCCTTTATAAGCGCTCTTTCTTGCAGCCGTGGTGCGGTGTGTTGGACCACGACATGCCACTTATGTGATCAGTGAGATACATGAAGGGTTATGCGGCATGCACGCAGGTCCACGATCTATGGTAGCTCGAGCCCTACGCACAGGATATTATTGGCCTACCATGCATAGGGACGCACGCGACATGATTCGCAAGTGCAATGATTGCCAAGTGCACAAACCCATGGCCATTCTATAAGTGGGAGATCGACATCGCAGGACCATTTCCTGTAGCTGCGGGGGGAGTTAAGTTCTTGATTGTCGCAATGGACTACTTTACACGTTGGATAGAGGCCAAGGCAGTCAAATCCATCACAGGCAAACAAGTTAAAAAGTTTGTTTGGGAGAACATCGTGTGCCGTTTTGGCTTACCAGGAGAAATCATCTCGGACAACGGGAAACAGTTCGCGGATAATCCATTCAAGGACTGGTGCGCAGCATTGAATATCAAACGGCGCTTCGCGTCTGTTAAGCACCCGCAGACAAATGGCCTTGTGGAACGAGCAAATAGAAGCTTGGGAAACGGCATCAAGGCACGCTTGGAGGAGCGAAGTGCCAAATGGGTGGACGAACTACCACATGTTCTATAGGCACATAGGACTATGATCAAAACAGCCAACGGGGACACTCCATTCGCATTGGCCTACGGCACTGAAGCTGTTATACCAGCAGAAATAGGAATGCCTACCATCCGCACGGCGGAGGTTAATGTCGTCACGAACGACGAGAAACTCCGGATCAATCTGGATTTGTTGGAGGAAAAAAGGGAGATAGCGGCTATCAATGAGGCCAAGTCCAAGGCTAAAATGAAGGCTTCTTATGACGCCAAGGTTAAAGGTGTTTCTTTTCGACTGGGAGATTATGTCTATCGCGCTAACGAAGCAAGTCAAGCGAAGAATACAGGAAAGCTGGGCCCTAAGTGGGAAGGACCATACGAGGTCACGGAGGCCTTAGGACGGGGCGCGTACAAGTTACGTGACATGGATGGCCGCGATCTGGAACGCACATGGAATATCTCCAATCTCAAAAGGTGCTATCTTTAAAAGCTACGACTTCCGCATGGACACTTCGCTATATTCGGCTTTAATGAAGATCCATGTGTTCTCTTTGTTTTGTTTCTTATGATTTTATAGGATCTTTTTGTTTTTTAGGGTTTCCCATTCTTGTCAAAACAAAAAATGTAAACGTTCTAATAAAATGCCGTGGTGCCTAGCTAGCTCCACGGCTAGTTTTCCGTGCAAATTGTTTGGTTGTTCTTTAGATTCTATTATATTCATATGGATTTTGTTATTATTATAATATGCCATGTCTCATTCATATGCATTCATTCAATTACCGTACATGTACTATACGCCTCCAGGTGGGGTAAGAGGATTAAGTGAACCTACTAATTCAACTTGTCGCATAAGAGGGATGCAACCCCAGCGACGCGGATCATGTATCCTTACTAGACACCTTAATCACAAGACGTTGTGATAAGTTTCCGTATGTTGTACTCACGCAGTGCTTTGCATAGTAAAGACGCACGTCGCATGTCTAGTAAATTATAGACTTGATTGTATTTTTTTTAGTAAGACGTGACATGTCATGCAGTGTAGGTATACGATATCCAACAAAAAAATACACAAGTTTCAAAATCGTAACAAAATGGCCGTGGTTATCACGGACTTACTTACATACATATGACAGTTATTTCACACATCAGTCTTAGCCGTGTACATGCACGGACGAATAAAAGATACAAATGTTTACAAGGTAAATTACAACGGAGGTAGGAACTCCCCTATATCCTTCTTCTTTTCTTCGATCATGGCGCGGAGGGCCTCCCCACGAGCATTCTTCCCATCCTGTACCTTGATCGCATTCGCATCCAATGCTTCAGCAAGCAGTTTTCACCTTTCATTACCTTCGACACGGAGTCATAGGTAGGCAAGGTCAGTTGGATGGGATCCGCAATAAGCTTGGACATTACTACCTCGTTAGGAGCATCCTTCAGCGCCTCCAGCTCGTCTAAAAGAGGATGTTGGATTTCAGCAAGTGCATCCATTGACGCGGTCATCTTGTCCGCAGCTGAAGGGTTGTGGTAGGCGTGCTGGGTAATATCTTCATTCTTACCAATCAATTCAACAGCTTGGACCAAGCCCTCGTGCCTACCACAGTCAATCCCATCCGAAACGACCCCTGCGAATGCTTGCAGCAGGTACGGAGCTTCCATAACCTTGCTTACGGCAAGGCGCATTCCCTGACCAATCATCCACCCACGCCCAGCTATGGCTGATAGCAAAGGAGGACACATCCTTTCAGGATAATCCGTGGCCATCTTGCTTAGCTCCTCCTCAGCTGTCGTAGCTTGCTCATCCAAATTAATCCGCGCTTGTGTTAGCTTATCCTTAAGCGCGTCGCGCTCCTGTGCGATGTTGAATGCTTGTACGGTCACAACTTTGGTGGAGGCTTCGGCTGCGGACACCTGCATATGGCACTTAGAGTTATCACAAGGATAATGTGTTTTCTTTCTTGTGCGCAAAAAAAAAGAAAAAAAAAACATTCATGTTGAAAGCATACCTTCTCGCTAGATGCGGCTACAAGGGCCTCAAGCTCGGCGATGTGTTTTTCCGGATTGTTGGCGTGATGGGCCTGCTCCTTCACAGTGGACTCTGCTGTAACCAACGCCGTTTGCAAGGTCGCGATGGTCTTCTCGTGCTTCACAACTAGTGCTTCACGACGAGCTATCCTTTTGTCCGCACGCTTCACATTCGCCAAGGCCTTGATCAGACGGCGTCTTAAGGCGGCACCCACTGTCACTTGATGTGCGGATGACACATCAAACTGCTCCAGCAAGGACTCATGGTCTAGTTCGTCCAAGTCTTGAGCCAGGGCCGGAGGAGTGATATGCTCGATAAATTCCATACACTCAGACTTCGCCTCCAACCTTGTTAAACTGGAGAGATTCCATGCTAGGCGCAGGCTGTTCTCTGGTCCTTCAGGAAGTGGCTCCTCGGCATCACGGGAGGGGATGGAGGTCTGATTGATGTCGTGGGGGAAGGGTCCCTTTCCACCTCTCCCTCTTGGGCTACGGTTGACGGATCCGCCCTGTTATTGACAAATTCAATTTTGTTTAGGCCTTCTATCCTTGAAAAAAAAACGAGAAGAGATAAAGGATAAGGGATGAGAAGGTGCTTACGTGGTACCAGTTGTAGGTTCTGGGACGGTAGGAGCTACGGTACTCACGGGGGTGGCCATCCAGACTTGTTCTTATACTTGCAGTGAAGGGTTGAACTGAGCCGTCGCAGTACCGCTTCTGTCTTGGTACTGAGGATGGTCTTTTCTTAGCTTCTTTGGGGGAGCGTTTGAGGCCCCCACCCCGTCCCGTAGTTTCTTTTCCACCCTCCTGGTGGTCTTCCTCTTTCTGGATACGGGCTTGAGGGACCCGGAGGCTTGGGTGACTTCTTCATCCTCACCAGTAAGGTTGATGAAATCCTCTTCTTCTGCATCCTCCTGGTGCGGCACGGCATCCTCAAGCAGCAACTCTCCACCATCTTCATTGTAGAAGTCAAGAGGGGATTTCTCGATAACAGGGTCTCCCTCATCTGATCTTTGCTCAGAAGTTTCTTCAAGGGGAATGGTCCGGTCCACAGTTGCATCAAGGAGGGGAAGTTCATTCTCTTTCAGCGGGCGGAAACCTTCAGGCACTTTCATTGGGTCGCCCTGGCGCAACAGCCCATGTAGATTCATCTTTGCGGACGTATACAATTGTACGGATTAGTAAGTTCCTGACATGCAAATAACATTTATCATATATACAAACATAAGTAAACCTACCCTGTCTACGTTCCGTCAGGAAGCACGGATACATGTCTTCCCTCCCATAATAATAGTGGCGGCTTAATCCTACTAAGCACAGAAAATGCTCCGGCAATCCCCTATGGAATTCTGTGCGGTGGGTATCTAGTATTTTCAAGTCTTTGCTTCTATAATCTTTGGATTTGGGCGGAAAATCTTTGGGTGCTCTGGTTTTAAGGACGAAAGGAGTGGGGAATACTTTTTCATCAACAAAAAAAGTAATGATCGTACCAGCTCTTAAGGGAGTCTAAGGGCTTCCTATATGTCATGGGGGCGTTCCCGGATCGTTTTTTGAACGATAGCCACCCATTTACTAGTTGGGGGGAGTAAAAGACCCTAAATAAGTTTACGGTCGGGGTTACTCCGCATGTATGGCATGTACTCTCAAATTGATAGATTTTACACGCCCCTATGCAGTGCAACTGGGTTATATGGAAATCATAGTACAAAAGCAGATCTACCAAAAACTTGGATAAGGGGATGCAGTAATTAGCTGAATCGAATAGGCGTGTATATACGCCTATCTTTCCCCTCGGGGCATCCGTAATTGCTTCACCGTCACCTGGATAGGTTGGGTGTACGCTTTCGGGGATGTAATATTTAGACAAAAGTCTATATATTTTTCCGCGGACATCACATTCAGGACATCCGTAATGACGGGGTTGTCCTTTACCATGTTTTATAAAAAGGATTTGAAAGGTGTGATGATCTAACCTGCGGTGACGGAAATCCGTAGAATAAAAGGCAAAAGATGGAGGGGAGAAGCTTGGAATAACAATGGCGGAATGGCTATGAACTGTGTGTGTAACAGTTTCACACACCAACTCTTATATAGGGTTGCCTCGATTTCCGAAGTAACGTAGATGTTTGCCACATGTAAAACACTACGTCTATCCAAAGGGTGGGATTTCTGACACTTCTGAAATGACAGAAGGGACCCATGGGTCACTTCTTAATAATTTTACGTGGCTCAATAATGGGTATTAATGGTGCACTTTTTGCAGGTGTGCGACTGATTAGTTGACTACCATTAATGCATTCATTCTTGTGTCGGATTATGCGGTCATACGTAAGACTATATTCAATGCTGTATTTATTTTGTCTCGGTCGTCACGTGCGGCTGAGGTACCATTGGAATAAATTCCTAAAGACAGGCAGCCATGTGCGGCCAAAACAAAATTTCAAATGTTTATCATTCCCTAGATCTTTCTTGGTATGTCAAGAGAGCATCTTGATAGTCTAGAGGTTACGCCTACAGCTGTAACAACTAGACTGGGGGGACATGATGACGTATAGTCCCCAGCCGGGTCATGAACCCGGCCCACGGGTACTACCCGTATCCGACCCATCTTGAATGGGTGGGAATAATGTTATTTAAGCTTATGGGCTTAGATGAACAGTAACCACACACACGTGTGCGACCCACGGCCCGGCATGGCCGGTACAGGGTTAGACAGAATCATAGTCCTATTATGATTGGGATTTATCCCAAAGGAGAGGATATTCACTCACCATAATTAGGAGATAACAATCAATCTAATTCTGGTGTTTATCCTTTCCTTGGGGCCGAAGTATCAGTGACAGTCCATTAGGGTTTCACTGCCTATATAAGGAACCCCCAAGGGTTCCACAAAGGTATTACATTATACACTCTCAAACTCTCATCCGATTCCTATAACCCTAACCGATTACTTACTCTCACGCTGGAGTCTAATCGTGGGAAACATTCCCACGGTAAGCCTAACGAGTGTTGTTTAGTGTGCAGGATCCCAACCATACAGTTCACTTGGTGCAGGAGCCGGAGTCTAGCCAACCCGAATTAAGCCTAATTCGGGTCTAGCAAGGATCACCCAACTTTTGTATCAACACATGTACTTATAAGTGTCCCAAAATAAGATCTAGCTATGTACAAACCAAGAAACCAAATCATAAGTCCATGTATACATATATATAGCCCACGGCTATAATTTAATCTTGGTGTTTCCAAGATGAGATTTTTAGCTAGTTTTGTGTCTTATAAATATTTATAAAATCCAACATAGTTATCTAGGCTTATTGCATGTTTCCAAGGTTACCATAAATCCAAGAAAAACAACATATAGCCCATGGCTATATTGTTTTTCCCCAAATGTTCCCATAAGATCTTTAAGCTAGTTTTACGTTTATTATGTTAAGTTAAGTTCTTAACACTAGATCTAGGTTTTACATTGGCATGTATGTACATTTAAAATCCATTCAAGGACATATATAGCCCACGGCTAAAATTTTACACATAAAGTGTTTTAGTGATTTTTTAGTAGTCCATTTTACATGTATAAATACATATTCCCTTGTTTAAAACTTAGTACATAAATCATAGATATCCATTTATTTATGCCGTGACCCTTATGGTCATGGTTTTGCATGGTTTTGAGTTACACAAGTTCACTTATGAGATTTATGATTATTAGTTAACCAAAATCCCAAAAAGTGAGATTTGTAACCCACGGCTACATTTAAATTCATAAAATAGTTCATATAACTTTGAATCAAGTTTAAACATAGAATACCAGTCATAGGTTTCTTTATTAAAAGTTTTTAACCATGACTAATGGTATTCATAATATGCAGTGAACTAGATGGTCATGGTTTTATCAAATCTTGATTTTTAACAAGTTTGTTACATGTGTTTATAGGTGGATGTTGATGCATGCAAGTAAAAATGAAGAAGCATAATGAGTAATACCTTTCTTGCTAAAGTTACCAAGGAAGATCTAGAGGACAAAGGAGATTAGAGATCTAATCTTGATGATGATGAAAACCCTAACTATAACCAAGCCGTGACCCTTAAGAATTCGGCTATGGCTTGTTATAACAAATCCAAAGGTGATGATACTACTAAATGATTAGTAGTTAAGATGAGACAAAGATCTAGAGGATTTAATGTAAACTCTTTGGATGCATATGGCTTAATCACGAATGATTTGAGAGAGAAAAGAGCTGAGAGAAGTGAGATTGGATTGCATGTGTGAGAATGAAGAGTGTGTGTGTTTTTTGGCTTAAAGGGGAGGAGAGAAAGGGAAAGGCAAAAGGCATGATTGCCTTGGTAAGAGAATGCATGCCAAGTTTTGGCTTTTCCAAACCCAAGACAACTCTTCTTCTTCCACATAGTGGGGTGCCGTGTAAGGCTAACCAAAAAGGGAAGTGGGCTTAGACTTGGGCTTGTGTTGGGCTTAGAACATAAAGAGTACATGATTTTGGGCTAGTCCAAGATGGTGCAAGTATGCTTATGATGTACACATATGCATACACGGCTATATATGTATTATGTAACATAGTTCTCAATTTTGTTATATGTTATGTATACCTAATTAGTTATATGTTATTCCCATTTAATCCATAACACAAGATTCTTAGAGAGACAAAGAGGAGAAAAGTAGAGAGAGAGAGTAGAGAGAGAGGTGGAAGGTTTACACTAAAACTATGTGTTTAATGAAATGAACCAACACCCTCTTTCACATGTGAAAGAGGGTTATATACCCCACGGCTCTAAGGCCTTTGTGGGCTTCATCTTGGGCCGGGCTTGGCTTTGTTTTGGGCTTACGCCCCTAACTTATACAATATTAGCTTAAAGTCCAAGCCAGGTTTTCCCGACTAACCTGTTACAATACAAGACCTTTTAACGACTAAGATGACCTATTACATTCTTGTTCGACTATTTAAAATATAGGGCTAACAATCTCCCCCAATGTATCGGTCATCTTAAAAAGCTTAAAAAGCATAAGATGATTGAGTGAATACATTCTTGTAGAGGAGATCTTCCTGCTTTGGTCTTGTATCTTGGTCTTGATCTTGTTTGTAACAACTTTGTTCCTTCATGCTTTCGTGATCTTTATCTTGAGCCTCTGTCATTTGACTTTGAGTGCTTGAGATCTTCATTTGTACTCCTTGTGACTAAGATGACCTATTACATTCTTACATTTCTTAGGTATCTTGATTATCGCCATCTTGTGCTCTTGTGACTTCTGAATCGACATCGGTTGCACAGCTACGCCACCTTCTTAATATGCAACAACATATATAGACACGGATGAAATGGCTTTGAACATTTCACCCTAACTCGGTAGCGTTTTACCTCCGGTCGGTGAAGACCGTTAAACGGTATTAAATACCGTACCTGTGATCAGATAGATTCGATTAAGAACCTCCTTGACAGGGTTTCCCGGCGGTAGTAGCCAGTTCTCTTTACTCGACCGTCTCAAAGCAGACTGCGAACGTAAAGAGTGAATCATAAGGATAAATTATCCGTCTGATTAGAGTCGTCAATTCAGATTTCCTGGAACAAGTTTGATTCTAAAAGAGTCGCACCATTGTTGCTTTCCAGTTTGTCACAAGCTTGATTCATAGAGAATCTTGCGAGTTACCTACCGCAGTGCTGTTTGATGTTGACACTGGAAGGATTTCCATTCGTCACTGTGAACACTGATGAGTGTCACTCTGAATGTTTTGGCAAGATCACATGGATTTTGCGAAGAAACCTGGAATCAAGTTTGAATCAATTAAGAATCCAAACTTAGTTGCTTTCCAGTTCTCACAAGTTTGATTCGTGTAGAATCGCACAAGTTACCTACCATGAGCTTGTTTGATGCTGGCTCAAGCAGGATTTCCATCTTCATAGTGAATCGTATCACTCAGATGTTCTGGCAATATCACAAGGATAATGCGTAGGACTCGATTGTGTCCTAATGAGATGATAAATTGATCTCGTTTGGCTCTAGACTCAATAAGTGCATTTTGGTAATCGGAGGCTGGAGCAGACTGCCACCTTTTCAATATTAACTGACTCGGAGTGAGAAAGTCAATAGATACGTGTTGATCTCCGTGACAATGAGACAAGTTTCTTTTGAGAGAAACTCGAATGGCTGGGGAAGGGTTGTGCATCGCATCACTGGGTCCATGACACTTGTCTTCAAAAGATGTGTTAACCCGGTTTCTACCTAAGTTGCATAGAATATTCAACTCCTTCAATGCTTACCAATACGTCATCATTAGCACCTTGTTGTGATTGTTCCAGTGCTAACTTAAGTACTTGGTTCGCATTCAGCTTCATTCCACTCCATCTTTCCTAAGGACAACTATTTCTAGCTATGGAATGTCCTTGGGTAGATCCCTCCAGTTCTGGTTGGATCATAGGACTTAGTTTCCTATCCTAAACCACCTTTTGACTCCATCGTTCCGTCGTGGATAGTAGGTTGTTTTGGGTATAGATCGTAACCATAAACCATTGAAAACCATTCAAAGTGTTTGATAAAAATCAAAACTTTTAACACTTGAAAGTTTTACATTTCCGAAAAGCTCCCCCTACACACATGCATCGATATACAAAATAGTTTGGCATGTGAAGGAAAGAGATGCACTTGAGTCTTTAAGATCACTTGTTGCGATATATTACATTTTAATCACATTTTCTCCCCCTATCTCTAATATAAAAACATCATATTAGAGATACCAATTGATTAAAATATGACAATTTCTGAAAAATCGACGGGAGAGAAACATGTGTGCACGCATGAATCATGGAACATTTTCAGTCGGGTCGCTCCCCCTCAACAATATATGTGTGTCTTGAGACAAAATTTGACAAAATTTTAGAAAAACGACACCACAAAATATGTTGAGGTACGGAGTTGAGATGCCTTTTCCGATATAATATATTACATTTGACAATTTCATATCATTTTCGGAATGTGTTGGATACATAAAATATGAAAATTTTAGAGATGTACCCAACAACATTAAAAGGCTTGATTTTAAAACGCTCCCCCTCAAAAATTGATCAAAATAACATATGACAATTTTGAGATATAAAAACCACTTATGAGGAAGGGAGTGTTGAACACACAATTTTGAAAGATTTAGAAAAACCTTTTGAGAAATTCTTGAAAAATTGTGTTCAACGGTTTTAAAATAATCAGGATAGAAGACTTCTCTTCTATTGCTTAGGGAAAGCGCACTGAAACGTACACTCCCCTTTCGGGTCCGTTTTTCATGAGCTCAAAACTTTGATTGTTTTGTGACTAGCTCATGACCGAGAAAAATAAATTTCCCGTTGTGAAGGATAAGTTATCATCCGTGATAAACTTTCCTTAAGTTGAAGTTCGAGTTCTAAACTGACATTTACTTAGAAATCGTTTTCATGAACTTAAAAACTTTGAATGTTTTTATGAGAAGCTCATGACCGAGAAATATGAATTTCTCGTTGAGAAGGATAAGTTATCGTCCGAGATAAACTTTCCTTAGTTGATGTCCGAGTTCTAAGCTGTGATGCGCCTAGAAGTCATTTACACGAGCTTAAAACTTTCGAATAGTTTTAATGTAAGCGCGTGTCCGAGAAATATTAATTTCTCGTTTTGAGGGTAACTTATCGTTGAAGAGATAAAGTTCCCTTTCTTTGACGTTCGAGTTACAGCCTGAAATGTGATTGTAAGTCATCTTGAATCTTACTTGTGAAACCTGTGAGACACGTATTTCTCTGATATCTGCTTCTTCAACAACCAAACTCTGAGAGTGTCTTTTGTTGAACGGTATGAATATGGAAAACCTTTGTGTTCTTGTTGAACCTTTACTTTATTACCTGCACTTTTATCAGTAGGTTGTATGCTTGCATGTGGGTTAGTGATATCTTTGTGAGAACCGTGTGGAGGTTCACCTTGAACCTTTGTCGAGCTAGAGGGAAATATCTTTCCAGTAGGAACCCACCTAAGACCTATTGTTTTGAAGGTTCTACCCGTTGGTATCCACCTAAGACAAGGTCGAGGAGACATAGTTTTCTCATGCACAGCGGAAGACTTAGTTGGAGAAAACCTATTTCCTTTAGGGTTCCGTCTCGGAGGTGCTCTAGCTTTTTGGTTCACCTTGTTCAGGACTTTAGTGATACAATCATTATGAATGGCATTAAACACGCATTTGTTACATTTCGAGCAAACAAAGTGCTTAGCATCTGAGAAGGCTCTAGAGTTCCTAGGGTTGGCAGAATTGTGCACATCATAGAAGGGTCTAGAATTCCTAGATGTGTGATTAGCGCTCCTAGGTTGTTGTTTTGTCCTATCTCTAGCTTGTGTCCTTTTCGTAGCATCCTCTAGATAGCTTTTAGGACCGGTGTCATTTGAACTACGCCTTGGCATGTTCTTGGAGCTAGATCTAGAGTTGCTTGAAGCATTCATGTTATCGGGTTTAGCAGATGCTGTCTGGCTTAAGGAGGGTCTAGTTTGTGGAGTGACTGGTTTTGGCAAATTGCTATGTGTGTCAGCTTGGGAGGCAAACCTCGGGTTCGACGTTTTAGGTCGTTCAGACTTAAACGCATTCGGTTGTCTAGCAACTGAGCGTGGTCTGATTGGTTGAGAAGGAGGTTTCCCCAAGACAGACTGTTTTGCAAACTTAGTATCCACACTATTTCCTTTCAACTTCCTTAGTTCATTTTTCGCAGCTGTAAGTGCAAAAACCTTTTCCTGAATCTGAGCTTTTAATTGCTCATTTTGTAGAAGTAATTGAGCGACACGTTGTTCTAACTTAATATTCATACTGTCAAATATGTCGTTCTCAGAATTCGCGTCATTACTGTCTACAGTGTCGATAGGTTGCACAGATAATTCAGTTAATGAAGCAGGCGGAGGACTTGGATTTTGAGAAGCCAACTTTGATTCTAACAAATTTATTTGTTTCACAAAATGTTCTTTTTCGGCGTTAAAATCTTGAATCTTACGATCCAATTTTTGTTCAAGAACAACATTTGCTTTCTCAAGTTTTTCAAAGTAAGCCTCAAATTTGTTATTTTTCTTTGAAAAATCGAGTTTGGCATCCTCAAAATCTTTAGTCTTCTGAGCTAACAGAATTTCAAGCTCGTGAATCTTAGAATCAACATCCTGAGAAGTCTCTCCTCCATTAGTCCTCGTATCTGATGAATCAGGTGTGGTATTTCTATCAACCTTTTCCACTAGATACGTGTCAAGAATGAGTTCAGATTGCTCAGTATGTTGAGAAACATCGTATTCAGCATTTAAATGTACCATAGCCATTGGTTGATCATCATAAATGGGTCTGATATCCGCATCATTGGTTGTTTGATCATTCCCTGAGCTGGTACTGATATGCTGCGTTTTTGATTCTGTCCCGCTGCTCTCTGTATCAACCGAAGAAGCATCCAATGCTTGATCTATATCGACAGTGCTCTCTTTCGTCTGCATCAGTCTTTGATTCACCCTTCTTTGAAAGTGCCTTTGATGGCGTGTTCTTTCAGCAATTGACTTCTTTATATTGCTCATATGTTGAAGAAGTGTCTCTTTGAACGCTTGAAGATCTACGAGAGTATATTTGGTAAAGTATGTGCTTGTGAACTCTCGATCGTTTTTGGATAAGCCACTTGAGTCAATGAATTGCTGGAACTGACTGTTGAGAGCTAAAAGGACCTCCATGGATATATTCTCGTGAAAATCGTCTCTGTCAAGTTCTTGTTGAAGATGGTCCACCTTAAGTAGCATCGTTCTGATGAATGTCTCAACATCTTGACCAAATAGTAAAAAGAATACCCGTTTGAATCCAATTTCAAGACGAGTGCCTTTTAGGTCTTCTCTTGAAAGAACCTGAAGGTGTGACTGAAGCAACTTTATGTGTTCCATGCATCTTTCTTTTGCTTTCGACATCTTGTATTTGATTGCATGAACGGTTTTGGTGGTAGAATCCTTGTTAGAATGTTTACTGATTGGAGTCTCAGTATTTGTCTGAACCTCTGGATTCTGCATCTTCTCTTTATTCATCTCAGTCATGGACGTTGTTGGTGTTGAATCCACGAAGATGTCCATTGAACGGATGTCTCGAAGAGGATATGATGTGTATGGATTACGAATCTTAGTGGATGTGTTGTGATTAGATTGTGGTTGAAATTCCGAAAATTTCAATTTTTATTTTTTTTCAGTCCGACAATAAATTCCTCAGTCCGACAAAACGGTAAGCCGAAAAAAAATTTGAATCACCAAAATTTGAAATCGAGTTAGAAAAAGCTAAAAACTAGTAGGGAAAAAATTTGAAAAGTGAAAATTTTTGACAAAAATAAAACCTAAAATTGGCCTAAAAATTTGAATTTTGGTTCGAAAATTTGAATTTTTGGTCGAAAAATTTTTCGCATCACCAAAATTTGAAATCGAAGCTTAAATGGCCTAAAAATGGTCTAGGAAAAAATAAATTTTTCTATGGTTTTCCCGCCAAAAAACTCTTTTTTTTTTTTTTTTTTTTAAATCCTCGTGTAAACTACGTTCCGAAATTAGTCTAGATAGTGGCTAAGTCTAAAAATTACTCAAACAAAATACCCATCGGAATGTCCATCGGAATACTTATCGGAATGTCCAGATCGAAATGCTCAGATCGGAATGCTCAGATCGCAATGCTCAGATCGCAATGCTCAGATCGCAATGCTAAGATCGCAATGCTCAGATCGTAATGTCCAGATCGTAATGTCCAGATCGTAATGTCCAGATCGGAATGCTAAGATCGTAATGTGCTGTCGCAATGTTAGATCGGAATGTGGCTGAGACAATTTGGACAAAGTAACGATTTATAAAAAACCCTTAAACCCGTCGGAATCCCAGATCGCAATGCACGATCGGAATATCCAGATCGGAATAAGGTATCGCAATACAGTGATCGCAAAGTAGAATCCTAAGATTATTGCGATCAAATCCCCCACAATTGTACTTTCCGATGGTGACACTTGCTTGAATTTCGGAATGAAGAAAAACAAGAAATTTCGCAACTTTTGATCCAAAAAAAAAAAATTGTGTTTTAGCCAAAACCAAGATACCCAAATCACTACTACTAGTATGTATATGATTTGTATCAAGAAAAGACCATAAAAACACAAAAAGAAAAATGGGACGTGAGATATGGATCAAAGAAGCCACGAAAAATCAAGAACACCACACACGAATCTTCAATCACCTATCCACTATAGGCTCTTGATACCAAATGTTATTCCCATTTAATCCATAACACAAGATTCTTAGAGAGAGAAAGAGGAGAAAAGTAGAGAGAGAGGTGGAAGGTTTACACTAAAACTATGTGTTTAATGAAATGAACCAACACCCTCTTTCACATGTGAAAGAGGGTTATATACCCCACGGCTCTAAGGCCTTTGTGGGCTTCATCTTGGGCCGGGCTTGGCTTTGTTTTGGGCTTACGCCCCTAACTTATACAATATTAGCTTAAAGTCCAAGCCCGGTTTTCCCGACTAACCTATTACAATACAAGACCTTTTAACGACTAAGATGACCTATTACATTCTTGTTCGACTATATAAAATATAGGGCTAACATTATACATTTCATTACTTGTTCTCCTAGTTTTTAAATACATGGTTTAAGTTATGTAGCTATTTACAACAAGGATGAATGTAAAAGTATAAGTACATAATGGACAAGTTCACACACATCTTATAGAAATATAACACATGAGTGAATGTTCTTAGGATCATTGGGTGAAACTTTATTACATTCAATCATGGTAAAATCATGGATTTTACAAAAAGGTCAATATCCAAAATGATATACATGCATGTTCATGCAATGCAAAATATAGTACGTATGCTTATATGGTGCAACAATATGATAGCCATACAAATGCAATGCCAAAAATATACGATGACAAGTATTCAACATACTTCCAACAAAATCTCGATACAATACCATAGTACTTACTTAATAAATACTAGGGAAATCATTTCAATTATAGGGGATACATCTAAAAATAAATAAAGCAATGCTAAAAGTAATCTTACCGGAGCCATGCAGAATAGTTGTGTGCTTTTGAAAACATTTGAGACACCAAAGTTATAGTTTAGGACATTTTCAAAAATCGACCTAGTTCTCTACAACTTGTGGCTCTGATACCAATCTTTAACACCCCCAAATCATATGCGCAGCGGAAATACAATATTTGGGTGCTAAACAGTTATCATCACACACTAGTTATATCGAACGACTCAAAAGAGACGTTAAAAAATTTACATTAATAAAAATGTACAACAAAAAAGTCTAAATAGTTTTCCAACCCAAAAAGTTACAACAGAGTTGCGTTTAGGCCCCATCAAATATCAACCAAATTACCATGTTCATACAATTTAAACAAGACAAGACTTAATTGTTTAAATAAAAGAGAGGGAACCAAATAGACCACAAAAGTCACAACAACATTCCATAGCATGCTCCGCGACATCCTAGCCTCGATTACCTGAAACACATGCTTAAAACGGTCAACAAATAATGTTGAGCGAAATCTATAGGTTTTACAATCACATTTGAACATAAGTGTATAAAATTCATTCACGATCATTCATAGAGTTTTCGATCAAACAATTTATTATTCAAGGTTATTATCCTTAGCAATAGCTAATAATTGTGTTTAAGCTCATGACACCGATCCGTTAACTTAATCACCCGCGTCCGTAGACCGGTATGATCACATTGAAACCAGTGCCCCTTCTAAAGGCATCAGTTGCAATTATACCTTATTTCTTATACAAAATATCCGTACGCAGAGGGTACTCAACGTACAACTCGCGTATCAAATTGGGTCGTCAACCCCGTAGTACCACAAATTGTATAAACGGCTATTTCCAATTCACACAAGAACTAGACAAATAATTAACGGTTCATAAAATTAGGGACTTTTGCAACTAGTTACTTAACACAATTCAAGGTAACATTCGGGTCCAATAATCATTCATGACTTATGTTTATTTTCATTTAAATAGCATGTATCCCCCTCGCGGATAAATTTTTTTGAAATAAGTAAAGAGCGAGGCTATAAACTCACCTTATGTAGAAGTATTAGTCGAAGTATTAGAAGACTATCACCGACGATGAGGATGCCCGGGAAATTCGATCACAACACCTAGCGAATAAACGCGTAATGAGTCAACTCATTTATATAATATTAGGTACTGAATAAAATTGAATAAAGTCAATTGTGACTTCTATAAATTCACGCCAAAATCCAAACAAGTGATATTTACTAGACTCGTACCATTTTTCTACTTTACTAAAAGTATTACTCATTTTACAATTCTGCCGGTACATACCAAATGTACGGGCTGTTTTCCTATACTTAGACATCACTATAAATTATGAGAAAATTTGTTTAATTCATTTATAACGTGTAGAAAGTTCATATTAAATTTCATAAAAGTTCTCACTTCTGGGACCCACTGCTCGTCACATTACTAAACTCAAAATTTCAGACAGTTTTGTACCTTCACGCTGTAAGGCCTTTTTGACTCATTTAAATTATACCACTTGTAAATTTGACTCCTAAGTCTAAAAGTAATCTCAAAACCCCAGGTTTAGAGCTAAATAACAACTCTCAACTATTTATAAAACTCTAGTTATAGTCCCTGAGATTTGACCTAAAATCCAACACAATTTCGGATTATGTCGACTTTCATCTCTCGGTACACGAAAACTTCAAACTAACATAACTTTTGACTCGTTTGGAGTTAAAAGCTCTATCTTATATCGAAACGAAGATAAAAAGAAGCTCTACAACTCCATCTAATCCTTACGACCTGGACTTAGTCTTAAGACCACGAAAACCTGCCTTAACATTCTGCCTAAAAATGACGCTTTAATAATCATAACAAATCATCATTCCAATCACTCCTAATGGTTCCTAGACCTATTCTAACATCATATCAATAATCTAAAACATCCTATATCACTTGTATGAATAATCTTTCATCAAAACCCATTTCAAAAACTACACATGCAATATGATTTAATCTATTGCAAACATAAAAAACATGATTATAAACATGTACCCATAACAAATTAGGATCAAAACCAAAAATCAAACACCACCCCATATGGGCCGTGGGTTTTGGGGAACAAAAACACCAAGGAAAATGTTTTTCCATCTTGTTTTAATAGTCAATTATCAATATAAACATGTAATCTAAACATGCGTATGGTTTAATTAGATCAAAACCCCATTTTTAAAAATCACAATTTTTTGGAAAAATTAGTCGAATACATGTTTGATTTAAATGGATTAGAACACTTAAAATGGGATTATAGAAGTGGGTCTTCGATTAGTTTTATCAAAAACCTAAAAAAATGGTGGTGGTGGCTATGGTGGTGGGTGGCCATCGGCTTCAAGAGAGAAAGAGGGAGGGTGAAAATTTTTTGAAATAAAAATGAGGGTGTGTGTGTGCATTCTCTCCTTTTGTAAACTTTGAGGGACCAAAGTGGCAATCTTTGTTATCTTTTGGCATTATAATTAAACGACACATTTTAAGAGCGAGAATCTACTCACTAGTCGGTTTTGAATTTTTGCGAGAGTCGGGATTCGCCCCGGCTTCCTAAAACATATTTATAAGCCTATACTCACACCAAATAAAATAAAATGGTTCCGAATCGACTTAATACATAAATAAAAATAAAATTTTTAAAAATTCAAATATCGATCAATCGATAATAAAGTATAAATTTTGGGCATCCGTCGGTATCACGATCACTATCGATTCTTCTTAAATCGTCAAACATAGAAATTTAGCCTCGTTTATTGGTTTCAACTTAAACCGTCAAATAATTCCATGATAAAAATTCACAAAAAATTTCAAAAATATACGTAAAATAGGATTAAATAATGACCTCGATTTTTAGGGTGTCACACAAAACATTAAACAAAGAAACAATATTTCTAGAACTAAACTTAAGATCTACACAACCACGTCCATGCACTAGGGCTGTTGACTCATTTCCCATGTGAAGAATAGATCCATCATTCATTGACTCATAAGTATTTAACCAACATCTATTTCTACACACATGAACAGTTGCTCCAATGTCAACCCACCACGCAACATCATCATCCTGCACAAAATAAGCTTCAGATACATATGTAACATAATAAATCTGGAGAGATACATTAAACATATTCTGACCGTTTGCGCCTGATCCATTGGATTTTCTGCCAATGCTAACACCTTTGCAATCCCTTTTTAAGTGTCCAGGTTTCCCACACTTCCAACAAGCCACTGATGACTTTTTGTTAGGATTAGCTTTGGTGTTATCATGCTTACATTTTCCCTTGTTGTCATTGTACCTGGAGGAGTTATTATGATCCACCATATTGACATCTGACGAACTAGCAACATTGTTGCCCTTTGGCTTGCCATTATCATGCGACCTAAGGGATTCTTCAATGCGCAAATGACTGCCCAACTCAACAAGAGTTAACTCCTCATTCTTATGTTTCAAGGTGTGCCTGAAATCTTTCCAAGAAGGAGGTAGCTCGTCAATGACACACGAGACCTGAATGGTCTCATCCTGTTGATCCCAAACTCAGATCTTAAACCTTAGCTTGTTTAAGGGTCCTGATAGATAGAATAGATTCAATCTAACACTAGAGAAACTTTGCAATGCAAAATAACTAAACAAGATGCGGAATGTAGTGTTTAGCACAAGAACAAATGATTAATGCAAACGGTAAACTTTAATATATCAAAGATATACGAATACCCAATAATGGTATTAGGGTTACAAAAACCTTAAAGTATGAAACGAAAGACAATTGAGAAAGACAAACTTTTCATGATAACCTAGTGGGTCCTTTTATAGTACAAGGACTCACGTACAAGATTACTACTAACAAACTTGGAAAGTATCTCGGAGTAGTAACAGAAACGCGTTATAATCTATTCCAAGTTTATCTCTAGTGGCAGGGTCTTTGACTTCAGCAGGGGAACCAATCCCCCTGCCTTTGTTATTTAGCAAGGGGAACTTACTCTAGCAGGGGAACCATTGACCAACTAGCAGGGGTAATGAATACACTTATATTTATTCCCAACAATCCTCCCCTAAACTTGTGCTTTCACCTAAAGATAAGTTTCTGAATAAATACTAGTTGATGAGGGTGCTTACAAAGTTCCTGGCCAAAGCTGACTATACATCATCCTTACCAAATCATAAGCAACAGGTGCTTTAGCATCCACAATCAAGTCAGCCTGTGCCAATTTCTTCAAAGTCTCTTGATTGAAAGGATAATAACGATGATTAACCAAGTAAACACTTATCCCTTCCATGACTATCTCATACACCCCAGAATTGGTAAATAGCTTCCAATACAACAAATTTCCTCTGTTTACTGCATCAAATATGGGATCAAACAGTTCATGCTCATACATCCTATGCATGCATTCCCAGATCACCCAATCCTTCTCTACACCATCTATAGTAGGAGGCTTTGCAGCAAAGGTGATGAGACTGCTTTTATACATAGTCTCATCGTCCAAATCGGGCTTAAAATGCATTAAATATCATTAAAACTGCCAAATATATGCTCGTGTTTGTTGCTTGTGTATTTTAGGTACGGATATTGAGGAAATGACAAAAAGATCACAAGAATCAATCAAAAACAAACACGGGAAACGAAGCCGCACAATGAACCGGACCTGAATCCTGAATTTCCAAAATGGCCCTTGAAGTTTTGAAGATTGGCAACTTTAGTCCCTCATTTTTGAAGATTTGGCAAGATAAGACCTTGAAGAAATCATCATTGGCAAAAGAAGACCTCCATGTTTGAAGATTATACAAGTTATGCCCTTGAAGAATCCTAAATATGCATTAATGGTCCTTGTATACAAGCTTGAAAAGTTATTGTGCCATTTTTGACAAGCTGCCAAAGTTAAATACAAAGGGATTTAAAGTTTATTTGTTGTTTTATACAAAGTGAAAGAGTGAAGGAACTTTGGGGACTACTATTGTCAAACACTCAAACCATTCCCAGCCTATCATTACTCCACCTCATCCCACTCCACCAATCACACCCCACCACCTCACCACTCCTCTCCACGTCACCTTCCACTACTTGTAAATAACTGATTAATCAGTTATTTAAGTACTTCCCTCCAAACACTTTATTTAAAATTAATCACCCCCATTTCAGATTAAACCCACCCTTAATCCACCCATAAACCCTAAAAACCCCAGGCTCAATTAACTTCATATCAAAGGGGTTTTTGTTAAGCTGCTCCAGATCCTTGATTAACCTCACCCACTACCTATCCCACACCCCAAAACACTCACACACTCACCCTGGACCCCCCATGAGATTCCCCATTCACGTCCCTTTCTTCCCAAACCCAACAAAGGGACAAGATAAACGCCCAGGATGATGTTACTTGGTCCCCAAGACCATTTTAACGTCCATGATCAAACATATACAGCTGGACATCACAAGAACCTTTCAGAAATCACATGGACGATTTTTTGACCAAGATTCCAAGTCAAGACCAAGGGCATGTTAGGAAATTCACCCATTAGGGTTTTAGCTTCTAGTTTATTCTAGTCAGTTGTATAAATACTTGTGGCATGTCAGAAGTATCTTTGTTCCAGATTTTGCTAAATTTATTTGTAATTCCTTTTTTTCAATTAAAAGTTGGTATTTTAATTAAAAGTAATTCCTTTTTATTTTGTCAAAAGTTGGTATTAAAATTAGCATTAATCTGAGTTCCATAAATATTTTGTAAACACTTTGTGTTTTGAATTTTCAGAAAAAGGTTTATGAAAAAGGGTGATTTTTGGTAAAATCTTGTTTTAAGATTTGGGTTTCCAGGACTGTAAGTTGTTGGTTTAAGTGTTTTGAAAGAAAAACATTTGAGAAATTTGTGAGAAAGGTTTTAAAAAGAGAAAGATAAAATCAGAATTTGCATATTGTGTTTGTTCATTGTTCTTAGCAGGAAGTTATTTGAAAGCTTATTTGTCCAAGGTTCTGCTCAGGCCCCAGCCTGAAGGAGATGGCTAAGCAGCCATTGTGGGACCTGGATGTGGGTCCCACAAGGTAATCTCCTTGTTCTTTGTTTGAGTTTTGAAATATTTCAGTTTTATGAGATTTGCATGAATTTGTGTGAAAATTGTTTATGTGTTGGTTATTTGGTTTGATTCTACTGTTTTTAGGATTGTATGCATGTTAGCAGTGTTTTAAATCAATTTGGCTTGAGTTTGATAGCATTTGCTTTGTTAGATTTCAGTTTCTGATTATAAAGGGGTGTTTGGATTAAGGTTTAAGTGGGGATTAATGGTTTAAATCTTGCTTAAAAATCTGTCTTAATCACTCATTAGGGTATCAATAGGTTGTATGTTACTTTGGTTTTCAGTTTAGTGAAGTTTAAATCAAACTTGCATGTTAAAAATTGGAATATAGCACATAAAAACAGTAAGTCATATTTCTGCCTGTTTTGTGATTTTTGTGCCATCAAATCTTGGTATATGTTAGATATTAGGTTTAGGAAAGGCTTGCAAGTGCTTATATGTCATTTGGTGAGATTGTGTGCTTGATTTGAGGCCTTGAATCTCACTTTTGTGCACTTTGAATCAGCAAAACACTCCCAGACCTGTGCAAGCTTAATCAGAAACCATCTCGTGCATTTTGTGTGAATTTTTGTGAAGTGATTGTGTGTTTTTGTGCTATTATTGACTCCCCACAACCCAACTGGTTGTGGGGTTGCCTTATTGCCCAATATAAGCCCTCAAATAAGCTCTCCTGAGCTTATTGGTCACCAGACCAAAAAAAATATACTAGCAGTGGGAACAAATTTCCCACTGATAGCACAAAAGTTAACCCTGCTACACTACTGGACAAAATCCAGTCACATGTCACTATCAGAATTCCAATTTTTTAGTCTTTAGTGCCTTAATTTAGGAGTTAGGGTTTCAAACCAATTGCATAATTTTTCTTATTTTAATTTTGATTTTTCAGTTTAATTAGTTTTTAAGTTACTGTTCATTTAGTATTTATAAGATTAAATTGCATTTTTAAATACTTTTAATATTTCTGTTTTTGGCATTTAGTGCCAAAAATACTTATTCTTCAGTTTTAAGATTTTTCATAGATTATGAAAAACATTTTAAGATTTTTAGTTCCAAAAGTTTTTACTATTCACTTTTTATTTAATTTTTAAAATTAAATCAGTTTAATTAGGGTTTTATATCAAACTGTTTTTGTCTTCTAGTGCAAAATTTTATATTTTTCAAACTTTTTTATTTTTCTACTGTTCATTAGAGTAAATTAGGATTTTTAAAATTGACAAATTATTTTTGGCATTATTTTATTATTTTTTATAATTATTTTGGTTTTAAGATAGTTTTTAGTGATTTAAAATAGAAAAATAGTTTTTGAAATTTAGGAAAAATACTTTTTAGTCTTTAGATAATATAAGTAAGTTATTTGTTCAATAAAATAATATTTTGGACATTTTGATTAATTATATTTAATTTTAGGGCTTTAATTAGCATTTAAAATTGAATATTTAATTAATAAAAGGTTTTAAAATATTTTTATTGGATTTTTGTTCTTATTTATATTATTTTAGACTACTTTTAGCTTTTAATTAATTTTTAGGTTTAAAATTTTTAATTTGTAGGTTTTTACGGTTTTACGTGAACGATCTTTTCGTCTTAGCTCGATCCGTCTTCGTAACCGTCATTCTCTTCTCGCCCCATTTCTATTTTCTCTTTTTCTCAATATAATCACAAACATTAATCATTTCATTACACAACACACTATCCTCCTCGAGAACGAACTCACTTCATTATTGGGTTATTTACACACGGTTTTCCTAAATCGTCGTGCCTACTTCCCTATATTTTACACTCTTTTCCTAAAGAGTGTGATTTTACAACTATCATTTTGGCGCCGCTGCCGGGGAGGCGTGTTGTGTTTTGATTGAACAATTGTTGTTTTTATATACTAACCATAAATAGTATTTGTATTAGTAGCACTCTACTAATACGTATTATCGGTTTTCAGTTTTTGTGTGAATACTATTACTATATTGTATACGTAGAACAATAAATTCACAAGTACTCCAAATACGTGAGAAATCACAACCTTGACTTGGGAGGTCATTACCCAATCATTGTATTCGAATCTCAAACCAAAGAAAAAGGCAAAAATAGATAAATACTTTCGTGAAGCTCGATTTTGAAAAATACAAACTATAAGGTGGGTATAAGGCGGTTGTATTTCACAACCTAAAGGAAAAAGGCTCTTAAGTGCTTCGCGCCGCCTTGTTTCCTCCGCTTGCTTGTGCGTATTTGATTTTGAGAGCTAATCGAGGGTTTTGCCGCCCAAAGTATTATTACATATCATATATATTTTCTAGGTTTCTATTGATTAAACCCTCTTGAACGATTTGGTGTTCCACCATCGTTCTAAAGTCATCGAAGGCGTTCACTTCACGTGATCGTTTTCATTCCTTGAGGCTTCTTTAATCAAGAGATTTGATTAAGGAGGAGATTTGTAGATTTTTGTCTACCTAATACATTCCACAAATTCCAAAAAGGTTAATACAATCAAAAACCACAAAAAAATTGAAAAATACAAAACACCAAAAAGAATCTTCTTTTCTTGTCCCCTCGTTGTACGTGACGTTTATGCTAACTCGTAATCAAGCGAAACGTGTACGTAAACGAAAGAACAAAACTCCCACTCCAAATCATTCTAGTGAGGAATCTCCTATTGACGAACCCATTGTAAGAGAAGCACCAACCATGGCGAATCGAACTATGATGGAGTTACTTCAAGCACCCACCGAGGGTTATGGAGAGGCTATTGTGATTCCCGCTATCCTTGCGGAGAATTTTGAGGTGAAAACAGGTTTGTTGTCGATGATCCAAAACAACAAATTCCGTGGTGATGAGAAGGACAATCCCCACAACCATATCCGCCAATTCAATCGTCTTACCGCCACGTGCAAATTTAAGGATGTCTCGAATGACTCAATTAAGATGATGCTTTTTCCGTATTCCTTAGCGGGGCCCGCTAAAATTTGTTTAGAGAAAGAGCCACCCAATTCTATATTGACGTGGAAGGATCTCGTTTCGAAATTTGTGAACCAAATTTTTCCGCCCTCTAAGACTACGCATTTGAAAAACGAGATTTCAAAATTTTCACAAGAATCAAATGAAAGTTTTTCAACGGCTTGGAATAGGTTTAAGGAAATGTTACATGAATTTCCTCATCACGGTTTTTCCGACTTGCATCAAATAGACACATTTTACAATGGACTTAATGATCATGAAAGAGATTATTTAAATGCCGCCGCGGGTGGTAATTTTTTGTGTAAAATGGTTGAAGAAGCTTTGGTTATAATTGAGAATAGGTCTAAGGTTTATAGCCCTCGTAACACACCGAGTGTTGCCAAAATAGGCTCGTCATCGTCTCGTAGCATTAATGCCTTACATGATGAAGCAAATGAAGAAAATCAGTTTTTTGATAGATTTGCTAATCTTATGTCCCATTGGAAAAATCAAGAAGCTTCGAATTCCGCTTCGGTTAAAGCGGTTGATAAGAGTTGTTTGTCGTGTGGTGGAGCTCATGATCTTTCTGAGTGCATTACCGCGGATGGTAACACTTCGAGTGCTTATATAGCCACGGGAACTTATAACCAAAACGGTCAAGGTTCCCGCCAAAATCAAGCTCCACCAAATCAAAATGCTAATAACTATCAAAACAACAACCAAGGTGGTAATTATCAAGGCAATCAACGTAATTACAACAAGGGTAATTATCAAAGTGGAAATGGGCAAATTTCAAACCAAAACCAAAACCGTGATTTTCAAACTACAACACAAGGTTTTCAAAATGATCACACCAAAAATCTTCAAGGAGAATTTTTGAATTATGCTAAGGCAAACGATGCTAAGTTTGATAATATGCAACGTGAAATGGTTAGCTTAAGATCCGAGTTAAAAAACAAGCTTAAAAACGAACTTGCTAATGAACTTAAAACTCATGCTAATAAAATGGAAGGAAATGTCCAACGACTCCAACAAAATCAACAAAAAATGAAGCAAGGTCAACATAAGATTAAGCAAGAGTTGTTAAAAGCGGATGCTAGGCAATCTAAGTTTGAAGACCGAATGGGAAAAATGTTTGAAGCTATCATGTGTAAACCCTCTTCTTCGGGTGGTCTTCCTAGTGATACCATCGTGAACCCGAAAGGAGAATTGAATGTTATTACTACTCGTAGTGGTAAAACTTTCAAAGAACCTATTTCTCGTCCAAGTACTTCTACGGAGAAGGAAAAAGAGAAAGAACCTGAGGTGGTGTTAGAAAAGGAGCAAATTCCAAGCCCAAGAAGTACCGCTCAAACCACACCTACGGTTGAACCAATACCAATCATGGAACCCGAGATTCCAAGGCCGTTGCCTATGCCCCAACCCACACCACCCTTACCCTACCCTTCAAGACGAGACAAGGAAAAGGCACAAGAACGAAATAATTATCAATTTGAACTTTTTATGAAAATGTTTCGTGACTTGCATTTTAATATAAGTTTTGCCGACGCCTTAGTCATGATGCCTCGATTTGCCGCGAACTTCAAAAGTATGTTGAATAACAAAGAGAAATTGCAAAAATCGTCTAGTTGTTCATCCGTTTTTCTTAGCCGCATACCTCAAAAATTCGGTGATCCCGGCAAGTTTTTAATCCCATGTGCTATACAAGACATGGAAGAATGCTACGCCTTGGCCGATCTTGGTGCTAGTATTAATTTGATGCCTCTTGAGATTTTTAAATCGCTCAATCTTCCCAATCTCACTCCTTCAAGAATGTCAATCGAGATGGCCGATCATTCTACGATTCTAGCTTGTGGAGTAGCCGAGGACGTCTTTGTGAAAGTTGGAAAGTTCTACTATCCCGTAGAGTTTATTGTTGTTGACATTCCTATCGATCCTAAGGTTCCTTTAATTTTAGGTCGATCATTCTTGGATACCTCGAGAGCACTTATCGATGTGCATGCTAGGAAAATCACTCTTCGTTTCAATGAGGAAGAACTCGTCATTAATGCAACTCAAAACTCCACACTTTCTCATGTGTATTCTATCACGTCTTTGAACAATGTTAGTCCCATCAAAAACATTTTCAAAAAGATTTCAAAAAGAGTTTTAGGAGTCGGATGATGAATATGTTGATCCCGATGGGGAAGTTTTCTTTGTTGACAAACGTTTTGAGAACTTGCCACCACCTTTACCAAAACGGTTTTCAAATGTGAGAATTTTTAGTGTGACTAATATTGCTTTAGAAACACCAAATATTTTTGACATAATTAAATCGGGTTTTCACAAGGAGAGTTTAAAAGATGAAAAAGGGAAAGATTTTAAATTGGATTTAAAAGATTTTTCTACAACTCTAACTCCGTCATCACCACGTGTATTGAGTACTACAAGCTCGTCATCTCCTTTTGACGATGCTTTGTGTGGACTTAGTGTGGGGGAAGCCCCTTATGTTCCCTCCCCTTTCTCCACCAAGGACGAGATATTTGATCCCGGAATTGCTTATAAAGGGAAATCTCGGTCTTCCACCGATGCAATAAATGGAAAATCTTTTCATTTGATTGGTGCGAGTCTACCTCGAGTAGCTCAATGTTTTTATGACTTACCATTGTCCCACCCTTCTATTTCTTCTCATCTATTTTCTCGAAACCCTTTGGGTTTGTGTTGACACACGATGAAGTGGCGTTGATTTGTTTTTCCAATGAAAACGAGAACACCATCTTCGATCCCGGTATTTTGCACCATCAAAGGACTTAGTCCTTAATACCGGTTGTTTTTTGGGCCTTGTTTATCATGTAAGCCCCACCAAAAATTAACCATACCATGATAATCCCTAAATGATCACATTTATGGGGATTCGAGTCGAGCTTTTGACTCGGTTATCAAAAACAAGGTGCCTCGTGGGGGAGACCCATGCTTATCCATGTACATATTATTGCTTTCTAATTAGTTTAATGAGAGGGGTTTTGTGCCCTTCCAACCTTTGTTCCGTGGTTGTTTGTGCATTGTGGTATTTAGATCATGATCTTCACGATTGGAGCCTCTCGTGTTCGTTTTATAGGAGCACTCGATCGTTTGCTTTGGAGACTTTCTCAATATCCAAATGATATATCCTTTGATGTTCTAACCTTAGGTTTTTAGCACACTTCATAAACGTCTATTAATTTATTGGTTACACCCTTTCCATGCTAGATTAGGCATTCGACTACGTCTTTAGTATGGGGGTGTTTGTACCCCTAGACTCGAAACATTGAGGACAATGTTTAACTTTAGTATGGGGGGGGGGGGGTGAATAGATACTTGCCTTGCCAAACCTTTACGCTTTCCAAAGTTTATCTTTTTGTTTATCGTTTTGTTGCAAAATAAGGCTAAAAATGGCCAAATTTTAAATTTTTTCTCATATTTTATAAGTGTTTGAAGACACGAATGTAGATTTTCCGATGGCGAGAATAAGAGTATTTTTTGACTCGACCGTGCGTGTTGAGCACTTAGCTTTGATTCCTTAACTACACATTAGGCTAAGTCTCTTAAATGAGGAGGAGAAATGATAGAGTTAATTATAAGTTACTATGCTAAACGTAGAGTACTCGTATTCTTTCAAAAACTCATGTGTTCTCGTTGTTTGCTTATTCTCCCTTCGCATGTAAATATTTTTTGCTTAATAAATATTGACTTAGCGGTTTAGTTAGGATTATTGGGTTTCTAGTCTTTTCTAGTAGCTTCCGTGTAATTAAATTGGGAAGACATTAAGGTATCACCAGCGTCACGGTTTTGAAGTATTGGCACCCGAATAATCGAAAGCTTCACCCAATAATAAGATTTCAAGTGCTCACCTAAATCTAGCAAACAATTTGAAGCCCCACAAGGCCGAAAAATCTATGCAAAATTGAAAGTGAATCAAGCCTTAATCTTCGAAGCTTTAAAGATCCAAAATTCACCTTAGCGTGAGGATATACGTCTTTGGCTAATAAAACCACCGATGAGGCGGATAATAAAAGGCAAGGCAAGACCGAAGTCATAATAAAAGCTTTATGGCGAAGTTGAATAAAAGATGGAGGTAAACCAAAGATAATAAGGCCCTTTCGTTAGGGGGTGTATAAAAGTCTTGGTAATAAGTCTCATGTTCAAAACCGTTATAAAACCGTGTTTATCGATCCTTCTTGTTAACTTAATTTTTTGACATCGTTGTCTATTAGGAGGGGTTATTGATTTG
Source organism: Glebionis coronaria (assembly GCA_025667525.1). Lineage (NCBI taxonomy): Eukaryota > Viridiplantae > Streptophyta > Magnoliopsida > Asterales > Asteraceae > Glebionis > Glebionis coronaria. Next base: position 327,239,997 of record CM046880.1, read on the forward strand.
ATGGTCCTAGTTACACCGTTAGGACTCTATTTTTAGACCTAAATCTCTATTATCGCATAAGTCAAACAATGTATCCTCGTGAAACATTCAAGACATAATAAAATATAAGAGATACAACTTAGGAATAATGGGAGGATAAGTACGTGATTAGGGCATAGTGTTAGCATTACTAACTTATAATGACAATGATCTCGTTGCACGCTTGGCTTGGAATTGGGGTGAAAATCGAGGACGATGAAATTATTTCTAACGAAGCATTCACGTGTTCTTATTCTATGAACCTAAACGTCCCATTTTGCGATGAAAATCATACATTATGTCTAAAACACCAGTAGTAGTAATAGTGGTAGTGTAGCTAGTTTATCATTCAATAAAGTGAATAAAAATGAATTTTGGAGATGCTACGATACTTTATTCTAGCATTGCGTGAGGGCACGGCAATGGTTTAGTATGGGGGAGTGATGAGACTGCTTTTATACATAGTCTCATCGTCCAAATCGGGCTTAAAATGCATTAAATATCATTAAAACTGCCAAATATATGCTCGTGTTTGTTGCTTGTGTATTTTAGGTACGGATATTAAGGAAATGACAAAAAGATCACAAGAATCAATCAAAAACGAACACGGGAAACGAAGCCGCACAATGAACCGGACCCGAATCCTGAATTTCCAAAATGGCCCTTGAAGTTTTGAAGATTGGCAACTTTAGTCCCTCATTTTTGAAGATTTGGCAAGATAAGACCTTGAAGAAATCTTCATTGGCAAAAGAAGACCTCCATGTTTGAAGATTATACAAGTTATGCCCTTGAAGAATCCAAAATATGCATTAATGGTCCTTGTATACAAGCTTGAAAAGTTATTGTGCCATTTTTGACAAGCTGCCAAAGTTAAATACAAAGGGATTCAAAGTTTATTTGCTGTTTTATACAAAGTGAAAGAGTGAAGGAACTTTGGGGACTACTATTGTCAAACACTCAAACCATTCCCAGCCTATCATTACTCCACCTCATCCCACTCCACCAATCACACCCCACCACCTCACCACTCCTCTCCACGTCACCTTCCACTACTTGTAAATAACTGATTAATCAGTTATTTAAGTACTTCCCTCCAAACACTTTATTTAAAATTAATCACCCCCATTTCAGATTAAACCCACCCTTAATCCACCCATAAATCCTAAAAACCCCAGGCTCAATTAACTTCATATCAAAGGGGTTTTTGTTAAGCTGCTCCAGATCCTTGATTAACCTCACCCACTACCTATCCCACACCCCAAAACACTCACACACTCACCCTGGACCCCCCATGAGATTCCCCATTCACGTCCCTTTCTTCCCAAACCCAACAAAGGGACAAGATAAACGCCCAAGATGATGTTACTTGGTCCCCAAGACCATTTTAACGTCCATGATCAAACATATACAGCTGGACATCACAAGAACCTTTCAGAAATCACATGGACGATTTTTTGACCAAGATTCCAAGTCAAGACCAAGGGCATGTTATGAAATTCACCCATTAGGGTTTTAGCTTCTAGTTTATTCTATTCAGTTGTATAAATACTTGTGGCATGTCACAAGTATCTTTGTTCCAGATTTTGCTAAATTTATTTGTAATTCCTTTTTTATCAATTAAAAGTTGGTATTTTAATTAAAAGTAATTCCTTTTTATTTTGTCAAAAGTTGGTATTAAAATTAGCATTAATCTGAGTTCCATAAATATTTTGTGTAAACACTTTGTGTTTTGAATTTTTAGAAAAAGGTTTCTGAAAAAGGGTGATTTTTGGTAAAATCTTGTTTCAAGATTTGGGTTTCCAGGACTGTAAGTTGTTGGTTTAAGTGTTTTGAAAGAAAAACATTTGAGAAATTTGTGAGAAAGGTTTTAAAAAGAGAAAGATAAAATCAGAATTTGCATATTGTGTTTGTTCATTGTTCTTAGCAGGAAGTTATTTGAAAGCTTGTTTGTCCAAGGTTTTGCTCAGGCCCCAGCCTGAAGGAGATGGCTAAGCAGCCATTGTGGGACCTGGATGTGGGTCCCACAAGGTAATCTCCTTGTTCTTTGTTTGAGTTTTGAAATATTTCAGTTTTATGAGATTTGCATGAATTTGTGTGAAAATTGTTTAAGTGTTGGTTATTTGGTTTGATTCTACTGTTTTTAGGGTTGTATGCATGTTAGCAGTGTTTTAAATCAATTTGGCTTGAGTTTGATAGCATTTGCTTTGTTAGATTTCAGTTTCTGATTATAAAGGGGTGTTTGGATTAAGGTTTAAGTGGGGATTAATGGTTTAAATCTTGCTTAAAAATCTGTCTTAATCACTCATTAGGGTATCAATAGGTTGTATGTTACTTTGGTTTTCAGTTTAGTGAAGTTTAAATCAAACTTGCATGTTAAAAATTGGAATATAGCACATAAAAACAGTCAAGTCATATTTCTGCCTGTTTTGTGATTTTTGTGCCATCAAATCTTGGTATATGTTAGATATTAGGTTTAGGAAGGGCTTGCAAGTGCTTATATGTCATTTGGTGAGATTGTGTGCTTGATTTGAGGCCTTGAATCTCACTTTTGTGCACTTTGAATCAGCAAAACACTCCCAGACCTGTGCAAGCTTAATCAGAAACCATCTCGTGCATTTTGTGTGAATTTTTTTGAAGTGATTGTGTGTTTTTTGTGCTATTATTGACTCCCCACAGCCCAACTGGTTGTGGGGTTGCCTTATTGCCCAATATAAGCCCTCAAATAAGCTCTCCTGAGCTTATTGGTCACCAGACCAAAAAAATATACTAGCAGTGGGAACAAATTTCCCACTGATAGCACAAAAGTTTACCCTGCTACACTACTGGACAAAATCCAGTCACATGTCACTATCAGAATTCCAATTTTTTGTCTTTAGTGCCTTAATTTAGGAGTTAGTGTTTCAAACCAATTGCATAATTTTTCTTATTTTAATTTTGATTTTTCAGTTTAATTAGTTTTTAAGTTACTGATCATTTAGTATTTATTAGATTAAATTGCATTTTTAAATACTTTTAATATTTCTGTTTTTGGCATTTAGTGCCAAAAATACTTATTCTTCAGTTTTAAGATTTTTCATAGATTAGGAAAAACATTTTAAGATTTTTAGTTCAAAAAGTTTTTACTATTCACTTTTTATTTAATTTTTAAAATTAAATCAGTTTAATTAGGGTTTTATATCAAACTGTTTTTGTCTTCTAGTGCAAAATTTTATATTTTTCAAACTTTTTTATTTTTCTACTGTTCATTAGAGTAAATTAGGATTTTTAAAATTGACAAATTATTTTTGGCATTATTTTATTATTTTTTATAATTATTTTGGTTTTAAGATAGTTTTTAGTGATTTAAAATAGAAAAATAGTTTTTAAAATTTAGGAAAAATACTTTTTAGTCTTTAGATAATATAAGTAAGTTATTTGTTCAATAAAATAATATTTTGGACATTTTGATTAATTATATTTAATTTTAGGGCTTTAATTAGCATTTAAAATTGAATATTTAATTAATAAAAGGTTTTAAAATATTTTTATTGGATTTTTGTTCTTATTTATACTATTTTAGACTACTTTTAGCTTTTAATTAATTTTTAGGTTTAAAATTTTTAATTTGTAGGTTTTTACGGTTTTACGTGAACGATTTTTTCGTCTTAGCTCGATTCGTCTTCGTAACCGTCATTCTCTTCTCGCCCCATTTCTATTTTCTATTTTTCTCAATATAATCACAAACATTAATCATTTCATTACACAACACACTATCCTCCTCGAGAACGAACTCACTTCATTATTGGGTCATTTACACACGGTTTTCCTAAATCGTCGTGCCTACTTCCCTATATTTTACACTCTTTTCCTAAAGAGTGTGATTTTACAACTATCAAAAGGTCTTCTTCAAAATCTTCCACAGATCTTCTAAGTCCTCACTATCCAAAGTTTGAAACATGACATCTAGACTTAGAAATGTCTGTGCTGTAGTGTCAGCTCCTGTAAGCTTCTACCAAGTCATCCCCTTGTGTTCATAAACAACATATTCCACTATGGCAAATTTCTTCCCAAGCTCACTAGGCGAGATTTCATCATTTTCTTGCACAATTAGCTGTTTATCAATTTCTTCATTTGAGGGACGCTGAGTCTCCTTAGTAACTATGCCAACTTTTTCCATCATCTTGAGTCTTTTGGCAGCCCTTTGCGTATTGAGTACAGATCTCTCAATTGCTGGAAAACTTGCACCTGCTTGATTTGATGCACCTGCTTGTGATGATGCACCTGCTTGTGATGATGCACCTACTTGTGATAATGCACCTGCTTGTGTAGTTTCCAATGTTGTTCCTTCAGCCTTTCTTTTTCTTGATTCCCTAGCTCTTTGTAGCATTTCACTTTGCCTCCTGAGATACTCAGCTTCCTCAGGAGAGTTGATAGCTATGAAGTCTTCCACATTTAACTCTATTAGAACTGGTCTGACTGCCTTCTCTATATCCCCAAAAGTCATGTCTTTGAAATTACCATCAGTCCACTTCTTATGTCTTTTGAGTAAAACTTTGTAATGTGCAAGCCTCCCCTTCTCAGACTTCAAATATTTTTCCTTCTGAATCTGATTTGCCCTTCTTTCCAGATACTCATTTTGATACTTGTAAACTAGACAAATCAATTCATACATGTCCTCCGAAGGAGCAGTCACCAACTCCTTTTCCCAATGATCTAGAAACTCTTGAACATGAGGCACCCTGTTATCCAACTCTCTATGCATGATTTCAATCTGCTTAAGCATCTCTTTGGGCCTCATCTTCTGCATACTCTGATCCTGCATATCAATCTCCTCTTGTTGCATTCTGAGAGCTACATGTTCATCATACTCTTCTTGAGCCCTTTGTTGTTCAGGTGTTCTGTGCTTGTACTTTTTCTTGGGCTGTTCAATCATGATCCCTTTTCCCTTGTCTTTTGGATCCACTGCTGGTGCTGGTTTGGCTTTAGGTGCAGATTCTCCAATTGTAATTCCCTTCTGAGCTGATTGCCTTCTATTCTTCCTAACAAACGTTTGAGTAATAGACTTAGTAGGGGAAGAACTTACAGCAGGGGGATCAGGTTTAGTAGGGGAAATTTTTGAAGCAGGGGCTTCTTCTTGATTGCCCATAGTTAAAAATGTTTGAGCAATCTCCTTTGTGGTACTCCCCTTATCACTTCCTTTCTCAGCACTTCCTTTCTTAGTCCCTTTCTCAGCACTTGCTACCTTTCCTTGTTTAGGATCCCGTTCACCAGGATATGCATACCATTGAGTAGATTCATCTGTGTTAGGAACTTCCTCCCCTTTGGAATCATCCTCATCTGTAGATATGATAAGCTTGGGCTTTCTCCTCCCCTCAAGTGTAGCAAGTCTGGTTCCAAATTATTGATGACCAGACCTTTCTTTTTGACAGTTTGTACAAGTTGTGCATTTTGCTTTTTCAAGCTAATGCACATATTCGTCAATTCCAAAAGAGACATAGGTTGCATTCTGCTCTCAACCCTAGAAGGGGATTGCTCCCCTTTTTGGGTATCACTGAGTGAGGGAGAGGACTTACTGATGGTGTCACTGTCCTGCTCACCCCTTGAGGATGAGACAGTAGTGGCAGCCAAACCCTCTGAGTGCTCCAACCTTTTGTAGGCTCTCCTCTCTGCTACTTGTGAAGATCCACCAGGCAAGGGAGACCTGGCAAACCTGGATTTGGTTCTCCTTTCATGTTTTGGATCAGCAGGGGTAGAGTACTTGCAGGGGATAGAGTCTTGGCAGGGGAATAAGATGGTTTGTGTGTGGCTGTTTTTGTCTTAGCTTCTTCTTGTCTGATTTGTTTCATCATGATGGAAGTGAGTGGAACAGCCCAGCCAGAAAATTATGGAGATTGTGCAAGAAGTGTGGTAAATAGTTTGGTAGAGTGTTTGGTGGCTGAAAAATACCTTGTGTGTTTGATAGGACCATGTTCACTCATATTCAGAAAAAGTTGTGTAAACCTTGGGTACATACAAAATTTAGTATTGCTTGTGACATTTTTTTACCATTCCTTTGAAAATCATTTGAGAAAAATAGTACTTTCTCCCTGTTGCTAAGCATATCAGGGCAGAAGCAACTTCACTTCCAAATTCATTAAAAGCAGTGGTTTTAGGTGACAAACATTGCAAAATTGTATGAATCAAATATTTCCAATGTGGGGCAAACTGACCTTTAGCAAACTTACATTTTTGATCATCAGAAAGAGTGTACCCCAATTTAGCAAGACCCTCAAAGATTTCAGCCTCAGGTAGGTTGGTTATCCCATCCTCATCATCCAGAACAAGCTTGTCCCTGATGGAGGCAAGTGAAATCACCTTGGGATGACCATCTACTGTGCTTTGAATTATTACCTCTCCATCCACTGTTTTGGTCATGGATCTAGACCAAAACTGTTGGATGTGTGAGGTATAAATCCTTGGATTGATGAGAAGAGCCACTCTAAAATACGAAGATTTTAGAAAAGCCACTGCATCAACAAATTTTGCTGGTTCATCATGTAATAAAGCAATTTGATTGTGATTAGCAGCAATTTTAAGAGACATGTTAAATGTTGAAAACGTTTGAAGGTTTATAATGGTGAGATTTAGGTGGGATTTGATCGAAGGAGAGAGATGGACCTGCTGGTTAAGGGAATTAAGTTTTTATAGGCGAATTGAAGAGCTGTGATTGGACCAAATTTTCAAATTGCAAAAATATCAAAGATAAATCTTGATAAAAAAAAGTAATTTGTTTGAAATAATAAAGAAAAGATTACCAATCAGCGAAGAAAGTGCCTTAAATATCTTTTGAAAAGAATAAAATATTCACTAACCAAAATTGTTGCAAGCAGGCCTAACGGCTATAAGCAGGGTAACGGTATTGTCGGTCAACGGTCAAACAGGGGAATCAAAAGGTGAAAGTAGGGGAAACTTTCCTAGGGGTTTTAGACTAATCAGGACGAGACCAATGCTAAATAGCTCTGCTCTAATGCACATCCTTGTATACAAAAGGTAGATACACAGAAACTCAAGAGTCCTCCATTCAGCAATGTTCTAAGCACAAAAAGTTAACACATAAGCCACCCTACACCTGGTCAACCCAAGAAAATAAGCATACCCTAGTCACCATCCCTACCTTTTACCTCACCTATGGTCAGTTAGTTTTGGCAATGTGTACTAAACATCTGAATCTAGACAGCAAGCTGTTTAATAAAGAAGTATAAGTACACATTACAGTGACTCAAGGCTTCAGAATTCTGACAAGCTTTGCAGTAAGTCTTCATCCTTCTGAACCCTTACTCACCAATGGATATGATCTAGAATCATATATGAGTATCCTAAGAATACCATAAATCCTAAAGGTTTGACCTAACCTCCCCTCAAACATAGAGTAAATACCTGATTCTCCCCACGAGTGTAGCATGCACCATTTGAATCTCGGCATTGTTAGTCTAAAACCACATATAACCACTTTTAAAAAGAACAAACCCATCTTAAGAGAAGAACTCTTAGCAGGGGAAGGAAGCCCAGCAGGGGAATCCTTGTTCAAAAGCAGTGGAATGAAAGTGATGGAAAAATGACTAACATATATACAACAACAGCAATAAAGCAATCCTTGGTAGACAAGACAAACATAAGCATCAATTTTTAGGGAGAAACCATCCCAATACCTACAACCAAGTACTGAAACCTCCCCACATCAAAAGCTTTTGTCAAAAGGTCAGCAACATTAAGTTCTGTATCAATTTTCTCTGGGACAATCAACCCTTTTTCAAAACAGTCTCTAATAAAATGATGTCTTATTTCAATATGTTTAGTCTTGCTATGAAAAACAGGATTCTTAATAATGCAAATGGTGCTGTTGTTATCGATAAATATCTTGGTTTTAAGAAAATTATACCCATAATCAAGCAGCTGGTTCTGAACCCAAAGAACTTGACCACAACATGCAGCAACTGCTACTTACTCAGCTTCAGTTGTGGATGTGGCCATAATAGTCTGCTTCTTACACTGCCAAGATATAAGGCTGCTTCCCAGAAATTGGCATCCACCTGTTGTAGACTTCCTATCATTATTGTCACCAGCATAATCACTATCTGAGTAGGATATCAGCTCAAATGGTGACTCCTTGGGATACCAAAGTCCTAAAGTTGGATGACACTTTAGATACCTAAAAATTATCTTTACAGTAAATAGATGACACTCTGTTGGTGCCACCTGGTATCTTGTACATAAACAGACTACAAACATGATGTCAGGTCTTGAAGCTGTAAGGTACATGAGAGAACCAATCATAGACCTATAATTCTTGACATCAATAAGCTTTCCAGGACCATCCTTTCCCCAAGGATGATCCTTATCCATGGGAGTGGAAGCTTTCTTTCCCTCACACATGCCAAACTTCTTCACAATTTCAGCCACATATTTGTCTTGTGAGATGAATATTCCATCTTTCCTCTGCTGAACTTGTAACCCCAAAAAGAAGTTTAGTTCACCCATGGCACTCATTTGAAATTTGTCCTGCATCAGCTTGGCAAACTCTTTGCTAAGCATAGAGTTTGTGGATCCAAAGATGATGTCATCAACATAGACTTGTACCAAAATAAGGTCACCCTTCTGTTTCTTGATAAACAGGGTCTGGTCAATTTTCCCCCTGTTGAAGCCATTATCAAACAAATATTTAGAAAGAGTTCCATACCAGGACCTGGGAGCTTGGTGAAGTCCATACATAGCCTTCTTCACCTTATATACCTTGTTTGGGTGTTCTGGGTCTTCAAACCCTGGAGGTTGGATAACATAGACTTCTTCATCAATGGTGCCATATAAAAAGGCACTCTTAACATTCATTTGGAACACTGTGAAGTCCATGAATGAAGCATAAGCAAGAAACAATCTAATAGCTTCAATCCTGGCTACTGGAGCAAAGACTTCCTCATAATCAATGCCTTCTTCCTGTGTATATCCCTGTGTCACCAGTCTTGCTTTGTTTTTTACTACTATACCCCTCTCATCCTTTTTATTCCTGAGCACCCACTTTGTCCCAATAGGCCTTGCCCATTTTTGACAATCTACCAGAATCCAAACTTCTTGAATGTCAAATTGTAAGAGCTCCTCTTGCATAGATTCAACCCAACTTGGATCATTTAAAGCCTGAAAAATCTTCTTTGGCTCTTCTTGTGACAAAAATACAGTAAACAGAAAACATTGCATGTTGTCATGATTGAAATTCATGGTGATGTTTGCAATGAAGCTGTGTTCCTTAGTTGTATACCTTGTATGTCTAGGAGCTTCAGGATCACCAATGATTTGTGATAGGGGGTGATCCTTATTGATTATGTAGGTAGGCTGCATGCTCATGATTACTTCAGTTTCATTCTCTTCCAAATCAGAATTGATGGGGCTATCTTGATTGGGAAAAAAACTCCTCAAAAGAGCTTCTAAATGATACTGCATGACCTAGGGATGGATGCTGATGAGCTAAATGCATCTCTGAATAACTTGGACCTCCATTCCTAATTATTCTGCTTCCACTGCTGGACATGAGAGGACCACCAGATGTAGGTGAAGATGAGGAAATGAGTGGGGATTCTCTTTCTTCATCATTAATGTCATTGACAGCTGGATCCTTGGTAGCAGGGGAAGCAATTGATCTAGCAGGGGAATCCTAGATTCCACTGCTTTCAACCATTCCACTGCTTTCAGAAGTTGACTTAGCAGGGGAAGAGATTGGCTGTTCTTTCCTTTGAGATGTAACATCCTCTTCACCTGGTTCTGGAGCAGCTTCAATAGGAAACAGTGAGGGTACATTCATGTACCTCAATGGTGGCTTCTCCACACTAGTTGGTTCTTTAGTACCTGAAATGTTAGTATTTTACAAGGCAACAGGTACATAATTCATAGATTTTGAAAGAACCTCAATATCAAAGAACCAATCAGGACCTGTTTGTACATCTTCAGGCTTGTCTTCAAGAAAATCCACATGGAGATTTTCTATCACTTTGCTTGTCTTCTTGTTGAAGACCCTATATCCCTTGTTGTTTAATGAATAACCAACAAAGTACCCATCATCCCCCTTTTCACTGAACTTGCCTAGATTTTCAATTGTGTTCAAAATGATCACATGACATCCAAATGGTCTAAAGAAGTCAATTAAAGGAGGTCTTCCATTGAACAACTGATAAGGGGTCTTGTTGTGTGCCTTAACCACCAAGGCCCTGTTTTGAACATAACAAGCAGTGGCTACAGCCTCAGCCCAAAAGATAACTGGAAGCTTGGAATCAGATAGCATAGTCCTTGCAGCTTCAATGAGTGTCTTATTCCTTCTTTCTGCAACTCCATTTTGTTGAGATGTTCTTGCAATACTGAATTCCCTCTTTATTCTTTTGTTTATGCAGAAAGTGTCCAGTTTCTTGTTTCTGAATTCACCACCATTGTCTGATCTCATGGTCACTACCCTCATACTTTTGGAAAGTTCAATCTGATTGATGAACCCAATGAGTACATCAGCTGTGTCACTCTTTTCAAACAGAAAGAATGTCCATGTGAACCTTGAAAAATCATCAGTAATCACTAGGCAGTACCATTTCTTCATTATGCTTGCCACGGAAGTAGGACCAAATAGATCCATATACAGTCATTCCAATGGCTTGGTAGTGGACATACTTGTTTTTGATTTGCAAGATGCTCTATATTGCTTCCCTTTCAGACAAGCAGCACAAGTATGATCATTGGCAAAGGACTTGGAAGGAAGACCATGAACCAGATTATATTTTATCAGTTTGTTCATGTTCTTAAAATTAAGATGACCAAGTCTTCTATGCCATTTCTTACACTCATCAACTGAGGCTTTGGCAATGAAACAGGTTTCATTGTCTTGAAGAGAGATGTCCTTGAGATCAATTGTGTACATGTTCTTTTGTCTTGGTGTTCTGAGTACAATAGGAGTGTTGGGTGGTAAGACAAACTCCTTTCCTAACACCAGACATTCAGTATCTATAAACAAGACAAAATTCTTGTTATCAGTCATCTGTGACACACTGAAGAGATTGTACTTGACCTCTTTCACCAAGTAAACATTGTCAAAGGTCATCCCATTGGTGACAATAGTTCCTTTTCCTGTAATTGTTCCATGCACATATCCAAAAGAAACACCATCATTGTCATGCAGGGGAACAAAGTTAGACAGATAAGATTTATGTCCAGTCATGCTCCTTGAGCATCCACTATCCCAATATGCTTTATCATCCTTTGTCTTCTTTGTCACCTGCAAAAAGAAAAACAAATTAGTTTTTCTTGGGGACCCAAGCCATTACAGACTTGGATCTACCTCGTGTATCAATATAGGATAGCTTATCAAATACTAGAGATACACCATTAGACTGAGCACCCCTTTTGGGTACCCAAACCCAACGAGCTGAGGATTTCACAGCTGTTCCCCATTTGCCCATTTTCCTAGAGGGCAAAACTTTGCTAGCAGGGGATACCCCAGATTTAGAAGGGGAATCCCTATGCTTAGTAGAGGGAACCCATCTTTTGTTTTGGCCTCTATTGATGTGTTGGTAAGGTCTAGAGACAGATTTATATGCATTATGAGGTGCTGGGTTGGTCATGGAAGAGCTGGTCTTCGGATATGCTTCATTTACCTTCCTTAGAGCAGGAACAACATACTTGTCAGAAACCTTGTTTCTCAAGGCAGGGGCAACATACTTGGCAGGGGAAAAGGATTTTGCCCCTGCATTCAGAAGAATGGCTTTTGGTTGCATGTCCTTTAAGGGATTTGCAGCCACCACTTCCATTGTTGCCTGACAATCTTGATAAGTGTGATCAAAACTGCCACATGTGAAACAAGGTTTGGTATTTATCACAAAGTCCTCTCCTAATTGATGAGACTTTTGGTCATTCCATTTTCTTTGATTACCTCTAAAAGACCTATACATACCAGCATATTTAACAGTAGATTTAGAGGACTTTGATCCTGTTTTAGATTTGGGTGAACTACTCTTATAACTAGAATCACTACCAAAAAGTCCTTCTCTTGAAAAGAGAACAGGGTTATCAATCTTCCACTGTTTTAAAGCAATTTGTTCCTTTTCAAAGTCCCTAACAGCACTGGTTCCTAACAGCACTGGTTTTTACTAGTGGTGTACCTGTTTCTTGATTATTAGGTATGTATGCACTTAGGTCAAATTCAATATCTTCCTGCTTCTTGAAAGAAGAGAGACCAGTCCAAGACAAATATTTTCTAGGAAAAGGTGCATGAATATTAGCAGGTGGTGGTGGTATAGTAGCATGCTTATTTTTAATACCAAAACCTGTTTTGTCCCTAGGAGACTGTCCAATTTCAACTGCCTTAGTCAAATCTTTAGAAGCTTTTCCAAATTTTTTAACAGTTTCATCATCTATCCTCTTATTAGATCTAAAAACTTCCAATTCAACAGTTAATTCCTTAATGGAATCATTATTTTCTTAAGCATCTCTCTCTAAAATCATAATGTGATCTCTATAATAGCTTTCTCTTTGTTTATACTCTCTTATGATGGACTCTAGCTGTTCTAACACACGTTTGTGGTTATCAAGGTCATTGTCACAGTTAATGTAATCAACTTTTATCTTTCTTATTTGATCATTCAATGACTTAGTATTTTTCCTACAAGCTTTAGTACAATATGAATCATCATATACCTCATTGTCTGAGCTAGAGCTTGACATGGCCATAAGAGCAAAATCTTCCTCTTTTTCCTCAGCAATCAAGGCTTGATTTCTTTCAACACTCTCTGTCATAGCACTTCAATCCCATCCACCTGCTCCATCTATCCCCTGCATGGCTACCATGGCCTTAGCACCTGAATCATCATCCCTGCTTTCCTTCCTATAGCTGTTCCCAGTCTTAGGTCCTCTGCATTCCCTAGCAAAATGACCTTTCTTGCCACAGTTGTAGCATTCAACCTTTGTTTTGTCAAATCCAGCTACATCAGAAGTATTGATGGAGATCTTCTTTCCATACTTCTTGTAAAACCTATTGGCTCTCATACTGAGTAGAGCCATGTTCCACTTGATGTCTATCTCCTCCAGTCCTTGCTTACTGATTTGACTCAGATCTTCATGTAACACAGTACATCCTTGTGGCCCTTGGGATGCTATGAAAGCACAAGCAGTGTCAAGTCTGAAAATTGCAGGCCTTTCTTCATCATAAGATGATCCAGATCTAGTAGCAGGGGAATGAGTAGCAGGGCCAACTTCAATTCCACTGCCTTTGGAGATTCAACTGCTGTGTGATATAAAAGGCATGTTAGTAGGGGAATTAGTAGTTCCACTTGAATTGGTGGGGATGGTTCCTAATGACTTCATCTCATTGACAACAGGCTCAAAAATTTTCAAGTTATTGTATATGTCATCAATATTCTTGTCATCTATATCATCCCTATTCTGCCAAATAGCTTTGTAGACAAACCATTCTTTCTGAAGACTGTTAAGAAACCTGGTATTCACCTGTTCTCTTGTCACTTCAATTTCAAAGAACTCCAACTGAGCCAAAATGTCTTGAAGCCTATTGTAAATAGAACCAATTGCTTCATCACCAATTGCTTTGAAGGAAGCAAATTGATCAAGCATTTGATTCTTCTTCTTCTTCTTCTTTGTGGCTTCATTTCCTCCAAAGGTTTTGCCTATTGCTTCCCAGAGTTCCTTAGCTGTTTTGTACTTTCTGAATGTTAGCTGATGTCTATCAGGTAGGGCCAACAGCAAGGAACTATGAGCCCTGACATCATGCCTTCTTGCCAATATTTCTTTGTCAGCAAGAGCAGCAGACTTCTTCTTGGCTTCACCTTTGGAGCTTTCACCTTTATCTTCTCCCTTACCATTATATTCAACCTGCACAGTCTTTGTAAATTGATCACCAAATGCTATGACTTCCCATAGAACATAGTGTTCCATTTTGAGGTATTGTTGAATCCTGAATTCCCATAGTTTAAAGTTTTCAGGATCCAGAATGGGTAGTTTGAGAGCATTGTTATTGTTTGAGGATGAATTAAAATCTGAAGACATAGTTGATGTTGATTGTGTGAGATGTTATGTTCTTGGTTTAATCAAAGTTTCTCAACAAGCTCTAATACCACTTGTTGAATCCAAGATCTTTAGACTCAAATAGTAAAAACCATTTTATCTAGGTTGATCATCATTCATATGATAACATAGCGGAATAAGAACAATGATCATGAATAAGATGTTTAACAAGATGAATGATTCCCAAAGGGTTTGTATTATTTGATTAACACAAACCACTCTAGGTGTGTGTACATTGAATCCCACACCTAGAGATCAAAGTTTATTGTAAGTTACATTGTAGAATACTGGAATGAATGAAAACCTACGTATGGGGTTGGTCCTTTTATAACATAAGGAAACCAAATATACATGGAAACTAAATAATACCAGTAATGCATAGAATAAGTAGTGATAAGACCAAATCTTCATTTCTCCACCAGCTTAGAGATCTTCATAATGACACCTTTGGTCCTTCTTGTTTCCATGGTGATTTGACTCATCAACTTTTATCCCAACACAACCATGTTCATTTTATGTTGTGTAAACCTACCAAGTATTCCAGGAAGTTCATTGTATTATTCCATGACTAGTCTTGAATCAGTCATTTTGTAATTTGTGAAATCACTCACAAGGAACTTCTTACTTGATGCATCCTCAACCATATATTTGGCTTCCAAGGTGTAAGATATTGTAAATATAGCTTATGTTTAGAGAGAGAAAGAGATAGAAACTTGGTAGAATTCACACACACACTTGAGAGAGAAAATAAGAAAACACACTTTTACTATGTGTAATGTATGTGAACCACACCCTCTCCATCTAAGGAGAGGGTTTATATACCAAGCCCATAAGATGGGCTTGGGCTTACAATTGGGTCGGCCATACAAGCATGGACCGGGCTTTTCCTTGTTTGATATATATAAAGATATCTAGACTACGAGCTACTACTTAATATATTGTCGGAGTGACTGAATCTTCCTAAATACGTAAAAAGGTATTTCCAACAATCTCCCTCTAAGGGAGGTCACTCCAAACAAGGGTGTTACCCAAGTTACAATAATAAAATAAACCTAACATACTATGCTTGTCTTGAGCTCGTAGTCTTCGTCTTTCTTTTCTTTTTCTTTTCTGGTGAACATGCTGATGTGATCATTGATATCAATATTTAGCATTAATCTCTTGCCTTGAACTTGTGCATCCTTCACTTGTGATCTTCGCCTCTTCGTGACTTCACGTCCCACATACTTATACTTTTGTAATTCTTGAAAGCTTTAGAGATTGATACAGCGGAAGACTTGACTTTTAGGCTTTCTTGAATTAGATTAAGTATTAAGTGCATAAAGTATAAGCATGCGGGGCCGACTTCTTCTCGGATTCCGCATCGCCACCGTCTTCAAATGCCGCAACATAAGTAGACACGAACGAAATGGATTTGAACATTTCATTCTAATTCGGTAGCATTTTAACTCCGGTCGGTGAAAACCGTTGGACGATATAAAATATCGTACTTGTGGCAGGTATATTTAATTAAAAATCTCCTTGACAAGATTTCGCGGGTAAACCCGTTCTCTTTACTCGACCATCCAAAGCTGACTGCGAACGTAAAGAGTGAATAATTTGGATAAAATTATCCGCATGATTGAAGCCGTCAATTCTGATTCCTGGAACAAGTTTGATTCATTAAAGAATCGCACCATTGTTGCTTTCCAGTTGTCACAAGCTCGATTCTTATAAAATCTTGCAAGTTACCTACCAAGTGTTGTTTGATGTTAACACTAGAAGGATTTCCACTCATCACTATGAACACTAGGATGTCACTCTGAGTGTTCTGGCAAGATCACTGAGATATTGCGTAGAGGCCTGGAACGTGTTTAAATTCAATTAAGAATTAAACAACTGTTGCTTTCCAGTTATCACAAGTTTGATTCATAAAGAATCGCACAAGTCACCTACCATGAGTTTTTGAATGTTCGCTCAAGAAGGATTTCCATCTTCATTGTAAATACTTTCGCATTACTCGGATGTTCAGGCAAGATCATGAAGATTTTGCGTAGGACTCTTAAGATCTTTCTTACTTTTCACAGTGTGTGAAGAAGAAAGGAATAATGAAAGTGTGTCCTAATGAGATATTTGATGATCTCAAATGGCTCTAGACTCGATCGTGCATTTTGGATTTTTAGTGATCGGAGGCTGGAGAGGAGTGCCACCTTATCAGTATCAATATATTCGGAGTGAATAAATCGATAGATAATGCGTTGTCTCCGTGTGAATAAAACAAATACCTTTTGAGAGATATCTGAGTTAGCTGTGATGGGTTGTGCATTGCATCACTGGGTCCATGATATTTATCTTCAATATCGAGCATCATTAAAATGATCTCAATAGCATATGTGTTGACCCGGTTTCTGCCTATGGTTGTAAGGAGGGCTTCTTTCTTTAGATCCTTTATCTTTACAATTCTTTTTCATTCTTCAACCCCTTCAATGCTTACCAATATGTCATAACTAGCACCTTGTTGTGATAGTTCCAGTGCTAACTTAAGTACTTGGTCGGCATTCAGCTACGTTCACAATATTTCCCCATCTTTCCTAATGACTACTATTTCTAGCTATGGAATGTCCTTGGGAAGATTCCTCCGGTTTTGGAAGAATCATTGGACTTAACCTATCCTACCATCCTTATGTCACCACAATCTTCATCGTCGTGAAATAAATGAGTTTAGGGTAAGTATATGTCACCATGAAATCCATTTTGATATGGCAAATCCATTTTGCTCCCCCTTAACATATGCCATGATATTCGAAAACATTTCGCATATGTCGGGATGAGCCATCACGTTAAGTCAAACCATTTGTGATAATTTCCCATATTAAATCACATTTTCTCCCCCATATTAAAAATATTAACCCAATCGATGTTTTTAATATCAATTGATTTAATGAAGTTTTAACAAAGGTTTTGGGAAGAAACATGCAAGTCCGTTTAATCTTCATGAGACCAATTTGTGAGATATGATACCGATTTGTAACATGATCACATATTCACCATGTAAGAATGTATTGACAAGGTTGGACCTGATTGATGAGAACATCATATGATAAGATCTAATGGTTCTTGTTCACGAATGTTGGTCGCCTCGTCACGTCTGAAGTCATCTCTTGACACCACATGTACGATTGGTATTGTTGTCTTGACACCAGTTTGTGAACTTGGCACATTCAGCATCAAAGATTCTGAATGCTTGACAATTGCTCCCCCTCAATTGTTGACCCGTGTTCTATCGAAAGAGTTGTAGTCTTCGTTTGAGTAGTCGCATCGTCGAGTATGTAGATACCAATTGTAGATAGCTATGGTTGTAGAGATGAGAGCTTCATAAAAACAAGATTTCTCTTGTTTTAACAAATAATGCACTGATGCGTACATATATCCGTGTTAGACCAAGTTATAAAATAAACTTGATCCCTTACAAGGTTTTAAAGTAAACCTTGCCCTAGAAAATTAATTCCCGTTGTGAGCCAAAGCTTTCATAAGAAATACTTGACTTTAATGTGAAAACCGGGTTGCAGTCTGAAATAACTACAAGCCATATGGGCATGTTTTATGAAATATTTACAACTTTTGTACGAACTCTATTATGGCGCCGTGTCGATATTAATCAACATTTATATGGCCGTAAATATTATCGTACCAAAAGACATGCCTTTGAAAAATAAAGTAAAAAATAATTTTGGATTTTTCTGAATTTTTCATTTTTTATGGTTTTTATATGGTTTTATATTTTTGTATTTTGCTTTTGTGGTTAAAAATATAAACAATATATACACAGATGATCACCAAGGATATGGAGAATAGCTTACCACCACTATTCTTTCGCTTCATCTGCCAATTCCTTAAGAGTCTCAGGCGAGAAGGTTCTCATTTCTAGCTTGTCAGCCAAAAATTCAATTCGAGCGTGATCTAAAGCCTTCGTGAAAGTATCCGCCAATTGATACTCAGATCGGACACAGTAAAGCTCTATTACTCAATTTTCCACTTGCTCCTTGATAAAGTGGTAGCGAATGTCAATATGCTTCGACCAGGAGAATTGAACATTGTTGCAGCATAAGGCAATTGCACTCTTGTTGTCACAGTACATCAGAATTTTGTTGAAACCTAGACCATAGTCGGTTAATTGTGATCTCATCCAAAGAATTTGAGCACAGCAATCGGACATAGCTATGTATTTTGCTTCTGTACTTGAAATTGCAGCGCTTTTCTGCCTTTTTGATGCCCAACTGATTAGTCGATCTCCTAGTAGTTGCAAAGTTCCACTCATGCTACGCCTTGTATCTTGACAACCCGCATGATCCGCATCTGCATATGGCATTAGTGCAATCGAAGAGTCCTTCGAATACCAAAGTCCCCGATTAATGGTTCCTTTAAGATACCGAAAAATCCGTTTAACAGTAGCTAAGTGTAACTCAGTAGACCGAGTTTGATACCGAGCACACATACATATAGCAAACTGAAGATCAGGTCGACTGGCTGTGATATACAGAAGAGTAACGATCATTCCATGATAAAGTGTCGGATCAACGGCAACTCCATGTAGATCTGCATCAAGCTTAGTTCGTTCCACCATTGGAGTATCCACGGGGTCGCAAGATTCCATCTTATATTTCTTAAGAGATTCAAGGGCATACTTGGATTGATTGATAAAGATGCCTCTGGGACTCTGAGATATCTGAAGACCTAAGAAGAATGATACCTTGCCCATCATTGACATCTTAAACTTGGAAGACATGAGTGTCCCAAACTCATCGGATAAGGTTTAGGTCGAGGCAGCAAATATAATATCATCAACATATATTTGTACCATAATCATATCTTTACCTCGTTTCTGAATGAACAGCGTGGGATCCACCTTGCCTTTAGCGAAGCCTTGCATGATGAGGAATTGTGACAATAGATCATACCATGTGCATGGAGCTTGCTTCAACCCATAGAGAGCCTTGTTAAGCTTGTACACGTGGTTAGGATATTTAGGATTCACAAAACCATCCGGCTGTTGAACATATACCTCTTCCTTGATTTCACCATTCAGAAATGTCGTCTTCACATCCATCTGATAGACGATCATATTCATGTGGGCTGCATAAGCGAGGAATAGTCTATAGCTTCCAAACGGGAAACAGGTGCAAAGGATTCCATAAAGTCGATGCCTAATAATTGCTTGTATCCACGAGCTACTAGTCGAGCTTTGTTCTTCAATATTCCGCCTAACTCGTCGAGTTTCACCTAGTAAACCCATTTCAAAGTGAGTAACTGCACTTGATCCGGGCATGGGACAAGTTCCCATACTTCAAGACGTAGAAATTCATTAAGTTCTTCTTGCATAGCTTCTATCCAACAGGATTGAGTGAAAGCTTCTTGCCATGTCATAGGTTCAACTTCAGTGAGAAAAGCATCAAAATGACAAAACATTGCATTTTCTTGTAACTGACTTCGTGTGGACACCGGACGATTAGGGTCACCAATAATAGAACCTATAGGATGATCCTTTGTCCACTTGTTGTCATGTTCACGAATCCGTGGATTGGAGTAAACCGTAGTAGTAGCTTCCTATGAGGTGGACGACCCGGCTTGATTATGGTCGGGAATAGGTACACCAAAGAATGGAAGTTCACGCATTTGAGCGAATTCCAAATCGTGATCATCATCATCCTCTTCATCATCAATAGGCATGACATGAGTAGTTGAAACATGAGTTGGTTGAGAATTACTTGTTGAAGGTATATCTTGACCAATTGTAGGTGTAGATGTGTCTGATTGTGCTCCGGTTGTTGGAGCGACAACTTCGGTTACCGGAGCTATTACCTCAGGTTCTGGAGCAACAATACTTGGAGGAGTAAAGAATTCATCAAAGAACGGTTGAAACAACGTATCCCATTCATTCCTAGAAGGTGGTGTAAATGATGATGAAGTAGGGTTGTTTGGGACAAGACCAGAACTAATGTTACTGGGTCCCATTTCATGAAGTGCGGGTTCAGAGCTGCTTTGCTCAGAAGCCATTGCTGTCAGCTCATCAAAATCAACATTCTTAGTTTCGAGGATCTTTCTAGAATTACGGTTGTAGATTAGGTATGCCTTCTTTGTGGGTGCATAACCAATGAAGATACCAATATCAGCCTTGGGTTGAAGTTTTCCCAAATTGTCACCATCATTATTTGGATAGCAAAGAGAACCGAATACATGAAGATATGATAAATCTGGTACTTTTCCATGTAGAAGCTCATAAGGTGTTTTACCATGGCGTTTACGAATTAGTGACCAGTTTTGGGTGTAAACTGTTGTTGATACTGCTTCGGCCCATAAAAATAATGGAGCCTTTACGTAAATTAACATCGTTCGAGCAGCTTCCATAAGTGTGCGATTTCGCCTTTCAACGACACCGTTTTGTTGTGTAGTGCAAGCAACGGATGTTTCATGAGAAATGCCAACTTCTTCATAATAATCACGCAAAATTTGATTCACAAATTCTGTTCCATTATCTGTACGAATGCGTCAGACAGTAGTGTTGAGACGCACTTGAATCATCTTGAGAAATCCGATGATGAATTTAGGTGCCTCATTTTTTGTTGTAAGAAATTTCACCCATGTAAACCGAGAGTAATCATCTACAATGACGAGGATGTACTTTTTACCACTAAGACTTTCAACACGCATTGGTTCACAAAGATCCATATGCAACAGATAAAGTTTCTCTTGGTTGGTGTCTTCAGTCTTGGGTTTGTATGATTTCTTAGTGCTTTTCCCCATTGTACACGTGGAACATAAATGATCCTTGTGAAATGTAAGTTTAGGAAGACCACGAACAAGTTCGTTTTTCACCAAATGATTAATAGCGTCAAAGTTAAGATGAGATAACCGTCGATGCCATAACCATGACTTAGTCTTCGATGCTTTGGAGAGAAGACATACGGGAGAAGCGACCATCATATATTGTAGAGACAAAGTGTACAAATTATTCCCTCGAGTACCTTTCAATAAATCAACCCCTTCCAAATTACGAATGAAGCAGGTATGCTCTCGAAAAGCAACTTCTAGGTTTGCATCACAAAATTGTCCCACAGAAAATAAATTGTGACCGAGACCTTCCACATAATACACTCTTGAAATTATAACATTACTAATATGATATTCACCGTAACCCATTATCTTTGCAATATGATCATTATCGAATCGAACCGTACCAAGAAACTTGCTGACGGAATTTCTGAGCTGATTGCGATCTCCGGTCATATGTTTAGAGCAACCAGAGTCCAAATACCAGAGAACAATTTGGACCACCTGTTTTCAAACAACAACAGTAGACAATGCATTGGAAACTATTGGTTCCGGAGTGTTAGCAGATACAGATATAATATTTCAGAATTTTGGTAAATATCAAACAAGGAATCAGACATACCATTGAGAATTATTCCGTGACACACATAGTCATCATTCTCCCGTTTTCTCCTTTTCCGCATCTCCTCCAAGGTAGCATCACCACCACCATCAGGAATGGGAGTGGTCGGCACGTACGCCACGCTCATGGTAGAAAGAAGAAAGTGCATATTCTTTTTCCATCTCCTAAAATCAACCCCTTCAAACTTGTCCAATTTGGAGAAGTTAGCCACCATGTGCGTCATTGCTGCCGCCATTGATTATCACAGAATAATCTTCTTTGATTGTTGGGGTTTACTTCGTTCCAACAGAGTAAAGATAATCAATAGCCTAACTACGTACCAATGAATGGTTACCGGATATCACTTGAAGTCGTGTAATCACTTTCCAAAGAAGATTATTTGACCCTATGCCTGGGTTAACACGAATACCTACTTCGGATAAATCCAAGTGTTTGTTCTTGTTTTAGGCACAAATCAAGAACCCTCCGCGTTTATGTGTTTATGTTTCTGTATCTTTCATCATGCAAATATGATCACTATTTATAGTGATCCCATTCCTAAGAATGTAACTCATGGTCAAATTGGCCAATTAATCTCATTATTTTCCACATGACTACATAGTGGTTACATGACCAGAATAATGGTCATTAAGTCAATCTTGAACCCCTTAGGAAACAGTCAAGGAGGTTACAAAGATAACCCACCCACTGATGACTTAGCCGCTGACAAGGCACAACCTAGCCACTGACAAGGCACAACCTAGCCGCTGACAAGGCAAAGCCTAGCCGCTGACACATGCATCATCAACAAACCACTATATTGAGTCCAGGGTGGTCAGTGACTTAATGGGTGTACACTATGTACCTCCAAACTCATTTACAAGTATGACCATGTCCCACAATTATACTAAATTTCCAACATATGCCATATTGGATCACGAATAGTCGTACTACTGAAAGCACTCGGAAGCACACATGGGGCCGCACCAAAAATATCACGCCTAAATGTATATGGATGAATTAGCTGTTTAAACATATTACTCTACCATAAACAAAGAGAAAATACTACGTATTGTTTTCTTCTCTTTTTGTCGTACGCCGCCAACAACAAAAACAACACAAAGAACAAATTGCCAATATTTCTTTGTCAACGCATCAACAACCCAATTCACAAAATAATACTGTAGAAGATCAATTATATATGAAAGGTACGAATCTCCTTCTTTCACTGCCGTTTCTTTTAGAATAGAAGAAGACTGGAGATAAGAAGGGAGAAAAATCAGGAGAGGATCGGTGCTCTTGATACCATATTAAGATTATAATTTTGGCTTGCTTTATTTGATAATCATCATTACAATATATATCCCTTAAGGATGATTCTAGAAACAAGTAATAACATGGGCTTAGCCTATTAACTAAATACAAAGCCCATAGGCTACAATCATACGTCTAACAAAAAAAATCTAGACGAGATTCAATATGGCATATGGACACAGGTGCATCATCTCATCTCAATTTACATACAAGTAACTTAAATAATATTTATAATAAATGTTTATATCCATCTGTTTGTGTTCGTAACTTAAATAATGGATATATAAAATAATACTGTAGATGATCAATTATATATGAAAGGTACGAATCTCCTTCTTTCACTGTCGTTTTTTATTTAGAATAGAAGAAGACTGGAGATAAGAAGGGAGAAAAATCAGGAGAGGATCGGTTATCAATAAATTTTCGTCCCATAGGCTACAATCATACGTCTAACAAGGAGATGATTGATGGTTTCAACGTCTTCCAAACAAATGGGACAAAGAAGAGAATGAACATCAACACCTCTATGATCCAAATTCACCCTAGAAGGAAGCTTGTTCAACGAAACCCTCCATAGAAAAAACGTTAACCTTGATTGGAATTATACGATTCCATTGTGTGGCAGAAGGAAAATCTCAAGAGTACGATGGTCAGTAAAAGACCGAACCGAAGCAACAGATTACCCTTTGTTAGCATTAAGATCCCAGGACCAAGAGTCCTCTTGATCCGTTAACACAACATCTGCAATAAGAGATTGAAGCGCTGCAAATTGAGCAGCTTCAACACCACCCCTCAGAGTCCTTCGAAGCACACTACTCCAATCAATAAGACCAATACGATTAGCAATAAAACAATTCCGCTCGGTCTCTAACAAAAACACCCGCGGGAATCAGGATTTAAAGATAACATCACCCCACCATATATCATCCCATAAGTGAACAGAACAACCATTACCAATCTTGCGGGAACAAAGATTAAGAAGATCAATACCTTTGTTTTAACAGCCTGAATCGAATAAATAACTCCACACCAAGGACTGAACCATTACGGTGGAGTTACATCAAAAATACCTCCATGAGCACCGTAGACCGCCTTAATCACTCGAATCCAAAGATCAGAAGAGCCTCGAAGAAATCTCCAAATCCACAACTCGATATTGAGAGCAGAAATGCTTCCAATACCAAGCCCACCCATTGGTTTACTAGCAAGGCATTTATTCCACTTGATCCAACTCATTTTTTTCACCCTTGTCAGCTCCAATAAAAAAATTATTGCGCATAGACTCTAGCGTATTACAAACAAAAATCGGCACCCAGTATAATGACATGAAATAAAGAGGGAGACTTCCAAGGACTGATTTAATAAGAGTAAGACGACCACCCACTGAAAGCAAATGCGCCTTCCAAAGGGAAAGACGGGACAAAAATTTATTGATAACGGGCTCCCAATATGAACATCTGGACATGTTGCATCCAACCAGAACTCCAAGGTATTTGAGAGGAATAGCAACAGCGCCACATCCAATAACACTGGCCATGGAATGAACGTCATCATCATTTACCCCAACACCTAAAAGACTACTGTTATGCACATTAATTTTAAGACCCGACACCAGATAGAAGCATCTAAGCATACACACCAGATTGCGCGCATTCAAATTCGACCATTCGCCCATGAAGATAACATCATCGGCATACATGAGGTGTGAAACACATTGGTGATTATCACCAATGGAAGTGCTCTTGAAAATGCCCAGGTTCTTAGTTTTACAAACGAAAGCATGAAGACCTTCCATTGCCAGTATAAATAAAAATGAGGATAAGGGATCACCTTGTCGTAAGCCTCTAAATAATTCAAATTATTTCGTAGGGGAACCATTGACCAAGACGGAAGCACGAGCATTGTGGAGGCGGCCTTTTATCCAAGAACGCCACCTATTCCCAAAGCCAATTTTTTTTGTGATTAGATCCAAAAAGTCCCACTTAAGGGAAT
This sequence comes from Glebionis coronaria, assembly GCA_025667525.1. Taxonomy (NCBI): domain Eukaryota; kingdom Viridiplantae; phylum Streptophyta; class Magnoliopsida; order Asterales; family Asteraceae; genus Glebionis; species Glebionis coronaria. The sequence goes on from CM046880.1 coordinate 327,264,787, forward strand.
CGAAAGCTTTTTCAAAGTCAACTTTGAAAATCATAAGTTTTTTTTATTTTTACGATGCCACGCCATGATTTCGCTTAAACAAGAGGACCGTCAAGGATATTTCTATCCTTGAAAAAGCAGATTGCTCCGGACTTATGCAGCTACCGATCACCATACTAAGCCTCTTTGCATGAATTTTCCCAATGACTTTGTATTGACATCCAATTAAGCTTATTGGATGGAAATCGGTAACAATAGTAGCATTGGAGACTTTAGGGATTAAATCAATAAAAGAGGAGTTGCACCCTTTAGGAAAAGAGTGAGAGGAAAAAAATTCATGCACAAAGCGACACACGTCAGCTTCGATTAAATCCCAAAAGTAGTAAAAATTTTAAAGGTATACCCATCTGGACCCGGAGCACGATTGTCACCACAGCCCCAAACAACCCTTTTAATCTCATCTCTAGAAATGTCACCCTCTTATTGTGCTTATGGATGATGTTACTAAAAACTTCAGTCGATGGTTTTGTGCTAGTGGAGAGATGATTGCTTTCTTTCTCCTACTCTCCCGTCGGAAGCAGAACCATGCAAAATCTCAGAGGGTAAGCAAGTGAGCGTAACTTCTTACGTTAAACTGGTTATAGTTATTAAATATGCATTTTCCCAATTGTGTTATTTACGGATAATTTATTATTGTGTAGTGCAAGCATTTTGGGTGTCCTCAGTCCTCACTAAGCCAATGCAGTGCCCTTTAGGGCTGAGCTTCGGGTCAAAACCGAACCGACCCGACCCGTCCCGAGTGAAACCGAAACCGACAAAGGTGCAAATCCTGAACCGAAACCGAAACCGAAAAACTCGGTTCGGTTCGGTTGTAATCCGGGTTTTCTCGGGCTGATTATCGGGCTAATACCGAAACCGAAAATAAGCTCACTTTTGACCACCGCCTCTTTTCTTTATAAATGGATTTCATGTGCAAACTTTGACCATAACTTCCTAAAAAACACACACACTGGTGATAATGGCAAGATCAGTGTTTCTTTATAATCTGTTCCAACAAAAACAATGGCAACATCATCAATTCATTGTCATCTCTTTAAATCCTTCTACATGAACACAACCACCACAAAAACACATAATCACCACAAGGATTAACACATCCCTACTATTATATCTTATTGATTGATCAAAGATGGAGATCGAGAGAATGAGCAGATCGAGAATAAGGGAATACGATGGAGATTGATATCGAGAATAATAAGAGAATAAGGGATAAAAGGGATAAAAGATGGAGATATAGGGAATAAGAGAGGAGATCAAGAGAGACAGAGAGCATATTGAGAGAGAGAAAATGGCTGACAAAACAAAACTACACCAGTACACCCTAATAAAAGAGTATCGGGCTATTCGGGCCATCTCGGGCTTTTCTCGGTTTTTATACCGAACCGACCCGAAACCGAAAAATAGCTATTTTTGGAACCGATTACCGACCCGAATAGCTCGGTTTTGGGCTCGGTTAATTCGGTTAGGTCGGTTCGGTCGGGTCTATTCGGTTTCGGTCGGGTCTGCTCACCCCTAGTGCCCTTATACCTTAAGAAGTAAAAGTATCCCCAAAATTCTTGAAGGTATGCTTAAGGAGTCCTAAAGGTATGGTACATATATAATAGTATATCATTATGAATCTTATCACTGAATAATGTATGTTGAAGTTTTATCCGGTGATACGCTGACAACCCCATATATGATTTATCATCGTGCATCCCTTAAAAGAACATATTTGGCTACCGCACATAACATATTCTAATATTAAATTCTTTTCTCTATGTATCTTTTCACATTAAGTACGAGCTAAATGCAACTATTAGTCAATTGTTATAGATTGTAATTGGAGCTTCTGTATCTTGGTACCAAGATTTTGGGGCAATGGTCAAAACAGGTTTTAGTATAAACTAGTCACATTTTACTAAAGCTCAGGTTGTATTAACCTACTAATGTTTCTCGTGGCAAGTTTATTTAGTTTTGTTACAAATAATAAATGCATTAACTATGAACAAAACAATAAGATTATCATGATGAACTAATTCTTTGAGCAAGACGAGTTGGGAGGTTTTATGCATAAAGAATACGTTGACGGGTTCCCTTTCAGTCAAGTTTTTTACATTGACTCGTTTTGGATCTACTATCTCGAAATCGACCCACCAGATGGGTCGAACTGCAAAAATAGTTTTGGGTAGAAACAAGTCATATTATAATGATCTTAACATGTTGCTTGTCTACCGTTTGATGATATAGACCAAATTCTTGATTAGAATTCATATTATATTTTAGGCAGGAGTAAATTGCAAAAAGTGTCATTGCAGGGGGCAGTCCTTACCTTATTATAAGTGAAGGCACCATCCCTGAGTGGAACCTTTGGTGCGGACATCATCCCTGCTCCAACGCAAAAGTACTTAAATGCACCAAGGTGAAATGAAAAAATCTTCCTGAAGAAAAAGGCATTTTAGTCACTTCACTTTGGGACAGGACGGTACCTGCACTAAAGATTTTGCATAAGGACCGTCCCTGCACTTTCGAAAAGGTAGAGATTACGCCTGCATTTTAGAGATACCACATTGACGATTTTTCAGTCTACTCTAGGTAGATGAGATATTTATTATAAATCCTAAGAACAGCCACTAGGAACATGTACAAGACATGCTAAAATATGCTTAAAACCAAATCTTTCAACACAATGATTTAGGAGGTTTTATAACAAAGATTTTGGCCTACTCTAAACATGTCCGACCCATTTGAACCCGTTCCTCTTTTAGCTATTTTTTATTTTACCAATTGAGACAAAACACAACCTTAATCGACCAGTTAGGTAAACCATTCAAGATTGCTACCGCTATATATTAATGGCTCAGGAAAGATACATCTTTTTCACGCATACGCGTCACATAATTAGATAACTTTGGAAGTGGTGGATATTTAATGCCATAACGGTTCGGTTCTAGAAATGCACTACCATAATTATTTTTTTATTTTCTGTAAAGCAAAAAAACTGAAATTTCTTTAGATGCAGTACCCACATGCTTGCTTTGACTTCAATATAAAGCCAACATATATACTCCTTAGAAACTATCGAATATACTTTGGATTACCAGTTGAGTTAGGCTTTGTCATATACTTGTATGTCTCATTATTTTATAATGGAGGATTGGTACACCTTCAGTCCATGGTATGTTAGGAATGGGTGTTATCTACATTTCCCTGGTATTGGTCAGCTGAGTGTTTTGATCCCACATCGGCCAAGTATGGGAATGTTTGATGGTTTATAATGTCCAAGTGTCCCCTCCTCAAACAAGCTAGCTTTTTGAGTGAGTTCTATAATTGAGACTTATGAACCCATTACGAGCCTAGTATGGGATAGGTTCGTATCACTGAGATGGGTGAGGAAATGTAGTCAGGACGGGTTGGGTGGTCGTGCTACGGTTTTAATGCTTTGGATGATGCTTGCCTATGGTGGTCTTCTAATATCACGGTTTCAATGAATTTGTGATGTGATTTTTTAGTTTTATAGTGTTAATTTTGATGTTGTATTTGTTTGTGTAACACCCCCACAAAATGCTATGCGCAGCGGAACTACAACATTTGGGTGCTACACAGTTATCATCGCACACAAGATATATCAAACGACTCAAAAGACGTAAAAGTCTTGACATAATTTAAACATAGTTAAAATGTACAGGTCTACTGTTTTCCAAACCCCAAAAGAATACAATACAGAGTTTGCGTTTAGGTCCCCACTGAATCTCAACCCAAAAATACATTTTCATTCACATGACATAGTATAAAATTTTTAAGTGCAAAAAGGGAGGAAAACAAAGTAGTCCGCCAAGCCACCACAACTTCCATCCTCGCATGCTCCGCTGCTATCAATCTTGGTTACCTGAAACACATGCTTAAAATCGTCAACACAAAGGTTGAGCGAGTCTATAGGTTTATCAAATCATAAGTTGAACATAAGTATTAAAAACCAATCATGATCATTTAATAGCATTGTCGTACTCACAATCTATTTTCAAGGTTATGACAATTGTGTTTAAGCTCATGACACTAATCCGTTAACTCAATCACCCGCGTAATAATTACCGGCGTGATTCAGATGAAACCAGTGCCCCTTCTAAAGGCATCAGTTGCAATTATACCTTATCTCTCATACAAGATAATCTACCGCAGAACTTACTCAACGTACAGCTTCTCGGCTAGCATTGGGTCGTTAGCCCCGTAGTACTACAAATTGTATAAGCGGCTATTTCCCCCTACTCGAGGGCAGGACAATAGTTAATAGTTCATGAATTTAGGGACTTTTGCAACTAGGTACTCAACACAATTTCGAGGAAACATTCGGGTCCAACAATCAATCAAGACTTATGTTCATTTTCATTTAAATTAGCATGTATCCCCCTCGCGTGTTAAAAACATTTGAATAAAGTAAAGAGCGAGGCTATAGACTCACCTGGCGTAGTAGTAGTAGTTCTAGCGAAGACGTAACGAAAAATGTCACCGACGACGTGGATGCCCGGGAAAATCAAACACTTGACCTAAAAGTCAAAGTACGAAAACCAAATCAATACTCCGCGTACATTATTGTACTAAACACACGCATATGCAAACACACTCAATACTTATGAAAACTCACGCCAAAGTCAAACAAGTAGTTGTTACTAGACTTATACCATGTATCAATGTTATTAAAGTTACTATCCATTTTACGGTTTCGCCGATACTTACCAAAAGTATGGGCTGTTTTACTATACTTAACCATTTTTATAAAATTTGACAAAATTCTCAAAAATACTATAAGACCTGTAGAAAACACATATTTAATCCCAATAAAAGTTTTGACTTCTACGACTCATTACTCAACACGTTTTCCAAAAACTACGTTTTTCGGACTGAAATTGTACTTCGACCAACTTGGACCTCTTTGACCTATATGAAATGCACCTTTGACTTCTTTGACTCCTAAGTCCAATTATAGACTCAATTACACAGGTTTGTGACCAAAATTTGACCCTTGACCATTTACCAATTCATACTTGTGGTCCTCGGGATTTGACTAAAACTATACATAAATTCGGATTATAAAAGTTCTCGTCTCCCGGTACTCGATCTTTAAAACCTCATAACTTTTAGCTCGTTTTGAGTCACGGGCTCTACCTTATACCAAATTAAAGATAAGAAGACCCTCTATAACTACATTTAGTTATCTAGACCTGTAGGTAAAATAATTTTTATAAAAAGACCTCAAACTTTCTGCCTAAATTTGACTACACCAAAATCATGCTTAAGCTCGATTCCAATCCTACTAATCACCACTAGGCTTCATCCTAAGCATTCCCAACCATATCCAAACACAAATTTCAGTCCCTACCCCTATTGATCAATCAACCTCATAATCCTAACATCTAAAAATAAACATGCAATCACTAATACCCATTCAAACACACCCAAAACACCCTTATAAACACAAACCCATGACATTTCATCAAACACCTTGAACACACCCAAAACCCCAAAAATTTCGTGGCTTTTAGGGGCTGTGGAAGACACAAATCATAACCCCCATCTTGTTTTATAGGTGAATTAACATTATATACACATGAATTAAACATGTGTATGGTTTAATTTGATCAAAACCCGTTTTTGAAAAATCACAAATTTTTGGAAGAAAATAAATGGATGCATGCATGTAAATGTTGGTGGGATTTACTTACAATGATGTTAGGAAGGTGGGACTTTGATTGGATTCTTCAAAAACCAAGTTTTGGTGGTGGATTGGTGGTTTTTGGTGGGTGGCCGTCGGCCTAAGAACACAAGGGAGGGGTGTTTGATCTTTTTTTTTCTAAAATGTGTTGTGTGTGTGTGTTTGTGCCTTTTTGTGAGATGGGAGGGACTAAAGTGTATATTTTTGATTTCTTTTGGCCTCAGGTAAAAACGTCCTTAAAACTTTGCGGGATTGACTCACTAGTCAATTTAGAAAATTTTACGGGAGTCGGAAATCATCCCGAACACTCCAAAATATTTTTGGGATACTTTAAATGTACTCGGAAGGCTATAAAACTCACCCGACTCAACTTAACACGAACCGTAAGTAAAATTCTCGAAAAACTCAAATATCGATCAATCGATAATAAAATGTAAGTTTTGGGCATCCGTCGGTATCGTAGTCGTCATCGGTTCTTCTTAAATCGTCAAACGTTAAATTACGACCGTAAACGTTGGTTTCAACTTAAACCGTCAAATAATTCCACGATAAAAATTCTTAAAAATTTCAAAAATATACGTAAAATAGGATTAAATAAATGACGTTGGGCTCGGGATATCACATCCACAAGTGAGCCACAACTTAAGAGAGATGCTCATACTGAACAACTCTTGAGACGATAACTTAGCATCATACGGCACTTTCACGGTTGTTACATCCTTCCCTCCTTAAGGGAGCGACGTCCCGGCGCTCGCCTCTTCCTATGCTCGCATTATGTACTACTAGTAAGATAAAGGTACTTCTTCCTAAAGAGGTCTTCATGTTCTGTTCTGGGCTTCGGTTCACGTCTGGTGTTCCATCACACCTTCACCATGAGTATTATACCTTGCTTCAATCTCCTAGCATCTCGATCCATGATCTCCACTTCAATTTCCCAATTTCTTCCTACGGTTATCAGCACGTCTCTTCTCACAGCTTCTCGCGGTCAACAAGTGATTCTCAATCTACACCATCTCCTCCGGAGTCTCTCAAATCATTTCAGGTCCATTCAACTGACTTTTTCCTACTTCATTCCACTCAACTGGTGATCTACATTTTCATCAACATAATTCTTCAAATGTTGCAGCTTCACGGCTAACATGGTAAATGTCGTTGTACAAGGATACCTCCACGGCAAGTGTCGGTCTCAACAACTATCAAAATCAATCACACACGCTCGGTGCACGTCTTCCAACGTTCGAATCGTCCTTTCACTTGGTTCATCATCTCATAAAAACAACCATCACAAAGAAAATCACACGGGTCGCACATAACCCCATCGAAAAACGTTCAAAATATAAAAGACGAAGTAATTAATACTAGTCGTACAAAATCACCTTATCGCAATATTACGTACATACAACCCTACTTCGTCAAAAACGAATTCATCGATACGAAATCATTTGGCGTATACATAACTCTCTCGAAGACATCACAATCCAAACAAACACAAAAGCCATTATGAAACACATACAACCATATTACGACATGTTTGCAACATAGCCAAACCATGCTAAACCAATCCGTTCAATCAAGTTAACCCACGCTTGCTAAGCAGCCAAGCCATGATAAAATAAGAATCTTTGACATATTTCTCGGATGAGTCCAGTTAAAAGGAAATTGCAAGTTTAAGAAGGTTTACGAGCTTGCCAGCTATGGATGCATATCCAAAAGAAATAGAATAAAATAAAATACATACATATGTCATCGTAGGGTGCTCATACACGGATCCATACCCAAAAGATACTACAAGAACACCATCTCACTTCCGTCCCAAACGTGGTCAAAATCTCAACAAGCATCACCGTTCACAGTTTAATATAAAAAGAAATATATTACATGGCACATGTTCTCCATGATCGGACTTCATTGGACAATGTCGCCTCAAGTTCTCACAACTTACGATCACTCGACCAGATCTCTTAACACATAAATACATATAAAGCAGTGGTTTACCACACAAACATCAACTATGGCTATCTACCGTTTAACCATCGATAATCGAGGATGGTCGAGTCAAGCAAAGAGGATTCCTCACTTAAATAAACAAAAACGGCAATGGAATTGTCTTCCAATTACCGATGCACAGTTGGTAAACTTCAACAGTTTATCGCGTGTCGTTGTCATATCAAAAGAACAAGAAAAGAATAATAAATAAAGTACGATACATTCGCTGTAGGAGAAGTCTTCGTTATTTCCCTTAGAGTTATTCAAACTCGGTTTTCCTCTACTTCGGCAGTCTTCTATTTTTGTTAAAAACTCTTCTCCCGGTGACGATACGAGCCCCTTTGGTATTTCATCAACACCCTCGTGATTCCGATGAAATTTGCACGTTACACACAACTCATAAAAACATTTTCCAAAAACTACTCGGTCACAGTGACTTACCAAGTCAACACCAAACGAAAGAAAAGGTTTCAAAGAACACAAGAAAATTCAAAAATTTTCTTTAGGAATCAAAGAAAATACGATTACTTGCATAAGGATCCACCATTTTTAAAAACGTTCTCATCCAAACATTTATCAAAAACACTACCAGTTTTTAAAGATGACCAATTTATTTGAAACTACATCGCCCTTCCAAAACTATGCATAACTAGCTAGATCATGCATACTTAAGGACCAAGCAACGACAATTAACAAAACAGGACTCTTCCCGAATTATGCATAGTTAGCTAAGCTGTGCATAATTGAGGATCGAGTGACAACACAAACATTATTATTACATACCAAACACGACTATGGAAGTTTTCGACCTAGCCTTCAAAATAATTAAACCATTTGAAATGGGAAAATATTGTTACCATCGTTTTAAGGAAACACATTAAACATTTTTCGTCCACTTTGGAAACATACTTTTACTTTGCCTTTTTGTGAGGAAAATAAATAAATAATTAAATAAAGAAATCAACACCATTTGCATTTAGTTCACCAAAACATTTGACACACTCATACCTATTTTCACAATAGACTATTCACAAAATAACGGTAAGGTGGTTCATGATTAAAGATCATTGCAAGCACAACAAGTAATAAAATTAAGATCAATGAGATCGAACGAGGTAAACAGGCAATATATTTGCCAACGGAAATTAACTACGTTAGAAATGAAAATACTTCAAATATATGACGAAAGTCTCAGGATAACAACAGCGATCTACGAATACATGGAGTAAAAGTTGAATATCAACACAAGCGTCAAAATAAAACAACGATCACACTTCCCATCGTCTCGAGTTGCACACCCATTCCACCAAGGGTATACGGGGAGAGAAGAATAATCACTTGGTTAAATAGAAACAATTTCACCAGGAAGATCGAGTTCTTTCACCTCTTACAATTTGGTAAAGCGGCTTCGCCTCCTCGCTTTTGTTCAATATAAATAAATAGCCAATTTAATGAAGATTTATAGCATCATTCAAGTAAATACATAATTTTTGGTTCCATTAACCGAAAGGAGAAAAAAAATTGCAGGGTCCATGAAGGGGACAAAAATACACCGGGTGACATACCCTCATCATCAAGTACTAGCGAAGTAGCGACACAAAAATAAATATAATAATATTGGTTTCATACCATAGACAATATTAAAATGAACAATCACATGAAGACTCATGTTTAGATACAGACTCACAAAATCAAAGAAGGGATGTCGGACGATCGAACCATCGTGACTCAAAACATTATATATACATCTTTATTAAATAATATACAAGTAGGCGTGTGTTGTGTAATCCAGTTGCGTATAATAATTAGTGTTACCTTGTACATTGTAAAACCGAACATTTACACATTTTTAATTTGGGTTACACCATTAAAGAATTTATACCTTTCATTTTCCAATCTTTACAACGCTTTCATTTCTGGAAAAATTTCAATCTCTCGGAAATTATTAACATTAGTAGATGCGGTGACTCGGTTATCATAATTGACAAATCATTAGGTTTAAAAATCTCCATACTTGTGTCAAAACCTCATTAATGTTCATATCTTAAGTACCAAAAACATACGTAGTAAGAATTTTCCAAGTTTTACGTTTTTATTATTACGACTTATATTATCACAAATATACACGTATCCAACATGACTCAAACTAGTCCAATTAACTCTTAAAATCAACCTTTGACTTTTATTACACACATGTTTTCCCCAAAACTGTTTTGTTAAATCATATTCGCGTAATTCGACTCAAATGATAAAGAGGTTTCACGTGGTATTATCTCGGATACTTACTGATTTTAGTCGAGACTTAAATCTCAATAATAATAATATAATAAACAATCAAAATGCTTATCTCAATAATTTTAAAATATATAAAATTCAACTTTTAATCCTTAGCCCATTATCAAATGATTTTAAAATTAACACATCTCGTCGCGGAATAAAACAAAAGATTTTTCAAACGATTTTAAACAAGCATCATCAAATTACACATATTGGTTCTCTATAACGACAATTAAACAAACAAATGATTTCCAATGACGTTCCATCAATGTTTAAAATTTTATTTCAAGCATTATAATTTCATACTTAAAGTGTATATTCCGATTTTATCCCAGTTTATTTACTACAACGAGTGACGAGTTCTAGTTTACACCAATGCATACGTAAACATAACCTTATGTTTAAAATAAACCAATTTTTACAAAGTTTCTACCTCCAAAATATATGACCAATTTTTCTACTCTATATTACAAATTATGCCAAAAGTTTGCTACATTGACCCGAAAATTAATTCATACTAAATCCGAAGCTACATATACTCAATAGTCATCTCGCAAATTTTATTATAACTCCTTTCTCGAACTAATTTAAACAAATTCTTAACAAGTCCATCACAATCTTTTAGTATCAAATTTTAATATATGAAAACAAGGATTTTACGAGTAATAATAATTACTTATTACGATTTACCAACCAAGGTTGAAGGAAAATAATTTCACAATGTCCGTTTATTCTCTACACGAATTTTACTTGTTACAAAACACATCATACGTCATTTTTATCCGAAAGTTTCATTCACCAAATATTAAATATATAAAACACTTTATGTTTAAATCATTCAATCAACAAAGTTCGATGCTTACTTAACTTGCACAAATGCTGGACCTCGTCATGTAAAATATTAACTTCAAAATAATGAATCAACAAAACAAAATGAAATGAATGGAACGAGAATACGTATGTCAACTAAATGTTGTTATCGGCCTCGGATGAGTCTCGAAATCGTACTCCACAAAATTAACACAAAAACCAACCAAATTCCAAGTTATCGCGCTTGATCACAACGCCAGTCTATTTTAAAACACATCTTTAAAATTCAAGTAGAATAGTAAACAACGATTTAATGGCAACACGCCTCAACCACGTTTCATAATATACACACATGATTCGCCGCCCCAATGTACGCATCGTCGATTATACTTCGTCTATGTTATAGTTACGTGAACTAACATATCAAACCCATTAGGAATAAAGGAAATAAAGTAATACGTAAGTAAATTACGTTTCAAAAGAAAATGTCCAAAATGACACATCACGGTGCGATAACGACAATCGAGATCGACCTAGTCGATATAAAATATGTTACGAAGCATCATTTACGTATCTAGGATATCAAACGAGGTTCATATTCGGTTATTCGAACAATAAATTAATTATCAAGATTGATAATTAGCGGTAAGGCCGAATTCTCAACAAAACCGCATTTTAATGTACGATAATTACTCAAGGACCATTGCTTCACGTGCAATGCCTTTAAATACCATAGTATATACATACTTATACATACAACCATTCCTACATACACGTAGGATTACAACGCGGTGTTGCCATGTAATGCAATGTAGCCCGTTATGCCAATTACATGCAACATATAAGATAATCTTACAAGAATTTGCAAATTACGATGATAAGTACTCAACGTACAAAACAATATATCTCAATATATATCTCAAAGTATTTACTTACTAAATACTTAGGGAATTCATATCAATTTCGAGGGATACATCTAAAATATAAAGCAATGCTAAATAATTCTTACCGGAGCCATGCAGGATAGTTGTGTGTGCTTGGACCACTTCTTACGACACCAAAAGTTATAGTTTAGGATTTTCAAAAACGACCTAGTTCTCTATAACTCATGGCTCTGATTACCAATCTGTAACACCCCCACAAAATGCTATGCGCAGCGGAACTACAACATTTGGGTGCTACACAGTTATCATCGCACACAAGATATATCAAACGACTCAAAAGACGTAAAAGTCTTGACATAATTTAAACATAGTTAAAATGTACAGGTCTACTGTTTTCCAAACCCCAAAAGAATACAATACAGAGTTTGCGTTTAGGTCCCCACTGAATCTCAACCCAAAAATACATTTTCATTCACATGACATAGTATAAAATTTTTAAGTGCAAAAAGGGAGGAAAACAAAGTAGTCCGCCAAGCCACCACAACTTCCATCCTCGCATGCTCCGCTGCTATCAATCTTGGTTACCTGAAACACATGCTTAAAATCGTCAACACAAAGGTTGAGCGAGTCTATAGGTTTATCAAATCATAAGTTGAACATAAGTATTAAAAACCAATCATGATCATTTAATAGCATTGTCGTACTCACAATCTATTTTCAAGGTTATGACAATTGTGTTTAAGCTCATGACACTAATCCGTTAACTCAATCACCCGCGTAATAATTACCGGCGTGATTCAGATGAAACCAGTGCCCCTTCTAAAGGCATCAGTTGCAATTATACCTTATCTCTCATACAAGATAATCTACCGCAGAACTTACTCAACGTACAGCTTCTCGGCTAGCATTGGGTCGTTAGCCCCGTAGTACTACAAATTGTATAAGCGGCTATTTCCCCCTACTCGAGGGCAGGACAATAGTTAATAGTTCATGAATTTAGGGACTTTTGCAACTAGGTACTCAACACAATTTCGAGGAAACATTCGGGTCCAACAATCAATCAAGACTTATGTTCATTTTCATTTAAATTAGCATGTATCCCCCTCGCGTGTTAAAAACATTTGAATAAAGTAAAGAGCGAGGCTATAGACTCACCTGGCGTAGTAGTAGTAGTTCTAGCGAAGACGTAACGAAAAATGTCACCGACGACGTGGATGCCCGGGAAAATCAAACACTTGACCTAAAAGTCAAAGTACGAAAACCAAATCAATACTCCGCGTACATTATTGTACTAAACACACGCATATGCAAACACACTCAATACTTATGAAAACTCACGCCAAAGTCAAACAAGTAGTTGTTACTAGACTTATACCATGTATCAATGTTATTAAAGTTACTATCCATTTTACGGTTTCGCCGATACTTACCAAAAGTATGGGCTGTTTTACTATACTTAACCATTTTTATAAAATTTGACAAAATTCTCAAAAATACTATAAGACCTGTAGAAAACACATATTTAATCCCAATAAAAGTTTTGACTTCTACGACTCATTACTCAACACGTTTTCCAAAAACTACGTTTTTCGGACTGAAATTGTACTTCGACCAACTTGGACCTCTTTGACCTATATGAAATGCACCTTTGACTTCTTTGACTCCTAAGTCCAATTATAGACTCAATTACACAGGTTTGTGACCAAAATTTGACCCTTGACCATTTACCAATTCATACTTGTGGTCCTCGGGATTTGACTAAAACTATACATAAATTCGGATTATAAAAGTTCTCGTCTCCCGGTACTCGATCTTTAAAACCTCATAACTTTTAGCTCGTTTTGAGTCACGGGCTCTACCTTATACCAAATTAAAGATAAGAAGACCCTCTATAACTACATTTAGTTATCTAGACCTGTAGGTAAAATAATTTTTATAAAAAGACCTCAAACTTTCTGCCTAAATTTGACTACACCAAAATCATGCTTAAGCTCGATTCTAATCCTACTAATCACCACTAGGCTTCATCCTAAGCATTCCCAACCATATCCAAACACAAATTTCAGTCCCTACCCCTATTGATCAATCAACCTCATAATCCTAACATCTAAAAATAAACATGCAATCACTAATACCCATTCAAACACACCCAAAACACCCTTATAAACACAAACCCATGACATTTCATCAAACACCTTGAACACACCCAAAACCCCAAAAATTTCGTGGCTTTTAGGGGCTGTGGAAGACACAAATCATAACCCCCATCTTGTTTTATAGGTGAATTAACATTATATACACATGAATTAAACATGTGTATGGTTTAATTTGATCAAAACCCGTTTTTGAAAAATCACAAATTTTTGGAAGAAAATAAATGGATGCATGCATGTAAATGTTGGTGGGATTTACTTACAATGATGTTAGGAAGGTGGGACTTTGATTGGATTCTTCAAAAACCAAGTTTTGGTGGTGGATTGGTGGTTTTTGGTGGGTGGCCGTCGGCCTAAGAACACAAGGGAGGGGTGTTTGATCTTTTTTTTTCTAAAATGTGTTGTGTGTGTGTGTTTGTGCCTTTTTGTGAGATGGGAGGGACTAAAGTGTATATTTTTGATTTCTTTTGGCCTCAGGTAAAAACGTCCTTAAAACTTTGCGGGATTGACTCACTAGTCAATTTAGAAAATTTTACGGGAGTCGGAAATCATCCCGAACACTCCAAAATATTTTTGGGATACTTTAAATGTACTCGGAAGGCTATAAAACTCACCCGACTCAACTTAACACGAACCGTAAGTAAAATTCTCGAAAAACTCAAATATCGATCAATCGATAATAAAATGTAAGTTTTGGGCATCCGTCGGTATCGTAGTCGTCATCGGTTCTTCTTAAATCGTCAAACGTTAAATTACGACCGTAAACGTTGGTTTCAACTTAAACCGTCAAATAATTCCACGATAAAAATTCTTAAAAATTTCAAAAATATACGTAAAATAGGATTAAATAAATGACGTTGGGCTCGGGATATCACATCCACAAGTGAGCCACAACTTAAGAGAGATGCTCATACTGAACAACTCTTGAGACGATAACTTAGCATCATACGGCACTTTCACGGTTGTTACATCCTTCCCTCCTTAAGGGAGCGACGTCCCGGCGCTCGCCTCTTCCTATGCTCGCATTATGTACTACTAGTAAGATAAAGGTACTTCTTCCTAAAGAGGTCTTCATGTTCTGTTCTGGGCTTCGGTTCACGTCTGGTGTTCCATCACACCTTCACCATGAGTATTATACCTTGCTTCAATCTCCTAGCATCTCGATCCATGATCTCCACTTCAATTTCCCAATTTCTTCCTACGGTTATCAGCACGTCTCTTCTCACAGCTTCTCGCGGTCAACAAGTGATTCTCAATCTACACCATCTCCTCCGGAGTCTCTCAAATCATTTCAGGTCCATTCAACTGACTTTTTCCTACTTCATTCCACTCAACTGGTGATCTACATTTTCATCAACATAATTCTTCAAATGTTGCAGCTTCACGGCTAACATGGTAAATGTCGTTGTACAAGGATACCTCCACGGCAAGTGTCGGTCTCAACAACTATCAAAATCAATCACACACGCTCGGTGCACGTCTTCCAACGTTCGAATCGTCCTTTCACTTGGTTCATCATCTCATAAAAACAACCATCACAAAGAAAATCACACGGGTCGCACATAACCCCATCGAAAAACGTTCAAAATATAAAAGACGAAGTAATTAATACTAGTCGTACAAAATCACCTTATCGCAATATTACGTACATACAACCCTACTTCGTCAAAAACGAATTCATCGATACGAAATCATTTGGCGTATACATAACTCTCTCGAAGACATCACAATCCAAACAAACACAAAAGCCATTATGAAACACATACAACCATATTACGACATGTTTGCAACATAGCCAAACCATGCTAAACCAATCCGTTCAATCAAGTTAACCCACGCTTGCTAAGCAGCCAAGCCATGATAAAATAAGAATCTTTGACATATTTCTCGGATGAGTCCAGTTAAAAGGAAATTGCAAGTTTAAGAAGGTTTACGAGCTTGCCAACTATGGATGCATATCCAAAAGAAATAGAATAAAATAAAATACATACATATGTCATCGTAGGGTGCTCATACACGGATCCATACCCAAAAGATACTACAAGAACACCATCTCACTTCCGTCCCAAACGTGGTCAAAATCTCAACAAGCATCACCGTTCACAGTTTAATATAAAAAGAAATATATTACATGGCACATGTTCTCCATGATCGGACTTCATTGGACAATGTCGCCTCAAGTTCTCACAACTTACGATCACTCGACCAGATCTCTTAACACATAAATACATATAAAGCAGTGGTTTACCACACAAACATCAACTATGGCTATCTACCGTTTAACCATCGATAATCGAGGATGGTCGAGTCAAGCAAAGAGGATTCCTCACTTAAATAAACAAAAACGGCAATGGAATTGTCTTCCAATTACCGATGCACAGTTGGTAAACTTCAACAGTTTATCGCGTGTCGTTGTCATATCAAAAGAACAAGAAAAGAATAATAAATAAAGTACGATACATTCGCTGTAGGAGAAGTCTTCGTTATTTCCCTTAGAGTTATTCAAACTCGGTTTTCCTCTACTTCGGCAGTCTTCTATTTTTGTTAAAAACTCTTCTCCCGGTGACGATACGAGCCCCTTTGGTATTTCATCAACACCCTCGTGATTCCGATGAAATTTGCACGTTACACACAACTCATAAAAACATTTTCCAAAAACTACTCGGTCACAGTGACTTACCAAGTCAACACCAAACGAAAGAAAAGGTTTCAAAGAACACAAGAAAATTCAAAAATTTTCTTTAGGAATCAAAGAAAATACGATTACTTGCATAAGGATCCACCATTTTTAAAAACGTTCTCATCCAAACATTTATCAAAAACACTACCAGTTTTTAAAGATGACCAATTTATTTGAAACTACATCGCCCTTCCAAAACTATGCATAACTAGCTAGATCATGCATACTTAAGGACCAAGCAACGACAATTAACAAAACAGGACTCTTCCCGAATTATGCATAGTTAGCTAAGCTGTGCATAATTGAGGATCGAGTGACAACACAAACATTATTATTACATACCAAACACGACTATGGAAGTTTTCGACCTAGCCTTCAAAATAATTAAACCATTTGAAATGGGAAAATATTGTTACCATCGTTTTAAGGAAACACATTAAACATTTTTCGTCCACTTTGGAAACATACTTTTACTTTGCCTTTTTGTGAGGAAAATAAATAAATAATTAAATAAAGAAATCGACACCATTTGCATTTAGTTCACCAAAACATTTGACACACTCATACCTATTTTCACAATAGACTATTCACAAAATAACGGTAAGGTGGTTCATGATTAAAGATCATTGCAAGCACAACAAGTAATAAAATTAAGATCAATGAGATCGAACGAGGTAAACAGGCAATATATTTGCCAACGGAAATTAACTACGTTAGAAATGAAAATACTTCAAATATATGACGAAAGTCTCAGGATAACAACAGCGATCTACGAATACATGGAGTAAAAGTTGAATATCAACACAAGCGTCAAAATAAAACAACGATCACACTTCCCATCGTCTCGAGTTGCACACCCATTCCACCAAGGGTATACGGGGAGAGAAGAATAATCACTTGGTTAAATAGAAACAATTTCACCAGGAAGATCGAGTTCTTTCACCTCTTACAATTTGGTAAAGCGGCTTCGCCTCCTCGCTTTTGTTCAATATAAATAAATAGCCAATTTAATGAAGATTTATAGCATCATTCAAGTAAATACATAATTTTTGGTTCCATTAACCGAAAGGAGAAAAAAAATTGCAGGGTCCATGAAGGGGACAAAAATACACCGGGTGACATACCCTCATCATCAAGTACTAGCGAAGTAGCGACACAAAAATAAATATAATAATATTGGTTTCATACCATAGACAATATTAAAATGAACAATCACATGAAGACTCATGTTTAGATACAGACTCACAAAATCAAAGAAGGGATGTCGGACGATCGAACCATCGTGACTCAAAACATTATATATACATCTTTATTAAATAATATACAAGTAGGCGTGTGTTGTGTAATCCAGTTGCGTATAATAATTAGTGTTACCTTGTACATTGTAAAACCGAACATTTACACATTTTTAATTTGGGTTACACCATTAAAGAATTTATACCTTTCATTTTCCAATCTTTACAACGCTTTCATTTCTGGAAAAATTTCAATCTCTCGGAAATTATTAACATTAGTAGATGCGGTGACTCGGTTATCATAATTGACAAATCATTAGGTTTAAAAATCTCCATACTTGTGTCAAAACCTCATTAATGTTCATATCTTAAGTACCAAAAACATACGTAGTAAGAATTTTCCAAGTTTTACGTTTTTATTATTACGACTTATATTATCACAAATATACACGTATCCAACATGACTCAAACTAGTCCAATTAACTCTTAAAATCAACCTTTGACTTTTATTACACACATGTTTTCCCCAAAACTGTTTTGTTAAATCATATTCGCGTAATTCGACTCAAATGATAAAGAGGTTTCACGTGGTATTATCTCGGATACTTACTGATTTTAGTCGAGACTTAAATCTCAATAATAATAATATAATAAACAATCAAAATGCTTATCTCAATAATTTTAAAATATATAAAATTCAACTTTTAATCCTTAGCCCATTATCAAATGATTTTAAAATTAACACATCTCGTCGCGGAATAAAACAAAAGATTTTTCAAACGATTTTAAACAAGCATCATCAAATTACACATATTGGTTCTCTATAACGACAATTAAACAAACAAATGATTTCCAATGACGTTCCATCAATGTTTAAAATTTTATTTCAAGCATTATAATTTCATACTTAAAGTGTATATTCCGATTTTATCCCAGTTTATTTACTACAACGAGTGACGAGTTCTAGTTTACACCAATGCATACGTAAACATAACCTTATGTTTAAAATAAACCAATTTTTACAAAGTTTCTACCTCCAAAATATATGACCAATTTTTCTACTCTATATTACAAATTATGCCAAAAGTTTGCTACATTGACCCGAAAATTAATTCATACTAAATCCGAAGCTACATATACTCAATAGTCATCTCGCAAATTTTATTATAACTCCTTTCTCGAACTAATTTAAACAAATTCTTAACAAGTCCATCACAATCTTTTAGTATCAAATTTTAATATATGAAAACAAGGATTTTACGAGTAATAATAATTACTTATTACGATTTACCAACCAAGGTTGAAGGAAAATAATTTCACAATGTCCGTTTATTCTCTACACGAATTTTACTTGTTACAAAACACATCATACGTCATTTTTATCCGAAAGTTTCATTCACCAAATATTAAATATATAAAACACTTTATGTTTAAATCATTCAATCAACAAAGTTCGATGCTTACTTAACTTGCACAAATGCTGGACCTCGTCATGTAAAATATTAACTTCAAAATAATGAATCAACAAAACAAAATGAAATGAATGGAACGAGAATACGTATGTCAACTAAATGTTGTTATCGGCCTCGGATGAGTCTCGAAATCGTACTCCACAAAATTAACACAAAAACCAACCAAATTCCAAGTTATCGCGCTTGATCACAACGCCAGTCTATTTTAAAACACATCTTTAAAATTCAAGTAGAATAGTAAACAACGATTTAATGGCAACACGCCTCAACCACGTTTCATAATATACACACATGATTCGCCGCCCCAATGTACGCATCGTCGATTATACTTCGTCTATGTTATAGTTACGTGAACTAACATATCAAACCCATTAGGAATAAAGGAAATAAAGTAATACGTAAGTAAATTACGTTTCAAAAGAAAATGTCCAAAATGACACATCACGGTGCGATAACGACAATCGAGATCGACCTAGTCGATATAAAATATGTTACGAAGCATCATTTACGTATCTAGGATATCAAACGAGGTTCATATTCGGTTATTCGAACAATAAATTAATTATCAAGATTGATAATTAGCGGTAAGGCCGAATTCTCAACAAAACCGCATTTTAATGTACGATAATTACTCAAGGACCATTGCTTCACGTGCAATGCCTTTAAATACCATAGTATATACATACTTATACATACAACCATTCCTACATACACGTAGGATTACAACGCGGTGTTGCCATGTAATGCAATGTAGCCCGTTATGCCAATTACATGCAACATATAAGATAATCTTACAAGAATTTGCAAATTACGATGATAAGTACTCAACGTACAAAACAATATATCTCAATATATATCTCAAAGTATTTACTTACTAAATACTTAGGGAATTCATATCAATTTCGAGGGATACATCTAAAATATAAAGCAATGCTAAATAATTCTTACCGGAGCCATGCAGGATAGTTGTGTGTGCTTGGACCACTTCTTACGACACCAAAAGTTATAGTTTAGGATTTTCAAAAACGACCTAGTTCTCTATAACTCATGGCTCTGATTACCAATCTGTAACACCCCCACAAAATGCTATGCGCAGCGGAACTACAACATTTGGGTGCTACACAGTTATCATCGCACACAAGATATATCAAACGACTCAAAAGACGTAAAAGTCTTGACATAATTTAAACATAGTTAAAATGTACAGGTCTACTGTTTTCCAAACCCCAAAAGAATACAATACAGAGTTTGCGTTTAGGTCCCCACTGAATCTCAACCCAAAAATACATTTTCATTCACATGACATAGTATAAAATTTTTAAGTGCAAAAAGGGAGGAAAACAAAGTAGTCCGCCAAGCCACCACAACTTCCATCCTCGCATGCTCCGCTGCTATCAATCTTGGTTACCTGAAACACATGCTTAAAATCGTCAACACAAAGGTTGAGCGAGTCTATAGGTTTATCAAATCATAAGTTGAACATAAGTATTAAAAACCAATCATGATCATTTAATAGCATTGTCGTACTCACAATCTATTTTCAAGGTTATGACAATTGTGTTTAAGCTCATGACACTAATCCGTTAACTCAATCACCCGCGTAATAATTACCGGCGTGATTCAGATGAAACCAGTGCCCATTCTAAAGGCATCAGTTGCAATTATACCTTATCTCTCATACAAGATAATCTACCGCAGAACTTACTCAACGTACAGCTTCTCGGCTAGCATTGGGTCGTTAGCCCCGTAGTACTACAAATTGTATAAGCGGCTATTTCCCCCTACTCGAGGGCAGGACAATAGTTAATAGTTCATGAATTTAGGGACTTTTGCAACTAGGTACTCAACACAATTTCGAGGAAACATTCGGGTCCAACAATCAATCAAGACTTATGTTCATTTTCATTTAAATTAGCATGTATCCCCCTCGCGTGTTAAAAACATTTGAATAAAGTAAAGAGCGAGGCTATAGACTCACCTGGCGTAGTAGTAGTAGTTCTAGCGAAGACGTAACGAAAAATGTCACCGACGACGTGGATGCCCGGGAAAATCAAACACTTGACCTAAAAGTCAAAGTACGAAAACCAAATCAATACTCCGCGTACATTATTGTACTAAACACACGCATATGCAAACACACTCAATACTTATGAAAACTCACGCCAAAGTCAAACAAGTAGTTGTTACTAGACTTATACCATGTATCAATGTTATTAAAGTTACTATCCATTTTACGGTTTCGCCGATACTTACCAAAAGTATGGGCTGTTTTACTATACTTAACCATTTTTATAAAATTTGACAAAATTCTCAAAAATACTATAAGACCTGTAGAAAACACATATTTAATCCCAATAAAAGTTTTGACTTCTACGACTCATTACTCAACACGTTTTCCAAAAACTACGTTTTTCGGACTGAAATTGTACTTCGACCAACTTGGACCTCTTTGACCTATATGAAATGCACCTTTGACTTCTTTGACTCCTAAGTCCAATTATAGACTCAATTACACAGGTTTGTGACCAAAATTTGACCCTTGACCATTTACCAATTCATACTTGTGGTCCTCGGGATTTGACTAAAACTATACATAAATTCGGATTATAAAAGTTCTCGTCTCCCGGTACTCGATCTTTAAAACCTCATAACTTTTAGCTCGTTTTGAGTCACGGGCTCTACCTTATACCAAATTAAAGATAAGAAGACCCTCTATAACTACATTTAGTTATCTAGACCTGTAGGTAAAATAATTTTTATAAAAAGACCTCAAACTTTCTGCCTAAATTTGACTACACCAAAATCATGCTTAAGCTCGATTCCAATCCTACTAATCACCACTAGGCTTCATCCTAAGCATTCCCAACCATATACAAACACAAATTTCAGTCCCTACCCCTATTGATCAATCAACCTCATAATCCTAACATCTAAAAATAAACATGCAATCACTAATACCCATTCAAACACACCCAAAACACCCTTATAAACACAAACCCATGACATTTCATCAAACACCTTGAACACACCCAAAACCCCAAAAATTTCGTGGCTTTTAGGGGCTGTGGAAGACACAAATCATAACCCCCATCTTGTTTTATAGGTGAATTAACATTATATACACATGAATTAAACATGTGTATGGTTTAATTTGATCAAAACCCGTTTTTGAAAAATCACAAATTTTTGGAAGAAAATAAATGGATGCATGCATGTAAATGTTGGTGGGATTTACTTACAATGATGTTAGGAAGGTGGGACTTTGATTGGATTCTTCAAAAACCAAGTTTTGGTGGTGGATTGGTGGTTTTTGGTGGGTGGCCGTCGGCCTAAGAACACAAGGGAGGGGTGTTTGATCTTTTTTTTTCTAAAATGTGTTGTGTGTGTGTGTTTGTGCCTTTTTGTGAGATGGGAGGGACTAAAGTGTATATTTTTGATTTCTTTTGGCCTCAGGTAAAAACGTCCTTAAAACTTTGCGGGATTGACTCACTAGTCAATTTAGAAAATTTTACGGGAGTCGGAAATCATCCCGAACACTCCAAAATATTTTTGGGATACTTTAAATGTACTCGGAAGGCTATAAAACTCACCCGACTCAACTTAACACGAACCGTAAGTAAAATTCTCGAAAAACTCAAATATCGATCAATCGATAATAAAATGTAAGTTTTGGGCATCCGTCGGTATCGTAGTCGTCATCGGTTCTTCTTAAATCGTCAAACGTTAAATTACGACCGTAAACGTTGGTTTCAACTTAAACCGTCAAATAATTCCACGATAAAAATTCTTAAAAATTTCAAAAATATACGTAAAATAGGATTAAATAAATGACGTTGGGCTCGGGATATCACATCCACAAGTGAGCCACAACTTAAGAGAGATGCTCATACTGAACAACTCTTGAGACGATAACTTAGCATCATACGGCACTTTCACGGTTGTTACAGTTTGTCTGTAAATTGTATGTGTAACTTCGATGGTTGCGATTGGGTATGAGGTAAGCCCTACCTATTAATCTTTTATCCCATAATCATGTTAACATGACGTGAAAGATTAAACAATAAACATAAATGAAGACTTACTTGAATTGAGGTAGAGAATGTCATGGTGGAACTTTGATCTTCTCCCTAATCCTCTCACAAGATGATGGATCTTCTGTGTGTTTTACGGGGTGAGACTAATTCCCTAATTATAGTGAGAGATTAGGTAGGGATCAACTCCTATATTAAGTGTAGATTATAATGTTTACATATAATCAATTTAGTATAACCTTCCATCAAGATTAGGAGCCACATTATGGTAACTCATTAAGTATTACCTAAACAAATAAACTTACGTTAAGTACAATGATATTATGTGTAAATATATTAAGGCCACAATATAAAGTTAATATATACAATATACTAACATTCTCCCACTTGGCCTTATTCATATTTACACTTTATACAATATTAGATTGGCCAAGTTGATTTCATAACTTCATCACAATCATATAGAATAACTAACGCAAACTAACATAGTCACTAACATCACTATTGACACGAAACCCCTACTAATTATACGATTAGCATTGCTACATGATCATGAACAAAATCCATAATGTATAATGAATGGAAAATATATAAACGGTAATGAAATAAATCCATTCAAAATGATCCAAAATAATCGTTCGTTCATAACATCTCAATATAATGTGCGCAAACTAGAGAATAACAAACTTCAACATAATATGAAAACAAAACAATAAAATCCTTAAATTTGGTTATCACATAAACCTATGCCGGCAACATGCTCTAAAAAGAGCTTGGGTTGTAAAACTTTAGTAAGTGGATCCGCCAACATGTCATGAGTGCTAATATGCTCTATGACAATGCTATTGTCTTCAACCTTCTCTCGAACGTACAAGTACTTAGTCTCGAGATATAAACCAGCTCCAGTGGAACTAGTGTTGTTTGAAAATCTAACAGCCGAACTATTATCACAATACAGTCTGAGGGGTCTTGAAATAGAGTCAACTACCTTGAGTCCAGAAATTAGATTTCTCAATAATATTGCATGACTAGCCGCGTGATAACATGCAACATATTCAACCATCATAGTGGAAGTTGTAGTGAGTTCTTGCTTATGACTCCTCCATGATATAGGACCTCCTGAAAGCATAAAGATGTACCCTAATGTGGATCTGAAAGAGTCCTTACACTTAGCAAAATCGGAATCTGAGTAACCTATAACTTCTAGGTTATCCGTTTTTTAGTAAATCAACATCGAGTTCTTAGTCCCTTGAAGATATCGTAAAACCTTTTTAGCTGCTTTCCAATGTTCCTTTCCCGGATTAGACTGATAACGTCCAAGCATACCCGTAATGTATGCAATATCAGGGCATGTACATACTTGAGCATACGTGAGGCTTCCAACTACAGAAGCATAAGGTTTAAGTCTCATCTCTTCTTGTTCCAACTTATTCTTAGGATATTGGTATGCACCAAATTTGTCACCCTTAACAACAGGGGCAGTAGTTGGAGAGCAATTATGCATGTTGTAGTTCTTAAGGAATTTGTCGATATAAGCCTGTTGTGACAAGCCTAATATCCCACGAGACCTATCTCGGTATATTTCAATGCCAATTACATAAGAGGCTTCCCCGAGATCTTTCATTTCAAAATTCTTTGAAAGAAACCTTTTAGTCACATACAACATATTTAGGTCATTACTTGCTAGAATAATGTCATCGACATATAATACAAGTATGACAAATTTACTCCCACTGATCTTAAGGTATATACATTGATCCACTTCATTTTTCTTGACCTGAAATTTACTCATAACTTCATAAAATTTCAGATTCCATTGTTGAGAAACCTGCTTTAACCCATATATGGATCTCTTTAACTTACAAACCATATGTTCTTTGCCTTCAACCACAAAACCATTAGGTTGTGTCATATAAACATCTTCATGCAAATCTCCATTAAGGAATGCAGTTTTAACATCCATTTGATGTAACTCTAGATCATAATGAGCTACTAATGCCATGACTATTCTTAAGGAAATCACGGTTACCAAAAAAAAATAAGGAGTCCTTTCTCGAAACGGGAGAAAATGTCTTATTATAGTCGATCCCTTCCTTTTGAGTGTAACCTTTAGCAACCAATCGTGCCTTATATATTTTGATGTTTTCTTTTGAGTCTAATTTGATTTTATAGACCCACTTACAACCAACAGGCTTTACACCATTTGGAAATTCTGTAAGTTCCCAAACACATTGATTTCAACTCATCTTTCATGGCTTCAAACCATTGAGTTGATAGGTCACCATTCATGGCTTCTTTTTAGAATATGGGATATTCAAATTTACTTAAGTCATTATCATTCTCAAGTAAATAGGTTATGAAGTCGTCATGAATGGCAGGTCTTTTGGTCCTTTCAGACCTTCGTAATGGTTGCTGAACAATAGGTAAACTTGGGTTTTGATCATGTGGTGGTGCATCGACTATAGGAACATCAACAACCTCATCTAAAGGTGTGATTGTTGTGTTTTCCGTATATAATGGTATTGATGACTCTTTATTAGGAGCATCCATTAATTTTTCATTCAAGTCAATGCTACTTTCACCACTCCCACCGATTTCACCATTTTCAAGAAATTCAGCATCTCTTGTTTAGACAATTCGAGTGGTATGATTAGGGCAGTAGAATCGATAACCTTTAGATCTTTCTGGATACCCAATAAATTAACAACAAATGGTTCTTGAATCGAGTTTCTTTGTTTGAGGATTGAAAATTTTTGCTTCAGTCGGACAACCCCATATCTTAAAACAACGTAAGCTAGGCGCCCTACCTGTCCATAGCTCAAATGGCGTTTTTGGGACAGACTTAGAAGGGACCCTATTAAGTATATGAGTTGCCGTTTTCAATGCCGCGGTCCATAAAAACTCGGGGAGAATAGAATTGCAAATCATACTTCACACCATATCCATAAGGGTGCGGTTTCACCTTTCTGCAACACCATTTTGTTGTGGTGTATACGGCATAGTAAACTGATTAACAATTCCATTTTCCTTACAAAATAAGGCAAATGGCAGGGGGCTTTGACCAATTAATGGATGCTCCTAATCAAGAGTCATCAAATGGCCCGGGGCTTTGACCAAGATCAGAGTGTTTACCATAATACTCTCCACCCCTATCTGATCTCACTATTTTGATCTTAAGGTTTAGTTGGTTTTCAACTTCTGCTTTCAAGATCTAAAATACATCAAGAGATTCAGATTTTTCTTTTATCAAGTAAACATAAGTGTAGCGAGAATAACCATCAATAAAGGTAATAAAATACTTATGTCCACCTATGTCGTTTGTAAAGGGTCCACAAATATCTGTATGGATAATTTCAAGAAGATGTTTACTTCTTGTGGATCCTTTCTTAATAGTTTTAACAAATTTCCCTTTAATACATTCAACACATTGATTAAAATCTAAAAAATCTAGATGATGAAGAATTCCTTCTTTTATAAGACGTTGCATTCTATCTTTAGATATGTGACCAAGACGTTTATGCCACAATCTTGAGGAATTTTCTTCATCTAAATGTTTTCTGTTTCCATTATTATGACATTTACATCCATTGATGATAGGGATTTTTCAAAGTTGTTATCTAATTGCAATTTAATGAGGTTATTTTCTAATGAACCAATGCCAACAAGACGGGAATCAAAATACACTTTTAAACCATAATATCCAAACATAAATTCATAATCATGAAGAAGCAACTTAGGAACAGAAATAAGGTTCCTAGTAATTGATGTAACATAAAGTGTATTATTTAAGTACATATTGAAACCACTCTTTAAAATTAATCGAAGAGTTCCTACAGCTTCAACATGTCTCTCATACCCGTCGCCAACTTTAATGGTTCTTTCCCCCTTTTGTAGCATCCTCTTTGAAAGGAATCCGTGCAATGAATTTGTTATATGTACCATGGAACCACTATCAATCCAATAAGTGTTTGAAGGGACATCAATAAAAAAACTTTCATAAGATACATAGGAAAAAAACGAACCTTTCTTATCTAACCATTCTCGAAACTTTGAGCATTCCTTTTGGAAATGGCCAGGATTCTTACAGAATCGACATTTAGGGCTTGATTCCTTGCCATTACTTGAAATCGCCTTGTCAGAGTTTCCTTTATCCCATTTAGAACCTTTGTTAACATTAAAAAATTTCTTTTTGTAACCCTTAGTGGTAGTAAGGTAAGCAGTATCCGGCTTTTCAACTTCTAGCCTTTCCTCCTCTTGGACGCACATGCCTATTAACTCGCTCATTTTCCATTTCTCCTTTTGCGTGTTATAGTTGATCTTAAAAGGACCAAACCGAGCAGGGAGAGATGTCATTATGAAATGAACGAGAAAACCTTCAGATATTGCCATGTCCATGCCATTTAATTTAGAGGCCATGTCATTTATCATCATTATATGCTCACGAACTCCACTAAGACCATCATATTTCGTAGTGATCATTTTAAGAATAAGAGTACTTGCATTCGCTTTAGACAAGCCCTTAAATTGTTCCTTAACTGATTTTAAGAACTCTTTAGCATCCTCAGAGTCTTAATGCATAGTCCAAATCTGAAATAGAGTTCTTCATTATCATTAGGGACATGCGATTCGACCTTTCCTATATTTCATAAGTCCTCTTTTGATCGGCCGTGCTAGTGGCCGTTAGAGGGTCATTATCGGGCTAGGTTTGTAGAATCTTAATGTATAGTTCAAATCTGTTATGCCGAGGGAAATTTTCACTTGATCTCTCCACGATGAAAAATTTGTTCCGTTTAGGGGTTCAATTCCAGATACACAATTGGTAATAGCATTAGGTTTCAAAGCTGTAAATTTATATCCACAATACAAAATCATATAACGACTATATTAGTATCATCAAAGAATAACCAACTATAGGGTAAAAGCTAGATATATAAATTTAACCATAACACAAAATTCAATTCACATAAGAAGTTTGGTGTAGTTGTCAACTTCTCGTTGGTTCCATTAATAACACACTAGTAACTTCTCCATCAAAATTAAGCAAACTTAATTAGCAAAAACATCACCTTTGGGCAGAAAATTTAGTTAACTAAGTATATAATTTGCAAATACCGCTTAATGGTTGAGATTACGGCTATCCTTTAGGCTTAACTCATAATCTAAACTCATCAAAACGTAATTTGTTACAACTTTCATTCACTTAAGTCTTTTATTAATTGCATCCTTTGGGCTTACAACCAATCTTAACAATCAAGTTGTCATAACACATGTTTAACAAAATAAAGTAAAACATGTCCATCATCCCCTATTTAATTAAACATTACAGAAGAATACATTCTTGTCAATTATAATCAAGGAAAGAATTTCTTTCTTCCGTACATATACTGTTCAATAATTAGTTCATATCAACTATAGCATAATAATTACATATAGTACAAAACTAGATGTAATTGTAGTTGTCGTTGTTTTAGGATTGAGAACATATATCAACATACATATAAGATAGCAGTAAATTCCAAGTCAAAATAATTACAAAGAAACATGTAGTGCATTGAATTGGTTGAATATTTGCAATCATAAGATATATTAATAGGCATTTATTATATCATTATTCAAATTATTAACATGATGTGAGAAGAAAAAACGATCAGATAAGCAATCGATTTGAAATTGATACAAATGATAATAAGAAGAAAAAAATCAAAGCAATAATCCATTAATAAATAGTCGTAACCCAATAGATTAGTTTTAAAACATTAAATCAAACATTAGGATATGTTAATTTATTCTTCAATCTTATCAACATCAGTTTCATTATTATGTAATGACAAAATGGCTTATAAGTGTAAAACGATTAGATAAAGATACAATAGACCACTTCACATTCAGTAGCGTATATGCATGCGAACATGATAGGATCGTTTCTCTCTGATGCCACAATTAATCTTTTATCCCATAATTAATCTTTTATCCCAATCCAAGAAAGATCCTTTTTAAGAACACCATAAAAGTTTCCACCAGGTGGTGGGACTGCAGCATACTCTTTCATCCCAATCCCAGATATATCCCCATGATCTCTTTGCTCACTAACACACTTTTCTAGGGTTCGACTAGCTTTTTAAAAAAAATCAATTTTAAGCCCTATATTTTCTTTAGCCTTGATAGCTTCACTCAACTTTAGTTGTAAATCTGCTCTAGATTTCATCAAAGACTCCCTAGCTTCATTACTAACTTTTAAGTCTCTAGTCAAAACAGTAATTTGATCTTTAAGGTCAAATTCCATTTTCTTATACTCCTCAACCATCCCATCAGATTAAGCAAGACCTCTTTTATAGTTTGCTAGTCTAATTTCTACATCAAAAACATCTGATTTATATTTTAAAACTTCTTTATTGAGTTTTTTAGTGTTTAGCCTGCAACCCTTACTACAGAAAGCATCATCATATACCTCATTGTCTGATGAAGAAGAAGAGTTGGCCATAAGAGCATATTGCACATGCTCTTCTTCATTCTTAGCTATCAATGCTTGATTTTGTTCCACTTCATCTGCCATAAAGCTCCAGTCCCATCCAAGCCCATCAATTCCTTGCATGACAACCATAGCCTTTGGATCAGCATCTTCAACCTTGATGATCTGGCTTGATCTCTTTCCAGCATCATTCCTACGTGGAGATCTGCATCCCCTCATGAAATGTCCCATCCTATGACAATTATAGCATTCAACCTTGGGTTTATCAAATCCAACAGTTTCTTTGCCATTTAATGTCATTCTCCTTCTAAACCTTTTGTTCCACCTATTGGCCCTTATACTAGGAAGTGCCATACTCCACTTAATATTCATCTCATCAAGATCAGCATCACTAATTTGCTCAAGATCCTCATAAGTAACTAGAGAACCATTAGGCAAGGCAACAATGTATGCACACACAGTATCCAAGTCAATACCAGCTGGTTTGATACCTGATGAACCAACATTGTAGGTGTCAGCGGCTGAAGATGAGCTGCTGACATATGTTGATCCAATGACTGGATGTACATTCAAGTCGCTGACATGTGAAACATTGTCAGCAGGTTGTGAGTCATTGTGAGAGATGAATGTCATACTTCCAGATGTTGGCTTGCTCCCTTGTTTGAGTATAGCTTCAAGTTCCATAGTCCTTAGCTGATTATAAATATCATCAAAGGAAGCATTCTTGTAAGCCTTGGTGGCAATAATTGATTTTGCATGAATCTCCCATGCATCACCAAGACCTCCAAGAAAGGTAGTTATGATATCTTGCTCCTCAAGATCTGTTCCCATGAAAGCCAGCTTGCTAGTAATGTCTTGAAGACAACTTCTTACTTCACTTAGCTTCTCATTAGGATGAGCTTTGAAAACAATATACTCAATCATTAACTGTTTCTTCCTTTGTTTGACAATTTCCTCATTACCACCATAGATGGTTTCAAGAGTTGCCCAAAAATCCTTAGCAGATTCATACTTTCTGAATTTATGTTGTTCCTTAGGACCAAGAGCCAGTTTGAGTGTACTCAAAGCTTTCATGTCATTCGTTCTTTCTGCTATTTCAGCAGTTGAAACTACTCTTCCATCTTCAGGTTTTGGAAGAAGATCACCACCAGACTGTCCAGCTGTTCTTCTTGCTTCTATTGCAGTAGTAATCTTTAGATCCTTCTTGAATTGATTATCATATTCAATGACTTCCCAGAGAACATAGTTATCAACTTACAAATATTGCTCAAAATTGAACTTCCAAAGTTCAAAGTTATCATGATCAAGTATAGGAATTTTGAGATTGTGATTTGATGAGTGTGAGGCTTCAGTTGGGACAGACATGATGTTTGGATGACTTTTAGGGTTTTCAATGATTTAGGGTTTTTGGCGATTTAGGGTTTTTGTTCTTAATGATCAAAAGTTCCTCAACAAGATCTGATACCACTTGTTGATCCCAAACTTAGATCGTTCAGCTTTTGTATTATCGAGATAAATCAAGAGTAATACGTAGAGAAACTTTGTATTATCAACAATCTAAGTGCTATGCGGAATTAACACTTAGAATAAAGAACATAATAACAAAGTATGTAAACCAAACTTTCAACTTCGATTGATAATAATAATAAGAACAGTGATTGAAAGTTATATAAAACCCTAACCTAAAGGCCTCCTTTTATAAGCACAAGGAGCCTTATAAACAAAGTAAATGTGTCAACTATTCTAGGAAGATATATTAAGATAAACATAGAAAATACAATATACATGCATATATTCCTAACATATCAAAACGTGTTGACTTGTAAAACTTGTCAGCGGCTTGATTTCTCTTGTCTGGGCCTAGGCTGTCAGCGGCTTGATAACACTTTGTCAGCGGCTACACATCACTTGTCAGCGGCTTGTAGACTTAACTAGTTTTATTCCCAACAACCAAGAGATAAAAATCCATTGGTTATGGTGTTGATGTTCGACGACCACAAAGAGAAAATAATAGGAGTTTTTGGTTTTTCAAGTTATGACAAAGTGATTATAATCCCTTTGTTTATATAGTTGCGGGCTTACGTTATTTAAGGTATAGATCTTAATCTTCCTTAGGAAGCAAATAACCTTCTAGAAAAACTCCATATCCTTCCCTTTGTGTATATTCGGCCGAACACCACTAATACGCCCTTGGGTTGACTTTTTGACTTTCCAAAATGCTCTATTAAGTAATTACATTAATTACCATAAAGTCTTAAGTCTTTATAAATATTTTTTGTTAAACCTTTTAACTTATTAGTTAATACCATTAAGTATTCATTTTTATGAGATTAAGTTTATACAATAAATATAGCCATATTATATCGTATATCTTACTACCTCCGTCCCAAATAGGTGTCCACGTCTGACTTTCAGGATCTTTTTTCTTCAACTTTGACCTTAAATAAGTTTTTTGTATTGTACAATACTTGATGAGAATTATATTAATGAAATTACGTTTAAAAAGTAATCCATTCATATAGTTTTCATCAAGTAATATAATATACAAATAAACTTATTTAATGTCAAAATTAAAGAAAAAATATTCCAAAAGTCAAACATGGACACTTATTTTGGGGCGGATGTAATAATAAAAGATGATCTCATCTAAGTGTGTGACCCCTTAGGCTCACGTACTCTCGGACATATAAAATACTAACTATGACTACGTACAACCCAACAGATAAGTGTGAAATGATACTATTGGCCCTCTCTAGAATTAATCATATAATTGCTTAGCCAAACCTAGATGATACTGAAAGATGAATCTTGATTACATTTGGTATATATGAATTATTTATATAACGAGAAACTAAAGTTAAACTATATCGAATGAGTTAGGATCCATATCATTGTTTAACGGTATCTATAACAAATGGATGATTATAACATCACATAAATGACCATGCTACTAAGAATATTTTTCAAAACTTAAATCTCAGACATTTCTAGTTTAATAATGAATGAGAGTGTTGCTAGACGTTCCTGTCACTATATCTGTTACTTGCTTATCCGATTCCCAAGTGGGAGTTGTCAGGATCATGTGAATCAAATTAGCCATATAAGGTTAGAGATGTGTGAGTCTATTGGGGCGTTTAATTTCACATAATAACCTTTAAGACACAAACCAACCAAATACACAAGCTCCTATTTATCCTAATTGATTGACCGGTCACAATAAAGGTATCTAAAATGTGTCTAGGTGCTTTGAATACTTAGAAAAGAAGGTATAAAAGAGTCATGATAAGTGTTGTTTGTTTGTGATAAATATTAAATCAAGTATTTGGGCTTTATCACAACTAGGGCTTGAGGGGTATTTAAACACACCCCTACGCAGCTTATTATACACAAATTTACATCAAACAAAACACAAAATTTCTGCTCTTTTTTACCTTCATATAAACCGGTTTGATAAAACCTTCTTTGGGATTTTTTCAATTCATTGTCTTCTTTGATCACTTGTTGCTTACATCTAAAAATTTCAAAGGCTAGTAGTAGCTTAGTTTCAATTCTAAGTACACTACTAAAGGTTTTCTATTCTTTGATTCTAAGCTATCAAGGCGTGGTAGCTGATTTTAGGTTTCCTGAGCTTTCTCGGAAAAAACTGAGAACCAAATCTAGTTTCTCTGTTGATTAAAGATGTCGGACAACACACTGTTTTGGGTTTGATTCCAAATCGGGTTATAACACTTGGTGTTTTGGGTATTATGTGAAGTACAATTAGCATTCCGAACGTACTTGGTTGACGTGTTTGTGTGAGCAACCGTATAGGTGATAACTTAATCACTTAGTTTAATTTTCATGGTCTACAAAGGTTAGTTTTCTATTTACCCTTTTACGTTTTGTTAATGCATAAGCAATGCCTAAAAACATTGTTAGTATTAATTAATCTTTATTAGTTTTGATCACGACAAATTACAAAGACATTTATTGTCAAACACAATCATAAAACGAATTATCTAACAAACACTATCATCAAGGTAATAATCATTACACTAACATATCTTAATCATGCTTAGTGATCATAAAGGTGATTAGCCTTAAAACTCACTTATGTCAAACATGACAAAATATTTTTAATAAACTTTATTTTTAAGAAAATGTTTTATTAAAATGAAAATGCAATTTGAATATGGCATATTCCATATGTCATAAGAATATCCTTTGAAGGTTTAAATAGCCTTAGATATTTCCAATTCACTAAAAGATGAAAAGGAGCGGAGTCTACGCTAGCGGTACCTTAGCACCTATGGCGGTTCCTTATCGATAAGGAACCGCGGGTGCCAATAGGAACCGCGGGTAGATATAGCCGTTGGATGTTTTGTCCTATAAATAGTGAGTCAAATCTGCATTCTCTTCAACCCTTTTTGGACATCTTCTTCAGCCTTCTTTCTCCTTTCTAATCCTAGTCATTTTCAAATGATCACTTAATGTGTTAAGTATGTTTACTCATGATTATCCTCTTGATCTCCTTCTTTACCTTGTCCAAAGAGAAGAACACTCACACACTTGTGATGTGATTAAAGATGTAGCATTGATGAAGATCACCTCCTCCTAAAGATCTAGTCATGTTCATCATTTATTTATTGTGTCTTATGTAGATCCAATGTATTCGTGAATACTTGGACTAGTTGTGTTCATCAAAGTTATTTATGAATACTTGGATTAGAGTTGTGTACATCCATTGCACATGTGTGTGCTTAGATTTATGTTGTGTAGATCCAAGCTACATGTGTGTACTTGGATATGATTAGTTGAGTTGTAATTAGTTGTGTTAGTTCTCACTAAACTACAAAGTGATGTGGTTGTGTCTTGTGAGTTCTCACTAAACTATAAAGTGATGTGGTTGTGTCTTGTGAGTTCTCACTAAACTATAAAGTGATATGTAGTTGTGTTGTGTGAAGTTCTCACTTAGCTTCAAAGTGAAGAGTCGTGAAGATTGGTTCTAGCTTTGGATTAGAACTCGACATCTAGCCTTGTGTCGGAAAATGGTGAAGTAGGCAACGTTGTGAAGATTGGTTCTACCTTTAGATTAGAACTCGACATCTAGCCTTGTGTCGTAAAAGAGTGAAGTGGGCGACGTTGTGTAGATTGGTCCTAGCTAAGATTAGGTCTCGACATTTAGCTTAGTGTCGGAAAATAATGTAAGCGACGGTGTAAGGTTTTCTCCGCCAAGAAGGGAGCTTGTGGATATAGTGGAAATCTCGAGTAAGGTGAACTCGAGGAGTGGAGTAGGAACGAGGATAGAGCCTCGTTGCCGAACCACTATAAATCTTGGTGTCTTCCTACTAGGTTGTTTCTTTCCTTACTCTTTACTCACCTTCATTATCACTACACTTATTATACATTGTTAATGCATTAGAATTCAACATAATCATTATGCAACTAGCTTTGAAGTAAAAGATAGTTTTGTGCACTCACCTAATTGAAAAGAAGTTTAATTAGGAGATAAACCGATGAGAAACTATTCAACCCCCCCCCCCCCCCCCTTCTAGTTTCTATAATTGGTATCAGAGCGATGGTGACACAAGATCTTTGAAGTATATTGTACTTTAAAACTTGGATCGATCCATTGTCTCCTCAAATTAGAAGGTTAAGTTGTACTAAAGTTTTTCTTTGGTCAAAACTATTTTTTGTTAAAAATAAGCCTTTTAAAATGTTAATTTTACATATTACTTAAATTAGTAGTATTAATGCATTTTAGATTTACTCTTGAAATGTATCTACTAGTTTGCATCTTTTTATGTGTAGGTACTCATGAAGATAAATCATTCTATTGATTATGGATTGAGTTACTTACACTTGTAGAAGACTCATCTTCTTTGATTTCTAACATCATTGAATGATGATATCAAGATGGGTAGAAGTGATACTAGTCTTTGAAGACTTTGTAATCACTATTAGTCATTGTTGGGCTTTGCATCGATTCCTTGAAAGCTTGGAATGCAGATTGTGGCCAAGTTACGCTTTCGTTCTTCGACATGCCCTATTGATCATTATTTTGATCATTAATTGACTATATGCTTGTTCTTGGCATCCTTGCCTTGAGATTTATTTGTGGTTTGTTATTCTTTTCTTTTTCCCTCTCAAACCTTCATTGCTTGGATACTTGACTCACTATGGAGATGTAGGGTGAGTTAGTAGAAGCTTAAAGTATCAAGCATGATTTCCATGGTTTGCACCCTTACGGTTAGTAGGCCCTATATCATGTGTAACTTGTGCAATTAAACTCATCTCTAGGATGATTAGTGA
Organism: Glebionis coronaria; assembly: GCA_025667525.1. NCBI lineage: Eukaryota > Viridiplantae > Streptophyta > Magnoliopsida > Asterales > Asteraceae > Glebionis > Glebionis coronaria. The sequence continues at coordinate 327,300,803 of CM046880.1, forward strand.
ATCCCTTGAGATACCAAACTACTTCAATAAGATGTAGGTGGATTTTACACATTTGGAATTAAAATATTCCAAGGATATTGTTATTGTTAATTCTAGCAATAATTATCCGATCATGTGGGAGAGAAAGTGAATATATACCTTGCTCATATTTTGAAATAGATTAAGACTGCTCTTGAAAAGGATCTTATTCTATGCACCAAAATTGCTTGGTTTAATTCATTACCAAAGCCGTTTAGACTATCGCCGGAAAGGTACGTCTTAAACCACTATATATGACACAAGATCTTCACATCATCATTTTGAAGAATGTCATTTGTCTTTTGAGTAATGTCCTTGGTCTTGATTCACTTCTCTTGACTCCTCTCCCTTTGCCTTTTTGCTACGAGTAGTCGTTCGTTCATTTCGGTCTTTCCCTATCTCGATTCAACTCGTAATCCTTCAACAAGGCATTGTTATCTAGAGTTGTGGTGGTCCAATGATATCCTAAAAGGTTTAAGATATATTTTTAAGTATTTTAAAATTTTTGGTTTTCAAAAATTCGTCGTTTTTCTTTGATAAAGACCTGCCTCTGTAGGCGGTTCTTTATCTCGGCGGCTCAAAGGCGCGGTTCCTTATCGATAAGGAACCGCGGGCAGTAGCTTTTGTCAGAGCGCCAGTTTTATTAAAATAGATTTTTCAAACTTGTCTTTCTCTCTCCTTCACACACAGCAGACGATTTTTCTGTGTTTTTTCACCATTGTTGAAGCTCCTAAAACCTTCAATTACTCAAATTAATTGATTCAAGTTCGTGGGTTTCACTCATCCATCATCCAAGATCACTTTATTGTAAGTTATTTCTTTCAATTTCATCTAATTTGTTCTAGGGTTCATACATTCATAATTGGAGATTTTTAAAATTGACATTGAATTAAAACCTTACTAGGAATAAGAGTTGACATAGTATTGTTACTATGATTCCTTAGGTTCATATTCATAGAGATTTCACTAAAACTCATTTGTAGAACGAATCCAAATTTTGACTAAATATTTTGGTTGATTGATAAAATTGATATGAACCTATGAACAAGTTGGTAATGGCATTGTTAAATGCTTACCTTAAAACTTTGTTTTGAAAAACCAATGTTCTAGTTCATTGTTGACTTTACATAGTTCATATGTTTTGATCAATGATGAAATGGGTACATTGTGAATATGAGAATGACAAGGATTAAACCTTGATTTATCAAGAGATTGATAAAACACATTCTCACTTTCCTTGATTTTTGGTTTATATGTAACATATGAGTAATTGGAGAAATATGTTTATATGTTATTTTTTGGTACTATCATCATGACCACAGGATATCAAAATGATCATCTACTCACTAGAAGATACATGCCTAATCCTTCGTTGACTAATCAATCTCGCTTTTTTCAAAACACTTATCATAATCTCGAGTCTCGTTGTTTCCATGAAGGATGTATTGTTCCTATGAACCTTCGTGGACTTGATTTCATTCGATTCATGTTCAGTACCATTGGATTCGATTGTTTGCTTGATATTGATGAGCCAGTATTCCTTTCTTTCCTCATGGAATTCTTTAACTCATTTAAGTTAATACACATCAACAATGGTTTATCTTTAAGATTTTCCATCAAGGGGAAAACCTTTGTATACACTCTCGAGGAATTTGGTGAGATTCTCGGAGTTCCATACGAAGGTCAATGTAGGTTCACCGATGCTTGGAGTGTAAACCACTTAGAATCGTCCCTTGTTGATGTGCATTACTTGACTGAGATTCCTTCGGCTTCGGCCATCATTCGTGCCCTTACTTCACCTCGTGAGCATCCTATCCTTGGTAATTTTGAAGGATAATTCCGTGCTCTCGCTCCATGGGAATTACTAACTAGCGATCTTAGTGATTTCATGGTCCCTTGGGCCGAAATCATTAGGGAAAATGCAATGTGTTTGGTTGGTGATCGCAACCATGTGCCTGCTTGTCTTGCATATATGTTGTATTGTGTTGTTACCACTACTCCATACAACCTTGCATTTTTCATGGCTAAAAGGATAAGATTTGTTCTCAATGGATCTCGGACTACTCTTCTTTATGCCATGATTCTCTCACGGCTTCTTAAGAGAGTTTTCTTTGATCATCCTCCTCTTAATCATTCCTCTTTTCACTCTGTGGTTCGAGTCATGTTCCCTATTAAAGGAAATGTCCCTTCAATTCTCACACATGACTCAAATGAAGATGAAAATGTCTCTCAAGACAATTCTCTCATTTCTCAGTTTGATTTGTCATCAACTATCTCTCAATTGTCTTCACTATACATTGATTCAGAATATCAGTATTGTCTCAATCTTCATCTTCAGGATCGAATCAGAAGTGAATCAAGGCAAGGAGGAAATAATCATAGATGAATGACATATATCACTTTTGTGAGATTAACATGTGTGTAAACATGTATGGATTGTTGTTCTTTATCTCTTCTCTTATCTCTATTCTTAGGATGTTGTGTAGGAACCGCGGACCTACGTAAGGAACCGCCCAGTACTGTTTCAACAGAATCTTTACTTTACACTGTTTTCTTTAATCTGTGTAAAAACTTTGATAAAACTTTTGCAAAAACCTGCACTTTCCTAAACTAGGCTACCTAATTTCATTGTTCACATAAAATGATTTTAACCTATTACTAGTTTGGATCATCCCCTTCTCTTCTTAAACCCTCTTTTGTTGATTGTGTTATTCATCCCTTCAACTCTTGTTTTAACCTCAACATTCAACCATGGTATCCACTAGAACTTCCAACTCCTCCAAAACATCTTCATCCAAAAGAAGTCTTAAGGTGAATCTCAAGTCCTCTAACTTGGTTCTCCATCTTCTTTCAAACCAAAAAAATGAAGTCTCACCTATACTCATCTCCTCATCACTTTTACCACCACTTGCCTCTTGGCATACAAACCCAACCCATGGTACCAACCACTCTCATGGTTCTACCTCCTCTTCATTCCAATAAAGGATGAATGAGTTTTCCTCTCCACTAATTTCTAGCCCTCCCTTAAATGTGAATGCTCAACCACAACCTCATCAAAGAATTCCCTTTGTTTTTTAGCCTCTTCCATTCACTCCACCAAATTCACCCATCTCACCTATTTCACCCTTGGATACCATGCCTTCTCCTCATCCTCCTACCACCCACACACCTCTCTTGTGTGTTCCCATTTCCCATCTCTTGGGTGATCCACGCTTGTTTGATTTTTTTCATGCACAATGGAACTAATTGCCCTTGTTGCTTGAACAACTTTCACCTCATTGATATCCTAAGGTTGGAAATGATTGGGACTCACATCAAGTTGCAAAGCTTCTTGTTGAACCTATTTGCTAATCCTCCACCTCCTAGGAGATAAATGATGGACTTTAAAATTAATATGCTTTTCAAAAGCAGATCAAGCTAAAAGAGAACTATGAACTCAAGACCTAGTTGTTAGCTATCTTTGTAGTAGTTAATTGTCTTTTTAATTCTTGTATTTCCTTTTCTTTCCCTCATGATTTTCTCATGTGGATGATTTATGGATTTAGTTTTTATGTGCTTTAATCTATGTGATCACATTAAACAACTTCAATTTATTTAAAATTGAACCTAAATCTATTACAACCTCTAAAAACTTGACTTAAAATTGGACCAAAATGTTATTTAAATATTTTTTCACCCTTTGTCAAGACATTCTTTATGAATGTGTTGCTTTTATGCAACCCTAGCATACTCTAGTGCTAAAAGAGGTAAAAATCCAATATTTGCAAATTTTTGAAAAAGTCTTATCTTTGTCCAAAACTTTTGAAAATCTGGTTTTGCAGTCCATTGGACGCGGTTCTCAAGCCTCCAGGTGGTTCCATATCGATATGGAACCGCGGGCCTCTTTAAAGAACTGCGCCCAGTAAGGCCGATTTTGGCTTATTTTTTGTCTTTCTTCTTTGACCAATGTTTTGGTTAAGATTCTTTGTTTACCCAATTTGGCTAAACATTCTCTAAAATCTTTCTTTTTTATTTCAAATCTTTGCCTTGTCTATTTTCTTTAAATTCTTCTCTTTTAGGAGTTCTTTCCTTCATCCCTCACAATGCCTAATTCTTCCTTTTCTAACCTTGACATTTCTTTGTCACACTCTTCTCAACCTAAAGCTTCTTCCTCTAAGCTTTCAAAGAAACAGAAAATCTTGGTTAAACCGATTTGGATAAAAAATAATAAGAATCCTCATGAATCTTCTTCTCCAAAATCCTCCAAGAATTCCTCTTTCTCTCCGATTCAATATTCGAATGAGACTTACTCTATAAATCCAATTACCGGAGAAAAGGAAATTCTTCCACCACCACCTAACCTTTCAACTCTCCTCAACTCAATGACCTGAATTCTTTCCCTAACCTCACTAGGCATTGTGAAAACATTTCTTATCCAATATCTCCCTCCCCACCAAACTCTAATCTTGATCGACCTCCCCATCTAACGACTTTTGTTTTGCATCATGGTTCCTCGTGTGCTTGTTGTCGTTTTCAACAAATTGAACTTGCTCATATCTATGACAAGCTAAATTTTCTTGAATTCCTCCTCACTCGACCTCCTCTCAAAGTTTTCGTTCTCGTGAACAAAACTTCGAATGATGCTTCGTCGTCTTTCTTTTCCAACTAAGGCACTCTTTGTACTTTAGTTGTTCGAGTCAATAATTTTTAGCAATCTTGGAAGATTATCACTATAAGAATAGCAATCTTGGGATGAAGACATTCGTACCATTGAGAAACTTCTCAATGAGGATCATATTTCTCCACCGTCTCCTAAGGGAAATCTCTATCGATGATCCGAATTTGACTACGCCTTCCATCGAAAATCCTCCGGATTTAGAGCTTAAGGATTTACCGTCTCATCTCGAATACGTGTTCCTTAAAGACAATAAGAAGTTACCCGTCATCATCGCAAAGGACTTGAAAGAAGAAGAAAAATATCGACTTATCGACGTGCTGAAGAATCATAAGAAAGCAATTGCTTGGAAAATTTGTGACATCCGCGGAATTGATCCAAACTTTTGTACTCATAAAATTCTCATAAAATATGACTTTAAACCCGCAATCCAAAGCCAAAGAAGGGTTAATCCTAAAATTCATGACGTCATCAAGAAAGAAGTTATCAAACTTCTAGATGCTGGAATGATTTACCCTATTTCAGATTCGCCATGGGTTAGTCCCGTCCATTGTGTGCCTAAGAAAGGCGGAATAACCGTTGTTCCCAATGAAAACAACGAGTTGGCGAGTTTGCATAGACTATCGCAAGCTCAATGATGCCACTCGTAAGGATCATTTTCCTCTCCCTTTCATGGATCAAATGCTCGAGCGTTTAGCGGGTAATGACTATTATTGCTTCTTAGACGGTTTCTCTGGGTATTTTCAAATTCCCATCGATCCTAAAGACCAAGAGAAAACCACATTCACTTGTCCTTATGGAACATTTGCTTACAAAAGAATGCCTTTCGACTTATGCAATGCTCGTGGGACTTTTCAAAGGTGTATGATGGCTATCTTCCATGACATGGTAGAAGAAACTATGGAAGTCTTCATTGATGACTTCTCGGTCTATGGTGATTCTTTCTCTACTTGCCTTGCCAATTTAGAACGTATGCTCAAACGGTGTGAAGACACTCGTCTCGTTCTTAATTGGAAAAAATGCCATTTCATGGTAAAAGAAGGCATTCTTCTTGGACATAAAATCTCCAAATCCGGTCTTGAAGTAGACCGTGCTAAAGTCGATGTGATTGCTAAATTACCTCCACCTTCAACCGTGAAGGGTGTGAGAAGTTTCCTTGGTCATGCGGGCTTCCATCGTCGTTTCATTCAAGATTTTTCTAAAATTGCTCGCCCGATGACCCACCTCTTGGAAAAAGATACTCCTTTTATCTTTTCTAAAGAGTGTATTGAATCTTTCAATCTTCTTAAGGATAAACTAACTAAGGCACCTGTCTTGGTTACCCCTAATTGGGAGTTACCTTTTGAATTGATGTGTGATGCTAGCGACTTTGCTATTGGAGCGGTTTTGGGACAAAGAGTGAACAAACACTTCCAACCAATCCACTATGCTAGCAAGACAATGACGGGGGCTCAATTGCATTATACCACTACCGAAAAAGAGCTTTTAGCTGTAGTGTATTGATACACCTATTTTAATATGGTTCAGAATTATTCTTGGTATCTCCTCGAATTGATCACGGTTCTAAGTGGAATGATTGTTCTTGGTTACAAATAGGAGGTTTGGTTTCTGGTTATCTAAATTTTAAACTAAATGCAAGTAATTAAGATGTCGATGAGTAAAGTAGAAGCTTTAACAAAATTAAACTAAAAGTTAAATAGGAAAATACTTAAAACTTAAAACTTTGTAAAACTTTAAAACTTAGTCCATCGGAATATTGCAAATCATGTACATCGGAATGTACTAAATTCATGACCATCGGAATACAACTAAAACGAACCATCGGAATAATTCAAGTGAAGGTCCATCGGAATGTCAGATACACTTCTGTCGGAATATGGTCTATCGCAATGATCACAATCAGAATATCCTAGATCGGAAAGTCAGATCGGAAAGTTGTAAACTAAAAATGGGCAGAGTTTCGTCTTACCAAAGACCTTAGTCCCGTCGGAATGTGCGATCGCAATGAGCGATCGCAATCCAGATCGGAATAAGGGGGTAAAAACCGAATGATCGCAAAGTAAAACCACAATGGGTTATTGCGATCAAACCAAGCTTCTCGTCGGAATGTATAGAAACCCTAATATTGCGATGGGGTACAAAATCAATCCGAAAATGGTGATAAGCTGAAAACTTCAATAAGCACATACAATCAACTACTTTAACCGGGACTTAAGTAACTCAAAAAGCTAAAATTCGACAACTTTTAAAAACATGAGATCATAAACTTTATAGAGGAAGCTTTAGAAAGACTAAACCTTTTTAATAATCTGAAAAATAATAAGCTAAAACATGAAATAAGCTAGTAAGCATAAAGAACTTATAGCCTAAACCAAATAAAAGCTTAAAAAGTGATAAAGAGATTAATCTTTTAACTACTTAAACATGAAACGAAATCAATCCGTATGGATTGAAATTTTCGCATTAAAGGCAAAATGAAACCAAGAAATGTAGGAAGAGATTAAAGATCACAAACTTAAACTTAAACTGTTGATTAAAGAAACTCAAAATACAAAGATTAATGAAAAGCTTAAAATTTGAAAGATGAAAACAAAGAAAAACTAAGTGAGAGAAAGTTGGGAACTTTCTCTCTCTAAAACTAGAAAGAAAATTTAAAAGTGAAAAACTAGCCACTCTTTTGTGAAAGGAGGGTCTTTATATAGTTGTCTTGCGGGCTTGATTTGTTGTGGGCTTGTTCTTTCTTCTTAGTCTTCTCGTTACTTTGAATAAACGTTTCCGACTTTGGGTTTTGAGAAGTGTCGGTGAATAATTCCAACTCGTCTTATAATCTTTTGTTTAATAGACTCGAGTTCTTCTACATAGATAAATCTTCCGTCTTTGGCCCTTTTCTTCGATAAATCTTCAAATAGGTCCGTTGACTTCCAATCTTTTGCATCTTTTGGACAATAGACTTCGTCTTGAGTCTTTTCTTCGATAAAACCCGTGCAATCCCATGTTTTCTTCAATATTCATCCGGTTGACTCTGAAAACACAATAAACACAAAAACCACGCATAATTCCAAACAATTGATATTAAATACGTGTTTTGGTCTTGTTTTAGCAAGAAATAAGTGGTAAAAGGATGGGTGTTTTCACACCTATCAAATCCCATACACTTAACCTTGTCATGCCCTCATGCAATGCTTAGTGATAAAGCAATTTTACACTCTTCTCATAATCAATCAACCTTGGCCTTATTAAAATACTACTAAACAAACATTAAAGTACTAAGAAAAACTAAAACTTTAAAGTAAACAAAAGGATAGAAAACCATTTTCACTTGAAAATAGCTATATGGAAATAACTTGCAAAGAGATCAAGGACTTACATTAGGGCTTCGGTGCTGCGAAGATTTATCACCCTCAAGTTTCACGTTCCCCAAACTAAGCTTAAAAACAAGATCATTGTTATTATAAGTTAGCAAATCAAACACTTACACACATGGCTTAATTATATGCTTAAACTCCCTTATTCCTAGGTATATCTCTTATATTTTATTTTTGTCTTATAATGATCACGAAGATGCATTTTTGGACTTATTTTGATAGTGTATTTAGGCTGAAAGCAAAGTAGGACGATTTGATCAATAGTTAGCTAAATGACAAAATCTCTTATGACTGCTTCTCGGGATATCAAAAAGTTCATATCTTGGCATAACTCGGTTCACGATTTGAGACCTTTCTCTGGCCGATATTTGGCATGTACTTCATACTTCATATCTTAAGAGACGTGCTTGAGATAATGGTCTTCTCATCGTTAATAGAGTTTCTTCACTTGGAGACTTTTGAGGGGTACTCCAACTTTGTTGACCACGACTTCATGATTATTTCTTCAATCTCTAATTGGGATTTCGAGATACAACGATCTGCCTCCTTTTCGGACTTGGATCTATTTATCCTCATACCTTGTTAGGGTCTTTTCGGATAGACTTCTCCATGATCTTTATGGGAGTTGATTGCTTTTCGTCGTGAGTCTTGATCCTTCATATTGATTTTGGGAATAATGCTTTTCACATCACCTTGGATCTTTTAGCAATAAGATTGAATCCTCATGCCTTGTTAGGGCCTTTTCGGACTCGCCAATCTTCGCGCCCCGCTTCATAAGTTATGCCTTGGCTATGAACTCTTATCATTACCGAGCAAATTTTAAACGATCTTGGGCTAGAAGATAAGTAACTTTTCAAATCGTACGACCTTACTTATTGCAGATAAATTATTAGCAAGTGATGGGAGAATAGGCAAATAATCACACCAAGTGAGCTTGTGCAAGAATACCGACTTATAATTGACTCTATCATTTCTCGTTCTCCACAATTTAAAATCTCAAGTAATGAGACTCGTGGATACTTAGCCTAATAAACCAATTAAGGTCTACATGGTTAAGGATACTAGCTAGAATAAACTTGGATAAGTCTATTCGGGTTGAGTCAAAATAATCGCAACATGCCTAATATGTCAAAGACTTCTAAACTAGCTACACCACTTTATTAATATTTTTGACTTATTGCGGGATATATACATATGAAAGCAACGATAAAAATTTAAAAATTACGACTAAATGGCCAAAGTTAATTAAAAATTTGAAAAATGCTGAAAAAGATGATTTTCCGGTTAAATGAAGGCATTTTCATGGAAAAGTCCACTCAAAACTTTGATAGAAGTCCCCCTACACTTAAGATAAACATTGTCCTCAATGTTTAAGCATGTGGGAAAAATCTCCCCTACACTTATGACATTGTGCACGTTGGTTAAATCAAATTAAGGAAGAGACGACTAAAGTGATCAATTTCAAATGCGAGTATGAAGATAATTGAATCACGAAAGTTGAGAGATAGAACCGGATTTCGGATAACACGGGAGCACGGTTCTTCAAAGGTTCCAAAAGTGCATTCATCCCTGTAATCACATCACCACACAAACACAAAGAACCTATAGAGGTCCCCCTACACTTAGGAGGTTAAAACGGAAAAGGATAGATACTCGGGCTGCCTCCCGAGGAGCGCTTGTTTTTTATAACCGAGTCACGAGCCTGACTCGGCCCAAAATTAGTTCATGGGGAACGTGGTGAGGGATGGAATCATCTCATGAGAGATGTCCTCACCAAAGTACAACTTCACTCGTTGGCCATTCACCTTAAAATTGGGTCCATTAGGTTGAGCGAGCTCGAGAGTACCATATGGAAAAATTTGGGCAATGGTGAATGGGCCGGACCAACGAGATTTCAGCTTGCCCGAAAAGATTTTCAACCGAGAGTTAAAGAGCAAAACTTTGTCTCCAACTTGGAACTCTCGGTTTTTAATCTTAGAGTCATGAATGAGCTTAGTCGTTTCCTTATAGATCAAAGAATTTTCATAAGCCTCATTCCGGAGTTCATTCAGCTCATTGAGTTGGATCTTGCGTAGGTCACCGGCTTTGTTGATATCAAAATTAGCCCACTTCAAGGCCCAGTAAGCCTTGTGCTCCAACTCAATGGGGAGGTGGCATGCTTTCCCGTACACGAGACGATGGTGTAAAACCAATCGGAGTCTTGTATGCGGTACGAAAAGCCCACAAAGCATCATCAAGTTTATCAGCCCATGAGGCACGATGCTCTCCCACGGTTCTTTCAAGAATTCGCTTTAATCCTCGGTTAGATATTTCAGCCTGGCCATTAGTTTGTGGGTGGTAGGCGGTGGAAAGACGATGATTTACACCATACTTAGCCATGACTCTTGCAAATTGGTCATTGCAAAAATGAGTCCCGCGGTCACTAATAATGGCACGAGGCACACCGAATCTAGCGAACATCGATTTCAAAAAGTTACAAACCACCCTTGCATCATTAGTGGGTAAAGCTTTGGCTTCAATCCATTTAGAGACGTAGTCAACGGCTACAAGGATGTATTTGTTTCCTTTAGATGAAGGGAATGGCCCCATAAAGTCGATACCCCAAACATCAAAGATTTCACATTCTTGAATGAAATTCTGAGGCATCTTGTCTTTATGTGTGATCTTGCCTTGTTTTTTGCAAGCATCACATCGTTTAACCATCTCGTGAGCATCACGGTAAATGGTGGGCCAATAAAATCCCGAGTCAAACACTTTTTTTGCGGTGTAGTTGGGACCAAAGTGACCACCGGTGGGTCCTTTGTGGCAAGCATCAAGGATTTATAAAGCTGTCGGTCCATCAACACATCATCGAATAATCAAATCAGCACATTGTTTGAATAGATACGGGTCATCCCAAAAGTAAGTCTTAATGTCTTTGAAGGACTTCTTATTTTGCTGGGATGTTAGCCCGTCAACGAGAATTCCACCCGCCAAGTAGTTTGCAATGTCTGCAAACCACGGGGTTTCATCAGAAGTCGAGTTGATAGACATTAAGGTCTCCAGGGGAAAAGAGTCATTGATCTCTTTGTTCGGATGATCCCCCTGGTAAGGATCCTTAAGTCTACTGAGATGATCCGCGGCTAGGTTTTCGGCTCCTTTTTTATCGCGAATTTTGATTTTAAATTCTTGGAGTAGCAAAATCCAGCGAAGAAGTCTTGGTTTGGAATCTTGTTTAGTCAACAAGTACTTCAACGCGGAATGATCGGTATAAACGATTGTCGTGGAAAGGATAAGATAGGGGCGGAACTTTTCAAAGGCATAGACAACAGCTAAAAGCTCTTTTTCGGTTGTCGTGTAATGCAATTGAGCCCCCGTCATTGTCTTGCTAGCGTAATGGATCGGTTGGAAGTGTTTGTTCACTCTTTGGCCCAGAACCGCACCAATAGCGAAGTCGCTAGCATCGCACATCAACTCAAAGGGAAGCTCCCAATTAGGGGTAACTAAGACGGGTGCCTTAGTTAGCTTATCCTTAAGCAAGTTGAAGGCTTCAATACACTCGTTGGAAAAGATAAAAGGAGTATCTTTTTCCAAGAGGTGGGTCATCGGGCGAGCGATTTTAGAAAAATCTTTGATAAAGCGACGGTAGAAGCCCGCATGACCGAGGAAACTTCTCACACCCTTCACGGTTGAAGGTGGAGGCAACTTAGCGATAACATCGACTTTAGCACGGTCCACTTCAAGACCGGCTTTGGAGATCTTGTGTCCTAGCACGATGCCCTCTTTTACCATGAAATGGCATTTTTCCCAATTAAGAACAAGGCGAGTGTCTTCACACCGCTTAAGCATACGTTCTAAATTGGCAAGGCAAGCAGAGAAAGAATCGCCATAAACCGAGAAATCATCCATGAATACTTCTATAGTTTCTTCAACCATGTCATGGAATATAGCCATCATACACCTTTGGAACGTCCCAGGAGCATTGCATAAACCAAAAGGCATGCGTTTGTAGGCAAATGTTCCGTAGGGACAAGTGAATGTGGTCTTTTCTTGGTCTTTGGGATCGATGGGAATTTGAAAATACCCAGAGAAACCGTCTAAGAAGCAGTAATAGTCATTACCCGCTAGACGCTCGAGCATTTGATCCATGAAAGGAAGAGGAAAATGATCTTTTCTCGTGGCATCATTGAGCTTGCGATAGTCAATACAAACTCTCCACCCAGTAACGAGACGAGTGGGAATCAAATCGTTGTGTTCATTGGAAACAACGGTTATTCCGCCCTTCTTGGGCACACAATGGACGGGACTTACCCATGTCGAATCCGAAATAGGGTAAATCAAGCCGGCATCAAGAAGTTTGATAACCTCTTGTTTGATGACGTAATGAATTCGAGGATTAACCCTTCTTTGGCTCTGGATTACGGGTTTAAAGTCATCTTCCATGAGAATCTTGTGAGTACAAAAGTTCGGATCAATTCCGCGGATATCGGAGATTTTCCAAGCAATTGCCTTCTTATGATATTTAAGCACGACGATGAGGCGAGATTTCTCTTCTTCTTTCCAGTCCTTCGCGATGATGACGGGCGACTTCTTCTTATCTTCAAGGAACACATACTAGAGATGGGTGGCAACTCCTTAAGTTCTAAATCCGGAGGATTTTCGATGGGAGGCGTATTCAAAGTCGGCACATCGATAGCAATAACTGTGGGAGATGGTGGAGAAATATTGTCTTCTTTGAGAAGGTTTTCAATGAGGCGAAGATCTTCATCCCAATCGGTGGGAGAATCTTCATGTTCTAATTTCACATCTCCCATGGTGGCTTCCAAATCTTTCCAAAGGAAATCACTTTCTCCAAATAGAGATAGTGATGAATCAATAGAGGAGACGGTCTCAACATTGGGAAGAGAGGTAGGAATACTTTTACAAGCATCTTTGAAGTGTTCTTCACAAGCCTCATCAAGAACGTCAATACAATTAACACTCTCGTATGAATAAGGCTGTTTAGAAAGCTTTCCCATGCTAAAGACGATTTTTTCGTCACCCACTCTCATGATAAGCTCACCGGCTTCAACATCGATGAGAGTGTGACCGGTCCTCAAGAATGGACGACCAACGATCAATGGCACACGAGGGTCCATGTCGTAGTCAACGACAACGAAATCGGCAGGAAAAGTGATTTTGTCGACTCCTACAAAGACGTCTTCGGCTATCCCCACTGGATAAGCAACCGTACGGTTAGCTAATTCCAAAGTCATTTTGGTGGGGACTAGCTCAGGGAGAGATAATTACTTCCAAACGCTTAAGGGCATTAAGTTAATACTGGCACCTAGATCGGCTAGGGCCATGCAATTCTCTACTCCCGGGAAGTTGCAAGGGATTAAGAAACGACCCGGATCACCAAGCTTGGTTGGCATTTTTTTAAGAGCACTGCAGATCAATTCTCATTAAGTTGGGTGTTAGCAATATCAAGAAGCTTATCCTTGTCACTAAGAAGATCTTTGAACATTTTCGCATATTTGGGCATGTGAGCGAGAGCCTCAGCGAAGGAGATGTTGAAATTCAATTGTTTAAACATTTTTAGAAAGTTCGAAACTTGAATATTGTAACACCCCACTTGGATAAATGGACCGTTACGTGTATTTATGGCGTGTCATCAAAGCATAAGGTAAATGTCCTAGAACATTAACTGACCATAAAGGAAATACCGGAATCAAACTTCGGTAATCCAAACATAAGCCCAAAACATGAAATATAAAATACTGAAAGAAAGGACTAAACAATGTCCAAATAAGCAGAATAATATAAGAAATGCATAAAGTAAGAAGTTCGGGTAGCTTCCATCCAAATGCACATGCTCTTAGAATCCTAAAAGCATCCTGATGTACCTGCCGTTAGAACATGAAAGGAACTACGGCTGAGCATAACGCTCAGTGAACGGATATAAAGCATGATAAGAATATACTGAATGAAACAGGCGATAGAATAAAGAAACTGTAAGACTGATATGAAACATGTGGTAGAACTCTGCATAAAATCTGAGCAATCTGGTTCATATATACTGATACTGAAATATAACTATTAATTCTGAAAACATGCATTTACTGTATTTTATTTGCCAGAGCTTATATAGGTCACGTGCTGTAACAACCGTGCATGAATAACTGGAGGGGTGACCTCGTCATGCTGTAGAGGGGTGACCTCTAAATAACTGTGCTGGGTGGAGGGATCAGCTCCAATGTGAAGGATGTAGAGCACACACCACATTCACCCTGATAACATGAAACACTTATAAGCCTAGGATGCATCCATACGCCCCACTAAAAATACTGATAAAATGGCCAAGCTGAGCTGAGTGGGACGATGCAGGATATCACTCTCCTGCATGTGAGTCACGACACCGGTGCCTCTAGTGCCGTGGTTACGGTACCTCCGTAACTAGTACATAAACTGGTCGTGCTTGTATATAATGCTCAGGCAATTTATTTCGTTATTAACATGATTACTGATAAACTTAAACATATATTGGGGAAAACATTTGGCTGCAGACGGGGAATCCTAATCATGCATAAAAGAAAGTCCTTACTGAAAGGACGGAAAATCCGTACCTCGTGTCCAGAAACGAAATAAGACTGAAAGCTAACGGATCGGATCTGACTTCACGGATACTACATAAATAATAGACGGAAATTAAGTCGATTGATGTTATAAATTTTACTGCTCTTAACTGTATTCGTTGGATTTAAGTTATTCTTGCAACACTGTCCGTATGTATAAACTGATAAATCTGAGCCTTCTAATATTTCTTTTAATCGTATTTTGTTCTATTATTTATTTATGACATAACACGTATTCTGACGTTATACTAAAATATATATCTGGTAACCTGCTAAAAATAGAAAGTTTCCTAATTAAGAAAGTTTCCAAAATATATTAATTTATTTGATAAAATTATACCCTTTTAAAATATCAAAAATTATTTTAATTTAACTCATTTAAAATACAATTAATAAAAAGGTATAATGTAAAAAAAAAAATCTTCGTTTTATATGCATAAGCTGTATCCCGAGCCTACCAAGATACCCCTTTCACGGTCGCACTAAAATGATTAAATCAATATGTATAAAAATCTTACTTTTAAAATTAGCGACAGAAAACTGTCGCTAAAAACTGTCACTAAAAGCTGCCCTTCAAAAATAGTTAGAAAAGTTCCCACTGTTAGTTATATGTTTCCCCTGTTTTCATTAAGGTTCCCCCTGCTGGTCGAGTTCCCCCTGCTAGACATATAGTTCCCCCTGCTAGCAATCCCAAACACCCCTTTATCGCCTGGTAATCCCAAACGCACCCTGTTTTTGTTATCTTTTGCTGCGGCTGTAAAAACAACACCACCGAGACCCTAGGGTCTCGGTTTTCCTTACGCAAGCAACCCGACCCCCTGGTTCATATACCCCTGCGTGGGTTTGGCCGCGTCTGGTCAACAAGAACACCACCGAGCCGCCCCTGTTTTGGGGTCACGGCTGGACAGCAACAACACACCGAGAGCTTTATGCTCTCGGTTTCCCTGAAATCCGAGCATCACTAAAAACCCGACACCTTTTGACTACCAAATCGCGACTACAAGAAAACATAATAATAATTTGACAGATTACCTTTTTTTTTGATTTGGATGAACATTTTATGAATCACGAAATTCATGTGTAAGAAGGAAAACTCGATCTTCCCTTTTTCTTGATCTAACCGGCGGCCATCTTTTTTTTTTTTTTTTTTTTGTCTTCATGTGACGGCAGAACACACAGAGGAAAAACCCTACTCTTTTTCTTCTTTTTTTTTCCCGCTTTGTGAATAAAAGGGGAACCCCCCGTCTAGTTATTTTGTAAAATGGGCCAAGCCCAATTTCTTTCTCCCTTTTCTTTTAAATGCTAAACCGGCCCATCTCTTTTCTTTTTATTTCGCGTTTTATTATTTACGTAGAGCTCGTAATTAAAATCTCGTTCTGAAACGTAATAATATTTCTCGCGTTTACTTTTTCTGAAACGTGATGTTCTTTTCTGTATAATAAATAATACATACGTACTATTTTTCTGAAACTTAATTTCTGAAACTTTATAATTATTTCTGAATAATTACCCATTTGTAATATTTAAATAAACTGAGGCTACGTGTATTTAATAATAACGTTTAATTATTTCTGTTAAATAATTAATTCATCTGTAGTATTCTCTGAGACTAGATACTTATTATCTGAATAAACATTAACTGTAATATTTGAATAAACTGGGATAGCGTATTTAATTTTCTGCTTTTATATTTCTGTCTAATAATTTATACTTATATAGTTTATTAATATTTAACCGCGTATTTAAATATCCTGATTTTTAAATACGGGTTTTACAATTCTTCCCCTCTAAAAACAATAATTCGTCCCCGAATTAAAGATACGGCTATACTGGGTTTTACAATTCTTCCCTTCTAAAAAGAAGAAATTTGTCCTCGAATTAAAGGTAATAAGCTGAGGAAGTTATAAGAACTAAAAGAACACGTAGACTGAAAAGACAATTAAGCTGAAGAATGAATTGTCTTCTAATTAAGACATAATGCTGCTGATAGGTATAAACCTGACATGACTGAAATTATCATATAACGTGACATGACCGAAGAGAACATGGAACGTGACATGACTGAAAGAACTTAACTGGGTTTATTGAAGGAAAGAGGATGAGAGGTCCGGATGGACTCCTCTGTTTCGAGTGGCCTCCCGCTCGAAACGATTTCTTCAAGGGTCTAACATAATAATTAAAATCTTGGTCCTGATGACCCTGTCCTGATGATGCTGAATAGCTTCTGGTTCCATATTTAAGATGGATTTTCTGAATCTGATAGACTGAATAACTATAGCATGTATGATACATGAAATGATACGTATAAATATTCTGAAAAGATAACATTTACAACTCTGAGCAAGCTGCTAAGAATATATAGGGACAAACTACGTGAACAATTGCGAACATGCTAAGTGAGCAATTGTGAGCGTGGTTCATAATTATATGAGGAGCGCTGGCATGGAATTAGAATATGATAAGTGAATCATACTGTGAACGTGATACTAGAACATATCATAAACGTATGCTGCCTGAGGAATGAATGCCAAACGATACGGCCTGAGATGTGAAACGTATGCCTGGTCATGGAATAGTTGTGCTAAACTTGAGTCTGGTCTCTCAAGCTTTCTGTAACCGTATTCGGTAATAAATTGAGAAACGTGTACCGTGAAATGGCACACGAACTTGAACGTGAACAATGTTATGAACACAAACGTGAGCTTAAATTATGAGATAGCATAAAAGATGAACTGAAACAGCATCATACTGCGAATGAGATGTAAACGTGAAACTGAAATAAACGTGAACGTAAAGTGAACGTAAACATACACTTGATCGTGAACATGAATTCTGTCTGATATGATGGTCAATGGAAAGCCTTGTATTCGTACGATTTACCGCTGAATTTTTAAAATTTTCCGTAGATCTGCTACTACGTGATCCTTTCGGATGAAAGAGACTCGCAGGCTGATTACATGGTTGATGATAACTTAGATAGCATCATACTTTCTCTGAGTCTGTGGTAAACTGATAATAATCTCCATGGAGTCTTGTCTCTTTTCGGTCTAGAATTTCTACTTGTAGTAATAGCATGTCGGTGTTCTATCTTGAACCTGCAGTAGGTCAGGCATCTAGATATGAACATAGCTGCATTAATGTGTGGTGAAATCTTGGGACCCTCTGGTGGAAATCTGGTTGGACATCCATAGAAAATTTTTCTGGTGGAAACTGTCAGCAATTTCTGCGGTAGCAGTCAATTGAGTTCTGGAAAAGTTTGTACCTTGTTCACAGTCATCGGTCGGGACCATCAAGTGATGGCCTTCACCTTCGCAGGATTGTCTGAATTTTCTTGTTGTTGAAATGTGGTGGCTAAGAACTGCCACTTTGTTCAAGTGAGATTTATATCTGGAAAATTGTGTACAAAATAACTCCTATCGGAGATTCTGTTCAACTATGAAAAGATGGTTCTCTTGTACTTCTCTTAGAACTAGCAGATCAGAATGTTACCAATGAATATACTGACGATTTTGTCTGAGGAGCCATGGAAAGATTTTCATTCATAAATTTCATACTATAGTTGGGGCATTAGGGAGCCCAAACGTATAAGTCAAAATTTTATAGAGATTTTAACGTGTTTGGCAGCAATCTAGGAAACATCATGTTCTTCCCTCACTACTGATGGTGGCATGACCTTAGATTTTTCTGGAAGAATGTTTAAAACATCTCATAGTAGGTTACTTAAACTTTCTATTCGTGGAATGAATATCGGTTAGGAATGGTGATCTGATAAATTTTTCTATGGTGCGCTAGGGCGAATAAAGTCTAGTTTTGGTAATTCTTGCAGCAACTGCTGCAACTCTTTTAACTTAGCTAAAGCCCTGTGATCAAGAGTTCTGAAAACAGGTTTTGTTCTTGATACCTAGCTCGATGTTAAATTTCTGTCTCGTGGTTAAGAAGGGATTTCTTGAAAACTTTCTGAAATTATATCTGGAACTCTGGAATAATCTGCTGATCATGAAATTAAGGAATTTCAAAAGTGAATTTATAACATGTAAGTAAAATTCTTCGTAGCTATGGACTGACAAGCCACGTACTTGTAAGGTAGACGTAATTTGTACTGATTTTTCTGGCAGAAAGTATAACAATATATTTAGAATTTAGTAAGACAGATCTTATCGTTAATTGAAAGGAAACCCTAATAATATAGGTGATACTGTGGAGTCCTTTCGGCTGAGAGGTAGGTAAATATCTGATTCACATAAAGCTGACATAGGAATACGTAGGGTGACGTGGCGACTGTTCACTGAATGTGTTCGTCTGTACCCTCACTGAATAAATACTGCGTGTTTAAGCTGAGTAATAATCTGGTGGTGGTGACTGAATTTTAATGATTTGATATATGCGTGGCATAATAGAATGAGTATACCCCTTTCTGAAAGATACCCTGAATTACTGAGGGTCTTGCTTGGAACATACTGGAACTAGGAGCTCGGACTCGTACTCTGAGAAGATATTCGTATGACGTGTATCATGACTGGTGCCCTGATATGTGTCTTCCGAAATGATACCAGAGAACTATGTCTTGACTGATGTCTTGGCACGTGTTTTAATAGATGAATATGAACAAGGCTGGAAATTTTTTTTGTAACTGCTAGGATTTGCGGACCGGTTAGACTGCTGACCTCTGTATTTCTGGTCACGTCCGCTCCGGGGTTCCGATGGTTACTGACTGAGTAATTATAAGCACGGTGGTTGTCACTACTACTTTGTCTATCAGTTTCCTGACGGTCGTTATCACGACCGTGATTAATGTAATAATTTCTGCTGAGTGGTCGGCTGGTTACCGGTTCCCACTCTTCTGACAGAAAGATTAGCTGAGTGATGTGTGACATCTAACTGAGGGAGTAAAAACATAAAATAGAATGGTAGTGTCTGATGGTTGAATTTATTCTTATCAGAAATTTCAAATTTATAGTTTTCGTCCTCGTTCCGCGGCTTCAGCATCTTGAGAAATCTCCAAAGTTCAGCAGCATCAGCATCTGTGTGGTCTTCAGAGTGTTAGCAGCATCAGCATCTGGTAAAATCTTCAATTCACGAGCAGCATCAGCACCTGGTAGAATATCGACGAATGGAAACGCCTGAGATGGTTGAGGATCGATTAGCAATATCCATTGAGTCTGGGTATCTGGACTACACCTGGACTGCTGTGCATGAAGTACAAAATGAATACTGCACATGGAGCATGTATGAGACACTGTACGTGGAGTACACGTGAAATATTGTACATGGAGTATAACTGAGACACTGTACATGGGGTACATATGGAATACTGTACATGGAGCTGGTGGAAATTTTATGGGATGATCGATACTGGTGTCGATTGTCTGACATTTTCAACGGAAAATAATTTGATTTAACTGGTTAGCAACTGAACTGCAATAGTTAATATGATAGGCTGATAATTTCTGCGTAGACTTAATGCTGGTTGTATAGAGGCTGAAAGTATGATTAAACAGGGTTTCATCAATGTTCAGTATGAAGACGGAAGGCATGATTGATAAAGACCAGAACATGATTTATCATGAAATAGGATTTTATTGTAATCCTTCTATATTTTAGCCTGAAGGCATCAACACCTTGCTGAAAACATAATCCTCGTAAGGAGACGTGAAACTGAATCATCATGTAGATGACTTCAACGTGAGGGTATGAAAATTTGACTGTTATAAGGAACACAAAAAGTTAAATCAACTGAGGTGTAATATTAACTGATGTGGACGGCTATGGTTCAATCCACGTACTTCAAGGAAGGAAACATGAGACTAAGTATGGGCTATTCTGGTTCGATCCATATTGGTCAAAATTTTCTGAGAACTGTCATGTATGGAAATTCATAATCTGGTATTAAATATGGATGTCCATACTTGTCAAAATTTATAGAATGTCATGATATGACAAGGGTGAACAACTGTGGATCGGTTTACCAATACAAAAATTCGTTAAAAGCACATGCGACTAAATATGGCTAGTTATGTACCAACCTTTTACTTAGTCAAAACTTTAAGAAAATTTGACTGATAAATGAAGAAAACTGACTGAATAATCCATGAGAAACATGAAAAATAACAATGCCAAATTCTGGGAAGTTCCTGGTGACTACCCACTAGTCACAGGTCAAGTTTTAGAGCCTACAGGTCGAACCTTGCGCTCTGATACCATAATTGTAACACCCCACTTGGATAAATGGACCGTTACGTGTATTTATGGCGTGTCATCAAAGCATAAGGTAAATGTCCTAGAACATTAACTGACCATAAAGGAAATACCGGAATCAAACTTCGGTAATCCAAACATAAGCCCAAAACATGAAATATAAAATACTGAAAGAAAGGACTAAACAATGTCCAAATAAGCAGAATAATATAAGAAATGCATAAAGTAAGAAGTTCGGGTAGCTTCCATCCAAATGCACATGCTCTTAGAATCCTAAAAGCATCCTGATGTACCTGCCGTTAGAACATGAAAGGAACTACGGCTGAGCATAACGCTCAGTGAACGGATATAAAGCATGATAAGAATATACTGAATGAAACAGGCGATAGAATAAAGAAACTGTAAGACTGATATGAAACATGTGGTAGAACTCTGCATAAAATCTGAGCAATCTGGTTCATATATACTGATACTGAAATATAACTATTAATTCTGAAAACATGCATTTACTGTATTTTATTTGCCAGAGCTTATATAGGTCACGTGCTGTAACAACCGTGCATGAATAACTGGAGGGGTGACCTCGTCATGCTGTAGAGGGGTGACCTCTAAATAACTGTGCTGGGTGGAGGGATCAGCTCCAATGTGAAGGATGTAGAGCACACACCACATTCACCCTGATAACATGAAACACTTATAAGCCTAGGATGCATCCATACGCCCCACTAAAAATACTGATAAAATGGCCAAGCTGAGCTGAGTGGGACGATGCAGGATATCACTCTCCTGCATGTGAGTCACGACACCGGTGCCTCTAGTGCCGTGGTTACGGTACCTCCGTAACTAGTACATAAACTGGTCGTGCTTGTATATAATGCTCAGGCAATTTATTTCGTTATTAACATGATTACTGATAAACTTAAACATATATTGGGGAAAACATTTGGCTGCAGACGGGGAATCCTAATCATGCATAAAAGAAAGTCCTTACTGAAAGGACGGAAAATCCGTACCTCGTGTCCAGAAACGAAATAAGACTGAAAGCTAACGGATCGGATCTGACTTCACGGATACTACATAAATAATAGACGGAAATTAAGTCGATTGATGTTATAAATTTTACTGCTCTTAACTGTATTCGTTGGATTTAAGTTATTCTTGCAACACTGTCCGTATGTATAAACTGATAAATCTGAGCCTTCTAATATTTCTTTTAATCGTATTTTGTTCTATTATTTATTTATGACATAACACGTATTCTGACGTTATACTAAAATATATATCTGGTAACCTGCTAAAAATAGAAAGTTTCCTAATTAAGAAAGTTTCCAAAATATATTAATTTATTTGATAAAATTATACCCTTTTAAAATATCAAAAATTATTTTAATTGAACTCATTTAAAATACAATTAATAAAAAGGTATAATGTAAAAAAAAAATCTTCGTTTTATATGCATAAGCTGTATCCCGAGCCTACCAAGATACCCCTTTCACGGTCGCACTAAAATGATTAAATCAATATGTATAAAAATCTGACTTTTAAAATTAGCGACAGAAAACTGTCGCTAAAAACTGTCACTAAAAGCTGCCCTTCAAAAATAGTTAGAAAAGTTCCCACTGTTAGTTATATGTTTCCCCTGTTTTCATTAAGGTTCCCCCTGCTGGTCGAGTTCCCCCTGCTAGACATATAGTTCCCCCTGCTAGCAATCCCAAACACCCCTTTATCGCCTGGTAATCCCAA
Organism: Glebionis coronaria; assembly: GCA_025667525.1. Lineage (NCBI taxonomy): Eukaryota > Viridiplantae > Streptophyta > Magnoliopsida > Asterales > Asteraceae > Glebionis > Glebionis coronaria. The sequence continues at coordinate 327,323,371 of CM046880.1, forward strand.
ACGCACCCTGTTTTTGTTATCTTTTGCTGCGGCTGTAAAAACAACACCACCGAGACCCTAGGGTCTCGGTTTTCCTTACGCAAGCAACCCGACCCCCTGGTTCATATACCCCTGCGTGGGTTTGGCCGCGTCTGGTCAACAAGAACACCACCGAGCCGCCCCTGTTTTGGGGTCACGGCTGGACAGCAACAACACACCGAGAGCTTTATGCTCTCGGTTTCCCTGAAATCCGAGCATCACCAAAAACCCGACACCTTTTGACTACCAAATCGCGACTACAAGAAAACATAATAATAATTTGACAGATTACCTTTTTTTTTTATTTGGATGAACATTTTATGAATCACGAAATTCATGTGTAAGAAGGAAAACTCGATCTTCCCTTTTTCTTGATCTAACCGGCGGCCATCTTTTTTTTTTTTTTTTGTCTTCATGTGACGGCAGAACACACAGAGGAAAAACCCTACTCTTTTTCTTCTTTTTTTTTTCCCCGCTTTGTGAATAAAAGGGGAACCCCCCGTCTAGTTATTTTGTAAAATGGGCCAAGCCCAATTTCTTTCTCCCTTTTCTTTTAAATGCTAAACCGGCCCATCTCTTTTCTTTTTATTTCGCGTTTTATTATTTACGTAGAGCTCGTAATTAAAATCTCGTTCTGAAACGTAATAATATTTCTCGCGTTTACTTTTTCTGAAACGTGATGTTCTTTTCTGTATAATAAATAATACATACGTACTATTTTTCTGAAACTTAATTTCTGAAACTTTATAATTATTTCTGAATAATTACCCATTTGTAATATTTAAATAAACTGAGGCTACGTGTATTTAATAATAACGTTTAATTATTTCTGTTAAATAATTAATTCATCTGTAGTATTCTCTGAGACTAGATACTTATTATCTGAATAAACATTAACTGTAATATTTGAATAAACTGGGATAGCGTATTTAATTTTCTGCTTTTATATTTCTGTCTAATAATTTATACTTATATAGTTTATTAATATTTAACCGCGTATTTAAATATCCTGATTTTTAAATACGGGTTTTACAATTCTTCCCCTCTAAAAACAATAATTCGTCCCCGAATTAAAGATACGGCTATACTGGGTTTTACAAATATCATCCTTCCTTTTGAGGTTCTCTTTCCTCAACCTTGATGGATAAGGTATATCGGAAGAAGAGGAAGTCTTTGGGATCGAAGGATCACTCACATCCTTGGGTGGAGGAGGGGTAGAAGTAAGAGGTGGAGAAATTGAGGAAGTAGAAGGATGAGGAATAGGAGCAGGTGACTCGTTTTCCTTAGTCACAATCACCGGTGGAGGTATAGGAAGCTCGGGTTCCTTGGTACCTTTGCCACTGCGAGTGGTGATTGCTTTCATCTCCCCTCTTGGATTCGCAACGGTGTTACTCGGAAGAGTACCCGACGAAGAGGGTTGATTACCTTGGAAGAAACTGGCCATCATGTTCCTTAAGTCATTCGTTTGACTTGCCAAAGTGTTTCTCATATCAGCTCGCAGATCGTTTCCTTGTTTCACCATGTCTGCTTTCAAGTTGAGCACTTCCCGCTGGAGATTGTCCACGATCACATCATTAGTCCTCATGTAGGTTCCAATATCTTGAGGTAATGCGGTGGGTTGGTTGGGAGGAGCATTGTAGGCGGGTGGTTGATAAGCAGGTTGTTGGTAAACTTGGTTGTTTCTTTGAGGTGGATATGGTTCAGAATTATTCTCGGTATCTCCTCGAATTGATCACGGTTCTAAGTGGAATGATTGTTCTTGGTTACAAATAGGGGGTTTGGTTTTTGGTTATCTAAATTTTAAACTAAATGCAAGTAATTAAGATGTCGATGAGTAAAGTAGAAGCTTTGACAAAATTAAACTAAAAGTTAAATAGGAAAATACTTAAAACTTAAAACTTTGTAAAACTTTAAAACTTAGTCCATCGGAATATTGCAAATCATGTCCATCGGAATGTACTAAATTCATGACCATCGGAATACAACTAAAACGAACCATCGGAATAATTCAGGTGAAGGTCCATCGGAATGTCAGATACACTTCTGTCGGAATATGGTATATCGCAATGATCACAATCGGAATATCCTAGATCGGAAAGTCAGATCGGAATAATCTAATGACCTTTGTCGCAATGTTCAGATCGGAAAGTTGTAAACTAAAAATGGGCAGAGTTTCGTCTTACCAAAGACCTTAGTCCCGTCGGAATGTGCGATCGCAATGAGCGATCGCAATCCAGATCGGAATAAGGGGGTAAAAACCGAATGATCGCAAAGTAAAACCACAATGGGTTATTGCGATCAAACCAAGCTTCTTGTCGGAATGTATAAAAACCCTAATATTGCGATGGGGTACAAAATCAATCCGAAAATGGTGATAAGCTGAAAACTTCAATAAGCACATACAATCAACTACTTTAACCGGGACTTAAATAACTCAAAAAGCTAAAATTCGACAACTTTTAAAAACATGAGATCATAAACTTTATAGAGGAAGCTTTAGAAAGACTAATCCTTTTTAATAATCCGAAAAATAATAAGCTAAAACATGAAATAAGCTAGTAAGCATAAAGAACTTATAGCCTAAACCAAATAAAAGCTTAAAAAGTGATAAAGAGATTAATCTTTTAACTACTTAAACATGAAACGAAATCAGTCCGTATGGATTGAAATTTTCGGATTAAAGGCAAAATGAAACCAAGAAATGTAGGAAGAGATTAAAGATCACAAACTTAAACTTAAACTTTTGATTAAAGAAACTCAAAATACAAAGATTAATGAAAAGCTTAAAATTTGAAAGATGAAAACAAAGAAAAACTAAGTGAGAGAAAGTTGGGAACTTTCTCTCTCTAAAACTAGAAAGAAAATTTAAAAGTGAAAAACTAGCCACTCTTTTGTGAAAGGAGGGTAATTATATAGTTGTCTTGCGGGCTTGATTTGTTGTGGGCTTGTTCTTTCTTCTTAGTCTTCTCGTTACTTTGAATAAACGTTTCCGACTTTGGGTTTTGAGAAGTGTCGGTGAATAATTCCAACTCGTCTTATAATCTTTTGTTTAATAGACTCGAGTTCTTCGACATAGATAAATCTTCCGTCTTTGGCCCTTTTCTTCGATAAATCTCAAATAGGTCCGTTGACTTCCAATCTTTTGCATCTCTTGGACAATAGACTTCGTCTTGAGTCTTTTCTTCGATAAAACCCGTGCAATCCCATGTTTTCTTCAATATTCATCCGGTTGACTCTGAAAACACAATAAACACAAAAACCACGCATAATTCCAAACAATTGATATTAAATACGTGTTTTGGTCTTGTTTTAGCAAGAAATAAGTGGTAAAAGGATGGGTGTTTTCACACCTATCATGTATGCTTTTGAAAAATTTCGCCCCTATCTTGTTCTTTCCACCACCATTGTGTATACTGACCATTCCGCGTTGAAGTACTTGTTAACTAAACAAGATTCCAAGCTAATACTTCTTCGTTGGGTTCTACTCCTTCAAGAATTCAAAATTGAAATTCGTGACAAAAAGGGAGCAGAAAACCTAGCCGCGGATCATCTTAGTAGACTCGAGGATCCTTATCAAGGGGAGCTCCCAAATCAAGATATTAATGACTCTTTTCCCCTTGAGGCGTTGATTTCTATTAACTCTAATCTTGATGAAACCCTATGGTTTGCGGACATTGCAAACTATTTGGCGGGTGGAATTCTCAAGGAAGGGTTAACGTCCCAACAAAAGAAAAAGTTATTTAAAGACATTAAGCACTATTTCTGGGACGAACCTTACCTTTTCAAACAATGTACGGATCTTGTCATTCGTCGGTGTGTTGATGGGCCGTCAGCTTTATTAATCCTTGAAGCCTGCCATAAAGGACCCACCAGTGGTCACTTTGGTCCTAACTATACCGCGTAGAAAGTATTCGACTCTGAATTCTATTGGCCCTCCATTTATCATGACTCTCATGAAATGGTTAAACATTGTGATGCTTGCCAAAGAAAAGGCAAGATCACACATAAAGATGAGATGCCTCAAAATTTCATACAAGAATGTGAAATCTTTGACGTATGGGGTATCGACTTTATGGGTCCATTTCCATCATCTAAAGGGAACAAGTACATCCTCGTAGCCGTTGAATACGTCTCCAAATGGGTTGAAGCAAAGTCTCTCCCTACGAACGATGCGAGGGTGGTTGTGAACTTTTTGAAACAACTTTTTGCTCGATTCGGTGTTCCTCGTGCTATCATCAGTGACCGCGGGACTCATTTTTGCAATGATCAATTTGCTCGAGTCATGGCTAAGAAAGGTGTCAATCGTCTTTTCACCGCTTATCATCCTCAAACAAATGGTCAAGCCGAGATTTCTAACCGTGGATTGAATAGAATTTTAGAGAGAACTGTGGGAGAGCCTCGTTCCTCGTGGGCCGATAAGTTAGATGATGCTTTGTGGGCTTTCCGTACCGCATATAAGACTCCGATTGGTTGCACTCCATATCGTCTTGTGTACGGGAAGGCATGCCACATCCCTATTGAATTGGAGCATAAGGCGTACTGGGCCTTGAAGTGGGCCAATTTTGATATCAACAAAGGCGGTGATCTTCGGAAGATTCAACTCAACGAGCTAAACGAACTGAGGAATGAAGCTTATGAGAATTCACTGATCTACAAGGAGAAGAGCAAGACCATTCATGATGCAAGGATTAAGAACCAGGAGTTCCACGTTGGTGATCAAGTTTTACTCTTTTACTCTCGGTTGAAGATCTTCTCGGGCAAGCTGAAGAGCCGTTGGTCTGGTCCATTCACCGTCGCCAAAGTTTTCCCATATGGCACCATTGAGCTTTTCCAGCCAAATAGGCCTAATTTTAAAGTGAATGGCCAGCGTGTGAAGCTGTACTTTGTTGAGGACATCTCTCATGAGATGATTCCATCCCTCACCACGTTTCCCTTGAATTAGTTATGGGCCGAGTCAGGCTCGTGACTCGGTTAACAAAAACAAGCGCTTCTCAGGAGGCAACCCGTTGATCTATCCTTTACCGTTTTCATAATAAGTGTAAGGGGGCCCCGTATGTGTTTGTTGTCTTGTTTCTTATGATGTGCAGGGATTAAAGCTTCAAAGAGCACTTTTGATGACATTTGACGAATCGTGACCCCGTGTACCCGTCTTCCTGGTTCTATCCTAAACTGTCGTGATTCAATATTTCATATCTTATATGTTCACATTTAAATCACTATAGTTGTCCTTTCCTTAGCAAGATTTAAACAACGTGCATAATGTCCTAAGTGTAGGGGAGTTTACTCCACATGCTTAAACATTAAGGACAATGTTTATATCAAGTGTAGGGGGACTTCTATCGAAGTAAGTGGGCTTTTCCATTAATTTGTCCTCATTTTAACCGGAAAATTTGATTTTTCAACATTTTTCAAAATTTTTAATCTATTTTGGCCTAGTTGTATAGTAGTATTTTCCTTTGCTATCGTTATTTACTTTCTTTGCTAGAATAAATTTTTAATAAAGTGGTTTTAATTTTCAAAGGTTGTGAATCTTTTGACTCAACCCGAGTTTACTTATCTAAGTTTACTCTAGCTAGTACCCTTAACGTGTTTAAGTCAAGTTTTGCTAGGCTTTTATATAGGGAACTTTAAAACGCAAAAGTCATAACTCTCACGGGTTAAGAACAAGAACTTTTCGCAAGTTACTATAATTGATCCTAGAAAGTCGTTTATCAAGGGAACTTTAAAATGCGAATTCTAAACTTGAAAGAGTCTAAGAATTTGCAAGATCCTATAGATGACTTGAAAACCCAAAACTTTGATTTAATTGGCTAAGCATCCACGAGTCTCATTCCTTGAGATTTTAAATTGTGGAGAACGAGAGATGATAGGGTCAATTATAAGTTTGGTATTCTTTCATGAATTTATGTGAGTTAATTATGAGCTTCTTCTCCCATCGCTTGTTAATAAATATATTTGCAATAAATAAGGTTGTACGATTTAAAAAGTTACTTAGCTTCTAGCCCAAGATCGTTTAAAAGTTGCTCGGTATTAATTAGAGTTCATAGCCAAGGCATAACTTATTGAAGCGGGATGCGAAGATTGGCGAGTCCGAAAAGGCCCTAACAAGGCATAAGGGCTACATTTTGTTGCTAAAGATCCCAAGTGATGTGAAGAATCATTTATCAAAAATCAATATGAAGGATCGAGACACATGACGAAAAGCAAATACTCCCCTAAAGATCATGGAGAAGTCTATCCAAAAAGGCCCTAACAAGGTATGAGGATGAATAGATCCAAGTTCTAAAAGGAGGCGGATCGTTGTATATCAAAGTCCAAAATAAAGATTGGAGAAAAATGAAGAAGTCGTAGTCCAAATATGAAGAATCTCTCAAAAACTTCAAGTGAAGAAATTCCTATTATGAAGAGAAGACCATAATTTCAAGAACGTCTCTCAAAGATTCGAAGTATGAAGTCGCTGCCAAATATCTGTCCGAGAAAGGTCTCAAATCGTGAAGCGAGTTATGCCGAGATATGAACTTTAAGAGGTCCCGAGAAGCAGTTTTAAAAGATTTTGTCCTTTAGCTAACTATTGATTAAATCGTCCCACTTTATTTTCAGCCTAAATAAACTATCGAAAGAAGTCAAACAATGCATCCTCGTGATCATTCAAGACAATCATAAAATATAAGAGATACACCTAGGAATAAGGGAGTCTAAGTAAATAATTGGACCACATGAGTTCGTGTTAGTTTGTTAACTTATAATAACAATGATCTCGTTTTTAAGCTTGGTATGGGGAACGTGAAACTTGAGGGTGATAAACATTCATGACAGCCAAAACCCCAATGTAAGTTTTTGATTTCTTTACTTGTTTTGTATATATTTTCATCTTTTAGTTTCCTTAGTGTTTAGTACTCCCTCCGTCCCAAAATTATTTTCCACCGACAAAAAACACACAGTTTAAGAAAAGTACCACCTTTTTAGCTTTCTCTCTCTTACCTTTTGCAGAAAGACAGTTTTACCCTTAACCAATTAATTTAAAACCTTTTTAAAGTTTGTAATTATGATTTTCAACTAAGGGTAATCTAGTAATCTTGATCTAAAATTCCTACCTATTTTTAGAAGTTTTAGAAATGGACAATTAAACTGGTACAAATCGAAATGGAAAGGTGGACTATAATTTTGGGACGGAGGGAGTATTTAATAAAGACCAATGTGGGTTATTTATGATGAAAAATGTAAATTGTGCTTTAAAATTAATGCATTGCATGAGGGCATTACAATGGTCAAGTGTAGGGGATTTAATAAGTGTGAAAACACTTATCCTTTTACCACTTATTTCCAATAATAACAAGACCAAAACGTGTATTTTATGTCGTAAAAGTCGAAATTATGCGTGGTTTGTGTTTTTATTGTGTTTCAGGATAAAGATATGAAAAAGGAAGAAAACACGGGCTATCACGGGATTTTATCAAAGAAAACGAGAAAAGACGAAGTCAAAAGATCAAGAGTGCAAAAAGAACGGAAGTCCAAGGCCTATTCTGAAGATTTATCGAAGAAAAAGTCTAAAGACGGAAGTTTATTGAAGTCGAAGAACTCAAGTCTAATAGAAGAAAATTATAAGACAAGTTCAATTTATATCGACAAATCCCGAGACGACGTCGAGAAAGACAAATTATTTAAATCGAGTCGAGACGAGAAGAAAGAAAAAGGAAGCAACACATGCACCTCCCCACCTCCTATATGTACCCTCCTAATGACACATTAGGAGGGTGTTAGCTAGTTTATTTTTCTTTTGTAGTTTTTATTTTTAGAGAGAGAAAGTGTTTAACTTTCTCTCACTAGAATTTCATCTTTTCTTTCTTTCATGTTTAAGCTTTAGTTTAATCTTGTATTTTGGAATCTTTAATCTACAAGTTCAAGTTTAAGCTTTTCATCTTTAATCTTCTTCTACCTTTCTTGATTTTGTTATCTTTGATCCGAAATAATCTTTGATCTTGTTTTATCTTGATGTTTATGTGATTAAAAACTTTATCTTTTTATTCATATATAAGCTTTTCATACGATCAAGCTTTAAGCTTATCATGCTTATTGGCTTATTTTGTATATAGCTTATTTACTTTAAAGTTTTCTAAAAGGTTTCGTCTTTTCAAGGTTTGTTTTAAAAGTTTTGCTTATTTATAGTTTTGAAAAAGCTCTTATTTGTGCTTATCATCCCCTTTCATTATAAATCTGGTTAAGTTTTGGTTTGTGCTTTTCAAAACGGTGCTTATTAACTTGGCTTATTGCGAATTTCAAACTGTCGGAAAAGGGTTTCACTTTCCGACTAGCATTCCGATCATTTCTATCGGATTGGGGTTTTGAGATTCCGACGGCTTATTCTGATACATACCATCGGATTAGGGTTTTGGATTCCGATCGTTTTTTCGACCAAAATTCCGATAGTTGTCTTTTTATACATTCCGATAGTTTGCATTCCGACAGATTTGATTCCGATATCTTTACTAAGCATTATTCCGATACTTTTATTATTATTCTGACAGGTTTTCTTTTGACTTATTCCGACGGCTTCGTTTTTACTACATTCCGATAGTTTTGTTTATGTTTATTCCGTTGCTTTCATTCCGACAGTGCATTCTGATGGGATTCCGATGAAGGGTATTCCGATGGATGGAGTTTTTAGTTTTACAAAGTTTTAAGTTCTAACTTCGCTTTTAAGTTTTTAATCATTAATTTTTAACTCGTAATTTTTAGTTTAATTTTCAAAGATTTTATTTTTTTTACTCGACGAAATTTTCATATTTGCTTTTAGTTTAAAATAGTTAATCAAACCATTTTATTTTCCACCAAGAACGACTGAGTCGCACTCTTAACTAGTAATCAATTCGAAAAGACTGGAATAACGAATCTTTTTCATACTAGGCAAAAACCTTGTATTAAACCGGACCCATGAATTTAATTTAGACATGTCGTGAACCGGACCTAGAACCCCATGAACCAGACCGAACCAAACACCGCTTTAACAGTGGCAAACCGGCTCGGCAGGTTGCCACTGCTCGGGTAAAACTGCCACCGGCTTAAGCCGCTGGTTCCCTTATCTCGGCTAGCCGCTGACCAACAGTAGGTTCCCACCGGCTGTGTGCCGGTGGTTACCCCTGCTACGTCGCGTTCCCCCTGCTTGACCCACTCCGCCACCGGTGGTGGTGGCTGCCTGCTGCCGAGACCCAACCGAACCACAAGGACACCCCGACGCGAGTCGGGGTCCCTTTTCCTGCTGCCGACCGAGACCAACACCACCGAGATCCTAGATATCGGTTGGTGGCGCGATCAAAGACACGCCGAGAGCCTTGGGCTCTCGGTTTGAGTGTCGGCCGAGCAAACCAAACCCACAAACAACCTTTAATTTTACCTCCATGACTTGTTTAACATATTTTAATCCTTGTTTTTATAAACCCATGATCACATGTTAATAATTAATAAAAAGAATAAAAGAAAAGGTTTTACGGATTATCAAATGTATGTAAAGATTGGAGAACAATAACACGAACGCGATCCTTGAATTTAATTAACCAAAACTCAAACAAACACCTCCCTGGTGTTTGTTATATCCGGCGGCCAAAGAGAGGACAAGAGGCTAAGGTTTTGATTTTTTTGTGAAAACTCTGTGAATAAAAAATGTGTTTCCTCTTTTGTTATTTTAGTAAAAAAACAAAGTGGGCTTGGCCCTTGTCTTCTTTGGTTGTCGCGGCATGTAGGCCACAAGGGAAAAACTTGAAGTTTTTCCCGTGTTATAATGTACGTGTTCGTATATTCGTGTTATAATTGATAGTCCCTAATCCAAGCGTGAAACGATAAACTAAGACAATCAACAACGTAATTACCTTTCAAACATAATACTTATTATTGTATAATAAAGAATTACATGTGTTATGGATAACACCGTTTGATGACAATGTGTTGTGCACACTTTGGACAAACAAAACCTAACTTATGAACACAGTCACAACTGTTTGGTTCAATAAGTTCTAAAGAGTTAATGTGTGTAATGTGGCAAAGTGAACCACATTAACTCTAGGCTAGATATCCTATTTATAGTGGTACGAGGTTGACTCCAAGTACTGGTTGATGATGACTACACTAAACAGACACTTGTCATACATCTGTCACAAGATGCTCTTTTATTCTTGGTAGTCTACCACAACGCTTTAGGGAAACAGAGCTGACACAGTTTCCCTTTTCTTCATAGTCTCGTACACACTAAGGTATGTCCAAAGTGTACTTAGTGTTAACAGGTTATTGCCACCCCTGTTAACCCTCAGCCCCTCAAAATCCCTGATACATCTTTGTTGTTATCCATCACAGCCAATGAGTATGTCTTCAAGTAATCTTCGATTTCCTTGACAATGTCTCTAACATGGACTCCTATGAGGTTGCTCACAGAGACTTAGATCTTTGTGAGTCTTGCGATACTTGCCTGCCTCCTAGGCACATGCAAGTTAATATCAAACAGCTTGATTTACGTTTAAATCTATGATACAGGGAATCTAATAAACTTAGATTCCCAACAATCTCCCCCTATTTAAACATAAATAAAGCTAGATCTAAATAAGTTACAGTAAGTAAGATGACAGCTTCTTCTTACTCATAATAGATCTAACAAACATACTTCATGATTTTATTATGACTTAAAAGAAATTACAATTACAAAACATAAGTGTAACAAAATATGAAAGTAAAGTTCATCTGTGAAAGACTTCAGTAATCATCATTCTTGATTTTCTCTTCAGCTTCAGCTATGTCTGTTCTAGTATCCAATTCGGCCTGCAAAGCTTGAGCAAATACCTTGGAATACTCTGTGTTGATTTTAAGTGCATTTTTGACATCCCCTGTTCATGAAGGCCATACATTTCCCAGGCTCAGTATATGTCTGATCATCAACAGGGCCTACAATCCCATTTGGTAAAACCAAATTCCTGTGCATTCCATCCACTTGAACATCATCAGTTACGAAGGCTTCCTTAATAAATTGAGTCATCCTTCTTCTTTTTCTTTCAGACTTTGGAAGATCTTGTTCAAACAGCTACGGTGGGGGATCAACTTTGAGTTTGACTGTTGTTTCTTTCAGCCAGTTGAACTTAGCTCTTAGAGTTTTGATGAGTAAGAAATTAGCCTGTCCAGTCTTCTTTGCCGCTAAAGCTTCAATTTCTAGCCATTCAGTCAACCCAAGTGTCTTAAGCTTGAAATCTTCAAACACATCCATGTTCCCTTGTTGGTTATCTCTCCAAATGACCATCTGTGGGGTATGTGTTGATTTCTTGACTGTATATTTGAACTTGGTGATAGTGCCTGGAGCATATCTTTTGAAAACGTAGGCATCATAGTCAGCTTTTACCTTTTTAAGAGCCTCTATGCGTTTAACTTCCATTTCCTTTAACCTTTGTCTTTGCTCCTCCCTTTGTTGAGAAGTCATTTTTCTCAGAGTTGCCTCATTAAGCTCCTTGGCTTTCTTGATTTCGTTTAACCTCTTGAATTCAATAGCATGTTTCTCAATTTCTTCAACTGTTAGAGGGTTCTCATTTGCTGCTTTAAAGGTTGTGAATTGGGATAGTTCAGTGGTTGATCCTCCTGTCTCTAGCATCGCAGCTATTTTCTTTAGCTTGGCGTCTGAGTCTACCATAGCTATTTACTTTCCTTTCTTCGAGACAGAGGATAACACACTTGTGTTCTTTAGCTCTTCATCATGTTTGATAAATGCCATTTGAGCCTGGTGATGTACAACCTTTGGTAGGGAGCTAACAGTGAACTTGAGTTTCTTGGCAGCTGGTTCACCATCATCAACAGCCTCATTGGTGTTAACTAGAGTCAGGGATTTTGATGAATCAACTCCATCTTTTGTCTGTTGCTCCCCCTTAATCTCATCATCATCGTCAAGTACAGTGATTGGAGTGATGACTTGGAGAGGAATGGGTGAAGAGATAGTGTTGTCAGCTGATCCTGAGCTTTGCTTGGCAGATTCAAGGTTAAGTGCATTTTCCTTCCCCCCTCACGTTCAGCCTGTCTTTTCAGACGTTTGGATGAACGTGACTGAATGCACGCAACAATCTGCTCAACAGAGGCAACAATTTTTCTTTGCCTGGTCCGTGAAGCTCTGGCAATTTTCAACAGTCGGTTGTAATTTCCATTGATGTTGCGATTAACACGGTCAACTATGAAGTTGGTGTGGCGAAATTGCCTGGAACGTACAGCCTCAAATTCTTTATGCATAGTCAACTCATGAGCAGAGAATAGGTCAGGGACCTCTATGGCTATGGAATCTTTGATACGAGTGGATAAATGGCTAAGTCCTTGAGACACTCCTTTTCGAGTGCCATCCAAAATAGGTTCAGTGACAGCATCCTTGACCGTCTGTGTGATAATCTTTTGAAAGTTGACAGTGAAGGAATGCATATCAGAGCCAATTATGATCCAACTTTCTTGACAAGCGTTCCATGTCCGAAGCATGATGATAGGGCTTTAAGTCATGGATGTTCAGACTTTGTTGTGCGTAATCATCCTCTCGTGGCAAGATGTCAAAGCTGGTCTGTTAAGGATGATCAAACAACAAAACTTCGGTTGTCGGATCATAAGCAGGCCTTTGGAACACTGTGGTGACAGAGGTAGAAGAAGTAGGAGTCACTACAGCTTCCTTGGGTGGAGGAGTGGTTTTAATAGCTGGTGTAGACACAACTATATTCTTGGGAGAAGACAGAGACTACTGATCATCATCCTCTTCCTCCTCCTCCTCAATCATGTCCTCAGGGAGAACTTCATCATCTGGCATCAATTCAGGTTCAGAGAGGACATTTTCCTCAGCCATGAGTATAAACTCATCTTCCTTGGGCTGCTCCTGAAGGATGGAATTGTCTCCACTAGCTGTAGCAGGAGAGTCTACAGGAGGTTGTTCAACATTAGCCTGCAAGTTTGTTTATGTTAGTAACAGGGAATTAGATAAGGGGAATGGTCGCCAGTTCGCTGTCCCAAAGAGGCTGAGGATGATTATTCAGCCACTCCAAAGGATAAATCCTTGGGATTCTTTTAAGAGTGAAAAGGATGAGGTTAATGGTCGCCATTCGTTACCCCTAGGAAAGCTGAGTGTGATTATTCAGCCCCCCAAAAGGTTGAAACCTTTGGGACTGTTTTATTTGTGAAACATATGTTGTTAAGGATCGCCACTCGCTGCCCCTAGGAAGGCTGAGTGTGATTATTCAGCCCCCCCCCCCCCCAAAAAAAAGGTTAAGAAACCTTTGGGACTCTTTTATGTGAAACATATGTGGGTTAGGATCGCCTGTTACGCTGCCCCTAGGAACGCTGAGGGTGATTATTCAGCTCCCCCTGAAAGGATAAATCCTTTAGGGTTCTTTTAATTGTGAAAAAGACGTAAGATAAGGTCGTCATATATCGTTGTCCCAAGGAGAGCTGAGGATGATTATTCAGCTCCCCCTAAAAGTAAAACTTTGGGGATTCTTGAAGGAACCAAGAGGCTGTGTGAGGTATAGCTACTCTAGGTTGAGACATATATGTATACAGGTTGTTATTTGCATGTATACTGTCTAGAGGGTGCAGGGTCATCGGGGTGATTTATAAACACAAATGAATCACTCCCTGGTGTAAGGACAGAGTGTACAGAAGTCTTAAAAGATTTCTAAGTGCATACACAAACTCCTATGGGTCGAGGATAACCCTAACTGCACCACTCTCACCTATAGACATTTGAGAGTGGTTGCTTGTGGACCTCTAAAAATGATAAGACTGATTACCTGTGCGATATCAGTGGAATTGGGTTGGTTCCCTGTTGTCTCTGCTGAGATCGAGATGCTAGACTCCTGTTGTTTATCAGCGAATGTCTCTGTGTCCACAGAAGTCTCTAGAACAGAGGAGGTGGAGAGGTTCACAATCTTCTTAAACCTGGCCTTTAGAACAGTATGGGTTTTGGAAGAAGTGGTGTGTTGCTTCTTCCTAGGTTGTTGGCCAGTTGTTGCCTTGGACGGCGTGGTGTGTTGCCCAGAGGTCAAGGACGCTGACTTGCCAGACACAGCATCTGTATTCACCTTCTCAGAGGAAGGGAGCAAGGACTTCACAACAGATGGTTGTTTATTAGCAATGTTCAACATATGAGCAGTAGCTGGCACATCATTAGGTCCAATCACTTTGTAGACAGCTCTGGTTATGTGATATGGCTTCAAAGTTGTGACTGTAGAGTTGTGGTAGTTGTCACCCAACAGGCTTTCAAAGAGAAGAGAAAGAAAGCGAACATAGCAAATGTTTTTCTCCCTGACTTGATTGGTTCCCTTAAGTTTTTCGACAAGGTTAGAGAAAAGAATGCTTCCAACATCTATGTTTTTGCCCCATATCAGCCCAAAAGCAATGGTTTGATGATTGAACGCCATTATACCACCCAGGGATTTGACTATGTGTGTGAAGAGGACACACCACATAGGGGAGAAATATCTGATCTTCAGAGGAGACTTGGCAACGACTTCAACAGGGGTATAGGCTGGGTTAACATCAGAAACAGGTTTAAGTGTGGCAAGGGAATCCTTTACAACCTTTTTGTCAACAGCCTTCAAGCATTCATCGCCATGTCTTAGCCCAGTCACAGTGGAAAAGTCTTTGAGAGAGAAGGCGAAAGGGTGTTCATTGCAAGAAAGGTTAAAGGTGATGGTGTCATCAATGACTTCTGCAGAATACCAGAATTCCCTAAGGTATTCTTGGTAGAAAACGGATGGGGATTTTGTGAATGCTTCACTAACATCACAATTCTTCATGAAGTTAACCAGATATATGTAAGTGTTGTTTGGATCCTTGAGCCATCCAATCGAGTTGTTAGAAGCGAGGATGCTTTCAGTTCGGAGTTAACGTTAGAAGCCTTTGGTACTGGGAACGTCATGGATTCGAGGTTGAAGAAGATGAAGATGGTAAGAGGGTTTAGAGAGAGATTTTAGAGAGAGAGACGAATTTGTGAGAATTGAGAAAAGTGTTAGGTGAGAAAAATCTTGAGACAATATTTATATTCAAAAGTTGAAGCAGTTATTCAACCGCATTAAATGCGTAGTGGGAAAAGGACTACACACAAGTGGGTCCCTTGACCTTTCAAAACTGTTTGTCTCCTCGTTATTCGAAAAAGAATTAATTAAATATAAAGAATTTTTTTTAGCATTTACTTGGAAAGTAACTACCTAGTTCATGTGAAAAACATTTAGTATTTAATCAGACTTTATGAACACATTAAATATCAGCCACATGCTTAGAGATATTAAGCATACCAGCTCAGCAACTAGCCTGTTGAACGAAGGTTCAGCCAAAGGCTTGGTAAAGATGTCAACTAGTTGCAGCTCAGTGGGGACAAAATGCAGCTCAATATATCCCTTCATTATATGATCCCTGATAAAGTGATACCTGATATCAATATGTTTGGTTCGAGAGTGAAGCACATGGTTGTTGGAGATGGCAATGGCGCTGGTGTTGTCATAGAAGATTGGCACTTTGTCATATAGAATCTCATAGTCAGCTAATTGACTCTTCATCCAAAGCACCTGTGCACAACAGCTGGCAGCGACAACATATTCAGCTTCAGCTGATGACATGGCCACAGAGTTTTGCTTCTTTGCACTCCATCCAACCAACTTTCCTCCTAGGATTTGACAGCTACCTGATGTACTTTTCCTGTCAATGCAGCATCCAGCATAGTCTGAATCTGAATAGGCCTTGAGATCAAAGCCTGATTCCTTGGGATACCATAGACCTAGTGAGGTTGTCCCTTTGAGATACCTGAAAATTTTCTTAACAGCCACTATATGGGATTCTTTTGGGTTAGTTTGGTACCTTGCACAGAGACATGTGGAGAACTGGATATCAGGACGACTGGTTGTTAAATACATAAGTGACCCAATCATGCCTCTGTATAAAGTCTCATTAACAGAGACCCCTGACTCATCAGGACCCAAGTTATTGGGTGGAAGCATGAGGCATTTCACTGATTCACAATCAGCCAAGTCATATTTTTTAAGTAAATCCTTAACATACTTTTCTTGACAAATTGAAATTCCCTTAGGACATTGTTTAATTTGAAAACCCAAAAAGTAAGTTAATTCACCCATCATACTCATCTCATATTTCTTGGTCATTAGTTTAGCAAAACGTTTACTAAGATTAACGTTAGTTGACCCAAAGATGATATCATCCACATAAATCTGCACAATGATGAAATCACTCTTATCCTTGAAGGTAAAAAGTGTTTTATCAATGGAACCCCTGACAAATTTATTATCTGTTAAAAAATTAGACAAAGTTTCATACCATGCCCTTGGAGCTTGTTTCAGCCCATACATGGCTTTGTGTAGTCTGTACACATGATTAGGAAACTCGCTGTTCTCGAATCCTTCAGGTTGTTCAACATACACTTCCTCAACCAAATCTCTATTGAGGAAGGCACTCTTAACATCCATCTGATACACAGTGAAGTTCATATATGCAGCATAAGCAAGGAAGATTCTGATAGCTTCAAGTCTTGCCACAGGTGCAAAAGTTTCATCGTAATCAATCCCTTCAGTCTGTGTATACCCCTGTGCAACCAGCCTAGCCTTGTTTCTGATGATGTTTCCAATCTCATCCATCTTGTTTCTATAAATCCATCTAGTGCCTATGATGTTCTTACCAGGTGGAGCTGGCACTAGAGTCCATACCTTGTTCCTTTTGAACTGATTGATTTCTTCTTGCATAGCAGCTACCCAACCATCTTCCACAAGAGCATCAGCTACTCTCTTAGGTTCAATTTGTGAGAAAAATTCAGCGAAAAGACATTCATTGGTTGAGGCTGATTCTGAGTCATGAATTCGCTGTCTAGTAGTAACCCCTGCATTAGGTTCCCCAATAATGTTGACAAGAAGAATGTGCTGATCTCTTGACCATTTAATTTGGGGAGCTGGGGAATCATAGACAGGGACATTTGTGGAGGTAGCTAGCACTATTTGAGTTTCATCCTGCTGAGTAGGAGGACTCTCTTCAAATATGACCTCAGCTTCTGTGTCAACTATTTCAAGGGGCACAGATTCATTGTCAACAGGGGAGTCTTCAGGAATTTGAAGAATATGTGAGTCATCTTCAGCTGATGTGGAACAAGGACTATAGGAAGGTTGTGGTTCTTCTTCATTAAGTGCCTGAGAAGAAGGAACTTTAATGTTGTGTGTTGACAGCGGGTCAAATGCAGGAACATAAGGAATGAGGGTGTTGGTGAGATGATGATGATGACAGGGAGATCTTGGTTCTGAGAATTCATCACTTGGGAAAGGCATGTTTTCATTAAAATCAGTTTCATCACCCTCTGTTCCTGATCTTTGTATGACGTCATCATCTTCATTGAATCTGACATGAAAGGTTTCTTCTACTTCTTGTATTCTAGTGTTGAATACTCTGAAGGCCTTGGCTGTTGGAGAGTATCCTAAGAAGAAACCATCATCAGCCTTTTCATCAAATTTTCCAAGTTTATCCCTGTAGTTATAAATGAACACAGGGCATCCAAAAACATGGAAATAGCTGACATCTGGAGCTTTATTTCTGAAAACTTCATAGGAAGTTTTGCCATGTCTCTTGACAATGATTGATCTATTCTGAGTGTAGCATGCAGTGTGAATAGCTTCTCCCCAAAATTGCTTAGGCAAAGCTGTACCATTTAACATAGTTCTGACTGCTTCAATCAAGTTTCTTCTTTCAGCCACATCGTTTTGTTCAGGGGTGCCAGCTGAAGAGAAGTTTTGTGATATTCCTTTTTCATCACAAAAGGATTCAAGTTGTTGATTCTTGAATTCAGTACCATTATCACTTCTTAGAGATTTTACTCTAACATCATTCATGTTTTCAACCTGTCTGATAAAGGACATGATAGTATCAACTGCATCACTTTTCATTCTGAGGAAGAAAACCCATGTATACCTGGAAAATTCATCAACAATGACCAAGGTATATTTGTTATGATTGATGGTCTGAGGTTTGATAGGTCCAAACAAATCCATGTGAAGGAGATGTAAGTACTTGTCGATAGAGAATGATTGCCTGGTCTTAAAAGAAGACATGTGATGCTTTCCCTTGACACAAGCTGAACAAGTCTTGTCTTTAGAAAAAGTCACTGAAGGTAGACCAGCAACCAGGTTTTGTGTGGCTATCTTGTTGATGTTTTTGAAGTTGAGATGAAACAGTCTTTTGTGCCACAGCCAATTGACACTTTCAGAGGCTTTGGCAAGAAAACAGTTGGAGCTGTCTTCAGAGCAAGTTGCCATATTGATGACATACACATCTCTTCTTCTAGGTGCAATAAGCACCACATCATTGTTCTTGTTGAATATGGTTCCCTGAGTCTTGGTAAACAAAACCTTGTAGTCAGCATCACACAATTGGCTGATGCTGATAAGATTGTGCTTAAGACCATTCACATATGCAACCCTTGTAAACGTTATCCCATTGCAGTTAACTGAGCCTTATCCCTCTGTGTCGCCTGAAGAATTATCCCCAAACACCACTTTAGGACGTGGCTCCTTTGAGTATATGTGCAGGTATTGTCGAATCCTTATCATGTGTCTAGAACAGCCACTGTCTAGATACCATATCGATTCCTTAAGATGTTTCTGCACAGATACATAGAAACAAGTTAGTTCCTATGGTGAACCCACTTTCCAGTGGGTTCCATGAATTGCTGATTAGCAAATCTTGAGTTCCTGTAGAACTTTTGACGATGTGAAGGACAGTTAGCTGCCTTATGTGTGAACCTTGCACATATATCACATCCTGGAAAGTCACTACACTCATTTGAGTGATGGTCTGTAAATCCACAAAATTTACAAGGAGGGTAAGGTCTGTAGTTACCTAATGGTCTCCTAGAAGCCTGTTGTCTTTCCCTAGAAGGTGTTTGAGATCTCTTAACAGCCATTTTTCTATCATGATCTATGGTCATGTGATGAGAGTTTTTACACCCATTACAGTACGGTTTGACTATCCTTTCACCTTTGGTTTATCCTAGAATAGACTTAGGTTCAGAGGAAGTAGAGCATTCAGCGGAATGCTTAATATGTAGTTTTAAGATTTCTACTTCTTTCATTAAGGACAACAGGCGTTCTTTAGTAGAGGAATCAACTTTGTTCACAGATTTTGTTGAGACTGCCTTAAAAGCAACTTGCTTAACATATTGTTTTGTTGGTACGGCAAAAACCTTAGCTGGTGGTTTCTCAACATCTGTTTTGGGTTCAGCCTTAGCTCCTCTAGAAGAGCTGCTGGGTTCAACTCCTGAGAGTTTAGGTAAAGGTGGTAAATCAACCACATCTTCAGAGACATGTACATCTGTCAAGAGAGGATCTGACACATGTATAGTCTCTGTTGATTTGAAAACAATCTCTTTGGGGTTTACAAGTGCTTTCAATTTGTTTTTCTTAGCAAATATATCCCGTTTTATGTCACCAGATAGTTCATCATTAAGCAATTCATCTATAGGGAACCTACTGCACAACCATTTTTCTATAACCTTATTTAATTTAGATACTTGATCATTTAAAGCATTGTTCTTTAAGGTTAACATATTAACTTCGTTTTGAAGAGATATTTTTTTTCAGAATTAACCTGTTTAAGAGTTTCATATTCAGCCCTAGCAATTAACAGTTCATGTTTAACAGAGTGAAACTTATCAAGCAGGTTCTTTCTTTGTTCCTCAACAAAGTGTAAATCAACAATGGTGTAATCAAGGACATGTTTGCGTTCATCACTTTCAGACATAGAGAGAAGCCTGTGTACCTTTTTCATTGTGATGTCAACCCATTGTCCTGATCTTGCATCTCCTTTCCCAACAGCTAGTTCATCCTCAGCTATTGCCATAAATTCCCTGACTCTTCTAGTATCTTCTTCATCCGAAGTCAGCGGCTCATCATTCTAATCATACGCTTCAGCTACCAACCCTTTCTCTGTCTTCTTATCACTCCCTTTCTTCTTAGACAGAGCTTCAAGCTTTAAATTCATCTGTTCCAACTCAGCCTTAAGTGCCTTGTCCTTGTTCTTGTAATCCTTCTTCTCATTGTCAGAGGAGTTGAATTGGTGGGATGAGTTGTTATGTTTTGATTTGAACTTGTATTGTTTGGTGGAAGATGATGGATAAGAAGGTGAGGATGTCTTTGTGGAAGGACAGTCTTTTTGAAAGTGTCCAAGTTTTCCACAGGCAAAGCAAGTTTCTTTTGATTTTTTGGTTTGTTTGCTAGCTGATCCTACTCTCCCTGATCTTTTGTAGAATCTCCTTTGATTAGCTAGCAAGGCTCTTTCATGAAACTCAGCATTAAGGTCTGTCATGAACTCTTGGTTGCTGCGTGTGTCTTCTTCAACATCAGTGTCGTTGTCCTGAGAATGTGAGGTGGAAATCAAGGCTTTGGATGTTGCTCCCTGAACTACAAATCTTTCAGTCTCAGATTTGTATATGGTATCAATCAGCCCTTCTTCATAATTGTACTTTCCATATAGCTGAGCCAAGGTGTCATTCTTGATGGAGTTATTAGCGCTCTGAGTCTGATTCATACTCAACCATTTTCTGGGAAGGCTGTTGACAAATGTGGCATTTACTTCAGCTTGAGCAATGGTGACGTCATTCATAGCAAGGTCGTTGAGAAGAATTTTCAGCCTTGTATATGTTTGTTGGACCTTTTCACCTTCAAGGGCCTTGAAAGCATTGAACTGAAGTCTGAGTGCATGAATCTTGGTTTCTCTTGTTTCAGAGGGTCCTTCATGGCCGAGGATAAGGTCTATCCACATTTGTTTGGCTGTAGGACCTTGAATCACAGACTTCATGATGTGTTTTGGAAGACAGGATATAATGATGCTCTTGAGACGTTTATCTTGGTTTGCCAATTTCCTATCAGCTGGAGTCCACTGCTTGAGAGGTTTGGGAAGAGGATTCTCATCAGTAGAGGTAAACGCCATGGGAACATAAGGTCCATTTTCTAGAATTTCTAAAAGAAATGGTTCAAGTCCGTCGAGATATACGAGGAATTGACTCTTCCAACTTGCAAACTCATCTTCATCAAAGATTGGTACGTTGGTGACATGAGATCCGCCTCTTGAGTCAAGAAGTTGAGGTAGATCATCTTCATTTTGAGGTGGAGGAGTAAGTCTTGGTGAGGATGGTTGTGGAGGGGTGTTGTTTCCATAAGACGGTGGTGGTGGTGGAGGTGTATTGCTCGTTTCAGGCATGGTGGATCTTGATTATAAAACTTAGAACGATGTTTATGAAGGTTTTAATATCAAACACCGCTCTGATACCAATTGATAGTCCCTAATCCAAGCGTGAAACGATAAACTAAGACACTCAACACACGTAATTACTTTTCAAACGTAATACTTATTATTGTATAATAAATAATTACAAGTGTTATAGATAACACCGTTTGATGACAATGTGTTGTGCACATTTTGGACAAACAAAACCTAACTTATGAACACAGTCACAGCTGTTTGGTTCAATAAGTTCTAAAGAGTTAATGTGTGTAATGTGGCAAAGTGAACCACATTAACTCTAGGCTACATATCCTATTTATAGTGGTACGAGGTTGACTCCAAGTACTGGTTGATGGTGACTACACTAAACAGACACTTGTCAGACATTTGTCACAAGATGCTCTTCTATTCTTGGTAGTCTGCCACAACGCTTTAGGGAAACAGAGCTGACACAGTTTTCCTTTTCTTCATAGTCTTGTACACACTAAGGTATGTCCAAAGTGTACTGAGTGTTAACAGGGTATTGCCACCCCTGTTAACCCTCAACCCCTCAGAGTCTCTGATACATCTTGGCTGTTATCCATCACAGCCAATGAGTATGTCTTCAAGTAATCTTCGATTTCCTTAACAACGTCTCTGAAATGGACTCCTCTAAGGTTGCTCACAGAGACTTAGATCTTTGTGAGTCTTGCGAGACTTGCCTGCCTCCTAGGCACAGGCAAGTTAATATCAAACAGCTTGATTTACGTTTAAATCTATGATACAGGGAATCTAATAAACTTAGATTCCCAACAATAATTGTTCGTGTTATATTTAAATACTTGTATGTAACGATATTAATTGTATTATATTAATTAAGTACGTAATTACGTGTTCGTGATTTTTACGTTCATGATTTCATGTTCGTGATTATAGTTATTATTGTTAATAATTATCGTCTACTATCACGTACTTAATACTTATCGTGTAATTATACGTACATAACTTCCGAAATTACTAATCGTGACACGTGTTCATGCTATAAAAGGAAAGTTTTAATATGTACGTACGTTTACTAAGTATACTGTTCATGGTAAAAGTATGCGGGTTTTACAGTCGCCTAACCTATTGCTCCTCTATGCGCTCTATCTACATTGGTAGACGCGCCTAAAAAAACAAGAAGCATGGGTCTTCTTGGCATGGTGCAACCTACCCACCTAATTAATTGCAATATCCGTTTTTTGTTTGTTTAGCATTTAAGCTACCTCGATGGATCCAACGGACGCTTGACAAAACTTAAAAAGACCCTCAAAGACTAGATAGTCAGAATAAAGATGAAACTCTTTCAGCTATATGTGATTTATAATGTCTTAAACCATATCGCGTGCAGACACGTATGTGATATATTCTTCAGAATGAAACAATCGTGTATGGTGTGATGATTTCCATATGTTTATTTGGATTGCAAACATATGAGCTCGTCAAAAGCTACAACCTAAATAAACATATGAAAATCGTGACACCGATTCATTTTTGTTTCTCAATATTTTGAGGCTAATATTGTCAACCATTCATTTTACACGAGTTGGGAAGGCCACCTAAGAATACTTTAGCAAGTGTGGTGGACTCTTAAGAGCTTCACACATTACCATGGAAGTTGTACGACATGTAACTCTTAAACTAGATGGATCATTTTTAATCATTTTAGTTTTTACTTCTACATTCAAGTTAACGTTATTAGATGGAAACCAATAGGCAACCTTATTAGGTGGAAACCAATAGGCAACCACGGGGGTCACGCAACCAACCGTAAATTTTATAGTTGCATGGCACAAATACTCTAATGCATTCTATGACGCAAACAAAATGTGTGATCTATAGCATCTTATTTGTGTTTATATACGCATAACTCGTTTTTTATTAGGTGCGTCTACAAAATGAACGATAGAGTGCATAAAGGAGTAATAGGCTAGAGTGCATAAAGGAGTAATAGGCTAAGCTACTATTGGAGGTTGATGTGTCATGGGGTAAGTCGTGTTACAGTATTAATTGAGATTCTGAAAGGCGGTAATAGGCAAGGCTACTAAGGGTAGAGGTTGATGTGTCATGGGATAAGTCATGTTAGAGTATTAAATTGTAGATATAAAATAGTGAGCTTCCAAATACGTATTAATATTGACAAAACTACCTATGAAGGAACTTTTGCCTTTAAGACACCAAACTAAAAACAACCAACCAAGAAGCTTTTGCTTTTAAGACACGAAACTAAAACTCCAGGGAGAGAGTGAGTGAGTTAAGTTATAAAACAGCTGCATAGTGCAACCCACATGCCCAATTAATCGCGATATCCACTTTTTGACCATTTAACATTTGAGTCGCACCGATAGATCTACCTATGCTTGACAAAACTTGAAAATACCCTCAAATACAAGACAATCACAACCAAGGTGTGATTTTTATTTTTTAATGTCTTGAACCATATCGGGTGTAACTTAAGACAAGTATGTGATGTATTCCTAAAAATAGAACATGGTGTCATAGATTTTATTATGAGTCAGTCATAAATTTATTTAGAAACGTTGTAATTAAAAATAGGTTATTTGCGAATTACAAGCTTTAACTTAAAGCTAATGTAGTCCACGTTTAAGACCTTTGAGCCCATTAAGACAAGCCTGCCCATTCAAATAGCCCGTTAAGTCTACATGTAAGACAAGGATAATAAATACACCCTCTTCTTTTTCTCTTTATCAATCTAACTTTCAATTCTCTCTTCTTTTTCTCTAATTTCTTTCTCTCTGAACTTCTTTTCTTTTTTCTTTTCTCTTTCTATTTAGATACAAGTTTGTGTGAAGTGAAACATGGTTTAATTATGGGATAACAGACAAGGACTTTCAAGTCATGATATAAACAAAGCTATGGATTGCTTCGGTACCGGATTGCGACATGTTCATACGATAAACATGGGTTACAGCTGGTTTCTGTCATGAACATAATTTTGATAGAGATTTGAACCAGGAAGGGCTTGTTAATTTAACATGGTTATTAAAAGACATTTATTAAGGAGCCAAAATCGAAGTAACCAGCAAGAGCAACTGAGATTATTTGCGCATGCTTTATTTCACTTTGTATCTGATTGATTGCCTAACATGTCATACCCACTCTGCTATTTGTCACATTCAATGACGTTTGGGATACGGAGGTAGTTAAGTTGGGTTCGCTACCACATTCAATAATGTGGGGTTCACTACCACCGTTTTATTGGTGTTTGGTGACGAGGTTGAGCACATGAGAACAAAAGAAAACGTCATAGCCTATGCAGGAACATGGACTGTGGTTGTAGATGTAGGCACCTGGGATAATAAAAAAGAATCCATGGGCAAAATCTTAGGGCAGCCTAATGATCCTTTTATACACTATTAAGAACAATGACAATCAAATAACTACCCATTATACACGCATCCACAGTTTCCACATCACATTCAAGATATTACTAAATGTCTATAAACAGGCGACAAATGTGGTTTCATGAATGTTTGTAAAAGTTGATAGATGACAAATAACTGGTTCTATTAAAACCAGTGAATTGTTATACCACACTACAAAACAATACTATATATAAATGAGCATAAAAGCAAATATGTGGGCTCCAAAGCAATGTTCTTGAATTTTTAGGGACCAAACCAATAAATAGCAACAACGCACATAAAGTCTTTCAGTTGGGCACAACAAAGTTAAGAGATTATTTCAAGGCATAAGAAAAGTCTTGGGGTGTTGTCAAAGTGAATTACCAAAAATGCATCAATGTTCACAATTTCCTTCTTCTCAGATATAGTGAGCAATATAGTACACCTAAGGGGCAAGAGATCCAGGTTCCGATTAACTAAGCAACATCTAACTTTCAAATATAAAAGCCTGATGTAGCATGTAAACTGTAATGGTTACAACTGACAGGAGGAGGTGTTGAACTATATCTGCACTTTGCAGGCCTCTAAAGTTTCACATAGTGATACAATTATATATGCTTAATACAATCAAGAACATGGCATTAAAACACGACTTGCTTGTAAATTGAACAAGTACCAACAATAAACAGGAAATTATGAAAAGGAAAATCATATACATCTTTCTACCTTATTTTAGTTTTATCACAGCAAGCCCACTGCACAGCTCAGATGCAATCTGTTCTCCAAACCTCTCAAGTGATGACCCAACAGCATACACCTGTACACCGAAATTTCTTTATTTAAGTCTTAATAGCAAAAACAAAGACCATGCCCATTACAGAAACCAGAGGTGCAATTTTGACCTATTTACGAACGGGCCAATTGGGATTACTTATCATCTTTAATGAGTCAAACGGGTGAAATAGAAAGATTAGCTAAGGGAACTGGTCACGTTGGTCAAAGTCACCCATAAAGTAATTTAATGTATTAAACCTTTTGAAACAAACATATCAACCATGAGATATTTTAGCAAAAATGCAATTCTGTAATTTTGACCATAATCCTAGAAGCTAATTCTATACACTAGAAGTTGGACAATATGTGTTTAAGCTCAACCCAGCCCACCCATTCCGGCCAGTACAACTATTATATGTTTAAAATCGACATAATACCCCCCCCCCCCCTACACCCACACACAACTTTCTGTAATTTTGAAACAAACATATCAACCATGAGATATTTTAGCAAAAATGCAATTCTGTAATTTTGACCATAATCCTAGAAGCTAATTGTATACACTAGAAGTTGGACAATATGTGTTTAAGCTCAACCCAGCCCACCCATTCCGGTCAGTACAACTATTATATGTTTAAAATCGACATAATACCCCCCCCCCCCCCCCCCCCCCCCCCCCCACACACACACACACACACCCCCACCCACCCACCCACACACACACACACACAACTTTCCATCTCTAATCGGAATGTACTGAACAGCATGAAAATTGTACAAATAGAACTGGTAAATTAAGCAACACTAACCAGAAGAGCAACTTTGCTAGGTAATCTCGTGAAGTCCCTATGGTGTCACAGAAGTCATCATCATCATTTGGGTGGTTTTCTTGGCTTCCGACATCTAAATCTTCCGTTAAGTCAGAGATGGTCTCTTCCTTGAAGAACCTTCGAGCTGTGCATTGTACAAGTTCTCGTATAACCTCCTCTACCTCCGGAGATGACGGTCTGGATAATTCATTCACCTGTTCGAAAAAATAAATGGGCCGGGTTTCAGGAATAATCTTGAGGAGGAACGAATACTATCATGACGATAAATTAGGGTAATTACCATGTCAGGATCCAATGACCGCAAATACTTCAAAAGATCATTGTCATTTTCCCTTGTATTCTCAATCTGCATATTTTCCTGTTTTCTAGCATGCAGTTCCTGTAATGAAATGGGTAACAAAAATTCAGCAAAATAGATGGTTCAAGCGTTACTGCTCCATGATAAACAGACTGATGATCTTAATAAATGGCATGCTAAAATTGTAAGGTGTGCAGTTACTTTTACCCAGCAATCACAGCTTCAACGTCCCTTTAAATTTCTTTGTGCACCTGAAGAGGATTTACATAAGGGCCATACTATCTCACTTTCAAGGAATAGTTAATACAGTCCTTATAATTATTTTGATCACAAACTGCTATGATACGTTAGGTCGTTACCAAATCAACTCAATTGTGAAACAGAGACCTTGTTTCAGCCAACGACACCAAAACAGTTTTTTTGCACTATATACGCACCCCAAACAAACAAAAGGTCAAAAATTCATCAGCTATGCGAATACAAGTCTTGTGGGCTTTTAGAAAGCATTACATGGAAAAAAATCTGGTCACAGAACTAATCAAGTATTTGTTCAATGAGGAAAGGGTAAACTGGAAGAGTTCTTAGGAGATTACTTTTTCACCTATAGAGTGCAATCACAAAGGCAATTTGCACGTTGTACTATGATTAAATGTAAAGTCATGGCCACTCGTCAGAAGTAAGTTGAGCAACCCTACAAATTTGAAGATAGGAAACACGGCATTTAAGTATTTAAAAGAGGATTTTAATAAGCCCTGCAATTATAATCTTGCCAAATTATTACAATGCTAACAAGTATGATGATCCCTTTCCAAGAAGGAGTTGAGACCTTTAAGCTAAACAAACAATTAAGATTACCGAAGTAGGCAGCCTAAGCCTAGCAAATGATGATATAAGAGACCGGAAAGTGTTTCGTGTTCAGAGGCTAAAGATAAGTGAAACCAATTTAAAACACAGATATTACACAAACAGTGCCTCACCTTCTTGGCTGCAGATAACTCTGATTCCAACTGCTGTACATAACTCAAAGCTTCAGAACCCAAATCCCCCAAACAACTTTGCATATTCAACCTCTCCGATTCTTCCGAAGAACAACACTCCACCATCACGCCATCACACAAACACTCACTTCTCTCATCCTTTCCTTCCAAAACCTCCCCCTCCTCACCACAATTCACCTTCTTCTCCACATCACTAGGCGATATCTCAAAATTCCTCATTAACATTATCCTATACTCTGCATTCCACAATGTATACCTAACGCAACAGCAAAATTAATTAATTACATCAATTAGCATACAATAACCCAATCCTAATTAAATTTGGGATTAGTGTCATAAAACAGACATGTATTTTTGCCAATGGACCGTTTTAGTAATCAATTTTTTTTGGACCGTTTTGTTTTTATATTCACTTTCAGGGTACTAAAATGGTTACTGTATTATTTTCCCGATTATTCAACCTTTCAGACGATACACTCTATAACGTGGCATAAGTTATTCTCAAACACTAACATGTTTTTTTTCTAACGTGTTAAGAAAAAGAGCAAAATCTTATGTTCTCGTACTTCTTTCGCCCAATTTCCTTACCACATCAGCAAAAATAACTCAAAAAAGTCGACATTTAACCGTAACTTGTGCCATTTTAACAAATTGACAAATAACAACCATTCTGTTCCACCAAGAAGAGGTATAATAACCAAAATTAGTTCAGAAAACCATTCAATGAGTAAAACATTCCATGGGCAAACCTTTATATCACATTTACCCTTAGATTGGGTAGAATCTACAAACGATAAACATTGGGGAACTCGGTGTGCCAAAGTGAAGAACCTAGTACAAGTAACAATCTGTTTAAGCTTATATATGGGCTTATGAGCTTATACGATTTCGGCTACATTTCATAAGTGATAAGCCCATATTTTATTGTTACTTTCTTGCTTATGCACTATGAGAAGTAAACTCACAAAGTCGAAAATAAGCTCCAAATAAATGGACTTTATGAAATATAAACCAAATTTATATAAGGTATATTTTTTTCAAGTGTTTGGTAACTT
Source organism: Glebionis coronaria (assembly GCA_025667525.1). Taxonomy (NCBI): domain Eukaryota; kingdom Viridiplantae; phylum Streptophyta; class Magnoliopsida; order Asterales; family Asteraceae; genus Glebionis; species Glebionis coronaria. The sequence continues at coordinate 327,351,985 of CM046880.1, forward strand.
AAGTGTATAATGTAACTATAAAGCTATTTAACTGCCTAAGCGCTCTTAAACATCTAGAACACTAACGTGAAATGCTATTTAATTGCCTAAACGCTCTTAAACGTTCCTCAGCAAACATACCCCGTAACCTTAAACAAACACCTCCTAATAAAAAACGATTAAAACACTAAACGCAACCTCCTAAACTCATACATAACCTTAAACAAACACCTCCTAATCACCAATAAAAAATCAACATATCCTCAAACTCATCTTAAACGAACGAAAACAAATAAACCGTACCCCGTAATCAACGAGGACGACACCAACCGATGAAGCGGTCCCTTAGACACCCTAACCATAACATCAAACTGATCAGAAGGAAGCAAACCCAACATAGTCGAAATAGTCTGCTTCATGGAGTCTTTGGAAGAGTCCGAAACCCCTTTCGAGATAACCGAAGTATCCAAAGGCTCAATTTTCTTCAACATGTTTGCAATAACTGAAAACTCACGGTCTGATCTTTTTCTCGAGAGTAAGTCATCGGATACTCCTCCCCCGTCTACTCCAGAGATTAGGCAGCTTACGATGGTCAGATGATGACGTGGAGGGTGTTTTTTGACGGTGGTGATAGGGCGGATGAAAACTGGTGTTTGTGTGTGTGTTTTTGTGTGTGTGAATTTGGAGAGGAGGAAGATGGTGGAAGGTGAAGCTGCCGCCATTAATGGTGGTGATGGGCGGAGCTTGAAGATGGGTTTGTTTTTCTTGTCTATCTTTCATAACTAATCAATCTGTTTTGTGTTTGTTTTTGTTTTCTTGTCAAGTGTGGGGGGTTGGTAGCTTGACCATGGACATCACTTTATTTACATATTTGCCATTATAACAGTTTAGAAGCGGTAAGTTTTGAACGTTGTGATTCTAGACTTCGTTTGACAAGCATCAATAGTTTTATTATCATTATTCGGGTGCTCATTTTTCAACGCTTTATGAAACAAACGCTTTTGTAAAGAAAACATGTATGATAACCATTTACTAGTAAAAAGAAATTCAAAGGTTGTCCCTTGTGATTTAAAGAAATGCAACGAAATTTTCTTTTGGTTGTCCTAAAAAAACAACATTAAGAAAACCTATATTGCTTATTTAGTTTAATAATATTATGTCCGGTGCACTAGTTTTACTCAATCAAGCATTGTATAGAAAGATGGCGAGTTGAATTTGGTATCTCAGCAGCACATGACAAATTATATAAAATTTTGCTATAGGACGGTTCTAATTTTAAATAAATCTGCTAACGTGCATTCCATTTTTTTGAATAAATTTCCGTAAATAAGACAACGAGTTCATATAAAATATACTACCCTATTTATAGCATAAAATAAGAGGAGCCAAAAAATAAAATAAAAGGAACCACTAGTTCTGTTCTGACCAATGAGAGTCACAAAAAGACCTGGTGTCGTACCATTTACTTCGAGCGACACACCCCTTGAATTTTAAATTTGCATAAAGGTATTTGCTTTATTACTTTAGCCAAAATCAAACTTTTTTTGCGTAAACTATTGCAAAATTATTGATAAAGTCCTTGTATTATACGGGGTTTAAACCACTAATTAACATATTTGTAAACTCCCACACACAAATCAGAATGTTGATTGGTATTACTCTCTCGTTTAAAATATTGTTTATCAAAAAAAATATACATCAAAAAGTGTATAATCTTTTTTTTTTTTTACCTTTTGCAATATAACATTTTTATTTTTAATTAATTTATTTCTCGTCTTTTTAAAGTTTGTAATAATAACTTGAATGAAGCGATAATAAGTCAAATTTTTAATAATAACTCAAATGTTGAGATTAATTTATAAACTTAGCTAAATTTCCATTTTTCTCAAGCTCTAATACGCAGTGTTCAATGATCAAAACTAAGGAAGAGCATTTCGTTCAGAATCCTGGAATTATACCGGAACCGTACCGATACTCAGTACTTGAATCTCGTTTGGTACGGTACCGGTACTACGAAATATGATGAAAAAAAGTTCGGTATCAAATCGGGAAATTTCCAAAAAAAAGGGAAAATCCCGATTTCTCAATACCGATACCGATATCCGAACTACCGATATCCGAATTCCGTTCGGTACGGCACCGGTACCATTAATTTATGCTCGAGAATAAATCGATACCACTAATTTGATACGAGATCAACACAATACCGATACCGTGCTCATGTCTAATCAAAACCATACATTTTCTTTTCTTTATTTCGAAATTCCAACACAAAAGACCATCAAAATAACTAAAATACATTTTATTCTGAGTTATGTCTTTTCTTCAAAATAGCATAAGACCATCAAAATAACAAAAGTATTCTCAAAAATCAAGAATCAAAATCATCTTGAATGCAACGTATTCTCAAGAATACATTACGCGCGCATACATATAACAAGGATCAATAGAAATGGAAGATGTTATAAGGCCGAAACAAACTAAACACTCATTTTCTAGTATCAGGATACAGTAATGAAAATCTGAATGTCATGAATTATAAGGCATAAAAGAATGCTCAACTAAGGAGGGTTACACGGCTAACCACATTCCTAACATGCACTGTACCAAAGGCTATGGTAAGTATCCTAAAGCTAAATTGGTGCATTAGAGAGATATGCACCAAATACAAAGCTACAATTCATTAGTATTCATCTGTCTTCAATGCCAAATAGCCTACAGTTTGTTACGAATGCGATTCAAAATTCAGGAGACTAGTTGTACCTCCTTCTTCTCGTCTGCTTCAACATACCATGATTTCCACGCTTCAACGTAGTGCCCAAAAATGTCATTTATAGCTGTCATATATGAACCAAACATATGGAATAAATATATGTCCACTTAGCAGCAGGTCAGGAAGGTAATAAGATTCATTAAATGTGGCAACTTTGACACATTAAGGGGTTGATTGCAGGTTATGTTTTACCTCTAAGAGGAACCATAAAGTAAATAAAACCAGCAAAATGGGTCAAACGGGTTGAAGTCAATATATATTTTTAAATTACAGAACCTCGTAATCAAAGATTCAGAAATGTACCTTTATTGTGATATTGGGGGCGATAAGTATCAGCCAAATTCTCCCAGTCTTGAGCCTGGGTTACACTTTTTTTCCCAGAGGTTCCTGCCCTGTGTGCAGTGGCAGGCGTGAACGGGCCAAAGACAAATTCCTTTGAGTTGCGTTGAGGCTGCTGCAGCATAGTAATGTTCTCATCGTGTTCAAACTTCAAGCCGTCAATGTTTCTATGCATTGCCACTGTCACGCCTTTTGAACTCCAATCTGAAGAAGAATCCATCCGGTATCTTTTTGAATCAGTATAGTTTGTAATGTCTGTTCCAAAAGCTCTCCTTTTTAAGTTGCTTGTATCTAAAGCTAGGGATCTAGTATTCGGGTGTCCATTAACTCCCAACCATCTGAATGCTGGTTTCCCATTCTCAGGATGACGTATCTATAATGTACAGGCAGAGAACCATTTAGGCCACAAATTTTATAGATAACCAGTGAATATTTTTACAATAGAAGTTACCTTCTCAAGGAGATCCATAGACTGGAAGACGTTTGCAATATCATATAAACGCCTGACTTTTGCTGCACAAACAAAATCTCAATCTAAGTATGGGGTCTGTGTCATCTTTAAAAATAAAGCAAATATCATAAAGATCATGGGAAGTTTGATTACTTCCCATCTCAGCATGAAGCCACAATTAAGTTGGGTCTAATGGGGATCTACTGATCCTTTTCCAATGTAACATAAGAAAATCCATACATCAAGTAGGAAAAGAAATTACTTTTTCTTGAAGGACAATAGGATAAGAAATTACTTCTCATGGCTGTTGGGTCGTGTGCATCGCCCAACAATGCTGTTGCTGCAGTATCCAACGAGATGAACTCGTCCTGTAGGATATAGAGAGTTTGTTTACGTGTAGTCTGAATTGAGGGTAAAAAGCTATTTCACAAAGTATAAATATCAGCTTCTACAGGCAAGTTTACTCACATGAGAAGTAATGAATAGCTTGATGAAATTCTGTGTCAGAAGTCCAAGTGATTTTTCTTTCCTGTTATTTTCTGAAACGAAAAACGTAAAACCAGTTGCAAATTTAGTACAGTATCTGACACTTGCAACGTGAAAACTTGCTAGCAGCATGGTATATATGACTGAGAAACTAAATCGACATACAGAACTCAAAACAAACTCCGCTTACCACTTTTAGAAGATCCAGATGATTTGGTATACCCGTCAGTGTTTGAGTTGTACGAATTAGAAGGTCCACGAGAATCATTTTCGTCTGAAACCTGGTGAAACAATTTCCGGCTTTAAGTAAATTACACAAAACCATCATCATAATCTACTGTTAGAACCATTTTACCGAAAACAGCAATTGTTTTTTATCTTACAGTATTATACTATCATGCAACAAGTTCCATAAGTTCCTAGTTTCCCATAACATGTACTAAATACTTCAAATACAAAAAAGTCTAATAAAAACACATGAAGAACTTACATTCAGGTAGCTGCACATCTGCAAGTCTTTAGGATTCTGGTTAAACGCTTGTTTCTACAAGTAAATATACACATAAATATCAATTTTCATCGTTAACAAATCATACCAATAAAAAGTGATTGTGACAAAACAAACAAACAAACAAACCTTCAGCGCCTCTAAAGCATGTGGAATTGCACGAAACCCCTTCCAATTATACTGATTCTTCGCTCTCTTAGTCAAAACCTAATAACAAAACCAACAAACTTAATGAACTTTGAATCACCTGTAACCACTCAAATTCTCAAATAACAAACCACCTTACCCCTACACTTTCCAATATGTTGACAATATCGTAAATTCTCCGCCTTTCAACACCTGTAACAAATTACCAAATTCCAAACATCCTTTTAACTTTCCATTCCTATCTCTTCAATATTACTGTAACAAATTACTATAACCAATAAAAAAAACTAATAAGCAAAGATAACATCCTATAATTTAATAATGACACTTTTCTAAACTGTGTCAAATTTACGTGGTTTGTTTGATTTGTACTGAACTTTCAAATTTCAACCAATCAGATAGATCTTTAAAGTACATATAGAATCTTATTGGTTGACAGTGTAATTAGGAATTGCACCTTTACAAAACCGTTTGTGACAGTCAATAGGTGTTTGTTTAAGCTTATATTTGGGCTTATTAGCTTATTTGACTCCGCCCTAATTTTCTGGCTTATGTTGAGACTTATCAGCTTATATAAGTTTATCATATCACAATAACCTTATATAAGCCCACAAGTCTCAAAACCAGAAAACTCGAGCTTATGAAATATAAGCAGAAAAAACAATAAGCTCATAAGCCACATATACCTCCAAAGTCTTTGAATAAGTTTCCACATTGCAATTTTTAGACCAAACCAAAACATAATCGAAAGGTGTTGTCTAATGAGGCCCGGTTAACTTAAACCACACACATTGATTAAACTTATAAATTACCATAATTAAATCAGAGTTAAACTCAAATTTTCCTTTTACGGGACAAAGAATAGAAAGAAATGAAGAATACCCAATTGATTAGCCGCGTTATCGAGACCAATCCATTCGACGTCTTCTCGATTATACAATCTCAAGAAACTGCAATTAATTAAATAAAAATTAGATCTAAATAAATGCATGAATCTGTAAGTGAGTTAAAACTCAAAACCTTACTTGGAGCATAATACACCGAGAGATTTATCTTTACGGTTGTAGATAGAAGGTGGTAGTGGTTGTGGTGGTGGTGGTGGTTGTTGGGGGTTGGAATCGGGATCGTTAAGTGACGTCATCAATGGTGGCTTATTGGTTGAGTGATGGGGGTGTGTTTGGAAATGGGTTTTGATTTGAAAATTTGGGGGTTTTGTTTTGTTTCGATCTGTTGTAGTGGAGGCTGGAAAATTAGAGATTTTAAAGGAGGGGCGCGGAAATTTGAATCTCTTTCCTTTACTTTTTTACTTTCTTTCAAATATGTCCAAATTTACTCTTTCTTTTTTTCATATATAGTAAAAAAATAAAAATACTAATGTTAAATTACAATATATATTTATATCTTTTTACTTATTAAAACCAATGTAATATGTTAGTACTGTAATACTTAAGTAGTTAGTTAGTACAATCTAACCTACTAAGTTCTTGTTTGTTTATTAAGAAACTCTAGATTTAAATTTGATTTGCATACTTAAATCTAAATTTAAGTCAAAAATGTTTGAATTTAAATGAAATTAAGATTATTTTTTTATAAGAAAATATTTAAATAATTTATTAGCACAAATAGAGACATTAAAAAAAAAATTATATTGTTTTTATAAAAAATATTTAACTAGTTTATTAGCACAAACAAAGACATTAAGATTTTCTTTGTATGTTTGGTGTTAGATGCTTTTATCTCTTACTAGACGATTACCCGCGCGTAACAGTGGAATTACCTAATGACATATAATTAATGATATGCTAATTGATTCGATGATCGAACTCGTGACCCAATAATTGCCTAGCGATAGATAGTTAATGATTTATTAATTGACCCGATGGTCGAATCGGTAACTTGGTGACTCGTCCGGGTTGAACCGGTAGGTGAGCCCGTTCCCATTGACTCGATCGGGTTGACTCGGTGGTAGAACCCGTGTCCCGGTGGTTGAACTCGTGACTCGATAGGATTGACCCGGTGGTCGAAGCCAGTGACCCAGTGGCTCGACAGGATTGACCCGGTTGTCGAACCCGTGACCCGGTGACTCGATCGGATTAACCCGATGGTCGAACCCGTGACTCGAAAAGATTGGCCCGATGGCCGAACCGCTTACCCGGTGACTCAATCGGGTTGGTCTGATGGTCGATCCGTGACCCGATGACTCCACCGGGTTGACCCATTGGTGGAACCCGTGACCAAGTTATTCGACCGAATTAATCCGGTGATGGAACCCCTGACCCGGTAACTTATACAATTGTTTATGGTTTAATTTTTCAACATTCTTATTTTATAAAACTTATGTGCATTCAATTTTTCAACAATTCTATAATTAATATTCAACTTTTATGCATTTAATTTTTTAACAATTTCATAATTAAGTCATTTTTTAACATTAAAGGTTTTGAGGTTTTTCCTTTATAAATAGTAGAGATTGCTTCTGAATGAAAATTAAAAAAATAAACGCACTTTAACATTTAAAAGCTCTAACTATTAAGAGTTTTAGTTTATTAAGAGACTGTTAAAAAAAAATTAGCCTATTAAAAGACTTCTTCTTTTTTAAACAAATGACACCTATGGTTTTGTTTGTTTTATTTCGTTATCTACAAATCATGTTTAGAAAAAAGAAAAAAAAAGTACTTCTAAAGTATTAACTACATCGATGAAAATCATTTGTTTTGCGTGTGATTTTGAAGTACTTTTTTACATAAAAAAAAAATAAAGAAGCACAAGAGAAACTAGGAAGAAAAAAAAATGAAAGCTTGTATCTACTATATGAAAGCTTCTACTCGCCTGCAAAGATTTACGGAAAAAGAAAAAAAAAATTTAAAACGTACTAATATTCAGTTTAACAGTACTGATTAGAGACAATGATGTCACAATAAGACATCTCTTTAAAATTTTGCCTAGTCAGCTAACTCAGCGTCACATCAAACCAACACAACTAACAAAAATACTCTTTCACTCACAACACATGCAACTCCTCATCACTTAGCCCTACCACTATTTTTTTCTTTTTATTTTTTTTATTTTCACACAAACTAAAATTTATTTCATTCAAATAAAACATTACAAATACGGAAATAAAAATTACATTGATACGGAAAAAAAAATACGATACGGAAAAAAATATGAAAATTTAAAAACACAACAATTAATATAAACTACTCATTTTAGGGTTGACGACGCTGTCAAATATGGTCAATAAGACAACGTTGAAGCCTTGTATGTGTCGGCTTATCACGAAGTTCTTTTTGTTGTCTTTGACGTATTGCACAACGCTCGACCCATTTTCTTAATATATTTGCCTGTGGACAAACATACATTTCTGCAGCTTCAGATATCGCACCCCCTGATTTTTCAAAATCATGTTGTGCAATATGATGCAGGTGTACATGATTCTACGTAATTTGTTCACAGTAAATTGACGCGCTGGCTGAGTTATAATACGTCATCACCTTTGTAAGACACCAAATGCCCTTTCAATATCCTTTCGGGCACCTTCTTGACGGTGTTTGAAAAAAGTTGTTTTTTCATCGCTTGCAATACTAAATGATTTCACAAAAGCTGACCATTGTGGGTAAATCCCGTCTGCAAGGTAGTACCCTCTATGAAAAGTTTGTCCGTTTACAACATACGGGGCCTCGGGTTCATTCCCATCCAAAAGATCACCAAATAAGGGTGAATGATTGAGAACGGTAATATCATTGTTTAAACCTGCAACCCCGAAAAATGCATGCCAAATCCACAAATCGTATGATGCAGTAGCCTCTAGTATTATGGTTGTGTATTTTTTATCCCCTCTATCAAATTGGTCGTGCCATGATCTCGGACAATTAATCCATTCCCAGCGCATAGAATCTATACTACCAAGCATCGCGGGAAACTCATGAATCGTATTATGAGCGGCATATAGCTTTTGAATGTCAGCTGGTGTGGGTTTTCTTAAAAAATCGGGTTGAAACAAATCCATTACGCACATCATAAAATAATCAAGACAATTGCGTGCGCAATGTGCACCCATTTGCAAGTATTCATCTAATGAAGCTGGCAGTGTACCGAACGCCAATTGACGTATGACATATGTGCTTTTCATAATTACACTAAAACTTTTTAAACCCGTTGCATCAATGCGGCTAGTAAAAAAAGTAAAAGTGTTTGGGTAGAGGATTATTTGATTTATTGTAATTTTCAATACCTTGAACAATCTCTAAGAAAAGAGAACGCCGCATTCGATACCGCTTCTGGAAATACTCCTCGTGATACTTTGGATACGGGCCGAAGTAATCTTTCATCAAACGTGCCTCGGCGATGTCACGTTGACGTTTAATGTATCTACCCCTTTGTATTGCCTCAGCTTCTTCTTGTGCTTCTTCTTCTTCAAGTTGGGTTATGTAATCTAAATCGTCCATATCTACTTCACCGGACCATTCGTTATTCATTTTTTGTATAAGGTTTGTTGTTTGAAAGAGAGATTTTAGTTGTGTGTGTGTGTTAAAAATAAGAAAATTAGGATTATATACAAGAAAAATAAATATTTTAAATTAAAAAAACTTACCGTTACAAAATCCAACGGCTATATACCCCACTAACTCTCGTCGTTCATATTTCGCAAAAACGAAATCCTCTCGGCGAAATGGAGGGGTGGATGGACATGTCACGACGAACCACGACAAAAGGCCACGTCAGCTCGACGAGGTATCTCTCGCCTGATACCTTCCTCTCTTAATGATTATGCTCAAAGGAGATACACGAACATATACCATTTGCATCAAAAAAGATGTTTGAATTGAAGATGTGTGGTTGTCAATATTAGTTGGAACAAGGATTGTATGATAAGTTGAAGGTAGGGATGAGTACGGTATCGTTACTTTATTTATCTCGTATCGAATTAGCGGTATCGATTTTTTCCCGAGAATAAATTAATGGTATTAGTATCATACCGAACGGGGTTCGGATATCGGTACTGGTATCAGTACGGGAAATCGGGATTTTCCCGTTTTTTTCCGAGAATTTCTCGATTTAGTACCGGTCCCGTACCGAATTAGTAGTACTAAAATTTTTTTCACCATATTTCGTAGTGCCGGTACCGTATCAAACGAGAATCAGTACAGCTCCTATACGGTTTCAGATTCAAAACGAAATGCTCACCCCTAGTTGAAGGCTACAATTTTATTTTCATATAATTATTTGGCAAATCCCTAGTTGAAGGCTACAATTTTATTTTCATATAAGTATTTGGCAAATTAATTAGAGATAAAGCTTATTATTGTAAAAATCATCAAATTAAATTTACATATACTTTAGAAATTTGCATACTGCTTATAGAAAGGTTTTCCATTCCAACTGACGTCGAGACCACAACATCCTCTTCTATGGTTCTATACATTGTCTCCGGAGCGAGGGCTTACGAGTTACGAGCATACCAGTGCTTCCAATTATCAATGCTTTCACAATGGAATGGATAAAAGTCGTACAAGATTTTGTGATTCATTTTTGTGCTTTTTGGCCTTTCTAGTTCAACATATTGTAGAAACTCAGTAGTTGCTATCTAAAAAGCATAACATTAGCAAGCGGCTCGGCCTCTTTTCCAGCCACCACCAGAGATGCCCAACCCACACGCATTGTACTACTTCTACATTTTTGTCAGTAGACAAATATGTGTTAATGTATTCAATCAAACAAAACTCAAAGATCAAATGAAGCAGAATTAACATAACAAGACTTTGCCATTTCAAAGGCATGGTCACTACTGCCATCATCAAAATGATCAAGCTACGAACAAAAGATTTTATTTAGACAATTCCCATATGTTTGTCAAAAAAACTCGTTCTATTGAAGTTCCGCATAACAATCAGCTTTTTCCACAGAAAATCTACATCTACAAGAATACTTCTATTCAACTGACGATATATAAAACTGCCATCACATCATCAATTAACTGTATATTATAAACTAAACAAAAAAAGACCTCTAAATGTAAAGTTAAATTCAAGTATTTTTAAGGTTAAGCCGTTTAAAATCAGATATCACCTCATCTCATCCCTGCATGCCGGCTTTCTATCCATATACCTATTTCAGCTTCGGCAACCAATACCACCAGGCACCCACACTATCATCAGCAAGTATGTGTATCTGTCTGTTTCTTTACATGTCCAACAAGAAAGTCATCATCTTTTGCTTTACGATATCCGTTCCATAAATTCATGATCATATACCCTTCTTGATATATCCATGAAAAAGGACATAATAATATAATATGGCTATCAAGTCAACGATCGTACAACCAGAAGCTAAGAAAGGTATTATTCAAAACCGATGAGGGCCGAAAACTTCCAGACAAAGTAAAGTCAGTCATGTTAGTCTGTGCTCGTTTTCTTAATTTAGATACCGGACCCCTGGCAAAATGATTCTGTTCAACTAGTGACATATTCCACCTGTAATGTCAAGTCCTTGATGCCTGCATCATGTAAGATGTCTGAAACCTTTTCCTTTGCAGAAATTTGGTCGGTGACTGCAGAAATATAGAGATGAAGAGTACCAACAACATCGTGGTTTGCAAGAGTCCATATGTGAAAGTTATGAATACCACATACACCATTTATCTTCATAATACTACTTACTGCAGATTTCAGCTCGTGTTCATGACCTCTGGGTACTCTTTGCAATAAAATTTCTGCAGAATTCCTTAGCAATGGTATCACAGAAGACACGATTAATATGGATATGAAGATCGAGCAAGCAGGATCAGCAATGAGCCATCCCTTGTACTGGATGAGAAGGGTTGACATAACAACTCCTACACTCCCCAAAGTGTCGGCTAGAACATGCAGAAATATGCCTTCCATATTGTGATCGATGTGATCGTGATGGTGCTTATGTTTATCCTCTTTGAGATTGCTGATCGAGCTGGTATGTATATGATCGTGTTGGTGATCATGGCCACACTTATCATGGTCGTGATGATCATGTCCGTGTTTGTGGCCATGATGATCGTGATGGTGTTCATGGTCATGGTGATGTTTGTGGTCGTGATGGTCATGATGGTGTTTGTGGTCGTGATGATCATGGTCATGGTGAACATGACCATGATCATGATCATGATGGTGTTCATGGTCGTGGTGATCGTGATGATGACTATGATCTTCTATATGTATTTTCTTAATTTTGTGATCGTGACCATGGGAATGGGAATGGGAATGGGAACATGATGAACCACCACCATGGGCATGATGATGTTCATCGTGAAAAAAGATCAGCCCCACGACATTAACAGCAAGCCCGCCAATCGAAACAGTCAACAAACTAGAAGTCGAGATCTCTTGAGGTTCCAATATTCTCTCCAAAGACTCCAACACAATCAACGCCCCTACCAAAACAAGAAAAACAGCATTTACGTAACCCGACAAAACCTCAAATCTCCCACGACCATAATTATACCTCCCATTAGCCGGCAGCCTAGCAATATACGAAGCATAAAGACCAATCGCAAGTGCAGCACAATCAAACAACATATGACACGCATCAGATATCAACCCAAGACTATTATTCATAAAACCCGCAACAAACTCCACCACCATATAACCAGTATTAATCAAAAGAAAAAGTGCAATCTTTCTTGACTTCCTTTCACTCAGAATATGCCTAACAGACTTCATAACCGAAACTAAAAACGTATCAGGAGACTCCACTCCTAACTCCATATAATTCACACGAACAGGATCTAACTCCATCACACCAACTCCAAGCAACATACCACAAATCAACAACCCCCAAAGCGAAAGCTCGGGATAATAAAGCAGCTCAAGAACAACAGTACAAACAAACGTAACAAGAAACTCTTTCCTAAAATCCTTTATACTAAACCACTTCTCGTCACTATAATTCTCACTCAAAAGCACCCCAAACACGACCGTATTCGCTAACGGCCACCCAAGGCCACTAAACGAAACACTATCACCCTCAGCTTCAAACACAAGCATACTAACCGCAGCAGGAATAAACAACACAATAGTGGTATAAAACAACGACACCAACCTTACCTCCTTCTTACCCAACTCCCTAATACTCCCCCAATTCATACTCCCTTGCTCATACCCACTCAAAAACCCCGACAAAAACGGCAACAGCATCGGCCACACTCTCACACATTTCCCCCTATCCCCAACCACCCAAAACGACGAAAACCCAAATCTCCCTAAATTCACAAACGACAACGGAAAACACTCAATCCTATCCCAACTTATACTCAACAACACCAAACCACCAAACAACGCCACAAAACCCCTAACCCTATTCGACCCATCCACATTACTCCTCCCAGTCACAAAATGCGACCCAACAAAACCCGAAATCTCAGCTAAAATCATAGCGGCAGTACCGCAGTATCGCAACGCTTGAAACCTAACCAAAAACACAACAGCAAGCAACAAAGACTTAACTACAATAACCCTTTGCTGAAACCTATTCAACTTACTATGAAAGGTAAAAAAGCTTATAAAAACCTGTCTTTTTTTAATGAAATAGAAAGTAACGGTTAACGTTAACGACAAGAGCGAAACGAGGAACGAAAAGGGGAAAATTGAGAAAGAGGAAGGGGAAGAGCGGAGAAATGGGAGAAGAGAGTAAAGTGATCTGAGGGAGAAAAGAAGGAGGAAAAGGGATTGGAAAGAGGGGTGTTTGGATTTGGGCTTTGGGGTAAGGAGTGTTTGGTGACGTGTTTTGGATGGGGTGGGAGTTGGGGTGAAAGGTGGGTAGTGGCGTGAAGGGGTGATTGGGATTGGGGTGAAGGAGGGTGTTTGGGTCAGTGTGCGTGGTGGGAGGGAGAGGCGGTTGGGGCGGTGGCTGTGATGGGAGGACATGGTGGTTTGTGGTGATGGTGGGTTTTTGGATCAAAATAGTTGTGGGGGAAATGATTTTTGGGGAGGGGGTTGTGATGTTTGATTTGGGGATATTGGATGAGTTGACTGACTTGATCTGGTTGACTTATTCATGGTACAACAAATTATCAACTAAATATAAATAATAATAATAATAATAATAATAATAATAATAATAATATTTTCCAGTGCCAAGAGGAAGTTGAATGATGGTATTTTTCTGCTGCTATTAAGGTTTTCACTTTTCCGGGTGTTGCTCCTGATTCTCTTGACACTCAGGATGAGTTGGAATCCAAGCATCCTGTTGCACCTCCTCCAGTTGTGCCTTCTTCACCACTCGTGGTGGATGCGCTGATGGTTCACAAGGATCTGGTGTTGAACCGGATTCGGAGTTTCCCCAAAGGTACTTCTTTTGGTCGAGACGGGCTTCGAGCCCAGCATTTGTTGTATGTATTGGGGGGAGCTGCTTCGGCTGTGGCTGATGACTTGCTAGTTTCTATCACTAGGGTTGTCAATCTTTTTCTTTCGGGTAAATGCCAGGGCAGCTTGCGGAGTTCATTGCTAGTTCTCCTTTGACTCCGCTTGTTAAGCCTGGTGGTGGTATTCGGCCTATTTTCATTGGCACTATGTGGAGGAGGCTTGTCTCTAAGGTTACCTCTTCTTCTGTTGGTGACTCGATTTCTTCTTATTTACATGACTTTCAGTTTGGTGTAGGTGTGCCTGGTGGGTGTGAGGCTGTTCTTCATTATGTTAGTAGTTTTATGGAGGCTCGAGGGGATGAGGTGTTGGTGATTTTAGTGTCATCACATATATTTTGAGTAACTGTGATATACTTGAGATCATGGGCTTAATCGAGTATAACTTACAGTCGAGTATGGAGAGTGCGGAGTGCACGCTTGTTCTAGCTAACTTGGTACCGCCACGAACAAATGCGGGGGTCAAGGGGCCGCGCCCCCTTGTGGGTTCAAGGGGCAGAGCCCCTTGCTGGGGCCCCGCTGCCAGGTCAGCGGACAGGGGTCGAGGGGGTAACGCCCCAAAACCTAAACGATTTTTAGCTTTCTGTATTTACAGTTGTTGCCTAAAATTCGATTTTTCCCTTTTCCCAACAGGTATGGCTTTTGGTAAAAAGTTGCATCTTTTCCCTGCAACCGTAAATAACTAATTGGTAACTGTCAATTGGTTGGTGTTGAAACACACAGAACTTGATCTTTTCCAGAACAAAACAAACGTAACAACTTTATGTGTATTGCTTAGATCTCTCGTGCCTTAGAGACTAAGTGTGATTCTCTGTCTTATCCAATTGAGGATTCCGTGATACCCAAGGCATATAGGGTCGAAATACTTCAATATGAAAGTGATCTCTACACGATTTAGAGAAATATCAGGATTGTTGATTATTACCACCCACAAAAACTAACATGAGGTTGGGCTTTCTATGCTTTTGGTGGATTTTAAGAACGCCTTTAATATGGTTGATAGGGGTACCATTCTTCAGGAGACTCGGTTGAGGTGCCCGACTATCTCTCCCTGGGTGGAGTTCTGTTATTCTCGGTCTGCATGGCTTTATTATGGTGATTCGGTTCTTTGGTCTTCTCAGGGGGTTCAGCAGGGGGATCCTTTGGGTCCTTTATTATTTTCTTTGGCTCTGCATCCGCTTATTCATACTATTCATCAAGCATGTGAGCTCTCCCTTCAAGCATAGTATCTTGATGACGATTCTATTATTGGTGATACTCTTATGGTGGCCAAGGCATTAGATATCATTTGATCTGATGGACCAGCTCGTAGGCTGCATCTGAATGTTGATAAGACTGAGCTTTTTCTGGCCGATGGTGGATCCTCGTGGTCTGATGGATGGTCTTTTCCCTGCTTCGTTATCTCGCATAATAATAATAATAATAATAATAATAATAATAATAATAATAATAATAATAATAATAATAATAATAATAATAATAATAATAATAATAAGCGTCAAGCTTCTATTTCTCGTCCGAGGTCTGGTGTCAAGCTTCTTGGTGGCTCTATTAGTCGTGATTCAGGTTTTGCTGGTAATTTTGTTGCGCGTCGGGTTTCTAAGGCTATTTCTTTGTTAGAGGCTATTAGGGGGCTTGATGACCCGCAATGTGAACTTCTTCTCCTTCGTTATTGTGATGGTGTTTCTAAGTTGGTGTATGCTTTGAGGACTTGCCCCCCTGAGTTTCTTGAGGGTGTTTTGTCACAGTTTGATCAGGCCTTACGCGCGTCTTTGGAGTTGATTGTTACGGGTTCAGGGCCTGGGTTTGGTGATTTGCAGTGGCGTCTTGCTACTCTTCCTATCAGTATTGGTGGCCTAGGGGTTTTATGTGCTGAGGATGTCAGGTGCTTTGCCTTTATTGCTTCTCGTTTACAGTCTGGTGATTTGCAGGATCGGATTTTGGCGAGGTCTGGGATTGTTTCGCCGGGCCCTATTTTTCAGTCTGCTCTTGATGCTTTCTCGACTTGTTGTGGTGTCGATCCTCTCTCTGTCACCACTAGCTCTCCTGTCCCCCAGTTTATGAAGTTTTTGGCAAAGAGTTACTTTGGTTTCATTGATGGTTGTTTGACGTCGCGTTTCGGGTTGAGTCGTCGTCAGGAGGCACTTCTCAGCTGTGTGCGTGCTCCTCATGCACAAGATTACCTCTTCACTATTCCGATTGATGGGTTGGGACAGCGGATGAACCCGAGACAGTTTCGTGCGGTATTGTGTTATCGTTTGTCGATTCCTTTATTTCCTGATGGTTCTTTGTGCTCGGGTTGCCATGTACATCGGATGGATCTGTGGGGTGATCATGCTGTTCATTGCGCTAGTGATTTGGGGGTTAAGTTTCGGCACAATCTTGTTCGTGATGTGTTGTTTGATATTTGTTCTAAGGTTGGTGTGTCGGTGACGAAAGAAGCTGATATGGGTTTTGTTTCTGATGGTGGGCGTGATCTTCGGCCAGCAGATTTATTACTACACAATTGGTCCCAGGGCAAAGATGCGTGTTTAGATGTTATAGGGGTTTCTCCGTTTGCAGGGACGGGGTTGGATTCGTGGGTTCCTGGGAGTGCTTTGCAGTCGGCTGTTCAGAAGAAGAAGAGGAAGTATTCTTCAATTTGTGCTGAGCATGGTTACTCGTTTATTCCATTCGCCTTCTCGACTTTTGGGGAGTTTGAGGAGGAGGCGATGGGTACTCTCTCGCGTCTTAAGCGGTTAGCTGGTTGTCATTCTAATGACGCGAGGAGTGGCGGTTTTTTTATGTCTAGGCTTAGTTTTTGTATTCAAAAAGGGGTGGGCGCGCAGCTTGTTTCGCGGCTCCCTTCCAATTTTGTGTGATTAATAAAATTGGAATTTCGAATAAAAAAATAAAATAATTATAATAATAATAATAATAATAATAATAATAATAATAATAATAATAATAATAGTATTTGGCTAAGTGTGCAACTCTTGGATATGGGTTTCTTCCTTTCTCCTTTTCTTCTTTAGGGGAGCTACAGGAAGATGCAGTTGCGTTGCTGAAGCGGATCCAGAGATTTTCTAAGGCTTAAGACATTTGAGCGCGCGCTGCTGTACATATTTTCCATAGAATAGGTTTTACCATTGCTAAAGGGGTGGGAGCGCATATAGTATCTCGACTCCCATCCAATTTGTTGTAAATCCCTTTTTGTTTCTAATAAAGTGATGGTTTAATAAATAAAAAAATAAAAATAATAATAATAATAATAATAATAATAATAATAATAATAATAATAATAATAATAATAATCGTTGCCCCCAACTCACGAAGAAACTAGCAGATATATATTTCACACGTGTTACTCAAACGGTCGAGTCTACCTTTTACTTATCTACGCGGCAAATTACTTTATGGAAGTCTCAAATGGAGGACCATACTTCTGATTAGCTTAGGGTGGTTCCGATCTCTGGGTTGGGATAAACTATGAACAGCAGGACTTACTGGTGTGTGTTATGTTATCAGTTGGGTGTTCCCTTATTCTCTGTCCCGAAGCCATGCTCAGCTTGCTCCAGGGTCTTTATGGGGGATATTTTTGGAGACCATGTTGTGTCGTGTGCATGTATTGTTGGTATCAAACATCGACATAACATTGTGCGTCATATCCTTGTTGACATATGTTTTCTCTCCGAGATTTCAGCTGGTAAAGAAGTTGATATTGGGCTCTGTGGAGGGCAGGATAAACCCTTACGTCCAGCTGATATATTGCTCTACTCATGGGACGGAGGGCTAGATGTATGCGTGGATCTAACGGGTTCATCTCCCTTGACGCAAACTGAGATGATGGATTTTTCACCAGGTCGTGCGGTAATTGAGTCTGCACAACGTAAACGCGTCAAGTATGAAGCTAAATGTGCCAATATTGGATATGGTTTTCTCCCTTTCTCATTCTTTTCTTTTTGGGAACTTGAGAAAGATGTCGTGACCTTACTAAAGCGAATTCGAAAGTTTTATGTGACTCAAGACATTGGGGCACGTGCTACTGTTCACGTTTTTAATAGGATTGGATTTGCTATTGCCAGAGGAGCGGGGGCTCAGATAGTATCTCGGATTCCCACTAATTTCTTGTAAATTCTATGATTCTAATGAAGTGAAATTTATAATAAAAATAATAATAATAATAATAACTAATAAGATCAGTTTTGCTATTGCTAAAGGAGTGGGAGCTCAGATAGTATCTCGGCTTCCCACCAACTTTTTGTAAATCTTCTTATTTTAATAAAGCCAATTATTATTATTATTGTTACTATTATTATTATTATTATTATTATACTATATTATTAAAAAAAATCTATATTATTGATGGGCTTGGGCAGCGGATGAACCCACGTCATTTTCGAGCCGTCATGTATTATCGTTTGGCAATTCCTTTGTTTCCTGACGGTTCTTCTTGTTCGAGTTTCCATGTGCATAGGATGGACCAGTGGGGTGACCATGTTATTCAATGCTCTAGTGAGGTGGGGGTGAAGTATCGGCATAATATGGTGCATGATATGTTGTTTGATATTTGTTCTAAAGTTGGTGTTTCGGTGCGAAAAGAGGCCCCTATGGGATTTCTTTCAGATGATGGACGAGACCTGCGTCCAGCGGATTTATTTTTGAACAATTGGTCCCAAGGCAGGGACGCTGATAACTGGGTTTTACTCAGGTTAAAAAGATTCGTTTTAAGTATGTCTAATCGAATTGATCTTAGTTCTCTATGTGACTTCGTTTTATTTTGGAGGAATCAAAGATGTGTCGTTGTAGTGTTTTAAAATTAAAAGGTGCAAAACAATTAAAGTAAAAGTGCTCTTAACGTAAATCTAAGTCTAATTAAAGCAAAGTGCAAGCATTTAAAAACGTGACTAAAATTAAAGGGCACTATAGTAAAATGACGTAAACTTAAATCTATCTAAGGCAAACTTAAAGTGCGATTAAAACTAAGGCAAATAATCTAAAAGTGCAATTAAATAAAAAGGCAAGTAAAATAAAGCTTGAAGATAAAAACTAAAGATAAAAGCTAATAAGAACCTGAATACAGCTCATTCGGAATAAACCTTCGTTTGAAACAATCACTCGTCCTAAATGTCACCTTTGGTTGAAATGATTCTTCTTCACTTGGAATATTACCAAAATCCTTGATCCGGAACAAATTTGTCTGAATATGTCACTTATCCAAAACAATCTTTCATTCGGAACTTGCTGATTCGGAATCTTGTAAATCTTGCCTTGATTCGGAAGTTTTGGTCACCCCTTGGTTCGGAACTTTCCGGATGAAGCTCCTTTATTCGGAACTTTTGAAGTTCCGAATGAAGGCCCTTTGTTCGGAACTTTTGGAATTGGTTCGGAAGTTACCGATTCGGAAGGTTCCGAATGAAGAGTCTTGGTTCGGAAGTTTTGACTTCCGAATGAACAAGTTTGGTTCGGAACTTTTGAAGTTCCGAATGAGCAACCTTGGTTCGGAAGTTTTGACTTCCGGACGAAGCTCCTTGATTCGGAACTTTGGACTTCCGAATGAAGCTTTCTATCCTTTCCTTGGTTCGGAACTTTTTCTGGAAACACAGAAACAAGCAAAATCTTCCGAAGAACAAGGAAGGTAATACAGTAGCAGATATAAACAAAAAGTAAGCAAAATCAATCACACGTATTAATAAAAACAGTAACGAACCAACAAATAAGCATCAACAATCAATCAAAAACATGAAATTAAACAACTTTAACCATAATAATCAAAAACCACTTTGGATCAAAATAAAAGCATAAACATGAACATAACATAAACTCATGAATCAAAGAATAAGAAAGGTAGATAAGAGATTGACAAGATAAAGTAAAGATTGACAATAATTAAATGAAAACTTACTTGAAATTAAATGAATTTAAGGTGCGAGACAAGGTAATTAAATTGACAATTAATGTAAATGACAAGTATTTAAATGGTGGAAGAACTAGTGTCACCCTAGCCAACAAAATGAAATGTTTACATCTTAATCTATTTATAGGGGAGGATTAAGGAAGCTTCCTCCCCTCTTTCCTTTCTTCTTAATTGCATGATTAAGTCTCTCCTTCTTTAATCTTCATTTAATTGCATACTTAGTCCTTTTCTTCTAATCTTCTTTAAACTTGGACTTAAGGGACTTTTGGCTTCGGGATTCCTTCGAACTCGTCTTTGAATTCTTCAATAAAATAGACTTGAATTCTTCGGCTTTTGATAAACTTCCGTCTTTTGACTTTTTCTTCGATAAATCTTCAGAATTGGTCGTGGACTTCCGTTCTTTTTGCACTCTTGACTTCTTGACTTCGTCTTTCATCCTTTTCTTCAATAAAAGTCCGTAAATGCCCGTGAATGTCCGTGTTTTCTCCACTTTTCATAATTTCATCCTAAATTACAACAAAAACACAAACCACGCATAATTCCGACATAAAAGACATAAAATACACGTTTTGGTCCGGTTATTACTGTAATTAAGTGGTAGAAAAGATGGGTGTTAACACACCTATCAAATCCCCTACACTTGACCATTGCAATGTCCTCATGCAATGCATTAGTTACAAAGCAAGATTACACTTTTCATCATAATCAATCCACGTTGGCCTTTATTAAAGAGATAGAAAATTGAAATCATACAAAATAAAGAAATCAAAAGCATACCTTGGGTTTTGGAAATGTTATGAATAATCATCATCCTCAAGTTTTCACTTTCTCCAAACCAAGCTTAAAAACGAGATCATTGTTATTATAAGTTAGTAAACTAACACGAACTCATGTGGGCTAATTACTTACTTAGACTCCCTTATTCCTAGGTGTATCTCTTATATTTTATTATTTGTCTTGAATGATCATGAAGATGCATTGTTTGACTTATTTCGATAGTTATTTAGTCTGAAAATAAAGTGCACGATTTAATAAATAGTTAGCTAAAGGACCAAATCTTTTAAAACTGCTTCTCGGGATATCAGAAAGTTCATATCTTGGCATAACTTGATTCGCGATTTGAGACCTTTCTCGGGCCGATATTTGGCAACGACTTCATACTTCAAATCTTGAGAGACGTTAATGAAATAATGGTCTTCTCTTCATAATTGGAATTTCTTCACTTGAAGTATTGAGAGATTCATACTTGGACCACGACTTCTTCATTTTTCTCCAATCTTTATTTTGGACTTTGATATACAACGATCCGCCTCCTTTTATGACTTGGATCTATTTATCCTCATACCTTGTTAGGGTCTTTTCGGATACACTTCTCCATGACTTTTGGGGAGTTTTGCTTTACGTCGTGTGTCTCGATCATTCATATTGATTTTCGATAAATGATTCTTCACATCACTTTTGGATCTTTAGCAACAAAACATAGCCCTCATGCCTTGTTAGGGCCTTTTCGGACTCGCCAATCTTCGCGCCCCGCTTCATAAGTTATGCCTTGGCTATGAACTCTCGTCATTACCGAGCAACTTTTAAACGATCTGGGGCTAGAAGCTAAGTAACTTTTCAAATCGTACAACCTTATTTATTAGCAAATAAATTATTAGCAAGCGATGGGAGAATAGGCTCATAATTAACTCACATAAATTCACGAAAGAATACCGAACTTATAATTGGCTCTATCATCTCTCGTTCTCCACAGTTTAAAATCTCAAGTAATGAGACTCGTGGATACTTAGCCTATTAAATCAAAGTTTGGGTTTTCGAGTCGCCTATAGGATCTTGCAAATTCTTAGACTCTTTCAAGTTTAGAAATCGCGTCTTAAAGTTCCCTTGATAAACGACTCTCTAGGATCAATTATAGGAACTTGCGAAAAGTTCTTGTTCTTAACCCGTGTGAGTTAAGACTTTCGCGTTTTATAGCTCCCTATATAAAAGCCTAGCAAAACTTGACTTAAACACGTTAAGGATACTAGCTAGAGTAAACTCGGATTGAGTCAAAAGATTCACAACGTTTGAAAATTAAAACCACTTATTAAACATTTATTCTAGCAGAGAAAGAAAATAACTATACAAAGATAATAACTAATAGGCCAAAATAGATCAAAAATTTTGAAAAATGTCGAAAAATTGATTTTCCGGTTAAAATGAGGATAAAAACAAGGAAAAGACCACTTAACTTCGATAGAAGTCCCCCCTACACTTAAGATAAACATTGTCCTCAATGTTTAAGCATGTGGGAGTAAGCTCCCCTACACTTAGGACATTGTGCACGTTGTGTAACTCTTGCTAAGGAAAAGACAACTAAAGAGATTCCTATTTTAATATTGAGAAAATATAAAATAGTGAATCGAAAAGAGTTTAGGATAGAACCGGGAAGAAATAGAACACGGAATCACGGGTCGTCAAGAATCATCAAGAGTGGATCATTGAAGCTCGAATCCCTGATTAAGAAGTGAGGAGAGGAAATAGCAATCCAAAGGGTCCCCCTACACTTATGGTAAAGAAAGCGAAAGGATAGATGCATGGGTTGCCTCCCAAGAAGCGCTTGATTTTTGTTAACCGAGTCGTGAGCCTGACTCGACCTTGATCATCAACGGAAGTAGCATGAAACAAATCCACCAGGATCAAAGACATAGTTTTCATCCATCAATAAGCAAGAGCTTAAGGCGAACAAGGCAAGCCAAAAGAGAAGTGGCAAGGTTCCCTTAAGCAGTGATGGAGCACAGTAGAAGCAAGTATGGTGCGGTGCGAGCATGTCTTTAATAGGTCCAAAGATTTTTCCTTTTATTTCATCAGGTGGATACTGAGATGGCTTAAAGACTTCAATACCGGGATCGAACACCTTTTCCTTCAGGGGAAAATAGCACTCAGGCTCAGCCGAGTGTGAAGAAGATCCGCAAAGAAGCACAACCTCGTCCTCAGAAGTGGGATAAAGAGGTGTTAAATCATACGTGCAACGGATTTCGGTGTCGACCGGTTTCTTCTCCTTTGACAAAATGCTCTTCAAATCCAAAGGAGGATCAAGGCGATAATCTTCAAAGTCAAAAGGAGGAGCATCACTCTCATGAGGGAAGTATGTGTTGAGAAATTCAGAGAAATCTTCCTCAAATGAATAATCGTCCAAAGTAGGATCGAGTGATGGTGGAGGATCTTCATCATGTGAAGAATCGCTCGAGAGAGTATCAGCCTCATCAAAATCATCATATGTAGGCAGCTCGGGATACTCAGAAGTACAGTTAAAATCATCCGAATCTGAGCTAGAATCATCATCATCATAAGCATCGAAGACCGGTGGAGAATCATAAATGGGAGGAGCTTCCAAAGTAGGAAGAGAATCATCCACATCATCTTCAAAGAGTGGATTATCAGTGGAAGACTCGAATAGAGGATTATCGTAGACGGTAAAGTCATCGAGCACATTTATCATATTCACTGATTCTCGGCCTCCAAAGGATTTGCCTGTAAGCTTCCCCATTCTAAAAATTTTAGAATCATCCCCGACTCGTAAGATTAACTCACCTTCGGCCACATCTATTAAAGCACGTCCGGTTCTCAAGAATGGCCGACCAAGTATTAAAGGAATACGAGGGTCCATTTCATAATCAACTACGACAAAGTCAACCGGGAAAGTAAATGTGCCAACTTTAATAAACACGTCTTCGGCTATACCAACGGGGTAAGCGAGAGTGCGGTTTGCAAGTTCGAGAGTCATCTTTGTTGGAATGAGATCGGGCAATGATAGTGTTTTCCAAACACTGAGTGGCATAAGATTAATACTAGCCCCGAGATCAGCAAGGGCAGTAAATTCTTCAGTTTTGTTGAATACGCAAGACAACACAAAACGACCGGGATCTCCAAGCTTTTCCGGAAGTTCTCTAAGAAGGACTGCAGAGCAGTTTTCATTTAAGCGTGTGTTGGCGAGTTCAAGCAGCTTCTCCTTCTTGCTAAGCAATTCCTTGAATGCTTTGACAAATTTCGGCATGTGGCAAAGTGCTTCAACAAGGCTAATGTTGATGGTCATTTTAGATAGCATATCCACATATTTCATTACATTACATTCATTTTTGGTTAGCTCGTTGGTCTTGCCTATGCGAGAAGGGTATGGGATTCTGGGTTGATAAGGGTTAGGTGGGGGTGTAGTTGGTGAAGGTTGTGATGTTGAAGGGTCCTTCCGAGATGCATTGTCATGACGAGGCGGAGACGGTAATGGTGTACTATCACTAAGCGTAAGAGGAGTAGGGATACATGGTGGTGGAGGGGGTGTAGATAATGGTGGTGAATCAGGTGGATTGACAATGGTAATTCCACTACGCGTAGTTATAACACTCACATTAGCTCGCGGATTGGTGACGGTGTTTGAAGGTAGAGAACCCGAGGAAGAAGAAGGTTGAGCTTCGGGCAAGAAACTAGCCAATAGATTCTTTAATTCAGTTGTTTGAGTGATGAAGGAAGATTGAAGGTTTTCACGAACCTCGGTTCTGATGTCATTACCTTGCTTCAAGATATCTCCTTTCAAATTAATAATTTGGCTCTGTAGATTCTTGATTTGCTCACCTTGAGTTCTCATGATTGTGTCAACATCGGGATTAATGGGTGGGTGTTGTTGGGTGGGTGGTTGATAAGGGTTAGAAGCACGAAGTGGGATTTGGTTGCTTCTATTGTAGTTGTTGGCGGGGTTTTGGTTTTGAGGAGAAAAACCGGGTGAAAGGTAATTGTTGGAACGGTAGCTCAGCAGGTTTCTATCCCCTTGTTGTCTAGCTTGGTAATTTTCCGGTGAATAATTACCGTAAGCTGCATACACATTTTCCGGATTTCCTTGTGTCGAAGGACAATCGGTGTATGAGTGAGGACCGCCACATGTTTCACAAGGATTAGCGACCGCTTTAACTTGTTGTTGTTGGTTTGAAGCGAGAAGCGTAATACTTTTGCTCATTTCAGCCATCATGCGGGTGAGTTCGGTCATCTCAGGGTTTGCTGAGGTAGAAGAAACATTGACTCTCGTGTTGTTTCTTGAAGAAGCAGAGGAATCCCAGTTCTTATGATGAGTAGTCATGTTCTCTATTAACTCTCGACACTCCTCGGGTCTCCTTTTCATGAATGTGCCACCGGCGGCTGCATTAATCGTATCACGATCTCGAAAAGTCAATCCGTTGTAGAAAGTATCGATCAAGGTGACCGGAAGCATGTTGTGGTTTGGACAACGGTCGATCAAGACATTATATCTTTCCCAAGCGTCGAAAAGAGATTCATCAGGGTCTTGCATGAAACCGCTGATCTGATTGCGAAGGCTTGTGACCATGGATGGTGGAAAGTAGCGCGAGAGAAAGCGTTGAGTCATATCATCCCAAGTGTGAATAGAATTCTTCGGGAGACGATCAAACCATTTCTCGGCATGATGCGATAAAGTATGTGGGAAGAGTTGTAGGCGGAGAACATCCATCGTGGCACCAGGCAACTTCATGCTTTGGGTGATTGTAATGAACTTGTCGAGGTGTTTGTTGGCATCATCATCAGGCAATCCTCTAAATGGGTTTGTTTGCA
The DNA here is from genome assembly GCA_025667525.1 of Glebionis coronaria. Lineage (NCBI taxonomy): Eukaryota > Viridiplantae > Streptophyta > Magnoliopsida > Asterales > Asteraceae > Glebionis > Glebionis coronaria. The sequence continues at coordinate 327,377,550 of CM046880.1, forward strand.
CTTGCTGAATCATGTGGTGCTTCAACGAAAACTCAGGAGCGTTGATTTGCATCGGCGCAATCGGTCCTCCTCGTCCAAACATTGTTGGTTGACAAAGTTCCTCCATGGTCCGAAGATCGGGCTGTGGAAGAGCATTGTTGTTATTATTATTATTCAGGTTCGGTGGAATGTTGTTGTTAACACCTGCCATATCTAAATCTTCTTGAGGCTCGGGCTCTTGATAATTAGAAGATCTAGTACGCATACACCTGAAAATGCAAAAGAAAAAGAAACCAAACACAAAGACAATATATATACACAAGAAAGATAAAATCTTTTTGTATTTTTGAAAATTTTAATTTTTATGGTGTTTTATCAATTTTTTAATTTGTATGATTTTTGAATTTTTTAGGCAAGAAAATTAACGTTCACAAGTGAACGGATCCCAAAAAGCAACGTGTCTAGCACAGAAAACTGTTGATCTTAACGAAAAGAGCCGGCAGCGGCGCCATTTGATAACTGGGTTTTACTCAGGTTAAAAAGATTCGTTTTAAGTATGTCTAATCGAATTGATCTTAGTTCTCTATGTGACTTCGTTTTATTTTGGAGGAATCAAAGATGTGTCGTTGTAGTGTTTTAAAATTAAAAGGTGCAAAACAATTAAAGTAAAAGTGCTCTTAACGTAAATCTAAGTTTAATTAAAGCAAAGTGCAAGCATTTAAAAACGTGACTAAAATTAAAGGGCACTATAGTAAAATGACGTAAACTTAAATCTATCTAAGGCAAACTTAAAGTGCGATTAAAACTAAGGCAAATAATCTAAAAGTGCAATTAAATAAAAAGGCAAGTAAAATAAAGCTTGAAGATAAAAACTAAAGATAAAAGCTAATAAGAACCTGAATACAGCTCATTCGGAATAAACCTTCGTTTGAAACAATCACTCGTCCTAAATGTCACCTTTGGTTGAAATGATTCTTCTTCACTTGGAATATTACCAAAATCCTTGATCCGGAACAAATTTGTCTGAATATGTCACTTATCCAAAACAATCTTTCATTCGGAACTTGCTGATTCGGAATCTTGTAAATCTTGCCTTGATTCGGAAGTTTTGGTCACCCCTTGGTTCGGAACTTTCCGGATGAAGCTCCTTTATTCGGAACTTTTGAAGTTCCGAATGAAGGCCCTTGGTTCGGAACTTTTGGAATTGGTTCGGAAGTTACCGATTCGGAAGGTTCCGAATGAAGAGTCTTGGTTCGGAAGTTTTGACTTCCGAATGAACAAGTTTGGTTCGGAACTTTTGAAGTTCCGAATGAGCAACCTTGGTTCGGAAGTTTTGACTTCCGGACGAAGCTCCTTGATTCGGAACTTTGGACTTCCGAATGAAGCTTTCTATCCTTTCCTTGGTTCGGAACTTTTTCTGGAAACACAGAAACAAGCAAAATCTTCCGAAGAACAAGGAAGGTAATACAGTAGCAGATATAAACAAAAAGTAAGCAAAATCAATCACACGTATTAATAAAAACAGTAACGAACCAACAAATAAGCATCAACAATCAATCAAAAACATGAAATTAAACAACTTTAACCATAATAATCAAAAACCACTTTGGATCAAAATAAAAGCATAAACATGAACATAACATAAACTCATGAATCAAAGAATAAGAAAGGTAGATAAGAGATTGACAAGATAAAGTAAAGATTGACAATAATTAAATGAAAACTTACTTGAAATTAAATGAATTTAAGGTGTGAGACAAGGTAATTAAATTGACAATTAATGTAAATGACAAGTATTTAAATGGTGGAAGAACTAGTGTCACCCTAGCCAACAAAATGAAATATTTACATCTTAATCTATTTATAGGGGAGGATTAATGAAGCTTCCTCCCCTCTTTCCTTTCTTCTTAATTGCATGATTAAGTCCCTCCTTCTTTAATCTTCATTTAATTGCATACTTAGTCCTTTTCTTCTAATCTTCTTTAAACTTGGACTTAAGGGACTTTTGGCTTCGGGATTCCTTCGAACTCGTCTTTGAATTCTTCAATAAAATAGACTTGAATTCTTCGGCTTTTGATAAACTTCCGTCTTTTGACTTTTTCTTCGATAAATCTTCAGAAGTGGTCGTGGACTTCCGTTCTTTTTGCACTCTTGACTTCTTGACTTCGTCTTTCATCCTTTTCTTCAATAAAATTCCGTAAATGCCCGTGAATGTCCGTGTTTTCTCCACTTTTCATAATTTCATCCTAAATTACAACAAAAACACAAACCACGCATAATTCCGACATAAAAGACATAAAATACACGTTTTGGTCCGGTTATTACTGTAATTAAGTGGTAGAAAAGATGGGTGTTAACACACCTATCAGACGCTTTCTTGGATGTTACGGGTGCCTCTCTGTTTGCTGGGGCGGGGTTGGATTCTTGGGTCCCCGGGGTTACTTTACGGACTGTTGATCAGAAGAAGAGGAGGAAGTATTCTTCTATTTGTGCAGAGCATGGTTACTCGTTCATCCCTTTTGCGTTCTCTACTTTTGGGGAGCTTGACGAGGAAGCCTTGGTTACTCTTTCGCGCCTCAAGCGCTTATCTGTTTGTCATTCTAATGATGTTAGGATTGGTATTTTTTATTTTCTAGACTTGGTTTTTGTATCCAGAAGGGAGTAGGAGCGCAACTTGTTTCTCGACTCCCTTCCAATTTTGTTTGATTAATAAATAAAGATTTTGAATAAAAAATAATAATAATAATAAAGAAAATGGCAGATTTTGATGATGCATTGGGTGTTTTTAATACATCTATGGAGATTGACCTTTTGAGTCATCCAAGTGAGATCGCTGCCCCAAACTCATGAAGAAAATGGCATATATATATTTCACACGGGTTACAAAAAATGCAAAATCCGCATTTTCATTATCTCCCCGACAGATAGCTTTATGGAAATCTCAAAGGGAGGATCACACTTCTGACTGGCTTAGGGCGGTTCCTATTTCTGGGTTAGGACAAACTATGAACGGTAAGACTTACCGTTGTGTTTTGTGTTATCGGTTGGGCATCCCTTTATTTTCTGTGTCGAAGCCTTGTTCAACTTGTTCAAGGGTTTTTGATGGGGATATTTATGGGGACCATGCTGTATCGTGTGCTGGTTTCATCGGTATTAAACATCGTCATAATGTTGTTCGTGATACCCTTGTCGACATATGTTATCGTTCGGGGATTTCGGTTGGTAAGGAAGTGAATATCGAGCTGGATGGGGGTTGTAACAAACCATTACGTCTGGCAGACATGTCACTTTATTCGTGGGATGGAGAGCTAGATGTTTGTGTAGATCTGAATGGATCTTCTCCTTTGACGCAAACTAGGATGGTTGATTTTGTGCCCGGTCGTGTGGTGATTGATGTTGCAAAACGTAAACGTGTTAAGTATGGGACTAAGTGTGCAGATATTAGATATGGGTTCCTCCCATTCTCTTTCTGTTCTTTGGGGGAACTAGAGGGGGACGCAGTTACATTACTGAAACGGATATGAAAGTTCTCCATTATTCAGGACATTGGAGCGCGTGCTGTTGTTCATATTTTTAATAGGATAAGTTTCGCTATCGCTAAAGGAGTGAGAGCCCAGATAGTATCTCGGCTTCCCACTAAATTTTTGTAAATCCTATTATTCTAATGAAGTGAAGGTTATAAAAAAAATAAAAGATAATAATAATAATAATAATAAATAATAATAATAATAATAATAATAATAATAATAATAATAATAACTTTTTACGTGGTGCGTGTTATATGTTTAATAGGATCGGGTTTGCTACTGCTAGAGGGGTGGGAGCCCAAATTGTTTCTAGGCTTCCCACTAACTTTTTGTAAATCCTAATATTCTAATAAAGTGATGTTTTTTTTTAAAAAAAAAAAAAAAAAAAATAATAATAATAATAATAATAATAATAATAATAATAATAAGTTGCTTTATTCATGGGATAGAGGACTTGATGTGTGTGTGGATCTGACCGGGTCTTCACCCTTGACACAAACTGGGATGGCTAATTTTATGCCCAGTCGTGTAGTGATTGATGTGGCACCACGTAAACCCTTAAAGTACAGGACTAAGTGTGAAGCTATTGGGTATGATTTTCTTCCTTTTTCATTCTCTTCTTTGGAAGAATTGGAGGAGGATACAGATACCTTGCTCAAGCGGATCCTAAGGTTCTCCATGACTCAAGATATAGGGGCTCGTGATGCTATTCATATCTTTAATAAGATTGGTTTTGCTATAGCTAAAGGAGTGGGGGCTCAAATTGTATATTGGCTTCCCACTAATTTATTGTAAAACCTATTATCTTAATAAACTGATGTTTATAATTAATAATAATAATAATAATAATAATAATAATAATAATAAAAGGGAAGGATAAAAAAATAAAAATAAAAATAGTAATAATAATAAAGGAGTGGGAGCTCAGATAATATCTCGGCTTCCCACTAATTTATTGTAAATCTTATAATAATAATAATAATAATAGTAATAGTAAATAAATATTATTATTATTTCGATGCGCACGTGCAGGTATTTCCAGACTATACTTTACGATGCGCACGTGCCCTCCCGTGTTTTTAAGTCTGCGCAATATTCTTTCGACGTAGCTCTTCGTTCTTCTCTAAAGCGTATTGTCACTGCTTCTGGGCCTGGATTTGGTGATTGGCAATGGAGGCTTGCCACCTTACCCTTTGCATTTGGAGGTCTGGGTGTTTATTCTATAGGGGGCGTTTTGAATTATGCCTTTCTTGCATCGCGATTACAGTCTGATTTCTTGCAGAATAAGCTTCTTTAAAATACTGGGATTGTAGCTTTTGGACATATTTTTATGATGCCTTATCTGTGTTCGATACATCTATGGAGACTGACCTTTTTGAGCAATCCAAGTGAGATCACAGATATATATTTCACACGGGTTACCAAAAATGGAGAATCCATATTTTCCTTATCACCTCGACAAATGGCCTTATGGAGATCTCAATGGTAGGATTACACCTCTGACTGACTAAAGACGATTCCTAATCCTGGGTTGGGACAAACTATGAACGGTAAGACGTTGTGTTCTCTGTTATCGATTAGGTATCCCCTTATTTTTTATTTCAAAGCCTTGTTCAACTTTCTCAAGGGTTTCTGATGGGGATATTTATGGAGACCATGCGGTTTCGTGTGCTGGTATTGTTGGTATTAAACATCGTCCTAATGTTGTACGCGATACACTTGTCGACATTTGTATCATTCAGGGATTTCAGTTGGTAAGGAAGTTGATATCGGGTTGGATAGGGGGTGTGATAGACCATTACGTCTAGCATATATATTACTTTATTCATGGGATGGAGGGCTTGACGTCTGCGTGGACCTAACTAGATATTCACCTTTGACACAAACTAGGATGGCTGATTTCGTGCACGGTCATGCGATGGTTGATGCTGCACAATGTAAATGTAGCAATTCGTAATTTTCGGCTCAATATTTATAATCCGACTTTTATTTATTATGTTTGTTTTTAGGAATAATATTGAATTCTCGGTTAACCAGCAAGGTTAAGGCTTTAACGTATTGAATATGTGTCTTTTATTATTTATCGACAAAGCCTACGTCCATCATAGATCGTAAATATCCTCGTTACGACATAGAAATATTTTTCGTGTCATTATTTTAATTGTTTGATTACAGACATTCTTCGTAAATTTAAGATAAACTTTTAAGTGTCATTCGTTTATATGACGCGTTAACATTTATTAAATATAAGCCCTCAATTTTTATATCAAAATATCAACGTTCTCCGAATGCCGATGTTTTTATTTTATATTGAACGTCTATTTTTCGTATTTTAAATGTAACTTTTATATCGCATAACTTTTAAAATATCAGGATTTGATAATACCTGCGTTATCGTATTATGAATAAATATAACAAAAAGATGCATCCTTTGTGTCACTTATGTGGCGTTACCACAAAAGAAAGGAATGGATACATATCTAAAATATGTTGTACATGTATTTCAAGAGTAAAGATATGATCAAAACAAATAATAAATTAAATTCATTATTACACTACTATTAGAAACGAACCATTTCTTGTGGCGTTTTGTTTTTGCCGAGCCAAAGAAAGCACATCATTTGCTAGTATGTAGTTCATAGATCAAATATAAAAGACATGAATGATTTTGGATTCTCGTCTATATCCTTTTGGTTTGGAGTTCTTGTTCAGGTTGAGTTTCGGTTAAGGTCCAATTCACACGTTTCATTACGACACGGGGATTAAGATTCAAGTTCGGTTCTAGGAGTTAAGCTCTAACCGAATATTCATCAACAAAGGTGAATCAAACTCTAATGATAAGAGGACTTGCGATCAGTGCACGTGGTCATTCATCGCTGGATTTAATAACTCCTGTTGATATCCTAGTTCGTGTTATGGTTTGAGTCTCCAACATATTAAACTTTGTTAGTATCCGTGTTCGTTTCTGTAGGTTTGCTATTTACAATGATCCGGTGGTCTAGTTGGGTGGTAGATGGTGGAAGCCATTGTTGGAGATAGAGAGAGAAGGTTTGTAGGTGTTTATAGAGAGAGAAGGCAAATGTTTAATAAAATGAAGAAAAACACAAACAACAACCCCTCCTTGGAAGCCTTGGAGGGGTATATATAGTCACTCACGCATACATACTATACATCGTTTCCTAGTCTATCCTTGCGTGAGTGATTATGATAACTAATGGGAATTCTTAATTGTCGTCACATAAAGTGAATTTCCAACAATCTTCCTCCATGGGACGACATGTAGAATTCCTTACAATATTTTTCATAACAAGTACATAATGGTTAAGAACAAAAGCTTCCATGAAGCGTCCAATGCTAATGATGTCTTATGAGGCCTTTGACTTCAAGTCTTCACTTCAAAACGACTCATCTTTGTAGTAACTTGTAGAAGAAATACTGTAACGGCATGAGCTAAGTAACTCATATACTTCTGGTTAAGGAGAAGTTTCTGAATTAACTTCCCCCTAATTCATGCCACATAATCTTGATGTAGAAGCTTTTAATAGCTTCTCCCTAAACCGACAATCCTCATAAGCATTTCCAAAGCTTTGAATAAAGCTTAGAATGATTAAGCGCACAACGGAATTTAACAAGCAAACCCCATCATATGAAATGATAATGTTGATATGAGTGATTGAAAGTTTGGGGCACACCAAGTAGATCAACAACGTCTCTTCTCATGCTTGAATCATTCTTCTGAATTTTTCTTCCCCCTGAAAGTTCAAGTTATGCATACTAGAAAGAATCAGGACATTTCTTCCCCCACGTAGTTGAAGAAAGAAAACCAATCTCATGTATGAAGCCCAAATACTAAAATAGACACTTTATCCCATTCATGAAGTTGACATCGTAACACCAGAGTCAATTAAGTCCCGGAAATGCACATATCTTCTTCCGGAGATGCACCAGAGTCAATTAAGTCCCGAAAGTGCATATCTCTCCATATAGGATAATGATGATGAATAATTGCAACATCAAAACAATTAAACATCGAACAATAGTGTGCCGTTTAGAGACTGATAACGCCACGAGTTAAAACACTGATTTTCTCTACGGTTGTGACAAATGTCTTCCCGGAATATCTTCAAATCAAAAGAAGGTATGAAGTTCATCACGTGTACTCGTTGTGCGTTCAATATGTCTTCTTCTTCCCCCTTGATGGTTTCGAAACCTCGGAACCAGCAATAAATCGTACGCACATGAATATGAAAATCTCGAGAGAATAATAAATAAGCTTAATTATATTCGGTGAGAATCAGTTGTTGGTCGAAATTCTCTACTCATAAACTCTCCATGGCTATCTTCACCAACCCCCTTGTAGGCTATTTGAAGTGACCACTGATGGAATGAACCAGATATACCAAACGTGAAACTAAATAAAAATCCTTCGATCTTGTGACTTAAGCTTGCAAAACTATTGTTGAATGAGGAACGATGGAGAAATCTCTTAGTACCCAATACCTTGCCGAAAGAAGTATATAAGCACAACACCTCTTGAAATTATCCACATCGACTATGCGCGTGACACTGAGTACAACAATGTAAATCCTTTAAGTGATAGTTATCCAGGTCATCAACCAACCACCCCGAACCCGGTAACTAGATAAACAAGTCTTCATCCTAAGATTAAGTACGAAAAAGTTATCTTTCAAAGATAAAATAAGTGCACGCCTTCGAAAAATCCGTCTTCAACTTCAAATAATAATACCCGATCAAAATATCCGTAGCCACTAAAAATATAGCCATTTTTTTCTTGGTCTCGTCAAATAAATTTGTCACTTTGTCTCGACATAACATCTCGACACTTGTCTTCTAACCTTGTCACTTTTGTCTCGTCACTTTGCCACGTCCTAATTATTACCAAAAATTTTGTCCTAAATAAAATTTTGGCATAAAATTAGTGTAATATGACTCAAAATACTCGGGCCATCCAAAAATCACGTCTATCATCCCTCACATGAATGAAATTTGTGGCCCATCAACTACCAGCCGAAACCCTTGCTATAGACCCGACCCATGAACAATTGTTAGGACCCGGCCATGTTTAGGGGTATAAACAGGTGAAACCCTAATCATACTTCATTTAGCTAAACCTAATCTCTTAATCTTATCTCATCCGCCTCTTTTTCTCATCTCAAAACATATTACGCCTACCCATGTATCATCCGTCTCAGTTTACCTCTTAAACCTCCAAAATTCACATCAAACCAAATCCCCTCTGCTCCATTTCTGTCATCACCCGAACCAAACAGAGAAACAATTAGACTTTTATTCAACCGCAACAAATAGAAATCTCCTTTATCCATCAATCACGAAACCCACATGCAATTAGAATACTTTGTATCATCTTTCAAAGATGTAACCATGCGTGCAATGACCCCTTTAATTCACTTTTGGCAATAAACAAGATATCTTATGAAGCTACATGAGATTTATTTAGCCACACTTGAATCGAATCAAGTAAAGTCGTAAAGCTACAACTCTTTCACTTGTCAAGATCCGCTAAGGGTCTCGGGTAGGTGATTTAATTGCATGTTGTTTGATTATCTTTTAATCGAAGAAAGATGAACTGATGATAACAAAATTGTTATACATTGTTCATGATATTTCGTATATTAAAGGTTTGATATACCAAACAAAGATCTATGACGGTGTTTTAATTCGTGTTGTGTAATTAACGAAAGGAACAACTAGATTTTTAACAGATTTGTTATAAATCTCGTTTCATTTCGAATATTAAATTGGGTTAACCCAACATAGATCAATGATGCATGTTGTTCGAACATGAGATCTTGTATCTTTGTTGTAGAACGAATCTGAGATCAAAGTTTCGTGACTTTTGTTATAGATTCGAGTCTTGTTTTGATTATAGATGGGTTAGGCGACAATGGGATTAGGATATAGATTGTGGATTTAACAGGGAGTTGAGTAATGTTAGATCGAGTCTCGGGATGTTTTTGATACGACATATTGCAATGTTTAACAAGCATGTCACAATGTTTTCAATAAAACACCGTATTCCCTAAAGTCCATCGCAATCCCATAAACCCATCGCAATGTACCATCGCAACGTCATCGCAATGATGCATCACAATGTACCATCGCAATGATGCATCGCAATGAGCCATGTACATAATCATATCCATCGCAATGTTGAATCTGTAAACATATCGCAATGTCTGAAATCTTATCCATATGTCCTTTCCGGATTTTTAGGATCTGGGTTTTCTGGATCTGGTTTTCATCTTCATCTACATAAAAAAAATACCAGAAAAACCCAAAAAATGATGATACCAGATATATAAAACTTTAACCATGAGAAAAAAAATGAAACCTTATGACTGTTTGAACAACACTCAAAACCCAGTCACAAAAGTTATACCAGATTCAAGAAAAACATTGGCTGGTTTGACTTTTGACCAGAAAAATGACACCATGGACTGATAGAGACAGGATATGTTGAGAACTGTGACAATGAAACCACGAGATTTGAGACCAAGCGGACAAGAACAAAGACAAACTGTAACACAAGATTATAACAAATTCGAAACCAAAAGAAAAAAAATTTGACCACCAAATCAATAGATAAAAAACACATCAATCCAAGGATTGAACCATAGCTCTGATGTCAATTGTAGGTTTGTTATTTACTATGATCCGGTGATCTAGTTGGGTGGTAGATGGTGGAAGCCATTGTTGGAGATAGAGAGAGAAGGTTTGTAGGTGTTTAAAGAGAGAGAAGGCAAATGTTTAATCAAATGAAGAAAACACAAACAACAACCCCTCTTTGGAGCCTTGGAGGGGTATATATAGTCACTCATGCATACATACTATACATCGTTTCCTAGTCTAGTCCTTGCGTGAGTGACTATGGTAACTAATGGGAATTCTTAAATTTCGTCACATAAAGTGAATTTCCAACAGTTTCGGTATTTAAACTCGTGCACCACGACTCCGACTTAGTCATATTTTCGCGAGAAGCTCAGGTATTACTCGATATCAACTTACAATTGTTATTAATTTTACTATTTAAGCAGAATACCGAAAATAAGAACAATGGCTTGTAAATCTTCTATTCAAGATGAAGTCTTTACGTCAAACAAAATGTTTTCATGCATTTCAAATGCTAATTTACACTTTTGGTCCCCGGCCTATCAAGCTATATACATATCAACATTATAGATTTATAAAGTATCACTTTTGGTCCCTTTTCAATTTATGACTTCCAAAAACTAGTCCCAAGATTATTATTTAGTTACTTTATTCATAAAGTAATTTTGTTTATTAAACTCATTTTATTTTATACGTTGTCGTTGGAATTTTAAGACGCGCCATCTTTATTTTAGGCCGACGTTAGAAGCTCACAACATCATGTCTTGTCCTATTTCTTCGTTTTACTCTCGTCATTATCATCTCTATTATTATATTGGATTGATGTCGTTTTGCATAAGGTGAGTTCATAGCCTCGTTTTACTACTTTAATTGTTTTATAAAACCTGCGAGGGGGATACATGCTACTTTTTACGAATGGACGCAAGTGCTTAAACAGTATGCTTATCACGTCATTATCATTTACACTGAGTAACATGATTGCCAACAACAAGTCCCTTTTAGTCATGAACCGTTAATTACTTGGACCGACTGTATTGGTCGAGTAAACACGAATGTTGTGAATAGATCTATTGGGATTGACATCCCTGTCCGGGTAAGTCGCGCTTACTTGACCGACTGAACTGGTCAAACGGACACATTGTATTTGAGAACACTAGATGGTATGGCAAACTACCTACTAAGGGCAAACTTATCTGAATTGTGTTAACATTTCGGTTTCATGAGCTTAGTGCAATAATTCATGCTATCTGACTTTGTTGGTCCCTTGTAAATCGTTATTACTTATCAACCCTAAGTAATAACTCTTTACTACGACCAGATGGCCTTGACTGAGCTAGTGAGGAATAGGAAGGGAGAGATGTTTTGGAGTAACAATCCCTAGCATAGTGAACAGTCTTCCCACATTTGTAGCATTCAGTGTCAATTGAAGCTTTTGTGGTGTTGGAGAACTTGCCTCCTTTCTTAAAGAACCTTCTAGACTTGGCCAGAAGTGCTCTTTCATGAAATTCCTCTTTGAGGTCATTCAGATATTCCTCACTAGTTCTAGTGTCATCCTCATCAGCAGGACTATCTTGGTAGTCTTGGATGACAACCTTACTGAAGAAGGCTGTAGACAAGGGTGTAGCAATGGTTAATGCTTTACTCTTGCTTGAGCCTTCATAAATCCTATCAATTAGGTTTTCTTCATATTTGAGTTTCCCAAAAAGAGAGGCCATATCACAATCTTTAATGTGATTAGCATTTCTCAAGCTTTGCCAGAAACTGAGCCACTTCTTTGGCAATGCATTAACAAAAACTGTGTTGATTTCAAGTTTTGAAAGCTCAACACCATCATTCACAAGTTAATTCATTAGTGCTTTGTATCTGGTGAATGTCTGTGTGAGGGTTTCCCTTTCTTTGTGCTTGAAGGTGTTGTATGAAGCTTTAAATCCATGATTCTGGTTTGTTTCACATCAGAGGGTCTCTCATGGTAAAGAATAAGGTCCTCTCATGTAGACTTGGCTGTTTTGCAATTTACAACAGAATTCATTTGGTCATCTGGAAGCACAGACATGATGAGACTTTTGAGACGCTGATATAGGTTAGCAGCTTTTCTCTCATCAGCAGTCCATTGTACTTCAAGTTTTTTATTGTCACCAACCATGGGAACAAAAGGACCATTTTCAATGATTCCAAGGAATTGAGGTTCAATCCCAACTATGTGGACAAGAAACCTCTTCTTCCAATTTGTAAAATTTGCTACCTCTAGTAATGGAGCAGCATTGAGTTGGCCACCCCTATATTCTAGGGTTTATGGTATAACTTGAGCCATTTTTGGATCTTGATTTGAAAACTTTTAAATGAGCAGTTTAATAAAATAAGAGTTTAGCTAATCAAACTGCTACGATACCACTTGTTGGTCCCTTGTAATCGTTATTACTTATTAAGCCTAAGTAATAACTCTTTACTACGACTCAAGTGTGTTGTTTTAACAATAGATAAGAACTATGGATAATTAAAACAACAACACCAATAACTTTTCAACGTATAGACTTTTATTAGAATCAAATAAAGAATCTATAACCCACTTTGTTTGTGGAATAACAAAGTGGTTGAATGACAATGAGTTTTGATCTCCTCTACTTAAACGTATAACCAAAGTTAAAGTCTAAGCTCCAATCTAAAAGTTCATATGCATCTTGGCTATATGGTTTAGTTGGTATCGAGAGAGAAAGGTTTTCTAGAGTTTTTACTCTTGTATTGGTTAACCCTTTCTCTCCTAATGTACACTCCTTTTATAGGCAGTGTAAACTAGGATTTGCATAATGCATGGGTTTATCCAGTGGGTGGTTGATGCCATGATGGATAAACAGTACAAAGTACATATTATACTATTCTAGAAAAGATAAAGGTTGTAATTATATCTAAGTATACAAGCAACCTACTTTGACTTAAAGTTATCTTTTCCCGCCTAATGCAAACCATCATAATACTGAAGAGTCTTCAGTATCCTAGAGGAGATCGACATCATTCAGTTTGGTATTGTCAGACTAAACTGAACTGAAAGCCCTTCTTCAGTCCTTGTTCTTTAGCAACTAGACCGCCTAGTATTTGAAGCGAAGACTCCTTTGTCTTCTAAGTTCACTGGAAGGGGATTGCTGAACTTTCTTCAGCTATAAAGTCTTCAGTAGGAACTTTGTTCCTCTGGTCATCCTTCAGCAGACTGGCCTTACTGCTGAGCATGAAACACTTAGGGGGATTTTATATTCAAATCATAGAGTTGCTTTAGGATCAGTAAATACTGACCCAACAGACTTTGGTAAGCTGAATGCTTGAAATCTTGCGGTCCATTATTGTTACTTGCAAACCTATGAATCCACTCAACCTATGTGTTGATGTTTTTGCGTGTATTTCTCAGGTACCCAGGTTTAAGAGCAGCTATAGCATGGAGTCGCACTGGATATTTTACTGGCAATAAAATACTGATTACCATTCGATAAGTTTTTTGAAACTGTTTATTATTACATTATCGTTGGAACCTGTTTGTAAACTCTGATTTTAAATTACCGAATGGATTAAACTTTTAAACGCCTCGTTTTGAGTCGTTCTCTTTGTAACTTGTGGGTTGTGCTATGAAGTAATACTCCCATTGACCCTTCAGCTGCTATCTGAAATTGGGAGTGTTACAGTAAACGTGTTAAATATATGGATAAGTGTGCGGCTATCGGATATGGGTTTTTACCATTTTTATTTTCCTTCTTTTGGGAAATTAGAAAAGGATGCAGTTGTCTTACTAAAGCGGATCCGAATGTTTTATGTGACTCAAGACATTGGAGCACGTGGTGTTGCTCATATTTTGAATATGATTAGCTTTGTTATAGCTAAAGGAGTGGGGGATCAGATAGTATCTTGGTTTTCCACTAACTTCTTGTAATTCCTATTACTATTATCATAAAGTGATGTTTTAAAAAAAATTAATAATGATAATAATAATAAAATAATAATAATGATAATAATCAAATTATCGGCATAACGTTGTACGTGATACCCTTGTCGATATTTGTTTTAGGTCGGGGTTTTCGGCTGCTAAAGAAGTTGATATCGGGCTTGGTGGATGGGCGCGACAGACCCCTATGCCCAGAGGATATGTTACTCTACTCGTGGGATAGAGGCTTGACGTATGTGTGGATTTGACAGGGTCCTCTCCTTTGACACAAACTGGGATGATTGATTTTGTACCCAGTCGGGTTGTAACCAATGCAGCACGTCGTAAACACGTCAAGTATGAGGCTAAGTGTTCTGATATGGATATGGTTTTCTTCCGTTTTCGTTTTCTTCGCTTAGGGAATTAGAGAAGGATGTGATGACCTTACTGAATCGAATCTGAAAGTTCTCGATGACTCAAAACATTGGAGCACGTGATGCTATTCATATTTTTAATAAGATTAGCTTTGCTATAGCTAAAGGTGTGGGAGCTCAGATAGTATCTTGGCTTCTCACTAAAATTTTGTAATTCTATTATTTTAATAAAGTGATGTTATAATAATACTAATAATAATAATAATAATAATAATAATAATAATAATAATTTCTTGTAATTTCTATTATTTTAATGAAGTGATGTTTATAAATAATAATAATAATAATAATAATAATAATAAATAAAAAAATAAATAATAATAATAATAATATCTTAGTTTTGATGGTTCTTCTTGTTTGAGTTGCCACGTGCATCGGATGGACCAGTGGGGTGACCATGCTATTCACTGCTCTAGTGAGATGGGGGTAAAGTTTCGGCATAATCTTGTGCGCGATATGTTGTTTGATATATGTTCTAAGGTTGGGATTTCTGTTCGAAAAAAGGCCCAATGGGATTTCTTTCAGCTGATGGACGAGACCTTCGTCCAGCGGATTTATTGTTGCATAATTGGTCCCAAGGAAAGAACGCTCTCTTGGATGTTACAGGTGTCTCTCCGTTTGCAGGTACGGGTTTGGATTCTTGGGTTCACGGGGTTGCTTTGTGGACTGCATTTCAGAAGAAGAGGAGGAAATATTCTTCTATTTGTGCAGAGCATGGTTACTCGTTCATCCCTTTTGCTTTCTCTACTTTTTGAGAGCTTGACGAGGAAGCCTTGGCTACTCTTTCGCGCCTCAATCGCTTATCTGTTTGTCATTCTAATGATGTTAGGAGTGGCATTTTTTTATATTCTAGACATGGTTTTTGTATCCAGAAAGGGGTGGGAGCGCAGCTTGTTTCTCGACTCCCTTCCAATTTTGTGTGATTAATAAATAAAGTTCTTTAAAAAAAATAAAATAATAATAATAATAATAAGATTAGTTTTTCTATAGCTACAGGAATGGAGGCTCAGATTGTATCTCGTTTTCTTACTAATTTTCTGTAAATTCTATTATTCTAATAAAATGAATTATTATAATAAAAATAATTAAAATAATAATAATAATAATAATAAAATAGGTTTTGCTATTGCTAAAGGGGTGGGAGCGCAGATAGTATCTCGACTCCCATCCAATTTGTTGTAAATCCCTTTCTGTTTCTAATAAAGTGATGGTTAAAAAATAAAATAAAATAAATAATAATAATAATAATAATAATAATCATAATCATAATAAATTAATAATAATAATAAATTGAGATCAATGTAGATTTTTAATTTAGCATATATTACATTATATAATTATATTTATTCAAACTCATTTTCCATTTTAAAAAAATATCTCCTAAAGGTATATCATCAAGTGACAAAAAATATATCATTATAAGAATTGAATTATCTTTCTATAAAAGACACGTGTATAAACATGTGACGAAGTTTTTTTGTCATGTGCCCCTCGACTGAAAGATGATATAATTCTTGTCGCGATGGTATGTTTCATTTTGCGTAACGATTAGCTATTTGTGAGATATTTAATTTTTTAAAATGTGAGTTTTAATAAGATGAAAAATGGGTGGTTATGATTGGTTGATTGGGTGTATGCTAAAAATATAGTGTACATTGAACTTTTGCCCAACAATAATACAGTAATAGTTTGAGTTTTTTGTTTTCAAATTAAATTTAACATACTTATAGAAAAAAATCATGTAGTAGACGGTACGCGCGTATAGTAATAATATTTTATAAAAATAGATAATTGCATTGAAAAAAGTGTACAAAATTAAAGATTTGAGGATTAAGCATAATGTTTTGGAACTAGTTATATTTGTCTGATTCAACCAATTGAACTAATTTCTGTTTAGAACGGGTAAAATTGAACCAAATTTTATATTTTCGAAACCGGTTGACTCCATAATTGGAATGTGAAGTATTGACTAAATTAATGTGGAGGAAGTTTTGACTAATCGATATTTTTATGATTGAATAATTTCTTTTGTTAAATTAAGTTTCCCAACATTTCAAGAAAATATTGTAAATGTTTTATAGGTAACATCATTGTTGCAAAAAAAAGTCTACAAGGACGATTAATCGCTGTTTAATCATTACAAGACTATCAACATTGCCAATTTATATAAAAAGCGATTAACGGCGGCCAAACTTACGAAAACCTACAAATCTTGCGAAAATGCCGAAAACTCACTAGAAACTTGTGTTTAGCATTTATAGTAACTATTTATATGTATTATAAATTGGATTTTAAGAATAAGGTTTCTGAAAATGCTTAAAACTAGGTAGAAACACACAAAATTTGCCGAAAATACCCAAAATTTTCTAAAACCGTCGATCCGATTAATTCACTCTAGAACGATTATAAGTTACAAGGTGGTCAACCGACCGACTAGTGATTCACGATTTTTACAAATTTGGATAATATATATAATAATACGCATGGTATGTTTGGCGCAATGAGATATGCTAAAGCTAAAACTAGAGTCGAGATTTATATTATAAGTTGGAAGCTGAAGTTTATTGTTTTATAAAGAGAGAATTACATAAATCGTTCATGTGGTTTGTCAAATCCTACACTTTTGGCCCTTCAGTTTTTCATTGAGATTAATCCTCGTGGTTTCCTTTTTTTGCACATCTAATATACTATCTATATTTTTAATTAAATATACAAAAAAATAAATGTATTTTGGTCTTTTCTTTTTTAATTAAATGCGCAAATCTTGTTGTTACTTTTTTTTCTCGGTGCATTAGTTGGAATAGCTTATTGTTGATATTATATGTAATCGTAATAAGACATGTATTATATATAATTATATATACATAATGTTACATTTCGTACTACAATCTTCATGATTAAATATTTTGAAGAATGACTCATAAGTTTGATTTGCTTATGTTAAAGTTTTAATCCAAATTATAAACCCTTTGCTCTTAATCAAATTATCATAACCATATCTCTTTATCTTGTCAAGTGTCACGATCACGAAGGACTTGTTAAGAGGATATATTGTTGCCCGTTTTATTTTACGACCTATTAAAAATGTAATGAACATGGTTTGCTTTTTCGACCCGGGTTGACTACTTGAACATAACATGTTTTGGACCCATTACATATCAATATATCATCAAACTATATTCACTATTCAACGAAATTGGTTAAGTTTGTTACTTGCTTACTTATAGGTACTAGGATTTGCTCCCGCGCTTCACCGCGTTGTTGTATTTTCGCTTTTGGCGACGTATTTTTGTTATAGGCGTTGGTCGATAAAGAATAGCATACGTGATTGAAATGACAAAATGTAACTCGACAAACGATCCTAACAATGAGCAGGCTAAGTAAACTTTAAAAAGAGAAATAAAGTTATAGATTTAGAAAACCAAATTTCAGGCATGCCAACAGGCATGGGATAAAATTTGGTTACAGGACTCGCGTTTCCTACAGCAAGTACAAAACCAATACTAACCAAACGAAGTATATACATACACCAAGTAAGTGCAAACACCAAATAATGTAGAAAGTTGTAGTTCTTCAATAATTCTCATCAAGATTTACACATATTGAAAATAGCCAAAAAGTAATTAATGTTAACCCTGTGATTTAAGCAAACCATAGAAAACACATCTTGATACAAAATTAATCAGTATGTTTCAGGATGAGCTACAATATAAGCCTCTAAAGCCTTGTAGGTTTTCTCGTATAATTCTCTTTCGATGTTGAGAGTCTCTATAGATGGTTTATCATCGCCTTTCTAGTTATAAATGATTCTCTGCTTCAATTAGGTTGCTGCATCAGCTGAAGGTTCGATATTAACATGATGGCTTAATGTGTTGTTGAAGATGGTTTTGGCTCACGTGAATTGCAGAATGTTGAGGTTCATATTTTACTTAAATCTTGACATGAGAACGTGACTTTAATTCCGCGATACTACATTACTACTACTGTATGTATATTTTCCTGGTTGCAAGTAGTCTTGCTTTAATGTACAACAGCAATGTGACACAACAGTTAAGTATGTTCGAGACCTCAGTAGGTCAGTAGTGGGTCTGCAATACATGTGTATATACAATGACATTAGCTTTTTAATTCATTGTAGTTCTTGATCTCTCGTGTGTTAAAACCTTTTTTATCATAAGTCAATCTAAACAATTTTCTTCAATTTATTGTCTAAGCAATAGTTTGGTTCGGCTTATATATAAGGTCTGTGGCTTATTTGGTTTCTGCTTGTGTTCGTGAGCTCATTTTGGGAAGTTTCGGTTTATAAGCTTATCGTGTCATAGTAAGCTTATAAAATCTAGAAAATCTCTAAAAAACCAAGCTTAGTTTCGATAAGTTGAAAACCAAACATGTCACATAAGCCCGCTATATAAACCGGAACAAACACCCACGTAACTTATTGAACATAAGATTTAGCCCAAAATAAGCTTAGACAAAACCCCCCCAAGGAAAACCCCTTTAGCTCTCAACCTAGAACACATTTATGAAAACAAATGAAACAGAAAATAACAATGAGTTATGAAAATTTCATCTATTTTAAGAACTCAACAACATTTGTGCCATGTCTTATTATCCTAATTTATGAAGTCGAAATAAAACTCAAATTCAATATAGCGTTTAATTATAAAACATAAAGCGGAAGCATCTAACCTTCACCATAGAGGCATCGCGGTCGCAGGGCATACACCGATGTACAACAAGAAATCATTAAATCCAACTCATTTGCCTTCACCGCCGTACCCTCTAGCCATTGAGACTCTCTGCTGCTTTTGGCCAGCACTAATATTCACCCTCTTTCTCGAATCTCAGTTAGATCGCGACCCTAAGAATCAGTAGAGGAAAAGAGTGAACAATTTACCTTAGATCATTCAAGAAAGATCTACATATTGCCTAAAGAACTTTGATGTTC
Organism: Glebionis coronaria; assembly: GCA_025667525.1. Taxonomy (NCBI): domain Eukaryota; kingdom Viridiplantae; phylum Streptophyta; class Magnoliopsida; order Asterales; family Asteraceae; genus Glebionis; species Glebionis coronaria. The sequence goes on from CM046880.1 coordinate 327,396,993, forward strand.
TATGGTTTTACTTTTAAGACACTTAACTGGTAGAATATCAAGGTCGTGGTCGAATGCAGTCACATCTACGGTTTTCAAATATCTTGAGTCTTCAAAATTTGATCCATATAATAAACATTTGCAGACCACACTCCAAGCATGAAAACATTGAAAATTAAAGTTCCATATGTTAAGTCATTAGCTTATATTAAATGAACAAACTTATTTACATGTGAATGTTGTAAGTTGCTGCAATGAATGACTATATGTTCTCAATATGAAAAAGGTGATGCCACATAATGACTGCTAATCTACCCAATTATATGATCACCTAAAAATTCATATTAAACATTCTCTCTAAACCGATTTCAACTATATTCCAGCACAATTATATGATCACCTAAACATTCATATTAAAACTACATTAATCATAAATTGTTATATGCTATAATACCTTGTCGACTTTGCTGCATCTAACTATATACGAAACTCATCATTGGCACCGAAATGCACTATAATGACATTATCCTATTATAATTTTCTTTGTATTCTACCTATACATTTGACAATTTAAAACAAAAGGGTCATTTTATCTTTTAAAGTATTTTGTATCTTTTCAAACAATCATATAGGCGTTCATATATAAATTCATCACAAATTTAACAAAAGCACATCTTTTACTTTCTCGGAAAATTATAGTTCTATGCTAGGAATAATAGATAAGCTCTTCAACTTAGAAAGAACATGAAAATAAAAACACGCTGATTAGCTGATTCAGACTACACTTGTAACATACAGAACTCTAACTCATGTTCAGACTTTCGTCCGCCACAACTTTAAGAAGAGTCATGCATTTCCGATGTTGTTTCTAAACAACATAATGACAATAACGAATCAAGTGGAGTATTCAACTAACATCAAAGGACTTTAAAGTTTCAAAAGAAACGTATATAAAGATTGTTTATAACTACAGTCACACGGTTTCATTTAAACAAAAAAAACACATAATGTTGATAAACTTTGGCTACAATAATGTGGCTGCCAATTCGCTGCAATCTCAATTCTAGTATCGACGAGCCTTTTACCCTAACTATAACCTGAATAATGTGGTTGCCTAATTTCCAATTACAATGTTGCATCAATGATAGTTGTAGTAATACACTCTTTTAGGAAAAAGAGCGTAAATAGGGTAAGTACGGCGATTTAGGAAAACCGTGCACAAATGACTCAAAGGTTGTGTGAGTTCGTTCTCAAGGAGGCTTGGTGTGTGTGTTAAGACTTGATTAACTTTGAGATTAATATTTATGAGAAAATGGAAAATGAAAAATGATGACGGATACGAATAAAATTAAACAACGACGAATGACGTAAACGTAAAACCGTAAAACGTTACGAAATTTAAAAATTACCCTAAAAATTCTTAGAAAATTACAATAAATCCCTAAAAATGCAAATAGAGTTTACCAAACATCAAAACTTACTCAAACCTTTTATTTAATTAAATAATAGTTTTTTAATGCTAATTAAAACCCTAAAATTCAATTTAATTAATAAAAAGCCCAAAATAAGATTTTTCAATTTTTAAACCTCTAAAATAACTTAATTAATCTCAAAAGTATTTTTGAAAAATTTAAAACTAATTAAAACTATTTAAAATGATTAAAAATTTAGATTAAATATTAAAATAATATTAAAAATTCAAAATTTATTAGAAATTCTAAAAACTTGTAAACTAATTTATTTTAACTTAATAAAATCAGAAATGAAAGTAAGATGACCAAAATACCCTAATGGGCCTCCAAATGGGCCAAAATAGAAAATAGTTTACTAAATGGGCTTTTTTGGGCCCAATAAGAAAAATGTTAACCAAATAAGCCCAAAACTCCCAGTTAAGCTCAAAATTAAATTTTAAACACAAAACCCTAAAGGCCCAAAAGCTGAATCAGTGCTTATCACAGCCTAATAGAAAACAACTTATTCTTAATGGGCTTTTTGGCCCATTAAGCCATAAGATTATGCCATATGCTGAAATTTGACACACATCCTTATTATGAGATTATAAAGCTGTTTGTAATTTTTTTTTGAAAAAGCTCAAGAAATAACCCTGAAATAAGCAAAAGATCTCTACACAAAATTACAAAATAGTCGTTTTCGAGTTGTGACCACTTCAAGAGCTGATTCAAGTTGCAAAAGGTTTCAAACGACAAAACTAAGCTTAATCAACAAAAAGATTTCAAATAAGCACACTCAATAAGTTGGAATAAGCAATAAGATGTTTTGGAAAAAGACAAATTAGTCGTTTTCTAGTCAAAAGCTAAAACCAAAAGCTGTAAACTTCAAAACTGACTTATAAGCTTAAAATAATAAGTTTTATCACAAAAATAAGTTGTTGCACAATAGAATAAGCTAGAATAGCTTATTAATAAGCTGACTGAAAATTATAACTATCAGTGGAACTTTCAGTGGGAAAGAGTTCTCACTGCTTGACTTTTTTAACTTGCTTTTTAGAGAGTTTCAGTTGGTTTCTTTGGACAATCAAGGCACCCCTACAGCCAGTGAGTTGTAGGGAGTCACGAACAAGCAAGAAAACACAAAATCACCAAGTCAATTAATACAATTTAATCAAACAATCCACAGACATGATACAAACATGATAAATGCATATCTGATGAATAAAAGCTAAAATTAAGCTAGCATAAGCCTACCAAATTCCACCAAATGCATAAAACAACTTAAACAAACTTATGTGAACACAAACAAACTGGTTTCATGCAATAATTCCAAGATTTGAAGTTGTTTTAAACCTAAGTGAGTTACTGATGAGCAAAGATGAACACAAGTGACCTATTGCTGAACTACTTGACCACAAACCCAATTTCAAACCCTCAAATCTACTTAACAGGTTGCATAAACTTTGTTTTAATACTTGTTAACCCTTGTATAGCATGCAATCTAGGTGTTCACCAAGTTTCAGTCCAAAACCTAAAACAAGCTAGATAGACCAAAGATTAAGATTTGATGTTTGAAAGCACAAGACTTGCAGATATCAGCACACAACCACTTCGATATCAGTTAAAAACACAAAAGACCCCTAAATAACTACTCAATCTCATAATTGAATCACATAACATGCAATCCCAAACAGCCTTTTAAATTCTGAAATCCAAATTTAACAAAGGAAAAATGTTTTTGAGACTTGAATAAGCTTAAACATACATCATAATAACATTATCATGCACTTAGAACAATATTCATGCATCAAATAACAACAAACAACAGTAGGCACCCAAAATCACTTATCACCAAGATTTGACAAATTTTTGGAGAAAATTTGACAAACCTAATGAATGTACATCCACAATCACGAATTTTAGAGCTTATGTGGTAGCTTAACAACCACAAGCTTCCAACAAAACACTGCTAAGATCAACAGAGTTAGCACAAACAGATTATATTAAAAAAATGAAAATAGGTTGATTCTTTCCAACTTTGTACCCCACTCCTTGAATCTTCCCAAACCATAAGCTTCACTACACCTTCATAAGATTCTTATCAGGGTGCTATGATCAACTTATGATCCAAAAACTTCAAGTGTTTGTACCAAATCTTGGAAAAATCACAAATTTTTGGAAACTTTTGAAAACACTTGCATAAACTTCAAACCAAACTTTAAAACCTCAAAAACACAAACTCATATCAATGATTAACAACAAATAAGTAAAGGTGGCACTTGGAATTCGTCAACAAACTTATACTCTTTTTCATTCATGAAACAAGGATTAACAAAGTTGTGACGAAAGAAAACCAAGAACAAAGCTAAATGTTGTGAGCTAATGGCTTTATATAGAGCCTTACAAGTCCTAAAAAATATTGAAACCCTAATGTGTGAAGTTCCATGAATGCCCTTGAAATTTGAATATGTGTTGACTAACTTGGACGTTTGTTGAAGAACATGTGATGATCTTTGGCATTTTGATGAGATGCCAGTGGTGAAAAAGTGATCCAAGGCGTCCAAATGAGCTTAGGAATAAAGCAATGTTGTGGGACGTTGATTCTCTGCATGCTTTTTGTCTTGTACCTAAAAGTGTTAGCAGGGCATGTCTTATGTGACCAAGTGAGTGATGTGGCAATTAGTTTATGAGTTGGGTTATGTTCATTAGACCCTTAATCTTAAATCTGGACAAGATTAGGGGTTAATTTACAATGGTTAAGAAAAACCCAAATGGCGTTCTTCATGTGAATAGTGGGTGGTTTGATCTATTTTTGTGTTTAAAAACATGCTAAGGCACCAACTAATTAATAGTAAACCGGATTAGTGGAGTGTGATGTGGCAAGATAGTGGGTTGTGATTGGTGGGTGGGATTTAGTGGGTGAGGTGGCGTTCTCTGATTAGTCTAGGTAACTTTGTGTGTCGTCCAACTTTGGCCCCTTGTCTTCTTTCTTTCTTTCACTTCAAGTTTAACAGCCCTAAACCCCATTTCCTTTGTTAAGTAAGTTTTGTTTTTTATACTTTGGCCACAAAAACTTTCCAAAAGGTTATCAAAGGACTTGTTTTGTAATTTGATGATATTTGAAGGGCTGTTTTTGGCATGTCTTCATTCTTCAAGGTCTTCACTTGTATTCTTGTCTTCATGGAGGACTAAAAGTGACAAGTCTTTAAATTTGAGGGACCAATCTTGCCAATTCTTCAAAGTTGAGGGTCCTTTTTGTAAATTTGACTAACTTTAGCGACCAAACTTGTAATTATGAATATACAAGGGTTTAAAGTGTCAGTTCTTCAATATTGAAGGACCCTCTTGTACAATCTTCAATTCTTGAAGGTCTTGTATTAGAAAATCAACTCTAGGGTCCGGTTCATTGTGCGACTTCGTTTCCCGTGTTCGTTTTTGATTGATTCTTGTGATCTTTTGTCATTTTCTGGATATCCGTACCTAAAATACACATTGAACAAACGCAAGCATATATTTGGCACTTTTTATGATATTTTAACCATTTTAAGCCCGTTTTGGACGATGAGACTATGTATAAAAGCAGTCTCATCACCCCCCATACTAAACCATTGTCGTGCCCTCACGCAATGATAGAATAAAGTATCGTAGCGCCTCCAAAATTCATTTTTATGGACTTTTATTGAAACTTAAACTTGCTACACTACTACTACTTGCTACTACTTGTGTCTTAGACATAATGTATGATTTTCATCGCAAAATGAGACGTTTAGGTTCATAGAACAAGAACACGTGAATGCTTCGTTAGAAATAATTTCGTCGTCCTCGATTTTCACCCAATTCCATGCCAAGCGTGTATCGAGATCATTGTCACTATAAGTTAGTAATGCTAACACTACTCATATGCCCTAATCACGTACTTAGACTCCCTTAATCCTAAGTGGTATCTCTTATATTTATTTTGTCTTAAATGTTCACGAGGATACATTTTTTACTTATGCGATGATAGAGATTAAGGTCCAAAAATAGAGTCATAACAGTGTAACCAAGACCATCGAATTAATAACCTCCCCTAATAGACAACGATGTCAAAAAATTAAGTTAACAAGAAGGATCGATAAACACGGTTTTATAACGGTTTTGAACATGAGACTTATTACCAAGACTTTTATACGCCCCCTAATGGATGGGCCTTATTATCATAGGTTTACCTCCATCTTTTATTCAACTCCGCCATGGAGCTTTTATTATGACCTCGGACTTGCCTTGCCTTTTATTTAACCTCTCCATGAGGTGTTTATTATGGCCAAAGACGTATATCCTTACGCTAAAGCGAATTTTGGATCTTTAAAGCTTCAAAGATTAAAGCTTAATCACTTTCAATTTTGCATAGATTTTTTGGCCTTGTGAGCTTCGAATTTTTGCTTGATTTAGGTGAGCACTTGAAATCTTATTATTGGGTGAAGATTTCGATTATTCGGGTTGCCAATACTTCAAAATCGTGACGCTGGCGATACCTTAATGTTTTACCAATTTAATTATATGGAAGCTACTAGAAAAGACTAGAAACCAACAATCAAGACTAAACTGCTAAGCCAATACTTATTAGCAAAATATATATACAAGTGAAGGGAGAATAAGCAAACAACTAGAACACATAAGTTTTTGAAAGAATACGAGTACTCTACGTTTAGCATAGTAACTTATAATTAACTCTATCATTTCTCGTCCTCATTTAAGAGACTTAGCCTAATATAGAGTTAAGGAATCGAAGCTAAGTGCTCAACACGCACGGTCGAGTAAAAAATACTCTTATTCTCGCCATCGGAAAATCTACATTCGTGTCTTAAAACACTTATAAAACATGAGAAAATTTTTAAAATTTGGCCATTTTTAGCCTTATTTTGCAACAAAATGATAAACAAAAAGATAAACTTTGGAAAGCCTGAAGGTTTGGCAAGGCAAGTATCTATTCACCCCCCATACTAAAGTTAAACATTGTCCTCAATGTTTCGATTCTAAGGGTAGGATACCCCCATACTAGAGACAAATTCGAATGCCTAATCTAGCATGGAAAGGTGGAACCATTAAATCAATAGCCGTTTATGAAGTGTGCTAAAAACCTAAGGTTAGAACAATCAAGGATATATCATATGGATATCGAGTAATTCTTCAAAGCAAACGATTGAGTGCTCACATAAAACGAACACGAGAGGCTCCAATCGTGAAGATAATGATCATCTAAAAACCACAATGCACAAACAACCATGGAACAAAGGTTAGAAGGGCACAAATCCCCTCTCGTAAGCTACATCAGAAAGCGATAATATGTACATGGATAAGCATGGGACTCCCCCACGAGGCACCTCGTTTCTGATTACGAGTCATGAGCTCGACTCGATCCCCTCAATACTAATTATCATTGGGGAAGGTGACTTGGTCGAGGTAGTTCAAAGAAGGAACTTCCCCACCAAAGTAGTGCTTCAACCTATGGCCATTCACCTTGAAGTTAGGACCATCATTTTGATCTAGCTCGATGGTACCATAAGGAAACACTTGGGTAATGGTGAATGGACCCGACCAACGGGATTTCAACTTGCCGAAAAATATTTTCAATCTTGAGTTAAAAAGCAACACTTGATCTCTAATGTTAAAAACCCGGTTTTTAATTTTAGAATCATGAAACTTTTTTGTTTTCTCTTTATAAATCAATGATTTTTCATAAGTAATGTCCCTCAATTCATCCAATTCATTTAATTTCATTTTTTGGTGTTTTCCCATGGTCTCAATGTCATCATTACAATGCTTTAGGGCCCAATAAGCTTTGTGTTCGAGTTCAATGGGCAAGTGGCAATTCTTACCATACACAAGCTTGTAAGGAGTGCACCCAATGGGCGTCTTATGAGCGATACGAAAGGCCCATAAAACATTGTCTAACTTATCCGACCATGATTTTTGGTTTTCTCCTATCGATCTCTCCAAGATCCTCTTCAAATCTCGGTTTGAAACCTCGACTTGCCCACTTGTTTGCGGGTGATAAGTCGTAGAAAGCCGATGTGTAACCCCATATTTCTTTAGAACCCTTTCGAATTGGTCATTAAAAACATGGTTCCACGATCGCTTATGATTGCACGAGGGTTCCAAACCGAGAGAATAATTGCTTCAAAAACTTAACTACCACACGAGCATCGTTCGTGGGCAAAGCCTTAGCTTCCAACCACTTGGATAGGTAGTCAACGGCGACAAGGATGTACTTATTACCATGAGATGATGGGAACGGCCCTATAAAATCAATGCCCCACACGTCAAATATCTCTGATGTTCGTTTGCAAGTCTTAAATTTATATTACAAGGTTTAGACAAAACAAGGGACTAGAAGACAAACACGGGCAAGTATACCCTTTCGTTCGTAATATAGCTTTGTAGTGGTAAGCCAGGATCGTTCGCTGAGACTTAGTTTCGTTTTGGTAAACAAGATAACAATTGAAGAAATAAATGGTTGAAGTAATATCAATAATAACAAATATGACTAATATGGGATAGTTCGTATAAGTTAGTGATGATGATAATAATGATCGAGATATGTTTATGTAGGTAAAGTGTGATAATCCTTTTTCGTCAAAATGACGTTTATACAATTTACTTGGGTTGATTGAAGACTTATGTTTATTTAAGCGATTAAGCTCAAAACAAGTTGCCAACAAGTTCAATATTTTATCAAGTTCCTAAGCGGATTTGTTTAACCAAAGAATCATGACCATAGACAAGTTCTAGAAAACTTATTATAACAATTTGCGTTTCTCAACGCCAAACTATCGTAACAAATCAACTTAGATAAAATATGGTTTGTAGAACTAGGAGGTAAAATGGTTCTACAACATTAGCTTGAAATCATTTATAAAGGATCATATCATAGCATCATCACTAATTATATTCACATACCCATATAGTCACAAATAGCTTAGCCTAACATAGTAATCAAAGTAACAATTGGAAAAGAGTAAGAGAACATCATACTTAGATTGGATTGAATAAAAGAGTACACAAGTGTCACGCTTGTATCGTTCCTCCAAGAATCGAAGAGTGGAATACTCTCGTTACAAGTATCTCCCAAAAGTGGATAATACTGAAAATTCACTAGAAAGACTAAAATACTCGAGCTATGGAGTATTGAGAGAGAGAGGTGTGTGTAAAATGGATGGAAATGGCCTCTATTTATAGTACTGTCTGGGGTCAAATGTGCGCCGCACTTCTCCTCAAGTGCACCGCACTTTGGAGATGCGAATGTGCGCCACACTTATAACTTTGTGCGCCACACTTCTGGGTGATTCAAAATCTTCTTTTAATATCTTTGACTTAATTGCATATTGAGGCCCCTTCTTTGTATATCTTCACTTTGCTCCTTCATACTTTACATCTGCATATAAAACACAACATATTAAGTATCGAAAGCTCTTATTTATACTGCAAAGCGGCATTATAATAATAGGTTGAATATGTATAATTAGGTCGTTATCAAATTCCTCCACACTTAGCTATTGCTTGCCCTCAAGCAATCAAAGCGAGAAAACAATTTCAATTTCAAAAATGCTTTTAAGTGTTGTGAAGTATGATAGGAAAATGATTTAATTTTTATGAATAGCAAGAGCAAATGACAAAATAACTTTAGCACCTCACATGGATAGTGTTTGGATTTTAAGTTCACACAAGTGTCACTCACAAAAGGGTAAAGGTAAAGAAACACTCAATTAGCTCGGTCATAAAATGGATAGCTACCATAGGTTTGTACAAGACACATAAACATAACCGTTACGGCGTGAGCACCAGATAAAAATTTCAAAGAAGCAAAACGTGATAAATGATGTGGGTGTAGGATCAAAAAGTGTATGCCTTTGTCAAAGTTATAGAACAAACTATACTAGAATATTTGACTATATTTTTTTTCTTTCTTTTTCATACATTTGTCCTTTTTTAGAGAGTACATAACAAACTTTATAACTTGACAAGTGGTTAGGCATAACATATAAGGATATTGGCACAACGGATAATATAACATATGCGTACGAGTGCCACATATTTTAGTAAGCGAGTGTAGCTTAACTAAAAATAATATAAGGGTGATTTTATTTTGCTTCCTTTTGAAAATATCTATCAGTTAACCTCACTGCAGTTTAGTAAATGATTATCAAGCACAAATTCTGAAGCATACTAGATTATCGGCTTTCACACAAAATAGAGAAATATAAGGCTAAGTTCTTTCTCATATATTTGGGAAGTGGATTTTTGTGCTAAATTATAATGTCAATAAATGAGATTTTTACTTTGCTAAAAACTTATTTATTTACAAAACATATATGTTTTTATTGTTTTTCAAAAAGGTTTTCATGTGGAGAAATTTTATTATATTTTTTATTATTTCATTTTTCTATTTGTCACCTCCTCCACACTTAAGTTGAACATCGTCCTCGAGGTAATAACTGATAAAATATTAAAAATAAGAAAAATGCAAAGGGAAACGAGAACTTCCCGGGGCTTAGTAGAAAATTACGAGACTTCGAGAGATAAATCCAGCTTAGAGCTCCAATTTGCTATTTTCCTACATGCTACAAAAACAAAACGAAAACATGCAATATATACAAGGACGGTTTTATTTATTTACAGGTTCTCCTCCACACTTAAGCTGAAATGTGGGAATAAAATACGGATTGCCTTCCAAATAGCGCTAAGTTTAGAGTCTTCAGCCAGACTCGGCTACTCGGATCTATTTTAAGAAGAAAGGAATTTCTTCTCCTTCGATTTCGTTATAGTGTTCTTCTTCATGATAGAGCTTAAGTTTATGTCCATTGACTATAAAGGTGGTATTGTTGATACCGTGTAATTCAACATATCCGGATGGATATTGGTGTTTTACTAGACAAGGTCCAGTCTATCTTGAAGTAAGCTTAGATTGCTTGAATTTATATTTCGAGATAAAGAGAAGTACTTTGTCTCCTTTTTTAAATTCTTTTCTTTGTCGTAATTTACGATCATGCCAAACTTTGGTTCGTTCTTTATATAATCGTGAACTTTCATAAGCGTGATGTCGAAATTCATCTAACTCGTGAAGTTGAAAGTTACATTTTTCACTGGCTGCAATAAGATCTGGGTTGTAGTTTTTAAGTGCCCAATATGCACGGTGTTCAATTTCTATAGGCAGATGGCATGTCTTTCCATACAACAGTTTGTACGGTGTGGTTCCAGTTGGTGTTTTGAATGCGGTACGAAAGGCCCATAGAGCATCTTCTAATTTTTTAGACCAACAAGCAGGGTTGTTCTGAACGGTCTTTTCAAGTATACATTTGAGAGCTCTATTATTGTTTTCACCTTGGCCACTCGTTTGAGGGTGGTAAGATGTGGAAAATCGGTGGTTCACTCCATATCTTTTCATAACTTTTTCCATAAGTTTGTTACAGAAATGAGTTCCTCTATCGCTTATTAGTGCTTTTGGCATTCCAAAACGACAGAATAATTTCTTTAAGAATGTGATAACAACTCTAGGATCGTTTTTTTGTAAAGCTTGAGCTTCGGCCCATTTAGATACATAGTCGACGGCGACTAAAATGTATTCACATTTGTAAGATTTAGGAAATGGTCCTATGAAGTCGATACCCCACACGTCAAAGATCTCGTAGACTTGGATGTTATTTAGAGGCATTTCATCTCTTTTAGAAATATTTCCAGTCCTTTGACATGCATCGCATAATCGTACTAAGGTATGAGCTTCACGCATAATAGTTGGCCAATAAAAGCAAGTGTCGAACACTTTTTTAGCGGTGGTGTTCACGGCGTAATGTCCTCCGGTCGGTCCGTAGTGACATTCATCGAGAATTTTTCGAGATTCAAATCCGGAAATACAACGTCGAATTATTCCATCAGGGCAGATTCTAAATAAGTAAGGATCGTCCCAAAAATATTTTTTTAGTTCAGAGAAAAATCTTTTCTTTTGTTGGTGCGTCATTCCCTTTCGTAAAATACCTACAACCAAATAGTTTGCAAAGTCTGTGAACCATGGTGTTTTGTCAGCACTTACTTGCATTATATGCTCATCGGGAAAATCATCGATTTCATCATCGTTAGAATCATCATTCACTATGCGAGATAAATGATCGGCATCAAGATTTTCAGCTCCTTTTTTATCTTTAATTTCCAAATCAAATTCTTGTAAAAGCAATATCCATCGTATTAGACGAGCTTTGGCGTCTTGCTTTTTGAACAAGTATTTTAAAGCTGAATGATCGGTGTAAACTATCGTTTTTGACAACACGAGGTAGGATCGAAATTTTTCAAACGCGTAAACTAAAGCCATGAGTTATTTTTCCGTAATTGTATAATTTTGTTGGGTTGTGTTAAGAGTTCTACTGGCAACATAGATGGGATGAAATTGTTTACCATCTTTTTTTCCAAGGACGGCTCCAAGGGCATGTTCACTAGAATCACACATAAGCACAAATGGAAGGTTCCAATTAGGGCTTGTAATAATGGGTGTTCATGTAAGTTTTTCTTTAAGTATTTTGAATGCCGAATAACATTCGTCGGTAAAATCGAACGTTCTTTCTTTTTTTAGAAGTTGAGTTAAAGGTCTTGCAATTTTCGCAAAGTCTTTGATAAATCATCGGTAAAAACCTGCATGACCTAAGAAACTTCTAATGCCTCTAACATTAGTAGGTGGTGGGAGTTTTGCGATTACATCTATTTTTTCTTTGTCAACTTCAAGGCCAGCTCCAGACACTTTGTGTCCAAGCACAATTCCTTCTTTAACCATAAAGTGACATTTTTCCTAGTTTAGCACAAGATTTGCTTCTTCGCATCGTGCTAACATTTTATCGAGATTGTTTAGACATGTGCCGAAAGAATTTCCAAAGACGGAGAAATCGTCCATGAAGACTTCGACTGATTCTTCAATCATATCGTGAAAGATTGCAATCATACACCTCTGAAAAGTAGCAGGTGCATTGCATAGGCCAAAAGGCATGCGCCTATAAGCGTAAGTTCCAAATGGACAAGTAAACGTAGTTTTATCTTGATCCATAGGGTCGATTGGGATTTGAAAGTATCCAGAAAAACCATCGAGGAAACAAAAGTATTCATTTCCTGCGAGTCTTTCTAACATTTGATCCATAAAGGGTAAAGGGAAATGATCTTTCGTGGTTGCATCATTTAGTTTTCGATAATCAATACAAACTCGCCATTCGGTGATGATTCGTGTTGGTACTAATTCGTTGTTTTCGTTTGTTACTACAGTGATACCTCCTTTTTTAGGTACACAATGAATAGGACTAACCCATGGGCTATCGGCGATTGGGTAGATTATTCTAGAGTCTAAGAGTTTAAGGATTTCGTTTTTAACAACATCCTTCATGTAGGATTTAATCTTCGTTGTTTTCCAACAATTGGTTTCTTGTTATCCAAAAGTTTATTTTGTGTTTACAAAACGATGGACATATGCCAGGAATGTCAGAAGTTTTCTAAACAAAAGCTTGTTTATGCTTCTTGAGAATGTCAATTAGATCGTCTTTGTGTTCTTCCGAAAGTTGGGATGAGATAATTATAGGGAGTAATTTTTCTTCGTGAAGAAACGTATATTCCAGATGTTCAGGAAGAGGTTTAAGTTCTAAATTTGTAGGAGGTTCTTCAACATATTTCTTAACTTTGAAATAGGTTTCAAAAGTTATTGGTTTCAAATGGGGTTTCGATTTCTTCTTCGATTTTTATGATTGGTTCATCATCGGTATGGTCGGCTATGAAGGCATCAAATTCATCAAAAAGATCTTCTTCGATTATAGTTCCTTCGAGACAATGCAAAATTTCGCATCCTTCGTCAAGAAGATCGTCAAAATCGGCTTCAACGATTTCTTCAACGACATCGATACTAAAACAAGTATCGTGATTAGAGTACAAGTGTTTCATAGCTTCGTCGATAGAGAAAGAAATTCTATCTTCTCCAACTCCAAGGCTGAGTTTTTTTTGCTTAACTTTAATTATAGCATCTGCTGTGTGTAGGAAAGGTCTACCAAGGATAAGGGGTACCTTGCTATCTTTTCCATTTCTAAGATTACAAAGTCAACATGAAAAACAAATTTTCCGACTTCTATGAGCATGTTCTCAGCTATCCCTATTGGGTATTGGAAAGAACGGTCTCCGAGTCGAACGCTCATTTTTGTGGGTTTTAAAACGTTTTTACAGAGTTTAGCATACAAAGAGTATGGCATGAGGTTGATACTTGCGCCAAGATCGGCCAAAGCATTGCAAGAGTATGAGTGAGGAAAAGTACATGGGATTAGGAAACTTCCAGGATCTCCCAGTTTTGGTGGTACTTTGTTTTGGATAATGGCAGAACATTCATCGTTTAGAAAAGTTGAAGAGGCTTCTTCAAACTTATGCTTGCTCTTGATAAGTTCTTTGATAAATTTTCCATAATTTGGCATTCCAGCCAGAACATCGACTAAAGGCATGTTAATTCGAACTTCTTGTATTATGTCGAGAAATTTACCATACTTAGCTTGCATCTTTTGTTTGCGTAAGCGTTGTGGATATGGTACTTTTGGTTTATATGGTTTGGGTGTTGGGTTTTCAGTTGGTTTGGTATGGGTTGGTTGGGCTTCCTCCTCATTATCACTATCGAATGGAATTTCGATTGGTGTATCTTGAGTAGGTTTGGTAGGTGATTCGTAAGATAAACCGCTCCGCGTGAATACGGGATACTTGCTCGTTACGAGCTTGTGGGGGTTGATATTTGTTGTTGTTCTTAGGATTTGGGTTGGTATTGCTTGGTAAAGAACCAGAAGCGCGATTCGATTGTTTATCGACCAAACGATCAAATTTAGCTTCAAGGTTTTGAATGGAAGCTTGGTGGTTTTTGGTTGTGGTTTCGAACTTGGTTTTGAAGTCATTGAATGTTTCTCGAACAAAAATGTTGGTTTTTCTTTGAGATTATATAAAGTTGTCGATTTTGCTTTCGAGGTTGTTTTTGTCTTCGATTTGAGTGGGTTTCTTTTCGTCTCGATCATAACTTGGTTTATCATTTGATCTCCAATTATCGCGGTCGCGATTACGATAATCGTTATAAAATCGAGTTCGACGAAAGGTATTCATAAAGTTGGCTTCTTCTTCCTTTGTCCTGGGTGTGTCATCGTCATCACATTCACTAGAAGGATGGTTTCCTCCACAGTATTTGCAGGTTTTGTGTTTAATCTCTCCAATCTTAAGAGACATGACATCCATTCGAGCCATAATTTTCTCGGTTTCGGTTGGGTTGTTGCTTCCTTCAGCAAAAGCTACGGTTTTTCGCGAGTTTTTGTTTTTGTGATTTTTGGACCAATCAAGCTTAAGTAGGACTTTGTCATCCAATAATTGGTAAGCTTGGTTAGGGGTTTTGTAAAGGAAAATTCCGCCCGCTGCGACGTTCAATGCATCTTGGGTAACATCGTCAAGACCATGATAGAAAATTTTGATTATTCCTTCTTTTTTAAGTCCATGACCATGGAAATTTTTGAGTAGTTCTTTCATTCTTAACCATGCGTGTAACACCCCATTTTGATAAATGAAATGTCACGCGTACTTATGGCGTGTCATCAAAGCATGCAAGGTAATATGTACTAAACATACATGACCATAGGGAAAACCGGAATCAAACATCGGTTCCCAACATAAGCCCAAAACATAAATAAAGTAAAAGAACAAAAAGGAAGACTAAACAAGCATAAATATGAAGGCAAGAGGAGAATGAATCTAAAGTAGCTCCCATCCTATGCGTGTCCTCCAAATGCTCCAGTCAGTCCTTGAGTACCTGCCGTTTTGGGACATGGAAAGGAGAGTAACGGCTGAGCAAAACGCTCAATGCACGGATATAGACATGGTATAAATGACTAAAACATAATAAAGACTTAATAGCAGCGGAAATGTATAAGTCCTGGAAAACCTGGAACATGTTCATAAAACTGGTTTTATAGTTTGAAAAGCCTTATGTTTATCTGATGAACACTGTTTAACATATTTTACCATTAGCCAATATAGGTCATGAAAATCCACCGTGCATTAATACTTGGAGGGGTGACCTCATCATGCAAATTAGAGGGGCTGCCTCTAATTTAATATACTGGTTTGGGTAGGAGGGATCAGCTCCTTGTGAAGGATGCAAGGCACACACCATATTCACCGTGAAATCCTGACTGAAAACATGTAACTAGGATGCACCCATACGCCCCACATGATAAATATAATAAATGGCCAAAAGCTGAAGGGACGCCACGAGCAATCACTCCGCCGTGGTGAAGTCATAACATCAGTGCCTCTAATGTTATGGTTATGGTACCTCCATAACTAGGTGAAACTGGTCATGCATGTATATGGCTATAGGTATTCTAAATTAAACATAAGCAAATCAAACACATAACTTATACTACGGGAAAACATTTGGCTACATACGGGGAAATCCTAAGAAGGAAAGAATGTCCATACTGAAAGGACGGGAATCCGTACCTTATGTCCAGTGAACGAAGAAGACGAACGGAAGAGAGTCCTACTTCGGTATCACTAATGCTACATAAATACATACGTGTATAAGTATCTAATTACTGAATACGTAACTGGTTTAATGTTATGTCTTAGCTTATTTTATACGTTCATGTCATGTTTTACTGATTTAATCTTTATACTGTGTATAATATGTATTATGCCCATTCTGGTTTAGTATTTCATGTATTATTAATGTTATTATACTTGTGTGTAATAATAAGTAGCTTTCTAAAAATAGCAGGTTTCCTAAAATAGAAAGTCTCCAAAAATAAAAAGTTACCAAAAATAGAAAGTTTTCAAAAATAGAATTACTGCTTAAAATAGATAAGTTTCTAAAATAGAAAGTTTCCATAAATAGAAATAAGCTGGTTAAATAAGGTAATTCTATAAGCTTAAGTGTTTTCTGATTATTATTCTAAGTCATGTATTTATGAAGTATAGTTTATTAATTATTTCATGTAGTTTATATAAACTATAGGTTAAAGTATTTAATTAAATATAATGTGATTTAATTAAATAAGGTCTAATTACTTAGGTTAAAACATGTATTATCAATTATATTAATATAACCTAAGTCATGAGAATTAATTAATTATAAGTCATGGTTTAATAATTAATTAATTACTATAGTCTAAAATAAATAAATAAAAATACTTAGGTTAAATCATGTATTATTAATTTATAATAATAAACCTAAGTCATGAGAATTAATTAATTATAGGTCATGGTTTTAATAATTAATTAATTACTTAGTCTAATTTTCATGATTAAAATACTTAGGTTTAACTATGTAAAATAATTAACCTAAGTCATGGTTTAAATTAAATTAATTATATACATGTTTAATTAATTTAATTACTCTCGAAATAATAAGTCATGATATTAGTCCAATTGTCTCGTAATTAATGTACATGCTAAGTTAATTAACTCGTAAAAATAATACCCCGAACCCGTGTATTATTTTATGAAACGTGTCGAAACCAAACCGTGAAAACCCTTGTAGTTTTAAATATAACCCGAACCAAACAACCCCTTAAACCCGTAGCCAAACAACCCCTAAACTGTTCCTAAAATGGGTTTCCAAACTCCCCCTGTCCCTGCACAATTCCCCCCGACAATGGGGGGATTTCCCCCTGCTGCGCGTCTGGTTACCACCGAGAGCTCTAGGCTCTCGGTTCCCACTGCCAGACCACCACATACCACTGGCCGCAGCCAGTGGTTCCCCTTGCTTGCTCGCTGGACGCTACTGCTAGCACAAAACCAAGCCAGCACCCAATAGGGTTGCGGCTGGTGGGGAAAAATACCACCGAGACCTTAAAGGTCTCGGTTTGTGTGCCAAACGAGCACAACAACATCCAAAACACAATCCCTCCTTATTATAACTCGTTTAACATGTTTTAAATACCCAAAGAAATCGGATTCAAGATCAAAAAAAGGAAGAAAAATAGAAAACGAATTAGGGTTTTACTTACTTGCATTTTTAGGGTTTAAGGAAAACAAAACGTGAATCAATCCTTCTTCCTGAATTCAAGCCCGCGATCCCATCTTGTTCTTGGTGTTGGTCGCGGTAGAGGAGAGAAAAAAAAGAAGAACAAAAGTGACGGCTGTTATTGGATTTTAGGGTTTTAGAATGTTTAAGTGTTAACCAAAAATAAAACATATACTCCCTCCCCGTCTTTTGCTTTACACGGCCAAACATACCCACTTGGGCCTTGAGCCCAAGTCCTTCCTTCTTTTATTCTTGTCTAAAACAGCCCGAAAACATTACACTTTAATTAAATCGCATCTTGTTAAAAATGGTACGCGTAAACGAGTATTAAATGTCGTGACTTTCATAGTTGTTTATATACGTGATAAAAGTGAAAATTACGTACGTAATTACTTCTCGTGTAATTTAATATACGTAGTAATAATAATAATCATCTTAAGTATTCGTGTTTACGTGTTACATAATTATTAATTATGCATGTTATTAATATTACTTATACGTAACGACAATCATCGTATTAATAAAATACGTAAGTGCGTAATTATCTCTTCGTGATTTTATGCTCGTGATTATAACTATTATAATTAATAATTATCGTGTAATACCACGTACGTAATACTTATAACTAATATTCGTGAAACGTAAACATGTTATAAAAGGAAAGTTCTAATCTTATACGTACGATCTTAAGGGTACTATTCATGGTAAAAGCATGCGGGTTTTACAACTCTTCCCCCTAAAAAGAATAATTCGTCCCCGAATTATAGATAACGTAACTGGAAGCGTAACATACCCGAGTCGAACTGGAAGGGTATGTAAGATAACGAAATGTGAAGGTGACGTTGAACGTGACATGTCTTGAAAGGACATGGAACGTGACGTCACTAAAAGGACATATCTAATTGATGAGACAAAAACGGATAAGAAGTCCGGATGAACTTGTCCGTTCCCAAGTGGCTTCCCTCTTGGAACGGTTCCTTCACAAGATCTTGACACAAATGATAAATATTGGTCCTCCTGACCTTGACTTGGAATACTAAGAAATTCTTGGTTATCCACGCAAGGTAGATCCCCTAAATTTGATCGAGGAAAATAAGAGTTAACGTGCAAGGGTAACCGAAACGTTATGGTGCAAAACACTCTAACTTAACTGATATTTAGCAACGATGCGCGAGATATAAAGAAACGTAGTACGTGAAAAACTTTGAACATGATACGTGAAAATTTTTGAACGTGATACGTGGAGTTATGATGAGTGTAATATGATTAAAAATATCTTGATCATGATATGAGGAACGTGGAATATACATGACATGTGAAACATATCGTGAACATAGAATATAATGGCAGTAACGCCAAACGCTACAAGGTGAGACATAGAATATGACGAGAAACGTCTATCTAAGGATCAGGAGTTATACTAAACTTGGGTCTGGTCTCTCAAGTTCTTGCAAAACTTCCCAGAATGAAGAAAATGAACATAAAATCGTAAGCCGAGATGCCCTCATGAACGTGAATAGTGTCATGAACGCGAGCGCGAAAGCAAGTCGTGAAACTAGAATGAAGACGTCAAGTAATTAAGGAGTACAATTGCGAATCTTTGTCTGACCCGATAACTGAGAGATTGCCAAGTGATCGGATGAGCCTTGGTTGGAACATGTCCGATCAATCTGTTGGTTCTGAAATCCTTGCGGATGTAAGGATTCTGCAGACTTGATCAAACTGTTTGCAATAACCCAGATAACATCGTGCTTCTACTGAGTTTGCGTTAATCTGGTAACCAAAATCCGTGGAGATCTTGTCACATTTCAATTCACAATTTTAGATGATGAAAACATCCCAGTTTGCTGGTGTCCTATTTTAACCTGTTGGTATGTCAGGTACCTAGATATGAACGTAACTGTATCTTGCTTCGTAGAACTTGATACATAGGAGTTTGCGAAACTCTGAGTCTCTGAATCTAGACTTCTCCTAGCGTAGGATTTTCTAGAACACCTAATGTAGTGTAGGGTTCTCTCCTTTACGTATAAGCCGAGTCATGGTAAGATTAACCATAGAAACCTATGTGATTCCGTGTGTCACTGTAATCAAACAGAATTGATATTGGAAAAAAAATTTCCAGGGTAGAATTTCTCTTGTCATAGAATTTGCAACATAGTGCAGATATGGTCTTCCTGTTCTTCTCTAGGCTTAGAGGAAATCAGGTTACCCTCAATGAACACACTCATTCTTATAATGCCGTTGGAGCATTGGTGAGACTAATTCAAAATCATAAATCTAGCATGACCGAATCGTGTACGAATAGCAGTCATGGACATGTCCTGCTTTTTCACTCGTCACTTTTGGCAGCATGATCATGAGTTCGATCTTGGAAAAGTGATTAACACTATACGATTGATTGGACATGTCGTCAATACGTGGAGGAGAATAACGGTCATGAATGGTGATTTGTTTAAGTCGACGGTAGTCGACACATAATCTCATGGTACCATCCTTCTCCTTGTAGGTTCTTCTGGAATGTATAGGAAGACTTTGGAATAATCAACTGGCTATGCGTAAAAGAATAAAGTGGTCATGTCTTACTGACAACTAGAAAATTTTAGCGACCATGGCTAACAACGCACATGCTTGTAAGCATAGATAATTTATACAGATTTTCCGATGGAAAATCAAGCTGAAAGTATTCAGGAGCCTGAACATTACTGTACATAATTATGAATCGTAGCATGGTGTGTTGTTCATAGTCCATAATTAGGATAAAATTCAACTCGTGTCTGTCCGAGGAAATGCGTTTGCAGCTTGGATCTCATCATTAAGCTAAAAGGAAAACCTTCGTATACGTGGGAATACGAAAGGCGTCCTTCATGGTCATGAATATATGAAGTATGGTGAAAGAAATGAAAGTGACATCGGCAACGTGACAGTTCTCACTGATGCGCCGATAATGGTATTGAAATTCTTGTGCCTGATTAATACATGGCACAACAAAATGGATATACCCTTGGAGGGTACCCTGAATTTCTTAGAAATGTTCCATAGTTGGACGTGAGTCATGTGTCTTGACTCGTGTCTTGGAACTATAAGCATGGCATATGTCTTGACTGGTATCTTGACATGTGTCTTCAGGAGATATACGTGAGACATGTGTCTTGACTGATGTCTTGACATGTGTCTCGAGACGTAAAATAATAGAACTACAATATTAGGTTATTATGCCAGAATTGGCGGATCGGTTGGACTACTGATCCTTTGTATGTCTGATCACGTCCGCGGCCAGAGCCTCGGTTGCGATTTCTAGGATAGTTTCTGTCATAGTAGTGGTTACTATCGTCCTGTCTGTCAGTTCCATGACGGTCATTCTCATGACCGTAATTCATGTAACTATTCAGCTGAGTGGCCGACTGGTACCGGTTTGCACTCATATGGCTGAAATGACAGCCGAATGACGTGTGACATGTAACTAAGAATTAGGGACAATGATTGATGGAAATCGTCTGATGGTGAAGCATCTTCTCGTCCGATTGCTTTACTCTAATGACTTTGTCGTCCTCTTTTATGATCTCCAGGTTGTGAACAGCATCCGCATCTCGTAGCGTCTCCGAACGTCAGCAGCATCAACCTTTAGTAACATCTCCCAGTTATGAGCGGCATCAGCAATCTTGTAGAATATCAGCAATTGAAAATACGCCTGAGGTGATTCAGAATCGACTAGCGAATACTCGTGAAGTATTGCAAGTGAAATACACATGGATTAAGGTATGTGAAATACACATGGAATACGGTACATGGAGTACACACGGGATGCACATGAAATGATCGGTATGGGGTCAATCATTTGTCATGATTTAAGGAAGGTGTATCGGTTAGACGGTTAGGAAAAACCATCATGATAACCTGGCAATGCCAGTATATACCCCATTCTGGTTGCATAGAGAAACGCTAAAGTGTGGTTACACAAAATTCAACGATGATTTGCCTGACAGCATGATCAATGAAAACCAACCATGACTGTCATGAAAGCAGAATTCAAAGAAATCCAACCATGTCTTTCGTGAAAGCATAAATAACAAAAGAGGCGTAAGACGTAATCAACATGAAGACGGAATTATCATGGAGGAACATAAAACGATCTATCATAAAGGAGTGTATAACATAATCAGCATGAAAACGAAGTTAACCATGACAGTATGAAAACATACTTGACATAAAAACATAGTAACTTATGAGGGGACATGAAAAAAAATAAAACTTTATGCCAATAAATCATGAGAAAATTTTTATGCATGAAAATGGTGCATGAATGCGTAATGAAGTTTATAAAAACCTTTTATATGTGCGAGGGGACGCCTATGGGTCGGTACCAAAACAAAAGACATGGCGAGGGGGGACGCCTATGGGTCGGTCCCAAAGTTAAAAGTTTCGATAAAAGCACATGCGACTAAATAGGGCCAGTCCTGTACCAACCATTACTTAGTCATAATCCCTGCAACAATGATTCATGAAACATAGATAAATGAAACTCATCTTTCAAAACTTATCAGAATTTTTTTTATGTGACTAATTATGAACTACTGGGGTTCAATCCACATAGTCACAGTTCACGAGGAACATTATGCATGAAACAATGACACATAACTAAATATGAATGACGGTTGTCCATTCATATTAGTAAAACAATATCGATGAAAACATCAAGGTTAAAACCTCAAGGTGCTGAAAACATCATGGTTAAAGCAACAATGCGCTAAAAACATTAATACGTAGAATAACAAACGTTGGCTTAGGAAGCTCCTGGTGACTACCCACTAGTCACAGGTCGAGTTTTAGAGCCTACAGGTCGAAGCCTTGGCTCTGATACCATAATTGTAACACCCCATTTTGATAAATGAAATGTCACGCGTACTTATGGCGTGTCATAAAAGCATGCAAGGTAATATGTACTAAACATACATGACCATAGGGAAAACCGGAATCAAACATCGGTTCCCAACATAAGCCCAAAACATAAATAAAGTAAAAGAACAAAAAGGAAGACTAAATAAGCATAAATATGAAGGCAAGAGGAGAAGGAATCTAAGGTAGCTCCCATCCTATGCGTGTCCTCCAAATGCTCCAGTCAGTCCTTGAGTATCTGCCATTTTGGGACATGGAAAGGAGAGTAACGACTGAGCAAAATGCTCAATGCACGGATATAGACATGGTATAAATGACTAAAACATAATAAAGACTTAATAGCAGCAGAAATGTATAAGTCCTGGAAAACCTGGAACATGTTCATAAAACTGGTTTTATAGTTTGAAAAGCCTTATGTTTATCCGATGAACACTGTTTAACATATTTTACCATTAGCCAATATAGGTCATGAATATCCACCGTGCATGAATACTTGGAGGGGTGACCTCATCATGCAAATTAGAGGGGCTGCCTCTAATTTAATATACTGGTTTGGGTAGGAGGGATCAGCTCCTTGTGAAGGATGCAAGGCACACACCACATTCACCATGAAATCCTGACTGAAAACATGTAACTAGGATGCACCCATACACCCCACATGATAAATATAATAAATGGCCAAAAGCTGAAGGGACGCCACGAGCAATCACTCCGCCGTGGTGAAGTCATAACATCAGTGCCTCTAATGTTATGGTTATGGTACCTCCATAACTAGGTAAAACTGGTCATGCATGTATATGGCTATAGGTATTCTAAATTAAACATAAGCAAATTAAACACATAACTTATACTACGGGAAAACATTTGGCTGCATACGGGGAAATCCTAATAAGGAAAGAATGTCTATACTGAAAGGACGAGAATCCGTACCTTATGTCCAGTGAACGAAGAAGACGAACGGAAGAGAGTCCTACTTCGGTATCACTAATGCTACATAAATACATACGTGTATAAGTATCTGATTACTGAATACGTAACTGGTTTAATGTTATGTCTTAGCTTATTTTATACGTTCATGTCATGTTTTACTGATTTAAGCTTTATACTGTGTATAATATGTATTATGCCCATTCTGGTTTAGTATTTCATGTATTATTAATGTTATTATACTTGTGTGTAATAATGAGTAGCTTTCTAAAAATAGCGGGTTTCCTAAAATAGAAAGTCTCCAAAAATAGAAAGTTACCAAAAATAGAAAGTTTTCAAAAATAGATTTACTGCTTAAAATAGATAAGTTTCTAAAATAGAAAGTTTCCATAAATAGAAATAAGCTGGTTAAATAAGGTAATTCTATAAGCTTAAGTGTTTTCTGATTATTATTCTAAGTCATGTATTTATGAAGTATAGTTTATTAATTATTTCATGTAGTTTATATAAACTATAGGTTAAAGCATTTAATTAAATATAATGTGATTTAATTAAATAAGGTATAATTACTTAGGTTAAAACATGTATTATCAATTATATTAATATAACCTAAGTCATGAGAATTAATTAATTATAAGTCATGGTTTAATAATTAATTAACTACTATAGTCTAAAATAAATAAATAAAAATACTTAGGTTAAATCATGTATTATTAATTTATAATAATAAACCTAAGTCATGAGAATTAATTAATTATAGGTCATGGTTTTAATAATTAATTAATTACTTAGTCTAATTTTCATGATTAAAATACTTAGGTTTAGCTATGTAAAATAATTAACCTAAGTCATGGTTTAAATTAAATTAATTATATACATGTTTAATTAATTTAATTACTCTCGAAATAATAAGTCATGATATTAGTCCAATTGTCTCGTAATTAATGTACATGTTAAGTTAATTAACTCGTAAAAATAATACCACGAACCCGTGTATTATTTTATGGAACGTGTCGAAACCAAACCGTGAAAACCCTTGTAGTTTTAAATATAACCCGAACCAAACAACCCCTTTTTCTGCCCTTAAACCCGTAGCCAAACAACCCCTAAACTGTTCCTAAAACGGGTTTCCAAACACCCCCTGTCCCTGCACAATTCCCCCCGACAGTGGGGGGATTTCCCCCTGCTGCGCGTCTGGTTACCACCGAGAGCTCTAGGCTCTCTGTTCCCACTGCCAGACCACCACATACCACTGGCCGCAGCCAGTGGTTCCCCCTGCTAGCTCGCTGGACGCTACTGCTAGCACAAAACCAAGCCAACACCTAATAGGGTTGCGGCTGGTGGGGAAAAATACCATCGAGACCTTAAAGGTCTCGGTTTGTGTTCCAAACGAGCACAACAACATCCAAAACACAATCCCACCTTATTATAACTCGTTTAACATGTTTTAAATACCCCAAGAAATCGGATTCAAGATCAAAAAAAGGAAGAAAAATAGAAAACGAATTAGGGTTTTACTTACTTGCATTTTTAGGGTTTAAGGAAAACAAAACGTGAATCAATCCTTCTTCCTGAATTCAAGCCCGCGATCCCATCTTGTTCTTGGTGTTGGTCGTGGCAGAGGAGAGAAAAAAAAGAAGAACAAAAGTGACGACTGTTATTGGATTTTAGGGTTTTGGAATGTTTAAGTGTTAACCAAAAATAAAACATATACTCCCTCCCCGTCTTTTGCTTTACACGGCCAAACATACCCACTTGGGCCTTGAGCCCAAGTCCTTCCTTCTTTTATTCTTGTCTAAAACAGCCCGAAAACATTACACTTTAATTAAATCGCATCTTGTTATAAATGGTACGCGTAAATGAGTATTAAATGTCGTGACTTTCATAGTTGTTTATATACGTGATAAAAGTGAAAATTACGTACGTAATTACTTCTCTTGTAATTTAATATACGTAGTAATAATAATAATCATCTTAAGTATTCGTGTTTACGTGTTACATAATTATTAATTATGCATGTTATTAATATTACTTATACGTAACGACAATCATCGTATTAATAAAATACGTAAGTGCGTAATTATCTGTTCGTGATTTTATGCTCGTGATTATAACTATTATAATTAATAATTATCGTGTAATACCACGTATGTAATACTTATAACTAATATTCGTGAAACGTAAACATGTTATAAAAGGAAAGTTCTAATCTTATACGTACGATCTTAAGGGTACTATTCATGGTAAAAGCATGCGGGTTTCTTTTCGTCTCGATCATAACTTGGTTTATCATTTGATCTCCAATTATCGCGGTCGAGATTACGATAATCGTTATAAAATTGAGTTCGACGAAAGGTATTCATAAAGTTGGCTTCTTCTTCCTTTGTCCTGGGTGTGTCATCGTCATCACATTCACTAGAAGGATGGTTTCCTCCACAGTATTTGCAGGTTTTGTGTTTAATCTCTTCAATCTTAAGAGACATGGCATCCATTCGAGCCATAATTTTCTCGGTTTTGGTTGGGTTGTTGCTTCCTTTAGCAAAAGCTACGGTTTTTCGCGAGTTTTTGTTTTTGTGATTTTTGGACCAATCAAGCTTAAGTAGGACTTTGTCATCCAATAATTGGTAAGCTTGGTTAGGGGTTTTGTAAAGGAAAATTCCGCCCGCTGCGACGTTCAATGCATTTTGGGTAACATCGTCAAGACCATGATAGAAAATTTTGATTATTCCTTCTTTTTTAAGTCCATGACCATGGAAATTTCTGAGTAGTTCTTTCATTCTTAACCATGCGTTAGTGAGAGTTTCTCGTTCTTGTTAAGAAAAGCTTCGGATTTCTCCGAGGATTTTTTCAAATAGGGCAGGAGGAAAGAATCGGCTAATGAAAGCAGTTCTAAGACCTTCCCATGTTCTAATGGTTCCTTCGTTAAGTTCATCGAGCCATGACTTGGCTTCTCCAGTCAGAGATGATGGAAACATCATGAGTTGGACGGCTTCGGCTTGTCCTTCTCCATAGTTGAACATTTTACAAATTCCGCTGAATTCGTGGATGTGTTTGTGAGGATCGGTTTTAATTCGACCATCAAATTGGTTATTTTTGACAAGGGTTAAGTGGTTCCCTTTGATTGCAAAATCGTTTACAGTTTCAGGTAAAACGATTGCAGAGCCAGGAGTTGGTGCGACAACTCTATCGGCTGACCACATAGGTTCATCATTAGTGTCCGACATTGGATCGTAACGTTTGATGAGTTTGGTGAGAAATAGGATTTGTGAAAGGTCGTCAAAAGGTTGGTTAATTATGCGAGGTTTAGTTTGTTCGTGTCTCCTAGATAAAGGTACACGGTGATGGAGTATACGTAACCATCGGTTAAGGGTACGTTCATGTTCAGGTAACGGTGATGTTGGTGGTGTTCCGGATGAACGGGTGTGCATCCAGTAAGATTTTTGGTGTTTTCAGTAGAAATGTACGACGCACTTTTGGTTTTGTGCGGCGCACTTGGGTTCGCTACAGGAAGTGTGACGCACTTTTTGGTTTGTGCGGCGTACTTTCTGTACTGCAGAAACAATTTTGGTTTTAAAATGAGTAGCAATGGTTCAATTTCTTCAAGGTTTATACTAATTTGGTTATAAAACAGGATTATAAGTCCCCGGCAGCGGCGCCAAAAACTTGATGTTCGTTTGCAAGTCTTAAATTTATATTAAAGGTTTAGACAAAACAAGGGACTAGAAGACAAACACGGGCAAGTATACCCTTTCGTTCGTAATATAGCTTTGTAGTGGTAAGCCAGGATCATTCGCTGAGACTTAGTTTCGTTTCGGTAATCAAGATAACAATTGAAGAAATAAATGGTTGAAGTAATATCAATAATAACAAATATGGGATAGTTCGTATAAGTTCGTGATGATGATAATAATGATCGAGATATGTTTATGTAGGTAAAGTGTGATAATCCTTTTTCGTCAAAACGGCGTTAACACAATTTACATGGGTTGATTCAAGACTTATGTTTATTTAAGCGATTAAGCTCAAAACAAGTTGCCAACAAGTTCACTACTTTATCAAGTTCCTAAGCCTATTTCTCCAACCAAAGATTCATGACCATATACAAGTTCTAGAAAACTTATTATAACAATTTACGTTTCTCAACGCCAAACTATCGTAACAAATCAACTTAGATAAAATATCGTTTGTAGAACTAGGAGGTAAAATAGTTCTACAACATTAGCTTGAAATCATTTATAAAGGATCATATCATAGCATCATCACTAATTATATTCACATACCCATATAGTCACAAATAGCTTAGCCTAACATAGTAATCAAAGTAACAATTGGAAAAGAGTAAGAGAACATCATACTTAGATTGGATTGAATAAACGAGTACACAAGTGTCACGATTGTATCGTTCCTCCAAGAATCGAAGAGTGGAATACTCTCGTTACAAGTATCTCCCAAAAGTGGATAATACTGAAAATTCACTAGAAAGACTAAAATACCAGAGCTATGGAGTATTGAGAGAGAGGTTTGTGTAAAATGGATGGAAATGGCCTCTATTTATAGTGCTGTCTGGGGTCAAATGTGCGCCACACTTCTCCTCAAGTGCGCCGCACTTTGGAGATGCGAATGTGCGCCGCACTTCTGGCCGATTCAGAATCTTCTTTTAATATCTTTGACTTAATTGCATATTGAGGCCCCTTCTTTGCATATCTTCACTTTGCTCCTTCATACTTTACATCTGCATATAAAACACAACATATTAAGTATCGGAAGCTCTTATTTATACTACAAAGTGGCATTATAATAATAGGTTGAATATGTATAATTAGGTCGGTATCAATCTCACACACTTGGATGATATTTTGTGGCATTTCATCGTTTTGTGAGGCTTTTCCTTGACGTTGGCGTGAGTCACACGACATGACAAGTGCGAGCGCATCTCGGTAAATAGTAGGACAAAAGAAACCGAAATCAAAGACCTTATTCGCCGTGAGATTAGCACCATGGTGACCACCCGTTGGTCCCTCGTGACAAGCTCTAAGGATATTATAAGCTTTGGTGCCAAACACACAACGTCGAATGATTTGATCCGCACAAGTCCAAAATAGGTAAGGGTCGTTCCAAAAATAGAACTTGACGTCACGAAAGAATTTCCGTTTTTGTTGTGTCTTCATACCCTTGATTATGAAGTTGCCCGCATGGTAATTTGCAATGTCCGCAAACCATGGGGTAGATGAGTCTTTCTTAAAATTCACTACACCAAGTGTCTCGAGAGGAAATGTTTCGGTGATTTCCTTGTTCACGTTCACACTTTGGTGAGGATCTTCCAAGCGAGAAAGATGATCGGCCGCTAGATTCTCGGCTCCTTTTTTGTCAAGTATTGTGACATCAAATTAATGTAGAAGGAGAATCCAACGAAGCAATCTTGGCTTATCATCTTGTTTAGCCAAGAGGTACTTGATTGCCGAATGATCCGTATACACTATGCTTTTGGTGAAGACGAGGTAAGGTCGGAATTTGTCAAATGCATACACCACGGAAAGGAATTCCTTTTCCGTTATGGTATACTTAAGTTGAGCCTCGGTCATCGTCTTGCTAGCATAGTGAATAGGCAAGAGGTGCTTTTCATGACGTTGCCCCGATAAGGCCCCAATAGCGTAATCACTTGCGTCACACATAACCTCAAAGGAGAGGTTCCAAATGGGAGCAACAAGAATGGGAGCTTCGGTAAGTTTCATCTTAAGGATTTTAAAGGCTCGTACACAATCTTCGTTAAAGACAAAAGGAGCATCTTTTTAGAGGAGGTGTGTAATGGGTCGAGATATCTTTGAAAAATCCTTGATGAATCGACGATAAAAGCCCGCGTGGCCTAGGAAACTCCTAACTCCCTTAACGGTTTTGGGATGAGGTAATTTGGCGATGACGTCTATCTTAGCTTTGTCTACCTCAATCCCCGCTTTCGAGACCTTGTGCCCTAAGAAGATTCCTTCTTTTACCATAAAATGACATTTTTCCCAATTGAGCACAAGGTTGGTTTCCTCACAACGTTTCAACATATGTTTCAAATTTTCTAAGCACGAAGTGAACGAACAACCAAACACGGAAAAGTCATCCATAAAGACTTCCATCGTATTCTCGATCATGTCATGAAAAATAGCCATCATGCACCTTTGAAAGGTTCCCGGTGCATTGCAAAGTCCGAATGGCATTCTACGATAGGCAAACGCTCCATATGGATACGTAAACATAGTTTTTTCTTGATCACGAGGATCGATGGGGATTTGGAAGTAACCGAAAAAACCATCTAAGAAACAATAGAAATTGTTTCCCTCAAGACACTCCAACATTTGATCCATGAAGGGCAAGGGAAAATGGTCTTTACGAGTGGCGTCATTCAACTTACGATAGTCGATACACACCCTCCAACCTGTCACGAGTCGAGTTGGAATTAACTCGTTGTCATTGTTTGGTACAACGGTCATTCCTCCCTTTTTAGAGACACAATGAATGGGACTCACCCAAGGGCTATCGGAAATAGGGTAAATCATTCCCGCGTCAAGGAGTTTAAGGACTTCCTTTTTTACGATGTCGTGAATTTTGGGGTTCACCCTTCTTTGACATTGGATTGCGGGCTAATAGTCTTCGTCCATTAAAATTTTGTGGGTACAAAACTTTGGGTCGATACCCTTAATGTCAGATAATTTCTACACAATTGCCTCTTTGTGGTCCTTCAAGACATCGATAAGTGTGGTTTTTTCATCATCCGAAAGATCCTTCACAATAATAACCGGAAACTTATCGTCTCCTTCCAAGAATACGTATTCAAGATGAGGAGGGAGATCTTTCAACTCGAGGATTGGTGGTTCCTCGATTAAAGATTTGGGTTTGATACTCATAACCTCCACCGGTGGAGGAAATGGGAAATCCTTAAGAAAATCCTTGATAATCGAAAAGTCCTCATTATTGTCGAGGTCTTAGTTAGAAGTTCGAGGTACATCAAATTCTTCCAAAGTAAAACCACCTCCTTCAAATAGAGTGAAGGATGGTGTTGAGTTATCAAGAATAGGATCGAGCATAGTGGGATTGCCACTATTTTCTTCATCACCAAAACCTTAAAAATCTTGTGAAAATTCCTCGCAAACGACATCGATCATATCAATATAGTTTATGGCCGCGATAGAATAAACATGAGAAAGTTTGGAGTTTTGTGTTGCGTTTATAACAAGTTCCTCGTCGTTGAAACGTAAGGTGATTTTCCTTGCATGTACATCAATCAACGCTCTCGACGTGTCTAAAAACGAACCACCTAAAATAAGAGGAACTTGAGGATCCGTGGGAATATCAGTTACGATAAAGTCTACCAGATAATAGAACTTTCCCACTTTCACAAAAACGTCTTCGGCCAATCCACATGCGGGAATTGTAGAATGATCGGCCATTTTGATAGACATTCTTGAAGGAGTAAGATTAGGAAGATTGAGTGATGACGTATAGTCCCCAGCCGGGTCATGAACCTGGCCCACGGGTACTACCCGTATCTGGCCCATCACAGATGGGTGGGAATAATGTCATTTGAGCTTATGGGCTTGGATAAACAGTAACCGCACACATGTGTGTGGCCTACGACCCGGCATGACCGGTACAGGGTTAGACAGAATCATATTCTATCTCTGAATAGGATTCACCCCAAAGAAGAGGATATTCACTAACCATAATTAGAAGATAACAATCAATCTAATTCTGGTGCTTATCCTTTCCTTGTGGCCGAAGCATCAGTGACAACCCATTAGGGTTTCACTGCCTATAAAAGAAACCCCCAAGGGTTCCACAAAGGTATTACGTTCTATACTCTCAACTCACTCGATTCTCATAAACCCTAAACCGATACTTACTCTCACGCTGGAGTCTAATCGTGGAAAACATTCCCATGATAAGTCTAACGCGTGTTGTTTAGTGTGCAGGATCCCAACCATATAGTTCACTTGGTGCAGGAGCCGGAGCCCAGCCAACCCGAATTAAGCCTAATTCGGGTCTAGCAAGGATCACCCAACTTTTGCATCAATAAGTTGGCGCCATCCGTGGGACCCATTACACTAAGCTAGAGCGAAATCTCACCTTGAATTCCCAATGACGAAGGGGCATCCCCAAGCTAATCCCAGGAACACGAATCCTGGAAATCGAAAGTCCCAAGGGGAAGGGATACTCATCTCCAATCAATCCCCTAGCCGCCCAGCGGGCGGACCAAGTAACCGCGGTGGTTTTCAGTCCATGGGGGTGACGAGCACGATCTCCATAACTCACCTACCTACTTCAACCCTGGACAACCCTGATCCAGGGAGTGCGCCCAATCCCCCTAACAAGGAGCCGCGCAGACCATCCATTGAGGAGGAAGTAGAAGTCCAACCACTCAGCGAGGAGGATCTTACTCGAGTTCTCACGCAGAACTTTGACAGGATCGTCCCAGGGATTGCATCAAGATTGAATCTAGGGAGAAACCTCCAATCTAGACTCAACTTTGGCAATACCGGACCAATCACCTCTTCCCAAAATCAGAGGAAAAGGAAGACTCAGCCTCAGGAGCAGAGCATCTTCGAGGAAACTCCTCAACCTAGGAATGTGTTCGAGCGCATAGGAGATCGCCTCATACAAGAACTAACGCAGTCTCGAGAAGGGGGAGAGAATTCCGACGGTTCACCCGAGCGACCAGACCAAGAACTGACCAGAGCCGCTCGCCGCACAAGTGTGTGGGACAGGATGGACACTGGGAAGAAGGCTCCTGGCTCTTCTCAAAAGAGTGGTCCTCACCCAAGAGATGGGGCACCACCCCCTTCTCCAGATCCATCAGGAGAGGACTCGGATGACCATCCGCCCAAACGTCGCCGACCTAGGCGTACCCCTCCACCACCACCAAACAATGATGAGTATTACGGTGGCCCCTATTGTCGAGAGGCAGAAGCGGAGGATCTTTCCCGCCCGTGGTGTGACCCATGGGA
Organism: Glebionis coronaria; assembly: GCA_025667525.1. Taxonomy (NCBI): domain Eukaryota; kingdom Viridiplantae; phylum Streptophyta; class Magnoliopsida; order Asterales; family Asteraceae; genus Glebionis; species Glebionis coronaria. Next base: position 327,429,269 of record CM046880.1, read on the forward strand.
AGACCCTAGGCTCACCCGTCCATGGGCGGATCCAAGGGAAGATCCTTTTACTCTCCGTATATGGAACTACTCTGAAGACACAAAGCATCGCATGCCGGCGTGTGTCAAGACCTATGATGGAACTGGTGATCCGGATGATCACCTCAAAATATTCGATACGCAGGCTAAAAT